>OY750772.1:11483750-12925000 GCA_963556745.1 Catoptria pinella | reverse complement strand
TGTTATAAGATTAACGTGTCTGTGTATCTGTCTGTGGTATCGTGGCTCCCAAACGGATGAACTGATTTTAGTTTAGTTTTTTGTTTGAAAGATAATTTTATCCTGATTGTTCTTAGTCATGTTTCATGAAAATTTGTTCAGCTGCTTGAAGATCATCAGCTCTTTTCTAGTTGATGACGGGATCTGACTAACTTCTTTATGTCCGATCGATTCGGAATTTCGTACAGTGTTACTTCAATGACATTGAAGACATGGTAAGGTAACCATGACCTGATCAGCCGTTAGAAGATTATCAGCTCTTTTTTAGTTGATGAGGGGATCTGGCTAAGTTCCATATGTCCAGTCAATTTGAAATTTGGTACCGTGTTACTGCAATGATATTAAAAGAACATGGTACGGTAACCATGACCTGAAGCTTAAGCATCAACTGGAATCTGCAGAATACTTAACTCCTCACCAACATACAGCAGAGGTATAGTGTTTGGGATCACTAGAATGGTCTTTAATGAGTTGATTGCGAATAAAGTATAATAGGTGGTGATGATGAGGCATCATCTAGAATCTGAAGGATACCCAACTCTTCAACAACATACAGCAGAGGTATCGTGTTTTTGCTCATTGGAATGGTCTCGATGATTAGGTTATACTCCTAGATTGGTAATCAGGACTCGTCAGCTTTTTGAAATTGAATTCAAAATTTTGGTACCGTGTTACTTCAATGATAATGGCCGCCAAAAATTTAGTTTAAAAAGCTTTAAATAAAACTGAAATAAAAAATTTAATAAACCCCCCATACAAAAAAAGCTAACTCTTACAAAGTTGAAAATAATGTCATCAAGTCTTAAATAGATCTATAAAAAAATCGTAGACGTCGGGGGACCGCTAAGTTAATGGATTTACATGTAAGCTCGTCACATTAACTTCGCGGTCCACCGACGTCTACGATTTTTCCATAGATTTATTTATAACTTGATAATAATGATGATATTATATTTAACTTTTTAAGAGTTAGCTTTTTTGAATGGGGGGTTTTTATTAAGAGTTAGCTTTTCTGTGTCAACAACAGTTTTAACAAGTCTAAACATCTGTTATGTTTTGTTTAAGTAAACCTTTAAGTTTAATATTGTTATGTTAATTTTTCAAAATTTAAAACACATTGTTCTGCTTATTCAAGTTGATGTAAGCGCTAATGAAGCAAGATTTAGTATTTTATATGATTACCAAAGTGTTAGTAATAAATTACCGAAATATTGTTGGGTTTTAATAACAGCAAACATTACCTCGTGATATTATTTAGTATTTTATCATAAGTTATATCACTATTCACATAGTATACGTACTAGTGATATCGTTTGTGATAAAAGTTATAACAATATCCACATCGTTTTTTTTCAAAAAAGTTGTGTAAATTGATATAATTCGATTTTTTTAAACGATTCTACAAAACTAAACTCTAATTACTAACATTTAGAGTGTGTTTAACAATGTTTGTTCTACAACTTTAAAAAGAACATACAATTGAAAAGGCAGACACAAAAAAATAAAGTCAGTTAACATTTTACACGAAAGCAGATTTTCATGGTGAAAAGTGATATAAGTCTTATTACATCAATATACACAAAACAAATAAATGTGATTAGTGATGTAACTAAACAATTTCATGAATACTGAAAAATCTGTAAGACATTTCTCTTTAAATAATACAAGAAAACAAAGTTAGCTTAACCATCTACAGTCTACAAGCACTTATTTTATTTTATCATTCTCAGTTGAAGAGTGAGATTTTTTTTAACTTTAAAGTCAATTTCCCGAAAATCATGTTTTTAGAGTTATACCTCTTTTCACGGAAGGTACAGAATTCTGCCGCTTAATCTAAACAAGAAATGTGAACACAAAGAATTTGATGTAACTTTGCGTACTTATTTTAGACCTTTATTATGTGAGATCGGTGCTCACCTATTAATTAGTTAAACAATTAAACTACAATTTCTGAAGATAGAAAGGTCTACAAACATTTACGCTTTATAAACTTTATATCCTAGGTACTTAGCTGTATATCTCCAGTAAGGTGCACCACTATTGATTTTACTTTATATAATTATATTTAAACCTCTTCCATTAGGATTTAATAATTTAGTATATATTAATTCTCATTTTACAACTTGTAATTCAACTTCTTATTAAATCAAAGGGACGCTATCTTTAACTCGGAAAACAATACAATACAATACGTCCACACCTCAACAACCGTCCCTTCGTAATCCCAGATTTTTACAAATTCCTCTCTAAGAAAGCTACAACAAATACTAGTCCTTATTTATTCTAACTTAAGTCTTAACTAGCTGTTTTGATTGTCTATTCTTCTTTAAATCTCCGCTGGCGCATTTCGCATTAACCACGCCTTCATGCGCTATCATTGGTCCATCCATACGTTTGGTGTAATTCCTTTGCCCCTCAATAGATGTCACTATGTGTTCCTGAACCACTACATTTGGTTCAAAATCTCATGCATGTTTCTCCGCTTGTAGACGCGTGATCTGCATGAACACGCGTGGCTGCATTTTCTGTGTGTTGGACTGTGCGCGTTTTATTTACAAACGGAGATACTTACAAGCAACGTTAGAACGCATTCACGCAACATAAGCGTACATACATTCAGCGTAATGCGTGGCAATGTGTTAATTGCCTTACTCGAAAACGGCTAGACCAATTATTATTGAAATGATTCAAACGTTAGGTACTTCATCAGGTATGTTTCCAAATTGGTCCCATTTTTTGAAAATTTTAAATTGGTTCAGTAGATTTCGAGTAATCCTGAAATTACTATAACTTTTTTAGGTAACCATTGCACGAGCTTTTACGGATCTTCGGACTTATTTATTATTTGTTTATATTTATTATTATTTATTTACCTTAAGGGTGTTCTCATTTTAATATCATTGGCATTTTGGACCTTGAATTTCAAAGATTCACAAGAGAACTCTTCAAATGCTGAACGGGGGGCTCGATTAAAAATCAGCGTTATCTTTCTCTGGTCAGTCCACGCTAATGGAAAATGTCAAAAGTCAAAAAGTCAAAAGTCAAAATTTCTTTATTCATATAAACTTAAAAGTTAAGCACTTTTGAATCTTCTATATTTTCTGACTTTATTAACTGACAAGAAAAACAGGCTTTAACAGAAATAAGCAACTGTTTTGTTATCAATAATTAGTAAATCAGTAACTCTCTGAACACTATCACACTGAACTTTATTCTGATGAGATTTTCATCAAATGATAATATTTTTTTGGTTCAAAACCAACTACTTTGCTAATCGGTTGATAAATCAACCACGGATAACATAATTTCATGATAATTGATTTACATTTTCATCGATAAGGTAAAAGGTAAGATAAAACGTATTAGACAGGAGTTTAAAAGGTAGTTTGAGATAAAACCGACTATAATCACGGCTGGCATCGCCATGCAGTTGACGTGCGTTGTGGTTCTGTTGTTGGTAGCAGTGGCGACCGGCGACCGCTACCATCCGGACGTGGAGGATGAGACGCCTTCTGAGGCGGAGGCGGGCGCGGGAGGGACGCGCACCGACGCCGAGCCGTCAGCTGCCGAGCGCACGGCGGAGTACTGGTATGAGGAGGCGCGGGTCGCCATCCGGCGCCGGCAGGCGCGCTCGACTGGCAGCGGTGTGGCACGCAACATCGTTATGTTCCTGGGTGATGGTATGTCCGTTCCTACGCTGGCCGCCGCGCGCACGCTGCTGGGACAACGCCAGGGAAACACTGGCGAGGAGGCTGAACTATCCTTTGAAAGCTTTCCCACTGTCGGTCTTGCTAAGGTAACACTTTGATTATCGTCATGCTAATGACATTGTGATTTGTTAACTGTTTTGTAACTCGTAACGATATTCCAGACATACTGTGTGAATCAACAAATCCCTGATTCAGCGTGCACCGCCACCGCATATCTCTGTGGCGTGAAGAATAACTACGGCACATTGGGGTTGACAGCGGCTGTGCCGAGGCGTGACTGCGAGACCTCTGTGGACTCCAAAAACCGTTTGGAGTCCATTGCCGCGTGGGCACTCGAACAGGGCAAAGATGTCGGTGAGTTCGGTTCGGAAATTATCAGAATAAAATAAATCATCACTGCGCAATAATTCAATAAATGAATTATGCGATATTTTTATAATAAATTACATGAAAAAATTTTGGTTTGCAGGCATAGTGACGACGACGCGCATCACGCACGCGTCGCCGGCGGGTGCGTACGCGCGCGCGGCCAACCGCAACTGGGAGCACGACGGCCTCGTGCGCGAGGACGGCCACGACCCCGCGCGCTGCCCCGACATCGCGCACCAGCTCGTGCACGACGCCCCCGGGAAACACTTCAAGGTAAAAAACACTATCTGGTTTCACGTGCAACTTTCAAAGTCAGTTGTATCTAAATGCTTCTGCTGGTATTACACGGTTCAAGTAAAAATTAACTTTGACTGGCGCAGAAATATATGAAAATTCTCAGTTCAATTATTTATTCAATTGGTTGTTCAACCAAATTGAAAGGCCAGTGTAATATTAGCATTAAGTACTTTATTTACGATACATTTTCACTACAGGTTATATTGGGAGGCGGAAGACGAAATTTTCTTCCAAACACTACAAGGGATGATGAAGGATTTTTTGGAATGAGAACCGATGATAGAAACCTTATACAAGAATGGAAGAACGATAAAGAAGCGCGTAACTTGAGCTCCGCTTATTTATGGCATAGAGATCAACTGATTCAAAATATGGAATCGCCACCCGAATTCCTGCTAGGACTTTTTGAAAGCAATCACCTACAGTATAACTTGGAAGCTGATAACACAACAGAGCCTACCCTTACAGAGCTTACAGAGATAGCGATTAAATCCTTGAGCCGCAACGAGAAAGGGTTCTTCCTGTTCGTGGAGGGGGGCCGCATCGATCACGCGCACCACGACAACTACCCGCACCTGGCGCTGGACGAGACCATCGAGCTGAGCGCGGCGGTGGCGCGCGCTGCGGAGCTGCTGTCCGAGGAGGACTCGCTGCTGGTGGTCACCGCCGACCACGCGCACGTCATGGCCTTCAACGGGTATAGGCGTCGAGGTGGAGACATTCTTGGTCGCTCTGGAAGCGTAGATACTAATAACGTTGGCTATATGACAATTTCTTATACGAATGGACCGGGTGCTCGTGTGCAAAACAATGGACTACGGCCAAATGTCTTGTACGATGAGAACTTTAGTGAGTATTTTTTCAAATTCTTTCTCTTCCATATATTTTTGTCCATAAATACTCACTCATTATAGAGTTATTCCCATCCGATCCACTGTAACTAATCCACCAAGAATTAAAAATCCCAACCGATTCCCTTATAGTTTTCAATTCATTACTCATTGTATTTCTAAGCAAGAAAAGGTAGGTGTGTAGGTACAGTCAGAAGAAAAAGAAGTATTTAAATCAAATACTAATTTATTGAGCAATTATTTTTAATGTAATAAATATCACAGATAAATCAGATTTAAAAAAAATGTCACAATTGTTGATAATTAATATAGTGTATTTAATGAAAATTAAGGAAAAGTAATTTTAGGAAAATTGACAAGTAAAATATGATCAAAAGTATCTTGTCAATGTGTGTACACACGGTAGCACGTCAGGTTATACAGTTGAACTACGAAAACAGCTTTTATTACGTAGGGCAAAAAGGCGGTCTCAAGGTCTGTACGGTTTACATGTACATATTTATTTTACTTTTGCTAACACAGCAAACTTCACGGCGGACGTGTCATCGACCGACCCGTAGTAACCTAAAGTGTCATATTTAATTATTATAATAAATACATATTTTAGCTCAGTGCAATTTAAAACGCCAACTAAATCGGTTTTACATATTAGAGAAAAGAATCGTCTATTTTTAACTAACTTGTAACCTTTACGCAAATACATCTCTACTTCAATCTATAGCGATCTTTTCATCCTGCACTCCAACTAACTATCTACTACATCTCAAGAGTGTAATCATACAAGGTCAACATGTATAGTCTGATGTGCCGTCGTGCGTACAGTTCCCATTGGGTAGGCAGACACACGTGAATTTTGATAACCACGTCAAGTTAAGGCAATATAACAAATTTCTAAAACGAATGAACTGTTTTGTCCAAGGTGAATTGCGTTGGCGTACGCACGCAGATGTGCCCCTGAGCTCTGAGACGCACGGCGGCGACGACGTGGCGGTGTTCGCGCGCGGGCCGCACCACGACATGTTCTCGGGGCTGTACGAGCAGAGCCAGCTGCCGCACCTCATGGCCTACGCCGGGTGCATCGGCGCTGACACCGCCAACCGCGTTCACTGTAACGCCGCATTCGCGCTGCAACCAACGCTACTCACCGCGCTCTTGGTTGCTATTGCCACACTGACACGGATGCTCTACATTTGTTAATAAAATAATAAAGATTATTTTTGTAACCTTTACTGAAAGCCATTGAATAAGACATTATGTAATTTACTACTAAAGACTTTATAGAAAATGTAGTATGGAATGGTATGGAGGATAGTATGCCACTAGGAAGGCCAAAGGGAAGGATCTTCCTCCAGTTTGGGCGGTATTACCCCGGGGACTGCGGTCCAACTGATCTTGGTTGGAAGTTGTATATAATGTATGCTGCGTCGCTGAGAGAACTCCGTTAGCGTGATGTAGGTATCCATATTATTCGTCGTTTCCATACGTTTGTTGATATCAGCGCCATCTAGTGAAACACGGTAGTGACTCGTTGTTGTATTGTGTGTTGGCCAAGTGTGTCACAGGCCACGCGCAGTATTGGGTTCCGTAGTAGGCAACCATGTACCATACCATACCATATGGCTGTAAATTTATATTTTACTCCTTGTTTTACACAACTAACGACTATAACTAAGAATAATACCTAAGTATTCAATGAAATTTCCACCTACGAAGATTTTTCTATTATTAATACTCGTCAACTTGTAAAGCCTACTTGGCACTTGACTTTATCAAAATGTTCCACATTAAAGCCTTTTTTGACCGACTTCAAAAAAAGGAGAAGGTTCTATGTTCGTCTGTTTATTTGTTTTTTTTATGTATGTCCACCGATTATTCAAAAACGGCTAAGCCGATTGACATGATTCAAACGTCACTTTATCAGGTTTGTTCCCAAGTTGGTCCCATTTTTTGAAAATTTAAAATCGGTTCAGTAGTTTTTGAGTAATCCTAAAAATACTGTAATTTTTTAGGTAATCTGCACGAGTTTTTTACGGATCTTCAGACATAACTTCTTTGCTTATGAACCGATTTAGATGATTCTTGTTTCGTTAGAAAGGGAATACCTTAAGGATGTTCTCATTTTAATTTAATTGACATTGGATCTTGGTCTTCGAAGATACACAAGAGAACACTTCAAAATCAAATAGGATAGTGTATTAGTGATTACACTATGGTATTGAAAGGTTTCGCTTCCGCCATTTTTATTGTCACTGCTGGGGCTGGGATACAAGCCTTACTTATGGGCTGATGAATAGGATGGACCATAACCCACCGCGCGAGCCCAATGCGGATTGGTGGGTGTTAATGGGTGCAAATGTAGCAACGGCTTAACGTGCCTTCTGAAGCACGGAGGAGCTCGAGATAATTCACTTTGGTCACTCACTCCATGACTGACCCTTGCTAAAATTAACAGCGCGAAAAGTTGAAATTGAGTCTGTTATTAGGAGTATTTATACCATTGAAAAGTGTGAAATACGAATAAAATATATTTATATCATAGCTTATATTTACATATACATAACTACCACAAAAAAGTTAAATATAAAAAAGCTTTTAAAAATTAAAAAGGAAAACCTCCTTCAAAAAACCTTAAAAAACTGCTATAAAAACAGCTTCAAAAAGCGACAGCTCTAAAAAAGCAAGAAATAATATTCAAATCTGCATAATTACTATTCAAGTACGCATATCTGATATTAAAAAAACGTCTTATGAAGTCGGGTCCAAACTTATAACACCCCTCTGTTTAACCCTCGATGCAAAAAGAGAGGTGTTATAATGTAGTGTGTGTACTAATATGTACTTACACACACTCATCTCTCCTCTTATAGAAGTGCCTCTAGTGCGCTAATAAACCAGTTTATAATCGCAGTCAGATCTTTTATTGACACGCCTGAACCGCCATATTGCATGGGCGCCGCCTGCGTCGGCCGCGGCGCTGTGCAGATGGTCAGTCATAAGGTGAAGCTAGTTATAAAATTCAGATCTAGTGAGTCTGTCTCTGTGAGAAAATTAAGTGAGTTTTACTTTGAAAATGCTTTCCATATACAACTCCACCCCCCTGCACACACACAAAAACACAAAATTTGAAGACCCTGACTTCAATTTTCATACAAACTTCAATCCCCTGTGTTGCGGAGCCGGCCTCTTTTTTACTAGTTTATGGTTTTTTACTTTTAACTTATATTTTTGAATTCTGTACTTTTTATACTATAACATATTTTCCTTGTTTTGTACTCTGTGTTTTTCATTACATGTCAAGTTGTGTTCATCAGTTTACAATTATTAAAACTACCTTTAAACTCACCTTTCATTATTTAGAAACCCATTTTAGCTCAGTTTCACCCTGTTTTACCCCCTTAAGGGTTGAATTTTTGGTCTTAACGGTTGTCTACGTCCGTCCAGTAGTTTGAGCTGTCAGTCACTTAGCCTTTTATACAGTATCTTTGGTCTTTTACTAGTGATAATTTAAGGTTGTTTAAATGAAATACACCTAATCACATATTGGGATCCATCACCTTTCCTGTTGGAATGACCGCCATTTTAAAATTGACATTTTATTTTAGATAAACTACTTAGGACATTCATGTGCAATTTTTTGCATTATTCTAATACATAGGAACATCATCTACAAAACGACATCAAAATCATTGCTCATACAGAGCAATGATTTTGATGTCGTTTATTTCGAGTGTTATTGTTATGGGAATATGACCCTTACAAGCATTAAATTTTAATGTTAATTTTAGAAAATGGTCAATATTCAAAACTCATAAAAATTTGCATTTATCGGTTAATGACATTTTTATACAGATATAATTATTAACTTAATTAAAAAACTTTTCTTTTAAATTTTTCTATTTTCTAAAATAAAATAATTCTATTGTCTTCGTAAGGGTAATATTCCAACAACAATAACGCTCGTTCATCCGCAGATGTAATATTTTTCGGATGATTTGTCGCCTGAGTCAGCAATATTTAACAGTATACAACCCTGGCAACACGCTGGACGACTGAGGGGCGTAACCTAAAGGTTTGGGACTCTGTCAAAGAAATTCCGTTCTAGCCTGTTGTTATTGTTGTTCTGCCGCCGTGGGCATAAACGAGGCGTAGGTATATATCTGCGTCTGCGCCTCCGCCGGTCGTCGCCACGCGCGTTTCCTGTGACGAGGTGAGATGCCAGTATGATTATCGCCTTATGAGTTATAGCCAATTATTTCCAAATATCTTAGATAAGATAACAATATATTTACATATTTATCTTAATTTCTCGATAAGAGCTTAAATTCTAAAAGGGCTTACCTACTTACAGAGTAAACATTTATTATCAGCTAATCTTATGACCGAATATTCAAACGTCACTCAACTTTGAGAGTCTCTCAAACATCGTCCTGTCGCATTAAATGCCAAAAATAAGACAAAGACAGCATGATGTTTGAGAGCCTCTCAAAGTTGAGTAGCGTTTGAGTATTCGGCCAATAGCCTAAAAATTAACTATCCTTACAGTACCTATCTAATTATAAATTCAAAGTAGATAATACCCACGGAAGTAATAAATAACACCCTATCACTTGAAATAAATAAAATAATACTAGCTACCTATCACTTAGATGCGCTGCGCGACATTTATGTTCACTTTTTCAGAACGCCAAGCCTCATCAAAACTGTTTTTACAATGTATTGAAGTACCTACTGGTATTTTGGTAAAACTTTAGAAAAATAAAAAAATTTTCGAAATTTAGTAATTTTTGGATACCTACGTATTAAAAATAACAATTTGTTAACCGTTTGTTTCTTCAATATGGCAACTCTAACACCCGTTTGCACTAAACTTAAGAATCGCCTATAAGTCTTCTCGTAACTACAATCCGACCAAGATAATAGGCGCATGACGGACGGCTAAGTTCATTCCAATGGTAATAAACACGTCATAATCCTTACAGAAACACTAAAAACAATTAAATTTTGAATTTATTTTTAAGAGTCCTTGAGTGCATATATGATAACTTTTATGAAAATAATAATGGATGTATGTGTCAAATGTAGTCGAAAAGGATTTGTGATATTTAGATAAAGAGACTTTACAAAAAAAAACGGGACAAGAGCGAGTCGGGCTTGCCCACCTAGGGTTGCGTACCTACTTACATTATAAATAGTTCTGAAATCGAGTCTCAGTTTTTTCCGAGCTTCACCCAAAATTCAGTACCCAAAACGGACGGATCGGTGCATTCAGCAGACCGATCGCTAGGTCATCGACCACCACATACATTTAAACCATGGTAAGTAATTTGTTTTACTGTTCAATTTTATTATTTTCCATGGTTAAAATGTACTCTACGGCGACCACCAACCCACCGCACCTGTTTACTTGTATTTTATACAGGTGCGGTGGGTTGTGTAATTATTTTATTTTTCCTTAATTTAATTATTATAACTTATAGGTCAAGTTAGTCCTCGTAAAAAGCAAAATTGGTCCCATAGTAAGAGTTGTTCAGTTTGATGGTCCCTATCTACCATAATTCTGGTTTCAATTCTGTCACACGTTCATACCTACTATAGATATATATATATATATAATATATAGGTATTATAGTAGAATTTTCTTCATGAGTTAAGAATGTAATGATACGCAGACTTTAATGTATTATAATTATACCTACAAAAACTTTTCCAATATGCTTATCAATACAATATTACTAAATCCGCTCTCTTCTAGCATCAACACAGAATACATAAGTAGTACCTACAATAAAATTGCATTAACAAAAGTGTTACCGCGTCACATAAGTAGGTATTTACATACTTCTGTACTTTTTCTATAGATTCTATGAGAAATATACCTAGCAGGCTTAAAGCAAAGAACCTAGCAGGCATGCTCTTGAAGTTTACTGAGCTTAATGAAAGCTAGGATTAGAATGATTGGAATAGTTTAAAATTTAAATTATCTAACAAAAGCTCATGGACGCCATTTTGTGAAATGATTTATTTATTATGTATATGTATATTATGTATTGTATTATGTTCCTATCAGTAACACAATATTTATTAGGAGGTACAAAGCTACGCCATCTAGCATTTGTGTCAAACTAATTTAAAAATAATTTAAGTAAGCAAGGGTTGGTTGTGCTTTTTTACGAGTTATCTGTTATTTAGATTAAGTCTAGATGGCGCTGCGCGGTGTCGTATTTGCACGCCTTTGAATGTGGCATCTATATTTGTTTTATTTATTATTTTTATGTTTGTATAATACTACTAAGTACAAGACACTTAAGTAGGTAGGTACCTATTTAGTTTAATTACATTACAAAATTATAAAAATAGGGCTAAGGGGCGGGGTTTGTCTGTGCTACTCGTTTGACCGCTAAATTAAGCTGGTTTGTAATAGGAAAATGAGGGAATTTATAAGAAAAAAATAGAATTATCAATGTATTGGTATTTGTTAGTAAAATATACACATAATAATAAACATTATCACCAAATTTCAAGTTTATAGGTCAAATAAAAGTGAAATTATGACCGCGCATACCATCGTTTAACCTCGATGATTAAGTACGTACTTTAATGACTATTTTTTTATGATATAATTATAAATGTATAGTTTTAAGATTTTTCCCTGTACTTGTAATATAAGACGATATTACTTGCCAAATTTCATAGTTCTAAGTCAACGGGAAGTACCCTATAAATTTTGATTCCTTTGAGAGTGTCGAAATATACGTTTTTCGAGGCATTAATGGCCGTATCTTTTTTTTACGTTAACTTAGAAGTTTGATTTTTTCACAGCTGCAAGTGCCCCTAGATTTGGGTATTTGGTTTGAATTTCAACTCGATACCTCCACGCGTTCCCGAGATAAAGCGTCTTGACAGACAGACAGACAGACAGACAGACAACAAAGTGATCCTATAAGGGTTCCGTTTTTTCCTTTTGAGGTACGGAACCCTAAAAATCAGCAATAAAAAAATAAGTCAAATTACAGCATTATTCGTAGTGTTTCTCCTAAATAGTACTGAGTGCCTGTTTCACAATCTATGATCAGGCACTAACTTCTGGTTTCGGTAATTTAATTTAAACTTAAGTGAAATTACTCGTCAAGAAAATTTTGAATTCAATCGGATTTTGTGAAACAGGCCCTAAGCATTAAGAAATGTTGGTAGTTTAAAAATCAAATTTAATATTAGGTTGAACAACACAACTTTAGGGTGTGTTAATGTTTTACATAATAATATCATTATAGGTGATGTGATTTTGTTAATAACTATCAACAATCGGACATTAAATAATTTATAATACAATTTTTATATTTATAACACATTACATTATATATACAAAAAATATCTATGTGTGAAATATGTTTGTAATGTGTAGTCAAACAACGAAGAGTTTGATGTATAATTAGTTCGCAGACCTAATTCGCAATACCTAGTTCAACTACTAGGAATTGCGAGTTAGCTCTGCGAACACTTTTTGTTGGAATCTTAAACTTTATTTCTGTAAGTAGGAAGGGGAATCGATATAATAATAATTACCTGTTTAGTATTTTAAATAGAAATACGAGATCAAACTGTGTATGTACATCGGGAATTCAATGTTAACAAATTGTATTTTTTAAGAGATTAATAAAATTCGACGTTGTTATTAGTGACTCGATAGCTCAGCGGTCAGAGCATTGGACTGGATATCCAAAGGTCGCGGGTTTGATTCCCGTCCGAGAACATGATCTGGTGCGAGTCGTATTTTTAATGGACTTCAAAAAATGGAGGAGGTTCTATGTTCGTCTGTTTATTTTATTTTTTTTAAATTATGTCCACCGATTACTTAAAAACGGCTGAACCGATTGACATGGTTTAAACGTCACTTTAAAAAAGCTTTTAAAAATTGAAAAGAAAAACCTCCTTCAAAAAACCTTAAAAAAATTGCTATAAAAACAGCTTCAAAAAGCGACAGCTCTAAAAAGCAAGAAATAATATTCAAATCTGCATAATTACTATTCAAGTACCTACGCATATCTGATATTAAAAAAACGTCTTATGAAGTCGGGTGGGGCTTTAAGAATTAAAAAATCAAATTGAGAATGAGAAACCACGATAAATGTTTATATAAATTAAAAAAGGAAAATATCTTTTAGCCACACCCGACTTCATAAGACGTTTTTTTAATATCAGACTGATATGCGCAGGTATTTGAATTTTTGTAACAGCTTGTATGTCACAAGAGTAATAGGGGCACCAAACTACAGAATCAAAATCCAAAATTGATCGAACGATACTGAAGTAAATAATTTTATATGTGAACGGTTTGCAAACTCGGAGTAGAAACCAATAAGGATTCTGTTAACGCATCACATTTATACGGACCAAAGCATCTGATCGCGCATGCGCAGTTGCTGCGCGTCACTCCCCGCGCCCCGTTCCGCGGCTGTCGCATCGCGCCGCGGCGCCCTGGACTATGGCTCAACAACGCCGAAGAGGTTGGGCCTCTCTTGATACAACCACCGTGCAAAGAGCACCTATTGATTGCCTTGTTCATAAGAATAATATTACCTATGTAAAAGCATTATAGATTTAATTGAAGAGCAAGCCTTTCATTTGCTGTCCCGGCTATCATCGGCCTGGACAGATTCCTTGAAAGATAGATTGCTATTTGAAATTTTGAGATTTAAGCATTCACAATGCTATTTTTATATAATACTAAATAATATACTAGAAAAAATAGGACTCGCACCAGATCATGTTCTCGGACGGGAATCGAACCCGCGACCTTTGGATATCCGGTCCAATGCTCTGACCGCTGAGCTACCGAGTCACTGGTGAGAACGTCGAATTTCTTCTAGTATATCAACTCTTACGCTGCAAGCCAGCGCCATCTCACCAATGTAGAAGGAATTAACCTCTACATTCAACTGAACATCTTTCCAGATATTTTTAAACAGTTGATTAAGATGAGAAAGCTATATAACTATTTGAAATTTTGAGATTTAAGCATTCACAATGCTATTTTTATATAATACTAAATAATATACTAGAAAAAATAGGACTCGCACCAGATCATGTTCTCGGACGGGAATCGAACCCGCGACCTTTGGATATCCGGTCCAATGCTCTGACCGCTGAGCTACCGAGTCACTGGTGAGAACGTCGAATTTCTTCTAGTATATCAACTCTTACGCTGCAAGCCAGCGCCATCTCACCAATGTAGAAGGAATTAACCTCTACATTCAACTGAACATCTTTCCAGATATTTTTAAACAGTTGATTAAGATGAGAAAGCTATATAACTATTTGAAATTTTGAGATTTAAGCATTCACAATGCTATTTTTATATAATACTAAATAATATACTAGAAAAAATAGGACTCGCACCAGATCATGTTCTCGGACGGGAATCGAACCCGCGACCTTTGGATATCCGGTCCAATGCTCTGACCGCTGAGCTACCGAGTCACTGGTGAGAACGTCGAATTTCTTCTAGTATATCAACTCTTACGCTGCAAGCCAGCGCCATCTCACCAATGTAGAAGGAATTAACCTCTACATTCAACTGAACATCTTTCCAGATATTTTTAAACAGTTGATTAAGATGAGAAAGCTATATAACTATTTGAAATTTTGAGATTTAAGCATTCACAATGCTATTTTTATATAATACTAAATAATATACTAGAAAAAATAGGACTCGCACCAGATCATGTTCTCGGACGGGAATCGAACCCGCGACCTTTGGATATCCGGTCCAATGCTCTGACCGCTGAGCTACCGAGTCACTGGTGAGAACGTCGAATTTCTTCTAGTATATCAACTCTTACGCTGCAAGCCAGCGCCATCTCACCAATGTAGAAGGAATTAACCTCTACATTCAACTGAACATCTTTCCAGATATTTTTAAACAGTTGATTAAGATGAGAAAGCTATATAACTATTTGAAATTTTGAGATTTAAGCATTCACAATGCTATTTTTATATAATACTAAATAATATACTAGAAAAAATAGGACTCGCACCAGATCATGTTCTCGGACGGGAATCGAACCCGCGACCTTTGGATATCCGGTCCAATGCTCTGACCGCTGAGCTACCGAGTCACTGGTGAGAACGTCGAATTTCTTCTAGTATATCAACTCTTACGCTGCAAGCCAGCGCCATCTCACCAATGTAGAAGGAATTAACCTCTACATTCAACTGAACATCTTTCCAGATATTTTTAAACAGTTGATTAAGATGAGAAAGCTATATAACTATTTGAAATTTTGAGATTTAAGCATTCACAATGCTATTTTTATATAATACTAAATAATATACTAGAAAAAATAGGACTCGCACCAGATCATGTTCTCGGACGGGAATCGAACCCGCGACCTTTGGATATCCGGTCCAATGCTCTGACCGCTGAGCTACCGAGTCACTGGTGAGAACGTCGAATTTCTTCTAGTATATCAACTCTTACGCTGCAAGCCAGCGCCATCTCACCAATGTAGAAGGAATTAACCTCTACATTCAACTGAACATCTTTCCAGATATTTTTAAACAGTTGGTTAAGATGAGAAAGCTATATAACTATTTGAAATTTTGAGATTTAAGCATTCACAATGCTATTTTTATATAATACTAAATAATATACTAGAAAAAATAGGACTCGCACCAGATCATGTTCTCGGACGGGAATCGAACCCGCGACCTTTGGATATCCGGTCCAATGCTCTGACCGCTGAGCTACCGAGTCACTGGTGAGAACGTCGAATTTCTTCTAGTATATCAACTCTTACGCTGCAAGCCAGCGCCATCTCACCAATGTAGAAGGAATTAACCTCTACATTCAACTGAACATCTTTCCAGATATTTTTAAACAGTTGATTAAGATGAGAAAGCTATATAACTATTTGAAATTTTGAGATTTAAGCATTCACAATGCTATTTTTATATAATACTAAATAATATACTAGAAAAAATAGGACTCGCACCAGATCATGTTCTCGGACGGGAATCGAACCCGCGACCTTTGGATATCCGGTCCAATGCTCTGACCGCTGAGCTACCGAGTCACTGGTGAGAACGTCGAATTTCTTCTAGTATATCAACTCTTACGCTGCAAGCCAGCGCCATCTCACCAATGTAGAAGGAATTAACCTCTACATTCAACTGAACATCTTTCCAGATATTTTTAAACAGTTGATTAAGATGAGAAAGCTATATAACTATTTGAAATTTTGAGATTTAAGCATTCACAATGCTATTTTTATATAATACTAAATAATATACTAGAAAAAATAGGACTCGCACCAGATCATGTTCTCGGACGGGAATCGAACCCGCGACCTTTGGATATCCGGTCCAATGCTCTGACCGCTGAGCTACCGAGTCACTGGTGAGAACGTCGAATTTCTTCTAGTATATCAACTCTTACGCTGCAAGCCAGCGCCATCTCACCAATGTAGAAGGAATTAACCTCTACATTCAACTGAACATCTTTCCAGATATTTTTAAACAGTTGATTAAGATGAGAAAGCTATATAACTATTTGAAATTTTGAGATTTAAGCATTCTTTTCTAGTATATTATTCATTTTTCTAGTATATTATTTAGTATTATATAAAAATAGCATTGTGAATGCTTAAATCTCAAAATTTCAAATAGTTATATAGCTTTCTCATCTTAATCAACTGTTTAAAAATATCTGGAAAGATGTTCAGTTGAATGTAGAGGTTAATTCCTTCTACATTGGTGAGATGGCGCTGGCTTGCAGCGTAAGAGTTGATATACTAGAAGAAATTCGACGTTCTCACCAGTGACTCGGTAGCTCAGCGGTCAGAGCATTGGACCGGATATCCAAAGGTCGCGGGTTCGATTCCCGTCCGAGAACATGATCTGGTGCGAGTCCTATTTTTTCTAGTATATTATTTAGTATTATATAAAAATAGCATTGTGAATGCTTAAATCTCAAAATTTCAAATAGTTATATAGCTTTCTCATCTTAATCAACTGTTTAAAAATATCTGGAAAGATGTTCAGTTGAATGTAGAGGTTAATTCCTTCTACATTGGTGAGATGGCGCTGGCTTGCAGCGTAAGAGTTGATATACTAGAAGAAATTCGACGTTCTCACCAGTGACTCGGTAGCTCAGCGGTCAGAGCATTGGACCGGATATCCAAAGGTCGCGGGTTCGATTCCCGTCCGAGAACATGATCTGGTGCGAGTCCTATTTTTTCTAGTATATTATTTAGTATTATATAAAAATAGCATTGTGAATGCTTAAATCTCAAAATTTCAAATAGTTATATAGCTTTCTCATCTTAATCAACTGTTTAAAAATATCTGGAAAGATGTTCAGTTGAATGTAGAGGTTAATTCCTTCTACATTGGTGAGATGGCGCTGGCTTGCAGCGTAAGAGTTGATATACTAGAAGAAATTCGACGTTCTCACCAGTGACTCGGTAGCTCAGCGGTCAGAGCATTGGACCGGATATCCAAAGGTCGCGGGTTCGATTCCCGTCCGAGAACATGATCTGGTGCGAGTCCTATTTTTTCTAGTATATTATTTAGTATTATATAAAAATAGCATTGTGAATGCTTAAATCTCAAAATTTCAAATAGTTATATAGCTTTCTCATCTTAATCAACTGTTTAAAAATATCTGGAAAGATGTTCAGTTGAATGTAGAGGTTAATTCCTTCTACATTGGTGAGATGGCGCTGGCTTGCAGCGTAAGAGTTGATATACTAGAAGAAATTCGACGTTCTCACCAGTGACTCGGTAGCTCAGCGGTCAGAGCATTGGACCGGATATACAAAGGTCGCGGGTTCGATTCCCGTCCGAGAACATGATCTGGTGCGAGTCCTATTTTTTCTAGTATATTATTTAGTATTAGATAGATTGCTATTCAGTAGTATCCCTAGATCTCGAATCTTGTTCACTCTCGTAAGTTTTTAATTATTTAGATGATCGTTAAATATTATAGATTTAAGTTTTCGAGTATAGGTTATAAAAAAGTATTTATCTAAGTTTATGAATAATTGATTACGAGAAAATTAATCAGATAGATTCAAATTTACTAAAAAAATCTTTTTTCAGAAAAAACACGTTTTTAAAACTAACTAAAAACTATTAAATAATTTCTCCCGCAAAGACTTATAACCCTATTCAGAAGTTTTAAACCTAAAAACGTGGAGCGCATGAAAATGACATTGATGATAAATCTTACAAAATGCGCCCAACGTTTTTAGGTTTAAAACTTCAAACTGTCAAAAGAGTTTTATACGTCAAAAGAACCGCAAATTAACAAGGAACTTATCCATAGACAACTCTAAAGTTTACATTTCAGCAGACAAAACATGTAACCGGAACTGTTGAGCACGATGCTGCACGCTACTCTAGCAGCGTTGCGCAGTAGAGTGGCTAAACACTTCTACTGTACAAAACAAAGAGTTCGTGTCAAAGTTGCGATAGCAATGAAGAGCGCGGTGAGTAGGGTTGGTTGCACTGCGAGTGCGGCGTTGCAGTGCGCGTAGTCAGCAGCGGCGGCGCCGATGCACCCGGCGTAGGCCATGAGGTGCGGCAGCTGGCTCTGCTCGTACAGCCCCGAGAACATGTCGTGGTGCGGCCCGCGCGCGAACACCGCCACGTCGTCGCCGCCGTGCGTCTCAGAGTCCAGGGGAACGTCCGCGTGCGCACGCCAACGTGTGTGACCTGAAACATGGTCGGATTAGATCGTTCGTTCTCCATTCAATTCTGGATAATTTGCATGTTATCATATATTTACCATAATCATGATCGTTCAGAACATTTGGACGAATCCCGTTACTTTGCACGCGAGCACCAGGTCCATTAGTATAAGATAATGTCATATAAGGTATATTGTTTTCGTCAAGAGAATCTGAGGGACCCAGGATGTCCCCACCACGAGTGGTGTAACCGTTGAAGGCCATGACGTGCGCGTGATCGGCGGTGACCACCAGCAGCGAGTCCTCCTCGGACAGCAGCTCCGCAGCGCGCGCCACCGCCGCGCTCAGCTCGATGGTCTCGTCCAGCGCCAGGTGCGGGTAGTTGTCGTGGTGCGCGTGGTCAATGCGGCCCCCCTCCACGAACAGGAAGAACCCTTTCTCGTTGCGGCTCAAGGATTTAATCGCTATCTCTGTAAGCTCAGCGAGTGTTGGCTCGGTGATATTGTTGGACTCTAAATTATACTGTAAGTGATCGTTTTCGAAAAGACCCAACAAATAATCTGGTGGTGAGGCTGTCAAAACCATAAGATCTTCTCTGTTCCAAACATATTTATAAGAAACATTTTCTGACTGTTTGCTGACTTGCCACTCATCTATAAGATTTCGTCCATCAGTTCTTCTTCCTGGTAAACCTTCTGGGTCAATCGTAGAGGTCGGTAGAAATTCTCGCCGTCCACCCCCTAAAATTACCTGCAAAGTTTATTTTTATTTTATTTTTTTTATTTTATTTTTTATTTTATTTAGTGAACATTGTTTATATTATAATATAAATTATATGTAATTAAATAACTTTTAATTATTTTTTAAGCCCGTGATATTCACACATTGGTTATAAATTCATGATCCTCACTTTCAATCGGTTTCCTGGAAACTTGTGAACCAGTTGTTGGGCAATGTCAGGACAGACGTTAGTGTCGTGGCCCTCACTGACGACGTTTTCGTCGTTCTCCCAGTTTCGGTTAGCCACAGACGCGTATACTCCCGCGGGCGAAGCGTGGGTGATGCGAGTCGTTGTCACAACACCTGTATTGGAAATAGTCGGTCAGTTCATTATATTTTTTCTGGAGCTATATGAACTCTGTGGAGATGTGGCTTACTGCATCCGACCGACGATTGCGGTGGTAAAGCAAATATCGTAATCCGACCATTCATAAGGAAAAAAGGCTGTGGAAAATGGCTTATGGTGACAATGATCGTGAGACTTAGGGTACACTTGGGCCGTGGGCCGCAGCCTAATTTGTAATCATCTTAATAGGTAGTGGATGAATACAGTTCAAAAGTGAGACCTGCATCGCGGCCATCGTGGAGCACCCAGGCGGCGATGGACTCCACGTGCGTGGCGGGGTCCGCGGACGCGGTGCAGTTGTACCGCGGCACGGCGCCCGTCACGCCGATGGTGCCACTGTTCGCCTTCACTCCGCATAGATACGCTGTCGCACTACACGCCGAGTCAGCTATTTGTGCATTTATACAATAAGTCTGAAACAAATCACTGTTTCATCTTTAGTTCTATACCATCCATCATACTAACTGACCAGAATAGTAAAATTTTATTTTGTAAATATTTAAGTTGAATAGAATAAAAACAAATCGACGAATCTACTTGATTGTACGTGACTTGGTATCAATCAATTGGATTGGCATTGGACCGCGACCGGTAATTCAAAGGTAGTGGGTTCGAGTTCCACCAAAGGAGCTGGTGAAGAGACCTGTCAAGTTAAGGTAAATTTTGTGAATATTTTCCACAAGTGAGATATTAGGTCCCTTAAACGTAATTTTTCAAGGACGTATTTAGTTAAGTTATAATCTTTCGCTGTTAGCCACAATAATTTTATAAATGGGAATATAAGTTCCCTCGACATTCGAAAGAAACATTGCAGATGTTTGACACGTCAATTACCTTAGCCAACCCAACTGAAGGGAATTTTTCGAATGAGAGCTTGGCCTCTTCACCAGTGTTTTTCTGGCGCTGTCCCAGCAGCGTTCGCGCGGCTGCCAGCGTGGGCACGGACATGCCGTCGCCCAGGAACATGACGATGTTGCGCGCCACGCCACGGTTGCTGCGGTGGCGCTCGCGCTCACGGATGCCCTCGCTGGCTTCGTTGGCCCAGAACTCGGGGTTGTCCTCGCCCGCTCGGCCGACACTCACCCTGCCAGCTAATGTGGCGCGATACCGCATCTTTGAGTCGTGGTAGAAGTCGCCGGCGGCGACCAGCGGCAGCAGCACCAACAACAGAATATGCATGACGACGGCGGACTGAGCTGTTTGTCTCGGATTACGTTTTTATTAACTGTGCGGTTATCTTATCATCGTCGTAGCAGTTTACTTATCATAATCATACATTAATTTTATAAGTAAAAATCATACATTAATTTTATAAATAAAAATAAAATAAAATCGTTTGAGTTATATTTTTAGGTTACCAGTCATAGTCTAAAACGAGTAGGCTGATTACATAATTTTGAATGAAATTATTTCAATCAACATTTTGTTGCTAACACAGAAATATTTCTATCGATGAAATGCGATTACGTAAAACGGGGCCCGTAAGATTTGTTGCATTGCTATGGTGTTGCTATCGATAAAACACTAAAGTAAAAAGTTTTTAGTTTCAAAAACAAACTGTGAAAGAAAATAAGTGTATTTTGTACAATTGTGCCTTTTATCAACTCATAATTTTCATCACAATGATTCCAAAGAGAATGTTAACATTAACTTGTTTTGTAGATAATATGGCGCCAAGTCGTCAAGTTCCCACCGCCAACTCGAAATATTGGTCGATTTTGCGAAAGCACACCGCAACATTTCAATTTCCTAATGTCATTAATTGTTATTTTGCTCCTTCTTACGCCGTTCCTCCTCCGCGAAATGCCATAATATTGTGCCTGCCATTGCTGTACTGAAATTGTTAAAAGTTGTATTTATTTACATTTTCTGAATATATAAAACACGTGATTTTCTGTCACGTTAATATTCAATTTCGATACTTACATTTTAAAATTTAGATCAAAGATAAAAGGAAACTGGAAAAACGTACCCATAAAACCCAATTTAGAAACGTTAGAAACAGGGTTTGAGTTGTTTCAATTGCAATGAGAAATGTTGCCAATCCAAGCTGTCACTTTGAATGTAACAAACTTACCTAATCGGTGTTTCATACGAATAATTTCTACTCGGTTTCAATTGCAATAGCACTCTGTTAGCAACTGAAACTGTCAAATCGTACATCCATAATCGCAAAAGCAACTTGAAAGCAACAATTTCATTAATTTCAAACGAGAATTGTAAGCAACAGAGTTAGGTACATAATCAGCCCACAGATGAACTAAAAAAAATTAATGTGTTACGAGTGCACGTAGTAGGGGATTCGTCGACCAAGCAAGCACAAGGACAACAGTGCACACGGCCCTAAATGCTGCGTGTGCAAATGCATCGGCGCCGCTCCAGTTTAACGCAACTGACGGAAACTGCTGACGCTGCTCCTCGTGCCCTCGCCGCAGCAGGCTACGTGACCGGACGCGACGGCCACTTCGATTCTCACATCGGTCGGGTCGACATTTAATTTAGTTATAACTTACTTTGTATAATCTCTTGACTTCAAATAAAGTCTTTTAGTAAATTAAACTCGGTTTTTTTTGAGTCCTCCGGCTGTAGCTTACGTAATTGGCGCAGTCGGTAGGATTCCCGGGTTAGTACGCATCAAGATTTTCCGTCGCGATCGCGCTATCTAATCGGTTTTCAAGCCTTCACCGGGATTCCTGAAAGAACGAGCCTACAGCGGAGTATCCAGAAATCGATAGCAGCTCAAAGAAGCCGAGATATAAGATGTTCATGTAAGTACACCTCTGAATTTTCTCAAGTGTTGCTCTCCTTTTAGTTCCTAGTTTTTTCTTATCCTTAGATATTATAATCCTTCAAGATTTTTCATCCACGAAGTAATCGAAGCCATAAGGCTATTAGGCATAGTAGAGTAGCCCGTACCATTGTCGATAGTCACAGAAATATCGATAGTGATATCGAAAGTAATTGTAGCATTAGTACGGTAAGTGAAGCGA
Organism: Catoptria pinella; assembly: GCA_963556745.1. Lineage (NCBI taxonomy): Eukaryota > Metazoa > Arthropoda > Insecta > Lepidoptera > Crambidae > Catoptria > Catoptria pinella. The sequence continues at coordinate 12,901,930 of OY750772.1, read as the reverse complement.
GCACAATGGCTACTGGTAACGATCCCGATTTAATTCTCAAGGCCTTACGCCTGTTACCGGAATTTGATGGCAACCCTAACGTACTTACTAGATTTATTAGATTATGTGATCAATTAGTTCAGTCATATAATGAGCACTTGGATGATTTAGGGAAGTTGTTTCTTGTTAACGGAATACTTAATAAAATCACGGGTCCCGCAGCCAGAACTATTAATTCCAACGGGATCCCTGATAGTTGGATAGGTGTTAAAAGCGTTTTGATAAATAATTTTACCGATCAAAGAGATGAATCCACCCTCTACAATGACCTAGCTATGCAAACCCAAGGGAGCAACACGCCACAAGAATTTTATGATAAATGTCAAACGTTATTTTCCACTATCATGACGTACGTGACCTTGCACGAGACAATAGAAACGACTATAGAGGCAAAACGTAACTTATATAAAAAACTTACGATGCAATCGTTTGTTCGTGGACTTAAGGAGCCTCTAGGGTCTCGTATAAGGTGCATGCGCCCTGATACCATTGAAAGAGCATTGGAATACGTACAGGAAGAGCTTAACACAATGTACTTGCAAAATCGTAACGAAGCTTTGCCGAAAACTATCCAGAACGCGTCTAATTATAAACCTCCAGTACATATGCCAATGCCCAATGCTTTTGCTGTTCAGAAACCATTTTCCTTCCCTATGAAGTTCCCAAACATGCAAGCTCCAGCCCCTCGCTTTAATAATAATTTCATGCCAAAACCTCAGTTCCAACAGCCCATGCCACAACATGTCATGCGTATGCCCACGCGCACTCAACAGATATTCAGTGCGCGTCCTACTAACTATAATCCACAGTCTAACATGTTCAGAGTTCAACCTAGGCCTAACTACAATTTCAATGGTAATGCTCAGAAACCTATGAGTGGTGTTAGTCACTTTACGCCTCGAGTTTTACCTCCATCTGGTCACGATTGGACTAAACATGGTAATCCACCACCATCAAACTATTTTAAAACTCGCGACGTAAACGTGAACGAGTGTACTCCTTATGATGACTATAATTATTACTATTACAATGACTCTTACTACACTATGCCCGACTTATATAATAACTACGAATATGATAGTCCAAGTCAATATCAATATGAGGAGCCACCACAATCTGAAGGATGGGATGGCCACGTAGAGGAGCAAAACCAGCCTTCTACATCCTCTACAAATAATGATCAGGATTTTCAGACGGACAGGAATTTAAAAAGCTTAAAATAGAAGTTAATCTTCAAACGCAACGGCAACTACCTTTTATTCTTATTAATGATCCACCCTTAAAATTACTAATAGATACAGGAGCAAATCAATCCTTTTTAAGTCCAGATGCAGTTAATAATTATTATCCTTACATTCAGCCTGACTATGATCCTTTTGAAGTATCTAACATATACGGAACTAGTAGAAGTAATCATTCAGTAACGTTGCCTTGCTTTACAGAATTTAAAGACGAACGTGATATAAAATTCTTCATTTACAAATTTCATGATTATTTTGATGGACTTATCGGACTTGATTTACTGACTCAATGGGAAGCGACTATAGATTTAAAGGACAACATTTTAAGGACACGGACTACCAATAACCCAATTAGGATGTATAACTCGCGAAACGTGAACCTTTATGAAGATATGATACCAGCTAATTCATCCAAGTTAGTCCGACTACCTATTAACGCGTCAGAAGGTGACGTCATAGTCAACGAACAAGTATTATGTAACTGTATTATTTCAGAATGCGTCACCAGTAACAAAGATAATCGCGGTTTAGTAGAAGTTACAAATCCAACTAACAATGACGTCATATTTTCGCTAGACCGACCAGCATTAGCAGAGATTTTTAACGTAGAATCATTCGATGTCAATTACAACTGTAACGAACGCACTAGAGAAGTAATTTCGCGGCTAAGGACAGATCACTTGAATCCTGAAGAAAAAGCTAATCTTGTACAACTTTGCTCTCAGTATTCTGATATTTTCTATATTGAGGGTGAACCGTTAACATTCAGTAATAAAATCAAACACTCGATTAAAACTACCGACGAAATGCCTATGTACACCAAAAGCTATCGTTATCCTTTCGTTCACCGTGACGAAGTGCGGGAACAGATCGCGAAAATGTTAGAGCAGGGAATAATACGTCCTTCTGACTCCGCGTGGAGTTCACCGATCTGGATAGTACCGAAGAAGGCTGACGCGTCAGGTAGACAGAAATGGCGTTTAGTTGTTGACTTCAGAAAACTCAACGAAAAGACTATCGATGACAAATATCCCATCCCCAATATATCAGACGTTCTAGACAAGCTAGGTAAGTGCCAGTACTTCACGACCTTGGACTTGGCAAGTGGATTTTATCAGGTTCAAATGAATCCTGATGATATTCACAAGACCGCCTTTAATGTAGAGCATGGACACTTTGAGTTCCTTAGGATGCCCATGGGTCTTAAGAATTCTCCATCAACTTTTCAAAGGGTGATGGATAATGTCTTAAGAGGGCTACAAAATGTCATTTGTTTGGTGTACCTGGATGACATAATTGTCTTTAGCACCAGCCTCCAGGAACACGTGACCAACCTTGAGAAAGTGTTTATGAGGCTTAGAGAATCTAATTTCAAGATTCAAATGGATAAGTCTGAGTTCTTGAAATTAGAGACAGCTTATCTTGGACACATCATAAGTAGAGAAGGTATTAAACCAAACCCAGATAAAATCAAGGCCGTCCAGAACTATCCACTGCCGAAAACCACTAAACAAATCAAACAGTTTTTAGGCTTACTGGGGTACTATCGTAAATTCATTGCTGACTTTGCTAATCTGACTAAGCCTTTAACTCAGTGTCTTAAGAAAAATAAATCGATTACTTTAAATTCAGACTATATATCTTGCTTTGAAAATTGTAAAAAATTACTAACTAATGATCCCATATTACAGTACCCTGACTTTACTCGTGAATTTAACTTGACCACTGACGCGTCAAACCTCGCTATCGGTGCCGTTCTATCACAAGGACCAGTAGGTACGGACAAACCGATCGCTTACGCCTCGCGAACGCTTAACGACAGTGAAATAAAGTATAGTACAATTGAAAAAGAAGCTTTAGCCATAGTTTGGGCCACAAAATACTTCCGACCCTACTTGTTTGGACGAAAGTTTAAAATAATTACTGACCATAAACCACTCCAGTGGCTTATGAATTTTAAGGAGCCCAACGATAGAATTAACAGATGGAGACTAAAGCTCAGCGAATACAATTATACTATAATTTATAAAGCAGGAAAAGCTAACACAAATGCCGACGCTCTTTCTCGAATTGAATTTCACAACGAGGAAACTAGTTCCATGGCTGTGAATCCTTCAGAACGACCTCCAACACTAAGTATCAACTCTGACACTATCACCGTTCATACCGACCAAGAACATCCAATTCTCGAAGTCCCCATAACTGACGACCCTTTAAACAAATTTCACAGACAGCTATGTTTAACTATCGTAGGTGACATAAGGAAACGAACTACTGTGACTAAGCCCTTTGACACTCACACTCGTATCTCAGCTCAACTATCTGAATCCAATCTGGAGGAAGATGTAGTAAATGTGGTCAAAGAATACGTCAATCCAAAGGTTAAAACTGCTCTTTTGATAACACCCCCATTAGGAATGTATAAAATAGTCCCCATCTTACAAGAAAAGTTTAAAAGCTCTGCTATGAACCTTGTTGTCGCCAAAGTCGAGTTAGAAAATGTAAAAGAATACTTAAGACAACAAGATATAATTAGGCACTATCATGAGGGAAAAACTAATCATAGAGGGATTAACGAATGTTATCTGTCTTTATCTCACAAGTATTACTGGCCGAAAATGAAAGACCATGTTACTAAGTTTATCAACGAATGCACTATCTGTGGGCAAGCCAAATATGATAGAAATCCTATTCGTCAGCAATTTAATATTGTACCTCCAGCTAGTAAACCCTTCGAAATCGTTCATATGGACCTCTTTACAGTTCAAAGCGAAAAATACGTTACATTTATTGACGTTTTCTCTAAGTATGGACAAGCCTACCATTTGAGAGATGGTACTGCGCTTAGTGTGATTCAAGCCTTATTACAGTTTTCTACCCATCATGGGTTACCTCTTACTATAATCAGTGACCAAGGCACCGAATTCACAAATCAGATGTTTGCAGAGTTCACTAGAGTCCATAAGATTATTCATCATAAGACCCTCGCGAATGCACCCAATGATAACGGAAACATAGAAAGATTTCATTCCACCATATTAGAGCACTTAAGGATATTACGCCTTCAGCACAAGGACGAAGCAATTGTTAATCTCATGCCCTATGCTATAATAGGATACAATAGTTCAGTACACAGCTTCACTAAATGTAGGCCTTATGATCTTATAAAAGGACATCTTGACTCTAGGGACCCAACTGACATAGACATTACTGTTCATCTTATGCAACAATATATTCATACTCACAGAAATCAAATGAAGATAGTTTACGACTTAATTAACAACTCATCCTTAACTAACCGGACCGCTATTATCGACAGACACAATAAAACTCGTGAACCTGAACAAGAATATCAGCCTCAACAACAAGTGTTTATCTCAAATCCTTTAGCCAGCCGACAAAAAGTAGCTCCGCGTTACACACAAGATAGGGTGTTAGCTGACTTACCTATCCACATTTATACTTCAAAAAAACGCGGCCCCATCGCAAAATCAAGATTAAAACGTGTACCAAAGAGCGCGAAATTGTTACAGGATAATGCTGACTTTGACCCTGAGCACGGGACTGGCGCACGAGATAAGACTTGAAAGTTTGGATGACGGACCGGGACTTTTACCGTTTAAACTTGGACCTATGAATCTTATAACACACCAACACAGCTTCCTGCAGTACATAGAATTAGACGATATCCTTAGTAAAATTAATATAGTTAAAGGACAAATCATTGAACTAAAAAGTAAATTACCTAACGACACTCAGGTTTTATTTGAAATACAAATCGATTATCTTAGTTCTAAATTAAATAAAGTAGCTTACCAATTAGAAAGCTTAGAGCCCCATCGGTTAAAGCGAGGTCTTGTAGATGGAATGGGATCTGTAATTAAATCTCTAACCGGAAACCTAGATTACACTGATGCCATTAAATATAGTAATGCTATTAGTAATCTTAAGAGTAATCAAGAAAAAATTGCATCTCAAATTAATAGTCATATCAGCCTTAGCAAAGAATGGATGACACATCATACTGATCTTATCGCAAATTTAGTCCAAAATCAAATAAAAATCAATGACACCTTACATTTGCTATTAGATACAGATGCTTACGTTCAACATAGCCTAATAAAATACGCTAAACTAGCTCAGCTTCTTAGCATTATTACAGATAACGTAGATGATTTATCTCAGGAGTTGCAACGAATAGAAAACGTTTTAGCTTTCACGCGTACCGCGAGTACTCACCATTCAATGTTAGGTGTAGACACACTGAAAAAGATGCTGAGTCAACTTAAGAAATTCTATAGTAAAGATCAATTGTTAGATTTAGAGCTTAGAGAATATTATAATGTAATAGAAACAGGATCATTTTATGCAGGTAGTCAAATAGTGATCGTATATAAAGTACCAATAGTATCACCTCATATTTATGAGCTTTATAAGCTTCCCATAGCACCCAATAGAGAAAACCGAGTCCTTATACCTCCCTATCCTTTAGTAGCAACCAACGAGGACTTTTACGTGTACATTGAGGCAGAATGCCCGAAGTACAACACTCGGTATCTTTGCCATGATAAACTTAATCAACGTTTAAGATCATCTCCAGACTGCATACAGGAGCTCCTTCACCACCAACGTCTAGACCAGTCCTGCAGACCAACGCCTGTTACCATCCTGAGAGAAGCCATCCAAAGGTTAGATGACCGTCACTACGTAGCAGTCTTTCCTGGGCCCACGCAAGTTCATCTCATCTGTGAGCGCGATGACTACCAGATGCTGAAAGGTAGTTATCTCATCACTATCCCGTCTCAATGTTCAATACGGACAAAAGACTCCACCATCTATAACACCAATGATCGAGTTGAAGGTCAACCTATAAAGATGCTGAATATCACAAATTACCTGAGCACCAACTTCACTGCAGCAACCACTGTAACACTCTCATCGATAAATCTCAACGATCTTCGAGAAATACAAGACAAGGTTATATCTCAGACCGCAGTTCATCTCGACGAGGCCTCCACAGAATCCTTGTATCATACTACGTTACCATTTTACGTAATACTATTAGGTGCACTCGCACTCGCAACTATCTTACTATGTAGAAAGTACGCGACGTGTTTTAAGATAAGTAAAAAGGGACCAGAGCTGACCTCAGATCCAGAGCTGACTTCAGATCCAGAGCAAGCCCATACCTACGCAATACCCAGACCAATACCTGCCAAACCTGCACCACAGCATACAGCAACATTTTTGCGACTTGCCCAAAAATAGTCGCTGCTCTTCGGGAGGGAGATGTTACGAGTGCACGTAGTAGGGGATTCGTCGACCAAGCAAGCACAAGGACAACAGTGCACACGGCCCTAAATGCTGCGTGTGCAAATGCATCGGCGCCGCTCCAGTTTAACGCAACTGACGGAAACTGCTGACGCTGCTCCTCGTGCCCTCGCCGCAGCAGGCTACGTGACCGGACGCGACGGCCACTTCGATTCTCACATCGGTCGGGTCGACATTTAATTTAGTTATAACTTACTTTGTATAATCTCTTGACTTCAAATAAAGTCTTTTAGTAAATTAAACTCGGTTTTTTTTGAGTCCTCCGGCTGTAGCTTACGTAATTAATGGAATAACTCGAAAGCAAAATAATTAAATGCCTCTACCAGTATTCCAACCTCATAGTTTGAATTCTGTACAGGCATTATTTTTGGGTAGAGCCGATTATGCCGGCTCTGGCACTGCAGACAGAATCGCTACCATTTAACCAAACTGCTGTCAAGTAGTAATAATCTATCGATAAGTGATATTATTTGGATTACATTAATTTGTAGTTGCTTTACATGGGTTTGATAAGATATAACAATTATTGATATTAGAGCTCAAAATAAAATGTTTAATAATCAGATTATGCAGTCAGTCACTATTACCTAGTCATGTTGTTGGCGCACGTTATGGTTCTGTTGTTGTTGTCATGTAGTGCACGAGAAGCGCGCGGCGACCGCTACCACCCGGAGTTGGCGGATGGAGCGCCTTTCGCCGAGACAGGCGCAGGACCAACCCGCGCCGCCGCCGCCGCCGCCGCCGCCGCCGCCGAGCGCACGGCGGAGTACTGGTACGAGGAGGCGCGGGCAGCCATCCGTCGCCGGCAGGCGCGCTCGCACGGCAGCGGCGCCGGCGTGGCACGCAACATTGTCATGTTTCTGGGCGACGGCATGTCCGTGCCCACTCTGGCTGCTGCGCGCACGCTGCTGGGACAGCGCAAGGGAAACACCGGTGAAGAGGCCCAGCTTTCCTTCGAGAGTTTTCCTACTGTAGGCCTCGCTAAGGTGACGCCAAACTCCTTAATATCAACTCATCAATTACGTATTACACAATTCTTTAATTTTTCTAACACCTATAAATATTCTAGACGTATTGCGTGAATCAACAAATCCCAGACTCGGCATGCACCGCTACCGCGTACCTCTGCGGCGTGAAAAACAACTATGGAACACTGGGAGTGACAGCAGCAGTTCCACGACGTGATTGTGAGGCCTCCACAGAGTCTGCCAATCGCTTAGAGTCGATCGCCACATGGGCCCTAGAACAAGGCAAAGATGTCGGTGAGAAGTCACTATACAAGCATGCTTTAATGGGATTGATATTTCGATCGGAGCATTTTCCGTGTTAATTTGATTCGAACTTTAGATTTGAAATTACACTTCAATACACATATTGATATTATCGTGGCTAAGGCTTATAAACAGCTGGGTTTGATCCTTCACCTTGGAAAACCATTCACTAAGGGTAGTACACTTAAGATACTGTATAATGCCCATGTTCGAAGTATTTCGGAGTTTGGTAACGTAGTTTGGAACCCCCAGTATATTGTTCATAGAGATGGGATAGAACGAATACAGAAAAAAAACATAAATCTCTTGACTATCGTACTGGGTTTTATTATAACGACTATGAAGTTATAGCGCATAGACGCCAGTTCTTAGATATCATACTTTTGTTTAAAATAATTAACAACCACATTGACTCTGCTGATCTATTACAGAAAATTGCTTTGAAAGTCCCTCGATTCTCCTCACGTTCTAAGGATACATTTAATGTTTCATTTTGCCATACAAATAATGCAAAAAATACTTTTTTTAGGAGAGCATTCTAATTTATACAATAAGTCACTCAATGAAGCGGATATCTTCTCTAACTCACTTAATGTTTTTAGAAGGAAAGTGAGCAAATTATTGTTTTCGTAATTTATATGTATAATTTTCAATAGGTAAATTGTAGTACCTATGTTTTTTTTTGGTGATGTTGCTAAGAGAAAATGAAAAATGTATTAATAACTTTCTCTTGCACTTATCCGTCGCTCATAAGCACCACTCACATAGTCTAATAAATATTAATTTATGGTATTATAGGTCTGATTGTATACTCTCTCTTAAAATTGTTTGCATATGACTGTTTGTTACCTAAATAAATAAATAAAATATTTCTAAAATTTAAGTAGTAAGTGGTTTGTTATCTGTGGCAGGTATAGTAACGACGACACGCATCACGCATGCGTCACCGGCGGGCGCGTACGCGCGCGCGGCCAACCGCAACTGGGAGCACGACGGGCTCGTGCGCGAGGACGGCCACGACCCCGCGCGCTGCCCCGACATCGCGCACCAGCTCGTGCACGACGCCCCAGGGAAGCTATTCAAGGTATTGCGCAACCGTAAACGTAGCTTGGTTTCACGGTGACAGCTGTGAACTTGGCCTAAAACATGATTTATTTTCGCAGGTTATACTGGGAGGTGGAAGACGAAACTTCTTGCCCAATACAACTAGAGACGAGGAAGGCACTAGAGGAAGAAGAACAGACGAAAGGAATCTTATTAATGAGTGGCTTGATGATAAGAGAGAGCGTAATTTAAGTTTTGCGTATGCTTGGAATAGAGCTCAACTCATGTCATTAATGGAATCACCCCCTGACTATCTACTGGGCTTATTTGAAGGCAATCACCTACAGTATCATTTAGAAGCCGATAAAACAAGCGAGCCAACATTAACGGAGCTGACCGAAATCGCAATCAGGTCACTAAGTCGAAATGAGAAAGGTTTCTTCTTATTCGTCGAAGGCGGTCGCATAGACCACGCACATCACGACAACCTCCCGCATCTAGCGTTGGATGAGACAGTCCAATTGAATGAGGCGGTGGCTCGGGCCTCCCTGTTGCTGCCTGAAGATGACTCGCTAATCGTGGTCACCGCCGACCACGCGCATGTCATGGCTTTTAGTGGATACAGAAGGCGGGGTGGAGATATTCTCGGTCGCTCTGGAGACAGAGACGAGAATGGAGTTCGCTACATGACTCTATCTTATGTTAATGGTCCTGGAGCTCGAGTACAAACTAATGGTATACGCCCAAACGTTCTTAACGATGACGATTTTGGTAAGATTTTTTTAACATTTATGCTTAAAATTCATACTGGGAATGGATCATAAATCAAGGTTACCTCCATTACAGGTCAGCTGCGTTGGCGTACGCATGCAGAAGTGCCGCTGGAGTCGGAGACGCACGGCGGCGACGACGTGGCGGTGTTCGCGCGCGGGCCGCACCACGACATGTTCTCGGGGCTGTACGAGCAGAGCCAGCTGCCGCACCTCATGGCCTACGCCGGGTGCATCGGCGATGCCGGCACGAACCAGGCTCATTGCAATTAGTTTCAAATTGCCAAGTAGCACTACTTGTTTAAACTGCAGTGGAGTTAAAATCTTAAATAATTTTAGATAATAAAAAAAACGAATCATAGAAAATTGGAGTTGTATTGAAAATGTTATATCAATAAATATTTTGTAACATTATGATCTACTTTTGATAACCTTGTTTGTTTTGTTCTTTCAACGCTACTGAGAATTTTTAACTAACATCAATAAAAAGAGGAGGTTCTTAAGTTACCGGTACATATGTATTATTTTTTAACCAACTTCAAAAAATCTATTCATCACGTTTTTTTTTAATGTATGTTCACCGATTACTCGGAGACGGCTGAACCGATTGAAATGGATCAAACGTTATTACCTACATCAGATTTGTTCCCAAATTAATTCCATTTTATGAAATTTTAAAATCGGCTCAACCGTTTTCATGAAATCCTGAAAATACTGTCGTTTTCGTTACCATTGTAATGAAATTATACGGATGATAGGCCATAACTTCTTTGTTTATGAACCGATTTACATGATTCTTTTTATTTTAAAAAAAGGGGATACTTTAAGGATAATACCATTTTAATTTCATTGGCATTCGACCAATTTCGACCAAACCTGTCCCGTTCAATTTTGAGGAGTTTTTTTTATAATAAATATTAGACAACATCACAAACATTGCTGTGATCCCAAAGTAAGTAGCTAAAGCACTAACTTGTGGTATGGAAATCAGAGACAACGGTGGAACTTCAAACACTCAGGTTTTCTAAATTGACCCAGCCGGGGATCGAACCAGGGATCTCAGAGATGGCGACACCTTGAAAATCGGCGTACAAACCACTCGACCACGGAGGTCGTCACTGTATAGTAATTGAAATATTGATGTTAAATGATGATTTTAGTAGGTTTATGACAATCTGAAATAAGTTAGTTACCTAACTGTGGTCAAGGACGTTCTGAACAACGTAGGCACAACGGAACTCCTTTAACAATAAACAGCCCGAAAAGTGGAAATTGAGTTATTAGGGGTATTTACCATTAAAAAAACACGCTTACATACCTACCACAGAGAGTTGAAAATAAACAATAACTTTTTTTACAAAAATAGAAAAGTCTCCTTCAGAAATCTGAAAATAAAAACAAAAACAAGAAAGAAGGAAAAAAGAAAATCATTTATTCACATAAATAGTTACAATATACTATTATAAAACTAACTTAAATTAATAGGCGTGTGTTAAAATGGCTCCCACTCAGCATGATGCCCGACGCTGATTGTCAGCGGTCACTTTCGGAGGAAAAGGCGGTGTTAAATTAAAATTAAAACCTATTTCCACTTAAATTATCATAAAAGAAATAAAAATATATGCTAAAACAATACAGGTAAGTATACATATATACAGTATGTAAACTATCAAAGGAAATCCTTTCAACCCGTTAATTGGAATAGTCGAAACTTGCACGTGGTACATTGTTTGTATAAAATGAAACGGCATTTTTGAAAAATAAATTGTACCCACTGTAATATTGCAAGTGAATAATCTTGTCAAAATAATCTGTAAGCTTTCGTCCCCATTACTCGCATACCTATTAAGAAGAGGGCCTAATGGAGAACGTAATTAACTTTTCTTGTAATGTTATTCGGATAAAGAAAGTATTTGTCTTGTCTCCTATCGAATAAAAAGTCCAAAATACTAACTCAATTCAAAATAACTGCCAATTAAATTTTTTCATGCAAAACTGTTAATCGCATATATTTTTATTTAGTTTTTAATTTAATAGAACCCTAGACAAATACTCTCTTAATCCGAATAACATCACAAGGAGAGTTAATTATGCTCAAATTGCAAATCATTTTGGAATTACGTTTGTATGGGAAGCTCACTGTTCGCCGGACTATTAAATCTTTCTTTTTGTCGTAGTCATGGTATTAACTTTAGTATGCAACTCTTGAATTGAAGAGAAGTATTCTAACGATTGAATCACTCCCTACGGTCCTTCAATCGTTAGGATACTTCTCTCGCTCGACCGTACTTTATTCACTAATTGAATAATATACTATTTCACCTCTCTAACATGAAAAGGGCGCTTTTGGCGCGTAAAAGCTCACAGCAAAATCGTTTTTTGTTGCGAGCGTGAGGCAGAGTGTTTATTTAGTTAGTAGCACCACCTTTTTAAATCATAAAGAAAAATGAAAGAGAGTGACAAGGATGAGTTGTAAAAGAAGGTTTATAATTCGAAATAAAAGAGTATGGACTAAATGAGATCGCATGTATGAAATAAATATAAAATAAGAAACATTTATGAAATATAATATCAAATTCGTGTTGTATGATTGTTAATAAATAAATAAGATAGGATATTAATAAATAAGAGAAAAACTCAATGTAATGTAAAATGAAAATGACGGGAATCTACTTTATTACTATATTAATTTTTTCATTTACATAGAGTTGAGATAGCAAGTTTCTAATGCTGAGTTTCGATTTTTATCAGGAAAGTCACGTTAAAATGACTTTTCTTTCCTATAACACTTTTCTGGCTGGTAGAGGCGAAAAGTTGTATGTACTCATTGTGCTATATTAAATCACTCGCAACGCTGGGTACCTACAACTTTAGACTACTTCGCTAGTTCCTAATTTCAATTCGGCACTCGCAACACAAATTGACTCTGGTCTCACGTATAACAAATAACTATTATGTACACTTTAGAGGATTTCGGCTAGCAAAATTTTCTAATGCAAGTTAGTAATTCTTCCCGAAAAGTATTTTCATTGATTCTTAGTCTGAAATTCGCGAATACAGTTAGAACTGCAGATTTGTTATTAAATAAAAAATAAAAAAAATCCCCGTCAAAAAAGCTAACTCTTGAAAAGTTACAAATAATAATCGTCATTTATCATCAAGTCATAAATAGATCTATGAAAAAATCGTAGACGTCGGGAAACCGCTAAGTTAATGGATTTACATGAAAGCTTGTCACATAATGTCTGGACTGATAGGTATGCTGTTAGGTATAGCTAGACATGTGACGAGCTTAGATCCTCTCACAATTTCTTTTGTTTCTTGGGATCAAAGCTCTCTAATAAACTCAATATTTTTTAAAATATTTATCCGCTTACTAAATCTTCCTGCAAACTTACAGTTACGGAATAATCTTAAAACTCTAAATTACCAATCTACTAAGTATCTGCTTCATACTCTCCGATAGGATCCTTTTTGTCACCGTTATCTGTATTTTTTCTTCTTCCGATTGATAGCTTAAGTAAGTGAATATTAACACACACACATACAGACTCATACAACACGCACACACAAGGTTAAACCCATCCAGCTTCACTTTATATCCACATCACGTGCATACACATACAAGTACAGCAATTCATAGTGGACATTTTTGAAGTTTTTATAATTTTCTTATTTTTTGTAATCACTCATAATCTCACACGTTCATGACAACTTTTTTACCTAAATGTTTAAGCAAGAGGGCCCTGGTGAACTGTGGCACAGGTTCGTTTAGATACCTATATCAGGCACCAGTCTCTCACAATGCAGTTCATATTGTCATATTGTGATTATCACCACCTAGTTAAGAGTACCTATTGTGATGAGAAAATAAATTGATTTATTATTTATTTATTTATATGTAACACCCCTCTTTTTGCGTCGGGGGTTAAATATCTGAACGTAATAATGAAACTGCGTGCAAAAAACTAGGAACTTATCAGCTCGGTGTGTCTACATCGTGACATGATTTCAACGTGGAATTTGAACGTAATAATATTATCATTATCAATAATATGCGATTTCATGATTCTGTTATGATGATCATGGTTCTTCACGTGACAAAAGTCTGATAGCAGCATCGTACAGGTTGGTGGACTATGGGAGGGCGCGTGGTGGGCGCGAGTCGGACATCTAATCGAAGTGAACATTAATGTGGTCCTTATCGTTTGTTTAAAAGATAAGCAAACGTTGCGCACGCGCACCGCGGGCTGCGTCGGCGGCGGCGGCCGCGCCTGCGGGGGGAGTGTCACTGCCCTTATTTACTTAATATTGAATTGTATTCTGTCAGAATGGTCAATCACAACCTTTTCAATAGGTAACTCTTTTGCCTTTGCAAATCTCACGTAACATCCGCAGAAGATTTTTATCGTTGATTTTATCGTATTTATCTATTGTCGCCGGTGGGTACCACGCACGGGACCTGCGCGCGGGCGGAGGGCCCTACTTGGACCCCAGGACCCCACCCACTTGCGCTCCATACACGGACTGGGACACCAACCGCGACTTGCTTCATTTAATTTTATATAACGTCACGTCATAGTCCTAATTTTAATTTGTAAACGGCTATTAAATCAGCCCCTAACTTGATACAGTCCTTTTTTATTTTATTTTCCGAAGGATCATATTCATCTGTACTAATATTTAGGACGATAAATTAGTTTATCCTGGATGTAGTAGGATATCTTTGAATCTAATATGATTTCAAAAACACTTCCTACATAATAAAGATTTGTCATGAAACAACGGGAAGAAAGTCTCCTTTTAAAATAAAACAACTTTGTAATAAAATACCCGCACCTATAAAAAGTCAAGACTCGTTTAACGTATTTAAGAAGAAACTTGCCCAGTAGGTATATTATCAGTACACAATAATTAAGGAAGTACGGGCCTTGCATTGAACTGTCAAATTGTACTGTAGATTAATTAACTTATACTCAGCTTTGTTAGTAAGTAGGTACCTATCTAATCTGTTTTGCTTTTACGACCACGAACTGTTTTAGTCTTTTTATTCATAATGTTCTCATACCAGTGACAACGTTATGTCTTTATGAGGAAGTGTCAAAAAGTAAGCGAAAGCTAAGATAACTTCTGTTGTTATTTCATGCAATTCTCAAATGGATTCTCAAGAGAACTGAAATAAAAATCAACGACTGCAGCTTTTTCCGTTGATGTGTTCTGAGCTCCCCATAATCGAAGGTTGTTGTGGGTGGAGAGCTTCGAGCATTCTAAGGTGGAGGGCTGGAGTGCTGCGTCTTGTCGGAGCAGCATCGGCGTCGGCCGCAAGGGTGTTGTGATTTAATTAACGTCTCAGTTTGTGCAGACAAGATCGGCCGGCGACTGCGTCTCGGACGTCGGACGGCTGCTTGTTTGTAGTTGATTAACTCTTGGATTTGCGCATGTTATTCAGATTGTGCCTCCTTTATGCTATGCATACTTAGAAGTTATTCAGAATCTTGTTTGGTCAATACGCCAATGATTTATTATGATAAAGAAAAGACTGTTGCAATGGTTGCAAACAAGTAGGATGCTAAACACAAAACAAGAAATAAAAACGAAATGGTATGAAAAGATATTGATTTGAATAACTGTGATTGGCTTTGTTTAATTTGCATTTTTTTAAACCAATAATTTTATTAAAAAGGGATCTTGAATTTAAAAAAAAATACTAAAATTTGCGCAACAGGCTCAACGACAACTGCAGAAAACTATGACATATTTGACGAATAAGGAAACTGACCAGTTAGAGAAACAGGCTAATGAGTGAAACTGATGAGTGATAATCCGACCCGATACCCGAGTCTTGTTATCTCATTTTACTAATGATCTGTATGTGTCTCGGGTGTCTGAAGCAGTGGCCCACTATCTCCATTAGTTCCGTGGGATGTAGTGGGCTATGCCGTGGGCTGCGGCGCGACGTCAATATTTCATCAAAGCCCCATTAAGCCGCTCCAATAAAAGTCCTGGCGTCGTCTCCGCGAGCGGGTAATGACCCGGAGAAATTGGCACAAGTAGCGAACCACGCTGCCTTGTTGCGTTGCGTCAGACGACACTCATATTTGCCCATACACACGAATCAGTGAGAAACCGTTGTAAAGTTTATTATAATGTGAGAAATGAAAATATGATTTATTACCTACATTGGCTTATCGAATACATTTAATCAAAATATCTATGCATATTATCAGCACTTGAAAATAAATAATCTTGACATTGAATCCGAATAGTGGAAGCTGCGCAATGAGATCAGTATTCTGTGAGCAGTCGAGTCGTTAGCGCCAGCATGATGCTGCAGTTGCTTCTGTTGATTGCTATAGTGCATCCTTCGTTTGGTAATTGTTTTGATGAAAGATGTGAATCTGTGGAACAGTCTGGCACGCGAAGGGGCGCCCGGCGGCGAGGCGAACTGATTCTTAATACATGTACGGTGCTGCGAGTTTTGACCGTGCAATAAAGAGGATTCGCACTGACGCCGGTTGCTCTTTCGCTTGCCTTCAGGGAAGTGTCAAAAAGGGTTTATTGTAGCAGTGTTTATGTATGTATGTTGTGTGTATGTTTTATACAGAACGAGATGTATATCACGGAGCATGGCGCACTGGGTCCTCGGAGGTGAAGGGAGAGCAGGGTCCGCAGTTCTGGGCGGAGGAGGCGCGCGCGGGCATCATGGCGCGCGAGGCGAGGCGCAGGGCGGTGCGCGGCGTGGCGCGCAACATCGTCATGTTTCTGGGCGACGGCATGTCCGTGCCCACGCTGGCCGCCGCACGCACGCTGCTGGGACAGCGTCAGGGAAATACCGGCGAGGAGACGAAGCTGTTCTTCGAGACGTTCCCCACTGTTGGTCTCGCTAAGGTTATTATAGTATTTCCATTGTATGAAGATGAATAAATACTTAGCAGAAGTTATTAAGAGGAAACTCTCGTCAGCAAAAACAATGCGGTTATTAAACGGTTTTATAAATTTAGCTTGTCCTGTTTTTTCTATTTATTTGTTTATTTTGGTTAATTTGTTTGTTTCTTTTAAAAAAGTACTTGGTACTCTGGAACGATTTCCGTTAAGTTTGAATACCCCAATACCCTACCTACCATGACTGCAGTAGGTGATAATATTTTCTTTAACTCCTGCGATGTGTCAGACATACTGCGTGGATGCACAAGTGGCGGACTCGGCGTGCTCAGCGTCGGCGTACCTGTGCGGCGCGAAGGCGAACCACGGCACGATCGGCGTGACGCCGGCGGTGGCACGCAGTGACTGCAGCGCCGCCGCCAACCCTGCCAGACACCTGCGCTCCATCGCCGCCTGGGCGCTGCAGGCGGGCAAGAACGCCGGTCAGTACATAAGGGAACTACGGCACGGTCAGCGTCACGCCGGGCGGTGGCGCAGAGTGGGCGCTTCCAGCCGGCAAGAATGCCGATTAGCACATTACCACAGAATACATAATATTACGGGAAAATATTCTTCAAAGGGAGTAGTAAACCAATAAGTCTGGAACAACCAAAGCCCAAAATAACGCAGTTGGAGGAGCCAACTTTAAGAAGTTTTACTTACTAAATAATATACTTACTAGAAAAACTTCTACTCTTAATCGAACCCGAGAATATGATCTAGTGCGAGTTGAGTTTTTTCTAGTATATTATTTAGTATTGTATAAAAATAGCATTGTGAATGCTAAAATCTCCACATTTTAAGTTTTACTTAGTTATTCTTTTCTAAAAAAAACACAGGGCTCATTTAGGTGATGTGTCTAAAAGAACAAGCTCAGAAGAGAATGTTTTCTCAACATCAGACGACTAATAATTAAGGCAACAACAGACTTTTGCAATTTATTTGAGTGTGATAATGAGTATTCACATTTGCTTAGGCGTAGTGACGACAACGCGCGTGACGCACGCGTCGCCAGCGGGCACGTACGCACACACGGCGGAGCGTGACTGGGAGAGCGACGCAGACGTCGCGGCGGCCTGCGCAGGCGGCCAACAGCGGGATATCGCCGCGCAACTCGTGAAAGACTACCCCGGCAACCAGTTCAAGGTTTCCGAATAACAATATAATACCACACTACCTTCGTCCTTGGAGGCCTATGGTGTCGTACTGTTCCTAAATTGGTTCGACCAAAACTACATAGCCTTATCTCTTTTCAACATACAGAAACATCATTCAAAAGTGAGAAAAAACCGCTTCCGTCCGCTTCGGCATCGATGAGCCAGTTGATTTAGATATACTCACTCACTCTAGCGAACATGTTTTTGAGCGGTGAAAAGAGATAGAGTGCCTTATGGTGCAATATAACTCAAACTTTCATATTTTTCACTATTAACAGGTAATTTTAGGAGGCGGCAGGCGTGAGTTTATTCCTAAACAACTTATGGACGAAGAAGGATCCTATGGTAAGAGAGAGGACGGCCAAAACCTCATTGAAGAGTGG
Organism: Catoptria pinella; assembly: GCA_963556745.1. Lineage (NCBI taxonomy): Eukaryota > Metazoa > Arthropoda > Insecta > Lepidoptera > Crambidae > Catoptria > Catoptria pinella. Next base: position 12,883,773 of record OY750772.1, on the reverse strand, counting down.
AAGTTAGACAAAAAACTACGGAACGTTACATACGAATACGTATGGAATCGTGAAGAGCTTATGAGTTTGTCGTCGTTACCGCCAGAGTACTTACTAGGGCTGTTCGAGGCCAGTCACATGCAGTACCACATGCAGGCGAATAAAACGACAGAGCCGACGCTCGCAGAGTTGACGGAGATAGCGATTAAGTCATTGAGCCGCAACGAGAAAGGGTTCTTCCTGTTCGTGGAGGGGGGCCGCATTGACCACGCGCACCACGACAACTACCCGCACCTGGCGCTGGACGAGACCATCGAGCTGAGCGCGGCGGTGGCGCGCGCTGCGGAGCTGCTGTCCGAGGAGGACTCGCTGCTGGTGGTCACCGCCGACCACGCGCATGTCATGGCCTTCAACGGTTACACCACTCGTGGTGGGGATATTTTAGGCCCCTCCGGACAGATGGGCGATGATGGCGTGCCTTACATGACCCTCTCCTATGCCAATGGCCCTGGTTTCCGGCCCCATGTTGCCCATGGCGTACGTGATGACCTCACGAAATACAATTATGGTAAGCATAATATATTTTTATTTGCAGGCTGTTGCATTACTTTAACAAGCTCTAGTCGTTTTTCAGAGATATCACTCTACTCCCGTGTTTATAGTCAAGATATTACTGATTGAGACTTACATGTGAAAGTAGAAGCACTCGCTTGGGAATGAACTGTTTTTTTTAAACAAGTCTGAACTCCTTTGTAGTTTCATGGAGTAATAAAATTTGCCAGAGCCAAGCTACGCAGCCCCATCCTCTCAGGCGAGTTCATGCATGTCTACCGTCATAGGTACAATGTATTCTTGGTGTTACAGAGGATCTGGAGTTCCATTACGAAGCCGGCGTGCCGCTGGACTCTGAGACGCACGGAGGCGACGACGTGGCGGTGTTCGCGCGCGGGCCGCACCACGACATGTTCTCGGGGCTGTACGAGCAGAGCCAGCTGCCGCACCTCATGGCCTACGCCGGGTGCATCGGCGATGGAAAGACCGCCTGCGATGCGTCTTAATGTGCGAGATTGTAGAACTACTCCTTATTAGTTTTTATTTCTTGTCATGCATGTTGTACGACAGTTATATATTATGTGGGAATTTTCACAACACTGCTTTATGGTCACTGCATTAAATAAATAAAATTTCAATTTTCACATTTTTTATTTTATTTCCAACCTCCTATTTGTTAGGCATATCGTTTTATGAATTTAAACGTGTACAAGTGAATCAAAAGTAACATTGAATTCACTACTTAAAATCTTAACTCTAGTAATGTGTTGTAATTGGTTGTAAGGTAAGTAAGAAGTAAATAAAACTTGAAGAGTACACGTAAGACGATCAATCAGGGGGGTTGTTGGAGGTCGCTAAGTCCTTCTCGGACAATGCTAGTGCTGTGCGGGTGTGGGGTGGGGGGACGCGTCGCGGGCGGTATTGACAGGTGTATTGTCGCGGTGACGCGGATTGATGACGCAGCGCCACGATTGTGTCGCGCGGCGCCATCGCTCACGGACCAGATAATGCGCGATATAGGTACGTTACCGTAATAAAGAAAAACCTAAACGTACAGACTTAAGACCATTACGTTTTTAAGTAAAGGAATTATTAGTTACACCAATCGGTTAATTAATTAATTAATTAAGTTTTTCATTGAATTTTAGAGTTTTAAAATCACGGCTACATCAATCTAAAATAAATCTAAAACATCCAGCGTAAGATATTGTTCTGTCTGTAAAAAAAAGTTACTTATGTGAACTTATTTCACTTAATTTTTACTGTGTCAATCAAAATTGGTACCTACCTAATATTGTTTTTAGAGACTTGAGCATTCACAATGCTATTTTTATACAATACTAAATAATATACTAGAAGAAATATGACTCGTACCAGACGATCATCATTCATCTCAAGTTCTTTCATAAAAAAATATTCATTTTAGTAAGAATGGTTACACCTTTAAAATAATCAAAATATTTTTTTGAGTGTTTAACATCTTATATTCAGCGTGCTTAGGGGCTTTCAATGGCTCTAAAGGACATGTCGATGATGACAGAAACGACGACGGCGAAATGGAATTCGATGGGTTCATTCGTCGCGTGCGCCGATGGGGACAATAGCGGGGCGGGGACGCGGGGCGCGGTCGAGGCCACCCCACAATGGAGTATACCCCACTCAGCAGTTTGACGTCGATGACATTCTGTACTACAGTGTTGCAATAATGACTTACTGTTCATTATTACTCACATCCGCTTTGGGGAACTCTTTCAATAAATAAAAAAAATCAATTCGTTCTCGGATCAAAACTGTATTTTGAAAGTAATAAAAAGTTTTTTTACGAGTAATTTAATATAAAAAATATTGTACCTTTCAAACATTGAACAATGTAATTTTTGTTCAGTTTAATTTTAATACGACTGAAGCGATACAATCGAAATTCAACGCAACGGTCTTACTAACTATATTAAAATTGAACAGAACAAAAATGACACTGTTCAATGTTAAAGTTACAATATTTTCGGTATTAAAGTACTCGTATAAATATTAAAATAATTGTAAGTGGTTGTACCTCTTTATTTCATTGATAATATCTACAAACTTTTAGTAGCGACTTTGACCACTTGTAATTTTTGTAATGATAACAAGACTAAATAAAATGTAATAATTGTGTCAAATTTGAAAATAGTGTTAAAGTAATATTTAAAACACATGACTTACGTTTGCTGAAAGCATATTTTCAAAATGAGTTACAGTCATACTACAAGAAATAGTGAACATAATAAATGCTTCAAAAAACCTTAAGAAAAAGAAAAACCTCCTTTAAAAAACCCGAAAAAAAAACAGCTTAAAAATTAAACACCTCTTAAAAGCAAGAAATAATATTGAAATCATTGAAACAATGAAAGTGTAGTGAAAACTAACGTTGGCACCAAGGGGATGAGGATTACTCTGCGTTGTTGGGGACAAGTAATATGCATGCGAGAAATAGGGTGCACGCAGCACGCATTCCGATTGCAGTGATGTATCAATTATTTGGCGGGAGTGTCGCGAGGGCAGCGGCCGTAAATCTGAACGCAAATGTACCGAGCCACCCTCTGAGCTACATTCCTCACAAACATTTATTGCTGCTCTCATGTCTGTTATTAACTTAAACATAAGCCTGATTATTGCTTGAACCGATGTGATTAATAGAGTGGTTTATACGATCTGCTAAATCTGAGGCGATGCGTTCAATAGCTCGCAAGTGTGTGGCCAATCGATTCTCGCATTTTAATTTCGAAACTAAATCGATATTTAGTGTTGCTTGACTTTATTGAATTTTCAACAGAGTTATTGATTTAAGAGAGTTTTTTTAATATTAAAAACTGCGTTGGTGTTTCACAAAACAAAGTAGTTGTGGCATTGAATCTAAAATTATGCAATACCTACAAATAGGTTTACATGTTCTAGGCTAAGTTTAATTATTAATAGCAATATTCGAAAAAAAATATATGTTATTTAATAAATTGTTTCTATTAGTAGGTGGTGGCCACTAAACATACGATAATAATAATAATTAGTAGGAATGTTCATAGTAGTAACTCGGGTCGTATGACCAAGTAATAAATTGTTTCCTAAGACACAGGCTCTGCCTAGTTTGGGGGCCTCTGTACACTATTGTAATATGAATCTTCTGTGCATTATTATTATTATTATTATATGAACTATGTTATGAATTAGGCAGTTTTTTTAGAGTTACATCACCACTTAGTATCTTCACTCTTGTATATTTAAAATAATTTGAATAAATCAAGCAAATAAAAACCTGACTCAATTTTGATAAAATTGACATATTGTGTTTAAAATCAACAATACTAAACAGGTCTTTTTTGTGTTAAGTTCTACAAATATATTTAGTCACAAAGATTGTTGCAGAAGTTGGATTACCTATTTATATCTTGAGAAATATAATTAATTCTCTTTCAGTTGGCTCTAATTCAGATTAAATTATTGTTGACTTGACTGATCAAGTTTCAGATTATTGAAAAAATACTCATTATAATGATTTGTCTTCATTTCAGTGCTGTGTGACGTCAGGAAGCCTATTACACGCACGAGAACTGTGTACAATTTAAAGTTGCCATGCAAGTAATTACAGTTGGTCGCGGGCGCCGCCGGCCGTCGCATCGCCAGCCACTCACAGCTCAAAGGCTCCCTTTCTCGCTGAGTTAGTGGCTAATAACCTACAATGTTCCCACAGATCCCCACTCGATAGTGCGGTCACCAAATTGTCACATTTGCTGATATTATACTGCGCGGTTGTTATATATTTAATGAGTACAACAGACAGTTAATACAGTATTACTTAAATTCAAAATTGGTGGAAACAACATTATTAAACAACGTTATCCACTATTAGATAAACCATGTTTTCTCAATTTTAACAATCTAGAATGCAGTTTAAATACCAAAACAAAAAAATATATGTGAAGAAAAAGTAAGTTTCGATTTACTTTACACAATAACATGCATACTTACTTACTCACTACCAAACCGTTAATTGATTGTGAAACAGGTTTGTTTCTGACCGTATTTGTCTTTTGCAATTTCGACTGAGGCATGCCTCAGGGCATGCAATAGCGCATGCCCTATCTTCTAAAAAACGACGAAATTTGTTTGACAGAAAGTTGAACGTGAAAGCGCGCGGTTTGGATGCAATATTGCATGCGTTTGACGCAAGTTGACTTGAAAGTTAGATGGAAAGTTGAAGTGACTCAGTGAAGACAGACCATTATGGTATCAATAGGTAGAGTCGTCAAAACAACAAAAGCTTTTATTACTTATTTATGATGTAAATAAAGAAAGAAAAGTTCGGTTCGATGATGTATCACCCGCCATCAGCAGCCGATGGAAGATAGCTATAAAACCACCCAAGAACCGAACGGAAACTTTGGCAATTACACAAATTGCTCGTCGCTCGTCACCCCCGCCCGCGGCGACGCATCAGTATTCATTAAAAGCGCAATTAGCGGAGTGCATACCGAGCATCGAGGTTCCGGAGGAGCAAAGCAGGAGCGCGGTGCGTTCAAAGTGAAACATTACGAAAATGTCATTCGTCAAAATTTCCCCGAAGACTGGGAGCAGGGCAACCGGGGTGAGCTGTGCCCCGCCCGCCCCTAGTCCCGCGCGCGTGCCCCGGCCGCGTCCGCGAGCCGAGCGCGGCGCGGCACCGCGGCAGTCCGCAGAGAGGAGCGCGCGCGACGCACGCCGCGCCGCACCGCACCGCCCGTGACGACAAACTTTATTCCGGGATCGCGACTCGGGGTGACTGGTGACTCGTGTCTGTGCAGTGAATGTGAACTTTGCTTTGAATGGAAACATTTGGATAGGTAAGCGTAAGCGAAACTTTTTAAACTTTTCATTATCGGTTTCATCCAGAAATAAGATGGTGTCTAAAATGTTAAAATTAAAACCAGTATGAAAAAATAATAAAAATAAATTATTTATCAAATGTAAATGTTGCGGGTAGACCGATATTGCACAAATATTGACAACCCGCTTTAGCTCTACATGTCACCGCTCACCGCAAACGATAACACAAATTAATCTAAAGACAAAACAAAGGATTATGTACGTTATCGCTTGACTGCCATTTCTAAATAGATAATCGCCGAGTATTTAAATTCAATATTGAGCAATTGTCTTAGTAATACAATACATCTACAAAAAAGATTAATTGTATAATATATGCACAGATAAGCAAATATTTAATTGATTGATTGCATAATCTAGATTGTCCTCTAAAAATCACTGATTAGATAAATGGTTTTCGTATTTGGTTTTTGACTGTTGGATGCTGACACTGCATACTTTTTCAATCTACTTTGTTTTCAAATTGGTCAAAATAGTACTTTATTAATGAAATAAGCAGTACAATCCTAAATTGTATGCTAAATCCTTTCAAGTGTTCTATCTCACCTCTATCCTCTTTATTCTGAAACGACATTTAAACCTATTAAACTTTCTGTTAATTACTAAAATATTTTTTGACATGTTCAAGTGAATTATTAATTTCTTTACTGAAGCAAATGATGACAAATAATTGGTTTAGATTGCTTATTTTTGATGACGTAATTATTAAGAATAACTTTCTCTGGTGGAAAGACTGTTTAGTCGGATAACAATTTTATGCATTATTTACACGTTGCAGGACTCGAATTCATAACCACGAGTTCTTCTGTTAGAGTCACAAATCATAAAATGGACCTTGTTTTGTTTACTTGATTTCACACTTAAATAATTTAGTTAACTTTGAAACTGCTTAAGATCCACTTGAATGGTATTAATAGCTTTAAATGTGTGGCTAAAACAACAAGATCAATGTAAATCTTCGACGCCTGCCTCTCTAAAAATACACACGTCTGAGGAGTGAGAATTACTGCAAATGTTGACGTTTTTAGAAATTGGATACAACGAGCATCAGACACAATTAAGCATTCATTACTTAACACTACATAAACTACCAACATGTAACGTCTGCATAAAATATAAAAAATCTTTTCAATAGTGTAGTACAGTAGTTTTATCTCACGAAGGCGGGTCGGCTATGAATGTTGTTAGGCGTGCACATGCACACTGTTTTAGTGTCTCGTTTTACACGCACTAAAGTAGTAGTAAGTTATCAGAAATACGTGCACAAACTTTAAAGCACACTTTAATTCCCAGACCTTTGTGTCGGGTATACTTAAATGCATATTGTCAGACAGCATTCACCCCGTGACCGCGGCCGAGGCGAGCGACCGCATTAGGCAAATCCTCGATAAGCCCCACTGAACGCCGGACGGCCGCCGCCGCCGTCCGGTCCGGGCCGGCTGCTCGTTCGACGCATTGTCTAAGCTGCAGCTCCCGAATTTGAAATTACCTGTAGTGTTCCTAATTTAACAACGTCAAGTGACTTAACCGTTACCTCCGATTTCCATAACACAAGTGCTTTAGCTACTTACTTTGGAATCGGAGCAATGTATGTGATGTTGTCAAATATTTATTTATATTTATTTATTAACACTGATTAAAGTAATGTACTTAAAGCCGTTCAGGTTTCCTCCAGATACCTTGTACCTACAAGATCAGTGGCCTCCTGCCTCCTGTCACTAAGAATATTATACATACTTAATTTAATACTTAAATGTCACAATTGACAACAAATCATCGCAGTTTGACCAAATTTTGGTAAATAAACGAAGAAAGGACATCGTTGTAACCTATTCGCACTGCCTTCGCCAGACGTCAGTTTGATAACCAATCTGATTATATTCATAATAAAATCAATCGTGTGGTACTTAATATCAGTCTCCTATGCAATGCAACTAAACAAATGTAAAGTAGTGACTGATTCGTTAAAAGTTAAAATCTAAAACATTAAATATTTGACAACATCACATACATTGCTCCGATTCTAAAGTAAGTAGCAAAAGCACTTGTGTTATGGAAATCAGAGACAACAGGTATCACAAACACCCAGATCTGAGCCAATATAGAAAAGTTCGTTTTCTAAATTGACCCAACCGGGGATCGAACCCGGGACCTCAGAGATGGCGACACCTTGAAAACCGGTGTACAAAGCCACTCGACCACGGAGGTCGTCGTTTTTTTAACCGACTTCAAAAAAAAGAGGAGCTTCTATGCTGTTTTTTATTTTATTTTTTTATGTATGTTCACCGATTACTCAAATACGGCTGAAGCGATTGATATGCCACACGCCACTTTATCAGGTTTGTTCCCAAGTTGGTCCCATTTTTTTAAAATTATAAATCGGTTCAGTAGTTTTCGAGTAATCCTGAAAATACTGTAATTTTCTAGATAATTTTTGCACGAGTTTTTACGGATCTTCAGACAACTTCTTTGTTTATAAACCGATTTAGATGATTCTTGTTTTGTTAGAAAGGGGATACTTTAAGGTGTTCTCATTTCAATTTCCTTCAAATTGGATCTTGGACTTCGAAGATACACAAGAGAACTCTTCAAAATCAAATAGGATAGTGTATTAGTGATTACTCTACGGTATTGAAAGGTTTCGCATCAGCCATTTTTATTGTCACTGCTGGGGCTGGGATCTTATAGGCTGATGAATAGGATGGACCAGAACCCACCGCGCGGGCTCAATGCGGATTGGTGGGTGTTAATGAGTGCAAATATAGCTGGGACTAAAGGCTATAAATATGAATTAAATATATTTATATCATCGCTTACATTTACATACATACCTACCACAAAAAAGTTAAAAATAAAAAAGCTTTTAAAAATTAAAAAGAAAAACCCCCTTAAAAAAACCTTAAAAAAATTGCTATAAAAACAGCTTCAAAAAGCAACAGCTCTAAGAAGCACGAAATAATATTGAAATCTGCATAATTACTATTCAAGTACCTACGCATATCTGATATTAAAAAAACGTCTCATGAAGTCGGGTGGGGCTTTAAGAATTAAAAAATCAAATTGAGAAAGAGAAACCACGATAAATGTTTATATAAATTAAAAAAGGAAAATATCTTTTAGCCTTTTAGCTTGGTAACATGAATTGAACGTGAGTTAATTGTTAATTGCACAAAAACATAGTCCCAAATAGGCATTCACACCGGACTTACTGAGAAATTATTTAAAATATTCGTATGGAAAGGAAGAATTTCGGTAAAGACGCAATTGGAAAATGATCAAAAAACATTCAATGGAATGTTGAAAGATACGAATTTTAATAAAAAATATTATCTACTGCTTTATAAACGTGATTTGAAACCAAGAAATTGATAAATGTAGTAGATGTAATTAGTCAAGTTTTGCTGCTAAAACAAATTAATTGATTGGAATTTCTAATATTTTTGCATTGCATTCATATGCAAAAATATTGCAAATCCAGATTTTAACTGGCTTCAAATTGAAAAGGAGGAGGTTCTCAATTCGATTGTATATTTTTTGTCGTTGTTCGCTTTTTCTACTTTTGTGGGACCGGTTGTGTATGATTCCGGATGACTGGTTGCAACTATTTTTTTTTAACTGGTATAACAATCTTAACCAACCAATGCGTGTTTTGTTTCAGGCGGTAATAACGCGCGGCAAACAGTTGGATTAAGTAAAGTGAAGTGATGGTGCAGTGTTGTGGCTAGTAAGATGCGCGAGTGACGCGCTGCCGACGCGTTGACGACGCGGTGCCGACGCGTTGACGACGCGTTGTCAACATGGCTGACGACAACACCATCATCGAGGGTACTGTCAAATTCCGCGATGGAAAGAAGGTCGGTGTCTTGTTACGTAAAATAAGTACGTAAATATATTATTGGTTGAAACCGAAACCCGTGGGGCACGATAGTATTGAAATAAGGATCTAAGGGTTTGGTTGGGGATCTCTAGTTTCTTGCGCCTGTTCTTCTTGTCAGTTAAAAAAGTCTGGAACAGGTGGTAGAAAATATAGACGATTCAAAAGCGCTTAATTACTAAGTTTATTTAAATAAAGCAATTTATTACTTTTTAATTTTTTTTTGACGTTAAATGAAAACTCGATACATTTTCTTACAAATATTGTTTCTTATACAGAATCATAATGTTTATAGTCAATAAAGTAAATATTACCTTTTAACGTAAGTAATTCTAAGCTTACAGAAGGAAAAAGCATAAATTAATCGAACATTGCAATAGTTAGGTGGTACAATTGAAATTCGACTTTTAAAATTAACATATAGGTATCTCGAATTCAAAACATGAATAAGTTATGGTAACATCCCAGAACACGAAATGTGTTCAACTAATATTTTTGTCGTCGTTATCCTTACCTAATATTATTATCTCCTTATCTCTTATCCGCAGTAACAGGAGCTTTGTCAAACGATATTTTTTGTTCGATAGCTTATCGTGACATTTCCTACTTCGTATCTTATCTACAAACATTATTTTCAATGTCAATGCGAAAATGTTATCTATGATTAGCCACTATTTTTTTCATCAGCTGAGTTTATATCAGATCTCTTGATGTATATATAATGTTTGTATATTTATAGTCAAGTTAAAGTCCACTTATTAAATCATCCACAGCTCATTTAAAGTCTGTAACCAGGCAGGCCTATTACATAAAAACAATCACTTTAAGCGGACGATGTTCGTCCTACTCCGTGGGCCACCGGACATTAGGCTTCCATGACTGTCACTGTTAACTCACGAATAATGTTCAATATCTAGTAAATTGAACGACGAATTGCGTCCGATTATCGTGATCATTTTTGCACTGATTCATTCCCTCGGCCCAACGTTGTACTGAACTTGGGCATTATTGCCCAACTCTAATGTAATGCATGAAGCAGTGTTCGATCTAGATGCGATCAACATTAACCAGGTTGGGAGTTTAAAGTTCCTTGGATACTAAGATAAATAATATTAGAAAAAATACTAGAAAAAATCGACTCACCCGTAGCACCTCCCCAAAAATAGCATTGTGAATGCGAAAAATCTAAATTTAATAATTCCTTGGATACATTCATTAATTGCGTTTCTTAATTTTATTAAGAAACACTTAATCACACGTTTAATAGCTCGTATTTATCATTTTAAACGCTACATAGTGTACATAATGAGTGAGATGTGTGTCTGTCTGTTGCAGTGGAAGTCTCGTTGGTGCGTGATGCGCAAGCTGTCGCCGGTGGCAGGTGTGTGCCTTTATCACTTTACACCTTATCGTATCCTTAACTAAACACCTTGTTCAGTTTTTATTTAAAACCATTCTGTTAGTTTCGCTTCTGCTTTTTAATTTTCTTTCGAGACCGAGCGAGCGCGAAGCGTTTCAGCTTGGGCAAAAATTGCTTCGTTTGCCCGGCTGTTCTCCTCTACAGGTCGCATTTCTCAATCGATTCTCGTGAAATTTTGTAAGCAAGATTCGATAAATATATATACAACGTGTTACAAAAGTACCCCTAATGCCGAATATGGTAGATAGGGACCATCAAACTGAACAACTTTTACTATGGGACCAACTCTGAAATCGCGAAAAAATAATCAGCAGTTTAATACATTTTGGTATTTTCGTAATTATTTTTTGTATGAAACAGCAGATTTTTTTTTGCGATTTCAAAGTTGGTCCTGTAGTAAAAGTAGTTCAGGTTGATGGTCCCTATCTACCATATTCGGCATTAGTGGTACTTTTGTAAAATGTTGTAAATAGGTTATCGATTCAGTTTTTCGAAATTCTTCCAAAAAATCATTTCAGCCATTTTAAAATGTCACAAACGGGACATCTACAGTTCACAGAGCCTTTAGTAATTAAACAAACTAATTTTATTTTACTTTGAATGAAATCGTAGCGTTATCAAAAATTTGAAGTGATAATAAAATAAATAATACGTTATTTATTCTCTTACAGTTACCTTTATTATTTCTTCAGGAGCTATTTACACTGATATCATGCATAATGAATGAGTAAATTATACACAATAAATTCAGAATTTCTAGTTGAATTACTTTCAATGGGAAAATTATTTATTGAAACCTATTTATGACATTAATAATGTAAACTCATGGCTTCATGGTTATCAATTTGAGTGATGTAGTTGTGAGCATGAACAGAGCTGAGTGGATTTGATCCGCGTCTCCGTTATCAGGTTATCAGAAATAGATTACATAGTAATTACTGAACGCGATGGCTGCTTAGTTATTCATAGACAATAACGTCTGAAGGCAATAATTAATACGCAAGCTTTGCTGTGACAAGGAACGGCATCTCGAATTAAATTTTAACCGCATTTACCCGTGCTTGGTAATGTGAAAGACAGATAAATTTTAATAGGCGTCCAGACTACAGCTGCGCCACAAAAAAAAAGTTTGTCTCAAAAAACCAAACATCAAACCAAACTCCGACAAACTATCGACTTCATCATGGCATAGTCAAAAAGTCTGATTTCCAACTTTTTTTGTGGCACAGTTGTCGTCTGGGACACTTTCAATAAGCAACAATTTAACGAGGAATTCGATGACGCAGTGGTTAAGCCTGCCGCAGCGACTTTCGCAAGGGCCGGTCATGGGATGGGTGACCAAAAATTAATAATCACGAGTGCTCCTCCGTGCTTCGGAAAGGCTTGTTAAGCCGTTGGTCCCGGCTTAACATGCCTTTCCGAAGTTCATTAAAAATGGCTGATGAGCAACAATTTTATTCTTATTATTCTTTTGATAAGCAGTACCTCGCTCCTTTTGAAGTCGGTAATAAAAACGTGTTAAAAACTTATTGAAAAACCCGTTATTGTCTCATTCTATTTCCTGATCCTTCATCATCCATAAACTCATATACAGTGAGTGACAGCTTGTCAACATCTCGGAGGTGGCCCGGTTCTAAACCAGCTATTGTTCCTTGATTACAATCAATGGAGATCGGAGACACGTTTCCTATTCTCTCGATTACGGGCGATCCTTCTCCCGGGAGACATAGGCTTTGTCCTGTGTCTGGAAGTTAGGGTTGTAAGAATTCATTATTGAAGTTCCCAAGCCTCATTTTTTGTAATTAAGTTGTTCATTCCTGTTTAATGTTGTTTTTTATCAACTGCATGATGCTCACTGTGTTATGTTAATCATTATTTGTAATAATTAAATAGTTAACGTATTTAAGAGTTGATTAATTAAACTTGCAATTTCAGACAATGTACAGTACAGAATAATCTTAATCGACGTTAATGAGGCTATAAGCATATAAGGAAATATTAATGATAGATAAAATTGTTTATCTCTTATATAAAAATGTAGATACATATTTACGTACTTTAAATAATATAGTCTATATTTTTTATGATTTTATTACAAATGTATAATTTTCAGATTTTTCCCTGTACTTGTAGTGTAAGATGATATTACTTGCCCTAGGTCAACGGGCAGTACCCTATAAATTTTTAATCCCTTGAGAGTGTCGAAATATGCGTTTTTTGCGGCATAACCGGCCGTATCTTTTTAACACGTTATTTTATTAGGTTGCTTTCTCGTTTTGTTTGTCTACAAAAGCCATCGGATATTTATGTATGAGGACTGGCATACCTACCTGTCCGCCATTTTGAAAAAAGTCGGTTTTGGAGGGCTGTGCTAAAAGTTAAACCTAAAACGTGGGGCGCACGTTTTTAGGTTTAAAACTTCTGTATAGGGTTATAAATCTTTGCGGCAGAAATTATTTAATATTTTTTGGTTGGTTTTAAAAACATGTTTTTTTATGAAAAAGTATTTTTTTACGTTATTTTAAAGTTTTTTTTTCACAGCTTTAAGGGAATGTGTAGACCTGAGAATATGGTTTTAATTTCAACTCAATACCTCTAGGCGTTCCCGAGGTAGAGGTTCTTGACAGACAGACAACAAAGTGATCCAGATAAAGGTTCCGTTTTATCCTTTTGAGGTACAGAACCGCCGGAATAATGTACTGCGGTTACAAACCCGATCTAATTAGCTCATATTCCAATTATGGGTCGCGGTACTCGCGGTACGGGGTATTCATAAAGTATAGCAATAGCATGGGCCCACGCTAATAATATGTAATTCAAAAATATATTAGGCAGAAATCTCATTAGCATTTAATAAACAACCTTAACATAAAACCCTAGGTGTAGTTCTTGTGGGATACCTAACAATGACGACTGTAAAAAAGAATAAAAAAGCAAAGTGATGATCAGTCATTCAGCAATCAACAGAAATTTTTCGTGACTACTAATAACTCATTTTATAATTTGAATACTGTTTAGAATTAACATATTATTATGTCACAGACATCTTGGGTAAAGAGTCCTAAACTAAACATATTTTTCACACAGTCCCATATGAAAAGCATTCTTACACTTCTAGTAAAATTCATAGGTTTGTCTTTGGTTCCGAAAGAGACCAGCAACATCTGCAACGGGTCGCTAATGAGCATAATCGCTGCGCCCGCGCCCGCGCCCGCGCCCGCACCCGCGCCCGCGCCCGCGCCCGCGTCTTCGCCCGCGCCCGCGCCCGCGCCCGCGCCCGCGCCCGCGCCCGCGCCCGCGCCCGCGCCCGCCGCGCCGCCGCCGGCAGACAGTACGGCCGCTGGATTTTTGTTGCTCCACAAACTTTGCATGCTTTCATCCGAGATAATGAAAGCTCTGTGTTGAGAGCGCTTGTTTATCATCGAGGATGTTTATACGAGTACTTATACAAGCTACAAAATTTTAACAGACTTGTTGTTTAAAAGAAAAACAAGCATCCAATTATAATTTAGCTATAGGTAAGTTTCGTTAGGCATTGATAAGTTGATAAGTTTATGTTACTTCGAGATTTGAGTTATAACTCCTTTAAAAATTGACGCATAGTGGATGCTTATTAATATCTTATGAACCGCAAAAATTAATGTCGTACTTTAAATTTCGTAGAGAAATTGTCAACCTATTTCTTCAGGAGTTTAGAAGAGTATTCGTATGAAGGAGGGGTGCTCGGTTCGATATAGCTGGTTTCTGATACGCTATCCGTGCGTTACGTGCAAGAGGCAGTATGCGTCGGACGTGCGCCACACATAAGGCGTGCTGCTGCCGCCACACATAAAGGCGGACGTTAATTAAATTTCCGAAACAAGAAATGTGTTAAAGGGGCGAGACCTTACCTTGTATGACTATGAATTTAATGCATATGTCGTGGGCCAATCGTTAAACTGGGCCGATCGAGAACTGCCTGGTCAGATCACGATGTGCCGGCATTTCATGATCTGGCCAATAATTTCATGATGTGCCCTATAAAAAATTAGGCAGATCGATAAAAATAACGTATTCGTAGATTTGCTTTTCTAGTACTTGGCCACATCGTGATATGGCTGGGCGCATCGTAATATACTTCCGTTTCGCGACGCTTGTAGCGCTGTAACGCTGTTTACGCTCAGTCAGCTGTGTGTTTACGTACGAGCAAGATGGCGGCGTCACAAAAAATCGAAAATTGTGATAATAAAAACAATAACAGTGAGTTAATTGAAGAAAAAATAAATAAATAAAAAACCCGCCTGCATCAAAAGACAAGTCAACTGAAAAGATGGAAACAAGATCAAATATTAAAGGCAACATAATAACATGCAGTCGGAGGTTTTTTTTAATTTACTAATACTTTGGTCACCCTACAGACTATTTATTCCAGCATGGCTGGTTAAATCTTTATTATCTAGTAAAATAATTATTATCTAAACTTCATTTTATTTACTTGTACTTTGGTCACCCTACAGAATCGATTTGCCCAAGCATGGCCGGGCAAATTGTCAAACGTTATGCTTTGAACGATATGGCAGGTTTTGAAAAGGCAAATCAAGAAATGCTGGCGTATCGTGATCTGCCCAGACAGATCTCGATCGGCCCAGTTCAACGATTGGCCCACGACATATATACTATGAACGTGGTTGTTTAGTTAGAGTATTAAATTGAAATTTTTAGTTTTCAAATACATAAAGTAACAACGCTGATACTGTAGTGACAGACAGCGAGACAGTTTTAATGTTGTAATGTTCAATTAGGTACACATTACCCTTTCTTTTTTAGGGCGATAAAATACTGTAGGGCAACTAAATTGTACTAAACGTAGAAGAAAGGATTGAGATCCATTAGTGCACTAAATAAGGCGCATTTGCACTGCAGTCAATCAAGGTCAAGTACGCGACACCAAAGAACAAAGTTTTTTTTTCTGCGACACAGAGCTCCTGGCCATTGTACGCGTGGAGCCCTGTGTCCCGGCACGTCCTGGTGGGCCCCGTGTTTAGGGTTATCAGACGATAAGAACACCCCAGACGTGTAAAAAATTGAGCTGACAGGGAAGCAGGGAAACACTTATAAGGGGTTGTTAGAATTTCTTGTAACAAAAATAGTCAAATGCATATCAAAAATGAGGAAATATTTATTTAATAAAAAAAAGTGAATAAAATAAAATAAACACCTAAAGTCCATTCCACGAAACTAGATCCCAAAGAAAATCGGTCTGTGTGCGCCCATTGGTTAATGCGCGTGACCTTCAATAGTAGTGGCCTTTAGCCTTGCTCTAGCCGCGCGCATTGACCAATGAGCTGCGAGTATTCTTCATTAACTCTAACAGTCTTTTAATTATCATATTCAGAGAGACGATGTTCGTACCACTCCGTGACATTATTAACTCATACATAAGGATTGACTGGCAAAATGTCAGGAACTTTACTGAAAAGTCGGAAACAAAGCCAAGAAAATAACTTATCAAATGATCTGGTAACCCTGTGCGGTCGCGCCGTGTAAGCTACACTAGAGACCCAGGGGACATACCGGCCCCTGGGAACTGCAAGCTGCGTGTCAAATCGAAGGCGATGATGAATTTGATTCGGTGTCAAGCTTTGTTTTTCGAAAGCGTGTACAGACCTACGAAGTAAACATTATGTCGTATTGTTTTGTTTATCGTTGCATCAACTAATATTTTCATAGTAACTATATTATGTGAGGCTTTAAATGCAGTAAAAATTCGGTTAAGTGATTTCAAAGTTAAATAAATGCTACGTATTATTGTAATTAAACTTTTAATATACAGTATTGAACTTCTTTAATACTGTATATTCAAATTTTAATTAGTATTAAAGAAGGTCTTTGTTTGTTATTGAACGGATTCAACTCGTTCCTAAATAAGGCTGGGGGCAGACTGGGGTTGCCGCGGGACATGTGAGCGCGACACGTGCGGGCGGGCGGGCACGCTGGCGCTGGCGCACGCGCCGACAGGTGCCGTGCATGCTTTAATCACGCACGTATAGATTAGGGCGGTATAGTATTCAACTCATACAAACACTTCATGTTACAATATCTTTGTTCAAGATTTCTTTCAAAAACTTATTCATAAAAAAACCTTAAAATAGAGTTATTGTCAATTTTATTCCAAATGCTGATAAGGTTTATTAAACGTCATATAACTTTCATTATTCATAAACATATTTTTATTAAATGTTCGCGTTTGGCTACTTAAGCGTTATTACGTTGTCGTTCTGCAGAATCTATAGACAAAACAGGCAAATCTACTGGCTGATATTCATATCTTCCGAAAAAAGAAAACAAAGTTGTAAAATAAAGTAAAAACTGACACTTCAATCAGCTGTTATGTAGTCGGCCATGTTATTCACTAAAATAACGATATAATACAGCACCTTTCTATAATTTTATCAAAGGTTTATAAAACGTTTGTCGCTAATTGAGCGATTATGAATAATGTTTTTCAAGAAATTCCTCGAAACAAGCCTCCCATAACTTTTTATGAATAAGACGGTTAGTTTTATTATCTCTACTACTAAGTATGTGGTTAGAAGATTCAGTAACTTGAAACGAGCGGTTTTGGTGTGTCATTATTAACATTTAAAGTTTTTTTTTAACTCCTTAGTTTTTCAAAAATCTAGTACCTACCTTACGTACTGTTCGCGAAACTGTCAAAAAAACAGTGATTTTTGAACACATTTTAATTTTAAGGTTTATAGTTATTCAACTTTTTGGTCAAAACGTAAAATATTTGTCAATAATTTTGTCCCAAATCAAGAGGAAGTTGCCAGTTTCACGGCGCGTGGCGACGCGAGACCGGCCGCAGTGGCCGACCAATAACTGAAGCCCAAATGACGCCTCTAACGAGTGCCTTATTTAAATGTATTAATTGGACACAACATTTCATAGCAGCGCCGTTGATTTGCATTTAAACCGCATGTTTGTCCAGAATCACGGCCGCCGCCCCGCGGGCTTTCGTTAATTGCAATTTTGTCTGATGAAATATTCAGCGCCTTGATTAACTTAAATATTGAAAATACAACATTTTATTATCATAATTATTATAACTGTGATTGCACATTAATAATTAAATATTTTTCCGTAACTCGAGTAAGCAATCACATTTAACGGCTTGACCTTTTTACGGGAACTTTCGCTCATTTTTTTATGCAACGTGTAGCCGAATATGGTTGAACAAAAAACAACAAAAAAATCGTAATGCCGAATATGGTAGATATGGACCATCAAACTGAACTATTTTGACTACGGGACCTACTCTGAAATCGCGAAAAAAAATCAGCTGTTTTATATATTTAGATATTTTATTATTTTCTTTTGTATGAAACAGCTGATTTATTTCACAGTTTCAGAGTTAGTTCCAACGTAAAAGTTGTTCAGTTTGTTGTAACACGTTGTGTACTACTAAGGTTCATCTTAACATTTTTTTATTTGACTTTAGAACAGTCAACTATACTCGCTAGCAACACAATAGTATCTAACTATACAATAGCATTTTTGAGTGAATTATATTGTTCTCGAGTATAAACGGAGGGTTAAAGTAATGCAGAATCTTAAATTATTGATTATTTTATAATTAGCTGAAACGGAAATGGCAATTAAATTAATGTCCATTTCAAAGTATCGCATTCGCATGTCGTCGTGTGTGGCGACATTACCATAGCTACTCTTTCGTGGAACTCGTAATTAAGGCAGCAAAACGAAACATGCCAAGAGGATACAGAAAGGAGTACATACCATGTTGGTCAGCCGAGTGTGAGGAATTATTCAATAAATACCAGCAAACCGAAAATCACAGTATCGGGGCCGAACTCCTGAAGTCTCTAGATACTCAAAGAAAAGCAAAATGGGAAACCACAGTTGAGGAAATGGATTTTAAAAGATCAAGTCGTAAGGCATGGCGGGTGCTGAATGGACTTACTGGAAAACAACACCCTCCAAAACAAACAACTGCTGTGAAGCCAGACGCCATTGCAAATAGAATGGTAGAAGTAACAAGAACCAAAAGAAATGCATCGTTCACAAAGCAAGTCAAAAAGGATCTCACTACGCTAAAGCGAGACTGTCCAACAGGTCAAGAAATGTCTAGGCCCTTCACTGTCGGGGAAACATTAGGGGCTATAAAATTACTGAAAAATAACAAAGCTGCAGGCCCGGATAATATCTACAATGAATTCCTCCGGCATATGGGTCCACTGGCGGTGGTGTGGCTTACGACGTGCTTTAATTACATCCTCACGCACAACAGACTTCCAAGACAGTTCAAATTAGCCAAAGTGATAGCTATTCTAAAGCCAGGTAAATCCGAACACCAACCTGAAAACTATCGTCCAATAGCACTTTTGAGCTGCACCTTCAAGTTACTAGAACGAATGCTACTCGTACTTACCCGAATAGAGCCACTCATAGATTCAGCGACTCCTGTCGAGCAGGCGGGCTTCCGACAAGGCAGAAACTGTACTGATCAGGTGCTAGCCCTTTCCACCTACATCGAAACTGGATACCAGAAAAATCTGAAATCGACAGCGGTTTTCATAGATTTGACTGCGGCGTATGACACTGTGTGGAAGCATGGCCTTGTCAAAAAACTGCTGTCCATAATTCCCAGTAAGGTAATCGTCGATCTTATAACAAGTATGCTGAGCGAGAGGGAATTCGAGGTACATCTCGGCAACGCTAAAAGTCGCAGACGTAAACTAAACAACGGACTACCTCAAGGTTCTGTGCTAGCTCCAAAGCTATTTAACCTTTACATCCACGATCTACCTGAGACTTCAGCTACTAAATTCATATACGCGGATGACATAGCACTCGTGGCCCAAAACAGATCTATGAAAATTAGCGAGGAGATACTTACCACCGACCTTGCTAAGCTCTCTGAGTACTTCGATTCCTGGCGTCTAATCCCCAGTACTAGCAAGACCGAGGTATCATGCTTTCACCTTAATAACGGCCTCGCTAGTTACCAACCCGCAATACATTTTAACGGTGAAAAACTCCGGTTTAACCCATTTCCTAAGTATCTCGGTGTAACTTTGGATAGATCGCTTACATACAAGGAACATCTTACTAAGCTGGGCCAAAAACTATCAACTCGCAACAACATACTTCACAAACTATGCGGTACAACTTGGGGAGCCTCCGCCGAGTGTCTCCGTACGACCGGCTTGGCCCTGGTGTACTCGGCTGCGGAGTACTGCTGTCCAGTCTGTCTTGAAAGCGCGCACACAAATAAAGTGGACACCAAGTTGAACGAGACGATGCGTTGTATTTCTGGAACCGTAAAATCTACACCGTTGCATTGGCTCCCAGCCCTCAGCCATATAGCCCCACCGCGTTTGCGACGAATGCATGCTCTAAAGAGAGAGTTCGATAAGATCGAGTCCCAGGTTGAACTACCGGTTCATAAGGAATTTGTCTGCCCACCGCCGCACAGACTAAAATCAAGGCACCCCCCATATGCATCTGCCAAATCGCTTAGACACTTCAACACTAATGACCTCTGGAAAAGAGAGTGGAGCGAGGCAGTGACGGATGACACTCATGCCCAGATAATTGACCCCACATCTAAACCAAAGGGCTTTAATCTGCCGCGTAAACTGTGGTGCCGTCTCAACCGATTAAAAACGGGGCACGGTCGTTGCAACGCCTGTCGGCACAAATGGGGATGGTCAGATAGCCCAATCTGCGACTGCGGTGAGGAGGCTCAGACTATGGAACACATCGTACAGCGATGCCCTATTCGTGCGTATCCAGGACCTACTAGTGATATGAATGAGCTACCACCTGACTTCATCAATTGGCTCCGAGACCTGGACACTGATCTATAATCAATTTATAATCGGAATTTTAATTTTATGACATTTAGTAATCAATTTTGACATGTATATTCCTCCTTCGCCTATTTTATATTATCATACGATTAAATAAATAAACCATAGCTAGGCCGCGCACACACAGTGCGAGTGTCGCGGCGGGGTATATATATTGGAATGCCTCTTTTTTTTATCTAGTTATCTTTGGCAATAATTTTTTGCACATTTTCATAGGATATAAAGCCTATTTTCACTTCGTTTAGGCGAAAGTGCGAAATGTAAATGCGTAAAATTATATTAGGGTAAACAATAATTGTACTTAAGGAGTTTAGGCCAAAGAAATTCGGCCGATTGAAATTAGGACCAATGACTTTAGGCGAGTCAAAGGACACCCGTCGCGGCGTTTTACGAGCGCTTAACGACCGTGTGTGTCGCCCTGGCCGGACCACACGCAAGTGCCTGAAAGAGTTCCTTATAATGATCAAACAGATCATTAAATCTAAATATGACATGTCAAAGGAGTGTTACTGATGCATTTAATGCACACGATAAAACTCCGTGCTTGTGACATGACGTATGTACCTACCGAATTATTTTGCCGTAACTATTGTCTTACCGAATTCGTCACATCATGTTAACACTTTACATAATTATAGCTCATTCATATATATATTGTTTTGCAATACAAACACAGTGACAGTTTTTATAACAAAGGTAAATACTCGTAAACATAATAACTACTTATTCTCAGAACGTGCGCTAACTTTCTATGAGTAAGTTCGTGCTTTTGTGATGTTTTAATTTGGTGGCTGTTAGTGATCATTAATAATTCACCAATGCCCGAGCGGCCAAATGCGGCCGGACAACAATGGAATATCTATTGTGTCTCATTTTCCGGACCTTGATGGGTTAATAGTAAATGAGAGGAGCGCGCATTACGTACATGGAATAATGTTTATTGACAAAGTAACATCCTAACCCCCACGGTACCTAACGGTGAAAAAAACGTTCCAATAAATGTCCGGTATCACACATACGCGTTAGACACCTGCAAGGCGTCCCGTCCTCGGAGCCCCGGGAGCCATAAATCGCTATCGTCATAAACGTATGGTCGTAAAAGATATTGTTCACCGTTTATTATTTCAAGAGTCGCTTTAATACAAGTTTCCGCTTGAGCGCTCTTGAAAGGAGAGAGGGCAGAAGTAGACCGCACGAGTCCCGCGAGGGCCGCGATAAATCAGATGTTCAGGTGCCATATTTTAACAGCGAGTCGTCGCACAATGGGGTTGATCTTGCGAGTGTCATTGGTTGCCTTAAAGCCGGAGCGAGGGTTTAGTTTAGGGTATGGTGATCAATAGAATATTTTGAAATATTGGCTTTAATGCCTTTACAAGAAATCGAAATCATTATATTTTTTATCAATTTCAGATGATAGAAATGTTTTGTGAAAGATCACGATTTGTAACTTCAATATTTTTGGTTCTACCGATTCCAGCGACTTATCTTGATCGGTTGACAAAATCTTTTCCCGCGACAAATCAATCGAAGGCCTAATAATTTAAGTAGTCTCAAAATCTACCATGATCGCTTTCAACTACGATAATGTCTAAACATCCATCTCTAGACCACAAAGACAGTTGTCACAGTTTGACTTACATTTGCAACGATGGATATTTTATACATTGCAAGTCAAATTGAAAACAAATGCAATTTTGCAAATAAAATTGCATTCAGAGACGTAACCCTGCTCATTTTGTACTCCACAAAACTCTTCCGGTTTCGATTTCGAATCAATAGTCGTCGCTGTTGTGATGGGAGGTGGGCTGGTGCTGGTGCGCTGCCGTTACCGATGGAGTAATTACCGAAGTTACAGTAACTGATGGAGTAATTACCTTAATAACGCGGCTGCGCTACTTTGCTGCCAGTGCAGTAATTACTGAACATAAAACCTATTAAGCGTAATTCATTCACATTGTATTACCAGTAATACTTACACTTACATATTAATTTTAACTCAATTAAGTGGAAAAATAATCTAAATGTCTTGTTTATTGTTGCAATTGCTTTAAACTACCTTTTTGTTGACGCAGGGGTACTCTTTTATAGACTTCCGGATGGCGGGAGCCAATCCGGCGAGTTCAGGACTCTCCTCCGTACAGGTCCGATTAGTCAAAGTGCTTTAAACTATCTACTTTAGAATAAAACGAGACAACGAGACCTATGCACGCAACGCATTATGCTGAAGTAGCTTCTGCCTGCGACTTCGTTCGCGTGAAAATAGTTATTTATGGCAGTTCAGCTTTTTCCCGCGTCTTACAATAGGGTGATTACTTTATTATTTATGTATTTTTATTTTGAATTATGAATAATAAATTCATGTCAGTAGGCCGCGATGTTATGGCAGAAAATCGTCCTATATTATTTTTTGTATCCCTCGGGAACAGTTTTTTTTATTAAAGGTACCCTTTGTCGTTTTGTACCCCTGACAGCGTGTATGCAAAATTTCATGATGATCGGTAGAGTAGTTAGGACGTGAAAGCGTAACAAACAAACTTACTTTCTAATTTATAATATTAGTATGGATAATTTAATTAATTGCAGAACGTCAAATCCTACTTTAAAAGTCCGCCAAATACATACCCTCAATACATATTTACACTTTACACATGCCTTCATAATAAAATAACAAGATAATTTTTATTATTTTTAATTATAATGAACATTATAATATAGATGTTAGAAGTTGCCCTTTCTCACAACGTAGTCAAACAGTGTATGATTGTTGTTTGTGCAGACTGCGTGCACCTGCAGCTGTACCGAGACTCGCGCGCGCGGTTCGGCGGCGCCGCGAGCAAGGCGTCACTCTCGCTGCAGCAGTACCTGGGGTGCGAGACGGGCTTCACGCTCGACAAGCATTCTAACACGCTGGCACTTGTGTGCAGGGACCTCGTGGCTATACTTGCCTTCGAGACACGCGAGCGACTGATACAGTGGCAGGTGGGTACCTCTCTTCCCATTATTGATTGAATAATTCTGTGAGAATGGCAACACGCTCAAACAGCGCTCCAGCACTTTACGTCCCGTCACCATCTATGTATACGAGATGTGATATAGTGGCAGGTGGGTAGAACAATAGGTTCTAATACTCATGTCCTATATTGATGAAGATTGCGATTTGCGTTGTCATATTATTGGCGAAGTCAAGTCTTTATGATTGCTTTAACTTGGCAGAAGACAAATGGCGTTCAAATTAAATAACTTACTATAGAGTAGTAGGTCGTGTTCTAATTCCTACCTGCTAGAGATAATTTTAGTAGGTAAGTAAAAAAATTTGTTGATAATTTAAATAATTTTGTACGTACAAGTGTCGATAACCACTCTGATACCACGGAGCACGAGGCCACAATGAAACCCAACTTATTTCAATCTGGTCTTTACTCCTCCTTGTTAACACGCCATATTTCTGCAAAGTTTTCTTCATCATACCAAATGAAATTATGAAGTGTCTTTGTTATGGAGAAAGTTTAGCCAGAAGTAAAGTCATTCGAATTAAAACATTCATATGAAGCAGTCTGCTGGCTTTCTTCCAACAGTCTCAGCACGTCGCTTACGCTTCATTTTTTACTTTTGTTACTCGCTTCATTGAGGTTAGTAGCTGCACTTAAAAGTTCTGTTCTGAAAAAAAGCTCTGGACACTTTTTCGAATTAGGATCTTTGAAGTTCTAAATATTTCAAGCAGCAACAACTTGTTTTGAACGTATTGTACTGGACTAGTTCTGGTGAAATGGTCAAAACCTGCTAGATAATTTTGAATACTCACTTGGCACTTTTGCATGGTAACAGCTCCTGATGATCTTTATGTTGGATCAAAAGACTGTAGAGTAAGTAGTTGGTTGTGTCGCTGTATAGGTATGTGTCTGCAACGGGATTTCTTTTAACACAGACCTAAGACAGAGTGAAGATTGATCAATATAATGTATGTTATATTATGCATTCTAAATAACGCTTACCGGTCAGCGGCCACGTTCCAAACATAATTTGTCCGCTTCGATCGATGGTCAGAGAAAACCCGCCTTTTACCTAGTTGTTTCCACAGGTCAAAGTGTCAGCGCATCTAGGCGAGCCTCGGCACTACCTGGTACTGGTGGGCAGCGGCGGCGCACGGCGCGTGCCCGCCGGCCCCGCGCGCTTGCACCTGCACGAGGAGCGGTGCGCGCTCACCGCCGGTGTGCCACCAAGGCTTCTCGGCGTCTGGGAGCTGCGCCATCTCAGGTAACAAGCTGAAATTTTATCACAACACTGTATCCAACATGCTCCTACAGGGAAACCGGGGCTTTCAAACAAAGTGAAGAAGTGGTAGTGGCTAGTGTGAAAGACAAGATCACTTAAATGCGTGACTAGATAAAACATTTACTCGAATCACTGAAGAAAAATATTTGCTTATTTTTTTAATGGCCATAGATTAAGTAACTGCTAGCCGGTTGTCTTTCAACAAAAGCATAGTAGTCATTGATGTTTTTTTGCCTTCTTAGACGATACGGTGTAGTCGAAGGCCGCTTCTGCTTCGAGGGTGGATCACACTGCGGGAAGGGCGAAGGTCTTCACATTTTAATCACCGACCAGGCACACCAACTTGCCCGAGATTTTGACCTTGCCTCACAGGGTCGCCTCTCACCTAAAAGAAGACCGCTTAATGCTAAGAAAAATGAAAGTAAGTCGTAAATTAATAATAATAAATCGTGTTTAAAGTATTGCCTTACTTAAACATTGCGTTTCTTCTTAGGTACCGAAAGTCCGAAATCACACAAAGCGTACCGACCAGACACAAGATTATCTGAACTCAATACGGTCGACCGTTCTCTCCATCCAACCGATTTAAGGCTATACGAAGATCCATGTATGGGGGAAGAAGCTGGAGCCATATCTCCGTATTGGCCTTCCGCGGAGAGAACAAATTTTCAAGATTTAGGTTTAGCAGACACGGCATCAGTTAACGAAACTATGGAAGGCACGGACACCGCTCCGTGGAATGGCTCAGGCAACGTTACACTTGAAAGATGTATGAGCTGCATATCGAAGCTCGGAGCGCTCTCAAGGTCGTCTACGGCGGCGTTGACGCCTGGCGCCAAACACTTCAACCCTGCGTGGACGATGGAAGCCGTACCAGAAACTCCACGCAAAGATGCTCTTCCAAAAGAAAACACTCAAAGTTGTGACATTAATTCTAAGAAATCTAATAAGACTGAAGAATTGTGCCGTTGTTCGGATCGGCCACCAGATAGACCCCCAAAACCTACTAGACTAGAATTGAATCTCATACATAAGCCACCAATGCCCCTACCCACTCAAACCTGCAATTGTGCACATATTGAATTAATAGAAGAAGCTAAATCTTCAAAAGTTGGTCCTTACGAAAATTACGACGTACCAAGACTTCCGTCGGCAGAAGTAAGTTCAGTTTTTTCCAAAATGTGTATGCTTGTTTACCAATAACGTTGTGTATTCAATTAAGTATTTTATTATTCTAGGTTGAAGGAGAGTATTACGATACACCGAAAAGATTAAAAGAGTGTTTAAATAATGAATTGTTCAGAATTACAAAAAGCTCTACATCTAACTCAGTTATACTTAAAAAGCCTTGTGGGTGTTTACTTAAATTTGGAAAAAAGCCGAAAGAGCCGACTATTGTAGATACCGATGAAAATTTTCAGCCTACTAATTGTCCTTGTCAGAGGGTGACGGATTGGGCAAACAATTGGATTAAGTTACCTTATTGTAGAAAAAATACAATGTCTAGTGACAACTTGGTACCGAATAAGGAAAATGTGAAGCCAAATATAAGTGACCGTAGTGCACTGTATGCTACTATTGACTTGACCCGAAAGACGAGGAGAAAACCTAATAGTGATTATCAGAATGATAATACACTTAATTGCCAAAACCTAGATTCAAAAACTGTGCAGATAGACGACGGTCCCTTAGCTAATTATGAAAATCTTAACTTTGCCCTTTCTTTAGAGCACTATGAAAACGCTAAAGATTTATTGAAAAGAGCAGGTGTTACTCAGTCTGAACTTGATGCAATCACTGCCAATCTTAAGCCAGCTACATTTACAAATATCCACGGTAACGGTCTTTGTACTAAATGTGGTCACCCGCAACCAGTTGTAGAAAAGGATAAAACACCTAAAGAAGCAAGTACTCATGATGATTATCTGATGATGGAGCCAAATTCAATTGAAAATAATAAAATAGACCATTCCAAAATGCTACCCCCTGGCTACACACCAATGTCACCGATAGGTGGTTTTGCATTCCACACTCTTAAACATCCACCTAAAAGCCCGATAAATAGGCTACTGGAAGAAAAATCGGCAAGTAATCCAACTTTGTGTGGGCCAGATGATGTACGGCAATCGGGTGGCGATGGCCAAAACACAAAAGACATGCGCACGTCTAGTGAGCGAGCGGAAAGGATAGAATACAGGAAACGATCATGTTCTGCAGACTCGTCACGGTTCTTAGAAGACGTAAAAGAGTTCGAAGGCAGCGTCGGGAGTCAAGGTTCCACGTCTTCTATTGAAACGCTTCGGAATATTGCTCTGGAAGGTGACCGGACATCGACACCGTGTGACTGCGCCGCTGAAAATAAACACTCAGATGCGGATAGTTCTGAGGCTTCCAAAGGACGGGGACGAGGTCTGCCCCCTGCGAAAAGATCGTCTTCGGTCCCAGGGAAGACTGGTGGGAATAGGGATTCATCAAGTTCGAATGACTCTGGGGTATCCAGTTGTTCCCTGCGGCCCGGTGCTGAGTTGGTGGAGTTCGAGCTGCCGCTGACGACGGCAGCGACCCGGCGGCACTACCGCAGCGCTCGCCGAGCCGTCGCCTCCTTCCACACATCTTTGCCACGTCGCTCCAAATCCACAGACCCTCTGCGCGATTTCGCTACAATGCAAAGGGTGCGAGTCCCAGCGAAATCCTCTTCAGCGGAAGCAGAGGTGCCTGTACTCAACGTTAAACCACTTCGAGGTAATTTGAACTTTTTACTATTGATTCAACTTGTGAAAACATCAACTTTTAGATGTTTTGGATTTGTTACCTTTGTACATCTTTATTAAGCACATGACTGCAACAAATAACTTTGATTTGATTTAATATTAACACATGATATTATTTCAGGAGTAGTCGACACCCACAGCACGTCGAGTGGCACTTCAGACATGTCTGACTATATCGAAACTCTCTCGATATGTTCATCTCATTCCTCATCTGACACCCCGGTTACTATGAGGTTAGTTATAATTAGAATACGAGTAAATATTATTCTAACTTACATTTTGATTTTAATTTAATATGCCTGGAGATTGGAATCAAGCTCGAATGGGAGTGATGTAAGCTGACCAGCTTTGTAAGCAGGTTGCCTAATGAGTGTGTTATCTGGTGCAGGGTGGTGCGGCAGACGACAAGCACACTAAGGCCTCGTTCTGGCAAGGAGTATCAGAACCTGGACCCTCGTCTCACCTCCGTGTACCGCGCGCACCCTCATCTTTACACTAACTTGCCCTAGTAGAAGGGACGTAATAAAACAAAACACGAACGGTGATTGTTGGGCAAGCTAGCTGAACCGCAGAGCGTGACAAGTTACGATTAGTCGCCATTGCGATGCGTGACAAAAACATGTCTACTCCGCAGGTAAGAGGTAGGTACTGGATATCCTGGGTACTAACGTGAAGCTTTGAAGAAATAATTGTTTGCAAAATTTCTCTAAGTGTTGTGTACTATTAGCCTATGACGACAATGTTCATTGTTTCCATCTAAAGTAATATTCGATGCAAACAATAATGCATTCTCATTTCATAAGTTTGGCATTTAATGTAAAGAATAAAATTTATTGATTTGTTAATTTGAATTACGTCTTTAAAATTTCTAAGTGGGACGTCATTGTGACGGGTAAGTTAAAATTTTATAAGGTAAAGTAAATATTTTTCATTGTTTCGTGAGATCCGTCCATGAACTGTCTCAAATGCTTGTCACTTTATTTTGTGTATTTGCAAAATCAATTAAAGTAGGCTATTTAGAATATAATCTTAATAGATCTTTATCTGTTCAGAATTTAAAACCGAACACTTACTGAATTGAATGAAAACTAACACAGTAGTAATTAACACTCTCTAGGTAAACTAAACGAATTACATGACAGGTTAAAATATATTTAACGACGATTTCTATTGCATTTGTAAGACACATACAACATAGCCTAAGGTTTCTGCCAAATATTATCATATTAATTCTAGTCGTTTATTGTAAACATAAACATGGATTGTAAATAATTAAATGGCCGCCGCACACATCGTGACAGTGATTTTAATCACGAAGCGTGCGTCGGACGTGGGTAGTGCCAATGTATTTCCCATTTTTGTAAATAACTCTATTTAGAAATATGTAAATTATATTATTACTAAAAATTTATTATTATTATAGAATTAAAACTCTACAACGATTTTCTTGTCTCTACTTTGTTATGGCGATGTAATTATTTTGATATCGGAGTTTATCTAAGCGGCATTAAAGTCTGAAGTGTCCTACTTCTCTATATGTTATGTATGAATAGTGATGTAGTTGCCATTATGAAACTCACTATAGCAATAAGCAGTGCAACCAAAGGTGATCCATTGTATAATAGATTTATTTATAATGATTATATCTAATAGTTTATTAGACGGCACGGCGCGTACGTGAGGCCGCGCTCGCTGCGGTCGCGGCGCGATCGTCGTTGCGTGCGACCTGTCGTCATCGCAAAGTTGACGCAACGAAACGCACGTCGCAAGTACGCACCGCAACGCGACGCGTCGTGGCCGCACGGGGCGCGGGCGGGCCCCGATGACCCGAAGACTGGATTTGTAAGCAGGTTGTTTAGACAGTACGCTAGTCAATGAATTTATATAATAACTAACGTTAACGAACTTGAATTTCTGAATAAAAACATGAAAACAGCTCGATTGTGTACTTTCATTACGATCTTAATTAGCGTCGAACACGATGGAGGAGGAGGTGGTCGAGAAAAATACAAAGTAGCCGATGGAGCGGCCGGTATTAATGATGGCGTCGGGGAAAATTCTTTATTGTAGGATGACAAAGAAAAATCGACTTGTTAAAATGGCCGACCGAGACGGCGCCGGCCGCTTAATTAGTGCTGAGGCTGCGGTGGCCGAACGGTCGAATTACAGCCGATTAACTCTACGAAATGAATGTGTCCAGACTGTCTTAGCGCATGGAAGTAAACCTGTTGTTGCTGTTGTGTTTTAAGAAAGCAAAATATTTTTTTTCATTGTTTGCGGTAATGACAGATTGGCCGAAGAAAGTCATCCTTATTTCATAAACACGCTCACGAAATAGAAAAACAGATTCCATTTTGTTTCGTTATGTTAAATTTTAACGATATCATTAACCAAGTATTAGTTTGAATCAGGCATTACTTGGCGGAAGTCCCAAACCATTTTGAAAAGGTTGGGGCGAAACACGTGTAGAGTAGTCTAATAGGTGAAGGTGCAAGGTGTGTCGCTGTCATGCTAAATGCAAGTATTGTGCATTGATATTTTTGTGGTGTGCATGTGCATTTTTTTGCGGGCGGGCGGGCGGTGCATCCTGCATATATTTTTTGCGGGAGTAAGCTATTTCTCTTTTCACAATAAACCAAGTAATTACCAGTAAAATTCATCAGTGAAAATACAATATAAGATATGCTAAAATTTTCTATAAAGAGTAAATAGAGTACAATCCTCAAACCATTAACTTATTATACTCTATGTCTCAAACAAACCCGGGGGATAACCGAGGAGGCAGAGGTGCTTCAAAGAGCAAACAACTCGCGGATTATGAAGAGGGCTCATTACAGGGTTTTAGGGTGCTTTATTAACTGCTGTATCCTTTAAAAGGGGTCAAAAAACTTGTCGAAGCAAGCACTGATACAGTGTTATTTTTTATTTACTATAAAACTCTTAGGCAGTGTTTTACTAGTATAGAAAGAAAGTTCATCAGTTTTATAGATTGAACAAAGGTTTGTATGGCAAATGTTGAACCCGCAACATACACTACACTGCAGTCTAAACCACACATACTTTCTATTTTGTGACTGCAACCAACAGAAACACTCAATCTGCGATTATGATAATTAAGAGGATTAATTGCGCTCATTAATTCCCTACGTAATCGTACGTAATCTATTATTCTGTGTACTGATCCAATTTAATCTCTTCAGGAGTATTATTCAATACTGAGGATGCTCCGGGTTGGGGAGAAACACGTGTAGAGTAGTCTAATTGGTGATGGTGCAAGGTGCGTCGCTGTGTTTCTAAATAGTGGTATTGTGCACTGATGTTTAAAAATCAATTTTGGATGCAAAAGTAACAAAAACCAACAAAGAAACAAATGTGATCACTGAAATATTAGCGTATGTACAGGTATAGACACAAGCGCATGTAAATATAAGCATCTACTTGTGATCGTTTTTATCGCGGTAGGAGTCGATAAACTTCCGTCGTCTTATCAGGATGTGATAACGCAGATTATCTTTCTTTGTTCTGGATACAATTATAACGTAATTATGCCACTGCGCACTATTGTGAACTATAGCTAATTGATGAATGTCAGTGGCGTGCATTTCGAATGAGCGTCGTATCTACCAAGGCCGATTGATAATTTAAAGATAATTATTACCAGTTATAAGCGATAAAAATTAAAAAGTTATTCTAAGAACAGGAAAAAAGAGAAAGGCGTAAAAAATATCTGTACTTCTTGGTTTTCTCAAATTTTACTCACTCTAGAAAAATTACTTTACTCTAGTAAAATTTTACTAGGATTTCAGAAAATTCTAGCTGATTATTAAAAAATACTGGAACCATAAATGTTGTTTCAATAATCTTTTAGCAAACGAGTAGGTACTTATTTCAATAATAATAAAGATAGGGACAAAAAAAGCCAGGACAGTCAAAAGTTGCGTCCTCAGTTGGCCCAACTAGCGAAACTTTTATTTTAATTCTCTTAGAAGTTGTTCGGTGATGTCTGACGTAGAGTTGTTTTAGGGGAGTTATACCACAGTATAAAAAAGAACTTACCAACCAGTATTCCATCTTAATAAAAATCCGAGCAAATTCGCTAACTGTGTAAGGAATCTCTATATTCTTCGGTACATAACAGCTCCCCTAGCCAAAGTAACATATGCAAATTTTCGTTATCGCGTCGCTTTGAAACATGTTCATGGATAAGGTTTCTTTTATAACCGTATTTTAAAACGTCAATTTTAAAATTCGATTGTTAACGAAACCCTATGTCAGTTCCATACATATTTCGAAAGCGAAGCAATAACGAAGATTTGCAAATGTTAGGGTGTCAGTTGCGAGTGCGCCGCAGACTGCAGCGTGGAAGGACGCGGACGGTGTATGAATCCCGCACATTCATTTACGTAATTTATGGCAATAAATTGTCAACCTTTTAGTTCAGTGTAAGTATTGATGTTTAAATTCATCATTATACAACGTGTTAATGAATGAACCCAAAGAGGGAAAACCTTTTCTTCGGACCATCAATCTGAACAACTTTTACTATGGGACCAACTCTGAAATCGCGAAAAAAACAGCTGTTTTTTACAAAAATTAATAACGAAAATATCAAAATGTATGAAACAGCTAATTTTTTCGCAATTTCAGTGTTGGTAGCATAGTAAAAGTTGCTCAGTTTGATAGTCCGAAGAAACTGTTTTCACATTTTGGGTGCATTCATTAACACGTTGTATAAACCAGTTTTAATAATTTTACAGACATTACTAAAAGACAGAGACATTATTGCTACTTATTTGTACTGTGGTTATACTCTCTGAAATAGTTAGCGGCAGTTTTGTTTGAGCGCGCAAGTTGTTAGAGTGCGGCAAGTTCGGGTTTTTTCATGTTCCTCTATCTATGCTATGAAGTGCTTGAGAACAGTACAATGGGGAGTCTGTATTTATTAATTATGTTACAGACAATCGCAGATAAATAACGAAAAGCACAGCCTCTTGGTGATATCTTGAGTTTCTTTCTGTGAATATGGTTTTTTTTTTTTTTTTTTTTTTTATTTACATGGCACAATAACAGACAACAGACACAAAATCATAAAAAAGACAAAAACTTACATAGAACAAGTGCATGTCTGCGCCCTTTTACAATTGCGCACAACATTGGTTTCTAAATATCTTACTGACACATTACAAAAAAAATATTAATCTAAAGTAGCAATAAAACAAAAAATGGATACAAATACAATTAAGTAGCTGGATTATAATGTAAATAGTGTTCTTTTAAAGGACTGGACGTTACATTTAAACATATCAATATTTGCACAGATTTCATTATAAGACATACACATTCTATATATTGGATTGTTTCTAGAAACATTATTACTGGTTCCAGGTATGGTAAACAACTGTGGTTTACGCACTGACCGACTAGGGACTCTAAACTTTAGTAATTCTAATAGTTTACCGTCAGATAGTCCATTGGCAATCGGATGAAGTGTGGACAGGTCATTTATCCACCTACGTTTTTCGAGGCTAATCATATTGAAATGACTCAGGCGATCAGGGTAATTGGGTATCTTTTTACGTATACCACACTTGGCACATAATGTTCTCACGAATCTTCTTTGAATGGCTTCAATTCTATCAGTGTGAACATTATAGATAGGAGACCATATTGGTTGCCGGAGTTCTAAGAAGTGTAAAGGTGGATCCACACTTGTAACATTTTGGCGGAACAGAACACCGTGCCTTTATCATACATAATCTATTTGATACAGTATTACCACATCGCACACCTAACCAAGCTAGCGATCTATGATAAAGACAGGGTGTTCTGACACGGCATAATGTTACAAGTGTGGATTCACCTTGTTGAAGCTCACATCAAGTAACACTTATCTACATAATATTATTACAGTATATAAATGGAGTAAGTAAATTATTACTCCATTTATTTACTATAATCCCACAAATTTTTTTTTTTAAACTATGTTTAATTGACCGAGTGAGCGCGAAGCGCGAGTAAAGCGTCTTTGCTTTAGCTTGAGCAATAATTTTTTTTGTATGTCTGTCCGTCTGTTCTCCTCTATAGGTCGCATTTCTTATCCAATTTTGTTAATAGATATTCTTTTGTCATTATAGTTTTTCCATTTAAAAAAATAAGTAAAAAAAATTGTTGGTCAATTTCACACTGCGCCATCTAGCCCCAAACTAGGCAAAGCTTGAAATATAGGTATTTTTAATACACACTTATTATACATAGTAACCTTATAGTAACACCCAGACCCGTCACAAAAAATGAAATTTATGAAAATTGCAGAGATATGTTCATGCGAGGTCTACAGTTCACAGATCCACAGTTTAGGCACTGATTAAATGTGAAGCTGTCGCTTTCAAACAATATATATTCAAACAGCATCACATTTAAACTGTGTCTAAGTTAAATACTTCATGAACTTTGTTTTACCTAAGACCTTTATAATCACCAATTTACATTGGCCCTTGCTGCCCATTCTCCTTATCCATTCATAAAGTGCCACAGCAGTGGGGACAATTAAATAGCTGCGACGATCATGATGAATCTAAAATAATAAAGTAATTATTATAAGGACTATTATTGATGACCTAATATGTTGTGCTATGGCATGGCCCACCAGCCCACCAGTGACCAGACACAGCGAACGAGGAAGAGTGGCGTCCTTTAGCCATAATCCAGTCGTGGATCACGCCTGAAGAAAGCGGATTTGTCGCTCAATAAAATTTACAACCAACTCTTTGGCGCGGCCACGAGGACAGCGTCAGCGGACACGAAAGATATTTTGACAGTACGAGATTTTTGCTCAGCTAAATCTTCGTCCGACTAAATGTCAATTCAAGCACTATTCAACTGATATCACTTCACAACCAACAAATTATGTTTTTCATACATTACAAGTAATAGTGAATTATCAAAATTGTATCGAAACTTTTTTCAATACATGTTGTGGTTATGGCACGTGGTGGCTAAGGAATAATTTCCATTCTGCAGTTACTTCTGTACTTTTGCGAAGACGAAGTTATTTTTTCACGAAACCAAAATTTCTGAAACTTTTCCCTCTTAACTCCTTTAGTTTGTTAAATGTGTCTTACGACAACTGACTGAAATGAGTATTATCTATTATTATAACTATTTTAATCTATTACACTTATTGTAATACAACGTGTTACAAAATAACCCCTAATGCCGAATACGGTAGATAGGGACCATCAAACTGAATAACTTTTACTATGGGACCAATTCTGAAACCGCGAAAAAAAAAATTTGCTGTTTCATACATTTTGATAATTTTCGTAATTATTTTTTGTATAAACAGCTGATTTTTTTTAATACGGGTGTAATAGGGGTATTTTTGTAACACATTGTGTTAGTATATTACATACTTATTATTAATTACTGTCTAGAAACTTAATAATAAGATAAAAAATTTATTAGAAATAATACTATAGAAAAAATTGACTCACCCGTAGCACCTCAGTGGCTAATTGGTTAGTGTATTGGGCTGGAATCCTAAAGGCACGGGTTCGAGTCCCGTCTGAGGTGCTACGGGTGAGTCGAATTTTTCTAGTATTTTTTCTAATATATTACTTATCTTAATATAAAAATAGTATTGTGAATGTAAAAAATCTCAATTTAATGAATTTATTAATAAATTAAAAACCGTTATCGCTTAAAACATGTGTTTTTACAATACTGCAATGGAGTATCTCAATATACATTGTGAATGTTAATTATTTTATCTGCTACTCGCTGTGCTCAGAACCACAACTCATGGAAGTCTCGTTATCTTTGTCTGTGTGCGTCACCGTGCTTCAAGCGCAATCGTAATAATAACATTAAATCCATTTGAGGATTAAGTTATTAAAAAAATATTATAAGATAACTTTGTACTTGTATTGGGTCTACGATAAGATTAGATAAAACAAAAGAAAGTGGAAACAAGTGATATCTATGGGAAAAAGGCGTAACCTTATGTAAATGTCTGACTCTGTATATATGCCATGAAAGTAGTTCCCTACATACATAATATCATGGTGTAGGGTACATTTTCAACATAACATATGGAGCCATTTTGATCTGCATAACATTTCTCATTTCACTTCTTCTTCATTCTCACTTTACACTAACATCAGAATAATGTAAGTAGGATGAGAAGCTCGGTGGCGCAGTGGTTTAGCGCCTAGCCTAGCGATTGCGGAGGTTAAGTAACTTTGGCAAAGGTCGGTCATGAGATGGGTGCCCAAAAATTTATTATCTCGAGATCCTCCGTGCTTCGGAAGACACGTTAAGCCGTCGGTCCCGGCTGCATTTGCAGTCGTTAACACCCACCAATCGACATTAGGCCCGCGTGGTGGGTTATGGCCCACACTCCTTGTCGATCCATAAGGAAGGCCTGTGCCTCAGCAGTGGGGATATTAAAATTGGCTGATGTCGAATGTAAGCAGGTATTATTTTTATTATATTATTTATATTCTTTTTATTCTTGTTTTCTATACTAATGTAAAATGCCTTTATAAAACAATAAAATATTCAAAATGATTGGATAGCTGACGTTGATGGTAGTAGAGATAACAATATCAGGAACAGGATTTTTTGATAAACTCTATCGAATGAAGTATATTATTATAGATAACTGATAAGCACATTAACTGATAGCGTTTTGAAAGAAAGATTCAATATTTCACATTTAATTTCTTAGGAATAGTATTAAACTAAAAATAAGCATAGAATTGCTTATTTTTAGTTTAATACGTTTATGTATATTATACTTAATGTAGTAAATAGTCCTCCGCTGCTTTAATTATTTAACATCACATACTAGGAACCAAACGAGATACCTTTGCATGCACCGGCGAGAGGTGAATAAATTTCATCATTCCCTCGATGCGCCGCGCCCTTGATCGTCCAATCACCCTCCCCCCCCCCCCCCTCTACACTGGTCGTGACTGGAGCCCTTACGAGCGTCTCTTTAATAATCACGTTCTCTGCCTCGATCGGTATAACATCAAATTACGCAATGTGTTTTCTAGTCTAAAGGTTAGTTATATATAACCGAATTAAGTACACAAAGAGTAGTGGCGAACGTGCGGAAGCGGCGGCGGCTAATTCAACGCACGCGTCACAAAGCGAAACTCATTAAAAGTCGTGAATTTTTGTGGAACATTCTCGGGTACCGGGATTTTTAATATGGTTGGGAGCTTAGGTGGCGCATGGCGTCGCGAAACAAACAAGCCGCCACCGTTATGAGAGATCACATGAAGTTGATATCACTTCAGATTGCGTCGCTCTAGCATAGTGGAGTGTGAAATAGTATCTTAAAGAATCAGACAAAAGATGGGATAAATACATTCTATTCTACGGGCTACTACATATACTACATTTTGATCTACATATCTATACTATACCACAGAATACAATATAATAGAACTTTAAGTACCTAGGTACCATAATTATTATGATTGGATATTCAGATAAAGCATCTTCATTGTCCACTTGACGCAGTTAATAATAATTAAATTTAGTCATTTCTCTTTTCTGGAACCTTTCGAACAAACTGAAATTGGCATCAAAGTTTTATGCTAACAAATATTTTAATTTTACCATGAATTTAGTTTTAAAAGGGAACTCTAGAAGCCACGCACACTTGTATCCTCATTCTTATGAATAAGTGCATATACTATCATACAGTTACTATGCGGACTTTCGCTCCAGACAGATTAACGCGCGGCGATATTTGGATGATCCCGTCAAGCTCGCGGATCAACTGCGGCGACGGCGGCGGCGCGGTGCGGCAAAGCAGACAAAACACACAAAACTACATTACTATAAAGGTGCTCTATCTATCATTTATCTGTTTACTGCTTTGCTTTTTAGATGAAATTAAGACTAGGAACAAGGCTCTCTTGTGTACATACATGTAGACATCTAAGTGAAGACTTTCTATAAAATATGGTGAACAATAATACTCAAAATAGTTTTAAATTTTGTTAATACTAAATAATATACTAGAAAAAATACGACTCGCACCAGATCATGGCATGCAGCGTAAGAGTTGATATACTAGAAGAAATTCGACGTTCCCACTAGTGACTCGGCAGCTCAGCGGTCAGAGCATTGGACCGGGTATCCAAAGGTCGCGAGTTCGATTCCCGTCCGAGAACATGATCTGGTGCGAGTCGTATTTTTTCGAGTATATTATTTAGTATTATATAAAAATAGCATTGTGAATGCTAAAATCTCAAATTTAAAAATTAAATTATGTTTTTAATAATTATGTTAGCGATATAACCGGAATCAATTTGATGTTTTGATTTCATTGTGTCAACACACACTATATCTTCATGTATTTTTTTTTCTATTTAGTCCGCTGTTAGAGATTCATATCGTTTAGAAATTTTGTGACGATAAATTATCGCGATATCTGCCATGGATTTATATTCCAAACTTCTTCTTCCAGATAATTTGCGAAACTGCATCAACACTAAAGCTCCGTACTATCAATTAACTTAGCGAGGAGTTCGGAACTTGCATTTTATAAAGCTGCGCGATATTTCGAATAACCGTGTTTAGCTCAAAGGGTGGCTTAAGCGGTTGTAAGCTTAAGCACCCCCCTCTCTCTGCCTCTCCCCCCTCTTGAAGATGTCTCCAGTAACCTGATAGGCTGTAAGCCTATATGTACACTTTGAGGAACTATACCTTGGAGCAAGACTGAGGCTGGCGACAGTAGAAACCTACAGTGGCATAATACTGTAGTAGGTGTGTGTTTTTAGTTGTCCAGTTCCTCTGTAAAATTAATAATAATGTTGATCATTAGAAGGTCAGTTTCAATAATTGATTGGAATACAAGTAAAAGATTCAAATCATCAGAACAGTCCCTTATTGTCTGCTGCAGATGTAGTCTCTTCCAATGGGAGGATGTTGCCATACCACGCAATCTCTCCACGCTAGACGACTTGGAGTTCGCAGTTTTGGAACATTTTCATCGAGAAACGTAGCTGCCTATTTTGTGGTATGTATACAGACGTGTACGACACCCCAAAGTTTAAAGAAAAACATCTTTTGTCTTTTCTTCGACACCACACAGTTACGGTTTTAGAACTTTCCCTTTTTGAAGACACTAATATGTAAACTGTCCTACCAGATGCACATTTTTTCATAATCTTCCAGGACTAATGTCATTTAGAAAAATCCAGCAGTCCTATTTCAGTCGCGATTTGAATTCAAATTATAACAGTGGTAACTGAAAAATGAATAATGCAAGAGGCTCGCGCGACTCATCCTTCTCTTTATTTTAGACAGTTCATAGTTGGGAAAACTGTTGCTAACAGCGCTTCTGTAAGTTCCGCCGAGTTCCGCATTTCATTATTTGCTAGCCATTGCCCGTTTTCGCAGACTCCGTTACAATTTAAGGAAACAAAATATGGTTCTGTGGGAAAGGTAACAGATTTTTCATCGATCAACGAAATTGATTAAAAAAAAGCATTCCTTGTCTATAATTAACTATTATGAAAACGACAGGAATAAATAATAAAAAACAGGTAAATAAATTCAAAGGGCACATCGCCCAAATTAATTCCTCGTCCAATATGTACGTGTGGGGTGTCAATAAATCTAAATATTCATCAGGCCCGAGTCCTCATTTAGCCGGCATTAATTACAGGCACCCTACAGACGACGAACGTTTTAATATTCCTGTAGAGTAGCCGTCAGGTCGCACAAGCCTCTAGGAATTTGACCGTTAAAGCTGTTGGGTTAAAGTTTATTTTAGCTTGTCGTTGTCATGTAAGGCCGCCTGGTCGTCAGGTGAGGCCTAACGAGGGCCGCGGCCTCTCCAGTCGCCGCGTTTATTCCGAATGACGTCTCCTTATTAAAGCTGTTGTAATACACAGAGACGTTAAGACCACTATGGAGCGTTGTCGTTCCCGTGGGGAGCGGAATATGTCATAGATACTTTGAGCAAGGGACTGGTACATTAGGTATGCGTGGTACGTAGGCCTAAGAAGTATCTAGTGATATCTAAACAGTTTAGTACCAGATGTTTGTTATCAATATCGATTGAATGACTTGATATACCGTATCATTGTTCTTCTTCTTCTTGTCAGTTAAAAAAGTCTAGAACGGGTGGTAGAAAATATAGACGATTCAAAAGCGCATAATTACTAAGTTTATTTGAATAAAGCAATTTTTTACTTTTTACTTTTACTTTACATGATCGGGGACCGATTGCGAGAATATTCAAGTATACAATTTAAACTGACATTGCCATTTCTAGCTTGAATTTCTTAATTATCTTTCAAATTTTTTGTTTTGATGGCATCCCGGCTTCCCTAGACCGAGTTTCAACGATATTTCCAAAGTTAAAGCGAGTGTTTTATTAGGTAAAATCTGGATCATAAAAATATCGAGTTTTTCATGAGCATTCAAACAAATTATCGGATCTGATTGATCCGATAATCACAACAGAAAGATTTACTGTTTTTTTTCTAAGCATGTAAAGAAAAAAAATATTATTTACTACTTGTCTAAAAAATCTAAAAAGATTATGTATATCTGAAGTTATTCAAATTGATTGAATATATTAACAAGTTAAAGCCAAAATTTATTTTCTTCCAATATGCAGATTGTGATCGCTTGAAAGATTGTTTTTCAACTTTCATCGTTCGATTGGTTGATTTATTTAAGCTTTTATAATTCAATCATTTTATTAAATTATGCATAACTTTAAGAATTTATTAGCAATGTTGTTGTCTTCTTAGAGGGCTCATCAAATTACTTTTAAAACACTGCATGATGAGATGAAAGAATTTTATTTTAATTTAAGGTTGTTTTGAAAGGTTTAGAGTTTAGGGCGCTGCCAGCCCAAACGAGCTTGTTAGGCACTTTTAAGCTTGTTTGTTCACGAGTGATGTGCCCAGCAGTGGGACATTTAAATGCCAAGCGAGTACGGGAGGGCACACAACCGGCCCCGTGCCGCCCCCTCACGCGCGATTGCGTATGCGGCGCGCCGCGGCACCTTATCTGATTGAAATAAAAGTGCCTGGCAAAAGTGTCGCCGACGAAACACACCGGGGGCGGTTCGGCGAAACGATTGCAGAAGGTGTATTTGTTATTCATACCTGTTGGTTAAAAAAAAACAAAACAGCGAGATAAAGAAGCTGTGAACTCGATCTTAATAAAATTAATTACAGTACAATATAACGTTCAAAATATAATAGTTGACGTGATTTGCCAATACTCGTGAAAACCCTAGATTCATTTTAAAATGTTAGTAAGTTGTTAATTATTTACTTTATCTAAAGCCACTAAAAATAATACCAAATAATATACTAGAAAAAATACGACTCGCACCAGATCATGTTCTCGGACGGGAATCGAACCCGCGACCTTTGGATATCCGGTCCAATGCTCTGACCGCTGAGCTACCGAGTCTAGCTACTCGGTAGCTCAGCGGTCAGAGCATTGGACCGGATATCCAAAGGTCGCGGGTTCGATTCCCGTCCGAGAACATGATCTGGTGCGAGTCGTATTTTTTCTAGTATATTATTTGGTATTATATAAAACAGCATTGTGAATGCTTAAATCTCAAAATTTAAAAAGCCACTAAAAATATTTCTAAAGAATAATAGTAAAAATTAAATACTAAGGCAGCTTATAAATGAGCAAAAGTTTTTCCTTGCATACTGTAGGTGACAATCGTCAACGTGCGTCATAAACTGTCGCTCGTCTGTAAGCTCCTTTAGATTAAAAATAACTACCAAACGAAGCCAATCTTTATAGGTAGCTTTTTATTTCAGTGTGTTTTTAGTTTTCCATGATTGTCTCAGTGTGCTCAAAACCTAACACCATTTGTATATTCGGGGCAGGCGCGTTTGTTTGACCGCGACGCAGCGACGTCACGGGACGGGCGCGGGGCGAGCGCGGGGCGAGTGCGGGGCGAGTGCGGGGCGAGTGCGGGGCGAGTGCGGGACGGGGCCGGCGCGATGTCATCACATTACCGCCCGAGACGAGACCTCTCCGCTTTTGTGTTCCATCAAATTATTATTTTTCTGTCCCATCTGTTTATGCTCTCGTAAAGAAGATTTTATTGCGGTCCTCCTTTGGTTACAATGGATTTTTATTAAACCTAGACTTGTTTATCATTAGTCTCCTTATTATGTCTTAGTGTTTTCATATTAATAACATAAATCGCTATAACAACAGCATATTTTCTTATATTTGCAAGAGTATGAAATTGTATTGCTTGTCGATGAAAAAATGATTACACCAATTACGTTATTAGACGTGCTTCGATTACAAGAGAG
The DNA here is from genome assembly GCA_963556745.1 of Catoptria pinella. Lineage (NCBI taxonomy): Eukaryota > Metazoa > Arthropoda > Insecta > Lepidoptera > Crambidae > Catoptria > Catoptria pinella. The sequence continues at coordinate 12,841,807 of OY750772.1, read as the reverse complement.
TAGCTGGCAGAAAAAAATCTTAATATATTGGTCCCGAGCCGATACTGGAACATATTCAGTGGCGTTTGATTACTTCCCTTTTAACAGAGCTACTGTTCAAGGAAAATTGAATCACGATAGTATTTCTGAATGTATTGGCCAACTGTATTGACGTTATTGAATAGGTAAGTAACTCAAAACTGACGAAAGTAAAAAAAAGCATTTCAGAATTTAGACAAAAAGTTTAACTAAACTTTTAGTAATAATTATACTTTATACTTGTTCGTCCGTTTCTTATACTTTATAGTTCGTTTTTAAAAACGTGGATTAAAAAAAGTTTTTATTTCAGTAAGTAATTTATTTTATGCTTTTTTCAGTCTTTTATTTCTGTATAATTTTTTCTTGTTGCTTTTTTCCAGCTTCGTAATCAGACCATGGGCACCATATCCCATCAGAGGACTCGTCAAGATAATTCAAACGTTCCCAAACTCGATGGGGTAGCATGGTTTTATTATAGAATTCCTGTGGCCTTGTACTGGCTCCATCATCACACCCTGGACCTCGTTTCCCATCAGAACACTTATCACGACGAATCTAACAAGCCCAAATTCGATAGGGTTGTATGGTTTTATAACAGAGTTTCTGTGGCCTTCTTCCAGTGCCATCATCAGATCAGCACATGACACCGTAATATTGCATTGTCTTCGTGTTCTGACCTATGTTCAAAGTTTCTAATCTCTAGCTCATCGGAAATCTAATATAAAATCCTTTACTGTGGAAAAACAAACAAAGAAACATACAAGATAGCGACCTAATAAAAACGTGTTAAAACCACCGAGTCGCACGCGGTTTTATTAATTCGGTACCTATTAAAATTGTAAATTTTGTGTTATTTATTTCAGCATTTTTTACTTTTCGCCCCCTATCGAGGGGTTGAAAAGGTTCCCCTACCGTAAAAAAGGGGTTGAAGAGGTGGATACATATAAACTAGCTTATGTGTCTTTGATAAGATTTGGGAAGTTGCCCACGTTTTAAAAGACGGCAATCAAATAGCGCTGTATGAGCTAAATAAGTATAAATGTTGTAATGTCATGCTTCTATCGGTGTGTACTGACTTCAGAGTAGTTCAGAGTAAGCAAATGACCGATTGCGTCGAGGCTATAACTAACTTTCGTTGCATTGACACACGAGGCACAGGCACCCCATTGCGATGCGAGGCGCGGCGTCCACGAGATAAACGCCGTGGCTTCGCGTTTATACATTTACATACATTTTTATTCGGTCGTCTGCGTGCGTTTCGTACGTGACGCACACGAGAAGATTCCTCGCACATTATTTTTCATATTTTGTCCTTATTTCACTTGCAGATTACACAATTTTAATGTACCCCACTTGGAATTCTGTTACCAGATTTTTGCAAGCAAACTTTTTAATAAGTAACGCTATCTTCCTGTCGTGTTATTTTATTGTAAGATTGTGCCTGGAATTAGGTATGAAGAAAATTATTGTTATTATTATTAATAAATTTTTTTCATGGTTTGGTATGGTAAAAATAATAAAGACTTGGATTACACGAGTTACATAGGAGTGACTAAGGAGGGTGTAGGACTACTGTATTTTATAAACTCAATGAATTCAAAACTGAACTGGTGCTTAGTGCTACGGTGCTACGTCTGCTACCGTTCCCGTTTAAGAAAGAAATGATAAATAAAACAGGAATCGTAGCAAATAAATTGCTACAATTTCTGTTTTATTTATTCTTTATCAGCTACGTCTGTTACGGTTTCTGTTTTATTTTGTTCTTCGTTTGCTACGATGCTACAATTCCTGTTTTATTCGTGTTTCCTCTGTGACGACGCTACGGTTCATGTTTAATTCGTACTACGTGTGCGAAGAGGAGGTGCTCGATGGCGCAGTGGTTTAATGCCTGATCCTGCGATTGTGGAGGTAAAGCAACTTTTGCAAGGGTCGGCCATGGGATGGGTGACCAAAAATGTATTATCTCGAATTCTTCTGTGCTTCAAAAGGCACGTTCAGCTGTTGGTCCCGGCTGCATTTGCAGACGTTAACACCCACCAATCGACATTAGGCCCGCGTGGTGGGTTATGACCCACACTCCTTATAGATCCATAAGGAAGGCCTGTGCCTCAGCAGTGGGGAAATTAAAAATGGCTGATGTCGAATGTAAGCAGGTATTCTTTTTATTATTATAGTTCTAGAGAATCCACTACAATTTATTCTGTCACTTTCTTAAAGAACAATCTGTTAATTCGCTTTCCGATACATTAAGCAATATAAGCAGTAGTTTAGGTGTTTAGTCCGGGAAACGTCAATGAATAATATTTATTATACTGTTTTTGAATTGTATGGCTAAATATTCAATCACAAAAAATGCCTTACAGCATTTTAATATTTTGAATTAATTTGCCAGGGCAAGCTCTTATTGTGAAGGGTTTCACGATTTATTTCTTCAGGCCATACCGATACAGATCTTATAACGTAAAACTAGTAAACCACAAAGAAATAAGAAACGCAAAGGTTTATTCAGCTGTCGGTGGGCCGCTACTTCAACGGTGGGGTAGGGTAGGACACAAACCGTTCCAGTGGTTTCTATTTCAAAAAGAGATTGCGACAATCGGCCGATCTTCGACGTTCCTTTACTTAATTTCGCACCAATTTTTTACGAAACGAATGTCGTTCGACTGTCGTGGTTGATAATTTTGTAGTAGTCCCTCAGATCTAATTAATATAATTTAGTTCTGCTTTGATCCGCGGCTCAAAGGGACAATGGGACTCGCCGCGATAACTCGCATTCCTCACGAAATCTCTTAACGAGATACGAACGCTCCGCAAATAGGTTTAATAGGGTGTATTCTTTAGTTCCGACGGTTAGTCCGGATTCAATTAATGTTACTAGCTTTAATAAACTTTATCGCACGAAACAGAATTATATTTTAGATAATTTTAGCAAACATTTGCCTAAACTATGTTTACCGTACACGTTATTAAACAGGCTTAGTTAAAATGACTTCACCATTATTATTTTATTGCAGCTTCGCGAAGTTTCGGGGTATATTGGACGGAGTCATCTAATTCATTTGACAAAAATGTAACCCGGTCAAATACATTGTATCAGTGAAATACTACACGCCTGTTATTTGCATGTACATCAGGTGTGAAGTTAGTATGCACTTTTAATTCATGTGTATATTTTTGTATGCTATTGGTGTGTCATAAATACCTAAAATAAAATACCCGTGAGGTTGGTCACGTGGCGAATGCACACGGTGCAAAAGGCGATGGCCAATGCGATAAGCGACGCGGAATAGCCGGGAAGTCTTATCGCAACCACAGTTACATTCTGCACACAGTAATGCAGTTCATCACAACGGCATCATATCATTAATTCAGATTAAATAATAGTTCTATCAATCTATTCCCAGTGAGAGATAAACACAACCTCAGTTAAGAATGTATTTGTTACCTAGACGTTTTTGTTAAATCACCGGCCTATTAAATAGGGTTTTAGCATGACAAATTTTGTCTTACGTTCTGTGCTCTTACAAAGGATCACCTAAGTACCTAGTAGGTAAGTAATTGGAATCAAGTGTAAGAAAGCAAAGTCAAATGGGTGATAGATATTTTGTTTACTAATTCACGCAGTAGTAATAATTAACGCAGTCTAAGTCGCGGGCGGCCCCTAGTCACCGATAAAATCATCACAAGTAATTGATTAGACTACTGTTTCATGCGTTCACTGTGGCGCGCCGTTCACCGTGTTCGAGAAATTGAATTCCTTTCATTGCGGCTAATGTATAGGTGTCGATGAGTGTAGCGCTCTCGTCGGACGCTAACGAACTAATTTAACGTTCGACCGGCAAGAATGAGCACGTTACTCTTACCTGATGCTTGTCTATTCTATTGAATATAAAAGCGTTCTCGTTGTATGTACAAATGAAATAATTTAGTTATCGTCTGACAAAGAATGAGCATGTTATGTAGTGCTGTTCTAAGCTATTATATTTAAAGTTTATTTCTTTTAAACTCAATTTAAATCGATGTTTCATATTACAACCTCCTTTTACTTAGTATTGTTTTCAGATAAAAAAGTGTTAAATAAAAACTAACTGATTAATTTAACACCACTGCCCAATTCCCGCTATTCGGTTATTATCTCTACGACAGTAACTTATTGCTATCAAATGCCCATTATCAGTCCATCCTAAAGCGTCGCATTACTGCACCCACTGCTCTGATAGCAGCGACTGCTCGCTAGTTTTATCGTCACCCCTATTTTTGTGCCCCACGATGTACCCCTATCTTTATGCAACAGCGAGCAGCCTACTCGTAAATGTCACATCGATTAGAAATCTATATAAAAAAATGTTATGAGAAAAAATCGAATCCTTATATCTTTCTACTGCAGGACATTACACTATAATGTTGTGATCGCAGATCGACAGTTTAACAAAAAAGTGATTTAAGTGATACCTACTGTTAAAGTACCGGGAATCGTTCAATTAAACCAAAAAAGTCATTTATTCGTCAAAATTTATATTGTCGCCTTAAAAACAAAAAATGTCCTTTCGCTTGCAATACAGCGCGTGACTCAGTCCTTCATATTATTTTTGTAAGCTGATTGAGGTATGGTCTAAAACACTTTCAGCGAATTTTCTTTTATAGCTTCAATCAACTCGATACGCCTTCCTCAAAGTGGTAATTTTAGCCTAGGGAACAGGAAAAAGTCAGTCGGATCCATATCAGGTACGTACACAGTGCGACGCTTGGTCGATGACATTCGTCGAGTTTTTGCAAAAAATTTTTGCTCAATAATGACTTTGTGATTGATTTGATTATCATGGTATAAAATCCATGAATTGTCGTTCCATAAATCTGGCCGTTTTCAGCGGATATTCTCTCGCAAACGCCTCATGACGACTAAATAATATTCTTAATTTACCGTTTGATACGCAAAACTTAAGGCAAACTCTTTTTTTAATAAATGCTGCCATAGTAAAATCGCAGAACACTTAAGAAACGAAATATAAAAATTGCAACTGTGATTACCTGAGGTAATTACACTGAGTAAGTGAGGACTCGCGCACTAAGGATTCCGTACCATTATCTATAAAAACGAGCAAAAAAATCACGTTTGTTGTATGGGAGCCCCCTTAAATATTTATTTTATTCTCTTTTTTAGTATTTGTTGTTATAGCGGCAACAGAAATACATCAGCTGTGAAAATTTCAACTGTCTAACTATCACAGTTCCTGAGATACAGCCTGGTGACAGACGGACAGACATACAGACAGACAGACATACAGACAGACAGACATACAGACAGACAGACATACAGACAGACAGACATACAGACAGACAGACAGACGGACAGCAGAGTCTTAGTAATAGGGTTCTCGTTTTACCCTTTGGGTACGGAACCTTAAAAAAATATAGAAGATATGTTTACCGCGCGTTCTGTAATTTTCTGGTTCTTTTTATCTACCTAAATCATTTGAAAAACAAGATTTTGCTTTTACCTAACTTTGCATATTTGGTATGTTTTATTGGGAGATTTAAATTTTTTTAACAATATTGTGCTGTAAAATCAGTGAAGTTTTGTGTCTTTAGTGATTATTCTGAACGCAAATTGAGTGTGATTTTAATTCAATGCATTTTGTATGAAACTCTTTAACAAACATTTGAATGCGTCCTACCAAACCAAATATAAAAAATATGCGCTCTTTAGTCAATTTCATGGAGATTGGATCCTAGTAATGATACAAGAGATGCCCTGATGACTGGTCCATCCGGCTGCGGCCCGGCCGTCGCGCGGCCGTCCGGCGGGGTCGCCTAACGACGTCCGGATCCGGCGCCGGACGGTGCAAGCATTAGCCGCCCGCCCAATAAACTCATCCGCTCCGATATATGGAAAAGCGTGATAGTTTTGTGATGTTCTATTCTTAATTGAGTCGTGCTAATATTGTTTATATCTGTTTTCTAGCATACATTTATTTAAAAACTTTTTTGTTGTTTAAACACAATTTGCTAAGAAACATATTTTTTTTTAAGTAAATAAAGGTTACTTGTTGTTTTATCGAATAATTCGGTTAACGTTCAAAATATTAGATATAATTATAAATAAAGTTCACAACTTAAATAAAACGCAATTTTTCATGGTCTCCGACTTTTATTGACAGCCCAAACCGAAGCATTTACCCACGATCTTTGATGTCAAAATAACTGAACTTATTATTATTTCAATAAACAAGTAAGTTTAATCTCTTATTATTTTATGAATACGTCACCAGGATCCCAATTACGCTAATTTTCAACGTTAAAATCAAACCTAAATCCTTAAGATTTCAGTTTCGGTTACAGAAAAAGATTAGTTTTGTTAAAATTGTTGAAACATTATGTATAGAGAGCCTAGAACGCCAATATTGGACAATAAGAATTAAATGAGAATTCTTAAGCTAAACTAAAGATTTTTAGGTAAATATAATCTAAATATGACAACGTAACGGTTTTGGTTTTATCATTCTGAATTAGCTAGATCTTGATTGTTACGACAATAACAGATCGTAGCGTAGTAAGTGCTACGGTTTCCTGTAGACGCTACGAAGGTGCTACGGCTAAAACGTACAATTTGAAACTCCGTAACGTAAAGAACTACTAATCCGAGCTTTTGTGTGTTTCGCTTCGTACGGGTACAATTTAACTCGAGAGTTTAAGAAATTTTCGCTTCATACGGTGAAATGTCAAACGGAAGAACGGAAGACATACTATTTAATTATAAGTAAAATGAACTTGATTTTTTTTATACACAAACGGTTCAGAACTTGGTCTTCATCGCATCTGGTATTAAGGCCTCTGCCTCGAATTTTGCGGGCAGCGGGGCGGCGGGGCGGGGGCGGCGGCGGCGCGGGAGCACTGGAGTGCACCACTCGTTGCCCGCTCCGCTCCTGCCTCGCTGCCGCGCCGCTGTTTTCGAGGTCCAACCCATTTGATTATACGCATAAAATCCTGCCGCTCCCGCGCCGCCCCACTGCCAGCAAAATGACAATAGTGGAAGCGCACTATAATTACGCGTATAGTGCGCTCTTATTGTCATTTTGCTGCCGGAACACAACAATGTTAAACAGTTGTAATGGCGTCACACCTTAGTATGATGGTAGTAGCTAAGTTAGGATTCAAATAGGCCCTAATACCAACGTAACGAGTACAAAATTTACCCCCCCTGAGAATCGAACCCAGGACCCCTGTGTCTAACACGGGTGCAGACGAACCACAAAAGACACAAAAGTTAACCCTAAAATTGTGTACTAAATTTTTTTTTCCCAGGTTTCCTATCCAGATTTCAACCTTTTCTACTGGTATTGGTTGTCAAGTCTATATCGAACGAAGTGACAAAATTCCTGGAAAAAATTACAATCTCGGGTTACAAAAGGGCTTGTTTCACTCCCCTTCTCCCTCTCGAGTACGACGGAAGCTTCCGCATGCGAAATGCTTTTATTTCCTCCAATATATGAATATTTGTATCGGCTTTTGTAACGCGTGCAGTTATAATTGATGGATGGGCTTTTTCCGATGTTCACTGCCTACTGTTGTTTCTGGTTATTTGTGAAGTAAAGGTATTTTTTTTATATAACAACAATAGGTGGAAGTCAACAAAACCAAAGAAACGTAAGCTATAGTATATATTTTTTGCCAGTGCCTCTAGTATGTGGTATGAGATTATCACTAACAATTAAAAAAGAGTTAATAAACATACATTGAGTATTAGTTTATCATAACATTATAGAATGGATTTGAATGACTTCCTTACAACTAGTGGCCTTCCTTACATCATAAATTGAACGTCTGTCTTCACCGAGTAGCTTCAACTTGCGTTAAACGCAGACAATATTGGTCTGTCCTCACCGGATCGCTTCAACTTTCAATTCAACTTGCGTCAGACGCAAGCAATATTGCCTTCAAACTGTGCGCTTTCCCTTTCAACTTTCTGCCATACTAATTTGACGTATATTTGAAAAGATAGGGCATGCGCTATTGATTACAATGAGGCATGCCTCTGTTGCATGCGCAAGAGGAACGGGAAAGCAACTGTGTCAAGCAAAACACACCTTATTGCCTCTAAATCGTGTGATTTCCGTCTTAACTTTCAATTTAACTTGCATCAAACGCATGGAATATTGGTTGCCTTTAAACCGTGCGCTTTTACGTTTAACTTTCTGCCATACTAATCTGAATTTTTTTTTAAGGTGATATTCGCTATTGCATGCCCTGAGGCATGCCTCTGTTGAAAACACAAGAGGAAAGCGAAAGCGCACGATCTGCGTGCGCTGTTGAATGCCTCGAAGCATGCGTCAGATGAAAGTGGGGAACGGGAAGGCGATCGTATAAAGACACACCATATCTGATTTAAAAGCCAGGGCTTACAACAGGAGGGACACTTGTAAAAACAAAATAAAATAACAATTCCAGCAGATAGCTTCTCGGTTCACTTCTTTATCCGACGACAGTTATTTGACAGCCATCCCCCCACTCGTGAGGTTAACTGTCAATTAGCGCAACACTGCTAAGTAGGTACGTCGACTTTGCAAAATTAACTCTTCTGTATTTCAAATATAAAATAGTGGTTGCGAGTCCCACCCAAATGACACAGAACTACTTAGAGAGTTTCTTACATTTAAAGTATTAAAGAAAAATTTACATTATTATGTTGTCACGTCGCCGCCAGACGGTGGTCGTGGGTCGCAGTCGCAGTCGCAGCTGAATATTTATGGGGCGCGCGATGGGCGACGCGACTTCCTCCATGAATACGACAATTGAAATTACCCCCGAAACAGGACGGTTTTGTTATTCAAAAGCAGGACACACGCCGGGGACGCGGGAAAATTACGTTTTGATAACTATTACACTTTTCTTTTAAATAATATTAAGCTTATTGCTATGAAAAAACAAAAAATTAGAATTTAGAAGGAAGATAAAACATACTAGGTCTCAGTCACCGTATTATTTAGTCAATTAAATTGATTTCAAATAGGTTACATACATCATTATGTTGTGAGGTTATGACACAGGTACTAACCTACATTTAACAAATAATTAAGTTCTGTTTCTGATATTGATTTCATACAGCTGGTTGGTGATCAATGACATGCCCTGCGATTCTGTAAAATCAGACGACAACTCGCAACTCCCTTCGCAATTCACTCTCACTTCGCATCTCACCTCGCTTGACCTTGACCTTGACTTGCGTTGTACCTAGTGACAACCACACTCAACAAAATGTTAGTCGAGTTTTATCGATTCCAGTTTAGCTAATATGTGAGTTTTAAATTAAAATTTCTTATTTTAAGGAATTTGATGCAGCAAAAATAAAAAAAATAAAAAACTCTTAATTCGTGCCATGAATATAATCCCTATGCCTTAAACTGTATGTCCACGGCGTCCGTCTCCTCGGAGAGAAAAAACCGGACCGAATAGCGGCCTATATATTATATTTGTATGAACTTTTGTCAACTCGACATCCGGCGTCCGAAATCCGTCATCCGTTCTTTTGACGGGCTCCGAAGATTTTGCTTGATCGGATGAACCGCTAAACCGGAGCCTCGATTCGAAGTACCCCATTAGAATATAAAATACATATGGACTTGTCCACGGCGCAGCCACCCGACGTCCGTCTTCGTCAACCGTCATCTTTTGCGACTTGCCGAACTTGCTTATTGCGACAAGCACTTGCGCTGCGACTTTATTTTGTTCACACAATAAAGTTTTTAGGGCAAGTTAATATTAGGGGTTAAAGTATGAAATTGCCGTTTTGTATGGAGAATTTTAAAGAATTTGAATTTTCCATACTAACATTTTCTTAATTTATTTAACAACCATGAACGCTAACGTTTTAAAACATTTTGCACTAATGTTTACACACATAACGTATGCCACTTAGGTTATGCGAAAAAAATACGTATCGGCTAAGTCACAACGAAATAAACGTCATTTCTGCTAACCAAAAAGGAGTTACTAATAAAAACAAATGTTAAAAAAATATCTTCACGTTTTTAAATTTGAGATTTTAGCATTCACAATGCTATTTTTATATAATACCAAATAATAAACTAGAAAAAATACGACTCGCACCTGCCCTTCTATTGTCTAATTTCAAAATCTATCGCAATCGCTTTCAAGATGTAACACATTGATGCTTCTTTTTGGCATAAATAAAAACTTACAAAAGAAATGCAGCAATGTGTCACATCCATCTGTCAAATGAAAACGATTGCGATAGATTTTGAAATTAGACAATTAGCCCCCTGATCATGTTCTCGGACGGGAATCGAACCTGCGACCTTTGGATATCCGGTCCAATGCTCTGACCGCTGCGCTACTGAGTCACTAGTGGGAATGTCGAATTTCTCCTAGTATATCAACTCTTACGCTGCAAGCCAGCGCCATCTCACCAATTACAAGGAATTACCTCGACATCAACTGAATACCTTTCCAGATATTTTTAAACAATTGATTAAGATAAGAAAGCTACATCATTTTTAAATTTGAGATTTTAGCATTTAAATTTAATTTAATTTGGTGCGAGTCGTATTTTTTCTAGTTTATTATTTGGTATTATATATCTTCACGTTGTTGTAATTTATCGTATAGTGTATTAAATGCCCCATCGAGGTATCTCTCTTGCAGGAGAGGGTGAAACCCAAAACTTTTTTGTCTTCTGCGTCTTTGTACGTATATTGCAAGAAGTTGTCGGCATTCTAACGTAAAAAAAGGCACGTGCACATGACATCTCAGTTGCACCGCAGAGTGATATATGGTTCGGGATTGGATCGGATCCGGACGCAATGGACAAACGTGATCCGTCTCCGTCATCCGTCTCCGTCGAAACGCCCGGATCCGTCATCCAAGAAAAAACCGGACCGTGGACAGACCTATAATATTTTGTTAAGAATCCTGCTTTGTATAGTTACCTATATTAAGGCCCACTTGCAGTAACATTTACTAAATCTCGACTTTGTTAAACTTAGATGTAGCCCTTATGAAACTGTGAAAATTTTAAATATCGATTTAAAAATTTTACATATTCGTATGAGTAAAGTCTAGGTTTAACAAAATCGAGATTTAGTAAATGTTGCTGCAAATCGACCTAAGTACTCTTTTTGTATATATTGCTCATTGAATATAATGTCAATGTCTTGTTTGTCAATATTCTTCCTTGCGTTTTTTAATACAGTTTTTACAGTTTAATTTTATTATTTTCTTTCCCAAGATCCTATAATATCAAAAAGTATGTACTTTAATATGGTAGCAGAGCGTTAAGTTACCGGAAATAAAATTCAGATAGAATTTACGTCGAGAGTTGATGGAAAAGTCTATCGTTGAATCAGCAACAATCCAAGTGGGAGACACGAGAGCTTCATGAGGCGAACTTATAACTACGAATTTGTCACAAGACAACTGTGAGAAAGTTTTGCGATATTCTACAGCGAGGGAAGTATGGCTAGAACTACACCGCCTGTATGATGGCTTGCAAAAGAGTAAAGCCTGTGCATGAAGTTCTTCAGCTACACAGTGCAATCCAGTGGTGAAGTGTCACTACATATTAGCAAATTGAAGAACATCTGGTCTGACCTTACCAGGGAACTCCAGAAGGAACACCTGAAGGAAGAGCTACCAGAACTACTCGAAGACGGCTGAACCGATTGAAAGGATCAACTGTCGTTTAAATATTAATAAAATATATTTATATCATCGCTTACATTTTTATTACATATATTTACATATGCCTAGCCCCAAAAATGTTAAAAATAAATAAAGCTGCTATTTTTATATAATACCAAATCATATACTAGAAAAGAGTGGCTCGGTAGCTCAGCGGTCAGAGCATTGGACCGGATATCCAAAGGTCGCGGGTTCGATTCCCGTCCGAGAACATGACCTGGTGCAAGTCATATTTTTTCTAGTATATTATTTGGTATTAAATAAATAAAGCTTTAAAAAAAATAAGCTGTTTTTATAGCAGTTTTTTTTAGGTTTTCTGTTAGCACATCATGTTAAAAATGTATAAATCTACTGAATCTACTACCATTTCACAAATTGGAAGGCCTATCCAAGAATGAAATGACGAAAGAAAACTTGTAAAGGGTTTTTGACCACCGATAAATTAAATATGACGTGAACGCCATAGGCTATTTACTATATTTCGTCTACGTTATTGCCCTAGAGCTAAATCGGCGTAAGATGGCAAATCCCTAGTTTGCCTCCTTTGAACTTCAGCAATTGTTTGTAGCTCTTCTAGTCTCTCTTCTTCTGAAATTGTGAAAGCCGGTATTTCTGCGCGATTGCACATGTTGTGCAAAACACAGCATGCAATAACTATTTTTGCAACTATGTCTGGATGATAATTGAGCATTCTGTGTACTAACAAGCACCTAAATCCCTCTATTCCCAGGAGTCTTACAAACCAGTTTAATAAGTTTTACCTAACAATATAAATTATTTTTTTTATCAAATTTTATACAATAACATGTAAAAAAAAAATTGACATTAAAATAAAAATGTTTTCTGAAATAACATCCTTGTAGGTGGTGGTGGTGGAAGGCTTGTGGCTCATGAACATCTTTGCTTGCACAACAATAATAGCAATGCAATTGTCCAGAAATTCAAACCGTTGACAGACACACCTATCTGTTGTTCTGATTATTGAGAATAAATACAAGTCATCTGGATATATAAACTCAAAGCTTTTCTCACCATCCTTTACATATCTTACAAAGCATTACAGAAAGTAATATTAAAACTGGACGATCACCGCAGGTAAATTGTTTACTAGTGACCTATTTTATAATATGTTGTTGTTACCATAAATATATAATAATGTTAGTGTATAAGCATTCCGGACAAACCGCCGTGGTTTTTGGTTTGTTACGATGAAAAATTTTTGTTTTTGTAAAGTTAAATAATAAAAAAAAAATAGTTTTTCACAAATTAAATAGCTATATAATTTGTGGTTAAAAACTACTTGTCAGTGTTAAAAAATAAAAAAATATTCACTTCTAAGACTTTCGCTCGTATACAGTTCATTAGAAATAAAACACTTTTTAAACACTTTTAGTCCTCCCGTGACCACGGTCCCTGGAAAGGTGTCGAAACGTCGGGAATTCTAAAAACCAATAAATACAAACTAAATAATTCTAAAACAACACCTGAATTAATAATATACGCGCTGTAATCCGTAAAAAGTGTTTTATTTCTAAAAAAAATATTATTTTAACATTGTTTGTAGAGGACTTCTTCTATTTTCACTCGTAAAATAGATACTTTTTATTTGACACTTTGAATCGGGTTCACTTGCGAGGTGAGCATCGAAGTGAGGGCGGAATTTCCTTACAGAATGCCACTTCTTATGTCATCTCATATTTCATCTGTCAAAATCTCACGGTCAATTTTAATTCAACACGCAGACTATTAGCTGCCTCAAATTCCTTAAAATAAGAAATTTTAATTAAAAAAACGCATATTTGCTATAAAGTTCTGTACCAAAAACTCAACAATTGTATCAAAAAACTGCAATCAATAAATCTCGACTAACATTTTTTTGAGTGTGGCAGTCACTACAATACAGAACTCACTTCACTTCGCAAGTAAATAGGTGATGCTTACAGAATGCAAATTTAAGTGAGAGTGAAGGGAGTAGCGAAGTGAGATCTGATGCGAGAGGTTGTTTAATTCGAGAGGTGGACGGATAATTAGAATTGTGAAAAGAGAAATATTATGTAGCTTACTCCCGCAAAAAATATATATGCAGGATGCACCGCCCGCCTGCCCGCAAAAAAATGCACATGCACACCACAAAAAGATCAGTGCACAATACCTGCATTTAGCATGACAGCGACACACCTTGCACCTTCACCTTAGATAATTAGAAGCACCAGATAATTTTCATACCAACGAGATAACTTTGAAGCCTTGGTTCTCTGCCGATCTGAAGATAGCTACCCAGGGAGTGAATGGATGAGATCCAGATTGCAATACACACAACTGATCTATCAGGATTCTAAGAGCTGTTTTGATATGCTAAAAAATCGTGAAAATAGCATTATATTGTATGGAAATTCATCATTCACATTAGGGGACATTCTACAACCACTCTACACCCCATAAAAGTAAAAGTAATCGTTTCCTTGATCGTTACGAAAAATCCTGTCACCTCTCGGTCTATACCTTACAGAATGCCACTTTTTACATCATCTCATACTTTATCTGTCAAAATCGGTAACCTATCCCAAGGTCGAAATTTTTTTGATCGAATTTCATTTTACTGAAATCTTTTCGACTGTTTTCGTTTCGCCTTTTTTGACTTCGTCGAAATTACGTTTTTTTCGTTACTCCGATGTCTTATTTGGTCGAAAAACTTTTTACCGAAGTTATGCGCGGTCGAAAGAACATTTCGTCGAAGTATTATATTCCCGAACATTCATTACACCACTGATTTATTAGTCATATTTTCAGTTCACCAAATGAAAAACTTTGAATACATTAAGTAGGTTAGGTTAGGTTAGTGTTTTGACCATTCGCAGCTCTATAATGCTTGCATGCATGGTGCATGCTTGCTTAATAAAACATGTATTATTATAACAAATATCGATTATGTCAAATGTTACCTACATAATATAAATATACCATAGTTGCGGTTGCGGCCAAATAGTATTCGGTAAAATGTTGTTCTGGTGGTGCCAATACTAAAAAATCATTTTGAAAATCGGCGAAACGTAGTTCGGTAAAATGAGACATATGCCAAATGATATTTCGATGGTTTAAAAATATGGCAAACAATACATATAGCAACAAAAACTTTGGTAAACCGTTTCCGTTAAATGAAATTAGGACAAGTAAATTTCGGACAAGTTATCGGTTCCCGTCAAAATTTTCGCCGTCAATTTAGTTCAACTCGCTGACACGCTCGCAAGTGCAGCGCTAGTGCACATGCGAATTATCAAGCGAGTTTTGAGAATACCAATCAAGAAACTCACAGCGGATTCAGATGCGAGGTCACGAATGATGTCTTACAGAATCGCAATGATGATTTCAATACACGTAACAATATGCTTTATCTATTAATAATCAAAGTACATTACAGCCAAGAACGGGAAGTTAGCGATGTAAATTGCTTCCCGTACAAGACTTGTATGGTGCTGCTCTAGAAATGCGAGGAAACAAAAAACTTTTTAGTTAAAATTCGATAAACTTTAATTAATATTATTTATTATACAGGGAAATTTGTACAACGCCATCTACCGCCGAAAAGCAAAATAAGATTTTTCATAGACAAATCCTCTATCGATAGAGTAATTGTCTATGGGAAATCTCATTTCACTTCTCGGCGGTAGATGGCGCTGTACCAATTTTCCATACAAAACTACTTTAATAGAAAATTTGTCTATGTCTTTTCGGCGGGAGATGACGTTGTCTTGCCAGCTTTGCATTGTACTTCCCAACTTGTGCGGAAAGTAAGTATTGTAATTCATTCTGACTGAATCGGTCTGAAAATCAAATTTACAACGTGATTCACCTGACTGCCACGTAAATGTGGAACTTCCGGCATTTGTTTTTCAAATGTAATTATCATATTTCAGATCATATGTGAAAACAATATTTAACTTCTGGTTGATTGATTTAACAACACGGTTGTCTTCTTCACTTCCCAATGAACACGATCTGTTTGATAGAAAGAAAACCCTATCCAGTGTACGCAATGATAAATATATAGGCGATTCAAAATTTCTTTTCTCGGGGGTGTATTCCGGCCCCGTCTCGAGGGGCATCACAGATATCCGTACCGGCAAAGAATAAATAAGTAACAGTATGTATTTCGCCCAGTGTCCTTGAGATTATTACCTACGAGGCGAGCGTTACACGGTAACTGCCCTCCTCTGTTCAGTTTCAAAATGTTATTACTGGTTTCCGCACAAATTAATTCTATACATTAATTCGTAAGTGCGTCATTTTGCCGTAACCCTCACAGCCGGTTTGTATTCTCCTTATCCACCCATGAAGAAGGCCTTATGACCTTCATGATCAGTGGTGATATCAAATTTACTGATGTCGAGCTGTTTTGTATAAAGATGTAAATTATTATCATAATTAATTATCTTGTTATATCGAGCTCTTTGATGATGAAGAGTACACAGTATTGCCAAGTAGACACACACACGTTTGCACTAAACTCATGAGGCCATTCAACGCTGGAAGAAATTTTCATTTAACGATTTTTTCTATAGAGAAAAGTTTTAGCTATCATGTTTCTATCAATCACGTAACTTAGTACTATAATTTTCTTTCTACATTATTTTTGGGACTGATAAATCAAGCAATACTGTGTGAAATTGTTGTTCAAAAAGGTGTATTGACGTTGAATGGCCCCTTAAGAATCGTTTAAGTCTTTTCCTTACTGCAACTCGACCAAATTAAAACAGTCGTCATGATCTTAGCTGTCATGCAGCTGTCATTTGCCTAATTATTTTGGTCAAGTTGTAGGCTTAGGCGACTCTTAAGTTTAGTGCTAGCGGGTGACAGACTTTATATTTTGAGGTATTCTGTTATTCGTATATTCTGTGCCGCAGATATCCGTATCGGTTGTAATAACTCCCTCTCGCCCCCCGTCCGACCCTCGCTTATCGTTCAAAGGGTGCGGGCATCTTTAACAATTGAGTCAAAATAAAGAATGAGTTTTGTTTTACCTGAGGAGCGGAAAGTAAATAATTACGAAAAGGTTGTCGGAAAGCGTTCTTGTTAACATTTGTTGAAGTATTATATTTATGTAGTTTCGCAAAGTAGAGCTCCATGCTTTTTACCTGACTACAGCGAAGCAAAAAGGAGGGTTATGATTTTGACCGGTATGTATGTATGTTCATTGTTCCCTCATAACTTCTAAACTTTGACAAAAGAGATATCGTTAGAAGCGTCTTAGTCGTCCGCTGGTTAAAGGCTATAATATGACGTCTCATTAAATTGAATATTACGTCCCCTAGGGAAAAAAATATCCAATGATGCCTTGTTGGGTATCCAATGAAAGGGCTTAATTATACTTTTCAAATATTATATATATATTTAGCTTTTGTTCGTGGCTTTGCTTGCATTCACCTGAGTTGCTACCACTAATCCCAACTACGGAAAAATCGCGCTCTAAAAAGTCCAAAACCAGAATAAATATTCGACTTCAAAATTCAATAAAAAGGTTAACCATAGTCGCATTCTACTTTATCCTAGACGACGCACGACACGAGGGACTATAGGTAGGTGGCATACGACTACGGTTATCCTTTTTATTGAATTTTAGACTCCAATATTAATTCTTGTTTCGTACTTTTTAGAGCGCGAGTAGTTGGGTTTTAGTTTTAAAAGTTATTTTTTTTATTAAGAAATTTTTATTTCATTTCAATAGTTCATAGTTCTCGCGAATTCAGCGCGAACCATGCTCAGTCAATAATAACATATTGTATTTTATAGCATAGGTACGTCGTCATTCATTTCCTTTATTAATGCAGTTTTCATCTTCTTCATCTGTGACTGACTGTACCGCAAAATATAAAGGTCCTTAAACACACCTCCCACTACATTTACGATGGCGCGCACACACGACACACGACCGTCGTAAAGTGACGCACAATAAGTGTCCGGTAGTGCGCGGTCATAAAACGCGATAGCCGGTAACTACTAGGTGGGGTAGCGAAGATAAACTTTGTATTTTGTACTTGGATATATTTTCTTTATCTGTGCAAAAATGTGATATGTAACATTATGTTGTTACCCATAATATCTACTCATAATCAAAATAAATAATAATATATTGTGAGCTAAGTTTGAGTTTTTTGCACCTAAAAGAGCAATTACTGCTGCAAGTGTGATACGAAGCTCACAAAGCACCGATACATTAAGTTACTTTCAGTTTTTTTTCATATTTCAGTTTTGACAGATATTTGCACATGATTTAATCATAACAAAACATTTTTAGGTTTGTAACTTGTTGAAAAGTTTTGTTAACCAAGGAAAAGTTCATACAGATACATACAAGAAAATTGACATGTTAAGTTTCGAAACAATGTAATGACTGGCTGTAAGCCAGGACAGTGCGACGAGCGCGGTCGTTGCAGAACGCACCATTACATGCAATCGGCCATTTACAGTTTCGTTTCGTTTCCCGCCACAACCGCGAGTGAGTGGCGGCCATTACGCCGACGTGTGCGGTAATCGCCGCAATTACGACCCTACAAGAAAAGCATTTTGTTTCACGAATGTTGATAAATACATCTGCCTTGCTATTTCTGAAATTATTTGATAGATAATTCACTGAACTTTGTAATTGACACTAATTGCAAACACTTTTTTTAATACTTTTTGGAATTTTTAGGTAATAAGATATAGTGTGGAAGTAACAACTTTATGGCCACGGCTGAAGTTATGGTTTGAAATGAAATATTGAGGTTTTATATTCATCAATATTAGTAAAATTTATTATACGGATTATCATCGAGGAACTCAACTGCAAAAAGAATATGGCGCAAATGCGCGTCTAGTACAGATTTTAGTTTAATTTGAAACAAATGTGCAAATTACCGCATGCAGTTTTATGGTGCGAATTTCCATTGTGCAGATAAGGCGTCCCGTCCCAGAAAGCGGAATACTTCGTGCATTAAGTTTCACGAAGCGGCGGCGGAGATCTGCACGATGCAGCGACGTAATTGATGGTATTACATTGTAATGATTGCATGTTGAATAGATAGAAAGATCAATATCTTTGCATATCGAAATCAAACCAACTATCAGGTAAGTCTTTCTTAAAATGTTGGCGGATTCATTGTGCAATTTTGTGGGGAAAATTTCTCAATGGGTTCGTACCTTTGATGACAACTTTTTCATTTGATATTTAATGATTGTGTCTCGAAAATATAGAAGTTGGCAATCTATATAAATAAAAATGAATCGCCGAAATGTATGAAAGTTACTTTAGAACGACTGCACCATATTAGATAAGTTTTTTTGTTGTGTTTGATATTAACAGGACAAGGTTTGTATAAAAGAAAGTTTTCAAAAAATTGTACAAAAAAATTGTTTCTCGTTTCCGTCATTTTAAATCGCAATATTACTAATAGTTGGCGCCATCCGTGCGGAGCGGGCGCGGGATTGCTAGTATAAACTACAGTAGGTAATCTATATTGTACCGACTTCTAAATTGCACATTATTTGTTTGGCATCACATAGCGACAAGACTAACTTAAGGTGGTACAACAAAAGTTATTTTATGTAATATACTAGTATAGTATTATATTATCTGTGGTATGTACGATTCAATAAGTTAAAGTAACATTTGTGTAGAAAGGAATTGAGATGGGTCATGCTCGTAAAAACCAATCAAAATGAAGATATTGTTTTATGAATTGAAAATGTGAAACCATTGTCTATTATCTCATCGCTAGTTGTAGAACCAATATTAATTCAATTGTTTTCAGAATAATCGCAAAGTTTATTGAAATGTTAATCGAAATACAAGTGTCCCACCCCGCTGGCTGGCTGGCGTCTAGATGATTGTTATTTCATATTGTGTCAACTTTACGCAAACTTCGATAGGTAATGATCGATTGGTGAATTGAAACAAATGTTTGCTTGTCAGTGAATTCAATAGACTTGTTATTTCGGTATTTGAACTTTTATGTGTCATAAAGGCTTTTGTTAAGTTTAAACAACGTCAGTGAAGTTTTGACGAATTGACTTTAATTTAAGATAGGTAGGTAACTTTAACTTAAAGAAAAAGGGTTTCTCAATAGATGCGATCGATCGAAATTACAGTAAAACACAGCTCAAAGACCTCGCACGGTGGGAAAACTTTATCCACTAATTATTATGTCACCTTAAATTTAGTGAAAAGGGAAGTTTTGCGAGAAGTGGAGTAGTATATTATTTTGTAAAAAAGTCTCGAATGGGTGGTAGGAAAATATAGACAATTCAAAAGCACTTAATATCTAAGTTTATTTAAATAAAGAATTTTTTATTTTATTTTCATTTCATTTCATTCCATTTGAAAACTGTAACAAGCGTGCCTCCGTACCGTACGCAGCCGTCACACCGCGCCCATGTTCATGGGCGGCGGCATACTAATGTCCGCTGCACAAACGGACCAATTTAACTTTGACGGCGCTACATCACGGCGGCGGCGATAGCATCGCGCCCACCCCGCCGATATCATCACTAACTAATTACAGACGTAATTTAATTGTATGTACATATAGAAGACAAGACAGTCATTATTACAACACAAGTTAAGTGGTAGAGATTAATGTAAACTTGTGATTAAGTACGAGTTTCATAATTTAATTTGCGCTGTTGTTAGGTTAGTTGTCAATACGAATTTAAGTAGGCACTAGGTGTTGTACCTACCTTAAAAATATTATTTTGGTGAACGTTATTATATTCGCTGTGAAGTTCCATGCTTAAGCTCTATAATAATAAAGTTTTTAATCAGATCAAACTTAGTCCCAAACTGCCAAAGCTTGAACTCGCATCGTCGGAGCACCTTGTTACGCGATACCTTATTGTAAAGCAAGTTTCAGAAGTTTCGGTACCTATCACTACATATTATAAAACAAAGTCCCTCGCCGCGTCTGTCTGTCTGTTCGCGATAAACTCAAAAACTACTAAACGAATTTTCATGCAGTTTTCACCAATTCCGATGACGGGACGGGACTCGAACGGGACGGGACTCGTACGGGACGGAAACAGACTTTTAGAACGAATGGTGGTGACGACTGTACGGTATTTGTTTCCTTTTGGGTGTCATTGGAATGTCGCATTTGGCAAAAAAAGGAAGGAACCGAAGATATGCGAGAGCGGGTCGCTAGTATATTTATAAAATAAGTATTTGATTCATAGAATAGATTTAAATGGTCTTGTAAATTGTAAAAGGATTTGTAAAAATTGAATTGTTTAAAAAAATTTAGGATTTTTATACATTTTAAGAGCACGTAGTCTGCACACTAACGCCGCCATTGGAAAAATTTTCATAGTTCTTCAAGCTAATCAAACTGGCCACTTTTCGCATTAAACTCCATTAAACTAAACGACAGGCTAGAAAATATTATTAAAGCGATAAAAAGTACCACAAAGCTTCTTCGAAGTGCATTACAGAGAGATAATTCCCAATATTTTCGTCTTTATATAAGCACTATGATTTTTTCCAATGGCGGCGCTAGTGTGCTCTTGCAGGCATAGTGCTCAAATATCTCAGTTACATACCTAAACTGTAATAATCATTTAAGTTTCATATTAAAGCATTTTTTATTTGAAAAGTTTCTTTCCCAAAAGTTTACTTCTGCACGATCCGCATTCATCTTCTGATACGTCCGTAGTTCCGTACCCAAGTCAAACGTCGTACCGTACCCGTAAACGTAGCAATGCTTTTGACATCACTCCATTAAATCACGTGTGTGACGCATCCGACTCCAAGGAGCATCTGATACGTCCACGCCAGTGCGTTTTCAAACTACCTAACTTTGATTAAAAGTGGGCCTGGAACAAAAAATAAATACAAATACACAACATAAAACTTTGGCCTAATCATGGTTTTAATATCACGGAAATATGAATTAATGTAAGGGACAATATCCCGAAAATGAGTTATATATACCGTTGGATTCAGAATTTTACGCGCCATCGAATGGTATACTTGAAATGTTGATATCTTGAAAAAAAATCAATTTTTTGTCCCTTACATTACACATTTTAGAAGGTCCTAAACAAATCTTTACCACAAATTTTGACGTATCATGCACTTGTACAAAATGTCATTTTAGTTTTAAGGTATGTCTCATAAAAACTTATATATGGCCTTTACCCTAACCACGTTTTCGCTTCTCTAAACCTAACCAGCCTTACGTTACTTTATGATTTATGTATTTGGCAATGATGTCCCTTACATTATTGTGAATACAAAACATTAAACAAAAATAAATCATTAAAAGTATTTATTTTTATTCTGCGTTTAACATAATTAGTCTCAATGTTAACAATGATGGCACATTATAGGAATAATCATTTTTGAATGATAATCAACTGTTTATATAACCAAAAAAATATATTCCAAAATTTCAAGTTCAATAGATTTTTTTAAGTAATTATGGTTATTAAATTATAATAAAAAAAAACAATACAATTTGAAATTTTAGTATTATAGCAATTTAATATAAAAAACTTAAGTAAGATAATAACGATGTTCACACTACTAATTTATACTTAACCGTATTAATTAAGGGCCGATTGTTGCAAAGTCAGGTAAAATTTAATCGTAGAGTAAACTTTATAATGTAATACGAACGATTGTTAAATATGTCACGTCAAATATCAAGGCATTTAACGATGGTTCTAACCATACTCAACGACTAAATTTTATCTGACTTAGGTAAAATTTGCCTAAACCGAAAATTCTACAACCTAATTATTAACTGCAGTAGTTTGCATTATCAACAATCCAACGAAACATTATAAACAACATAACAACGTTATCAACTATCCAAAAAAGCTCAAACAGGTTAAGTGGAGGAAATTATTCCCTACTAGAGTCTTCGTCTTAGTCTTATATTTTAAAGTGTCTTTAATTTAGTTTCATAAGGAATACTTAAGTAATCCTTGTGATATGTTTTAGGTATAATACCTTTTTCATAAAGTGTTATTAAATCATTAAACTTGATGACGAAGACTCTTGTCACAGATTACTAAATAGTTTGCTCTAGTAGGGAATAAGTTCCCACTTATTAATTTTTTATGATTTCATTCTTATTTTTAATCGCATCGCGACCTGTTTTTCTTCCTCCTCATTTTTTAGATTGTAGATAACGTTTTTATGTTGTTTATAATGTTTCGTTGGATTGTTGATAATGCAAACTGCTGCTGCAGTTAACAATTAGGTTGTAGTATTTTCGCTTCAGGCAAATTTTTCCTAAGTCAGATAAAATTTAGTCGTTGAGTAAGCTCTAACCATCGTTAAATACCTTGATATTTGACGTGACATTTGAAAATCGTTCGTTTTACATTATAAATTTTACTCTACGATTAAATTTTACCTGACTTTGGAACAATCGGCCCTTAATTAATATGGTTAAGTATAAATTAGTAATGTGAACATTGTTATTATCTTACTTAAGTACTAAATACTAAAATTTCAAATTGAATTGATTTTTTTATTATCATTTAATAACCATAATTACTTGAAAAAATCTATTAAACTTGAAATTTAGGAAAATATTTTTTTAGTTATATAAACAGTTGATTATCATTCAAAAATGTTTTTTCCTATATCTGCCATCATTGTTAACATTGAAACTGATTATGTTTAACGCTGAATAAAAATAAATACTTTTAATGATTAATTTTTGTTTCATTTTATGTATTCACAATAATACCATATTTTTTTGATCTAAATTAAATCAAGTTAACCAATTTGCTTTTGAAAGTAAAATTTTATTATAGTATTTAGTTAAGATACAGCAATAACTAAACCCAAAAGGGTACCTTACTTCAAAAAATCCTAATATTATTTTGTCAATATGACTGTTACATTAATGCGGAGTATTTTTGTGTTAAATGCAATTAAGGTAAAGAACGTATTTACATTTATTTTTAATGTAAGAGACATGCTATTTCGGAATCCATAAAGATAATTGTAATTTTGCTTTCATAGCTTTATAGAGCTCTCGAACCTAAGCAACTTTGCTATAGGCATCAAGTAAGTAGAATAAGAAGTGAAAAAAATACAAGCAATTATTATAAATAAAATTTGTTTTTTGCTCCTCCTGAAAAGTAGACCTTTGTCCCTTACATTAATTCATATTTCCGTGATCGATATATTAACATAAAAAAAGTTTAGAAAAGTAGCTCTAAAATACTTCGGCCAAATGCAGTGACAAGATGACAAAAAATTTATCCCGCTTGGTGGCGCTGCTGTAGTTGGAGACCGTTTGTACGTATGCATATGGGTTATTCTGCCGTTTATTTTTCAATTATGTCTAAACATTGTTGATTATAATAATATTTTTTTATATAAGTTGGACAGCCTAAACGAATTAAAGATTGGATTGAAAAAAAAACAAAAAATATTTATTTACGAAAATTCCCTCCTTTCATCCATAAATTGATAGCAAACAACAAAATGACAGGTCTAAATCTACACTAGCGCCAGGTTGGCGCTACTGCATCGACTGGTGGTCGATTTGCGAATCAGCCAAATTATCCTGCCATTATGTTTAATTGAAAGTTGAAGATGCAAGATGAGCTTGAAAGCGCACTGGTGTGGACGTAGCAATCTCTGCTCCCGAATCTCCGCTCACCCGTTTTATTGAAATCGGGATCCAAGGCTAATCTCCCATCAAATGTAAATGGGAGCGGACAAAAAGGGGATGGATGAACCAATGAATAGATTAGCCGATATTTTTGGTTTAATTGGCAAAGTTGCGAACCTCCGTGGCTCGTCAAATAAACGGCGGTTGAGGCGGACTCTGTTTGTGTAGTGTGAGGCGGATTTGTGTGATTGGTGATGTTATATTATTGGGTTAGTTGCTTAAGTAATCAAGTACAGTTGTTTTTTTTACAAGGTGAAATCGAAATTGCTTGCATCCTTTGTTCACGCCTTCGTAGCGCGATTATTTAAGGGAGTATTCTATCAATAAATAATACAACATCCCCAAACATGAAATCGTTAAAAAATTACAAAACATTAAACATTTGATAAACACAACACGTTTACCTGTATAGTTAGTACAAGTGGATAAATCTAATTCATCCTCCTGTATCTTTACAAAAATAAAAGTTAAGTTTTCTTTTTACCATAATGGCAGAGTTTAATTAATTTCGTCCCAAGTCTAGTTCCATACAAAAACCGCGGAAAAGCCAGTGAAGGACGGAGACACTCACAGCTCATCCCCACTCCACGGCCATTCATATCCCCACTCCTGGCATTATGGTGCTTGAAGACGTCCTTTATGGGAGAAATCCTTAAAATACCTGCTACTTAAATGAAAATAAATTACATTTTGTGTTAATAATAATCTTAATTAAGATGATATTCTTACAAAACGTTATTCGTTTCTCTATGGGCCTGGATAGTGTAAAACGATATACCTAGTTAGTTCGAGGAAACAAATTATTCGAATTAAAAAAGTGTATTACTATATTTCTAGAACAATAGCGCAGATTTTTTAACAAAATCAATAATGGATGCCTAGCTTAATTATGTGTATATGCTCGTTCATGTGAAAATCAAAGTTTCTAAAGCTGAACTAATAGCAGGCTTACCAAAGCTTACAGTCAATCGAATCAGTTGTTGTAGACCTTCCTATTAAAGCAAAACCGCTACTTCAGCAGTCCTGTGGCTCCAGCAGGAAAAAGAAAGTGAACAATTACTCGTAAAGAGACGGCACTCCATTCTCGAACAAACTTGCTCCCTTCCCTTTCCGCACACAACCGCAGAAATACATTTCGCAAACTTTTAATCGCCACTCAAGAGTTCTTTTTGGCGTTCGGCTTTCAGGTGGCCCCAATTTATACGAGAGGCTGCGTGACTCACAAAGACGTTTGGCCGAAGAACAAAACACAACAACACTTTGTTTGTTTCAGGAAAGCAATTAAAATATCGCAGCTCATTTGTCAGGCGCTCCAGCGCCACAATTTACATATTTCGGCTCACTGATCCCGCAAATTGTACAAAAGTGTGCGAATAATATGATCACTTAATTGCGGAAATGAGTTGTTTCGAACATCATCGATGGCCCTATTATATCAGTTATCGTTGATTACTAATTTTCGCGGATTATATTGCACGTAATTCGCGAGTTGAAAATTAAATGTTTGGAAATAAAACGTGTGCGTCGATGCATTGTGGATTTACGAGGGAATATGTCATCGCGCGTATGAAGGCATAAAATCGGGCGTGAATAACAGTTTAAAACAAAGGCGAGCACAAACGCGATCGGATTCAATTAGCGAGCGGAGTGGCGCGACCGCACTGCGCCGCCGTGCATCACGCCGATGACGCGGCGCCGTCACGGGACACACACAGCACTGCTGTCCACTATCTACCGTGGAGTAAAATAGTATATTATGATACAAATGAGCTGAGCTCACGAGTTTCATACGACGTTTTTAAACACATTTGCGAGGAGAAAACAAAATGATTTATGATTAATAATATTAGAAAAAATACTAGAAAAAATCGACTCACCCGTAGCACCTCAGACGGGACTCGAACCCGCACCCTTGGGATTCCGGCCCGATGCACTGACCAATTATGCTACCGAGTCGCTAGTGGGAGCGGCGAAATTGTCTAGTACTTTTAACTTCTTCGCTGCAAGCCAGCGCAATTTCATCAATGTAAGGAAATACCCCACATTCGAAAGAAACATCTTTCCAGATGTTTTAACAATCGATAAAGATGAAACAGCTATATAATTATTAAATTTAGATTTTTCGCATTCACTATTGTTTATCATAATATATATCATATCATAATATTATTTATCATATTATAAACATAGCATTGTGAATGCGAAAAATCTAAATTTAATAACAAAATGATTTACCACACAGCGTCAAATACGATAAAAATTATGAAATAAAAAATATGAAAATTATGGGAAAAGATATGATTAGATACCTACTAATAGTGGCAGGAGGCTCTTAAAGTTAGTCTTTGTCACACGTAAATAAGTCCTTCCAACTACTAAACTTTCATTTAACGTCTAGGTTCCGTATCAAGAGGAAGTTCATCCCCTCTCGCTGAATTTGTAACAATCACACATCTACACTTTAATCCTGCCATTAAAACCTACATCACCTCATTTGTCGCTCTTGTGAACGAGTTGCCCAATAGTTGTGTTGTAATCGTTGCACCGCGGCTCATTACGGCGCGGCGCGGTGCGGTGCGGTGCGGTGCCGTACAAGCGCGCCGTAATTGGTGCGACTTCACAAAGCCATAATCTGCGCTTAAAGAGCACCGCTCGCCCGTGGAATTTAATACTAACGCAGTTGAATCACATCAGTAGGTAGACTTTAACGATAGAAACGAATTAAAGCTGGAAAAAAATATGGGGAGGCTTTCTTACTAAGGCAAAATAATTTTGACAGAAAAGTACACGACCGAAAAGTAAAATAGGAAAATGTCGTTTCGACAGACATTTTAGATTGTGCGATAAGTAGGTATGTTCTTCATTAAAACGACTGAAGACTTGTTAAAGTATTTACTTTCGAATAAATCTAACTTTATTTCGTAAATCGTGTGAATAAACACTTTTAGTAATTGTTAGGAACTAAGCATACTGGGTCTTATTTTATTATTCTAGCACCACATTCTGCTAGAGTAACCGAAAGGAAAGCCATACGTCAGTGCATTCGTGTTCCATTGCAGCCGCGGCAACTGCAGTCATGTTTAATTTGGTCACCCTCGGTGTAATGAATACATCTCTATTACGAGTATGAATGAATACATTATCTGTTCGTATTCTTGTTATTAAGCTTCAATAGGTTCACTTAGTAGGTAATATTATTTAATTTTATTCTGAGATAAAAAGTAAGAAATGAAAAAGACCTAAATTTAGCCGTGGGGCTCACGCTGAAAAAGAAGAATGTATTTCCTTTTTAAAGCTGAAATATTTAGATATTTTATTATAAAACTCGGGTCCTTAAGGTATTTATGTTTAACACTGAAAAAAAATCACTGCTACTTGTCAAAGAGATTTACAACTACGACTTAATTATAAATGATTTAAATGAGACAAGTGCGTAGGTTCGTGCGTACATTCTAGACATTGAATTGTTTAAAAAACATCGCGCGTATGTTTGTCGTGAGTCGCGCGACGCCGCGTGACGCCGCGTGACGCTAACTTCGTTACGCCCTAATAAGCCTCGGAACACAGCTTTATTAAAACACACACCGGGGGTCTAGGAAGGCAAGATTGTATATGAAACATTTTCTAATTGGTAGCAGAAATCCTTTGAACATTCCAACATGGTGACATTAATTTGTTAAACATCTAGAATTAATGTAAACAATTTATTCAATTTTATGATTCATGAATTACTTGCCATTTTAAGATCTAGACAATGAAACATACTATCAAAATGTAAAATCCAATATTGCCTTTTTAGATTCCCAGCTTGCAAGCGATCCAGCAAAGATTTAATGAAATATGAAGAATTTGCATATTGCCTGTTGTGATCTGATGAAATTCCGTGAGATGTTGAAAAACTGAGATTTTCTTCAAACTTGAGAGAAATATCTTAAGGTAATGAACTGGAATTTAGGCGCCCTGATGAATTATGCGCCGGATAATGATGGTGGAAAGGCATTGTGAATGTCGCCCTACTTTGTTAATGAATGATAATTGTGCTATTAATATTTATCCACATTTTCTTTTTTCGTTTATAATCAGTTTGTAATAATAAATTTGATCGCCAGATGTCAAAGTAACTAATGATATTTTTACTAACCATAGTAAAGCAATACTAAATAATATACTAGAAAAAATAGGACTCGCACCAGATCATGTTCTCGGACGGGAATCAATTAAACAATTAAGAAACTAATAAATTTAACGGAATTACAAATTTATTTATTTTTAGATTTTAATCTACTTTACGGTAAAAACCTTATATATCAACCTCAAACAACTAACACACAGGAGGAAGTGCAGCTTGCAATAGTCACGCAGCAATCACACAGTGCATGGAACGCTCCTTGACCCGGTAGTTGCCGTCGGTTTTTTCGGCATGCTTTGTGGCTAATGCTAATTTGCTTTTACGACCTCCTTGGTCAAGTGGCTTTGTACACCGGTTTTCAAGGTGTTGCCATCTCTGAGGTCCCGGGTTCGAACCCCGGTTGGGTCAATTTATTTATTATTAATTTGTTTGGATACCACCGTCGTCTCATTTCCTACTTGAAACTTTTTTGTCAATTAGGAAATGAGCTAATGATGTTCAAAGGGCTGAACAGATCTACATCAATTATAACTAACAATTTCAATCACGCCCGCTTTCAAACAAAAAAAGCCGCATCAAAATCGGTCCATTTGCTTGGGAGCTACGCTACGATGCCTCAAACAGATACAAAAAATACGCAAACTTATAACACCCTTTTTTTGGCGTCTGGGGTTAATAATATATTATGAAGACACAAAAAAGCATTATAAAGACTCCTTACGGATAGAAACAACATAGACGAGGTATAATGTCCTAAATTCAAGCATCAAACGAGGCATTGAGTTAGAACAAAGCATCGTCCACTTTAAACTACCGATCTGAGTTACGGAGATGTGTCGCGTCACAGGAAGCATGCAGCTCCTATGGGACTCCCGGGAGTGGGACACAATAGTACCCACTACACGACGACAAGTATACAACAAGATGCAATAAAAGAATATGAATATGAATATGATGCAATAGGAGTAGTCAAACTGAGCTTGGTAATCATTATTTAAGGGTATATTGTTGAAGTGACTTTTGGAACTTCAACTTAGTGAGCGTTAAAAATACTAATTATGTAAAGTCAACACAGTAGAGGATTGCCCATCTAATATTAATAATTGCTTTTGAGAAAGAAGAAGGACATAATCTACTATTATTCTATAAACTCCCACGAGACAATTAATTATAATCAAAAACTATTTGCCCCCCCCCCCCCCCCCCGCCCCCCACTCTCGACGTGTTTCATTTGCATTAGCAGCTTAAAATATTTGACGAGGCGCGGCGCACGCGACCCGTAACCACAGAATACATAATAGTACAAGTCCGTAACGGGATAACAGAAGATGCAGCTCAGAGGAATTAGGTTAAGGAGGTTTTGATAATGGCACTCTCGGGTTGTTATAAGTATTTGATATGAAATATCATCATCAAAATTATGTGATTAAAAACAGGTCAAGTGCGTATCGGGCCACGCGCAGTAAAGGGTTCCGTAGTAACCTCATACCATACCATTTGGCTATTTTATACAATTTACTCCCTGTTCTATACAACTAACGACTATAACTAAGTATGATACCTAACTATTCAATAAAATGTTTACATACGAAAACTTTTGATCGACTAATTATTCGTCAACTTGTAAAGCCTACCTAGCAGTGATACTTTTTATCCTTATATGTACTGCTTTTCTGAATGTTTTCACGTATCCAAAAGCAACGTGACGTTTTGGCTCTAACAAAATTATGTATTTTAAAGCATAATATTTCGCAAACGGATCCCTTAATCGAAAATAAGTTTTCACAAACCTACATCTTTTTAAAAGTCCTATTTAACGACACCACACCCTATGAGATTGACGAGTAAAAAAAATAATCCCGACTTAACATGTAGGAGAGGTAATCTGAAAAAATATATTTTTTTAATATTTTAATATACCACTTTTGGGCGTAATTAATATACACATTCATGCCAACTTACAACTTTCTAGTACTTAGAGCCCCTGAGCTAAGCCGCGGACGGACGGATGGAATAGACAGCCAGGCGGGCAGAAGGACAGATTTACATGGCGAAACTATAAGGGTTCCTTGTTGACTTAACTACGGAACCCTAAAAATTTACCTATTACTTATTGCCACAGTAAACACAATAAAACTAACAGTAGCGGCTATGAAATCAAAATAATGACAATGACATTTATCATAGAGTCTAAGTAGTAGTCTAAAAACATAAATAAACTATAACTTTTCGTTGCAGTCTCTTTTCGAATGCCATGTTATTAAAATATCATTATTTTTAACCCATCTCAAAAAAGGAGTGTATTGTTTTTGTACTTTCATTAACACCAGTAGAATCACACAAAAGGTTCATATTACCGTCAATGCGTCGATACGTCAACGTCGTTAATCCCGACGCGAGCCTCCGTCGATCCGACACTCGACAGTGCTGCGTCGGACGACGCGGCCAATTAAACATATTCCTTTTGGCAATTTAACTCGACGACGCGACGTTCGATGAGTTTTTTTATTGTCAGTGACTTTTTTGTTCTTTTAAGTTGTATGATCTAGTGTGGTAATATCTCAATAATATTCGTGTTGTTATAAAAACTTGTGTTCACCTAATGGTGTAAATTCAACCATTACCTTCCCTATTATCATTGGTATTTGTTTTGTTTTGATCTATTTGTATAAAGACAATAAATAATTTATACACACATTACCCACTCACACAACTGAACTGCTGTTTGTGAAATATTAAATTCACTTTAACCCATTATTTTTTCTGTAAATATTATTATTTGTTCTAGATATTATAATTTATCTGTGACATTAATCTTATATCAGGTAATAAGATCGGAATCCCGCAGCCTCATCCAATTCAGTAATTGCTTAACAATACTAATCAGGTAATCCGTCCAGGTTCATGATTCATTCATGTGCGCTAACGGTTTTCCTCTTGGTAGTAAGCATTTCTTGTGTATTAAATAATAACGTATCTAATAAATATATATACATTCCTATAATATTAAGGTAACTGAAGCATTTGTTTAAGTTTCATGTATATGTAAAAATTGCTTTCATATTAAAACATGTACTTTTATCCAAGTTGTAAATTATTAATAATGTTACTGAGAAATAAAGTCAGATCCACGTTATCAAACTTCGTAACGAGTTAAAAAAAATGCCTTTTTTTATTCAGATAAGAAAGAAGCCCAAAGAGTAAAGAGAGTCTGTCCATTAGTGTCGATATTTGTTCAGAATTTATTAAATTTTCGAATTTTCCATTTTGCAATGTTTTTTTAAATAAGATAAATAACTACCTACTGGAAAAACACGATTCACCCGTAGCCCAACAGAATTTGTCAGTAACAGAACATACGAGCTTACATGATTAAAGTTATCCTGATCTTGAACACTTGTTTAGCCATGACAACTATTTATACTATTCGTTGCATTTTCCTTTCCGTATTCGGACCAAATACTTCCTTTCTATCTTGAAGCAAAGAATGTAATAAAGAAGCGGAGGCATTCAGCAAACATCTTGCTTCGTGGTCGCCGAGCAAACACGCCCGAGTCGACGCTCCGTGTGTCCCGGCTGATTGTGTTGACACACGAGTCGCGGATTAAAATTTAATGCGCTCCCTTCGACGTCTGCGTCTAATCCAACTAAATAATAAATCAGCTGTTTCCATTATTCATCTGACAGTATACGGCTAAAGTCAATCTTTATTTTAAATTCCGATAGGATGCTCGCGCTTCGACAAGTTTAAAGCGAGCAATAAAACAGGGTCTCGATTCTCATGGTTTACCTAACAATCGCATCTCAATGATGCTTCAATTGTGAACTGAGCGGGCTAAATGATCGGTGAAATGATAATGAATGGAATTGCAATGAAGTGAATTTTCACAATTTTCATAACAGAGCCAAACTGACAAGGCAAAAGACAGAGTAACTAAAAACAATGAAATATGTCATAGTTTATAAAAGATTAGGAATCACAATAATAAAAATTAAACGAAAAAAAACAAAGTTTTTAAATTTGAGATTTTAGCATTGACAATGTTATTTTCATGTAATACAAAATATATACAAGAATAAAATAAGTTATAGTAAAGTTATATAATAAGGCGGTATTTACACGGGTCAATCAATTGTAAAATCTAATCGCAAACCTAATTTCAATGAGGTGGCGATACGATTTTACAAGCGATTGTCGATAAAAGCGTTAATTGATTAAAATCGCCTGCCAAGTTGCCTGTCAAGTCAACTTGTGTAATGACCACATTAGTCACATAAAGAGAAAAAAAGAGACCGGTTTATCAACAGATAGTAACGATTATCTTTTTGGCACAGTTCTTGTTTAAAAAACAAAGACACACCATTGAGACACGATTGTTACGTTAACAGAATCGAGGCCCTGCCTCATCTAAATGTGTGAGGGCCTTAATTTACATATTTCTAAACATTACTTTGTACTTTATTGTGTTGTAACAAAGATGTCTTCTTCTTTGAAGTTCTCTCCCAGCGTGTAATTAGGTTAAAATGTTTGCGCTTAAACATTATTGCTGAATTATGTAAAGATAGACATGTTTGCGAATTTGTTTAAAACATCTTCATAGGAACATTAAAGTCAGTTAATCTTATAACCTACATTTGAAATTAAACGTGGAAGTCTGATCGGGATATCTAATTTTCGATAAAGAAGTAAACAGTTAGACGATTTTAAAATACACAGTGCGAGCATTAAATTTGCGGAATAAACGTAATAATCGATGGAAAAAAAACTATTTGTGAGTAAGTATGACCTGCAATGCTAATTATTTTGTGCAATACTTATCAGAATTTCATGTCGGTTCATTGTCAAAGTACAAGGTCTTAGAGTCACAAAGAATCAAAGAGTTATACACTTCTAAGACTTTCGCGCGTACAGTTCATTAGAAATAAAACACTTTTTACGGATTACAGCGCGTATATTATTAATTCAGGTGTTAGTTCGTTTTGTAGATAGGGATCAAAAGGGAGGTCGACACAACCTCTCTAGTTTTCTTCCGCCAGTTCTTTCTCTAAGAGGCCTCCCAATTTGTGAACTGGTAGTAGATTCAGTAGCTAGATCTTGTTTTCAAATTAACCTTATTCAATTTAATTCAGTAATAATGATTAAAATCAGAACGCAACCATTAAATAATTTAATAAACTTGAATACATTTTTATAAAGTTTCGAGCGGGGGTAATCTCTTAAAAATATGAGCAGCCTTCTTGCTTTAGTCCTCCCGTGACCGCGGCCCCTGGAAAGGTGTGAAATTCTAAAAACCAATAAATACAAACTAAATAATTCTAAAACAACACCTGAATTAATAATATACGCGCTGTAATCCGTAAAAAGTGTTTTATTTCTAATTCAAAGAGTTAGATACAGAATTTTGTTTTACCTCCGGTTTCAATTACTAACTACGCGCTCCAACTTAAGATCTGATATTGAATTGCCGAGTTCTAAAGCGAGGTTCGCACTAGCAGATTACTATAAAAATTATTAGTCACGACTTCTTTCAAAAGTCATTTAACAGTAAGAAGTATACCTAGGTACATAATACATAATTGATCGAGCGAGCGCGAAGCGTCTCTGCTTTAGCTTGGGCAAAAAATATTTCGTATTATGTCTGTCTTTCCGGCTGTCCGGCTGTTTTCCTCTACAGGTCGCATTTCTTAACTGATTCTCGTGAAATTTTATGAGCAGGTTCAATTCACATGAAATTAGTTCCGAAAGGAAAAAGATTAAGTAAAATCTAGTCGACTACGTCTTCTGTCCTGTATTTTCTCGCCAGCAGTTTTAATTGATCGCCCGAGTGGCCGAATGCGGCCGGATAACAATGGAAACTCTATTGTGTCTCATTTTCCGGGTCTTAATAGGTTAAGTCCGGTCGGACAATTCTTTGATACCACAATTTTGGCTCCTGTTACTGGCGTGTACGTACATAGCCTAATTACGAAGCCAGCACCGCACTTAGTTAATATTGCAATATTCGAGTACGCGAACGAGGTCAGTGGGTTGGTACATTTAATATTACTTTATTAAACGAGGGTGGATATTAGGCGAGCAATAAGCCGCCGCATAAACCCTTATGGCGGCCTAATGTTTGACCTTGCGATTCTTTTGTGACGTGTCCGAGTGATCGGCAATATGGCGCACGTGCCGCCATCTTGAATGGGCCCACTCGCCCGTCACACAAATATTACTCTGATTGAAATCCTGCGGCTGAAGTATAGATGAATTGAATCGGTCAAAGACATGAGACCATGCAGCAGGTACGATGATCGGGACGTGTCCCAACAGCGGGCTTACTCTTCAATCTTTATAACGATTCTTATTGAATGTCATTTAGTCAGCCAGGGTGCCTTCTAACAGATTGGTCGGTTATAATTCATATCTCAATTAGTTCATTAAGCGCACGATATTGGCCTAATATTATCACTAAAATGAAGAACACTAGAAATTAAAATTCCAATGTCAATCGATCGAGATTACAAGAGTAAGCCCACAGATCACTCATAATATTAGATCGAAGTTGTTTATCTTCTTCTTATCGTATGTTTGTTGTTACGGACAGCTTCGATCAAGTGCAAATAGTGGAAAAAGTGATTAAAATGTGACTAGCAAAAAGACTGTTTAGTGGACACTAAGTGCGTTACTAGTGATAAAATCTGTGTTTGTGAATATCTCATGTAAGTACGCACTTTATAAGCAGTAGCTAGTTAAGACGATTAGTTTGTGTTTTTAATTTCTTTAAAGTTTATTAATATGTAATGTTCTATTTGGTTTTAAATTGAAGCTTATAAAAAGTGCTGTAAAATGAAGTATTTAACGTAGCTGTAAGTTTTATAGTTTATGAAATAATTAAGTTTTAGCTCAATTGGGTATTGTTTAGGTATTTAGGTATCCTAGAAAATAAATGATATTCAGGTGTGTCGTTTTTATTGACCTAAAAGGTAACGTTTCATGGTTTGAGGTAATGGGCTAGGTAATTTAGGTCTAGGAGGTGGTAGTCGCGACCTATGGATGAGTCTAGGTCAGACGCCAGCCTTTGTCCTAAAAGCCCTAAGGTTTTGACTTGGTATTTGGGTAAGATTTGTCAAAATAAAGGCCTCTTGTATAGGTCTCTGATAGTAAAATAAGGAACCTAATACCTAAACATCCTCGCGCGGCTGAGGCGGGGCTCTCTTTATGGTATTGCCGCTCATTCGACCCTACACCTTTATTATTACTGTTTGTGCGGGTAGGGTTGAATGAGTGAAAGAGAGGTAAGAAGTAAAATGTAAATACGATTTTTAGAATACCCAAGTTAAGTAAAGAATATTAGCTCACGCTATTAGTGCATAGTTGCCACCAGGCAAAATTACACTTAAGGACGTGCGGGCGTAGGAAAAGTTGTAAGCTCGCATCGTCCATTTCTTTGTTAGTAACCGACCACAATATATGGGCATTCAGTAAGCTGGTGTTTTTATTCTTCTCCGCTTGGCGAATACATACATCCTATGGTGAAGTTGAGGTTGCATCGTCAACAGCGCTTCGTGGTCCTTCTAACCGGATGAAAAGAATCTGCGCGTCAAGCAGTGCTTCGTGATCCTTGAAGAGCGCGGATAAGAAGAAAAAATCTGCGTGTCAAGCGAGAAGATTGAAGAAAAGAAGCATCACAGTAACTTAGTCACTATTACGCGGGAAGAATCACAGTAACTAGTCACTATTACGCGGGTGGACCGCGGCTCATACTGCCACACCCTCACGGTGCCAAGTGTGGTTAGTGTGAGTAACGCCGTTCAAGGCGGTGCAGTCTAACGGACACGGCTGCCAGCCGCCTTTTTCAAGGCAGCTGAAATTGTCCGACTACGCCGGTACGGGTTGTGTCGCACTGAGGGCCGGACTGTAGGCACTGCCGACGCTGCCGGGTGTTCACCCCGGTGGCCGAGCACCTCGGAGTGGCGCAGCTTCTCTGCCGGGTAGTTCCTCCCTTCCACTCCTGCTACGACCTCCATCCTCACCCAGGCTCCCCTCGGTAGTTTGCCCGGGCGGGATTGTTAGGAGTAGGGCGTCCACATCAAGAAAGAAGAAGATGCCAATAACAAGAAGCCAATCTGGAGGGAAGAAGAGGGGGGCAATTACGTATGAAGAGCCACCGGCGTCACCATCGACGATCGCGCAACAACCACCGCCACCACCACCGTTATTGACGACAGTTACGACGCAAGAAGAGGCCACAGAAAGTGGTAAAGAGAGACCGTTACCGCCGCCGCCCACCAAGGAAGTTGACGATGGCAACGCCGCCGCCGCCGCCGCTACAGACACTGAGGCTTTGAGACATAACCCGCCGTCAGTGTGTTCGTCAAGTGTCGCGGCACGCGTCCGGCAGGCGCAACTTCGGGCCGCGGAACAATTGGCCGAAATAAAGAGACGAGAAATGGAACTAGAACGTGATTTAATTCAGCAAAGGTTACAAGTAGTGTAATGGCGTTGGGACGGAGACCCGAAATGAAACAATGTCTTGCGTTGAATCAATAATCTTTATCCTCTAGTGTATCATCTTAAATACTAATTAACATCACATCTATACGTGACTAGAGGAAGGACGCCTTGACTATCAGGAAGACCTTAATTATCACGTACTATTGAGTACGTGATGATAGTGTAATTCACTATATCACACCTCCCCTGAAAAGGCTAGGCATCCCTTCCCTTAAAAGTAAACTCTTATTTTCTAAATATCTTAGTCCTATTCTTATGAACTATATATTCTTTATTATTCTTTAATATTTTTACATTAGTACCTAGCTCTTCTAAAACTTAAAATGGACCTAAATACAAGTCATTCAATTTATTATAATTTTAATTCTTATACAAGAGTAGATCACCTTTTTTGTAGTGTACTTCCTTACAATCTAAATCATAATTAGTTTTTCTACTTTGTTTTGATATTAATAAGTTGTTCCTGGCATCATTATGAGCTTTTTGCAATCTAAATTTTAACTCTGATGGATAATTGTCGTATACATATAAGGGATCAACTTTACTAACTAAATTACTAGGTACGTTACATGTTTTCCCAAAAACTAGTTCATAAGGGGAGTATTTGGTACTAGTATTTACAGAATTATTATAAGCAAAGCACCAATATGGTATCCAGGTACTCCAATTTGCCGACTGATTCTGTGTTTGTATTCTCAAGTAACATCCGAGATGTTTGTGCCAGTTTTCTAGCGAACCTATACTCTCATGATGAAAGGGTGTTGAATTTAACTTATCAATATTTAGCAATTTACATACTGTTTCTAACGTGGAATTAATAAATTCCGTTCCACAGTCAGTCGCAATAACCCTGGGAGTACCATATCGTAAAATAAAATTTTCAGTAAAAACCCTAGCAACAGTTTCAGCTGACTTATCAAGTATTGGGTAAGCTTCTACAAACTTTGTCAATTCGCATTGTATTGTTAATATGTATTTATTACCCAAATTATCGACCTCCAACGGTCCCACAATATCTAATTATAATTTTTCAAAAGAAGTAGATGCTGTAGTGGTTATTACCATTTTCTCTTTATTATTTTTATTACAAAATTTCTGCTTTTGGCAATCTTTACAGCGAGTCACATATTCAGTTATGTCTTTTTGCATATTACTCCAAAAATATTTTTTTCGAATATTCTTAGTCATTTTATTTATGCCTACATGACCACTTGTCGGCAATAAATGATAATCATTTAGTATAACACGTATCAAGTCTTTATTTGTAACATGTTCAACTTGGTTATTAATAATACATAACCGCGGTAATTCTTTATGTTTCATGAAAGTTTGGGTCAAAATTTTAATAAACTTTTTATTAAACCCATTTTTAATCACAACGACTTCTACAATATTATATTTTTTTTTTACATAATGCACTCAGTTCTCCTATCGTTGCGTCTCGGCGCGCCTCCGTTAGTAGAGATTCCTGATTTATGTAAATAGTAGAGTCACTAAATAACATATCACCCGTCTGTGAGACGTATCTTTTATTTTTCCTCAACTTCACGAAGTTTTTATACGTATTTATACGTAGTATTAACAATTATCTAACTCAGCGCTATTCAGAACGAAAAAAAAAATCATCGCTATGATGTTCGTTCTGACGTATACTCTGACGTTCACTTTCGTTCTCGTCATTAGACTGTTCTGCTGAGTCAACTAAGAAATGTACATTCCTATGTTTATTATGAGGTGACGTACACCTGGTGTTGCGCTGACCCTGAAACCTATTCGAGTTATAGTAGGCACGATCCCGACCTTGCTGACTCGTCGCGTTGTTGTTACGTGACTTATTATATTGCTGATGATAGTTTTTATTTATTTTTTCATATCGCTGGTTCGGAACATAGTTAACATAATTGTTTATTTGTGGTTTCACTACCGAGTCTTCTTGTTCTAAAGCTATAGTTATTGCCTGTGCTTACTGTGCTTACGAATCTAGACGTAACTATAATGTTTGTACGAGCATTGTTTAGGCCGTCAGCGAAACGCTTGATAGCCATAGTTGTTATCGTTTCTGAATGGAATGATGCGAGTTAACGAGCGACTCGATTTCCTCAAAATTACATAAAACTTTGACGAGATTGCTTTTGTTATTTGTAATTCTACAACATCTATTCCTTTTTTACATAAGTCTGAGGATATTTGTTCAAAAATATTTTTAATTTCCTTTGCTCTTAAAACTTATTCTGTCTCTGAGCGGAATAACGTTTGTCCTTACTTAATTTAATAATAGAGTCTCTAATAGCCTTAAGCTCACTCAAGAGTTCTGACAGATTTGCCATGAACACACTTTAGGAGAAAAAAAAATATATCACTCACACACACATAGATTCTTGGTAGCATAGTTCTATTAATTCGTGCTGGCTTACATGTTCTGTGCTGGTCCAATTGCCCGTCGAACTGCTCTGCGTTCCACCTCTTCTAATAGTTGTGCGTAACCGAAGGTCTTCGAAGGTGCACCAGGGTCTCCGTCCCAACGGCCAAGGGAGTTGATGCTGCCGCCGATTGAGTTGGTGATTGTCTGACAATAATATTGTCTTTAGATTGTGGGTTTCCCATAGTTAAGACAATTTTGGCTTACAGTTTTTCTTCTTATTTCCTTCGTCCTTGTAGGCCCGTGTAGCACTATTTTCTTGATATTTTGTAGACTTCAACTAGCGATTTCGCGGCGCGGACTTGTGACACCATGTCACGGTCGCCATGTAATGGCGTTTTCGCGGCGCGGACTGTCACGGTCGCCATGTAATGGCGTTGGGACGGAGACCCGAAATGAAACAATGTCTTGCGTTGAATCAATAATCTTTATCCTCTAGTGTATCATCTTAAATACTAATTAACATCACATCTATACGTGACTAGAGGAAGGACGCCTTGACTATCAGGAAGACCTTAATTATCACGTACTATTGAGTACGTGATGATAGTGTAATTCACTATATCACAGTAGAAATGGACACTATTATGGATGCGAGCTTACCCGCCGAGAGCGTTCCAGAGAGGCTGAAAGAATGGTTGGATACCACAGCCGATCCTCGGTGTCGGGTAGACGAAAATTTAGAGCGAGACGGAGATATCGTTCCCGTCGTTTCGCAAGACAGAGACAGAGATATCGCCCCTGTTGTCGTGCAAGACAGAGAAAGGAATATGAAGCGCAATGAGGCGTGCGCCTTAGAAACAGATAGAAACCGAACGTTTTGGGTAAATCCAATGGAGGCTGACGCGAGGCCCGTAGTCGATACGAAAAAGGGCTACGGGGTGGAAAACCTCGCTGAAACATTGGACAGGGTTCTATCGAGACGACCAATGCCGCGGTACGCGCAAGAGTTGCCCGTGTTTAGTGGCTCACCAAATGAATGGTTGTTATTCAAGGCCGCAGTGCGTGATTCCACACGATTATACAAGTTCACTGCAGAGGAAAATCTAGCAAGATTA
Source organism: Catoptria pinella (assembly GCA_963556745.1). Lineage (NCBI taxonomy): Eukaryota > Metazoa > Arthropoda > Insecta > Lepidoptera > Crambidae > Catoptria > Catoptria pinella. The sequence goes on along the minus strand of OY750772.1, from coordinate 12,801,327 downwards.
CGCGTGAGCTTGAAAGGGGAGGCGAAAGAAAGTGTGTCGGCGCTATTATGGAGTGCGACCGACCCCGATCGTATTATGACCACACTAGAACAATGCTACGGCCGCCCTGAAGTGCTTATAGATAGAGCGCTCGAAGATATGAAAAGCTTACCGCGTTCGGGTACGAGTGCCACAGAATTGAATACCCTCGCTGTGAAATTGCAAAATATAGTTTGCGTGATTCAAGCGGTTGATGACCGAGGTTACTTACGAAATCCGCTATTGGTTCGGGAAGTAGTCAAGAAGCTCAGCCCGCATTTATTATCGAACTGGGTCGCCTACGCAGAGAAGAATGAATCGAGTGAACCTGAAATAATTATTTTATCTCGATTTCTAATGAAAGAGGCTGACTGCGCGCTGCGTTATGCATACGTACCGACCACGTCACAGCAAAGAGAAAACGTCGCTGTAAAAAACCGTATCGAGAAACGCACTGACAAAAAGAAAAATGTAGCAAGAATATACACTTTGGGCCAGAAAGAGACGCCGCCGGCGCCGTGTTTAGTATGTGGAAACGATCATGAGGTACCCCACTGTAACAAGTACAAAGCCATGACGGTAGATGAGAGATGGCAGTGGGCAAGAAATAATGGAGTGTGCTTTCGGTGTGTGAACAACAAGCACCGGAGGTTCCGCTGTACACACAAACTATGCGGGGTGAACAATTGTGTTGCGCGTCACCACGCTACGTTGCATAAGGACCGTGCCGCTAGTAATGAAGAGACGTTGGTGCGAGAGTCACAGACTGAGACGATCGCCACGGTTAATAGGGCCAACGTCGCGGCGAAAGTCATGTTAAAGGTGTGTCCAGTGACAGTTAAAGGACCCGGCGGTGCCGTACGGACATACGCGCTGCTGGACGAGGGTTCGACAGTGACGATCGTAGATCAAGACCTGGCGGACGAAATAGGTGCGAAAGGGCCTGTAAGCGACTTGCGTATATGTAGTATAAATGCGCAAGGGAGCGTAGCGAACAGTGAAAAAGTAAACTTAGTGTTAGTAGCAAGAGACGAAAGCACCCATCATGTTCGCGCTAAAACGATGACAAGTTTGACGCTCAATCATCAAACAGTTAGTGAAGATTGCTTACAGTACGCACACTTGAGAAGATTATCGGCTAGTGACGTGTGTTATGACAGAGTGAAACCACGTTTACTGATCGGGGCCGATAATTGGCATTTGATTGTGTCACGAAAGTTGTTAATGGGCAATAAGAGACAACCGGTAGCGTCGCTCACAAAACTAGGGTGGGTCATACACGGAACGGCGCCCCGAATTATGGCGCTAGAGGGCGCGTCTAACATATACAAGACGGAGCTCATCGCACCCGAGGTTGAATTGCAAGACATGGTGAAACGTTACTTTGAAATAGACGCACTCGGTATCGCTAGGAGGGAACGCGAAAACCCGATGGAAATTAGAGCGGTGAAAGCGTTCAATGAGAATATTAAGCGAGTCGGCGGCCAGTGCGAAGTACGACTACCGTGGAAGAGAGATGACGTCACGCTACCGCCCAGTTATTATAACGCTGTAAAGCGCTTGAAGTCTATAGAACGCAAGATGGACCGGTCAAGCGACTTTGAAAGAGCTTATACAAAACAGATAGAAAATTTATTCACGAAAGGCTACGCGGAGCAGTGCAGTGAGAAAGAGACAGACGATCCACGATCATGGTACCTGCCTCACTTCGCGGTTACTAACGTGAACAAGCCGGGGAAGATAAGATTGGTTTTCGATGCGGCAGCAAAAGCCAATGATGTTTGCCTCAATGATGAGCTTTTAGAGGGGCCCGATTTATTACAAGATTTAAATGGGTTGCTTTTGCGGTTCCGTGAGAAAAGGATAGCAATAACAGCCGACATTCAAGAGATGTTTTTACAAGTGAAGATTGCACCTATTGATCAACCGGCACAGATGTTTCTATGGAGAGGCGGTGATAGAGAGGGACCGCCACGAAAATATAAAATGACTTCAATGATATTTGGGGCAAAGAGTTCGCCATTTTTAGCACATAGTGTGCGCGACTGGAACGCGAGAGAGAGCGCCGACGAGTACCCGCTAGCGTGTCAAGCGATAACAAACAACCATTATATGGATGACTGGGTGGACTGTTTCGATGATGAGAAACGGGCGATTACTACGATGAAACAAGTGATTGAAGTGCACAGGCGCGCAGGATTCAAGCTGACAGGCTTCAACTCAAACGAAGCTAAAGTCTTAGCTGAGCTGCCATTAGAGAGCCGTGCTGCGTCATCGTTCAAGCAACTGGGGTCCAACCTAGACGACTGTGGTCGCACGCTGGGGTTACTTTGGGAGGCGGCGACCGACACACTTGGGTTCAACACGACGCTCGCAAGGGTACCGGCTGAAGTGAAGGCGCTAGCAAGACCGCCGACTAAAAGAGAAGCGCTAAGCGCGGTGATGTCGGTTTTCGATCCGTTGGGCTTATTAAGTTACTACACCATACGAGCGAAGATTGTATTGCAAAAAATATGGAAACTAAATGTAGAATGGGACGAGACTCTGCCAGGGCCGGAGGCCGAAGAGATGATCGAATGGCTAAGAGACATAGAGAAGCTACGAACACTGAGATTACCGCGCCTCTACGCTCGAACGGGGGGAGAGCCGAGCCGAGAACTGCATGTATTTTGTGATGCAAGTGAGGCTGCATACGCGACCGCGGCATACTGGCGCGTCAAGCATGAAGATGGTGAAGTAGAAGTAGCGCTAGCGGCCGCTAAAGCACGGGTAGCGCCAATGAAACCACTCACCGTACCGCGGTTAGAGCTACAAGCGGCGTTGATAGGAGCACGACTGGCAAGCTCTATTAAGAAACAGCAAAGCTGGGAACCCGAAAAAACTGTGTATTGGACAGATTCGCGTACCGTATGGCATTGGATACGTAATGATAGCGTGCGCTACGCGCCATACGTAGCGCACCGCTTAGGCGAGATAGCCGAGACCACGGACGCTAGCCAATGGAGATGGGTTCCGACAGCGCTGAACGTGGCGGACGACGCAACGCGCTCTAATGTTGAGATGAAAACGTGTGACGACAGATGGTTTAAAGGACCCAAATATTTATATGAAGATGAGGCTTTATGGCCCACATGTGATATCGTAACGGAAGAAGACACGGTAGAGATAGTGCTCACGACAATGGCAGAAGCAAACGATAGTGTGCCTCGAGCCGAGCGTTTTTCCTCATATGAACGCTTGGTGAGAGCGATGGCAAGAGTGTTACTATTCGTACGCAAATGTCGTAACCGTGCCGCTACGATAAATGTACAGCTGTTAGAAGAGGCTGAGATGAGATTGCAACGAGAGTCGCAGCGCCAATGTTTCGCTGAAGATATAGAACGAATCACAGCAAAGCGAAACCTCAGAGCGGGGAGCCGGCTACGAAAACTGGATCCGTATTTGGACGAACGAGGTGTGCTGCGTGCCAGGGGACGAATAGGGGCAGCGGGTGTGTCTGCCCCCGCTACTCACCCCGTAGTAATGGACGGCAGGCACCCGTATGCGCGGTTGCTACTAGATCGTGAGCACCGTCGCGCCCACCACGCACACAATGAGCGCGTAGTGAATGAAGTCAGAGCCAAATACTGGATACTACGACTGAGACCGACGATACGCACTGTGGCTAGCAAATGCGTATTTTGCCGCGTACGAAAGGCACGCCCTGTGGTTCCGGTGCACGGAGATTTACCTAAGGCAAGATTACAGCCATTTACAAGACCATTTACAAACTGTGGAGTGGATTTCTTCGGGCCAATGACGGTGACGGTGGGACGGCGGCATGAAGAACGGTGGGGCGCATTATTTACGTGTCTCACAACAAGAGCGATACATATAGAATTGGTGGCGTCGCTATCGACAGACTCGGCAATCATGGCTCTAAGAAGAATGGGCGCGCGCCGTGGATGGCCGCGTCTAATGTACTCAGACAATGCAACAAACTTCAGAGGCGCCGACGTTGAGTTACGTCGTGCGATAGAAGAATGAGAACCGGCGCTACGCGATTACGCGCTAACAGAGCGTATGGACTGGCGATACATCGCGCCGGGCGCGCCGCATCAGGGAGGCGCGTGGGAGAGGCTCGTGCGCTCGGTAAAAAGCGCGCTACGAGTCACTTTGAACGAGAAGTCACCGCGAGAAGAGGTACTGGCAACGCTGTTGGCGGAGGTGGAGCACACCATAAACGCTCGCCCGCTAACCCACGTTCCAGTTAGCGAGGAAGATCCAGAGGCGCTCACCCCGAATCACTTTCTATTGGGGGGTTCGCGCGGCCTGCCACTCACTGGGCCGTGCGAGCCAGCCTCGCGCAAGCTGTGGCGTGCTGCGCAGGCGCTGGCCGACGAGTACTGGCGCCGCTGGGTGCGCGAGTACCTGCCTGAGCTCATTCCGCGTGGGGACACGCGTGACGTCACGGGCCGTTCACTTAAGCCCGGTGACGTCGTCATCATCGTGGACTCCAGTCTGCCTCGCAATGTGTGGCCGCGAGGCGTCGTGACGGCGGTGCATCCAGGACCAGACGGCGAGATTCGCAACGCTGATGTCAAGACAAGAGGAGGTGTTTTTCGTCGCCCGACAGCGAGATTGGCTGTCCTCCCTACGGAAGAGGAAGGTGCCGCGAGTGCTGCACCGGGGGGAGACTGTTACGGACAGCTTCGATCAAGTGCAAATAGTGGAAAAAGTGATTAAAATGTGACTAGCAAAAAGACTGTTTAGTGGACACTAAGTGCGTTACTAGTGATAAAATCTGTGTTTGTGAATATCTCATGTAAGTACGCACTTTATAAGCAGTAGCTAGTTAAGACGATTAGTTTGTGTTTTTAATTTCTTTAAAGTTTATTAATATGTAATGTTCTATTTGGTTTTAAATTGAAGCTTATAAAAAGTGCTGTAAAATGAAGTATTTAACGTAGCTGTAAGTTTTATAGTTTATGAAATAATTAAGTTTTAGCTCAATTGGGTATTGTTTAGGTATTTAGGTATCCTAGAAAATAAATGATATTCAGGTGTGTCGTTTTTATTGACCTAAAAGGTAACGTTTCATGGTTTGAGGTAATGGGCTAGGTAATTTAGGTCTAGGAGGTGGTAGTCGCGACCTATGGATGAGTCTAGGTCAGACGCCAGCCTTTGTCCTAAAAGCCCTAAGGTTTTGACTTGGTATTTGGGTAAGATTTGTCAAAATAAAGGCCTCTTGTATAGGTCTCTGATAGTAAAATAAGGAACCTAATACCTAAACATCCTCGCGCGGCTGAGGCGGGGCTCTCTTTATGGTATTGCCGCTCATTCGACCCTACACCTTTATTATTACTGTTTGTGCGGGTAGGGTTGAATGAGTGAAAGAGAGGTAAGAAGTAAAATGTAAATACGATTTTTAGAATACCCAAGTTAAGTAAAGAATATTAGCTCACGCTATTAGTGCATAGTTGCCACCAGGCAAAATTACACTTAAGGACGTGCGGGCGTAGGAAAAGTTGCTCATACATTCTCACTTCTGCTCCGGACTCGAGCGGACACGTTCTGTGTCGCTCGCATCCTTCTCGCATCGCACCACCATCCAGGTTCGTCTGCGTCGTGCTGCCGTAGCGACTTGCTGCTACCAGCACCGTCTACGAGTGTGGGTCCCGCCGTTTGTATCAAAACGAAAGGATCCTATCTCGTCCGCGTTTGAGTTGGTGGATACTTAACGGTGCCAACGAAGCCAACTGAGCGATCCCGGTACGCTCGCTAGCGCCCCTAAGGCTCTAGTAATACCGAAGTCCTGCCTCCCACTGCACTTGGGCTAGACGGCTAGTCCCAAGGGAGAAGGAATTAGGGTCGGTAATCCTGGTTTACGGATACCGAATAGGTCGTCACACCGCGCCCCCCCTTCCCCCCTCGCCTCGCGGCGGGGGTGGTGTCTCTTTGGTTAGTTAAATTTGCAACCGGTTGCAACTAGTGCCTAGTTGTGTCCGCAGCTAGTGCAGCGTCCTACTGTCTTGGCCATGGAGTCTTTTGACTCTGAGGCCCTATTAACCCTCACTCCCGCCGATCTACGGCCCCACCTCCCCGAAAGCAGTGTGGAGTCCATACTCCAACTGCTTAAGGAGAAGTCGGCGTCGTACCGCCCCTCCCAACCATCCCAACCTTCCCAACCCAATCCTACGACTTCTAAGTCGTCTCCCGCCTCCCCTACTCCGTCCTTCGCCATGGACTGCGACTTCAGCGGTCCAAACGTCCCCCTACTTAAGAGGGCCGCTTCTCAGCGGTCCTCCTCCGACTCCTCGGAGTCATCTCTCACCACATTCACCTCCGAAGCCGACTCAGATTCGGCTTCATCCTCGTCGACATTAACCGACTTCACGCCGGTTAAGAACAGACGTAAGCGCCGCGCAAAGCAGCGCGCCCCCACTCCCCCCGCGACCTCCGAGTCGCCCGCCCCCCCGGCCCCTTTAATGTCGATCGTCATCGATCCGACATCCCTCCCCCAATCTTCAGCCGCTGCCGCGGCCCCAGCCCAAAAGGCTACAAAACCCTCCTCCCGCCCGCACACTAGGTGCGATCCCCAACCGGCCAAGGCCACCCTCCCTCCGCCTGTTTTCGTCCGTGACGTAAACAAGTGGATGGAGGTTTCAACCCTTTGCACCGCCGAAAAGGTGAACTACACCCACGCCAAAAACGTGGGTGTAGCCATCAAGGTGCAAACCCCTACGCGTGATGATTTTAGGAATCTCACGCGCCTTCTCACCACTCGCAAGGTGGCTTACCACACTTACGCTCTCCCTGAAGAGCGTAAAGTCCGTGCGGTCCTCCGCAATATCCCACACGAAATTCCTAACGAGGATATCCTCAAGGACCTCGTTTCTCAAGGCTTTCCAGCGGAGTCTGTACACAAAATGTACAGTCGTACGGGGAAAGCCTTCCCCCTGGCACTAGTCGTCATGACTAATGCACCCTCTGCTCGCGATCTCTTCCGAGCCAAGGACCTCAAGGTCTGTGGTCTCTCTGAGATCAAAGTAGAGCCCCCCAATAGGCGCGGCACTCCGGGACAGTGCCACCGCTGCCAACTCTACGGGCATGCGGCTGCCAATTGCTCCGCCCCCCCTAGGTGCGTAAAGTGCCTAACCCCCCACCACACCAAAGAGTGTACCCGCACTCGCGACTCCCCAACTCCGCCCGCCTGCGTGCTGTGTGGCCAAGTCGGTCACACTGCAAACTACAAGGGCTGTCCGCGCGCCCCGCGCCCCCAACCTCCCTCTAAAAAGAAGGCCCAGGCGCCTTCAGGCAAGAAGGCGCCGAAAGGCCCTCCCCCTCCCTCTGAGGATCACTTCCCCCTCGCTCCCAAGTCGAGAGGAGTGCCCTCCGCCCCGGCTCCCATGCCGGCGTGGGGCCCTCCCCCTAAGACTTACGCGGCTAAGTTGGCTCCTGCCTCCGCCCCCGCCCCCGCCCCCGCATCCTTACCGCAAAACGGGACCCCCCTGCTCGATGACATGAATGTCGTCCTAGACGCGATTCGTAGCATCGATCTAAGGGAGATCTCCGCTTTAGCGGCAAAACTTCGTAGGGCTCGCACACCACAAGAGCGCCTTATGGCCCTCTGCGAGCACGAGTCCCTTCTTCGTACATTATGAGTACGCCCACAATTCCCGCCTCACCTATAGGCCCCCATAATACGAACGTGGCTGTCCCCACTGGTCGTGTTAAGCCCACGGGTGTCTCGCTTGTCTCTTTCAATGCCCAATCGCTGCGCGACAAAGTACCCGAACTAAGGGACTTTACTCGTGACAGAGATATCGACCTCCTTCTCGTACAGGAAACGTGGCTCAAACCCGGTGACCGGAGAGGGCTCACGATCCCAAAGTACACAATGGTACGCAACGATCGTACCGCACTCCCAAACCACTCGCCTGTTAGGAGAGCTTCTGGCGGTACCGCCATTTATTTTAAGAAATCACTTCATTGCTCTCATATACCCACTCCTCCACTTAGTAATATGGAGGCCACTATATGTAGATTGTCTATGACGGGTCATCGCACCCTTATCATAGCCTCAGTCTACATAAAGCCAGGCACTCTCCCCTTAGAAAGCGACTTTGTAACGCTTCTCTCATTAGGTGACTCTGTCATTCTCTTTGGTGATTTCAATTCAAAGCACACCGATTGGACGTGTCTCAAAACCAATTTTGGTGGCAAAACCCTCCTTAAAATAGTCCAAGCCCTTGATATAGATGTAATATCTCCACACGCCCCCACTCACTACCCCGATATAGTCACTCACGACCCTGATGTACTAGACTTTGCCCTAGTTAAAGGTGTCTCGCTCCGACTGAAATCGATCGAAACTCTCGACGATCTCGGCTCAGACCACCGCCCGGTCTCCCTTATAATGGGCAACCCGAACCCATCTCGCCCCCTCACTAAAACCATTACCAACTGGGATGGTGTCAAATCTACCCTCTCGTCGGCTATGGATGCTGACAACTCACCGTTCGCTATTGGACCCGACTATTTCGATAGTACGGAGAAAATAGACAGTGCGGTGAGCTCCCTCACTCAATTGGTCCAATCAGCTGTTGCTGAGAACGTGAAAGAGGTACCTGTGAAAAACCACAGTGCCATCTCTCCGGCTCTGCGCAGCCTGAGACAGGCCAAAAACGCCGCTCTCCGGAGAGCGGCAAAGTATCCCACCCCCGAGTTTAGAGCCAAAGCCAACCGCCTTCAGCGAACCTATACCACTAAGCTCGCAGAGTTTAGGAACGATAGTTTCGCCGATCTCATGGCCGAGATCACTCCCTCCCACGTAGCATACTACAGAGTGGCGAAAGCCCTCCGTAGCGATGCTACGACTCACGTCCCCCCGCTTCTCCGTCCCGATGGCACTACAGCCTTCGAAGACGATGAGAAGGCGGAATGCTTCGCTGACAGTATTGCCGCCCAATGCTCAGTCAGCACCCAAGAGTGCGATCCCTCCCATATCAGTGCGGTCGAGGAGGAGCTCAACACTTTGAACTCCCTCCCTCTGCCCTCTGACACTGACCCCTTCACAGTCTCAACTGATGAAATCAAATCTCTCATTAAAGATTTGAAACCCAAAAAGGCGCCCGGTGCCGATGGTATTTCCAATATGGCCCTCAAGCACTTTCCCATCCAAGTGCTCGCCTATCTCACTCTCATTTTCAATGCTTGTTTCGATCACTGCTACTTTCCAGCCGCCTGGAAAGAAGCTATCGTAATAGGCATTCCCAAACCGGGAAAACCTCCGAACCTCCCAGCTAGCCACCGTCCCATAAGCCTCCTCAAGGCGTTAGGCAAGCTCCTCGAGAGATGCGTACTCGTTCGTATGCGGGAGCACCTCTTCGGGGAAGACTTGATTATCCCCCATCAATTCGGCTTTAGGCCTAAGCACTCGTGCCCCCAACAGGTTCACCGCATAGTAGAGCACATCTCTAGCGGTTTCTATCCCCGATATCTCAAGACTGTAGCAGTCTTCTTTGATGTAGCCAAAGCCTTTGACAAGGTTTGGCACACCGGTCTAATCGTCAAATTACACAGATTAAATCTGTCTTTGCGTTTAGTCCGCTTAGTAGCTTCCTTCCTACATCACCGTACCTTTCGGTTTAAACACGAAGGTACTCTCTCGTCCCCCCGTGCTATTACAGCGGGTGTGCCACAGGGCTCAGTCCTCGCTCCCTTGCTGTACATAGCCTACACTAATGACATCCCCATTCCGAAAGATGGCGTTCAGCTTGCCCTTTTCGCAGACGATACGGCTCTCTATTGTAAGGGCAGGGATCTAGATACAATCCTTCCGAGGCTACAAACCTCTATCAACAAGTTAGGCGAGTGGTTCCGCAAATGGCGTATCGAAGTAAACCCGGAGAAGTCCTCCGCAGTTTACTTCAACGCTAAGCGACACCCTTTCCCACCCAATAATAGGCCCCCCACTATGCTAGGCAAATCCATCCCCTGGCAAAAGTCCGCCAAATACCTCGGTGTCACTCTAGACGGGAGACTCTCATTTGAGCCTCACGTCAAAAGGGTGACCCGAAACGCCCGTTTTTATCTAGGGCGACTCAACGCTATGTTGGGTCGTCATAGTAAAATGTCCCTTCGTAACAAGCGAACACTCTATAAAGTTTGCATACGACCGGTGATGACATACGCCTCTGTCGTATTTGCCCACTCCGCCCCTAGTACAATGTACAAATTGCAAATAGTGCAAAATCTTTTCTGCCGCAGAGCGGCCAACGCCCCCTGGTACGTTCGCAATGCGGACCTACACAGGGACCTAGACCTCCCCACCCTCCAGCAATGGAGCACTAAGGCCTCTGAGCGTTTTTTCAAAACGGCAGGAGACCATCCTAACCCCCTCATCCGTTCCGCAGCGGACTATGTCCCGCCTACCTCCTCCATCCCTCGTTCCCGCAGACCCAGATCGGTTCTAACGGACCCTCCTGACAAAATCTCGTCTGACCTGAACCTCCTTTTGGAGGCGACGGAGGACGATGACGCCCCATCAAACCCGACCCCTCAGGTCAACCCCACGCCCTCTTTGGCTGATCGATCCCCCTCAGGGAGTCAGCTCAATTGCTAACAGCACGATCGACGCCCCCTCTGGGTGAATCGGTCGTTTTTCTCGACGCACAATCGCCTAGGTGAAATGTGACGTCTGCGCCGTCCTCTCCCCTGAGGGAGGGCGGTCGCTTTGTTCGCGACGAAGGTTCGTTGCCTCTCCGGGCACGCAACCAAACTCAAGGCGGTTTTAAAAAAAAGGAAAAGTTGTAAGCTCGCATCGTCCATTTCTTTGTTAGTAACCGACCACAATATATGGGCATTCAGTAAGCTGGTGTTTTTATTCTTCTCCGCTTGGCGAATACATACATCCTATGGTGAAGTTGAGGTTGCATCGTCAACATTTGTATTAATACCCAGCTTCCACTTATGAGGCAATCCGACATTACGCTGCCTTACGATCTTCAAAGGACGTTAAAATCATCTTTCCAGGATACGTTATCTCTGTCAAATCATTAATCTGTGGCTGAGCTACATTAACCGATTTCCAGACGTATATTCCCCGAATATACGATATAAAAGGCAAATAAATGACGTGGATTATTAATTTCCTGTATGAGATAGCGTTCGTTCACATTAATGGATACATTAGAAGATATAGGTACTTCCATCTGTAAATACTTTATCAGGTAAATCGAGGATTTCGTCGGTCGGTTCACAAAGTAATTGCTGAGATATTTCGTGCACACTAAGCTCTCTACGGTTTGAATCGTGATGAGATTAAATTTATCGTTTGACTAGGATTAGATAATATTATGCTTTCAAATTGAAAGCAATGTACTTAATAAGTACCAATGAATAAAGCTGTTAAAAATTAGAAAAAAACAACAATTTATTGAAATATGATAAAATAAATTTAAAAAAATATATATTATCCTTTTGACGATAAATAAAAAAAGAGTGGTAAATATTTACTCAGTAATATGCCACGTTTTAAAATTAATTTTGAGCAATATTAATCATAAATATTGTATTGCTTTTTTTGTTAATGACTAATTTAACAAGGAACGAGAATAACCTGCTCTGCGATTCTAAATATACTAGCTGTTCGTACTTAGGAATGTTCTCTCAAGATGCATCCTGTCTGCACATTAGCTAGCGACTTGTTCCAGCACCTGCTAGAAATAGCCGTCCGGACCAGACTCCGTACGGATCTTACAGGGTGCGGTCGAGAGAACAGCGACGAGCGGGTGAAGACGTGGTAGGTTCATTATTTATTAACACAAATAACACAGTAACTGGTGTCTGAGGTAGACTGAGCGACCGGCGACCAGTGGTATAATTAATAATCACTTATTAAACCGACTTCAAAAAAGAAAGAGGAGGTTATTAACTCGGTTTTTTATGTTTGTTACCTCACTTCTCCGTCATTTATGGGCCGATTTCGAAAATTATTTTATTTGAAATTTGAAAACGGTTCAGTATTTTTCAGGAAATCGTGAAAAATGTGTCATTTTCGTAACTAACCATTACATGAGTTTTTATGGATAACTTCTTTGTTTATTACTTTAACGATACAACACAGCTGTGTTCAGGGTGCTGCAATGATGTCAAAATGTAAACGACTTTAGTTTGATTACCAGTATCAATAATGTCTATTTACACACGAGGTAAAAATACGACCACCAAGAAACGGAAAAAAATGATTGATGTCATTGATAATTTTTTTGAATTTCACAATGCTATTTTTATATTAAGATAGATAAATACTAGACAAAAACCGACTCACCCGTAGCAGTCTGAGGTGCTTCGGGTGAGTCGATATTTTTTGTAGTATTTGTTTATCATATCATAAATATGACATCACTTTTGTATTAAGATAATAGAAAATAAATATTTTCGCTTTTATCGAGCCCGCAGATTTATGGAACTTGCAATAATTCAGCTTATCTCGGGCGCTCGCTCACCGACAGTCCTTGCTCTCAGTAGATACAATTACATGAGGATAGCTGAGCCTCTTTGTGTCTGTGCAACTATTATGACATAACTAACAAGCATAATACATACCTTTGTATGCTTGGCCAACAGCTGTATTAATGGATAATTGAAATATTAGTTAACTAACACCTAACTTTGTAAATAAATAAAGACTCTTTGGTCTTAATAAAGCCCAAATCATCTACTAGTATTTACAATAATTAAAATATAAATAAATAGATGCTTGGACAATTCCATTTTTTTAATTTCACACAGCGCCATCTAGCCCCAAATTAAGCAAAGGTTGCAATATGGGTGCTAAACAACTGATGTACCACTTATATATACTTTTAAATATATACTTATTATACATAGTAACACCCAGACCCGATACAGAAATTAAAAGTCATTATTTTAATTTCTGCCCGGCCGGTATCGAACCCGGGACCTCTTGCGTGGTAGACCGGCATGTTGACCACTGCACCACTCAGGTCGTCAAGCTAATAGCACCAATAGCTAACTAAATCCAGGTAAGTGAAGTGCAATGTATCTGTTCCAAAACCAATAAGCACATAATAAATGATAGTACTAAAACTGAAGTTTTCGCCGAGACTGAAGACTTCACAGCAGCGTACATTGTATAGTTTTCGACAAAATATTTTAAAACAGAAGGAGTCTTCTCAAGCGAGTGTCTCAGGCAGGGTCCGGAGCGGTAAGGCGACACAAAGGGAATTCTTTATCCGTTGCTCCTTAGACAGACACGTCACAGAGTGGCTAATAGGACTACGGACGGAGTGGCTCACACAGTAAAAATAAGGGTCAGTATTACATTTTTATACTAACTGGCTGAAAGCGGACAGAACTGATGTGATTCTAAATATTTCGATATACAACAGTCGCAGTAACATGCAGACGCAAACGGTGTGCGATGGTTCAGCGCTGAATCCGGCTTATTCCAACAATATCTGTATGGTTTTGTGACAAAGTTTATTAAATTGTCAGCATGTTATATCATATTTACTTATATTTTTACTCTAATAACACGGTATTCTTAAGCGATAACGTTTTTCCAATATCAGCATAAGCTGTACAGCAACTTAACCTGTCGGAGCGGAGCGGCACCGGGGTCGTTCGGGCCATAACACAGGGAATTATTTAGCAGTCCCCGGCGGCCGAACCGTACGAGATATTATTTCGGAATTACTCGAATAATAAATAATATACACGCCCCTCGGCTAATTACGCAGCAAGATTGTCGGTGAGGGGTGATTAATGCCGTTGTTTGTGACTCGTGTCTCTGTGCAGCGTTTGTGAGAAATCATGAGAGGTGTTTGTTAACACTGCTCGTGTTTACGTTGTAATCATTAGGCATATCTATTGTTCTTCTTAGTTACCGATGGGGTAGCTTTACAACAATACTTTGGCCTGGACTGTCTATGAAGTCCATGAAACTGGGCCTTTATTCACCGACGTCTGAAACTTTCCGTATCATATTATTTACTCTATGGCTTCCGTATTCGAAATATCAATTTTCTTCATGACGGATACTAATTCTTCTGACACCAACAGCTGTCTGAAATGAATACGCAAATTGTAGTCTTCGTTTCGAATTGAACTGACAAAAGTTACGGAAACTGTAGAGCAAATATACTTAAAGCATGGCATTGAATACGGAAAGTTTCGGACGTTTGTGAATAAGGGCCCTGAACAACCATTCTTTAAAAAGACATTGGTTGAAATACGTCACCCGATCCATTTGATACGAGTAGCTATGGGAGGCAGGTACTACATTTTAATATTTATTTCGACCCATATGTTTCTTAGAGAAGTTAACATTTTATTATGTATTTTTAACACGATGTATGTCCTTATATTACTTTTGATTAAATTGACAAATTAATATGTCAACTGAGCCATTGCAGTCAGAAAGTAGGTCAGTAGCTAAAACATCTCCATTTCATTGTAACTAAATTTAAAACTCCACCAAGATAAATCAATTTGAAAAGCGTCGACGTTGACTGGAAGCAATATTGAACTATCTCAGCTCCGATGGTTCAGCCTGAAGCTAGCGGCAACTTAAACAGTACCTGCAGAGAAAGTTCGGCTTCAAACTAAACTGAAGGATGCTGAATAAACTGCTGAAACATTAAAAGAAAATAAAACTGTTTCAGTATTACAACTTAAAACTAGTAGTTCTGTGAGCTTTAAAATTATGTGAGCTGTAAATATTATGTTTGAGCGCATTCCATTAACATAATATTTCCGCCGTTTTGAAAAATTTCGAAAAACTGAATTGATAAAAAAAATTACTACAATTATCGAACCTGCTGACAAAAGCCATCGGTCATTTATGTATGAAGACTGGCATACCTACCTGTCCGCCATTTTGAAAAAAGTCGGTTTTGGAGGCCTGTGATAAAAGTGGTGCCAATCGATAGAATAAGTTATTACAAACAAAAAGTAATAAGTAAAAAAATCTCGTAAGTGATATACTTACCGAGATATTTGAGTTTAAAGTTGAAAAAAAAATCTGTCATTTTCTAAATCAATCGATAGAATAAGTCATTACAAACAAAAAGTAATAAGTAAAAAAATCTCGTAAGTGATATGCTTACTGAGATATTTGAGCTTAAAGTTGAAAAACAAAATCTGACATTTTCTGGATTAATTAATAGAATAAGTCATTACAAACAAAAAGTAATAAGAAAAAAATCTTGCAAGTGATATACTAACTGAGATATTCGAGTTTGAATTTGATAAACAAAGTCATATTCTGGATTTAGTGGTTATATCGTTGCAGATTGTTGTTAAGCTATTTTATGTATGTAGGTAGCGTCCCTGGCTCAGCTGACGAAGTGTGCTCCAGTTATTATATATTGGTATTCGTATAGGTGATGGGCACTTTTCTCCGCATTTAGACCAATTTGGTCCATTATGCGTGAAACCTCATTCATAGCATCGGTATGGCTAATCGAGCCATCCCAGCTCCTTCCAGAAGCGCAGAAGCCTCCTGGGGCGTTCACAGGCTTCTAGGAGCGACCTCACACCTCTGTGAGGATTTCTGCCCGTTGTGTGGCCAGCCCCACGCACTCCAGGAGCACGTGGGCGGCTGTTTCTTCTGCTTCCAGGCATCCCCTGCAAGGACTGTCTGTCGCATTCATGATGAATAGTTGTCGGTTTAAAACTAAGTGACCTGTAAGTGTACCTACAACTATCCGGAGGTCTGGGTGATTGAGGCTGAGCAGCCTGCGGGTCACACGCGGCGAAACTGCAGTCATCGCAATCTTAGACTGTCTACAGCTTGTTAGATCTACCCAACGAGTATTGTGTGCAGCACGAGTTCGTTGTCCTACCCATGAGCGTAGTTGGCTGAACGGGAGTGGCAGAATGGGTATGGGTCCTGCCACTGTTGTGGAAGATCCCATTCTAGCCAGCTCATCGGCGGCGTTGTTCCCGTGTGATCAACTATGCCCTTTAATCCATTGTAGGATTACTCCGTTGTTGGATGCCAAACGATCCAAAACTTGGTGACATTCGTAGACGATACTGGAGTTGATCGTGTTGGCTTCCAGTGCTGTTAGGACGGCCATGCTATCAGTCAGTATGCGGATGTTTAGTCCCTTCATACCTCTAGACAGGGCCGTAGTAGCGGCGTTTATTATTGCAACACATTCGAAATTGAAATATCGAACTGTGTTGGCCTAGCGCTAGTGATATCTTGATATTTAGGTCTTGTGAGAATATTCCAGCTCCAGTTCCAGTCCCCATTTTGGAACCGTCCGTATAAATTCGGACTTCATGTATGTCAGAGTAATCTCAGTTGCTTTCAAATAACTGTATTTGGTATTTCTTTTGGAAAATATTAAATATTGCTTGGGGATCCTGTCGCATGGGGCAGCGATTAGTTTCACTAAGTTATTCCACAATATGGAGTGAGGACCCTCTCGATTGTACCACAGACCCAGGTGTTTTAGCCTTATAGCAGCCATGGAGGCTTCTTGTTGTATAAACAGGTCCAAGGGTGTTAAATCCAGAGCTACTTCTAGGGCGGCTGTGGGGGTAGTTCGCATGCAGCCGGTTATCGCAGAGCTTGCCAATCTTTGAAATTGCTGCAGCTTGTTGATGACGATGCTTTGCTCTGTTTTGGACCACCAGGCAACGGCTCCGTATGTGATTATGGGACGTATAACAATTTTATACAGTCACATCGTTATTTTAGGTGATAGTCCCCACCTTTTGCCGAGTAGTCTTTTACATTGGCAGAAGATGATGGTGGCTTTGTTTAGTTTTCCTTCGAGATGTCTGTTCCAGAGAAGCTTGCTGTCCAGTATCACACCTAGATACTTGACTTCCTTGCTAAGGGACAGACTGGTATTGAAAAGTCTAGGGAGTTTAAGATTTCCTAGACTTCGTTTGTTTGTGAACATGATTAGTTCCGTCTTTGCTGGGTTCACTGTTAGATTGTGTTTAGTGCACCACTGTTCGACGACCTTCAATGCAGACCTGAATCCAGTTATTCTATCAACTGATCTAAAAAAAAATACTCATTTTGTTTTTCAACTTCAAACTCAAATATCTCAGTAAGTATATCACTAACGAGATTTTTTTACTCATTATAGTTTTTGTTTGTAATGACTTATTCTATTGATTGATTTAGAAAATGACAGATTTTTTTTCAACTTTAAACTCAAATATCTCGGTAAGTATATCACTTACGAGATTTTTTTACTTATTACTTTTTGTTTGTAATGACTTATTCTATCGATTGGCACCACTTTTATCACAGGCCTCCAAAACCGACTTTTTTCAAAATGGCGGACAGGTAGGTATGCCAAAAGCACATGATGCTCTTTCACAAGAATCGGTTGGGACAGACAGACATACAAGCATTTTTGCCAAAGCAAGCCAAGCATTTTTTCAATTAGTTTCAATGGCACTTGTCACAATTCTCACAACTTACATCAGGGGATATAAAAAAACAAAAATGTAAAAATTAGTAGGTAAGTTTTGTTCATAATTTTAATGTAAGGTCCCCAGAGTCCCCACCTATGAAATCAGCGTTTTGTATGGAGAATTTTTATTTGCATTTTCCATACTAATATTTTTTTAATTTATCAAACAAACATGAACACTAATGTTTTAAAACTTTTATGCACTGATGTTTAAACACTAAGATAACGTATGCCACTAAGATTACGCGAAAAAAAGTTTTGGCTAAGTTTAAACAAATCAAGCGGTTATATTTTGTCTTTTAAAAACCTACGTGGTTTCCATATGTGTGCGTACTGCTGCCGTTACTGGATAAAACAGTCTTAAAAATATGTTCAACCAAACAGGAAGCCTAAAGGTTTTTCTTCAATAAACATCAACGAGGCAGCGACAAAACGCCAAGGGATATAAGCAACAAAGTGCCTTTATGAATTTCCTTTAGTCGCCATTGTCGCTGGTCTCCAATAAAAGTCAAGCGCTCGACGCACATTAGTACAAATCCGGCGCTAAATAAACTCGACTCGAGCCGAGTGGCCCGCCATGGCGGATGCTAGGTGGCGCTATCGCAGCCGCGAAGGCGATCAGAGACTAACCACGGCGTGATTGCAAAAAAAAAGTCCGGTCGAGAAGCAGGAAAACTTTCGTACAGTGATCCGTCTAAACTGAAAGTGCGGTACTCTAAGTAGGTCTACATTAATCGCTGAAACAATAAAGTTACGTCACTTTAGGAAAATATTGTTACTACTTTATGATAATACTATCAAGCTTTGACTCTGTTCAACTTAAGCTTCCTAGGTGTACAAAGAAAGTGGTGGTGAGTGACGTCACGAATTAAGCCGCTGGCGACGTCTTGTGACGTCTCGGAGGCGTCGCTCCTCGTTTATTTTGAAGTCGTCTGTCTTACTACTGTAATTACACGCGAGGTTTCGACTAACAAAAAAGAAGCAACAGTTAAAACTGCGCTATATTTGATATTCGTGTATTACTTTACGAGGAAAACTAATTTATTTAACACGTGATTTGTTAGACTTTTATTCTGTTGCTCCAAATTACTTTGTTGTGCTTTTGTAACAAAAATATGAAAATAATAAATAATAAATTCGTAATATTTTGATAAACGAAAGAGCTTTACATCGAAACACACAACCATTTCATGAATAATTGGTTAGTTAGATGTTACTCTTCACAAACCACCACACTTTGTCTGAACAGAAGGTTCTTTTTTATGGATGTCAATAAAATTAATTGGACACACATTGTTGCACTCGTTCGCAGCAGAGAGCATGTTCCATTCGACCGTCCGACGGGAATGATGCTTTAGCTTTGCTACGATTGAGATACACCCTGTGAGGTATTCATGGTGCGGCTATGTGTAAAAAATGTATATTTAAAGTGTACTGAATAAACAAAAACCTTTGGTTTTCTATTTCAAAGTTCAAATTTTTTATTGCTTACTTACTTTTCATGTTGGTGATGGTGGGTTTCATAGTTGCTGTGCCCTTGCAGGGTTTTATGTTTGATTCTATTTTTGCAATAACATGTACGTATTTGCACGTGCAAAAATAGAATCAAAAATGAAACCCTGCTAGGACACAGCAATTATGAAAATTAGATAAATCAAGTCTAATACATAAATAAATATTTTTTTTAAGTAATGGCTTAACAAACTTATTATTGATATTTTATTCCCCGCCCGCGCGGCCTCCGTGCGAAGCAGACGCGTTTTGATCAGCTCCTCAGTTTTTAAATGTTTAATATTAGTTATCCTTAAAATACAGTGCTATAAATGTATCATATTGAAGATAAGTAACCAGTCTACAATCGTGTTAAATTTCGTCGCGCTGTTCAAGAAAGAAGACGATTAATAATTGAAATTATCCGAGGCAAGTTTTATTTAAACGGCTCAACTAACAACGCTTGCTCGTGGCTTCATCGCGTCGTCCGGCTGCACTCAAGTTCAGTGACCTCGGCTCGCGTCGTCGTGTTTCGGTAAAACTCGCGGATTGTGCTCGAGCGCCGGCTTCTACTGCGATTCCAGCGACCGGAAAACGATACTGGTACCACGACATCGGAGCAGTCGAAGTAAGTTGCTTGGCTTTTGGATTTTACTTGGATTTGGAATTGGGATTGCAAATTGCTTAGCTGAAAGCGCTGTATACTCGGATTTTTGATTTGGATTTGATACCTAACTACAATTTTTCATAAGCGAATGCCTGTTTTGCTCGTTCGCTAGCTTGCATACCCGCCCGGACTTCCTGCTATTTGACTGAATTTTATCCTAGCCTGAATAAAAATTGGAACTAGATTTTCGAAAAACTTTTTTATACTACTCCACGATGCCGCAAAGCACGAAACCTATAAATTGCGCCGGCTGCCTCCAAAAGATTACCAATAGATCATATTTAACATGTAAACAATGCAACGAAGAATATGACCTAGATTGTGCAAACGTATCAATACAGCGTTTCTGTAATACAATGACCACAGAGCACAAGAAGATGTGGTTATGCCCATCCTGCGAAAGTAAAAAACCTAAGACAAATAATATAAACACACCAGTCAGAAACCAACACCAGCCAACAACAACTAATCCTAATGACAAAACTATCGAAAACAATGAGTTCGCCAATATTACCCTAAGAAAGCGGCCAACATTTATTGATACGACAAACACGAGTCAATCCTCAGATGGCGAGCAGAGTATACTTGGGGACACGATTCAGATCCTAAATATGGAGAAAAATACACCTATCAATGCAATAACAATAGAACAATTAGAAACAATAATAGAAAATAAATTAACTTCGGTGCTAAAGAAAGAACTTTCGGCAGAATTAAAATCCACAATATTAACCGACTTCAAAACTCTATTATCTGAAATAATGTCACCATTAAATGACAGCACCATACCAGCTAAAACGAATCAAGTACATAAAGATACGTGTATTGAAAACAAAATAAAATATTTGGAAACTGAGAATAAAAAAATACAAATGGAATTAGATGTTCTCCATTCAAAAATAAAGTTAAACGAAATAGATACAATAAATACATCAATAAACAAGCAAAACGAATCAAATCCTGAACACGACAAAAAGATAGTGCTATACGGGTTAGCGGAGCAAGATTGGGAGGATGAGGAATCACTGCAGAACCGGGTTGCCTATGTATTCCAGGATATTTTGGGAATAGACATTACTAATTACGTCGAAGACTTACGAAGAATAGGAAGAAATGGAAAACGTAGGCCAATAGTCATTGAATTACTCAGTAAGAAAATAACTAGACAAATTCTTCAATACAGTAACTACTTTAAGCACACTGGTTTGGCTGTTTTCAAATTCTTGGACCAAGAGGCTCTTCAGCATAGACGAATTATGATAGACATCTTGAAAAAAGCGCGTAAAAATGGACAACAAGCAAAAATCGTCAATAACAAATTGATTATAGATGGCAGAGAATTTAATGATTTTGAAAAATTAGACGTGGATTGCTGTCAAGCAAATATTGAAACGTCTATGTGCAAAACCCAGGTTGGGGAACCATCGCAGCCCTACGATCGCAGCAGACCCTCTATAATCAACAAAAATGACTACACAAAAAGTAAGAATAACTTTCGAAACTAGCCAAATACTTTACCAAAATGTGAGAAGCATCCAAAATAAAAGAAGTTTTTTAGAAGCCTATTTAGAAGATGAAAAACATATTCAAGCTATCTGCCTATCTGAAACGTGGATTTATGATCATAATATAGATTTATTAAAACTCGAGGGCTTCACTCTCGCATCTGGTTATTATAGATCAGGTCATGAAGGGGGAGGCGTGGGTATTATGTTAAAGGAAAATTTAGAGTATATAGAATTAACTGATATTTCAAATTTATCTATGGAATGCCTATTCGAGGTCTGTGCTGTAGATATTCCGAATCTCGACCTAATACTTATTGTAATTTATTGGCCACATGGTAACAGGAAGCAGGCTTTAATTTTTGATGCTTTAAACAACTTGTTACAGCTATTGCATAAAAAATACCATAAAAGAAATATTGTTTTTGGTGGAGACTTTAATGTTAATGTTATAGAACAATCTCCTATCGCCACAGCACTTTTAGATTCAATGAAAAGCTTTAACTTTATCCAACATGTTAAGGAACCAACTAGAATAACCGATACAAGTGCGACATGCATAGATCTAGTCTTTACAAATTTCCCTAGAGGTAAGTTGCCTATTTCTGTGGAATGTGTTGATTATGGTATTTCTGACCATAAGGGTATAAAAATCTCATTACATACTAATACAAACAAAAATGATCTCAAGTTTTGGTTGGAATACAAAAGACAATTTAACAACAAAAATATGGAATACTTTAAATCCGAATTGAGTAAAATAAACTGGACTACTATAATAACAGATAATAGAAATATAAACCTTAATTATGAAAATTTCATTGCTACTTTGAATCAATTGTTAGATAAATGCATTCCTAAAAATTTCATAAAAAATTATACTACAAAAAAACATTCTAAAACTTGGCTTACACCGGGATTGAAAGTATCATGTATAAATAAACGTTTGTTTAAAACTTTTGTGTCTCGAAATAAAAACCCCATTCTTTATAACAGCTATAAAAAATATGAAAAACTCTTAAAAAAAGCAATAATAACATCAAAGAAAAATGTATTTATTCGAAGAATGAAAAACTCCAAAAATGTCTCTAAAACAATGTGGCAAGTAGTAAAGGAAAAAACAAATAAGTCACCTCATAAAACAATCAAAAACATTTCATTAAATATCGGAAACAAATTGGTAAATGACCCGGTACAAATAGCAAATGCTTTTAGCAGTTTCTTTTTGTCAACGGGTGATGATAGTGGCAACCCTAGTACTGCACCGCCTCTTGGCAGGCCCGTTTTATCTCCAGCTCAAAACTCTATGTTCCTGTCCCTAACCGATCCACATGAAGTTTATAATATAATTAAAAAACTAAAAAATAAACAAACTTGTGGTTACGATGAAATCCCTCAAACACTAATAAAAATATGTGCTAATGAGCTAGCAGTACCACTGTCTAAATTAATAAACCAATCTTTTCTCGAGGGTACATTTCCAGATCGTTTAAAAATAGCAATCATAAAACCATTGCATAAAAAGGGTAACGAAAAAGAACTAAATAACTATAGACCAATAGCATTACTATCAACTATATCAAAAATATTTGAAAATGCAATGTCTAAGCGCCTACATAGTTTTTGTGAGAAGTATAATATTTTTAGCGAACAACAAAACGGGTTTAGAAAACACCGATCAACCACTCAAGCT
The DNA here is from genome assembly GCA_963556745.1 of Catoptria pinella. Classification (NCBI taxonomy): domain Eukaryota; kingdom Metazoa; phylum Arthropoda; class Insecta; order Lepidoptera; family Crambidae; genus Catoptria; species Catoptria pinella. The sequence goes on along the minus strand of OY750772.1, from coordinate 12,778,500 downwards.
GTGTTCAAATATATTAATGAAGCTCTTAACATTATTAATAGTGGTAAATGTGCAGTGGGGTTACTTTTAGATTTAAGCAAGGCATATGACCGTGTCAATTACAAAATTTTGTTGGATAAGTTGTATGGTATTGGTGTTCGAGGAGTTGCACATGATTGGTTTACTTCCTACCTAAGCCAAAGGAAACAATATGTAGAAATAAAATACCACAACTTTGAAAACGGCAAAATTGACTACGTCAGAAGTCTCTCATCCGATGTGAATAAATCCATCCCACAGGGTAGTGTTTTAGGATGTATCTTGTTTTTATTATATATAAATGACCTGCCTAATGTAATACGCAAATCCTGTACGTTGTTTGCCGACGACATCTCGATAATGTTTTCATGTCAGGACAAATTGGACTTAAATTCTCAATTAAATATTTCACTATCTACAATATTAGCATGGCTCGATGACCACAACTTAAAAGTAAACTTCTCGAAATCAAAATTAATCGAATTCAAACCCTACCAAAGAAAATCCTTGAAAATAGAGTATTCATTTAAAAACACGAAATTGGAATGTATCGACCACTGCTCTCTGTTGGGAATAGAAATAGATGGCCACCTTAACTGGAAAGATCATACAATAAAGTTAAGCTCAAAACTTTCAAGGTTCACGTATGCGCTTAGAGAACTAAAAAGAACAACTAATAGTCAGACAGCAATCAGCGCCTACTACGCTTATGCACATTCATGGCTGCAATATGGGATCATTTTGTGGGGAAACTGTTCGGATTTGATTACGATATTCAGACTTCAGAAAAAGTGTATTCGTATAATAGCTAACCTACAAAACGACACCAGCTGTAAACCATACTTTTTGAAATTCAAAATCCTCACACTAGTGTCAATTTATATATTAGAAGTTTGCCTTTACGTAAAAAAGAATCCCAACTATTTTCCCTTATATATTCGACCCGAAAATCTACGTCCTAAAACAAAGCTAGCATTACCGTCATCTAAACTTACACTAGTACACACCGGGCCAGTTTCAATGTGCGTCAAAATATATAATAAAATCCCACAGGCGATCAAGGCAGAAGAAAAAATAAGTTCATTTAAAAACAAATTAAAAAACATACTTATAAATAAATGTTATTATACCTTGAATGAATTTTTCGAAGATAATAACATTCTCTAAACTCATTACTATCTAACAGATATAATATAGACCTACAAACATAATTATAAGCTTTTTGCTGGAGTAAGCATTGTTATAAATGTAATTCATTGTTATAAACTTTTTGCTGGGGTAAGCATTGTTATAAATGTAATTCATTTGAATATAATTAGATAAGACATTTAGGTTAAAAATGTTTATAAATTGTTTATGTTTAGTTCTAAGACATAATTTACAAATTGCTGTGCCCAAACCGGGTTCATGTATGATCCAAGCATTTATAATAAGACCTTTGTAAACTACTACATGATGAAAGCAATAAATGATTTATGATTTATTTATGATTTATTCCTTATTAAAAGAGTATATCTATTTATCTATAAATAAACTGTCTATTTATTACAATTATTATTTAAATTAATTTAATAATAATCTTATAATGTAGGATTAAGTTCTTAGATAAATAATTATTATTACTTGGTTTAAATATCAAAGCGTTGGAATTTACCTACTTCTGTACTACGAATGAGACACAATGTAGAGAATTTTGTTTTACAATTATAAAATTACATTGTATATGATCAATGTATAGTCCAGCTTTATACAATAGTTAAGTACTTTACCAAGTCAGTACAATACGAGTACTAATTCTGTGCCAACGTTTGAGATGAAAATAAAGTATATTATGTCATTATCAAGTTATCACAGGGGCTCGATTCTCACGCGATAGACAAAATGTTTAAATAGAGATATTTCGAAATAAAATGGCGGATCCGCCATTTTGTCTACTGAAACCTGTTTTTGGTATTCTCGAAATGTCACCATAGAGGTATGTCGATGGCTAGCCCTGGACATGCAACGTGTGGTCGACAGCCGTAGAGATTGAATATCTTGATTGTTACGTCAGTCGAAGTGTCGAATTGTCTGTCTTTCTTATGAGATGGGTGACTATTTGGGACTGCGATGACAAATGTTAAGCAATTCTAGGAAATGGCCGGGTGTGAGATGGGTGACCGTTTGTGACTGCGATGACGAATGTTAAGCATCTTTAAATAAGGCCAGGTGTGAGATGAGTGACCATGTGGTTAAGCAACTTTGAAAAATGATCGGGTTTAGGATGGGTGATCAATGATGAAGTAATCTATGTTATACAACGTTTGCAAAGGCTGGGTCTGAGATGGGTGACCGTTTGAGACTGCGAATGTTAAACAACTTTGAAAAAAGGTTGGTATTGGGATGGGTGACCGACTAAGCCAGTAGTTATCAATGATAAACAGCGTTTCGTTTTTTGCAGACACACATTATGGGCGACTGACGCGCGTCATCCAATAGCCAGAACAATGGCATCGCGCGCGCGACAGACGCGATGTTTCTGGGTCAGCGCGCAACAATGTGGTGCAACACTCAGTTGTATCACGGTCTATTTCACATACACATTACAAAGTTAAACGAAAATTGCTACGAGCTACGGATGACTACGGGCTTGCTACGTAACAAGCTACGTAGATGTGCTACGGTTTATCCTTGCTACGTGTACCCAGAACCCTAGTGAATTACACAATATACGAAGTTAAAATATTATAACAATATTACATTGAAAATAATTTAACCTTTGATGGGTTGTTGGATGGGATGGCCCGCAAAATGAGACACAATATATATTATATTGTTGTCCAGCCACATCCGGCCGCTCGGGCGTTGATGAATTAAGTGGATTTTGTCGAAATGTACGCGTTATTAAAATAATAGTAAATAATAATTGATATTGTAATTTCTGAAGTGTTGATTCTTTATTTTTCAATTTGTGCTACACTGCGCTACTATTCAAATTGTTTAAAAAAAATATTAAGGCTTAATTACTAAATCTGAAATCCTTTGAAACAATGTTCATTTAGAGTATTTATTTGTTTGTTGTTATTTTAAAAGCTAAACAACAAGCATACACTAAATCCTAGAAATCCTTTAGTAAAGATAACACTTATCAAACAGCGAGGATTAAACGTTCTCGTCAGCATAGAATAATTGCTTAAATATTAATCCACATCTCAGCAATTTGCGCTATTTGCTCAACTAACATGAACCCACATTTCCACGCTCAAAGCAAGCGCTCGGTCTCGAGTGCTTAATTTTTATTCGAAAACTAACTCGGTCTATACGCTGAAATAGTTCTTAGTAGAATAAGTTTTTTGTATTTTTTGACTTCCATAACTAAAATTAAAAATAACTAATAGGATCACTTCCTTGTATGTTTGTTAGTCAATACCCTTTTTCTCAGGAATGAAAGAAAACGTTAAGTTGACGTCCACATTGACCAGTAAAATATCAGTTCAAAAGATATGACTATTGGACCTATCATATTGAACAGACAGTTAAAGTAAAAATCTTTATGCATTTTACCATATTAAGACATCATAATGTCTATGTCTAATCATAATCACCTTTTCTCACCTTCTAAGGCCACAAAGCTAAGTGCCGTCGTTGTCAATTTATCTAATACTAGCAACCGCCCGCGACTTCGTCGGCGAGGACAGTAAAGTAATATTTTTATGCCTTAGGAACAGTACCTATTTTTTCGGGATGAAAGGTACTACCATATTATATCCTTTTCTGCTTCCCTGACATCTTGTGTGCAAAATTTCATGATGATCGTTTGAGTAGTTAAGACGTGAAAGCGTAACAAACAAACAAACTTACCTATTTTTGGATTTATACTATTAGTAACGAAGTAAGGATTGTAGGTTATTTATAATTGCTGAATTGAAACTAAAACATACTTAGACAAAAAATATAAGCGTCAAATAGAAAACATAGCAAAGTTCAATTATTATCGAAGGTAATATATCTTTTAAATCACTATCTGCCAGCCAAACTACAGATGTTACAAGATAATTATGGCAGCTGTAATCCCTTGTAACACTTATACCGAACTCAACGATACAAGCGCTAATGTACAGTCATCTTCACAATCTTCCACTAACAGCTTATGTCAAAGCAATAAGGTTCATATTGCGATACACCTCGCCGTAGGACGTTGGCCACGGGCCAAGAGCGAGGGGCGATTATGCCCGAGTCTGTGGAGTCGATCGTGAGACCTTGTCTATAGAGCTACCATAGAGGTGATAATTGGAAGGAATGGATATTGTTACTGTGAAGATACCAGGTTTAAGTCTCCGGACAGGACACGATTAACGGAGAGGCTTCATGGGGGTTAGTTTAATGTCTTAAAACTTTTTCTGGCGCTAAGGAAAACATGAGGTAGTTTATGTAAGTATAATAATGTGTATTTATGTAAATGTAATACAGTACAAGGATATTATAAAAATATATCAATTTTAGGTTGTTTGGAAATCAAAAACTTCGTTATTAAGTTGTAACAAGATCAGAAACTCGTAATCGCTCTGTTCATAAAACCTCAAAAAAATTAAAAGGAACTATCTAAAAACTTAACTTCTCTCTCAAATAATGGACATAATCAAACCTACAGTTAATTCAAGTAGCTAACAACAGCCGCAGCCGATGAAGTCGCCAGCGCAGAAACGCGCAAGCATGGAATACGAATCTTCCAAATGAGCAGCCGAAAACAGCGCCGAGCCAGGACGCGCTAACGAGGTGGTCGCGACTGCAGCGACTACACAAAAGCTGTAGAGGTTTCTAGGTTTTTGTAACTTAAAAGAACATTGTACAGGTAACTATGAGTTCCGTAACATTATGATTGTGTTGTGAATAAAATATCTGTTCTTGGATTCGCCTACGTTACCTCTCTTATGTTAACGTTATTTTGTAGTTCTGATGTTATGGCACGAGAAATCAAAAATGGTAAGAAAATATAGACGATTCAAAAGCGCTTGATTACTAAGTTTATTCAAATAAATATATTTTGACTTTGACTTGACTAAACGAACACGTCTTGCTGATACTGCTGTATATTGTTAACAACATTTACATTCTGTTTTATCAAAAAATGACACTGAAATCTAGCATTTAAAAGGTAGACCAAAAGAAATCCAAAAAGGCTGTAGCGTTGCTGGTCGGTAATAGTACCTTTCATCAAAAAATAAAGAATTGTTCCCGAGGGATAGATAAAAACAAATGCCCATGCAGAAAAAGTCGCGGGCGGTCGGATGAATTAAACGTGTCTTACGATAGGAGCGCTTACTACACGCAACTTAGTAGAAACTATCTAACTTTGTGCATGAGCGAAGAAAAGCTCCGTTTTGTTTCGCTTTCCTCCGAGTATCTCCTGCGTTGATCGCTGCTCTCAGAGACTCAGCTCATTGACGGAGCGTCGCTGGCAGCCCGCCAGAGCTAAGAGGCTCCCCTAATCGCGGATTACTAGCTCCCCCATAAATCTCCGCCGTCGAATCGCTCGATGATGTGTTTACGCTCCCCTTGTTGCCGACGCTAACTATGAGATACGAGGTTTTCTTAACGACGCCACATTATGTTGGCAAAGCGCTCATAGTTTTTGCTGTCTTCAACTATATTATCTGACAATCTTCTTTATAAGATCAGTGAACTCTTATCCTAACTGTTACATAACTGATTTATTTTTATTTATTTATTCAAAAATGTTTGTAATATGTTCATTATTTTGACAACCTTCTATGAGCAAAGTCGAGCTTGTCTTGCTCCTCGGATGGTGGTGCTGCAAAGTTGTATGGGATTCCATTATTGTCGAGTTTTATTTCAAACATGTTAGGTGAAAAATAGTATATTGTACAGTGCGACAAGACTCTTTTGGCACTTGGCGAAAATCGGAACTAATTTTGACAGCTAAATAATAAGGGTCAGCTTCCAATAATATATTATTTTTAACACTGAAAGTGGCGCCACCATTTACTGTAAGTTAGCTAAGTGCCAAAATAGCCTTGACACACTTTATATCAAGAGAAGAAAACCCTATTACACAGAGGATGTTTATAAACTTTTATATAATGACTGCACGGCTGGCCAGGTCATGATGGCTCTACGCTCTCGGCCTTCAAACTTGGTCATTATTGCAGCCCTTAATGGACAAGCTGGCACATTGTGATGACCTTTGCTAAGCTCGGCTCTCGGCTATCATCATCGCTTCCAGCAACGCAGTCATTTTAGACCGCGGCAATGTACTATTATTGAGGCAAACCACAATTATCAAATACAGAACTGAAATAAGTCACAAACAGGCCAGGTAGTTCCAAAAAGCGTGAGCCACACAAAGGTAGCCGTCAAACGCTCACAGCCCAACACGTAGGACACAGATACACACAAAGGTGACACAATACTTAATAAATCTATACTTTTTGTTCATTTTCGGTTAATTTTAACCTGTACTTAAGTATTATGTAGCTCGTACTTTTCACCTGTGGCAGAGGTCAATATTAGCCAATTTACCGGCCGCTCCCGAGGGTCCAGGTTCGATGATACAGCGGCAATTTATCGTCGATTTAATGGCCCACCAGATTTATCGCCGGAAAAACCCGACGTGGGTCGATTACGATGACTGCCGTTTAATAACCTCATTTTAGATTTTTTTCCTAACGTATAAAGAAAATTTGAGTAGACTTTGTCTTAAAGTTTTTTTCTTTATTATAGCGTCAGCTCGGACTTCGTATCTAGAACGCATACTGTAGTCATCAGGCGCACACATCTAATATAATAATAGGGGTTAAAGTATGAAATTGCCGATTTTTTCTCACACACAGATACTCATATAATTATCTTCGATGATGTTAAAGATGCTTCGGTTGTTTATTTCGAATTATGATCATGACGGCCTGTCAGCAATAAAAATATATCTGATTTTCTTTCCTTAACTTAAAAAAAAACCTTATATTAGTAACTCCTTTTTTTGTTAGCAGAAATGACCTCTTATTTCGTTGTAACTTAGCCGATACTTATTTTTTTCGCGTAACCTAAGTAGCATACGTTATCTTAGTGTTTAAACATTAGTGCATAAAAGTTTAAAACATTAGCGTTCATGGTTGTTAAATAAATTAGGAAAATGTTGGTACGGAAAATTCAAATTCTTTAAAATTCTCCATACAAAACGGCAATTTCATACTTAAACCCCTAATATGAGTAAACTAGCGGCCCGCCCCGGCTTCGCACGGGTACAATGTAGTTACTAATATGGTGAGTGTGAAGTTATTAGACTATACTACAGGATATCTATATATAGTGGTGGCCACATAATTTTAAGGACGCCAGTCGATTTTCATACAAACGAAGTAACTTTTGAGAATTGCTTCTCCGCCAGGGATTGACCGAGCGGTGATCTGGTGATGGCCATCCAGGGAGTGAATGGAGGAGATCCAGATTTCTATACACACCCAAGTGATCTGACCAGCATTTTAAGAGATTTAAGGATATGTTTAAAAAAACCGCGAATATAGCATAAAAATGTATGAAAATCTTGCAACTGAAGATTCTGATGCTTACATCTCTTAGAATACTGACCAGATCAGTTGGGTGTGTATTGCGATCTGAATCTTCTCCATTCACTTCCTGGATGGCCATCATCAGATCACAGCTAGTTTAATCCCTAGCGGGAAACCAAGACTTCAAAATTACCTCGTTTGTATGAAAATCGACTTGTGTCCTTAATTATGTGGCCACCAATAATGTATATACAACGTACACAACTTACGCCCTGTGTGTGTCTGTCTGTCTAAGGCAACCTAGCTCCCAAACTTATGGACCGATTTTGATGCGGTTTTTATGCATAGTTTAAAAGATCGAAGTGTACAGACGGCGGGACTCCTTTTACCATTTATCCGATTATGATGACACTTTGGTGAGTTGTTCTGCTTACGATCGACAAGGTCCCTGGCTAAATAAACGGAGCATTGCAATACGCAAGCCGGGTGCAGCTAGTTCCAAATAAAAATATGTTGTGCATTATCAGGATTATCAATTTTGATCATCCAACACTTCTCTATAATATACAACGTGTTACAAAATCACCCCTAATGCCATACAAAAATGTAAATCCAAAATATCAAAATGTATGAAACAGCTGTTTTATTTTTCGAATTTTGAGAGTTGGTCCCAATAGTAAAAGTTGTTTAGTTTGATGGTCACTATATACCATAATCGGCATTAGGGGTATTTTTGTAACATGTTATACCTATACCTACCACATTTCTTGTCATGTTATCCGGTTGCAAAATAAAAAGGCTATTCGGCGAGCTGACTCTCGAACAGGCGACATAATATTAGAGCTGGCCATGGGAGAAACAATCACAGCACAATACACCAACCGCTCTTAAACTTTGTCCCTGTGCTTGATTAATTGTCATAGCATAGGCGACTTGACCGGATATTGTATTCTTTTAAAATTAATCTGATAATCAGATGGAATGATTTTGCACCTTATAACAACGCAATAAGGAAAAGATGACAGCACTGCCAACATAACGCCATAGGTACTATTCAATAAAATGCATTCTACCTCCTCTCAGGGGAAATGACCAAAGAGAATATAATACTACGTTAAGTTGACAAATGATATTTATTTTTCTTATTTAATCAATCAAATGCACAAAGAAGTTTCAATTCCGACGTCGAAGTCAATCACCCTAAAAATTGCTTTCTATCACTTTTTAACCCTGTTAGGGGATAAATATTAAAAAAATACGAAACACGTGTTCAATTAATTTTATGAAAGAATGTCTATGCCAAATTTCAAGTCAATCGGGCCAAGGAATCACGTTCTCCCATACAAACTTTGCGACCCTGTTTTACCCCTTTAGAGTTTGAATTTCGCAAAATCCTGTCTTAATGAGCACCTACGCCCTAAAAGGAGCCCTCATGCAAAATTTGAGACTCCTAGCACTTGTATTTTCTGAGATTTCGTGATCAGTGAGTGAGTGATTTTCCCTTTTATATATATAGATAAATAAAATATCGTTCTTAGTTTTAGCACAAAACGATTGCTACACGCTACACTGGCTGTCTGATTCATTTTCCATGCTGGGAGCCAAACCATTAAGCGTAGGGTAAATCACTTCTAAATTCTTTCGAGAACTAACACTTTATATTTCGTATGTGAACGGTTCCATTTGCCATTATGTAAATCACCAACTAAATGTGTCCCGCGTCTTGCCTTTGACTAAGTTTCCGTGCAGCAAAACAAATGTTGATATCAATTAGTGTTCACACGCAGTACACAGCTGTCTCATATGACATGACAAACATTGTAATATGTATGTATATCAAGTGACGCACAGAATGCTAACATTCCACTCTGCACAGGAAGCTCATTACATACATGTAGATTAACATTATGTATACCATACATCGTGTTCAGTTGAATACATCATAATTTGTGACTCCGCAATGGAACATAAAATATTTGCCGATTGAATCAGTTACATTCAAAAGAACAAAATAAATTAAATCTTGAAAATAATTTTATTGAATTGTTTGAAATTTTGAGATTTAAGCATTCACAATGCTATTTTTATATAATACTAAATAATATACTAGAAAAAATAGGACTCGCACCAGATCATGTTCTCGGACGGGAATCGAACCCGCGACCTTTGGATAACCGGTCCAATGCTCTGACCGCTGAGCTACCGAGTCACTAGTGGGAACGTCGAATTTCTTCCAGTATATCAACTCTTACGCTGCAAGCCAGCGCCATCTCACCAATGTAGAAGGAATTAACTTCAACATTCAACTGAACATCTTTCCAGATATTTTTAAACAGTTGATTAAGATGAGAAAGCTTTTTAACTATTTGAAATTTTGAGATTTAAGCATTCACAATGCTATTTTTATATAATACTAAATAATATACTAGAAAAAATAGGACTCGCACCAGATCATGTTCTCGGACGGGAATCGAACCCGCAACCTTTGGATAACCGGTCCAATGCTCTGACCGCTGAGCTACCGAGTCACTAGTGGGAACGTCGAATTTCTTCCAGTATATCAACTCTTACGCTGCAAGCCAGCGCCATCTCACCAATGTAGAAGGAATTAACTTCAACATTCAACTGAACATCTTTCCAGATATTTTTAAACAGTTGATTAAGATGAGAAAGCTTTTTAACTATTTGAAATTTTGAGATTTAAGCATTCACAATGCTATTTTTATATAATACTAAATAATATACTAGAAAAAATAGGACTCGCACCAGATCATGTTCTCGGACGGGAATCGAACCCGCGACCTTTGGATAACCGGTCCAATGCTCTGACCGCTGAGCTACCGAGTCACTAGTGGGAACGTCGAATTTCTTCCAGTATATCAACTCTTACGCTGCAAGCCAGCGCCATCTCACCAATGTAGAAGGAATTAACTTCAACATTCAACTGAACATCTTTCCAGATATTTTTAAACAGTTGATATTAAGATGAGAAAGCTTTTTAACTATTTGAAATTTTGAGACTTAAGCATTCACAATGCTATTTTTATATAATACTAAATAATATACTAGAAAAAATAGGACTCGCACTAGATCATGTTCTCGGACGGGAATCGAACCCGCATTGAATTGTTTTAAATCTTAAGCTAGCTTTTTAACAACTTTAACTTGTCTCTTTATTCCATATTTTATATTCTTATCACCGACCAAACTTTTGATTGCCGCAGTAAAACCATTTTATTACTGCCATAATTTTTCAAAAAATTTTTTATACTTGATGAACTGTTTACTCTTCCTACTACAAAAGAAAAATCTGCCGAAATTGGTAAAAAGGAAAAAAAAATCCGCTCGCTTCTCGGAATGAAAATGAGTAGTAAAGAGCGCTTGGCGCCTTTCAAAGTTAGCGCCCCTGGCCGTATTCGAAAACACTTTGGTATTCACTTGTTTTGTACCTACTAACTGAAGCCAAAGCACAGGGTAAAGACATTTTTAATTTCTCATACTCGGTAAGTGATGTATATTTAAACTGAGCAGCGGGTGGAAAACTCTTCTTTTCACCCTAGAGAGAAAATTAATTTAACAAATAGAACTGAATTTGGAAATCGAGTCACCTCATCAGCAACGCAAAAGTTTACATATTTAAAAAAAAATTAGAGTTAAAAAACAAATTGCGGCCATGCTTGTGTTTGTATAAACAAACAGCCAGTATGAGTTAAAAAAAAGTAAATTATAATATGGCGGGTGCAATACTAACTGTGAGCTATGTCAAAATTAAACATTTCAAACAGTTCAATTTGGTATTTTTTTTCTTTCCTTATATTATTTAAAATGAAAAGTAGAGTGTTCAACACTTAAATTAAAAAAATATTCCTTTCGACCCTTGTATAATAACCTACTTTTATTTTTGGGTTGGCCAAAGAATACTATTATTAGCCATGAGACTGCCTGTAAGCAATATCTATGTGTGCGTGCGCGGGAAATGGCGATATTGTTCCGAGCGGCTTTACTGTGCACTTTATATATTGTGTCCTAAGTCTAATATTTCATGAATTGAGTACTTCTTCTTAGTTATCCGGGCACGCCCCCGGAATTATTCTCCAATTCCGTCTCCTTTGTGTAACTTTTATAATTCGCGCCCGGAAAGTTCCGGATAATAAATATTGTTTTGCTACAATCCTCGTGAAGGAAACGTAGCGACGGAACAAGAACATTTTCACTGGAACAACACAATCTATTGCGGAATTACTTCCATGATATTTACTTTACTATGAAAACAATTTAAAAATGGTTGTGTTCCGGCAGTTAGAGGTAAGATAGCCAGTTCCTCGGTGTTGAGGATTCCAGGGGGCTGATTACGTAACTCTGTTGCTAACAATTCTCGATTGAAATCGATTGAAACCGCAGTTACATTGTTGCTTTAAGTAAAATAGTTGTCACATTGATGGTTCTTACTAAAGCAGCAATGTAACTGCGATTTCTGTCAGAGTTGATTACAACAAAGTTACGTAATCAGGGGGCGGGTGTAGTGCGCTTACACTTTTGACCTTATCGTCACTTAACATCAGGTGAGGTGAAGGCCTTCACAGTCCGATTCTTAGATTTTTCCTCTCATGCTTGAATTTATAGTTTTCTTTCAAACTTAAAACCTGTTACTAGCGCTGCTTTTTCATTAAGGAAACTATAGGTCTTATGTAAGATATTATTTTAGTATTTTGTTCATGAATGTGTACGACCGCTTGTTTCTTAATAAGTAAAAAAAATTAACACCTACTTGGACGAGCAACAGTACTTTCTGATAAGCGGCCTATATTCGGTGTCCAGTCTAACATTATGGCAACTTCTTCAAACAGGAGGCTTACATACTTTGTGCTGATGTCACAAAGTGCTTACATACTGCAGTAGACCACTAGTATAATGTCGTAGTGAGCGTTTATGATGATAATGTTTAAAAAAATATATCAGAGTGAGTTTAAGACATTATAATGATAAAATCACAAAAATGTGTACAATCAAAGGAAACTTTTCCCTTCGACAAGCATTTACTTCATTTGAATAAAGAAGAAAAATACATGTGAGTCTTCAAACTCACCGAACTCGTCAGTGATTGTCGCGGGCGGCGCGCGCGGCCTGAATACTGAGCGACTTATACGCGCCTGTCGGGGTTGCCAGGTTAAACACATACTTACCAGATGATGGAGAATGAGAGCAATGAGGGGATTTAGGAGTGAAAAGAATGTGTCACGATTATTAGAAACTGAATCAGTAAAATTATACGCTGTTGCCGATATCACATCAGGCACATGTAGATGGTTCCTCGATTGTCTTTTGATTGAAACAGAACTAGACGGCAAGAGTGTAGGGATATTATGTAGATTATGCCCGGGTTCTGAGGTACTTATCGGTGGTTTTTCGGAGGTTTAACTTTATCGGAGGGGTCTACATTATCTGATTTTAAGGTAATTTTGTTATCTTAAGCCAGATAATGCGGACCCCTCCGATAAAGTACCTTAGAAACCGGGGGTAAGTTAATACTGCACAGAGTCAGTATCGAATGTTATTCTAAAATTGCTCAATATTTAATTACAAAAGATTACTAACAAAATCTTATGTAGATACGTACTTAAGTAACGTTTTTTATTGACTACTTTTTAAGTTCATATCATAATCATAAAATCACTTATTTGCTGTTTTTAGAATTATATTTTTATCTTTAAATGGCAACACCGCTTGCGAACGCAAACACGCTGCCGCACGTACCACCCGCAAACACCTCCGCTCCGTGTTTTTGAATCACGTACGATTTTTTTGTCACTCGCGCAAAAATAGATTCCCCAAAAAACTATGGAGCTGTATTTTTCGGACAAACTACCGATTGTGTACATGCAAACGGCGCTTCAATAATTTCAGCCGTCTCGTAAAGCTGGTTCACCCACATTTATAACATTTTAGCGTGTCTGATCACCATGTCTTTATTTTACATTGTCCTTTTGATACAGTATTACCACAGCGCACGCCTAACAAAACAGGCCTTCCTTATGGATGGATGAGGAGGATGGGTCATAACACCAATTGGGCACAATGCGGGTTGGTGGGTGTTAACGACTTCAAATGCAGCCGGGACCAATGGCTTAAGATGCCTTTGGAAGCACGAAGGAGCTCGATAAAATAAATGTTTGGTCACCCATCCCATGAACGACCCTTGCTAAAGTTGATTAACCTCCGTAATTGCAGGGCCAGGTACCACTGCGCCACCGAGCTTCCTAAATACAGTCGAACTTATAAGGATTTCTAAATTGTATCTTAGTCTTACCCACATATGATTAAAAATACATGAAAATCAACTTTTACCTACATAATAATTACAAACTTACAGTCACGTCTTAAAATATGTATAAAGTTTAGAACTTTGTCACTTTGATGTAGTTGTTATTATTTGTCATTGATTTCTGTTCAAAAAACTAATTGCATTTAAAGTGACAGAGTACTAAACTGTATACATATTTATCGACATGACTACATCTTACATAATTATGTTTTGATGCACTTTCGTATATAGTCAAAGATATTCTTAGATAAATAAAAAAGGTTTTCTTCATAATTTAGGATTAAAATGTTTTTCTGTGATATTATAATAATATATAAAGCGGGTATTAAAATCCTTCCCACAGAGTAAACAAACTTTGATGTGTCGTTTCAAGGGAAACCCATATAATTCTATTACCCGAGAAAAAAAACGGAAAATCAACGGAATGTGTCCCGAACGGCACCTTACGGCGACCTCGCGCGGCGCTCCGGCGGCGGCGGCGCCGTTTGCATATATTGAGCACCCGCCTTAAGTATAGATTAGGATTTATATAAAAAATAAACAATAAATTACGCTTGTGTTGAACAATTATTATGCAATTTAAGTACCTGTAATTCCCTCATCTCATTGTATACTGCATCACTTACCTGTAATGAAAAAAAAAGTTTTAGACATCATCTAACGGAATAAAACTAAAATGTGTGTTAGGTACTTCAGCATAATTTTCTATTCCATTATAAAGTCAGTCAGATTTTGTTTGGTTTGCAGTACGGGCAACCTAATAAAGGCAATGCCCCCGGAGTAGCCCTAGCGCCCCCCCCCCCTGGAATAGCCCTTACGAAAAAAAAGGTGTATGTACGCGGGCAAACGCGAAGTCGCGTGTTAGGGGCTCACTCGCTCCCCCGAACCTTTATTGCCCCCCAGGAGAATTCTGTCTGAACACTAAGTGCAGTCCAGGTCACTACACACTGAGCCAACCGAGTGTGAGTGGAGTCATCGACACGGCGGCAAATAACAAAGATAATAAACCAATCGTTGAAAAGTAAACATTATAACACCTCATTTTGAATTCGATGGAGTATTATTTAGCGATAATCCACCGAAATGAAGCCATCTGTCGAGGGACCGCTTGCTAGGGCTTCCAATATCGACTCGTCATATAACAATATTTTGATGAAATTCGGAAAATGAAACAAAAATGGTTTACTTTAAATAGAATTATATTATTATATAAAGGAATTCAAATGAAAAATATTAATAGATAAGTAAAATATGTTATTTGAAGTATGTGAGTACTACATGAGTGCTGCAGAAAGTGTGAAGAAGTCCTTACAACAATGTAAATATTTTGTAGCCTTTACATGTCGCATTTTTCAACCGTTTCTCGAGAAATTTTGCGAGCAGGGTTCGATTATACTTAAGTTTTCGTCCTCGATATTGGCATCAGACTATGTAGTACCGCGCAGGAATCGCCACTCGTGCATTAAACTGAGAGGGTATACATTTTTTATTGTGAGAGCTAATAAGGTTTATAATGTCTATACATATTGATTCAAGTTATATGCATTTTTCGTTTAAGTATTAATTAATTATTTAACAATGGTTTTTTCTTTTACAAGAATTTTATGAATTTAAATAATCAAATCATCACATGTATGCAATAAACATACACAGTCTGTTTTCCTTTTTGGGATAGGCAGTCTACAAAATGTGCCTAAAGTTTGCAAATTATACTTGATTTTTTGAGTTCCAGCAATAGTAATTTTACGACATTGGCGCCAAACACACGCTAAATCTGCGTTTCAATGTTAATATTTTCAGAAACCCCAGTGGAACCTGACAAGTCTAGTGACAATGAGGTACAGACGAAGTCACTTAAATCTACAGTGGAGTCAGCGATATCCTGAACATCCTTGGTGAGTATCCGACAATTCCTAAGGTGTTAGGTAAATAAATTTTTCCTGCTTTAGCTGTGAGATTGGAACATATCACAACATCTGGATTGACAACTGAAGTGAGAAAGGAGCTTTACATTTACATTCCGGAATGGATGAAAACACCCGTATAATTATGATAGAACTTCACGTACAGGTAAGTTCGTTTAATCATTAATAATTACTAATATGAATTTTTTAGCGATTCAGTTTATCGAAATTTTTCATAATGGCGGAGATATTTTTTTTAATAGGGGGTTGAAAACGTAAATAACATTTTTCGGCCATTTCGAAAAATGCAAAGCCTGACTCGCAAGGTCTACCTATGCTCACATAGCCACTAGTAAAAGATAAAAAAAATCTTTCATTCGCACTGTCATCCATCCGATGCATTATCGGATGACAGTTCGACATAAAGATAAACTTCGCATGATTCCAAATAAAACAAAATTGCTGAGAGATAACTTGTTCTGTAATGCATCGCGTATAACAAAGTCCCGGTATCAATACGTAATGGTGATGTTGATATAATGACATTTAAGCATAAACTGAAAACATTTCTTATCGACAAATGTTACTACACGCTCAATGATTTTTTAACTGACCGTAATATTTGATTATTATATATTTTTTTAAATATTTATCTTTAAGTTATTTATGTTGTAAATTATGTCCAATTTAACTAAATAATAATAATATTTTTTAAATGATTGTATAATATACCTATATGATATGAATTGAAATCTGTTTTGTTATCATATTTTGAATGAAAATCAATAATGTTAACTTATTTCACAATTTTAAATACTGCGAATGACATGATGATACATATTTTTACTTACTTAAATAATATTTCATTGACTATTTAAAATTTTGCCATTGTATTGTATTTAATTGTATGCCATAACGGCGGAAACCAGCTGAACATCTTAATATTTTTACAAGAACCTTATTTACCTGTGTTTCACAATAAATGTATTTGATTGATTGATTGAAATATCAGCGTCGACCGAAAAATCTTTGCGAACCGTAACTATTTATTTAAATTACGTATATTTAAAACTTATTAATATCCTGCTTCCAGAAGAGTCTATTTGCAATATATTTAAAATGTATTGACTTTAAGAGCAATAAAAGTGGGCGTCCACGCTCGCAGCCTCCGATGCGTCGCAGGAGTGTTTATTCAAATACACTTCGCATTTGAAATGGCCTCAACAGCTCGGGCCGAGTAAACCTATATTTATAGGGGCCCATTTACAATTATTACCACCAATCATACAGAAGCTGGATTTGTTGTTCTCTTCTGATAATCGAACTGGGGTCTACTAAAATATTCAGTCTAAGCTGTTAACAAGCACTCGTGAAAGTTAAAGAACGTCATCGGTTCGGAAAACTAAGTCGGGAGATCTTGTATAGAAAAGAATCAACAAGGTACAGTCAATTCTTTATGTCGATGTTTGGATCGAAATGTGGTCACAGCTTTATTTCAAAAAATATTAAATTAAAAACTAGTTAGATTACTATGGTATCATGTAAAAAAACTAATAATTACTAGTAAAAAACTTATAACACCCCTCTTTTTGTGTTGGGGTTTAAAGGTGATCAACAGCTGAAATCACAGAAAACATACCTGAAATCCCAAACTGTCGACGCAGGTTTGCGGTTCATTGATAGGTACTCAGCTCTAATAAAACTGTAGAGTTTAGTCCAGTATTTCAGCAGTTTCACACTAAACTAACTTTTATTACCATCGGCACAGAAGTGATAACAGCTTTGCGAGCACCGTCGGCTGTTATTTAAATGGCGACAGTCGTGTTTATCGGCGCCACGTGTCGCGAGAGCTCTTCAAATTGAATGCTCGGACTCAACAGTTTATGGAATCAATTCTGTCGCACAAACGATTGGACCAATTTTACATCAATCAATGTACCGGGTTTCGATTTTCGACTTATGGATTTTTAATGTCGGTTTAAATAAATGAAGAAAGATGTTTGATTGCATAAGTATGAAATTAACAATTTTTATGGAGAATTTTAAAGAAGTTGCATTTTCCATACAAATATTTTCTTAGTTTATTTAACAAACATGAACGCTAATGTTCTAAAACTTTAATGCACACAATGTCTAAGTTTTAAGCTAACTAATGCCATTGTTAGATGACAAAAAATAAGTATACGCTAAATAGCTTATCACATACACAAACCCTTAGTACTTCTATAGAAACTTTATTAATTATTTACAAAATATGCAAAATTCCATTATAAAATATAACTAATATTAAAACAATTAGATATGGATAGTGCTTAAAACCGACTAACAGTAGTATTTTGCTATGTGCGATTACGAATCCAATAAATACTTATAAAATACTAATATTGGAGTGCGCGTGGACTGCCCAGCAGTGGGATAAAATGTAGCCCAAGGTTCCATCTATATTCGTCCAAATTTCGTCAAAATCAGTGGTCTAGGCGTGAAAACGTAGACAGTTATTTTCGCATTTTTCGCAAGTATGGATTTTGCACGTAACAATACAATGTCTTAAGAGTTGTCATAACATGAGAATTAACAATCCGGTATAACCAGGGGATATTGTCTAATTTCAAAATCTATCGCAATCGCTTTTATTTGACAGATGGATGTGACACATTGCTGCATTTCTTTGGTAAGTTTTTATTTATGCCAAAAAGAAGCATCAATGTATTACATCTTGAAAGCGATTGCGATAGCTTTTGAAATTAGACAATAGAAGGGCAGGTTACAGCTTTATCTTTCCGCTTTTATCTCTCATAAGATACACTATGTGCACGGAATATTTTATATGCCAAAAAAAGACGCCAGAGATTTGAGTGCAGTTGTTTTAGTGCCCGTTTTATGGCTTCACTTCACGCTCGGGTGAGCACCGACGCGTTCCGTCGGCGTCGCGTCCTTCGATTAGACGGCATCGGCACGAATTTTTATGAATATCGGTACATTTTCAGCTTCAGCGAAGTGATATGTGGGCATCTGGTTAACTGACAGAAACTCAGCAAAAATTATTTTTTTACGATTTATTGATTTCGAACTCCACCTTTATTTGAATGATAGCTAAAAGTATTCCGCGATGCATCCTACGCATATTACGTTTCAGGCTGAATCAGATCAAAATAGGAAGAATACTTATTCACAAAATTTAACACTATTTTACACTAGACAAACAGTCAATGATGAATGATGAATTTTAATTTCTGTGACGAGTCTAACTGGGTGTTAATATGTCATAATAAGTATATATTTAAAAAGTATATAACTATTATATCAGTTGTCTAGTCCTCATATTACAAGCTTTGCTTAGTTTGTGGTTAGATGGCGCTGTGTGAAATTGTCCAAGCATTTATTTATATTTTTACTAATGCAAGTAAGTATTGTACGTACTTACCTTGAATATGTGCACCACTATTGGAGACTCAAAATGTCGTATTACTTCCTTCTAAAATTATTCAATTAATCAGTCGTCCCACTACACGCATGACAAAACAAACTTGGTAGGTATTTCACTTGTTGGATCTCACATATTATAACGATGTATTATGAAAATACTTCACATTCACTTCACACGGAAACATTTCGCAGTTCGTCATATTTTATTCAAAATCAACAAGAATTCAACTCAATTATTTATTTGAAAGAGTGAAATACAAATTCCGCTCCACGCGGCGCGAAACGCGGCCATTCTGAAAGATCAGGGGTCTACTAAACGGAAGTAAAAAAAAAACATTTTTTAAAAACGTCATCCGTTTCGCGAGATCTTGTACCGAGACAAAACGACAAGGACTGATTTCTTCTACATTCTGATTGAAATGGGAACCAAGGGAATTTTCCATGTAATCTCTGGATTCTATTTTCCATAATTCAGAACTATTTTGCTAACGCTACTTGACTGCGTAACTGTCATTTTTATTTACTTTGACAAAGCCCCATCCCATTCTAATCGCGCGCGGATTATATAACAACCTATTTCATATAATTTAAGTCTTATAAGCATACTAATAATTGTAATTTACAACAAAAAAGGTTCTTATTTTGAATTTACTTCAGCGTAGCGCCGCGCCATGGCGCCGCGCTGACGGCGGCTGCGGCGGCGTGTCGGTAAAACAGTGCTGAAGTGATAAAACAGTGCAAGCCTATAATGAAGATTAAAAAAATAAACAGCGTTTTAATAAAATTCCCTTTGTTTTCATAATATTCATGATTAATTAACAAATGTGTTTAAGGTTTTTTCCTTAAAGCTTCTACGTATAAAAAAAGCATTGTAGCTATGAGATTGTAGAATGCAACGGCCTTACCACAAAAGATTTTTAAACACTGTTCAACAAGTGTTAAACTTAGACACTGTTTAAATGAGATGCTGTCACTTTTTTGACAATATTGTTTGAAAGAGACGGCATCACATTTAAGCAGTGTCTAAATTAAACAGTGATTTAAAACCTTTTGTGGTAAGGCTGCAAGTGTTTGATTTCTAAAACATAACATAGAAACAATGAAACTATTTAGAGAATTTGGTAAAACGAAAGTAACTGTGAGCTTCCATCCGTGTGTTTATAAAAGTTAGCTAACTTTGAAATAGAAATAGAAATAATTTTATTTGCTTATGATTGGGGTACATAATTTATAGGTCTTAATAAGTTACATCTCCTCCCATTCAGCCAACAATAGTAGCATGCATATTTATTTTATATATTATTAGGTGCAATAAACTATTAAATTACAATAAGTCATAAAAAAGAAATCAAATAAAAACAAAAACAATAAAGGCAATCACAAATACAAAAGCTTTATGATTTTATTCCTTTCGCCATTAAGAAGGGTTTACAAATGTCAAATAAAATAAAAAATTTACAATGTCAATCTTAATTTTTCCACTTTCAATCAAATCTAATGGCAAAGCTTCCTCGGCAGAACTAACCGAGTAAACTGTCTTGATATACTTGGTGCCAAATGCTCCAAGCAGCATTGGAATACGATGCACCCGCATTCTAATGAAAAATGAAATAATATCAACTCAAGAACTGGCAGTATGGCTTAGACCTTCGCCTGTCCTGAAAAGGACGAATATAACTACTACTACTACTACTAATGGCAAAGTGGCGTGGCGTCCATTTCGGAAAACTAATGAAAAGTTTTAAAAATAAAAGTTTGTTAACATGTCAATTCTTAATTATTAATCAAATTTATACGTTATGTCAAGTGAGATACAATAAAATAAAGAAACAAAAAGAGATATACACCCAGGCTATACAATTTGCGCAGTAAGTACATAATTTTCTAATATAAAATATCCTGCTACAAGAAAATTTTACCTTATATACTTAGTAGGTAGATTCGCAATGATTGTGGTTCAAATAATCTTTCACCGAATAAAAAACATGTGCGGTAAGCCATTTAAATAAATTACTTAAGAATTATGTTAAATTCCTTTCAGGTAGATGATTGAAAGTTACTATGCACATCCAGAAGCAATTCTTTTTCAAGCGACTACTTCTTGGAAAAAAGTCTGACACCAATCCGCTTCCATTGCCTGTTTGAAGTAGTGGCTGTTTTTCTTGACGAATTTTGAGATTTCAAAGATATACATACATGGAAGAGGTAAGACATTCAATGACTTAAATAGCGGTGCACATGGTTAATCTGGTGCAGTCCCACAGATGGCCCTTATACATTTTTTTTTTGTGCAATGAATGCTTTATTCACATTAGTACTGTTTCCCCAAATGATCAGGCCGTATCGTAGGATGGACTCGACATAGGCAATTTGGAATATACTCTATTTGCTTACGCGGACATCTGTGACGGAGTGTGACAGGGTATCACAGAGTGTCACAAAGTTTGACGGGTGTGACGCGTGACACGGGTCGCGACCCGCGGGTCAAGAGTGCAAACGCCGCGCGAGTAACGTGACCGCGGCGAGGTCACGGCGAGACCGTGACGTGACCGTGATGTTGGTAGCCGTGCATGAAATTAACACATCACGTCGAGGTCTATTATTTACGCAGTTTGTTCAGGTTGATTTGTTGAGTTATTTTTGGGTATCGGTTACAGACGCGTAAGACGTAAATTAGATTACGTAGTCTATTACATACAGCTTATCATACCATCGATATCAATGTAATTAAACTGTTGTGTTCTTTGTAGTGTAGTCCCATTACAATAATTGATCGAACTGTATGCGTCAGTTTTCTTTTGAGGAAACGATAATCTGAAGTACGAGGTTTCTAGCCGTAGATTTTAGAACTGAGAATCTTAATATCTAACTTTGTACATACCTACGCATAGACTAAATTAATACATATTTCAGATAGTAGAGATTTAACTTTCATTGGTATATAGTTTTAAAAAATAATAAAAATTGTAATAGGTGCCCTTCTAGAAGTGGATGACATTATACTATTTTCAGTGACTGACTCTGAATAGTTGCAAATATTAAAATGGCGGTGCGGCCCCTGACAGTTCGCAGTAATTTTTCAATTTCGGACGGCAGGCCCCGCGGGGTGGAGGGTGCCAAAAGGGGTGCCATAAAAAACTTGACGTTTCAATCGTATCACTAAAGAAAAGGATTGTCGAACAGAGGCAATGTATCCTTGAATTCTTCGCTCATATTTTATAATGTTTATTTTTTACCAGCGAAAAAACCTTGTGGTTGCCAAATTGAATATGAATGGTGTCACTAGCGCGTTATTATCCTGACTCGTCGGATAGAAAGCGTGGCTAGGCACCCTGCTATTGGCATGCGAATTACTTTAACAATGTAAGTATGGAAGATGTCATACAGAATTATCACAAGAAGCTTGTCTATGGACCCAATCCCGCTAAATGTGAACGATTAAACCAAAACTGTTACGTTGTTATTTAGGTTATATTTAGGTTTAGTTGAGCATTAGAATTCTCATTTGAATGGTCAAATATAGGCATCCCTAGGCATGTAGGCATAGTAGCTTTCAATAATTTTAACAAAACTAAAGCGGTTTAATTTTCTTTGAACTTTGTAACGATTTAGTATTGGTTTTATCGTTGAAACTAGACCCAAATAACAGGGCAAGTTAAACAAAACCGTTTACAATAAATTGCACAATTTGTCTTTGTGGTCTTAACCTTTCTATCCGATAATCTGACTGAAATATCGTTACTTATTTCTGTTAGCTGATAAGATAAAAAAGTCTAGAACGGGTGGTAGGAAAATATATAGACATTCAAAAGTGCTTAAGTTTTAAGTTTATTTGAATAAATATATGTTGAGCTTGACCAGTGAGTTGTGGCCTAAGTGGTAATGTAATCCTTTGTCTCTGTTTCTTTGTCGTGTCCTGTGGTATCAGTGCGAATGGTATTGTTGGCTCGAAGGAGCTCCACGCCACGCGGACTACAAAGGGCTCGTCTATGGTTCAATCCAATCTTATTATTCCTTTCGCACGTGGCTTCGAATCTGAAGGGTTTATTAATCTCTCATCTGTATTGTGGCGCTTCTGTGTCACTGGTGAAGAGTTCATTGCTGTAAAAATATTTTGGTGACATCTATAAAGTCTAGGCTGCGCTCCCGTGACTGACTTTTTGCCGGCTTAATATAATTATTACAAAGACCATTTAACATAAACTATTATTATTATAGTTATTGGATCGAAGACTTTCTTAACCTTTCAACGCCCGGAAAATGAGACACAATAGATATACCATTGTTATCCGGTCGCATGCGGCCGCTCGGGCGTTGCTGAATTAGGAGTGTTTTCGCAGTTTACAGTTCAAATAGGCTGTCTCACTTATAATTTTTAACTTTAAAAATAATAAATGACTTGATTTATTTTTGGTGAATATTTTCAATACATCACCTATATTTTTATTTACACTTGGATATATTTTAGATTTACTTGGTGAAATAACCTCAAAAATAATAATTTTGAACTGTGTCTCGAGTTTGTGTTGAAATAATTTTCTTTCTTTCTTTCTAGTTTTTAATTATAAGTTTTCAACAAAAACAATGTTATGTACACACGACAGCACGTCAGGTTATACAGTTAAACTGCGAAAACAGATTTTATTACTTAGGGCATAAAGGCGGTCTCAAGGTCAACATGTATAGTCTGAGGTGCCGTCGTGTGTACAATATCCTAATACTATTCTATTGACTATGTGTTGAAAATATTCACCATAAATAAATCAAGTCATTTATCTTTAAAAAAAGTTCAAAAGTGTGAGTGAGAAAGTATATCTGAACTTCAAAATGCAAAAACGCTTATTTTAGGTCGTGGTCTGTGTATCACTACAAGTCCAAAAACAAAATGGCTCAATTTTCCTAAGAATAATCGTAGAACATGTGAGATAGTGTGATAACGACCAAAGTGTTCCCGCTAGTCCCAGGGGCTCACACCCCAGCGAGGGGCTTATGACTTATGGTAATGGACTAATGACGACTGCAGCCGTTTTATTGATCATCCAGGATAACTTAGGAACAGGAAAATAAAACATTTTGTCCTCAGTTATGTCCAACTTTACGAGAGTGCGCGATCCAAGTTTTGATAACCGATTGTGCAACTTATGGGATAGAAAGAACAATGAAATAAAAAACTAATTTTCAGATTTATACTACGTAAAAACATACTACGTACTTATATATTATTTTAGTACGATAGGAAAATCACTTAAAAAACACTGTAAAGGCCTGCTAACTTGGCCTGTCAGGGTTTATGGAAGCCAATTATTATTAAAGACAGAGTTAATATCAATGAAAGATTTTTTTGAGATTTTAGCATTCACAATGCTATTTTTATACAATACTAAATAATATACTGGAAAAAATTCGACTCGCACCAGATCATATTCTCGGACGGGAATCGTCCAAATATCACAGGTTCGATTCCCGTCCGATATTATTTACTAATGAAAGATTTATTTTATTATTATTATTTTAAAGGGCTGTTTTATCGGAGTGCGAGCAGTGCACAGTTAAGAAAGGCAAAAACTTCCAAAGTTTATTTTTTTAAGTAAAATATTCAAAAAAGACTTTTTCTTTGAAAACTTGTTTTTGAATATTTTGAGCAATCCCAGTGTCATATAGGTACATACATCACTCATAAAAAGAATAAACAAGTGCGCATCTCCATACATCGCAGAGGTACGAAGGTACGTACGATATAGAAATCGGTGGGATTTCGTCCATAGTGCCTATACACCTACATTTCGGGCTGTTTGGCTGTAACAATTTTATGACGCATGGGGTGAGAAGTTCGGTTCGCATAAATAATGCGCCGGCGTTCGGCCCTCAATATGTAATGAGGGACTCGGGGCTATTAGTGGCCCACTGAGTTTGGAACTATTGCCATTTGTTGGTATTCGGGTTTTGGGTCTTTGGGATTTTCGTGTTGTGCCTAAAATATGAATAAGTACATACATAAGAGGAAAACAGAAATATGTATTTTAGAACGTTTTAAAGACGAGTAAATGGTTGTAAAATCTTTGTTTTATTGGATAGTGTTATTAAAACAATGGTTTCATAATTTGACAAACAATTTTCTTCGAACATTTAGTTTTGTATTTTACCACATTTTTATTCGGTCGCTTTAAAAAGCAAATAAGATTAAGCCAGAAGGTTTTGAGGTTATTTACTTCTGAAATTTCCGTACATAGGTTAATTTAGATTTTCAAATTTCCCGTCGATTTTCTACCTTTTGAGTTTTCGTGGTCAAAGGAACGTATCTTGAAACGTGTGTTATTTCAGTTCAGTAGATACTCTTGTTTGCCACCTCACCGCTTACTCCTGTCCTGTCCTGTTTCTCCATCCCGCGCGGTGTAATCGTCCAAACTCATCAATCGGCGGGCGCGTTCCGGGTTCGAGTCCGCAAGTTTTATTGTGCAAGTTGTTGCCGCTGTCTGTTCCGCGCCGCTGGCATCGCCTCGTGCCGCCACACACAACGCACGGGAATACAGTAGTCTGAAATATACGTTAGTTTGAGAAGGTGACCATTGTCAAAATATTTTATCTAAAAAGAAATTAACAACTTTACAAGTCGAAATTCAGTTTTTGTTTAGATTTCTGATCTTTTTTATTTTTTAATATTCTCATTATTATTGCAGTACAAGTAAAGCTTGACCATAAGGAGTTGACAAAAATTATTAAAGGCTTGACTTTCTTTGCAAACATGTCAAAATCACGAATAACTTGGCAATACTGGCTATATTTAAACTGAAAAGTTTTAGTTACATTTTATTTGAGGACCTCCTTGGTCGAGTGGCTTTGTACACCGGTTTTCAAGGTGTCACCATCTCTGAGGTCCCGGGTTCGATCCCCGGTTGGGTCAATTTAGAAAACGAACTTTTCTATATTGGCTCAGGTCTGGGTGTTTGTGATACCACCGTTGTCTCCGATTTTCATAACACAAGTGCTTTAGCTACTTACTTTGGAATCGGAGCAATGTATGTGATGTTGTCAAATATTTATTTATTTATTTACTTTCTACTCTTTCCGACTAAGCTGTAAGTTTGCGAAAAATATTAAATACCTTTAGGAAAAGAAAAATAGTGACATAAGTCAAATTAATTACTAATCTACTCCCACAGAATATTTAGTAGTATCGGTATGTAATGTAATGATTCAAATTAGTGGCATTGACCCTCTGATTGCCACAGGAATTATGTATTTGGAATCGAAATTAATCTTCCATAACTCAATATGCTAATGCAGTTTTATTCATTCAAGTTCGATTTTTCAAAGTATGCATATCCTACTGCATATCTATGTACTGTGTCTAAAAAAGCAGTAAAACAACGTGAACGAGTCGACACTTCCCGCTGCGGTTCTAATGCGGTGTATTGAAATGTTTCAATACCTTTGTTGCTGTCGCTATCTCCGAATAAGTGTTCAACCACTCTCTCGCTCACTCAACTCCGACGTTTTCGATACATTCCCATTCCCACTAGAAAGTTACGTCCGCTATGACACTGACTTGCAACGCTATCGAGAAGCCAATTTCGGAATTTCTCAAACGCCTCCTTTGAGTGGTTCCATGAGTTGTCCATGAGGGTGACGTGGGAAAGGAATGTAATTTTGTCTCGCAACATTTTTGCGAGACTCCGGTTAGATTGCGTTCGCTACTAATAAAATTATTTTGTAACTTGAATGAAGTCGTCCGCGGCACGTGAAATTGAAACATGTTCTTATTGAAGGAATGTCGTATCTGTTTCTGTTACATCTGTATGATTGAAATAAAACTAAGTTACCTTCATGAAGTACTTAGCTTTGGGAATGTTAGCCAGTTTGCCTTTTCAATGAATTCTTTATTGAAACAAAACTCTAATACGGGTAGCTAAATATCTAGCGTTGTTTATCAAAGTTTTTACGGAATTGAATACTAGTAATTTGATGAAGAAAATGCAAAACTAATAAAAATAGTTTAAATAAATTACTCATGTGTCATATCCTTAAAAGTAAATTATTTTTATGAATAGAAATCTAAGAAGTAAAATAAACAATATGGAGTTAAGTAACAAGAGACCATAACGTGTCGGTAAAACGGGGCGGAAGATTGAACGACTCGTTTAGTTTACAAGTTAACCGTTAACTCGGGAGTGAATCGGTAATTTAAACTAGATTACGACCGCATAAATTAGCGAGCCGTTTAGTAACTGTTGTGTTTAGGTAATGTTGAGTTACTGAAATTAGTTTAAATTAATTGATCAATCAAGGAATCCATTTTTGATCAGTAGTTTACGTTGGAGTACGACAGTTATTTCACGGTTAAAATATTTGCTAAAAGTTTCAATAATACGTATTTTAATATAAAACAACAAAATGGCTTAACAAAATGGCACAACTGAAAATAAAGACATCCTCAACAAACCTTATGATATTAAAAAATAGACGAGAGGCGACTGTACCAAGTTCCGTGAATTTATTTAACCCCGTCAAAGGGAGGAAAGAAGGGGATGTGTTTATATTCAATTTGGAGCAACTGTGACATTAGGCTAAATGTACCCCCCAGCCCCCTCGTAATCGAGAGTGAATGTAGGTCTGTGTCACGCACAAAAAGTTTACTCGATATCAGAGCTTAAACGGAGTGGTTACGTTCTCTTTGATCAGAGCAAGCGAGCGAGCGTAGCGAAACGGACGCGTTTTATTTAAGTTGTTTAGGTTTATGGTATCGAGTCCTTGTACGAAAATGTCAGTACTCAATCATCAATCAATGTTAACTGAAAAATTTAACTTTATAGTTAGATTGTACCAGACGTACGAATCACGGCGTACAATCTGGGGGCCGAATCTAGCGCACTGCAACATATCTCGAATTCGACACTAACTCTAATCACAATTCTCTATTAAAAATATCACTAAAATCTCTATTGTAGCCAAAAAACTTATTCTCAGCGATTTTCGACACTTTGCAAACTCTACAATTTTTTGACTTTTTCGAGATATCTCGAACTTGGCAACTATATCACCTCCCTGGAGGCCTTCAAATCGCGAGTGAATAGGTCACTTCATAGGTATCTTCTAAGCAAGCGCGATTCATCGTAAGTAGATCGCTTACCATCAGGCTTGATAGCGGTCAAGCGCTTGCATATCTATCATAAAAAAGATAGAATTGTTTTATTTTCCTGTTATCAAATTGAAAAGCTTTTCATAACATTTGTATATGTTCTTAATTTGCGGAAAAAGAAACTAAACTGAACTAGTCTTTTTAAATAGGATCTATTTTAACTTTTATTTATTTTCAGAGAAAAGGACGAGGGCTTTCACGAGAATTAAATTTTACTTATAAAAATAGCACTGTAAATGCATAAGTTTACATAACACAATTTTTAACTAACTAACTACCATATAACTTAAATCTCTTTTTAACCGATTTAAAAAAGGAAGTGGTTATTCATTGGTCGATAGGGCTCGCATTCGCATGCTGTATGCGAGAGATTTTCTGTTTACGCATGAGTCGCATGACATCAAATATGTTTCATTCCGCAAAAGTAATAAGAATTTGTCAAAAATCTATTTCTAGTGTAGAGTGGTGGTGTGTGTATAAGTAATGCAGTGAGCGACGGTTATTATTGTTAACTTTACATAAGCACTGGCGCTCGTCTGCAGTAAGCCTTAGGGGGGAACTAAATTCTAATGTTCGATGGCAAGACAGAGGTTAATATGTGAGCTTAGCAACTATACAAGGTCTCCCGCTTAGGGTTTGCGAACCGATGACGTAGCTTCTTTGACATTCACTAGTGCTTGTAACAGCCTAGACTGAATAAATGAGTTTTGAATTTTGAATTTGAATTTTATTATTGTTTGTGCCTTTCGATATCAATGTGTTTTATTGTGATCAATACAGTTCTAAATAATATACTAGAAAAAATACGACTCGCACCAGATCATGCTCTCGGACGGGAATCGAACCCGCGACCTTTGGATATCCGGTCCAATGCTCTGACCGCTGAGCTACCAAATTATATTATTTAGTATTATATAAAAATTGCATTGCGAATGCTAAAATCTCAAAATTTAAAAATCAATAAAGTTTTTATCACAAACTTTTACAGGCACTTATTGCCAGCGAAATATTATCTTAAAGTATTTACTCAATGCTATTCTAGATATTCTTAATTATATGGAACACATGCAGTTAAATTGTAAACAATATTACTTCTTTAATGTTGAGCCACTGGAAATGATTTGGTATCTAGGGAGATAGCAATTACTAACTAAAGAGTAATAACAATATTTTCACTATCACAGCTATTGCAAACATGCGCAGTAATCCACTCCGATTTCTCTCACCGCTCACGATTCCTGCCGGCGCCTTACGATTTACAGTACAAGTTGTCGTTTGAAATAAAACTCAACGAAAAGTACAAATCATGAAAAACTCAGTAGTAACCTGAATGAATGAGATACCGAACTATAATAATATTGAACTAAAATTACGAGGAGAAATGCTTTAATTATTGGCCTACTGAAAACAATAATAATATTTCATTCCGAACTAAATGTTAAAATTGCAAATTGAATCACAACAATGTTCAACGAACGAGAATTATTACGATGCAAATTATAAAGTCATGTTTATTTGTGTTGGTGCATATTAAGGTAAAATCTGTTTTTTTAATATATACATTCTTTTTGTTGCTCGCGCCGCTTTTAAATTCAATTAAATCGTAGTTGCTAAACGTCAAACAGCTAAAAAGACAAGTTGAATTCAATGACGTTGAAAGTTAAGCTTAATGAACTTTTTAGAATGGCTTACATCAAATTATTATAAGAAACAATGGTGTTAAAGTCATATTTAATATCTTTTAAATAATAGTAATAAATAAATAATACATTTTAAGCAACCTCAAAAACATTGCTCGGATTCCAAAGTAAGTCGCTAAAGCACTTGTGATATGGAAATCAGAGACAACGGTGGAACTACAAACACCCAGACCTCAGCCAATATATAAAAGTTTGTTTTCTAAATGACCCAGCTGGGGTCCGAACCGGTAGTTTCTAAAGCATGATTGAAATCAATAAAATATTTGTTAAATTTTATTAAACTTTAAACATGTGAAGTAGCCGAAGGAAATCATTGTCAAAATGTAGGAGCCTAATCATTGAATTAATGCAAAATAATTGTGTAATCATTATTTTCAACAAATCGCTGCAAGTTTGGATATTTAAATAATGCCCTCGCGACACGGTGGGCGCGCGGCCCGCCATAACTCAGCCGCGTTAAAACGCTGCCAAGATATTTTCGCGTCGCTCTTGCGAACAATAAACGTTTTATTAATGCGAACCCATAGACTTAATGCTGCTTACGCAAATCAGACGTAATTTATGTAATTTGAACGAATTCTAAGAAGAATCTATAAGCATATAATTTTCTTGTTTTGTAGTATTCATTCTTTTATGTTGGCTAAACGAAAAAACTATTTTCGCGATTTCCACTGGACAATTTTTCTCGGAGGTGCCAATATAATATAACTAACCCACACAAAAAGCGTTTTGATTCTGCAAAATAAGCTTTGTTTGAAAATAAGAAGAAATTTTACTATTTCATGTTTTTCTAGTTACTACGAGCTTCTTTAGGAACATTTAAAATTGAAAAGTACCTTACTACTAATTAATGACCTTTAAATCTTATAAGGTCTGAATTGGGAATACTCATGGCCGAATACACAAAGTCTTCTTAACTAAAATCTTTACTTAAGGGCTCCTTAACTTTAAGGAAGCTGTCAGTTTCATAGAGTTTCTGACAAATCTGACTACATTTTTAATTTTAAGTTGGCCTTATTTTTAAGCATCGTTTGAGTATTTGGCTGTCAGTATTTTAAAATTTGAAGACGTGGTTCTCGCATTCTTCTTTAGATCATATAGCTTTAAGCAATTTGTTTTTTTGCTAAACTACTGATATAGAAATTGTGCTGTCTACCAGTGACAAAGTCTACTCGGATGTGTAAGTAGTAATAGTGCGACCTGCCGCGTCTTTGTTTCGGCGGGCGGTAATAAATGACGCGCCCGTCATTTATCAGCGGCTGCTGCCCGCTCCGCCGCCGTAATGGATTGCGCCCGAATATTGTTACACTTTGTTATTTCATCTGTGAGATCATTTAATTCATTAAAGCATTTGATAGAATTATGCGTTACCTGGCGCAATTCTATTTCACTCAATACATTTATTATTTTTAATGTTTTTGTGTTAAAGTTTTGTTACCCGTCAAGTATCCTGTATCAAGTATCCTGTCTGTTCTTTGATAATGAATACATTATCAAAGAACAGGCAGGATACTTGAATAACATTCATTATTTTTTACAGTTCGAGCTGTAATCAACAATGCCGGGATCATACCTATTGGTAAGTTTTTAATAATTTCGTAATTAATAATTTGTTATTGTTTATTTTTAATAGTATTAATAATAACGTATTACATTTTTTAACGCATTTAATGGGGCTAAAAAATGCCAAAAATAATTTTGCAGCAATTTTACTGAATAAAAATTCCTTCCGAAGAAAAAAAAACATTTTCTTCATACGTATGAATGAACTTCAGACGACTTTGAAGGCCGTACGCTGGCCTCTGGTTAGACTTTCGAAACGCGCACACTCAGACACACCAATTTATTCCACGGTAGCGAATAATCCTGCAGTAACAACGTGTTCGGCCGCGGTACAAATGGCGGTAATCCTCGGACAAATTGCCGGACACGGACGCCGGACACCTCGCCCGGATTATGACGCGTCACGTGGACGACGCCCATAAGGAATTATATGACTTGACGGTCCGTTTTGAAATCGTCATCTGTTCATCATCGTTCTTCTCAAACCTATTGCAGGACCAGCTTCTACACTTCAAGTAATAGTATTTCACTCAAATAATATGTTCTAGAGTGAAGTAGCCTAATAGCTATTGTGTGATGAGTAAGTTAATATGTCTTTAAAGCAAAACATAAGTAGGCACAATATGTCTCTGATAAAGGCATACCTAGTACTGTGAGAATGTAGAGAAGTATATCCTTATCAAAAGTGTGTGTGATGTACAGAAAAAAACTTTAGCTTCGATTTCAGAAAATTGCGCGAATGAAACCTTCAACGCGAGAACGAAAATTATAGGTGTGTAAAACTGAATAAAAGTTTTAGGTACGCAAAGCAGCATATCAAGGTATACACTATACATATCTATAACTACGACACGCTATACAGTGTTAGAAAGAAAGTCACCTGGTCATCATTGGTGGATTTGTTTAGTGTGTGCAAATTTGCCAATGACTGCTAAGCTGTCAAAATTAAGGGCCAATTACTGATCAGCTGTCAAAATATTGACGTTAGTGGGCAACGCCCCTGGCGCATACGGCACCACCCGCCCCGGCTCGCTGCTCGCGTGACGTCATCAGTCAGTCAGTTGACCTCAGTAGACAGTGCACACAGTTTTTAGTGTCGTGTTGCGGCTAGTGAAGTTTATTTAATAAAAAAAGTTAAAAAATTTACAACAAACTGGAGTATCGGTAAGTAACTTTTTATAGTATTTCTAAGTAAAAATTTATCAAAAGTGTTAGTCTTTTTAAACAAATCGAGTGAGCGTTGACGAAATACGGCATTTCATACCAACTTTCAAGTCCTTATTTACAAAAATTAATGAATTTAATGAAACTTCATACACATAAGTAAAATATATTGGTCTAAAAGTTAATAGAACTCATTTTTGATAAATAGTATAACATCTAGTTAGACCGATTTTAAATTTTCCATAGAAACAGAAATGTCCAATCATCTTTTTTAAAATAAGACATTTCAAAAATGTTCCTTGCTAACTTTTTATACCTATGTATGCTGCTTATGCATATGAAGTTTCATTAAAATCGAATCATTCATTTCGAAAAATAAGGACTTGAAAATTACGTTTTCGTCAATGCCCCTATCTCGAATTTATAGCGTTTCTTTTCAATGGTTTCATAATTATTATTATTATGATCGATAAGTGTTGTCTAAAATATTTTATTCGCTTTTTAATAACTTGGCATGATAGATATTATGATTACGAGTAGCCATCGAGCTTCTCTTAGATCGATAGATTAAATTCTAAATTTACTATTTTTTTCTTAATTTTGTTTTGGTTTTGTTATAACTTTATTATTATTAAATGTTATGTTTTTGCCGTAGAGACGAACCATGTGGCTGCGGCGATGGGAAGAGGGTTCATCACGACAGCGCTACGAGAAGGCCATAGGTAGATAGTCTGGCCCATATTTAAGCACAAGAACATAAGAACATCCTCTTCAAATTGATAATGTGAGTAATTATATTAGTCTCTTGCACCTGCCTCCCTAGTCAAAAGTAAAATTTTTGCAATCAAGGATTTGATGTTTTAAAATTCGATGGTAACGAAAACTTTTGTCAATCCAATGCAACTTTCGAAAGCGAAGCAATTACGAAGATTTTCAAATGTAGCTTTGTCAAGGCCCTCTTGTGTGTTTAAAAAAAATATTGCAGAGGTGTATAAAATAATTTCATTAGGTTAGGCATAATTAACGTGACCTTTCGTCCCGTTTTCAAAAGAAACATCTTCAACATCCAGATGTTTTGACAATCGATAAAGATGAAATAGCTCAGTATATAATTATTAAATTGAGATTTTGGGCATTCACAATGCTATTTTTATATTAAGATAAATAATTATATTAGAAAAATACTAGAAAATGTCGAGCACCTCAGACGGGACTCGAAGCCGCACTTATTAATTCTCATTATTCTTCTTTTAAAATATTATATCGTTTCATATCGTATTTAAAATAAAAATAATTCATAAGTAGTTTTTGTTCTCATGACTTGGTAATTTTCCAAACATACGCAAAACAGACACCTGTGATTTGATTCTTTGAACTTGCCGCCCATGAAAGAAACAAAAGGCGAAGGATTCTTTTTTTTTTGAGTGTAAGAGCATTCGAAATGTAAACATTTTTTTTTACTTATCGGTTTAAATTTAAATTAACAAAATATGCGAGTCGTTGATAATCTAAACATTTTGAACCGTTTATGTTTTGATTCTTTAAAATATTAAATTGTTGATTATAATTATGGTGTTGAGATTTTCATTATTGATTTTGCATGTTGATATGTAAACCCGGTAAAGTGAAACCTTACCTTAGAAAATAATTCAGGTGTTATTTTAGAATTATTTAGTTTGGATTTATTGTTTTTTTGAATTCCCGTCGTTTACTTGCCTTACTTAACGTGGTTTTACTTGACTATTTAATACTTACAATGTTAACCCGCCTTTTAGCGGTGAAGCTTGCTCACTTGATTTAAACTGATTTACTATCACAATGTGGCTTCATTTCGTTGAAAAAAAAATTAGTTTTGAATAGTAGTTTGATTGGAAGTGTTTTTTGTTTTAGATTTCCGTGGACACTATGCGGCGGAGTTCAAAATAAGCTAGAAAGAAGCGAAACAAATGAAATAATGCCGCACCACACAGAGACAAGAAATGGTGGATGAGCTCCTCGGGTCATGAGCATCTTTGTTATTCTCACACGTTTTGATTTAGAGTTTATTTATTTACTAAATCCTGAACATGCACAAATTTTTATTGATGCCGATCTTATTACCTCTGAATGAAAATCGACATTGTGGTGCTAATATGTAACTATCGAGGATTAACGTTTGCCTTATTAAAATTTATTTTAAAAATAATACTATTTCATGGTAAATTAACATGACAAATGTATCGTAAGTCACCGACAGTAAGACTAGACCGACAATCTACCGCTGTTGTTCATTCAATTATGCTTTTAAAGCTATGAAGATTTCACTTTACGTTTCCAAACAGAACAATGCAACCGTTTTTTTGTTGTTTGTCTACTTTTTTGTGAATGTTTTGCGTATAACAACCCACTTTTATTGCTTTACTTACCTATTTGCAATATTTGTGTGAATATTTTTTATTAGTCCAGTCCAGCGAGTCGTCAATGTCATTTTATGTTCATTTTTATTTCTATTATAACTATAAACACTATTTTTATTATTAAATTGTTACATGTTGTTACTTATACAATACTATAAAAAATACGACTCGCACCAGATCATATTTTCGGACGGGAAACGAACCCGAGACCTTTGGATGTCGGTCCAATGCTCTGAACGCTGAGGCCGAGTCACTATCTTTCCAGATATTTTGACAATTGATTAAGATGAAACAGCTATATAATTTTTAAATTTGAGATTTTTTAAAAGATGGGATTAGAGATAAATTTTTTCGAAAGATATTTCAATAGAATGTCGAGGTTAATTCCTTACATTGATGAATTAACGCTGGGTTGCAGCGTAAGAGTGTAATATACTAGAAGCAATTCGACGATGCCACTAGTGACTCGGTAGCTCAGCGGTCAGAGCATTGGATTGGACATCCAAAGGTCGCGGGTTCGATTCCCGTCCGAGAATATGATCTGGTGTGAGTCGTATTTTTTCTAGTTTATTATTTGGTATTGTATAAAAATAGCATTGTGAATACTAAAATCTCAAATTTAAAAATGTTGTTGCTTCCTCAAAAAGTTGATTTTATTTACCCAGATTTTTAAATCTTAGTCGATATACTACCTACCTACCAACTGAAGAATCAGAAACAGTGATAAAACAAGAAAAAAGCAATAAGCTTTTATTATACCGTTTTGTTAGTTCTTTCGTTATAATTAATATAATAGAAAAAGGTTTTATTGTGATAGTAATAATAAATTATTTATTAACCGTATAAACGTAAGTGTTTTATTTCCTATTTACTACCTACACGATGATAGTGTATGATCAAGCAAGAAATTCAAGAAAAATACCGAATTGTAAGCCTTATCTCGCACATTATCACTTGGAAGACGCGCAGCCTATTATTTCGATTTTATGCATTACCTATTGATAGTGAACATTTTTATGATGTGTATTGTCTTGCTTGACCTTGAGCGACAGAGCTGCAAAAGGGTGAGCGTCAGGATGGCTGGTTTTCTGCATCGGTTCGCGTCAAGCATTGCTACCTATATGTTACTATTTGCTACCTACAGTCAGTTAATTGCTACCTAACCATAAATCAAAATAAACGGATTGCAAAATGTCTAGCCATTCTGATATCAGGATTTTTTTTTCTAGTATATTATTTAGTATTATATAAAAATAGCATTGTGAATACTTTAATCTCAAAATTTCAAAAAAAAACATTGTTGTAATCGTTTTAGCTTATTTTAATACCATTCCCTGTAAAATTTTCAAATGATCATAACTTTTTACTTGTTACAGCTACAAGGTAGACATTGATAAACGTGAGGGTAGCAATCAGGTAGCAATTACTGAAGTAAAAATAATAACAGGAATTTGTATAGTTTACACAAACAGAGTGGACCAGTCATCCTGATATCAAAATGGTTGGACATTTTGCAATCCCTTTATTTTGGTTTATAATTAGGTAGCGATTAACTGACTGTAGGTAGCAAATAGGTAGCAATAAATAGCAGACAACCAGCCATCCTGACGCTCACGCAAATGGCTCGTAGAATTCGTTTCACTCGCATGCAATCAAATATTATCTTCTCTTTGTTAGTTTCAACTTAGCCTAAACATATGTTTTTATTCATTTTAGTGGCACTACTTAGCTTAGTGTTCAATCAGTCCGTTACATAAAAGTTTTGTAACATTAGACTTCGAGTTGTGAAATTAAGATTAAAGAAAAAGCTCCTTTAAAATTATTCACAAATAGTAAATTTTGTAGATCACAGATAAGCAACATTTGCACTTAAAATGATAAAAGATATATTTTATATCTTATTTGCCTCTTATCAAAGTCAATAAGTCAAAAACTTTTATTCAAATAAATTTAGAACTTAGTGTTTTTGCATTGTCTATATTTTCCTACCACTCGTTAGTGACTTTTTTTATCTTTTTTGTGTAAATCATAAATTAAACACTATTTTAAATACTATAATATTTAACGTAAGTATTTCTTCATTTAAAAGCTCGTTTACCATTCCAGCAAACTTAAGTAAATTATTATTAAATTAATAACATAAGCAAACGTCACAGACAGTCATTTTTAGTTCCCGTCTCGTTAAATACACAATTAGGTTAGTGAATCGGCGATGAGAAGTTTGAAATACAGTGTTCAATACAAATTTATTTTGCACGGCAAACTCATTGAATCAGCAGCCGCGCCCGGCGCACACTACTATAATCTATTTAAATAAACTAGAAGCGCATCACGCACACAATACACATGCACAGTCGTTCGAGCACCACGACTTAGTCGAGACGGAATTACGAAAACACTATTTGTCTCATGCGACCGATTCTCCCTGTTCATTCGCATTCGGGTTCAAGGTCAAAGTGTATACACTTGATGTGCTGCCCACTGTACAAGCAGTATCAAAGTAAATAAGTGTTTTATAAACTTCATAAATGAGTATTTACCTCTTTTTTACATTTATTATTATTTATTAAGGTTAAAAAATAAACATTTTTGACTTTACGCAATGAACGAAGAATCCATAATATGGTACCAAATAATTAATAATCCATAATTGTGAATGCTTAAATCTCAAAATTTTAAAAATCCATAATATGGATTTATATCATAACATTTTCTGTGTGTGTGATCAATGTTCGCTCGTCGCCACCCCACACTGCTGCGGACTGCACAAAATAGAGCTTTGGGTCAAATATATGGAAATTGGCATTACCCTCGCCCTTTGTTTCGATTTTATCTGTAATCAAACTCGGATAACTTCTAAGATCTTCACCAGGATCAACTAAACAGCGAGGTATTTAAGGTATTTACGTGCGGGTGGAAAATTGGTGACTACCAATTACTACTGTGCGTGTCTTTTCTTTTGGGTACGTTTGTATAATTTTATGTTTAGGCAAGGTAGGAGATAAAACAATTTAATTGAACAAAACTAATATTTATAACAATGTACGAATTTTTATGGCCTTAGATAAATTCAAAATTTTGCTATCGTGTTGTGCATCTTTGTTTGTGCAGCTTTCAATATTCCCCAAACCAAAACGATCGAGTGAAAGCAACGCTTTGTTACAACCGCCGTTTTTCACTTCAAAAGTAATCTCGAAATAATGAATTCCTTAATAGCCCCAACAGCGCAACAATCACAAGCCATCTCTTTGAGCAAGTCCAATATGGGCACAAAGGCAGCTGGTTCATAAACTGCGCGCCGGATTTAGGCGTGGGCCAAAACGACAACGTGCCTGTCGCATCCGTCTTGCATAGCACCAAATTGGGTTTTTCACATTGTGTCGGACCAGTCCAGGCGTCTGCTACGGCGATGCGTAGGATTTTGCAACGGATTTTTCTGTACGCTAAATTATGCTTTTGCAGTTCACTGGTTTTTCTTTCTTGTTTTATTCTCACACAGTAAAATGTTAATCTTTAAAGAAAAGTTTATTATTTTATATATTTTGCATTTGATTTGGTTTTGAGGACGGTCGGCCCAATATTTCTGATAAGTTTTATTTGTGGCACTGGTTATGTGAATGTGAGTGACAAAATTAAAACACATTATACAAAGTAAAATGTTTTTTTGCAAAAGATGCAATGTATATTCATAAATTTTTTTTAGGCCGGATGTTGAAAAGGCATCTTCCTGCTCTGTCGAGAAATGCAGTTTTAAATACTTAGTACTTGTATCTATGTAATGTTGTTTTTTCAAATTAAATGTATTGCTTTATGCTAAGATCAGCAACGTTTTTACTTAAAACAACTACTAAACTCGAAACTTGGCATGATCACAAACTACATAAAGAGTAACGGCCTTAGTTTGCATCCCTGCGGGACACCCTGCGCCGCCCCTTGGCGTCGCACGCGCAATAATTTACATGGACACGCCTCCGCTAGCCATTATTATTGCTTCCACTGCTGTTCTGTTACTTACTGCTTTTAGTCTGATCGAGAGAAATAATTTAGATTTGTAGACGATTGGAATTCGTGAATGCAATATGTATTCAATCAATGTTAAATTGACCTTTAATTTTTTAGTACTTCTGCTCTGCACCACTTCTGTTTAACATTTACAAGACTGAAATCATTCTTATGTTTTTCATTGTTGATTTGAGAACATATTTTTCAACGATGACGTTCGATACATAGATAATTAACGTTCCGACAAGTTTTCTCATTGGTACTACATCAAATTGAACGTGCGACTTTATAAGTCCTATATTCAATCTCAGTCAGCGCTTTTCAGCCGACCACACAATTACACAGATACTATCCTGATTCCCGGCTAACCCGATATTGCCACAGGAACATTCGCCAACTTGCTGATATCTGGTTACAATTACTGCACCTATCGTGGATGGAGATTGCTCGCGCGGTTTCCAGCTCGCGGTTGGGTTACAAGTTCAACATTGCCGGTGTAATTGTTTGGGTTAGCCGAGTATTAGTTTTAGTGCTTGGTTCGTTATTATATTCATATTATTTTGTTATAGAAGCTTCGATTTAGTACTTATAATACTTATTGTAGAAGAATCTCTCACTTGTTTCAAATTTGAGGATTGCACTAATTTGAAAAGGCATGAAAGCTTATCTAAGCCTATGAAGATGAAACACTATAAATGCTTATTGAGAACTATTTCTGAGCTAAATTTCTAATTTTCACTTCACCAGAGTAAGCATAAAACTAATTTATATATTAAAGCCTATATGAATACTTTCGTATTCGAAAGAGTAATTTAACATTTTGAATTTGCATATGGGAATTCAATTCCGAATGATGAATTTATTATTCTTGTTTCATCAGAATGCCGATTCGAAGTTGCTTTGACACAGTTTGTATATAGAACTTCACTTGTGACCGCTCGCTCGGAACGCTGAGTTTGCTCTATTTGGCTGTTTAAAAGTTGTAAGAGCAAAGGTCGGCAGATACTCGTATGCCTACTTAAAGTCAATGACGGA
Organism: Catoptria pinella; assembly: GCA_963556745.1. NCBI lineage: Eukaryota > Metazoa > Arthropoda > Insecta > Lepidoptera > Crambidae > Catoptria > Catoptria pinella. The sequence goes on along the minus strand of OY750772.1, from coordinate 12,738,329 downwards.
TTGTCCAGTTAAGTTTGTGTATGATGACAGGTTTAACATTTTTTTAAACTAATGTTAGCCTTATATCTGGTTGCTCCCTTACTATATTTAATTCTTAAATTTTAAAGGTTTTTTTTATACTTATGTTATATTTGCAAAGAGAAAAGCCGGTTAGAGTTTTGATCTTGCTACAACCAATGCTGTAACGTGTGACATAATCGTCTTTCAATTATGAGAAAAGTTTCAGTTAGAGATGTCCTAAGCGACAGACAAAAAAAGACATCTATCGATAGCATCATAATTACTTTAATAATTATTTTGGCTATTTTTAGATAAAAAAATTCAAAATTCAAAACTCATTTATTCAGTCTAGGCTGTAACAAGCACTTGTGAATGTCAAAGAAGTTACGCCATCGGTTCGCAAACCCTAAGCGGGAGACCTTGTAACGAGAAGAACAGGCAAGAAACTCGTCAAGGGCTGCTTTTTTCTCCCTGTATATTTCATACAGAGACGTCAAAATTTGAAAAATGAGGTCGGCATTTAAAGTGACGTTATTTTCCATTACATAATTAATCTATGCTAAAGGCGCCTTACGACTAACGACATTGGTATTCACTTGTAGCGGCGCGATCAAACCGCTACATAAGCAATTGACGAATAACGAAGAAATGCAGGATCAGCGAAAAGTACAATATGTAAACATAACGCAGACGTGACGTCGCACTACGTCAAGCTAACATCAAGGCAAAATGTACGGAGACCTGACTCGTGATCAAATTCCAAAATTAAATAGTTAGACTACGGTCTATAAGCACAGACACCTAGCTCGGCGAAAGCACTTCTCTTTTCGCTGACTAATAGTGAAGAGATCCTGCCTCAATACACTTATTTTGACTATCTTTCGATATGATTATATTATTATTAAGGTTATATTATTAGCGGTTGCTAAAGGCTAGGTATTAGTCGCCTTACGACATTGGTGTTATTCTTTTCTGTGAAGAGCATCTAGCCTACTAACTTAAGTTACATACAACCGATTATAAGAACGCCATGTTTGGTATTGGTATGACATGGTATAATAATAATACTAAACTGTTCAGTTGCTGAGGCTAAGTGTACTTTATCCCATGAAGCTGTAATCAATATTGATAAGTCAAACATTATCGATAACCTAACTGCCAGCATGTACGCAACACTACCAGCGTCCATACAAGTCTTGTTAAAATAGTTTCAATTGAAGGGGATTAAAGTTGGTACAACGGCGTCGCTAAAGTTGTTCACGTCGGCTTGTGCTGCGATTTGTAATCAAAGAGCTGAGTTGGCTTTATTGGAACGCTGTGTAAAGTAACTTTTAAAATGCTCGAAAAATGTTCCCCAACCGTCGATATGATTTTTGTATTGCATTATTATTTTACTTATATAAAATGTCTGTGGTTTACTGGTTTAACTACCGGTTTAAGTCGCCGTTTGCGATTTTTTTAGGTACGGAACCCTAAAAACAAAAGAAATCTAATTAGCTACATAGATAGATAAAAAAACAAAAAAAGCTAATTAACAATTAACACTGTTCAGCCAATTAAAAGACGATCTTTGACTTAAAAAACTTAAGGCAGTCGTTGAAAATGTCGATAGAGATGCATTATAATTTCGCAATTGTTGAACATTGTTTTAAATTACTCCTGGATACGGGTATATGAAGTAAACCAACCGAATGCCGCGGCAGACGACGCGGAACCCTTATATTAAACAGCATCAGCAAGAGTGGACTATTGACCAGACTTCGGAGCATTTTGTAATAAGTCATCACGTACAGTCGGCCTGAAGTTGAACACCGTGTAGTGTAGACTGTTGGGTGTCGTAAAGATCAATAGTTAGTGAGGCATGGTACTTCAGTGCGAAAGTACTTTTGAAGCCTTGCTTACTGAGCTCGACTAAGTGTTCTGTGCCAAATTTAATAAGAAAACGACTCCCGATCAAGTTACACACACGTTTCTTGCGGTCTTTCTTCTCCGCCGGCGGTTCCTCTGACTTTTCTAAATTTAGAGTGCGGAAATAGTTTTTTTTTAAGAGTAAAAGGTTTGGTTAAACCGTGAAATGTAATATGAGTTTCTTTGAAACATAAAATCTTGAGAAAAAAGTTTAGACTTGTCACTTTATTTTTATTTTTCTAATATCACTGACTAAATCTTAAGTTACTGAATTATTTTTAGGTGCGTTTACAGGACTTGCGTTATTAGTATGGTTAGAAAAGACCTGCTGTAACCGAAAAAAATAGCATAATATTTGAGAATTCTACTTCCTATCGTAAGCAAGCCTATATTGTTGCCGGGCAACATTTCACTTTTTTTCATTTTATTTATATTATTTAAAAAAAACAACAGTTTTTTTACTTTGTCTCAATTTTGAAACATATCCATTTTGCATTCTTTGGTTCTTGTCAAATTGCGAATTATGATGATAAACCACTTTGTTTCATCAATCCCTCTCATTATTCTTCTTATATTTACTAACTCTCTGCTTCAAGCGTAATTATTCCACCACCGACACTCACAGATAAAATAAACACACACAAATGTCATAATAAATTGCAACAATCATATTTTCTCTTCCCACAACAACGTTATAAATAAAAACCCTACAAACGTCCCCCCATAACGCGGTTAGCGCGCACGTCCAGTTCATTATCAGCTAATTAAATAACGGCATAACGTTATAACGCTATCGGTTGCCCGCGGCTTAGTATCGCGTTACTTAACCAAGTTAGCGCTCTGGAATACCAATGAATGTACTGTACGAGACCACCAAGTAATTACATGAGTTGGGAATGGCGCTAGTGAGCGAAACGTTATTAAGCAACTATGAAACATTAGAAACCATTAAAAAAAGTAAAAAATATATTTATATTAAACAATAATTAATAATTTATTTACTTGCAGAGTGAAACAAAAAAGATTTAAAATAGAACACAAAATTCTAAAGCATTTAGATTAATAGTCACTATCTTTGAAATTATCGAACTGATTGTGAAAACACTTGTGCTGATAGAAAGCTTTTAGCATCTGCTGACACGTAGATATTACCTGTTTTTCTCAAGGTCTGTTGGATGTCAAATTAAATAGATTATTAATGTTTAAAAAACCTGAAAAAAATTACCGCTGTCCATTACTAATCATGCATACACCTTACTATTTCATGCTAGTTCTCTCTTTGACCGCAAGCACGAATACCGTTGCGGAAATTCCGTTAAACGAGCTCGTGTTTCTTTGTCCTTCAATTTGTAATGTCCGAGGGCGCCCGAGGGTTACGCTGTCTAGTAATTGTGTTACTGAAACGTTCTGTCAACATGTTGTGTTTTAAGTAGTAGGGGAGTTTGTAGTTTTAAGTAATATTTCGTGGCAATGCTTACGTACCGGTAAAAAGTACTTAATACTGATAAGTTGGTTTAAAAATTCTTTAAGACGAGTGTTAACAGATAGCGTTAGTAAAAATGTTTGAAAATCTTTTATCGTTTGAGCTAAAATTTGAATTATACTTACACCAGAATCTGCTTTTATAAATACTTAAGTAGGTACCTATTTGCACATATAGCACAAAATTAGCGTTCTGTCAATGCGCCATATTCACTGGTTATTGTATTCTCTAAAAATATATATTATGTCAGATAAATTTAAATATAAAAATAAGATACATATAGGTAAGTACTTATAATACTATATTAAATAGTTGAATACAATGCATGTCGTGGCAGCTGTAAATAAGACTAAGTTGTAAATTTTTTGATTGTATCATTGCCTTACCTTTGATGTATATACTTGTTAGCTGTTCTTAAGTAAATAAATACATAACAGTACAAGTATAATAGTAAAAACACGGTAATGGTATGTAAGAACAAAATGTTTAATCTTTTTAAAAATATAGCTATAGTTATAGTTATTCGTTTGTAATTTGTCAACTATCGTCATCTGTCGATGTAGATCCTACTTGTTTGAGTTTACACTACACTACAACTCATAAAGTGTCATAAAACGCTGAAACATATGTCGTACCGTACGTATGTAGTTAGTTATGGAAATAACAAAGTATCACCCCTTCAAAGCAGAGAGTGAAATTGCATTTTTTGCGTTCCCGTCACCACTAAGAGGTGCATCGGAGTGAGGAGGGTCGTGACGTGACGTGTCAGGACAGCGGTCGTCGCTCGCGTCACGGTCCGTCGCCGCGCGCCGTGACGTACGAACACGCGTTATGGCAAGCAAACGCAAACAAAGATGGCTGAATAAGAATATTTTTTTCATCATATTAGCTGTAACGTTGCTGGTCGGTAACAGGGGGATTGTCCTAATCACCACATTTTTGTTGACTTACTTCCAGTCTCGATGAAAGAGTTCAGTCATAAGTCATTGCTTACATCTGACGATAAGTAGGTACAAATCTAAATGCATCAAATATTGGCATTGTATTGTACTTATACTGTGATGTAAATACATAGGTGTTACATTTCGAACATATCCCAAAGGGATAAAATGCAATACCACTTGCATGAAATATTAAGCGGAGACACTCCTTGCTTAGAAGTATTTACCGTTCTTGTAAGCCATGTGTCCCTGGGCGACATCGGTGCCATCATGCCATGCACAGCTGACTCAGGAAGCGCCTTTTCGCGGCCATGTTGTTAATTACCCACGCGTCAGGTCGTGTCATCGCTGGCACTTGACGCTGACACGGCTGGCGTCTAATGCTGACGACTCTCTAAAGACTATGGAAAAATGTGATTGTTCACTTTAAAACATCCTTGTCAGTGCTCAGTGTATTCACTCTTTCTTCTTAGTGCTCAGTGTATTCGAAGGCGAAGTAAAATAGACTCATAGATCTCATCTATTCAGTAAATTATACCCATACACAATTACTGAGCTCTAATTAGTGTATTAGCAATTATGAAGCACTCTTTTTAAATCATTATAATCTTAACTAATACTTTACTTTACACGAAAAAAAAGGAGTTTAATTAGGCACTGTAGGTAAACTTGTAGATAGGGAACGGCAACACATCGGTAAACATGGAGCCCCTCATAACGATGATGGAATAGACACGAATTACCCGCGATAGCCGCATCACCATCGCAATATGCCGATACGCTATAAAACGTAATATGAGTCGAGTAAGGGCCGGGACACAATGTGGCCCGACTATATAGTACCCCTGTTAACCTTCAATCCTCTTTTAGCCAGTGTGGTTGGGGGGTTATCTGCTGTGCTCCAGAAGTAGGTACATTAAAAATGGACGATGATGAGGTTGTGCCTCATCATCTCGCAAATCACGACAGTAAAAGTTTGGCAGGTAACTGACGTTTCTAACGTCAGTTTAAGGGAACATTGCTCTAACAAAAAGATGATTTATATTATTTGTGTAGTATCGCTGCTACATTTAATCATTGAGCTTTGCTATATTGTAATGAAAAGGTATTTTAATTGATCTGCTGTATAGTTTTAAATCAAGCAAAGTGATTGTAGCGGAACGGAAGTTAATGACAAGTTTTCACTTCACAACAATAAGTACAATTTAATTTTTAAAAAAATGGGAATCGCATCGATATCGCGCATCGATATCGCGCAACAAGTGAAGCCTCAGCCTGATACAGCACTGTCCTGACGATACCCGGGACGCGCTCGAGACGGGGGCGGGACGAGGGCGGGACAAGGGCGCAGCGCGTTGTTTCATTTCGTTTGATTGAACAGCCCTATATTGTATTCCAATTCTGACAACAAGGTGCGTTCGCGGTAAGGTGCACGCAATCTATCCTGTAATACCAGAAAGAATGAGTAATTTTTATGTTAATAAATGCACCCGAACGCAATTAGGGGAGCATAAAAGAAATGATGAATTTTCACCCTCGGTTTCTAAAAACGTTTGTTTTCCTAATTTTGGCCGTAGAGTAATATTTTTTGACAGGATACTGTTTTTAATTGTATTTAAAATGCATTTCTTTACAATCATTGTCCATAGCAGCTACTTATTTAAAAAATAAACAAAATTATGATTCAATCGACTATGAAAAGTTCTATTATAATTACAGTGTTTTTTATTATTATTATCCTGACATAGATTATTTCGGAAAATGAGAAATACAGCGGAAATCACTTCAGTGAACTTCACCAGCTCTACACAACGTAGTTAAACATTTAACGAGTTGACAGCACTAAGCGCACTAATTATGATTGAAACGAACGCTTCGTCCGCACCCGGAGTGTCCGCGTCTTAGCGAGTGCAATCAATCTTAGTCATATTATTCTTTATTAATAAACCGCCCAGGGCACTTTCACTCCAAATTAAAATTTGGGCACTGTCTTCTCATCAACAAAAAGATAATAAGTTTAAAACAATTGTCTTTAACATTTTGAGACCATTCAATCAAAAAGATCGAAAATAATTAATTAATAAAATAAATTAACATCAATAATTGTATTCTAAAACACTATTTTGTAAATTCCCCAATCATCTAATTTCTAAGTTGAATCGTTCCATACCGATGATGTAGAATGTAAAATCTGACATTTAGTAGTATTGCAATGCAACTGGCGGTAACTTTGGTAAAGTTTGGATACAGAGATAATTTTGTGTGGTTATGTGGTATTTACACGGGTCGACTTGGCTGGCAACTTGCTGGTTGATTTAAGTAAATTTCACAAACCTAATTTCAATGAGGTGGCGATTCGATTTTACAAGCTAATGTCGATTAAAAGCGCTAATTGACCAAAACTGAACAGCACAGCAAGTCGCCTGCCAAGTCGACCCGTGTATATACCACCTTATTTGTCATTTTCATAAACTCTTTTACCCTAAGACGTTAGAAATTCAGATCACGCTTATTGAGTCTGGTAGTGTGGCGGGTGCAAATCAATTGATTGATGCGAAGGAAGAATAAAGATTGATGAATTCACCATTCGCCGCTGTGGCTCCGCTGTGTATTGCGTGAGGTTTCCAGGAATAGTTTAAAGCAAAGTTTTTATACTTAGTGGCTTTAGGTCTTATTTGTGTTATAGCATAACTTTACTTTTGATGGTCGTTTAAATGTAAGTAAGAAAATGCAACCGATTTTTGTTTCAATTTATTCTTCAGAAAATATTTATTGTGGATTATTAGAGAACCAAATAGACCGCGTTGATAACACCTGTGCATTCGCTAAAATAAGTGATTAAAAAAAGAACGTGTTATGTCTTGACCACGAGTGAAAAAAAGAAGAAGAATTTCACCTTCGCATCATGTTTTTGAAAAACTATCTGTGTGTTCACTGTTCAGATCATACGTTCAGTAATTGCATAGACACATCGTTGTTAAAATGAATTATACTGTCCTTACCCTTACAATATAATTTTATCATTAAACGTACCAAAACCAACGAGGATCACCAAGTGGCGCAACTGAACATAATTTGATTTTATTCTACTCGCAACTTGTATAAGGTTGTTCGTTGTTGAGTCGACTTAATCTACTGGTTGTAAAACAGCAAGACTCCTTCGGATAATTTGTTTTGTTGCCAACACAACACTTCTTACTTGGGCGAGTCGAGAAGTTGAAAGATTTCCTAAGTCACGGCCGCGCTAAGATTCTTATACACTTACTTACGTAACACGAGAAACAGACACATGTAATGTAAAATGTATGAATTATAAAAATAGTAATTGAATTGACGCAACAAACGTCTCAGTAACATAAAGACACATAGTGCACTAAATTTGAAGTTCTGAGGAGTAGGAACAGGGCTGGTTTTGGCAGAGATTTTATAATATTACCTTGGTATGCTTTTTTGCTACTTCATTTGATTAAGTTAAAAATAATCCTGGTGTCTTCGTGCTATATTGCTCTTACATTGTAGTTTTTTCCTATTAAAGGTGAAGTTAATGGCAAGATATTCCACAATTTGTATTGTAGATCTTTACAATCAATGTCTCGCATATCACCACCATACCCCACATTCTCCTTTGTAACAACATACGATTCTATTTCAAACGTTATCTTATCACTAGACTATTTAGGTTCTTCAGTGTCACTTACAGTTCTTTCGAGTCGAGGGGTCCAAACGAGAGTTTCATATGGAACCGATATAAAAGCGGGCCGATTACGGGCCCCTGCGGTAGCTCGCCATTACGCCGCCGTTTATGGCCCTTTAATAATTTTATCCGCGTTTACTGGAACGAGCGGTTTGTTACGGATTACATTAATGCCTTGAAAGGTTAGGGAATACTTTATTATGTTCTAAAAATTATAATATAATGATAATAAAGAGTATGTGGGTTTAAGAAGGAAAATCAACCAGAACAATAAAATTATTATTATCAAAGCTTGAATTAAGTTTGTAAAATGAGTTTATTAAAAGAAGCATTTCTGCACTGAAATGGTAGTTATTCAATTAGTCAATATTCATTTCTCATGTCAACTGCATTAAGTTTCAGAGAGATTTTGACGCCCAACATCTAATAGAATAAAGACTCTAGGACTCGGCATTAGTGCTCAATTTGGAGTAAATTTTGTTAAAAATTGTTCCTAAAGGAAGCGCCTTAACACAGTCATGCCCATTTAGGTATGCTATTGTCGTTCACTTTGTCTTGAATTAAGTTTTATAGTTAGAAATACTCCAAATAAATTTGATTAATATTGGTGTGGTTAGGATAGCATTTGGATAGTTGAATGTAGATATTAATCGTTTTTTGCCTACGTGGGTGCAAAAAACCATCTCTATCGACACGTCCTGGGTTCGAATACCAGAGGAAAGAGGATTTGAAACGGAATTTCACCATCATTTGTTGAATAGTAATATTTTCATGCAAGTTAATAATTATATCTAGGAGTGGTTACATTTGCATCGGTCCTCCGTTTAGTCGTCGCTGAAAAAAAGCGCGGACATAATGCACTCTCAGCGCGCACTCCAACTTTGAGGTATAAAAAGACAAGATTGCATGTTAATATACCATTATCCTACTAATATTGTAAATGTGAAAGTATGGATGTTTGGATTTTTGTTACTCAATCACGCATATAAGGCTGAATGGATTTGGATTTATTGGACAATTTATCTAGGTCAAAGGTTTCTTTAGGATTTTCCGAATGTCTACGCGAACGAAGTCGCGGGCGGAAGCTAGATGTTAATATTATGTTTCATCTCCCAATTTTTAAAATGATTTTATGAATGAACGTAAAACATTATTGATCTCAAATATGACTCCAATATGAATAAAGTTGCAGTTGCTCCATAAATAAATATTCTATTTTAGGGATTATGTTTTTTTTTTAATGTTTCATTTATAGTTGCATTTTTAGACCTCCTGGTTGCTTTTACGGGATTCTCGCAGGGACTAGCCCCAAGCGACCCACTTCGAGCTACCACCCTCGTAGCCTACATACTCTTGCATCCTGAGCTGATTTCAAAGTGAACGAAAAGAAGGCTGATTGCATGACGTACATTTTTTAGAATCATGAGTCTCTTCTTGGTGATGAACTAGCAACTTTTATCTGTTTGTTTCCTTTTTTATAGAAAAATATTGTCAATAATATTTATTAGCTGATTTAATATGTATCATAAGTTTATGGTTGATCTTTTGCATTTGCAGACTATAATTTACCCTTAATCTTTTAAAAATTGTCAACAATGAATTTAATCGAAGCTTTAAATTAAATTCCACTTAGAGTGATTGGCAAAGAAATTTTTCGCAAGAACTTTCTTTTAAACTTTCATTGACTTTTAGGAAAAATCCGAAAAGCATTAGTGAACCTCTCAAAAATTTCCGAGTAAAAACTAAAGTTCTCAGAGGTAAGCCGGTTAACTTTCGAACAAAAACTATAGTACCCATGGACCTACTCGGAGTAACACCTGGAGCTAAAGCACTCCAAACAAAGAGGCCCTATTCTCAAACGCTTAGTGAGACAAACCCTTTAATCCCCCTTAGCTCTCTCCTGTTATTCTCACTGAGAGCGATTTCTTTTCCTTAAACCCTCCCGAACTTTTGCAACTATTAAGCGAACTGAGGTCTTACTTTGAAAACCGAAACTACGATAATCGAAAGGTGGCTGTTTTCCTTTCCGATATTATTAACACACGAATAATATAAGTTGACGACGTTATAAGTTTGACGACCTCCGTGGTCGAGTGGCTTTGTAGACCGGATTTCAAGGTGTCGCCATCTCTGAGGCCTCGGTTTCGATCCCCGGTTGGGTCAATTTAGAAAACGAACTTTTCTATATTGGCTCAGGTCTGGGTGTTTGTGATTACAGCGCGTTTATTAATAATTCAGGTGTTATTTTACAATTCTTTAGTGTTGGTTTTTTGAATTCCCGACGTTTCTTACACCTTTCCAGGGGCCGTGGTCATGGGAGGACTAAAGCAAAAAGGCTGCTCATATTTTTATGAAATCATCTACTTTATAAAATAGCATTCAAATTTATTCAATTATTTTATAGCTGCGATCTAATATTAATCATTATTACTAAATTAAATTGATTAAAGTTAATTAGAAAACAAGATCTAGCTACTAAATCTACTATCAGTTCATAAATTGGTAGGCCTGTCTAGAGAAAGAACTGGCGGAATAAAACTCAAAACGTCGGAAATTCAAAAAACCAATAAAACCAAAACTAAATAGTTCTAAAATAACAACCACCTAAATTAATAATATAGGTAATAAAAAGTGTTTTATTTCTACTTAATTGAAAGACAAACATTGATCGACTATCGTAAAATTTGTGTAGCAGGCTCTCTGTTTCGGGTGCCTCCGCACTTTAATGCCGCCTTTTATTTCGGAAAATGCATCGCGTAGTTGCGGCGGTGAGCGTAAGTTTAATATCTCTTCGAGTATTTATAAGGTTTCAAAGTGGAGCGACTATAAGCTGTGTAATTTTATTGTCTACTGAAAGTAGTCACTTTGGTAAATGACTATACAATTTAAACTAGTGAAGTTGAATTATAACGATTTTAAAATACGTGCAACTTACACGAAAGTACGTTAATCTGCTTAAAAATGAGTAAAATGTATGTTTAAAGGTTTTGACTTGAATACGTAACATCATATTAACAGAGTTCGGTGAACAGTGAGCTTCCCATACAAACGTAATATCATCACAAGAAGAGTTAGTTATGCTCAAATTGCAAATCATTTTGGTATAACGTTTGTATGGAAAGCTCACTGTTCGCCGGACTCTTAAGATGATTTATTACAAAAAGCATTTTCATTCAAATCCTTTACGTCAACTACCAAAAATGTGCACAGCTGAAATCACATTCTAACTGTGCATCGGCATCGCTAAGCAGATCTTAATTTATCCGTCAAAAATATGTTAAATTAACAATCTACAGCGGAATAAACCAAAAGCGGAAATTGGACAAAAAGCTGCGCGGTTTGCATGAAAAATTCACAGAAGTGGAATCCGTACGCGAGCACCTACAATGGTTAGGACGGGAGCGGACGCCCAAAAATTCATCGCCGTAAGAATTTTCGAAGCATTCAGAGGAACAAAGGCACCGCGCATTTCCGCGGCACTGGTGGCGCGGCGCCGGAGATTGCACTCCAATACATTTTTCCGCCCCCGTTCGTAACGAGCCTCCTTTGTCCGACGCAACAATCGGACGCGTCCGGTAATGACAACGTGTGACGGCCGATTTGAAACTCAAGTGGGGCTATGAGTACGCGGCTATGACAACAAAGGTTTACATAGATAGAGGTTTCAGGTTTGTAGTGTTGACAATATTGCAAAGTCAACAAGTGAACTTTCAAATTCAATACCTATCTAGGCGAAAGGCCTAAAAAGCCAACGATCTATAAATAAAGCAATTTGTTAGTCTAGTGTAACTTAACATGTTATTGCCAATTAATTTAAAAATTTATAAACACTAATTATAGTGACGCTCAACGGTTGTAGAAAAGCAATAAAATATTTTGTTTTAATTATTATAGCCTCATCGTCTTACGCTGGAGTCCTCGATATTGGAGTCGATCGAAGTTGAATTGTTCTGTCTCTACAATTTATTGCTTTAAAAAGTCTTGATTTTTGCTGTAGAGCTGCATAACTCTTTGACCGATAATATAATTATTAATTTCATAATAATTATTATCAGTAAGAATTAAAAAAACTATATTTTACCTCGACGACAATTTGATTTTAAATTCAAATGTTGATTCCAATAATTAATTTATAATAGGTATTATAAACTCACACTGACTCTATCAGGTCACGAAAGAGTCTTCTTTCAGGGAAAACTGAATTGATGAGGCATTAATTATGCCTGTTGTTATTTAAATTTCTGAAACGGTGACTGCTCATTATTTTCAAGTAATTACATGTATTAGAATATAATACTCGATCGGTATCACAGTAAGTGTCAATATCGACATAAGCTAATTGCAACTCCAGCGTCGCTCGCGGTCGCATCCCTCAAGAGTGGGAGGTGCAAGAGGGGGAGGTTGTTTTTAATTAAATTCCCGCGGCGCACACGTCGCGGGCTTTGTCTTAGCATACTTGTTGCTTGATACGTCTCAGCCTGTTTAGAGCGGTAATTTCCAATTTGCTTTACCCTCTAAGTTTCGCGAACGTAGGTTGAATGGGCGGCTTTAATCTTAATTAGCGATTTTTATAATTTAAAACTACTAAGTTAAACTAATCGATTATTATTAATGAGGAGCTTTACAGCGGGCGTAGTGGCTTGACGCATTCGATCTGAAATTGTGGCGGTTGAGCTACTATCGCTACAATTAATTGTTAGATGGGTGATACATAAATACATATACTCACGCCTGTTTTCCATGGGGGTAGGCAGAGACTATGGATCGCCACCTGCTACGATCCTTGCACACTTCTTTCGCTTCATTTACATCCATCAACCTTTTCATACATGCCCGGCGGTTTTTCTCACTGCGTACACCAGCCTTTTTTATTAAAACCTCTAATTGGTCCGCATAGGTTTTTCTGGGACGCCCTTGCGCATTCGTTCCCTCCACATTCGCACAATATATCTCTTTCGTGATTCGACTTTCATTCATCCTCTCTAAGTGACCAAATCACCGAAGCATTCCTTTCTCAATTCTGTCACTATATCATCTTTCAGACCACACCTTTCACGAATTACGTCATTCCTCATTCTATCACCTAATTTAAGATGGGTGATCAAAAAAATTATATCTCAAGTTCGTCCGTACTTTAGAAGAATTAGAAGGCACCTCTGCTACGTTTGCAGTTGAGCATACACACTTAATCCACATAAGGCCGCGTGTTCGGTTAATATGGCACCTCGCATGGATACAATATGATGAATCGTTTATCAACGTAGTATCACCGACAGGGTTCAAAGTACCTAACGTCTACTCATGAAGGTTTGAAATATGTATTCAAATAGAATTGCTTTACTGTAACAAATCCCATGTTTTCGCGAGTCTCTTAAAGGTCTTGCCTTTGAATTGCATCACGATTATTACGGCCAGTGATTGTAGCGTGTCTTTGCGACTGCATTGCGTTTGTACTTATAGCTACAAAAAGTCGCGATGAATAATAGGAACTTATCCTGCCCGGCCCGAACTTCGAACTCAGAACTCGTAACATAAACAGGACGGTCAATGGCGATGGGGGCTGTTTGTGTATGCCTGCAGTTGTGCTGGCTGTTAGCGAGGAGCTTTGTAAATCTGTGTTTACTGTTGCTACTGTAAATGTTTAGCTGCTATAGGAACTATTATCATTATCGTATCCTGTTCTATTATTTTAACATGTGGCTAGTAGCGAGAATAGACAATCAAATACCAATGTGGAACTGGAAATTGGAACTATTAAGTTATTTTAGAAGGTCGAGTAATGTTACGTTTTTCTCGCTGGTTGAGATTTTTTGTTATTTTATTTAAAAAAAACTTTTATAAACACTAAGGCCTCTTTCTCATTTGTCGGTGCAGGAGAGCGGTGCAACATCAGATGCCCGGTATACACGGTACCGCTAGCTTACTGGTACACCACTGCTGTGTCGACAAATGTGTCTAACTAATGAATAGTGTACGCTTAAAAGGTGATTCACATTCAATATATCATTTGTCATCTTCTTTTTTCTTAATAAAAAAGTATGTTTGTATGTTTTTCGTCTTAGACTACGTTCCTAGACAATTCATACGTCACACTTCATCGCATTCCTGGTAATGCTAGTGACAATAAGTCCATAAGTCAAGTAACTAGTAAGATTGATGTGATTACATTCTCCGTCCTCAAAAACCGATAACATCGGACGTCACTCGGTTGAACGTCCGTTTGAAATGAAATGAAATGAAAAATTCTTTATTCAAAAAATATGACGTCACCGTCTGACTCCACAGATAACTAAATAGTTACTATTTCCGACGAAACTGCGTCACGCGCTCGAACTGTTTTGAGCTTAGCAAGAGCTTTCGTTTCGGTGTGGTGTCGGTGAGAGGTGTGTGCGTTTCTAGATCGCGCGTAGAATAAAGCTTAGCTTCTGCGTATCTCTTTTTTGCGCTAACCGTGCAAAACGACAGAAATGAGATCTTAGAATCGATCCCTTGGTCCGGTCCAAATTAAACAGGCTTCTATCAGTTTTAAGGATCCAAGTTGTTAGGTGTAAATATAAATTACTCTATTTAAGTATTTGGCTAAAATTTAAATTTAATATATATAACTATATCCTCTTAATTTGCGCAAAATACATTTCAATCAAATCAATAAAAAATATATATTATTTACAAAAATACATCGTATAGGGATCCTATAAATATTATTGTTTCTGATAAGTTTAATAATTGTATTTAACCGTGTTTCAGATTTAAGACTTAAATATGAAAATTGTTTCTGTTATTAATTATCTCTAAATAATAGCTTAAGAAGTGACTTTGATGGTCTTCATGCCTCAAAGCCAATACTTTATTAACCCCGGGGATCAAACTCGGGACCGGTGGACCGATTGGTCGGATCCTGTTTTGACAAATGTGAAATCTATTAGAGCCCGCTGCGGGTCCGTACAAATCCACTTACTGTCTGTATCGGCATTGAGGGACCGCAGCGGTGGCCAAATGTTCCGCTGAAGCAGGAAAATGTTGTGTAAAAACGGAATAATTACTTAGTTAAAAAGTTACCTAAATCGTCCATAAATGAATAAGATTATCTTCAAATAGAAAATAGTGCAAAAAAACACAGCTACAAAAACCAATTTATTTAACGATTTATCAATTTAAAGTTCAGTCACAGTAACGCCAAATATTGTATATATTACCGTGATTTCCACTAGTCAAATAACAATGTTGTAAACATTGTATCGAAACAGAGTTTGACAGAAAGTGAGAACACAACTCTGTCAAAATTTAATTGACAAGTTGACTTAACAAGTTAAAGCAGTGGAAGCGCACGGTTACAAACACAATTGAATGAATCATAGACATTTCTTATTGACACCAAACAATTTATTAAAAAGAACGAACATCTTATTTTTATCGGCCCAGGCGAGAAACCAGCGATGATATTCCGCCCGAGATAGAAGTTGTTTTTTCTAGTATGTTGTTTTTTAGTTTTTTAGAAGTTAAAAAAAAACATAAATTTCCATAAGTGTCCATATTATAACTGCAAGACGGTCACCCTACAGCGGCTTGTGTCGCACAAAGCGCTCGTCAGTAGGTACTTCAAAGCGTGACGTCATTGCAACAGGCCGTAAGCCGATTGGTCGCACTTTTGCAAGACGGGACCTTCCAATCTAACGGACAATCGGGCGATTATGGACGATTCACGCAACACTGATCCTTAAAGACGTTATTAGATTACGTGTAATTGAAAATTAAAGAGTTGACAGGTCCCCAGGCTCCCTTTCTTTGTTCTCTTAAAGAAATAAAGAAGGTCATATTATTATTATTTTACAAAAATAAATACGTATAGACGACGTAAGCCGGCATGTTGACCACTGCACCACAGTGGTCAACATGCCGGTCTACCACGCAAGAGGTCCCGGGTTCGATTCCCAGCCGGGCAGAAATTTAAATGATGAATTTAATTTCTGTCACTGGGGTCTGGGTGTTACTTTGTATATTTATATATATATATTAGTAATAAAGATTGTATAGCAGATGTATAGTTACACAGTGGTACTCTCTGTCCAATTATTTAAGTTTGATATAAAAGAAAAGGACAAAACACTGTGTAACTAAACATCTGCTATACCATCTTTATTAGTAAAGGCGCATGTACATTATTGTATATATATTAAGTTGTTAAGGTTTTTTAAAACGCGTTACGATTATAAAACGTTAACTCGTTTTAAAAACTTCCTTACCAACCTTGTATCATAAACTACTATTACAAAAGGACAAGATATTAGACTTCCTAGTCCACTTTCACAATGTACGACCAAGAGTTTAGAAAAATGCAGTCGATTGTGGGCCGCATCGTCGCGGCGTCGGCGTCGCGCGACAAAGCAACGCCGCTGCCGCCGCAATTTGTTGCGCGCCCGGTTCTTTACGCCGATATTTATTGGATGCCACGATCAATACTGCGCTTATATTTTATAGAGAGACCTCGTTTTAAAGCTCTTTTGCATTTTCTTACAAGTACGGTTCAATAGAGAGGAGTGAAGGAATTGTTATAATAGAGTTCCACTTAGAAATTTTAATATGGTTTAATTTGTTGTTGATATTTTGAAGTTATAAATTGCGTTGGATTCATAACTCTTGCGCTTATTAGCTGCAATCCAAAAAAAACTAAGTAGGTCTAAGCTTTTTAATCTAAGTTGGTAAGTAATTAAAATATTGGCGGTTATGTAATAGCCTAGAAACCAAAAATGAAGACAAATAAACTCCAAGAAGATCGATAGAATGGTTCCATTAATCAAGGTAGGTAGGAAATATGAGATAATAGAAATTAGACCAAATTAATAAGCTAGACTAAAAATGAAATTAGTTTCTCTTATATTTACATCAGAGTATTAGGAAAGTTATTGCGTATATGTACTGTTTATCAAATTTACTATTTAAGATGCATCTCGTATCGGAAATGGTGCCCTCAGAGGTTTTTATTTAATAAGTTGTTACGTAATAGAAGAGGATTTTAATAAAACTTAGCATCGTATTTTTAAGACCCATAGTCTAGTATTTTTAGAAGGCAACTTTCCCTCGTAGTCATTCGTAGAAGAAGATAGCAAAGTGTCAAAAACGGCCTCTTTTAGCAGTTTACTATGTATTTCTAGAAATAATTCTTAAAAATTTCACGTTTAGTTTATTTAGTTTATGTTTTATGATTACAATATTTTAATAAAATTCGTCCTTAGCAGCAAATAGACTCGTTAGATAAAAGTAGCGCACACGCGGCCATTAGCCGTCTGAAGACGGTGCGTCTCGGCCGATAAATTTGTCTGCAGGTCGCCATTAAATCTCTGGGCGGCTTCCTTATCCGAAAGCTTTTGTCGTAAAACAAAGGCCTTTATGACCCCATGCGGAGGCAGTAGGGAAACTCACCTAGGGGAGGATGAATTCTATATGGCCTATGGCTTAAGCCAATAGGTTTTTGCTGTGTCCCCTTCGATCATAATGTTACATGATATTTGTTTGATTCTGATGTCTTTTCAGCTTGTAAGCTTTCATGAAGACACTATGACATTTTATGTTAATGATTCATAGAAATGCTGTTTTAATGATTCGTTACGGCTTGGTATCGCTAAAATTTCTGCGATACTGCATCGTCATCTCATGTCTCGCCCGTAATAACAATACCTAAATTATTAAAGTGTCAGTTTAGATGACAAAGACACTCACTAAAATGTAAAAAAAGCTTATACGGCTTCTTTTACATTTCACAAATCTGCCTAATACCTCTGTTGCCAGCTTTCCATACTCTCGCGTACCAACTGCGCCGCCCTACATTCGCAGCGTTTAGCTCCTGTGAGTTTTCCCGGGTAAAGCGGCGTTTTCAACAGAGCTGTGCGAAGTAGCTAAGTGCTAAAGAAAAAATAGCTTTTTCAGCTCCAATTTAAGTTTATATCAAGCTTTAGCTTGTTTAGTAAATGCTCTGCTAAGCTTTTCCATCAATAATGAGCTGAGCAAAGCTAGTTAGAGATGTAATTGTGGTTAAACAAGCTATACTTTACTAGTCAATAGTGCATACTTCCTACTAGCACAGAATATGTATTAGTTTTCTACTAGCTACTAAACCTTTTATTTTTTTAAATTAATGAATATTTTTTTTATTAAGTGTTGTCTTTGATAGTTTTTGGCATTGTCTTGTATCAGTATGTGGTATTTACACGGGTCGACTTGGCAGGTAACTTGCTGGTCGATTTGGTCAATTAGCACTTTTTATCGACAAACACTTGTAAAATCTAATCGCAAACGTAATTTCAATGGGGTGGCGATTAAATTTTAAGTGACTGTCAATAAAAACCGCTAATTGACATAAATTGACCAGCAAGTCACCTGCCAAGTCGAACCGTGTAAAAAAATACCACATCACAGCAAAAAGTGTATTCACTAAACGGCAACTATTTTGTATTTTTTTAATTTGGCACTTATTAGCATTACCATTTTGATTGCATTTTTGTTCTGGTATATTCATAGTGACACGTAGCGTTCACACTTAACTAGTGGTCCTGAGACAGTATGACAGTCCTGAGAGTTTATGGTACATAATACAATTGTAAAACCACCCTCGGGTGGAAACAGAACCTAACCGTAAGCTCAGCCGGGCCGCAAGCACTCGCCGTCGCTTTACAACATTTCAGCCGGACGCCACGCAACGCTCCCGACCTAGATTTTTACAAATTAATATTTACTGCGCGCTGTGAGTGATACGATGAAATTTTAATTTCTAAAGTGTACTAACACTGTCGGCTGATATGCAAGTGATTCTAAATGAATTTAAAATTTTAATGTTGAGGTAACTAACCTAATACGTACCTAATAGTATTTACTGAACTGATATTTACATTTAATTTAAAAATGTCATCAATATTTTAAAGAGCAATAACCTAAAATGCTTGCTCGAAATCTAGTAAATTTTGTTTGAAAAACCAGTCAGACACATTTAATATTCTCTAACATGTACTAAATTCATTTTCGTCTAAGTAACGAGAGAGTAATTATGTTCTAAACCGATGCTGAAAATGATTACAAGAGCACTGCTACCTGCGAGTAATCCCACACTGCTTCATCTAAGCTTCCATCTATTCATGAATAAATCCTGCTGGTAAATACACGGAGGGTTGTGTGGAGGTGCGCGACGATCTGAGGTGAGCAACATTATTAGGACATGCTTCAGAAACAATTAGGTCTTCAAATTACTCCTTGAAGGATTTAACAAAATGTTTCTTAACGTCGAGCCGGCAATCTTACATGATAAACTGATAATGAATTAAATGTATAGTCTTTGAAGATGTGTACTTCGTATAATTTTCTATAGTTCTTGGAAAAAATTAGATATATTCTAAGAAATTAAAATGAATACTTATCGTCATTTTAATCACTATATTTTTAGAGACTGCGGTTACAATATATTGTAATTCATACGCATGACAAATAGTAAGTAGCATACCATTGGTCCTTTTCCAAGCAATTGAATTCAAACGATGCAAGGCGATGGACGAAAACAAGTCATAACAGCGGAGATACACGCAAACAAGGCCATACATCAAGTGTACACGGAACATTCGAGTAGACGCGGATTTAAATCACACTCGTGACAAACGAGAGAGCAGTGAGCAAGCGAAAAATATCTCGATACCGATGTTTCAGAACATTGCTATGGAAATATCGACACCTATTTGGGGACACTTAGGATATCGTAATAATTATACCCAACGTGTTTAAGAATATCTATAATTACAAATTGATAAAGTGGTATGTAGAATGGAAGAACCATGAGTTAATAGACTTCTTACGGTAAATGTAGCCACAGATAAAATAATGGTATATTAAAGGTTCACTATAGTTTTTTAATCTATTTCACCATTGAGTTATTAAAAAACATAATTAGACCAGCAATTTCCACGAAAAGAGGAATCTCATGTTCAGAAAAAGGTTTTTTTTTCCAAATTCTAATTTTCGCTGCCACACTATTATCACAAAATTATCAATTTTACATAACTCCCAAAACTATATAAAGTAGAGGAGTTAATTAGATGGAAAAAATGTAAACCAAGAACTGTCAGTGTCACAAGTTGATTACAGGGGTTAGAAACTTTTTTGTAAATAAATTTTTTTAAACAGGGAAAATCACAGTAAAGTAAGGTGCTAATGGAATCGAACGAAAAGAAAGATGATAAAATTTTACTTAGTTACATGGGAAAATTATACTACAATGTATCTTTAATATCATTTCTGCTACAATTCGAGTTTTAAAAGTCCATTTTTGATTTCCATCTAATTATCTCCTCGACTACATATACCTATACTGAAATTCAAACTATTAATATTTTAGCTACCAATCAACTTGTTTAAAGAAGGCAAATAAATAGTATATTAGTAAAGGTTATGTTTTTGTTAAAACGTCATTCTTTTAAATTTTCTGGAAACAAGCGATCGTTTGGCGTTTGATTGTTGGCATCTAAAATATGCCAGCAGTTAGGCCGCAACAAACTCCTATTGTCCGCGCTGTGACCGAATGTGATTGAAAACGGCCCACTGGCCAGATTAATGGCGCCGATGGGCCAGAAACCGGGTTTGTGGGGAAACATGTGGCATGTAGGATGGAGTTAAAGTGACGTCATCGGACTATGTTATTTTGTATGTAACATAATTTATGTGTAGGAATGACAACTCAGTGCCAACGTACTGTTGTTAAATAACATCCAGCTCCTAAACCACGTCACATTACACAGTGCGGAGAAACTATGCGGAATTACTTTAAAATAAAATTGATATTTTTCAAAAGAAAGTTTTGTTTCTGAACGCTTAAATGAAATAAATATTGAATATATGAATACATAGATAAAATGTATCAAGAATTCATGTCATGATTTGATATTAGTCTCATTCTTGTATTTTGCTTTTCTTATTTAGTGTCGATAGGTACAACTTTTGTTTAGAATATGTGAAACTAATTTGTTATTTACACGAGTGACTAAAACCGCGCGACTTTTGCCGCACGGCGAAAATCGACTGTGTAAATGGTAAATCGGCCTAGGCTGCAGGTGACTGAACAAACTTATCTAACCCGGTGGCCAAAACTGGAACTATGTGTTATTACATATTGTTACCTAGGTTACGCCATCGACTGCATAGACGACAGCGCCCCTCACCGATGTGTCACCTGCGATTCAATATTACAAGCGACATGCTAGGTGACTAAAGTCGACCGTCGCAGGTGACTAAAATCGACCCATATAAATAGCCCATTAAGTAATTTCTATCACACAGTACAAATTCGAAGCCAAAGTCGAATCTTCAAACGAAATTACAAGCCACGCTACCCACACACGGTAATGTTTACAAGTAGTTAGAGTCTGATTATTATGGAAGATAAACTTAATATCCGAAGCCAACTGGGGCTAACGCAATTAATACGTGTTGTTTGCGTACAATTATCGCCATCAAAGCGCGTGTTATCCGCTCAGCGAGCGAAGGGCCTACTACGATAATCCGAACTACGACAATCTGAAAATTGTTCGTTTCGTGACATTAGCAACTCAGGAATAACTTCGAACGACAGACATCGTTCGATTATCGTGATCCTCTTTTTGTACAGTCTGTTTATCCTTGTCTTATTTGGTAAACAATTATCACCTAACTTTTTATTCAAAAATACAATCATAAAATACAACAAATGGTTTTCCACACACAGATTACGAAAGATATTACTAATTATTAGTAACAATTTGATTTAATAATACAGCATTTTTTTAAATAACGATTTAAATTAAAAAGACTTAAGACAACTGTTAAAAGGTGCAGTACTCAAACGACCCTTGACTACGCGAACGCACTGCGTTGGAATAGAGCTCTGTGATTGATTCGTTTGTTTTACTTATTAAGGTTGATTGGTATTTGGGACGCTGTGCGTCTAAGATCTTATAGTAATGTTCATAAATACGGGTATTAATTGAGTAGGCCCCACGTTACGAGCTTCAGTGGCGGTGAGTGTCGTTTGTTCTACGTATTTAGCTAATAATCGGGAAGATATTGGGCTGTTATTGTTTGTAATTGTTTGGGGTACACTTCACTTTATGGCCTCTTTTCTCTTTCATTCAGGTTTGAGCAGAAATTTTACGGCCTTACCACAAAACGGCATTTTAAAACACTGTTCAACAAGAGTTTAACTTGACACTGTTTAAATGTAATGATGTCACTTTTTTGACAATATTGTTTGATAGAGACAGCATCACATTTAAACTGTTTCTAAATGAAACAGTGTTTTAAAATATTTTGTGGTAAGGCCGTTAGTGACACGATGTTATTGTAGAATCACCTGGAAAATGTTATTAAAGGTTCGCCTAGCTTGGCGGGTGGTGATAGTATTATTCCTGCTCGTATCCTAATTAATTTGGGGTCGGCGCAGCATTGTCTTTAGCGTCCATCTTTATCACTCGCCATCTTAGGAATTAGCTTGGGTTTAAACTATAAGTCCATTTTATTATACAATCCATCCATCTGTCTTCTTCGGCCTTCGTTTACTTAAAAAAGTCCATCCACATACTAACTTTAACCAGTTTCCCTAACTTTTTTTACAAAAAGCAGGCCTATCAAATTATTTTAAAATCGAACACCATTACATACATTGCTGCAATTCCAAAGTAAGTAACTAGAGCGATTGTATTGTTTTTATATTACTATTTTGTTACTAAATTATTGTAGGTTATCTGATTTGATACTCTTTATTCCGAACCTTATTAAGGACCAGGAGCTAAATCGCGCTAATAATTTTCAACGATAAAACAAAAGCTTAATCGCAGTTTCGTTTAAAGAAAATGCTTGCTTTAGTTTTGTCGAAATTGTTGAAAGCTATGCTTAAGGAGCCTAGGATGCCAATCATGGACAATTTAAGTGAGAATTCTAAATCTGAACCAAAGATTTTTACGTAAATACAACTTAAATGACAACGTAATTTTGCGTTTTTTCCCGTAATATTATGGCAGAAAATCATTCCCATCACTCTTTAGTTATGTATGTAACATAATTGTACGTAACGACAACGGCCATGTTAAGGCGATTAGCCAAGTTAGCTCCGTCAATTAACTGAAGCTCGGCGTTCGGTAATTACGAAGTTCCTACTAATAATAACATAGTTTAGGCTTGTATACTGCAATATTACTAAAGGTGAGAGCCCAAGAACTGCGTTTAGATAACGCGGTGCGGTTTTAGTGCAGTTCTTAAAAGCGCTATGATGTAGAAATCTAAATCATCAAAATATTTCAATGAATCTGTGTCTGCGCTAGAAAAAGGGACTTTTATTTGTGTAGTCATTTATTAAGTTAATCATTCTTGGATTTATGGAACTTTGTATTATGTGTATGCAAAATATTTTAAGACCAGCCGAGACAATCGTCTTTAGTTAAGTTTAGAGAAAGAATTGACTATAATTTAGATTATGAGAAAGGAAAACACGTGTTTTGCGTGACCTTCAACTTGATACACACTTACAAACGCTGGCCATGTGCGGGCGCATTAAAAAAGAATTACATTAAACCCTAATGCATGCGTTGCTTTGCAATTACCATTCCGGGACGCGACATTAGAAAAGCCTGTGTGGTACAGACACACACTACCTGCTCTGGACCGCAAAGAGTTTTTCAAATTAAATACTTTGGGAAAGCCTGTGTGTTTCAGAGCATCGCCTGCTTTGTATTGCACTGGGTTTCAAAATTTTTATGTCTTGAATTGTTTGAAACATCACTTAGATAATGTTAACGAAAATTATATTCAATATGAAATTGTAAAATAGATAATAAATTTTATGTTGCTCAAGAAATTGTCTTGTAAGATGTGCATCCGACTCAGTTGTTTCACTTCATATCATCAATATCTACTACAAGTAAATAAAAGAACTTAAATATTCCAATACTTAAGAGACAGATTTATTTCCTTTCTAACTAAAGACTCTCTCCAGAGCAACATGTACAATACAAAGGCACACCGCGGTTGATATAATATTCAAGCAATGCGGCTCGTCCTTTGAGGCCGTCGCCAGTCGTCGGTCGCTTGCAGTTAAACCGATATCTTGCCTCGGGCTGAGAATTCTTTTGATCGTTGCAGGTTCTGCAAGCGGACGCCTATCTAGTGTGCAACGGTTTAAGTATGTCACATGAAATGTACAAATGTAAGACGACATGCAAAGGAAAACGATTATGGAATTCTTCGAACTGTGAAGATGCGGTATGAGATTCGGAAATGCGGGAAATATTTAACCTTCGAACAATGAGTGATGGTTATATCTATAATTTTTACTGTAAAAAGGTAAATAAATACCTAAAGTAATATACATAACAGTTTTCGCCATGAATCGCAAAGTTTTAGTTATGAATCTTATTAACAACCTGACGACCTACTCAGAATGGCCATTAGAGTAGGAGGGCTGGGCCTAGTCGTGTTAATTTTCAACGATAAAATCAAAACTAAATAGTTACCGTTTAAGTTTCGTTTACAGAAAAGTACTCGCTTTAGTTATGTTAAAATTGTTGAAAGAGCTAAGGGAGCCTACTATGTCAATCTTGGACAAAGTTAAACCGAAGATTTTTAGGTAAATATAACGTAAATGACAACGTAATGGTTTGATATTATCGTTTGGAATTAGCGTGATTGGACCCCTGCTTACTAACATTAGTTTTGAAGGGTTCTGAAAGAACAACCAATCCACCCAATTAATAATCATCAATTTAGGTTTTACTTTCCATTTAAACTAAGTAATGAAAACTACTCTAAAGCGACAAATTGTATAAAATTGTCAGAAAATAACCTAAACATTTTTAAATTTTGAGATTTTAGCATTTACAATGCTATTTTTACACAGTACTAAATAATATACTAGAAAAAATACGACTCGCAATAGATCATGTCACCCGACTCCCGTCCGAGAACATAATCTGGTGCGAGTCGTATTTTTTCTAGTATATCATTTAGTACTAAGTAAAATGTAAAAAAACTCGTATTTAGTACTATAACCTAAACATGTTAAAAAAATAAAACATACAAAACCCATTCTTATTCACAACTTAAAGTGTATGAAAGAAGAAAATAAAAATATTCGAACGAGTAAACATTTTGTGAAATCAACAAAAACAACAAAGACAACGAGAAAAGAGAGGAAAAAGGCACAATAAATAATTAACTTAGTCAAAGAGAGCCAAGAAACCGAGACAAACGTTTAACGTTTGCGCAGCGGAAACGGAACTGGAGAGCGTCAAATTTCAAAGACAAATTTTCACGTTGTAGGGGAGGGTTTAACCGCGGAGACAACTTTGGAAAGTTTACAGTCTGTGGCCGCCTTTAGTAGTCAAAATTGTCTGCGTTAAGTGACACTCTAAAGTGTGATACCGTCGGACGGCTGGACATGGCTATTGCTAGTTGTTAAGGCCGGGGTTAGAGGGGGCTTAATTTGATGAACTTAGTCATAAGTTAGTCCTTTAATTTCGCATTAATGATAGATGTCACTTAAGTTATTGAATAGAGCGAGCTGCATTGATAAACAAAGTTTGCGTTGAAAAACTTTGTTAGATGGGTGCAAAAATAAAATATCATATCAACCATACGACCGACCGATTTCAGTAAGACAGATGAATTAAACGAGTTTTAACTTTATTACAGATAAGAGCGTCAATGATGGACATCGTTAGATATAGTACACGAGTAGCCTAGCCAAAAAAGTGCATAAATAATGGAAACTTCTGTGCATAAAGGGAAGGTCACACTGCGCACTACATATTTTTATGATATACCTTTTCAAGGTAGGCAGAGGGGAAGCAATCTTTGTAAACGTCTCAATATCTTTAACTCCAACAATCGACAAAGTCGACTAGACCTCAAACAACGAAGGACCTCGCCAAGGAACACAGAAACGATCTGTTTAGCAAACATCGGACCTAAGCAAACTCGGGAACAATCCGTATGGACCTTCCATGGAAATCCTGGAAACTTGGGCTGTTTATTGTCTCTGAAATATTTGGACGGTGCAGTGCAATACTAGGGCAAATTGTATTAATTAATACAATTTGCCCTAGTTCTTTATGAAACGAGCCATTTCATACCTACCTATAGATGCTTAAGAAATTAAAAGATGTCCAAAGATATCGCAACCGCAAACTTAGATCTAACATTGATAAAATAACTCAGGACTACAGCGATATGCGGGATAAATATAATTATAGGGACATAGAATGGTGAAAGGCTCTACGAGTATGCCCCTCGAAATTTAAAGCAAGGGAACCTGAGATTCCGTTTTAAGTAGTTTAATCGACTTATAAATCAACTACTAGAAACCGTAGCCCTCTCAAAGTTTGGGTAAATACGTTTTGATTTTCAAATGTATAGCAAGCACTTGTCTTAGCTCCATGTTTTAAATAACGATGTACACGTGTGATAGAGCAGGCTTCATCGCATTGATTGACCAAGAAATTGTAAACTCAACCCAGCCAAAGCAGCCATCCAATAGCCATGATAATAGTAAAATGACATAGAACAAGCAATAAGGCGCAGATTACATCCAGCCAAACAATGGCGGCGCAAACAAGGAGCGATACAGATCCGCGGGCAAACAGCCTGAGCAAACGCCCGCTCTGACGTCACGGGACTTGGCGTCATAGGACTGTCTACTGGATTTACAACATTTTGAAACAGGTGTTTCTGACAGTATAAGTGATATTTTAAAAAAATGCTTGATGTTGAGAAACATTTTTAAATATTAAATTAAAATTTTTCGCATTCACAATGCTATTTTTATGTTAAGACAAATAATATATTAGAAATAATATATTAGAAAACATACTAGAAAAAATCGACTCGCCCGTAGCACCTCAGACGGACCTCCCGTCTGAGGTGCTACGAGTTAATATTTGCCTCTGTAGAGAAACAAAGTTCAATCAAATGTAATCATTTATGACATATTGTAAAAACTAACGAGTTTTATTCACTTAGGGCCGATTTTTCAATCCTCAGATAAACAGACAGATAGGGTTCATTCGACAAATAACAAAACATCTGTTGTTCAATCGTCAAATAACTCACTCATCTGAGGAATAAATCTATCTGAACCTTTGAGGGTCAGATAATGCCTTATTCCACAGACTAGCCCCCGCCCGCGCCCTTCGTCCGCGTGGTCGGTACAACAATTAATCCCCAGTAGACAGTAGGTATCCCTTTTGCGACTTACAATAAAGTGACCAGTTTAAATGATCTCCTTAGTGTATGAAAGCTAGTAATTATGGCGAGTTCAAGCTGTTTCCCTTGTTCTACCCATCCGAATAAGATGAAACATGGCTTATTAGATTTTAAGTTGGACCCCAAACTACCTAAGTTTGAAAATCTCATCATTATTCGTTCAGCGGTTTTGCGTGATTCGGGCACAAACATTTAGAATTTACAGTTTTATTATATGCATAGATAGATAAATAGTAAGTTTGAAGTCAGTTTTAGTGGTTTCTTGTGTAAAATTGATATTTTCTAACAATTGACGTCATGGCAATCGACAATCGTTCAAAAAACAAATGACGAGACAAATAATTTACTCATTTTTTAGTTAGCTATTGGTACTTTTATCCAAGAATTGAACACGATTAACGAACACGACTAAGGGCCGATGCCCATAGTCGTGTTAATATCTGTCACGTAAATGTAATAATTAACAGATTCTGGTAAACTTTAGTCATGGAAAGCTGGAATAGATGGATTTGACATGGTACTATCACCTAGTACATTATGAGCAGATACTTTGGTGGTGTTTTAATATTTTTTTACTTTTTTACTGAGCCGTAAGTCACACAAATAGTGACTGCATAAAAACGGATATGTTTCCGTTTGATCGTCCGGGGACCCGTGGAGCACCCGCACAACATCGGCAAACAGTTTACGTCCCCAAACAGCGACATTGATCTGCCAAGAACCCTTTAAGAAGTGCTTTTTACACAAACAAACAAACACACAACCGGCGAGCCCTAAACGTATGCAAATATAGCTGAATTTGGCGCGGCAGATATTTGGGGAACAGAACAAACATTTTTGTGGGAGGTTAAGAAATATTTGGTTTGCATTTTACGGTGGCGAGACAATTTGTGACGTCTAATATTTTGGAAACGACGCAATGGAGCGTGTGATTTCTTTGTCGAATTGGATACGGGCTTACCTTCAGTCGATGGTACATACCTACACCTACTTATTATTGGTACCGCAATAAGATACTACGAATAAAAGACATTGAGAGGATCACAGGAGAAGTAATTTTATTTCAATGAATTGAATAGTTACTAACTATTATTTTTTTTAATGCAAAGAAAACACAATGAAGATAAATATACAGTATGTAAACAAACTAAAGGCAAACCTTTTAATCAGTCTGTGTTTAGGTTAGGAAGATGCCGGTACGATACATAGTTGCTTAAATATAAACGGTTTTAAAAGATTTATAAAAAAATCATTTTAGAAAAATACATTTAACAATGTGGTGAACCATGTGATCACCATATACCCAATTGGTCACCAGTTGTGAAATGGGACAATACACACCACTGGTGGGTGAAATGGGAGTAACTGTGTTATTTGGTCACTGGTAGTCAGTTGAGAAATTGAAGTACCAACCAACCAGGTCGGTTGTGGTGGTAGGATTTAGTGGTCAGATGGTCCGGAGGGTGTTGAGTGGGGTAATTGTTTATTAAAAAATTGCTAAATTGACTTCAACCTGTCAAAAAAAGAAAACAAACTCCTTGTTTTACAAGAAAAAAGTAAAGAATTGTGCTTGCCTTTTTATTTTTAGGTTAATGTTTTTAAATGTGAAATAAATATTATAATTATTATGAAATTGAAAAAACATGTACCGTAGGCTTCTTCCCAACCTACACACAGCCTGGTTAAAAGGATTGCCTTTAGTTAATTTAGATACTGTAATATGTAATTAAAATAAAATAAAATATGGCCCCTTGACGACCAAATAAAAGTGAACTTAAGCGACATGGCGTGTTCCGTCAAGCATTTTAAGCGATCTCGTAAACTTCAACCCCACGCATTGCAGATTTTCTTTTTCTTACGTCTGTCTTGATTACCTCAATAAAAAGATATAGTAAATCTAAGCAGAAAATGTCTACACAATTCTTCAGACGTCGAGGACAGGCGAATACTGAATTGTGTCAGAATACAAAATGGCGGGTACATTTGACGCCTCTCGGCGACAATGAGCTTCTCTGACATTTAACATTCACGGCTCGAGTCACGTCTCGCGACGTTTGTAGTTCGTCGAGTACCTACCGAGATAAAAGCGATTGACTAAAGGTGTTACTTACAGGTAGTCAGGTTGTTAATGGTGTCCATGGAGGAACATGGAGTCATTAGCAGTGTGGCGACCGGCAAATAGAAAAGAAACAACCCTTCAGTCAGAGGGTCATAAAAAAACTGGCCAAGTGCATGTCGGGCCACCGTTCCAGACTTTTTTAACTGACAAGAAGTGAATTCATCCTAAACTACAGCTTTCTAGTAATAGGGCCTCTGAGCAAAGCCGCCGACGGACGGACATGGCAAAACTATTTGGGTTCCTTGTTGACTTGACTGCGGAACCCTAAAAAGCGACTGGGTTTGAATTTTTTTACTATACCTAAGAACTTTGTGGGCTAGAAAATTAGCATTAGAATTTTCAGTCAAAGTGCATTCGACATTACTAATTATTCTTGATAAAAAAATCATAATGAAATAACCAATCAGAGTGGTTAAATTGAGTTTTTTTTCCATGTAGGTACCTAAATGACTGTCCGCTT
The DNA here is from genome assembly GCA_963556745.1 of Catoptria pinella. Taxonomy (NCBI): domain Eukaryota; kingdom Metazoa; phylum Arthropoda; class Insecta; order Lepidoptera; family Crambidae; genus Catoptria; species Catoptria pinella. The sequence continues at coordinate 12,708,464 of OY750772.1, read as the reverse complement.
GTAACTTTTTTGTTACATCTAGCCTAGATTTGTATGTCACTACTGACATGAATATTCATAATTGTCGTTGTTTACTTATTCTGATACTGTTTGCTTTCAACCATCCCTGTTTTTATTCACAGCCCGTCAAAGCTAACAGACAGATGTATTAATTGGCAGATGTGTACTAACGTAACGTGTACAGTATTAAATTCATTAAATCCCACGCGGCTAACGGTCGCCTGACAGCAATGAAAATTGTGTCTTGAAGTTAAATATTTAAAGATACAATCTTATGTTTTAAAGAATAGAATAGAAATAAGTAGTCTTAGCACTAGTGTCTGGTGACTTAGGTTTAAGCTAGATCAGCTGGTAGGTACCGCATTTTGCTTTATCTAGCTTTATATTTTTTTGTTACTCAGAAACACCTTCCGCTAGAGAGCGATGGTTGACATTTCTTAGTGACAGAAGGAGATAGAGATACTGCAAATGCGTTGCTGCGCGGGCCCATTTAGTTTTGCTTCTGCAAACGTTGTTCAACCTAAAAGCCTTTTCCAGAGGCTTAAGTATTTTTACCTGCTCTCTAGATTTATATCTAGTTTCAGCACCTTCCAACTGACTTCGTAACAATTTATCGCTCTGACAAATTGCGAGGGCAAAACTCCGCTGATCCCGCGCGTTGCGTAACGTAACGATAACGCGAAAAATAACGATTCCCACGATCGTTACTGGTGTTGCGATTTGACGAATACGCGAGGAGAATACGTTTGGGCTTACGAAGTGGATGGAATAAATCAAATGCGTGTTATTGTTTTTTCGTGATGAAACGTGCCTTTTATTGCTTTGGTAATCAGCGAAAACACATAAAATTCTTTGAAGTTATAGTTAAGAATTACTATGCGCCTGTTTTAACTTCCCTATTTTTTTAATCAGTGATTTTGTTTCTGCTTACTTTATTTAATACTTTTGTGTTTAGTTCTTTGCATATAACATTTTAGCATTGGGCCGGAATCCCAAGGGTGCGGGTTCGAGTCCCGTCTGAGGTGCTACGGGTGAGTCGATTTTTTCTAGTATTTTTTCTAATATTATTCATCTTAATATAAAAATAGCATTGTGAATGCAAAAAATCTAAATTTAATAAACTCTTCTTAGTAATAGAGAATCACAATGCCTACTTCACACAACTCTAATTACGACTCAAAAACTGTCAGTTCGCAACGCTCGCTCGCTCGCTTAAACTGCTCGCAATTATGACAGCGCGGATTAAAAGACGAGCAGCAGTCTATCAGAGCAATTAAGTCAGTCATTAATTAAGCCGTAATGAAGAGGATGGCGATGACGCGGCGGTTCGGGATTCGACCCCCGTCGTGTATATAGGGTTAGCATAGTCAGTCAGTGACGCGACAGCCGTCTGAATGTCACAAAGCCTGACACTAGATGTAATATTATCCTTATTTCAAACATTGAAGTACAAAATACTTCAACATTCTTACTAGCGCCGGGAAATTTAAATTCAAAGGTAAACATTTTTGGTTATATATTCAGTACCACATTCGTGAATATCCTTTTTTCCCAAAAGTTGACTGGTAGAGAATGCTACTGGTATTAAGTCCGCCTCTTGTACCGTTCGTTATTGCACAATAAAGATAGTTGAAGATAGTAATTAAACATTATAATATTTTTTACAACTAAGTTAGTGTTGCTTTTTCTATTTCTTAATGTTGACAACCCTGGCCCATGCGATGACGAATTGGAAGAGTTAACTTTTTAAATTGATAGGGAATTGAAATTAATTAGGGATGGAGTGAGTTATGGTTTTAAATCGGTTTGGTAATTTATCTAGAAAGCCTATTATTGATACTTCAAAAACTTTCACGCCTGAACCACAGAATAAATAATAATAAGTACTAGCGTCCTGAACCCCTGAGTAAATAGTGAATTCTTCTACAGAGACATAGTAATATGAAAGATTTCAATTTATTTAATTAGTTTTTATTTTTATTAACGATAATGATCTTTTTATTTATTAAGTATTATGTGATAGAGATAAAACATAAACTACTTTTATTCCAGAAATTACTTTTAAGGTAACGTTTTGTACCTAAATGAATATCGAAGGTAGTGAAGTAAGGGATAAAATTCGTATAGAGACCTGGAAGTTGAAACTAAGTCCACGGATGACCGTTTGCTTTAATATCAATGAACTAATGTAGACTGCTAGTTTCTACAAAAGGGATAAAAAGAAAATAAATAATACTAGAAAAAATCGACTCACCCGTAGCACCGCAGACGGGACTCGAATTCGCACCCTTGGGATTCCGGTCCAATGCACTGACCAATTATTATGAAATTGCGCTGGCTTGCAGCGAAGAAGTTAAAAGTACTAGAAAGTTTCGCCGCTCCCACTAGCGACTCGGTAGCATAATTGGTCAGTGCATTGGGCCGGAATCCCAAGGGTGCGGGTTCGAGCCCCGTCTGAGGTGCTACGGGTGAGTCGATTTTTTCTAGTATTTTCTAATATTATTTATCTTAATATAAAAATAGCATTGTGAATGCAAAAAATCTAAATTTAATAGGGATAAAAAGAAATTGAACCGTATGCTAAAAGTATTTCGATAAAGTCCACCACATTTCGGAATTACGGACAAAACAAACAATGTTACAAGTTTTAATTCGCTAACGCACGACTTAACCCAAGGAGTTACAACGCGAGTGCAATTTGAGAGATTACGCCCGGGACGGAGCGGCCCGGGCGGGTTGAGTCCGGGCGGGTTGAGCCCGGTTCACCCGGACTTAAGACCGGCCGGATTACACCGGAACTTACGCCCGCCCGGTCGAAAATTAATTCCGCGTGCGGTTGCGTGAATCATAACCTTTAGTGTGGCCGATTGTGTGAGGTTTTTTATGTTCCATGAGTATTGTTGGTCTGTAACTTGATTCAAGTGAATGTTTTGTCACCAAACTTATCAGTATAGGGAACCTGTCAGTTCATTAGCCCTTATTTATTGTTCACTGCATAAATGAATTTTATTACAAACTAGCTTCCGCCTGTGTACATTCGGAAAATCCCAAGGGAACCTTTTACTGGGATAAAAAGCATACAATTTTTCAATCCTGCCTATAAACTATCTATGTGCCAAACCTCAAATCCATTCAGCCGTTTTTTTTGCGTGATTGAGTAACAAACGTGGAGGTTTCAACCAAAATGTAATATTTTCATGATAAATTATTTTTCAGAAAATGGCAATACGTTAGTTTGTAAGTATTTGATTGAATCAGGCGTCACTTGGTGGAAGTCCCAAACCATTGTGAAAAGAGAAATATATGTAGCTTACTCCCGCAAAAAATATATGCAAGATGCACCGCCCGCCCGCCCGCAAAAAATGAACATGCACATTACAAAATATCAGTGCACAATATCTGCATTTAGCAAGACAGCGACACACCTAGAATGAGATCTAGGATATTTTTTTCAGATATTAGGACTTTTTAGAAGTAGAAGACTTTTCATAAAAAAAAACTCTAAATAAAAGAGAGAAACAATCTTAGAATTCAGGGTAAACAGCTTTATTTTTCGTTAAAAATAGTATCCATTTCAAGAGCACGGTTTAATTTAGCCCGGGCGAGACGTGACTGACATGTTAACTGGCCCGGATTTATCTTAACTGCATTGTTTTTTTAATTACCCGGACTTATCTAATTTGCCTGTGACGTAAAACATCAGTATTCTTTAATTAAAAGCTTCCCGTTTGCATGTAAGAAATTTTTATTTTATATTTTTCGGGATAACATCTTTTGTTGGCTAAATTCGGAAAATATAAAATGATTGTAGGTATGTACCTAATAGGGAATTGTTTAAAAAAAGGTTAGGTTACTACTTACTTGTATTTTTCTTAACTTTTACAGCAACAAAATTATAATACGATGACACTTGATTATAAGTACTCGATTCTTGTATTTTTTTAAGCCGTCTGAGCGGTAAATTAACACTTTTCAAAGATAAATAATAAATTAAAAGTATTTTGAAACACTTTTCTGTTTACTTGAGTTTTAAAGTTGCTTTAATTTTAATTCACTCTGTTGGAAAGAGAATTTTATTTAGTTTCAATCACTTCGTTAAACACCTGTCTAACTATCCAAGTTTACCTTTTTTTAGTTTAAGACTTACACTTTCTTATTGAACACTGAACAACTAGAATAATAAAATAAAACAACACAAATATCTGAAAAAGCTTGTCAGGTTGATTTTGCTGTAAGTTTTTAAAGAGACGTTCAGACTTGTATATTTAGACATCGATTGTAAACAATGATAAAATATTATAATGTAAACTCATGACTGACAAATAAATAAATTAACTTTTATATTAATCATATACAAATTATGTTATCATATCACAAAGAGAGCCCATGTTGCTTTTCCTTTTAAAAATGATTATCTGCGAAAAAAAACGAAATGCAGTTAAAATTTAACGAGCAAAGTTGTTTGCATCATAGCATTGCATACTTGTATCTGAAACAGTTTCATCTGAACCCGCGTCTTCTGTCATGCAAGTCGAGCATCGAACCCGGAGCTTTGAGTACGCAACACCATTCTCTTTGTGCGATGACATCGTTAGCGGTAACCAACTACCACAGTGATTATGTAGAACAGAGACAAAATACACAGTCACTTCAAAAATGTTATTGTAATGTAGGTACATTCATAATTACATCATATACTAACGTTCAGAACTATCCGGAGTAGATTGTAGATATTTTCATATTAACCGATTTTGTCGCATACAAGTGTTTTTTAGCTATGTCTCGCAACTTAAAAAGCATTATGCATTTTTGTGTTGTATTGAAATGCTTATCCTTTATATTAATTTTCGTAAGGATACAGAGCTCTTTTGAAATTGAATACAAAAATTTGTGCTGGCAATTAATAATATAATTTGTGCTCTCTCCGCTTCAAAATTAACCTATTTATCCTACAGATGCTATATAAATATCAGTGTTAGAAAAATAACACATGATGTTTTATATTTCGTCTCTGTTCGATTGTTCAGTAGTAAGTGCTGTCGAAATGGCCGCATTCAGCGCAAAATAGTGACGCTTTCAGCGGCTTCACGGCTTCAGCGATTGGATTTTAAAGACTTGCCTGAAATACCTATTCACACAGTACAGGAGGCTGAAAACTGAAAGGTTTTCCCTAGAGACGGGATTTTTTTAGTGTAACGTAATAATTTTCTAAATGAATTTAGTTTTAATCTTATAATATGGTACCAAAATGTTTTTATGTTTTATTTGCTTTTTTTCAATTGCAAATCAAATCGAATAACATTTGTTGTTTATTGTTCTATGTCCTCGTGTAGTTCTATAACAAAACTAAATTCCCGCCCAGTCTTAGATTAAATATTTGTAGCTAGCAAGTTGTCAGCCTGTCAGTCGAAGGAGGCTGGACGCCACTACTATCACAAAAGTACTTAATTAAATATCTAGCGCAGGTGGCGCAGGTATACTTCGTGTACAAATCTGCAGCGATCGCCAATAAAATGCAGCGTTGAAAGCTAGCACTCATTAAGCTCACGCTAGTTTAGTGCGAGCTCGTTATCGGACCCAAGTAAAACTTCTAATTATCGGGACGTTTAAAACCGATTACTAGGTAAAATAGTCTATAGGTTCTTGCTTGGAGGGTAGTTTTTGAGCATGACTACGACAACTGTACACGCAGTATTTCGCAGCGCTGCATGTCTTTTTAACCCCCAACACGGAGTAAATAATAGTACTAGCGTCCCCCAACGCAAAAAGGGGGTGTTATGAGTTTGATGTGTCATCTGTCTGTCTGAGGTAACGTATCTCCCAAACTAATAGAACGAATATTTTTGCTATTTACGCCTTGTCAAAGTAGTGGCGCTTAGATAAAAACAATTTTAGATATCACAAAATTCACTAAGGCTGTCAAGCAAACTGAATGAATTTCAATGGGTTTGTGTGTACTGTTTCTACGTTTAGAATAAAAAAATGACAATCAAACATTATCTAAAATTTATTAGTTTCGTGACTCGTGAGTGAACCCAGCCTAATGTGAAAAAACTTACATCTACTTCAAGTCGTGGTCAAATAAATTCCACATGTTACTAACTGAAGTATTGAATTGAACCCTTGTGCCTGAATAAAGTCAAATAATTCCGTCGTATAAGTCACTGAGGTCTTACTTCGAAAAAAAACACGATGATCGGACGATGTTTTTACTTCGATTTATTTACATCATTTAATAATCACGAAGCGAAACGAATGTCGTACGATTATCGTAGTTCGGTTTCGGAGTAGGCTTTCTATACTGCCCACTTCGAAGGCAAGGAGGCAGTAAATATCCGGCTCGAAGGACCATCGACAACACGTGCTGTGGGGCGACTGAAACGAGCCACTTGTGACGCTGCGGGTTATAGGTTTGAAGCCATTTGTATGGCGATTTGTTTGGGCACACTTTTATCGGTGAAGTTGTAGTTTCAAGAGCTAAGATAAAGATATAGATAATTGACTGAGAAAGCGCGAAACGTCTCTGCTTCAACTTGGGCAAAAATGCTGTCGTATGTCCGGCTATCTGTTCTCCTCTACAGGTCGCATTTCTCGATTCTCGTGAAATTTCGTGAGCAGGTTCGAAAATTATAATTTTTTTTGACAGGCGCCATCTAGCTTAGATATAATAAAAGCATACCTCACCTACAAAACAGCACATAGTACTGCTTTTCAAAAGCAGTTTCAACCTCGTGGCGATATCTATTAGATAAAAGCCATCGGTCATTTATGTATGAAGACTGGCATACCTACCTGTTCGCCATTTTATTAAAAGGCGGTTTTGGAGGCCTGCGATAAAAGTGGTACCAATCGATAGAAAAAGTCATTACAAACAAAAAGTAATAAGTAATAAAATCTCGTAAGTGATATACTTACCGAGATATTTGAGTTTGAAGTTGAAAAATAAAATCTGTCATTTTCTAAATCAATCGATAGAAAAAGTCATTACAAACAAAAAGTAATAAGTAATAAAATCTCGCAAGTGATATACTTACCGAGATATTTGAGTTTGAACTTAAAAAATAAAATCTGTCATTTTCTAAATCAATCGATAGAATAAGTCATTACAAACAAAAACTAATAAGTAAAAAAATCTCGTTAGTGATATACTTACTGAGATATTTGAGTTTGAAGTTGAAAAACAAAATAAGTATATTATTTTTTAGATCAATTGATAGAATAACTGGATTCAGGTCTGCATTGAAGGTCGTCGAACAGTGGTGCACTAAACACAATCTAACAGTGAACCCAGCAAAGACGGAACTAATCATGTTCACAAACAAACGAAGTCTAGGAAACCTTAAAACTCCCTAAACTTTTCAATACTATCTAGGTGTGATACTGGACAGCAAGCTTCTCTGGAACAGACATCTCGAAGGAAAACTAAACAAAGCCACCATCATCTTCTGCCAATGTAAAAGACTACTCGGCAAAAGGTGGGGACTATCACCTAAAATAACGATGTGGCTGTATAAAATTGTTATACGTCCCATAATTACCTACGGAGACGTTGCCTGGTTTTCCAAAACAGAGCAAAGCACCGTCATCAACAAGCTGCAGTAATTCCAAAGATTGGCATGCTCTGCTATAACCGGATGCATGCGAACTACCCCCTCAGCCGCCCTAGAAGTAGCTCTGGATCTAACACCCTTGGACCTGTTTATACAACAAGAAGCCTCCATGGCTGCTATAAGGCTAAAACACCTGGGTCTGTGGTACAATCGAGAGATCTGGAGCTGGAATATTCTCACAAGACCTAAATATCATATCACTAGCGCTAGGCCAACACAGTTCGACATTTCAATGCGAATGTGTTGCAATAATAAACGCTGCTACTACGGCCCTGTCTAGAGGTATGAAGGGACTAAACATCCGCATACTGACTGATAGCATGGCCGTCCTAACAACACTGGAAGCCAACACGATCAACTCCAGTATCGTCTACGAATGTCACCAAGTTTTGGATCGTTTGGCATCCAACAACGGAGTAATCCTACAATTAATTAAAGGGCATTGTGGATCACACGGGAACGATGCCGCGTTGGGTAGATCTAACAAGCTGTAGACAGTCTAAGATTGCGATGACTGCAGTTTCGCTGCGTGTGACCCGCAGGCTGCTCAGCCTCAATCGCCCAGAACTCCGGATAGTTGTAGGTACACTTACCAGGTCACTTAGCTTTAAACCGACAACTATTCATCATGAATGCGACAGACAGTCCTCTATGCAAGGGATGCCGGGAAGCAGAAGAAACAGCCGCCCACGTGTGCATTGTGCACGTGCATCCTGGAGTGCGTGGGGCTGGCCACACAACGGGCAGAAATCCTCACAGAGGTGTGAGGTCGCTCCTAGAAGCCTGTGAACGCCCCAGGAGGCTTCTGCGCTTCTGGATGGAGCTGGGTGGCTCGATTAGCCATACCGATGCTATGAGGTTTCACGCATAACGGACCAAAAGCCATCGGTCATTTATGTATGAAGACTGGCATACCTACCTGTCCGCCATTTTGAAAATGTCGGTTTTGGAGGCCTGTGCTAAAAGTGGTGTCAATCGATAGAATAAGTAATTACAAACAAAAAATAATAAGTAAAAAAATCTCGTAAGTTATATACTTACTGAGATATTTGAGTTTAAAGTTGAAAAACAAAATCTGACATTTTCTGGATTAATCAATAGAATAAGTCATTACAAACAAAAAGTAATAAGAAAAAAATCTCGCAAGTGATATGCTTACTGAGATATTCGAGTTTGAATTTAATAAACAAAATCATATTCTGGATTTAGTGGTTATATCGTTGCAGATTGTTAAGCTATTTTATGTATGTAGGAAGCGTCCATGACTCAGCTGACGAAGTGTGCTCCAGTTATTCTATGTATTGGTATTGGTATAGGTGATGGGCACTTTTCTCCGCATTTAGACCAATTTGGTCCGTTATGCGTGAAACCTCATAGCATCGGTATGGCTAATCGAGCCATCCCAGCTCCTTCCAGAAGCGCAGAAGCCTCCTGGGGCGTTCACAGGCTTCTAGGAGCGACCTCACACCTCTGTGAGGATTTCTGCTTGTTGTGTGGCCAGCCCCACGCACTCCAGGATCGCGTGGGTGGCTGTTTCTTTTGCTCCCAGGCATCCCCTGTATAAAGCACTGTCTGTCGCATTCATGATGAATAGTTGTCGGTTTAAAACTAAGTGACCTGTAAGTGTACCTACAACTATCCGGAGGTCTGGGCGATTGAGGCTGAGCAGCCTGCGGGTCACACGCGGCGAAACTGCAGTCATCGCAATCTTAGACTGTCTACAGCTTGTTAGATCTACCCAACGAGTATTATGTGTGCAGCACGAGTTCGTTGTCCTACCCATGAGCGCTAGTTGGCTGAACGGGAGTGGCAGAATGGGTATGGGTCCTGCCACTGTTGTGGAAGATCCCATTCTAGCCAGCTCATCGGCGGCGTCGTTCCCGTGTGATCCACTATGCCCTTTAATGTACGTGTTGGCTTCCAGTGCTGTTAGGACGGCCATGCTATCAGTCAGTATGCGGATGTTTAGTCCCTTCATACCTCTAGACAGGGCCGTAGTAACGGCGTTTATTATTGCAACACATTCGCATTGAAATATCGAACTGTGTTGGCCTAGCGCTAGTGATATCTTGATATTTAGGTCTTGTGAGAATATTCCAGCTCCAGTTCCAGTCCCCATTTTGGAACCGTCCGTATAAATTCGGACTTCATGTATGCCAGAGTAATCTCAGTCGCTTTCAAATAACTGTATTTGGTATTTCTTTTGGAAAATATTAAATATTGCTTGGGGATCCTGTCGCATGGGGCAGCGATTAGTGACTCATGTTTCACTAAGTTATTCCACAATATGGAGTGAGGACCCTCTCGATTGTACCACAGACCCAGGTGTTTTAGCCTTATAGCAGCCATGGAGGATTCTTGTTGTATAAACAGGGCCAAGGGTGTTAGATCCATAGCTACTTTTAGGGCAGCTGTGGGGGTAGTTCGTATGCAGCCGGTTATAGCAGAGCATGCCCATCTTTGGAATTGCTGCAGCTTGTTGATGACGGTGCTTTGCTCTGTTTTGGACCACCAGGCAACGGCTCCGTATGTGATTATGGGACGTATAACAATTTTATACAGCCACATCGTTATTTTTGGTGATAGTCCCCACCTTTTGCCGAGTAGTCTTTTACATTGGCAGAAGATGATGGTGGCTTTGTTTAGTTTTCCTTCGAGATGTCTGTTCCAGAGAAGCTTGCTATCCAGTATCACACCTAGATACTTGACTTCCTTGCTAAGGGACAGACTGGTATTGATTGTAAGTTTAGGGAGTTTAAGATTTCCTAGACTTCGTTTGTTTGTGAACATGATCAGTTCCGTCTTTGCTGGGTTCACTGTTAGATTGTGTTTAGTGCACCACTGTTTGACGACCTTCAATGCAGACCTGAATCCAGTTATTCTATCAATTGATCTAAAAAAATACTCATTTTTTGTTTTTCAACTTCAAACTCAAATATCTCAGTAAGTATATCACTAACAAGATTTTTTTTACTCATTAGTTTTTGTTTGTAATGACTTATTCTATCGATTGATTTAGAAAATGACAGATTTTTTTTTTCAACTTTTAACTCAAATATCTCGGTAAGTATATCACTTACGAGATTTTTTTACTTATTATTTTTTGTTTGTAATGACTTATTCTATCGATTGGCACCACTTTTATTACAGGCCTCCAAAACCGACTTTTTTCAAAATGGCGGACAGGTAGGTATGCCAAAAGCACATGATGCTCTTTGTCTAAATGCAGAGAAAAGTGCCCATCACCTATACCAATACCAATACATAGAATAACTGGAGCACACTTCGTCAGCTGAGCCATGGAAGCTTCCTACTTACATAATTTAAAAAATTAAAAAAAAAAATGCTGAACAACAATCTGCAACGATATAACCACTAAATCCAGAATATGATTTTGTTTATCAAATGATTTGTGCATAAACTATATTATCCTGTTTAATGTGATATGTTTTCTATAAAAAATATCTAATACTGAAAACAATGATGTGTTGTTCCGCCCAAAATGAAAACCTTTCCATAGTTCACTGCTTTTAAACATTGCATAACTTATGTATGTCAGGTACCGTTAAGTAAATATCATAACATTTGAAATATCCATCGGAAGCTACACATCGCACCCAACTACCCCGGGATAAGGACTTGGCCGGGACTCGCGGGATCAAAGAGTCGACACACCGACCGCGCTGCCGTCGCCAGATGACCCAATTAGATCGCGATTTGTAACCTGACTCCTATGTCGGTCTTGGGATGTGGGTTGGAATTATACAGTTCTGTCTGAACTACATTTGACACGTCGCGATAACTCTTTAATAGTTCAACGGGTTCAATTATTTTGTAGCATGAACGCCCTAATTTTATCTTAACCAATCTCCAAGTACGATAGAAAAAAATACAAGAGCTTCGCATAAATCTCAAGTTATCCCAACAATAGATGATCTCAAATTCACATTCGAAATCAACAGCTAAAATTATTTTATTCTAAGATGAACTAAATTAAAGAAAAACCAAGGTAATACAATAACAAAAAAAATATATAAAATATTCGCAACATTCTGATAGTAGGTCCAACAATGCAATTTTACAAACATAAGAAAGTAAGCACTAACAACACAATAACAATATAAGCTGTAATAGCTGTTTTCATTCGAAAATCTTAATAAACCTCGTCCACAATTAAATTCAAGCCTCTCATTCGTTACCAAATAAGTCCAAAGCGAGATCCAAAACACAAGAAGAAAAAACCAGCAAAGGCATCGGTCGCCGAACAAGCAAAATGAATACTCGAAAAGAGATTACGGTAACTCGGTCGCGTCAACGAACTTGGGCAATTTTTCATTATTATCTTTTGTGATAAACGACATTCAACCTTATCCTTTGAATGTAAGGTTGGAAATAAAAGAGGTAGTTCAGATTTTTGGTATATTTGTCTTTGAGACAGTTTGTGAGCCAATAAGTGACAAACATGCTGAGGCCAGCATCCACTCTCGGACGATATTGGCGCGCATTAGGATAATTGCCGATGTTCCACAGATGCTATTCAGAGGAGTAAACACTTCGCTTTCTGATAGGATAATGAAAGTGAAAGGGATATAATATGGGCGACCTTATCAGCTATTTCTATTAAAGGTTATTAGCACCTTGACTTTTCTGTAACAATATAGTAGTAGATAACGAACACTACATGATTATGTGACCTGCTTGATCTTACTACTACAGATCTATCAGTTGTTGACCTTACCATAGATAATGAAGGTCTGAAGGAAATGTGTATGTCTGCAGATTCGTTTAGGGAAGGCTTAACTTCAAAGGACTACTCGTAGGTAATCAAGCCACACTGACCTTAACAAAAGAATAAATCAAAATAGCATAGTATAATGTTTTATTCAATAGATTTCTTCTCAACAAACGTAATTTGAAACCTAAGAAAAACGTCTTTCTTGACTTCAAAGCGAGGCGGTCCGATACGAAGGGAACGAGCAAAGAAAATATTGCAACATTTCACTGAACGCGGGGAAAGTATTGATAAGTACCTCTGTAAGGCTTTGGAATATCGCAAATCAATATGAGCACTACACAGTGAATACAAGCAGTATATTCGTTAAATATTGTCTTATAAGATCTGTCGATGTGGAAGAAACGACAATTCAAAGATTTACCTACGACTGTAACTTGGCCTTAAATGTTAAAAATTAAGATCGAAGCGTACTTCAAATAAACTTAATTTATTATTTTACTTCTACTGAGACTCTAAAATGTTGTTTCGAGAGCTGACTTAGATGAGAATTGAATTTGAGGTTATTAGTTAATCAAGCTAAGACCTATAATTTTAAGTATTTTTTTGTTAAAGGTCTCTGCCCACTACACCGTACCATACCATTACCGTGCTAGGAACGTGTCAGACAAAAAAATATTCTCCATTGTGAAAAGAGAAATATATTATGTAGCTAACTCCCGCAAAAAATATATGCAGGATGCACCGCCCGCCCGCCCGCAAAAAAATGCACATGCACACCACAAAAATATCAGTGCACAATACTTGCATTTTCACAATGGTTTGGGACTTCCGCCAAGTAATGCCTGATTCAATCAAATACTTAAAATATTCTCCGTCCGTCACCGGTCATACACGTAGCGTGCCATGCACGGAGCGTCAACAATATGATGCTAATGCAGAGATTACCTACTTCCAGTATCTTATACAGCATCGATTTCTTAAGGTAATATCTCGATATTTCTGCTGAAGTTTTTATTTAGGGTGAATGGGTTACGGAGCAGCCTTTGCGAGCGTTTATGTACACAGTAATGTGAGAGTAGATTGCCGGTCTTCAGAAAGCCACGTAAATATGATTTATTGAATCAAATGATTGTATTTGTTAATGTACATAACTAAATGGTTGGTATTCAGATTAGAAATTCTCTTTTTCAACGCAAAATTCTATCAAAACGAGATCCGGTAAGTAGGCCTGACATTGAAATAGGTAATTTCTTAAGCACTCGTTCCATTTTGACATGAAAGAAATCTTGCTCTAAAATTGCATATCCATCAAAATGACGAAGAAATGCTCAAAGTTGTTGGAAATGAAGAGAACGGGAAAGTCTTGGTTGTAATTGATGAGCTGGTGCAAGTGGCGAGGGGCGGAGATTAATGGAGTACTGCATTCGCAACCAGCGGCGGAATGATCAATTAACAATCGAGTGTTGAGGACAACTGCGGAGGGAGAACTTTCAAATCAATCGAGATGCGAGGCAAAGGAGTAACAGTGTCATTTTTGGAGAGAGTATTATAATGGAGGAAAATGCCAGCATATAGCGAAGCTGAATAAAAATCCTATCTGTGTTGGCATAAAAATTAAATTAACTCTTCCATTGCAGTTTCTTAGTTTTATATGTTTTTTATATCTATTTCCTACGAACGCTTGGTAGCGATACTGTCAACTGCGTCAAAGATTTGGGGTTCAAATCGTGGTGGGGAAAGTTTTATTTGACGTGATGACTGGATGATGAATTCTGAGTCATGAATGCTTTTAGTTTTATTCACTCGATAAGCTGTGCTTATTCTGGGACTGAATGATAATTAGTGTGAATTATTCGGAATTATTTAAGAATTTAAATTATTTACCACGAGTGAACCAGTTAAAACAACTTATAAACATAGAGAAGCCTGATTGAATATTGTTCTAATATATATTAGCACATTCCAACAAGCCATTATTTTGTACTAACCGGAGTAAATACGAATATCCGATAGTAATATCACAATTATCCTAATTCACCGAACCAAACGAGCAGCCATCAATACCGCTTAGAGTAGAAATATTTGTACAAACCGAACGATGGCAATCAGGAGCTGCGCCGTAATTAATGCAAATGGATTATGGCTAAATTAATAATTAAGGGGCAAATGGGAGGTGCAACCCTGTCACAAGACTAACCTATCGAACAGAGAAAAAATCAACGACCGAGTTTTTGACTGAGCGAGCGCGAAGTAACTCTGTTTCAGCTTGGGCTAAAATACTTTCGTATGTCTGGCCGGCGTTTTCCTTTAGAGGTTGCATTTCTCGACCGATTCTCTTGAAATTTTGTGAGCAGGTTTGATAGAATGAATTCTTTTTCTCACAGAGCCACTTGTAAATTAGGTATTACTTGGTCGCCTTTTTTCAACATTAAGACTACATGTCGCTTTGTGGCATTGCTGATGATTTTTTGTTTATGTTTATGCGCATTAACAAGAACATCAAATTATTTACTTTCGTTTGAGTTGAGGGATAGGATACCCCAAGTTGAGGATGAATTTGGTTAATGGTTACTTTTATTATTGTAGTTTGTAAGCAATTAAATTTCAACTCGTATTAGGGATATTTTATTGGGCCATTCAGTCACAAAATGATTCTCTCAGTTAAAAATGTTTTATAGCTCTATTGCTGCCACTCGGAAAAATCTTTCAAGAGGTCCGGTTGATAGCTAAGAGCGCGGAAGCGGTTAGTGATTTTCTCGCAGTACTGACCAATATTTATGTGAGCCGAAAAGCGATAGAGTAATATATAGATGCGGTGCCGCCGTCTGGGAAAATATACTTTTTTGTCTCTGTTTCACCACCGTTACCTGTCGTCACATGTCAATATTGACGCGCGGCTGTTGCAGCGACTTTATTACATCAGAACATTTGCCTATTAATATGTCCGTGCCATTAGCTAAACAGTTTTCTGTATTAGGGACAAAATTGAAAGTCAATTTTATTATACCTACTGTATTTCAATCACAAATAGCCAAATAAGTAGCTCGAAGCTACAAAAATAATTCCAGGAGTTAATAAAATATTAAAAATGTCGTTAATTAAATTAATAGCTATTTGTGAATTGAATACAGTAGGTGTAATAAAATTGACTTTCAATTTTGTCCCTAACACAGAAAACTGTTTAGCTAATGGCACGGACATATTAATAGGCAAATGTTCTGATGTAATGAAGCCGCTGCAACAGCCGCGTAAAATAAACCTATTTTCATCATCATGAGATATGAATTTCTACACTCTAAGACCAACACTCAAATTGTTACTTTAATGGATCTACGAGCAGCTGGCACCATTAAATGCTAAACATGTTGTGATATCAATCTGGCAACTGGGTTTGTCAAGATAATTCTGTTTTTAAAAATAACCTTTGATAAAGGAACGAATGAATGTTTTGTGATATCCTTGCGACCAATAGAAAAAACTACGATGTAGGGCCCGATTACAGACTGCTATAAAATATTTTACTGTATCTCGAGTGCTAAAGATCATATTTCATAGTGAAGTTCTTAACGGAGTCCACGGTTCGTTTGCTGCTTCACATTAGTGACATCGAGCGAGGTTTAAAGTGCAGCGGCAGTGAAGGATGATACCCGCGGTGATATTGTTACGCTCACGACTGCACTGACGGATGCGGCAACTTACACCATATACTTTTGTGCAAGAATTCGTTCTAAGTTGGGAGGGGAGAGCGATAGTGCAGCGCAGGAAAGTATATATTATCCCAAATATACTTATGCTTAGGAGGAGGTTCTCAGTAATTCCTGGGAATCTTTTTTCAAAAAATCTTTTTTTGTTTGAAAGCATTGTAATTTCCAGAGTGGTCCCATTGTCATTAACTCAGGATCTGATGTTGGGATCCTGGAAAGTAAAAAAAAACCCCTTGAAATGTTATAGGGCACACCTATAGCGATTTAAGTATATTCTTTAGTAACTCGTGCATTTGCTTTCGGGAAGTACCAGGTGAAGTAAAACTGATGATGAAAACCATAGATGGTTATCGGAACTATTCGATACTAAGTATTTCACTGGTGCGATATGATTACTTCAATATGATTGCTAAGCAATAAATTGCATAAATACTTGTCATAATGCATATGGTGAAGTGGAGCTGATAGTGAAGTACCAAAAGAACATTGGGGTATTGTTACTTTGATAATAAATAGTATAGTCGCTTATATACCAACCACGAAAAAAAATTAAAATAAAATTTTGTTTTTAAAACAAAACCTACTTCAAAAACAGTCAAAAGTTAAACACCGACAAGTTAGTAATTATACAGAATTGAACATTTATTATTTCTTGCTTTTTAAAGTCGTTTATTTTTAATGTCCCCACTGCTAGAGCAGAGGCCATCTTTGTGAATGAAAAAGAACAGAAGGGTCATAACGCACGACCCGGATGAAATGCGAATTGACGGATGGTAAAGCTAACTACCATAAGGTTTTTAAATTTCATTTTGCAAAAGTTTTGCTTACAAGTCCTGTCTCAATAACAGTTTTGAAATGCGGTATTTTTCCGCTCCTGCCAATCATTATCTCAAAATAGTACAAATATGTTGTTCTCCTACAGTTCTTCAGTCTGTCGCGTACGTTCTTGGCCGGTCAAAAGCTCATGCCCTGGCGCTCGTGAGCACGGCCGGCTGCCCGCGCCGCGCCTCGGCCGCGGCCTGCTTATAACGTCTCCATTTACATCCCAGACGCTATATTTTTATCCGCTTTACGGATTCACTTATATTTCGGTAGTTTCTGCGACTGTAGTCTGGTTTTGTAATTTACTGCTTTTGATTTTGAAAGCTTAACAACGAATTCATTGGAATAATTGACTTTTGAAGAAAAATAAAGTTTCTGTTTTCTTTAAAGATAAAAATAAATAATTCAGAATCTTATGAGATCAAAAATTTGGTAGGTGGCCGTTTTCGTGTGTTTTTATAAAGTTTTCAAAAACTGTCTTGATTTAGGCTTGCCAAGCTTGCCTACCTTTTTTCTTAAATTAATAGCTTGTATTTATACTTAAATCCATAATTTCAAAGTCTAAACCTATTAAGTTAATAACCCTTTTTCCAGGAGCGAATTTCTTTTCCCAAGGCTGATTCTAATGGTAAAAGATACTTATCTTCTTCAGACGACTCCTCAGTTATTAGTTTAATCGGGCGCTAAGAGGTCTCTAAGGATAGGACTCCTGTTAGATAACTGCAGCCTTTGCCGGGACTGTCTGAGAGGTGCAATTCATTATTCAAATCAAGTAGTTATTACTCGGGTATAATTGCATCTGGGACTTTCATAGTGTTTTAATTATTTAAGTGACTATGAGGATCTATTGACTTTTAATCAATTTAAATATCTCCAGTCTTCCTGTAGTGTAAGCGAGAAATAGTAGAATATCTGCTTTTACTTTCATTTTTAACCCCTGACGCAAAACGAGGGGTGTTATAAGTTTAACGTGTCTGTGTGGTTTCGTAGCTCCCAAACGGATGAACCAATTTCGGTTAAGTTTTTGTGTGAAAAATAATTTTATTCCGAGTGTTCTTAGTGTTGTTTCATGAAAATTTGTTCAGCCGTTTGAAGATTATCAGTTCTTTTCTAGTTGACTAACTTCCATATGTCCGATCGATTCGAAATTTGGTAGCGTGTTACTTCAATGACATTGAAAGAACATCGTAAGGTAACCATGAACTGATCAGCCATTTGAAGATCATCAGATCTTTTTAATGTGTAGGATACAAAACAACTGAAAATTTAGACAAGGGTGATTATTGTTCTACCTTTTCTAGCTTCTACAGTGCGACGCCCGAACGACGAAATGAAAATGACTTAAATAAAATCTCATTTTCATAGTCAGATTTATCGATCACATCAATTTCATTGACAAGGTTCCAGAAGTTACAAAAGACACTTAAGTCTCGTACCTTCGTACACGCGGTCACAGAGTAATCCGTCACAGCAGACATTCATTGTAACATTGGATCGACAGCCCCCCATTAAGAGTCAGCCACCTGCTCCTACTTTACATACCCCCCCTCGTCACAGCCGCCGCAATCGTAGCTATGATAAATTAAAATATTCTGCCGAACTTGCGAGATTTGTTGGAGACTTACAGTCTTTGGACGTTTTCTTCATTGCATATTTTGATAGCAACTGTTTAAGTTTACGTTTTTAATGACTTTACATTGCAGTGGAATAGACAAAATGCGACATAATAAGCAACGTTGTATTTTTGAAGCAAAGTGCATAATATTAATAATGAGCGCGCAGTCTGCACACTAGCGCCGCCATTGGAAAAAAATGTAGTGCTTAAATAAAGACGAAATTGTGAATATCTCTCTGTAGTGCACTCCGAAGAAGCATTGTGATATTTTTTTGCAAAAGTGGCCACTTTTCGCAAAAAATACTCCATTAAATTGAACGACAGGCTTGAAAATATCGTTTAAGCGATTAAATTTCCACAATGCTTCTTCGAAGTGCACTACAGAGAGAAAATTCACAATTTTGTTTTTATTTAAACACTATGATTTTTTTCCAATGGCAGCGCTAGTGTGCAGATTACGCACTCTTAAGTCGTCACAGATTCTTGCACAAAGAACTACAGCTTCACATTCATACGTTTCTTGCGATTCATTGTGTCTGTTTTAAATTAGAACAAACAGACTGAAACTGGTGTCAAAATCATTTATTGAATTTTCCCATTAGCAATCGTGTCTTTTAGAAATCGCAGCATGTTTACTTTGAACAATCTGCGAATCAAAAAAACTGATTTGCGTTCAAATAGACCCCCCCACCGCCCATTCACCACGCGCGTCATCATAAAATGTGTAATAAGAAACGTTCCTCCCACAATAAGTATTTCCAGCAAACCACCTGATGCTCAAGCCTCCTCTAAATTAAAACGGCCGCGTGATTGGAACCCCACAACCACAATATATCCGATGCTGTCACTGCTGAGAATATAGCAGAAATATGTTTAGAACAAACTGAAAGAGTGGCACAGGTGTTTCTGCCCCCTACTCAAATGGCCAACATTCTATACGTTTAGACGCTACGCTTACTTTTAAAGCTTAAATATGAGCAATTGACGAATGAATCACATGTCGCAAACTTATGTAAATCACAGACTTTGATGTATTGTATGTAATTAACAAGCTAACGACACGCAATTTTATAGTTTGCTTATTTGCTTATTTTAAAGCTTTACTAAAAAGCGTAGCGTTCAAACGCATAGAATATTGGCCATTTGAGTAGAGGGGTTGGTGTTGTAATAACATTGTAGGTTATAAGAGGACTTATATATACAGAGAAAAAAAATCTTTTATTCAACTAAACGTTATTCATAGCACAGGTTTACATTTTGAACAAAATATGAAGAAAACTTAAGTATTACAATATCCTGTTTTGAATAAATCTATTAAATATATATTTTGACAACATCATATACATTGCTCCGATTCCAAAGTAAGTAGCTAAAGCACTTGTGTTATGAAAATCAGAGACAACAGTGGTATCACAAACACCCAGACCTGAGCCAATATAGAAAAGTTCGTTTTCTAAGTTGACCCAACTGGGGATCGAACCCGGGACCTCAGAGATTGAAAGAGGCGACACCTTGAAAACCGGTGTACAAAGCCACTCGACCACGGAGGTCGTCATTTATTTATTTATTAATATTTATTTATATTTGTATATTTAAATCTATTAAAGCAAAAGGTATCGAGTGTTTTGGCTAATAAGACTTCACAAAGATATTTAATTTTGTATCACCACAGAATACACACGTAATGTATCACTTATTATTTGTAATTAAAGCGACTTGCGTGGTATTTTAATTTACTTATTTAACAAACCTAAGAATATACTCGTAGATATCAAATAACTTCCAGATTCACAATACCCACAATCTAAATAACCAATCGGAAACTTTCCACACTTATAATCGATTAAGTCGACCCAACGGGTGAAAGTTGGGCCACAAAAATCCCACATAAGCCCGGCTTTACATCTACGGCTAAATAACAAGTATCTTCTGTGAACCCCTTAAAAGCAACTTCAGCTAAAACTAGCAACTGAGGGGTAACTTCTGATCGCTCAAATAACGTTCATACACTATTTTCTTGTAACTATAGCGTAGGAACTGTCTCGAAAGAATTATCAGCTCCAACCAGATGTATAAAAGGATCAAGTACTACTATTTAGGCTGTGGCAAAATACCTCAATGGTGCTTTCAAATGTGAACGCACACGAACAACACTAATTTGAGCAGTGGATATGTTGAAGATGGTCTTTAAGACAGTTTGATTAGTTGAAAAGTTCTCCCCTCCAAGAATGAGAGGGGATGGGGCCCACACGAATAAATCAGAGGAATTTTTGGGATCAGACCCATGCTAGGGGCTCGAGGGTGAGTGCCTCTCAGATTTGCCTTGATACCTCTTATTTTATGAGCCCTGCTCACTTTGAGATTCAATAAGGCGATATTTTATTCATGCTCTTAATAGTTTCGCTATATATTTCATTGCTGAATGCTTGAATGGATAAGCTTAAGAGGATCGATTTTTAAAGGCTTTGAATTTTACAATAAATTCAAATCCCAAATAAATTATTCAATAGGTTTAGATGTACTGAAGCTGTTAATACGACGTTATTCAGCAGAAAATAAAGTTCAATGCCTTTGATATCAACTATAGTCTAGTATACCTATGTATATCTGCATATTTTCGTGATTTCCTGCATATCAACGATTTTTAATGTACCCACTGCTCGGGCACAGGCTTTCCTTATTAGTTGATAAGGTGGACAGGATATAACTTAACACGCAGGCCCAATACGGATTGGTGGGTATTACTTTGGAGTCATTCAATAGAGCAAAACATCACAATCATGTTACAAATTAAAATAACGTGACAACTAATATTCAACACTCAATTTTCTGCAACCCTTACTCAGTCACCAAAGTCCCTAAACGATCATACTATAATCCGCCCCATTCAAAACTATAATTTCCATGCAATCAATGAGCTCCCGCAATTTTCTGACCGAGCTCACTCTCACTCAGCTAATCCGGTACACAAATTTGCATCCCTCTATTATAACTCAAAACTCAACTAACCCTTGAGATACCTTGTAATCGGACCATTAAGCTATACAAATCCAATTAGCGAGATTAAATACGCAACCCGCTATCCTGTTAGGACGTGTGAAGTCATCTAGCAACACTGAATAGCTCTTTTTATGGTCCCGTGCCAAAGGGTGCCACACAGACATGCCAGGCCATGCCGAGTGTTTGTTGCAAGTATTTGTTCATAAATGGTTGGTGGTATGATGAAAGTTACATCGATTTGTTCTAACATGTATTTTTCTTTACATGTAATTTTTTTTCTTCTTTAGTAAATTATTTTGCTGGTTCCTATCCAATATTTGATGAAAAAAAATTTAATGCATTTTTTTTACTTGTGGGACAACTTTTTTTAGATTTTACTCAAAATAATGACAATAATATCCTTGTTTCATATTTAGGGCTGATTTTTCAATTCTCGGATAAAAGTACTAAAGGTAACTAAAGAATAAAGTTATTAGTCACTTTATTCGTCTGTTAAGTGATTGCAAAATTTTAAAGTAATATGTTAAGTGCTTGCAAAATTTTAAAGTAATATGTTAAGTGATTACAAAATTTTAAAGTAATAATATGTTAAGTGATTGCAAAATTTTAAAGTAATATGTTAAGTGATTGCAAAATTTTAAAGTAATATGTTAAGTGATTGCAAAATTTTCAAATGAAGTCGACCGTCATAGGTGACTAAAATCGACCAATGTAAACAGTACAATATGCTTAATTTGAGTCCCTATCAGAATACCGACGTTGTAAAATGACAATATCGCTCAAACGTCTTGATATTAAAACGCCATAGCTACTAAATAGACATGAACGTTAAACGCCTTAGTAGCAAAACGTCTGGTTCTTAAAATGTCGTAATTCAAAATACTCTAGTAGCAAATCGTCTTTATATTAAAACGCCATAGTTACTAAATAGATATGAGCGTTGAATGACATAGTAGCAAAACGTCTTGATATTTAAATGCCATAGTTACTAAAGAGACATGAACGTTAAATGCTCACAAAGATGCTGAGTTTGTTGATATAGTTTATTATTTGTTTGCCTATGACCATCAGCCATTTTTAAAGTCCCCACTGCTGGAGCACAGGCCTTCCTTATGGGTGGATAAGGAAGATGAGCTATAACCCACCAAGCGGGCCCAATGCGGATTGTAGGGTGTTAACTACAATTGATAGACAAACGGTAGTTGACACAGAAAGTTCAGACTATTTTCTTTTCCAGACGTTTTCGCTAATATCTCTTTCTGTGTTTTTGTCATGTAACTAGTTTGACATCCGGCTAATAAGGTGTTCTAAACATACGGACTATTCGCAATTCCAGACGTTTTGCTACTAGCTCATTCTGCTTTTATGTCGTCCGGCTGAGTTGACTCTCTGCTGGCTGGGTACTCTGCTTTTATGTCATGTAGCTGAATTGTCTTTCGGCTATCTAGTTACCTTGCTTTCATGTCATCCAACGTGAATAGTCTTTGAGCGAAAATGTCATTCTGATAGATTGCTCAAGTTAATGTTGCAACATTAAAATTGTAAGACGGAAGTAGACGACGGGCAAATTAATAACTCAGCTACAAAGGGCCGGTGTGTAACTATTCGGCAACTATTGCGCACGTAACGAGTACTTTTAGTAACAATGCCGGACAGGGGTCAGAAGGGTCGGCGCTGCCGGACGAGCGGCCTTACCAGCGGCGCTTCGTGATGAAGAGATGAGCTAGAACACCTAATAATTATGGTGACTTTGGAAATTTGAAAAACGAAGAAGACTATAGATCGTTAGGTATTTTTTAGGGTTCCGTTGTCAAGTCAACAAGGAACCTTTATAGTTTCGTCATGTCCGTCTGTCCATCCGTCCGTCTGTCTGCCCGTCCGCGGCTTAGCTCAGAGGCTTTTAGTACTAGAAAGCTGTAATTTGGTATGGATGTATACAGGGTGTCCCAAAACTTTGCCACACGGAGTACCTTGAATATTGAAGATAGGAAGTTGTAATGAAAGAAGACTTCATTTTATTTAAAAAAATAATTGGAACTGATTTTTTTTTATGAATTGTATTAGTCGCATTGTTATATTAATCGCATTGTATAGTCTTAAGTTGTGTAAATATAAGTTTATACCTTCGTTCATATAATATGAGGAAAGGTTTATATCCATAATTTGGTATAAGGTAGCTACGGAACCCTAAACGGAAATATATTGCGTGTGGCACGCACTTGGCCGGTTTTTACTTCTTAAGTAAGCATGTTAACTAAATAGGCAGATGGTTTTGAGTAGGTATAATAGGTATATAAATTTTATACTTATTTACTTTTTTATAAAATTTAAAGCTAAATGTCTGTACAGTACCTACAGATTAAGTAATTTTAATGACACTTAGGGCCTGTTTCATAATGTAAAAGTAAGTACTGAGTAGCTTACTTGACAGGTGATTTGACATATTTGTCAAATCATCTGTCAACTCAGAACTTACTTTTTGATTGTAAAACAGGCCCTTAGTAATAATCTACATAAATATTTTAGTAGATGTAAATATAATTTTTATACGTCAATGAGATTGTAATTGCGAACACATTTCTTGGTATTTTTCTTTATCTCAATTTGTTTATCGAACAAACCTTCGTTATGAAATTTAATTATCTGCTTAAAACAATGTTTGCATAGTTTTGAAATTATTAAACTCACTTCTATAGTAAGTTACCAAGAATCGGCATTTTTAAACCAAGCTTTTAAAGAATTTTGTAATTTTATTCGCTATTAACATTCTTTTATAAAATTTTAGTATTAATAAAAAGCTTGTTATTTGACTATATCTCACAAAAAAATAGTTTTTGATTTATTAATAAAAAGTACCTGGCAGAGAAAGATTTTCACAAGATTTTCACAATTAAATTTGATAGTTACGCTTACGACAGCGATCAAATTTAATTGGCTTTAAATGGATAATACCATAACATGACCGGTTTAAAATATTTGTGTTTGCTATTGATACAATGAAACTAATTACTCGTTTACCAATATCATTACGGTGTTTCCGAATCTAAAGAAAATAATTTTAAAAAGTATTTTGTCACTAATTGAAGACAGTTTTAATGCAAAGTCTGTAATAGGTATCTTACATTTTTTTAAATTTGTTTTTACTGGCGACCATTACCTGACAAACGTTTTTGTTTTTGCAACTCGCCACTCGAGTCGTTTTCATTGTCGTAGCACTGTAATTTTAAGCAGTCCCTTAGCTTTTCCAAAGCTTAACCAACTTGTCACTAATTCATATTAAAATCACAGCGCGACTGTAGACTGTAGTGTTTTACTTTGTCAACAAAGGCAGGTCCATGTAATAATCCTTTGAGCGACTGTTTGTCAACGACCCGCATCGCTGCTGCGTCCTTGTGTGGCGATGACACTGAACAGGCTGCTCTAATATGATTATTCATTTGTTGTTTTGTTTGACAAATTTATGATATGAAAGTTATAGAAATCTTTACAAGAATTACTTATATTTTAATTACACATGACAGATAGCGACGATTAGTTAAACTGCGAAAACAGCTTTTATTATGAAGGCGGTCTCAAGGTCAACATGTAGTCTGAGGTGCCGCCACGTGTACCAAGTACAAGAAAGTTAATTAGTTCTTTTCTTGGTATCACAATGTAATGTCAGTGAAAGGTTCAAGATTTCTGTCGCTACGATCTCGATACATTTTCGCGATTTTCTTTTCTATTTCTTCATTACAAGTTTTTTCTTGGCACTCTTAGATAGTCCGCTCAAAATAAAGCATAACAAATCTCCGTCAGTTGTAATCAATAATGATCATTATTACCTAATCGCTAACATACATCGGCACCGGATTCATCATAGGAAAAAAGAAAACCCTATAAAAATACGTCAAATGAAAGTGTAAAAATCTTGATCGGTGACAAAACTTCAGACAATCTAATACGTAATACAAGCTTCTTCACTTTGATTGTTCAACGGAATCCACGAAACTTTATCAAAATAAAGCTCACTAAAAAAATCCACAAAACGAAACGCGCCGTCCGCCTGACAGTAATGGAATTCTAATAGAGTTGGCGGAACTTTCATACATTTCCGTTGTTCCGCTAAAACTGTTCTCTCTTCGTAGTGACGCTCAATCTGAAAGTAAAATTGTCTTGGAAAAACTGTCATAAAACATCGTATATCATTCCCAGAATGAATTTGCTGTGATTAATGCTCCATTAGTATCCATTTGCGAATTCCGTCGCGAGGCATCACTCGGCGCTGTTACATAAACATTAAACTATTCCTTTTTGAATCACGTAAGTGAAGGCAACGCGCATGGCGAGACGCCATCCCACGCGTAATATATTCGCCAGCCAGTATGTAATGTTACTATAACGGGCTACCTGGGGTCCTATTTTTGAATCCTTCAGCTGGCGTCGTGCGTTTTTTTTATTGTATTAGGTAAGCTAACAGCCTAACATATACAAAGTATTATAAAACGTTTAAAAACAAAAATACCTTATTTATTAGCCTGATAAAAGCTCACACAACATATACCTAAATTTTTTTACTACTTAAGTACTCATTATCAATTGACGTAGCAAAATCCCATTTTTAATGACTTTAAAAGGAGGGAGGTACTCAATTCGTGAGCGTCAGGATGGCTGGTTGTCTGCATCGGTTCACGTCAAGCTGGTGACCAAAAATTGCTATCTATTTGCTACCTACAGTTTCGCTCACCTCAATTCGACCCGTATTTCTATGTCGTGATTTGTGAACAGCGCTGTGTTACTAAAAATGTGTTATATTTGAAGTATTTAGCTCCGAGCAATACGAGCGATACATGACTATACCGAGGGCTATGGTAAATTTTGCTGACGTAGTCATGATACTCATGATGATACTTAAACTCTCACCTCCCTTAAATGAGAGTGAACATTTGAGTCACAAAAAAACAAAGAAGCAATGATGGGCTAGTTAAACGGTTTTTTTTATCTCCTGACCCACACTTTACTGTGCACTTCGTGTGAGGTATAAAATATTCATAATTCCCGTTTGACATAGGTTCTGTATCTGGATTCTGGAATCAATTTCGGTAATGTACAATGATTTGTTCAAATATCAGAACGTTTTTATCATTTTTTTGTTTGTTATTAAATAGCTTTTCTCATATTTGATGTTGTGTGTTTATTTTCTCTAGATTAATGGTCTTGGAACAACGAATTGAAGTAGATAAAAACACTATAGGAAAAACCTCCATACACAAAAAAAAACTGTTGCACTCATTCTTTTTCATTATCTATCTAAACTTTACTTATTTATAACCTCCTCCTTTTCAATTTTCGAAGTCGGTTAAAAAGAAAAAACTGACTGATTTGCACATCGGCGCATTTCAAAACGATGGGTTTGGAACTAAGAATCAGAAAGGATTTTCGAAAATTTGACTCGGAATAGGGAAAACACGTGCATGGAGGTCGCGGGCGCCTGCGCTAGTTATTTACATACAATAGAACAAAGACTACGTCTTATAAAATTTCTATCGACTATGGTCGCTTTATCTCAGTAATTAATGTATGAAAAAGAGAATTTACTCGGATTTGACCTTGTCTCCAGCCTTCTCGGTATTCAAATAATAAGTCCACTCAACATTTTAAATTAGACTTCGAAAAAATCTAATCTCGACTTTAAATAGAGCGTTACTTCCCAATGTCTCTAAGGACATCATCGAGTTCACTTCATAGCAATTTGGTCCTTATTTCATATGCATTGAGGTTAGAATTAAATAGGAGGAGTTTCATAGAGTTAATCTAAAAGATAATGAGGAGGGTTTGAGGGCGGAGGCAATTAAAATGATTGCCTGAAGCAAATTCTGGAAACTTGGATTTGATGAATTCTGTGGTCAGGCTTGCAGCCGTGACTGTAGACATAATATTATTATGAGTGGATAATTTGAGAGGTCTGTATATTTAAGTCGGCACCCAAATAAATAGATTTTCACAAATGTTAAAGTTTTTGTAAAAGTTCGTCATCATCAGCATTAAAGTAATTTTATAAAAGAAGAAAGAAAGTTTTGACTAAGTGCGTGCTTCGCAAATATAGAGTTCCGAACCAAATAGGGCTATGGGGCGGGGCTCATCTGTGCTACGCGTTTGATCGCAACATTGAGTTGGTTTGCAATAGGACAATAGGAGAATTTAAAAGAAAAAAAAACAGAATTATCAATATATTGGTAATTGTTGGTAAAATATACGTAATAATAATAATCATTATCACCATGTTCATATGTATCTTTTTTTACGTTACGTTAACTGAGTATACGAGTATGGTTCAATTTCAACTCGATACCTCCACACGTTTCCAAGGTCTTAATACTTACATATTTTTTGCAATGTGTCAGAAGTTCCACAGTTTTTTCTTATTTTATTATTCATATCTGATTCTGTTTCTTTTCAGATTGTATAGTTCATACAATATTCACTTGAACTCATAGTAAAATGATAGTGATAAATTCGGGGATGATAAATCAAACTGCCCGTTTAGAATGCCATAATTGCGCTAACTTTATTTTGTCATCTGCGTGCGAGGAGCTAGTTATCACAAATAAATATGGCGTGTAATCGTCCTTAAATCAGATGAAGTGTAATAGCGAGTGTGTCGGTGAGTGTAATAACTATAGTGAGTATAATGCGCAGTGTAATGTCGTGTGCCCTGAATAGCGGTTGATTTAGGGAATGTAGTGAGGTCATATTGTGACAAAAAAGAGAACATCGCGTCGTTAAGATGCTGTACAATGGTGCTTTTCTTGATATATTATAAGGGAATAAGGTTTTTCCTTTTTCTAGATTTTTTATTTATTTTATTGTTATATTTTTGAATTTATGTTCAGTGCCTACAGTTCTAACCACCTAGTACTTATCAGTATCATAGCTAAAAGTAAATCAGTAACTATTATGTTAACATGTATAAAATAGGTTATGATGAAAAATAACTATTTAATTGGCGATTTATACAGGATTTTTCATATTAAATAACCCGTGAAATCTTCGTTTTTATTTGGATGGAAAACAAAGTGACAACCCTAGACGCAGAAAAACTATTGTTTTCGATTAGCAATCTCATTGCCCATTAGGCAAAACAAAACACAATTTTGGTCTAGGGTTGCCACTATATAGTATATCATGATTTTTTTTTCAAAATAGTATGTCGGTTTTCAAGTTATAAAATAATTTCCGGGGTTGTACTCATGGTACCCTATCTACCATATTCGTCTTTATGGGTTTTTTGTAACACGTTGTATTTTAATGATTGGAAAAGATTTATATAATTTAACTTGAAATGAATAAAGATCTATAAATTAATCAACACCCGAGCGGCCGAATACGGCCGGATAACAATGTAATATCTATTGTGTCTTATTTTCCGGACGTTGATGGGATAAAAACAGTAACACGAGGAAAAATTTGACCACTTGTTTCAATTTGTCTACTTGTTTCGTCTAAAATTTTCACTGAGTAAATATTGAAACCTCCAAGAAACCTTCCCGTGTGATATCAAAAGACAACTTTGACATCCACGTATTATCAACACTCGAAAGTGTACACGCACGTAAAAAACAAAATTATGCAATGCATTTGTCATAACTCTTAACGTGCAAGAAATAAGGCACAAAAAGCTTACAAGTTAAATGTCAAATTGTGTTTGTATATCATACGACCCATTTTAAAGGGAAGCGACCCGAAAATATATACACGAAAAGTTCGCAAACGTTTACAAAATATATTCAAACATTCTGCTAACGAAATTATTAATCTGAGCAGACTGATACCTCGAGTTTTGGAATCATATTTAGAAAAGTGCGAAGACATTTTGTCAATCCTTGTTCAGATTTTTGTGAAAATAATTTACAGTTCTTTGTTTGCATAGTTAATATGATTACAAAAAAATATTATTATTTAGAACTCGTTTCACTATCTACGGGTTAGGCAATGTTTCGCTATTGGAAGAAGATTTTATAAGTTTATCGAATATTGCTCGTTAACTTGTTAAGCCTACCTAGCAGTGATAGTTTTCCTTTTAACTTCATTATAATATGTACTTATACTATATTTTTTCACGTTTCCAAAATCAACCATTTACTTGCTAGAGGGGGGAGGTTTGACTCTAACAAAAATGTTCACTTGAAAGATTAAGTAAGTAAGCTTAAGTAAGTAGGTAAGTCTTCGCAAACCTACAATGATTTAAAAGACCTATTCAACGACACCCCACATTATGAGATTGAATGGAAATATTTTTTCATCCACACTTTAGATGCGGAAGAAATACACTAAAACGTTTTTTTTCAAGATTTTATTTTAGCACTTTTTGGCGTAAATACATAAACATTCATGCCAAATTACAGGTTTTTAGTTTTAAGGGCCGCTGAGCAATGCCGCGGACGGACAGACAGATTGATAGACGGATGGACATGGCTGGTTCCTTGTTGACTTGACTACGGAACCCTAAAAATGAAACAGACTTTCTATAAATATATCTGTCAAAGATTCGAATAAGTTAACAGGACCTTAACAGGAACTTGGAAAACCTCGAGAGTTAGAAACTTAATTAAAATCAAATAAAGTCTCCATCCTACTAATATTATAAATGTTTATAATTTATTTATGAAAGTTTGATGTTAAGATGATTGGATGTTTGGAAATTTGGCACACAGATGGTTTATAGCCTGGATTAAAACAATGGATGCTTTTTATCATGGTCAAAGGTTCCCTAGGGATTTTCAGCACGTCGACGCGGACGTAGTCGCGGGCGGAAGCTATTAATAATAAAGATGATGATAACATTAAATGGTAATCGGTAACTACTGTATTTTTTTTTTAATTAAGACGCCAATACGATAGCATTCTTTTTTGAAATGCGTAATCCATTCGCCAAATGCATCACCAGTGAACAGAGAATTGGAAAACTAGCGACAAGCAAATAAAAGCACTAGAGCGAGTAACTCCGACGCAACTGTAATGGGGTCGGGTTATTGTCGCAGCGCTGCAGCGCTTCTAGCGTAAGCGGTGGAACTCCGGCGTTCTGTATTTAAAAACTTTTTGTTTCGGCGTCCATTCAAGTCGAACTTGTTTGCGCGTATGAGAATGGAATGCGTTTTGTGTGTATTCCTAACTTCGGTCAGTCTATTCTTTAGAAAGTAAATAGCACGCTTTTGATTTGATCAAATTTGATTTTCGGCATTTTTGACCGAGCGAGCGTGAAGCGCGATCGATCCGTTTCAGCTTTGCCAAAAATGATTGTCCGTCCTGTCCAACTGGTCTCCTCTACAGGTCGCATTTCTTAACCGATTCTTGTGAAATTTTGTGAGCAGGTACAATATTTAATATGGAATTTTTGATAGATTCAGTTTTTTGAAATTACGCAAAATGGCAGAGATATGGGAAAAATCATATTTCAGCATCGAAAAATTTTCAAAAATATCACAACCGCGAGGTCTACATCTCATAGAGCCACTAGTAACGTAATAACAATAGGTACCTCTTATGAAAAAAAAAACCGGCCAAGTACGTGTCGGGCCCCACGCGGTATAGGGTTTCGTAGTAACCTTACATCATACCATATGGCTATATACTTATATTTATTTCCTGTTTTACACTACTTATGACTACAACTAAGTATAATATAACTATTCAATTAAACCTTCGATTTTTTTCTGTTGATCGACTATAACTTGTAAAGTCTACCTAGAAATCACTGTAATGTATGTACTACCTGTCCTGGATTTTTTCACGTATCCAAAAGCAACCGTTTACTTGGTAGAAGGAGGGAAGGGGGATGACTGTAGAAAAATTTTATTTTCAAAGATAAATAATATTAGAAAAAATACTAGAAAAAATCGACTCACCCGTAGCACCTCAGACGGGAATCGAACCCGCACCCTTGTGATTCCGGCCCAATGCACTGACCAATTATGCTACCGAGTCGCCAGTGGGAGCGACGAAATTTTCTTCTTTCTTCTTTTTCTTTCTTGAAAAATTCTTCGCTGCAAGCCCAGCCAGGAAATACCCCACATTCGAAAGATCTTCAAACTTAATATTTCGCAAACGGATCCCTGAATCTTCTGAAAAAATCATGCCCGCGTAGGGGGGGTATATTTAACATATTTTTTTCTTCATTTTAGATTAGTTAATATCCATATTCAAACCAAATTATTTTTTTCTAGTATAAAGGGCCTCTGATCTAAGCCGCGGACGGACAGAGGGACGTGACGAATTTATAAGGGTTTTTGACTTGACTACGGAACCCTAAAAATTAACCAATTTGAAGACATTTAAGAGCAATGCAATAATAAAACGTAATGCGTACGCTTCGCCATTGTTTAGAATTGCAAATGGCGCCTGTTTGCTTCGCGCCAACTTTTTGCACGCCAAGACGAACTGCAGATTCATGCAAATCGCGATCGGCTGATGTTTTTGTGAGCACCCCGCGGCCTGATAGGGCCGAGGCCAGAAGGTTGCATCTGTTTTGCAGATGTTTATCCATAATTTTTTTATTACTAATTTAATGCAGCATCATGGGATTTTTCAGTAAAAAAAAATTGTCTGGAAAAATTAAATGTTGGAGATGTTGACTTGATAAGAAATATATCAGTTACATGCCAGGAAAACACAAAATATTTGGAGATAATAAATTATCTTGGAGGAATAAATCTTCACAGATGATCGTTATTCAATCTCTGTTATCTACGAGGTAAATTAAAAGGTAAATTAAAAGTTCAATTATTTAAAGTAATTGCAAATGGCTGATTGCTCGAGTTCATTATTATGGGATACTAGGGCCATGACGAATATCTTTCCCAATACTTTCCCTATATACAATATTGTTCTTAAAACCAACTTCCTTCCAATGACAGTTCAGCAGCAGATGATATCCATACAAAATGCGACATAAACTACACGCTCGGCCGACACCATCACTTGTAACGACGCCAGCGCGACACTCATTTGTCAACGAAAAAACAAGTGAGTGCGAACCGTCGGACGCGGTTGGGATCCGTGTAGAGAAATAATAATAATAAAGAAAGCGGTTATTATACCTGTCTTATATATATTTCAAAACTGAAAGGTCTAAGGTAAGAAATTGATCAAAGCCAAAGACATATTGAAATAAAAGGTAATTTGCCTAATCACAAACTTACTTAGAAATCAAAATATATTCTCTAAGAAAAGAAAACAGGCAATATCTGTTGAAGTTAACTTCAATGAGTTTAAGACAAATCTCTTAATAGCGCAGGCAGATCCCTAAAACTCTCCACCTCAACAAAATGGCGCGCTCAAGCTACTATCATTCTCACAACTATCCCAGAAGAGGCATGATTGATGCGCGTCCGCCTGTACCGGGGGAAACGATACTTTTTCGGGAAAGTAACGTTTGAGTGCGATCCAGTAAATAATGTCTGCACAAGTGTCATGGCAGATTTGGGCTTTATTCTCCTGCACATTTTTATGTTTTGGATTATTATCTGTTTATAGACTTTATACAAAGTTCTCCTGCTTTGCTACTTTATTGTCACCTCACAATATTTTAACATAGTTATGTAACACCTACATGTAAAATTTTCAGTTCCTCAGCTTGATTCTTCTTTTGACTATCAAGAAATATTGTCATTTCACTAAAACTGAGGTGCAAGAACTTTATAATCATATTCTATGACACATGAGGTGATAAGAAGACAATCACCATGACAACACCATAGTAACTCAACATTCAAACAAACCCAATCAACTTAAATAAGCATCTCAACCATACTAATATCTACTTTGTGACATCACTATAAACTTCTTTGATAGGGTCGTCACAGAGCTTTGTCTCCGTACTCAATGCTCACAGGTCGCATTGTACGTACAGTGCTAAGTACTAGGCCGCCATTGTACGTACTAAGTACTCGCTTACAGGCCAAGCCGCGGTAATGCACCTCATGCACCCCGCTATTAATTAAAAAAACCTCGCTCCAATTCGCAACTCTTCATGCGCCGGTGAGCGACGCTAGTGATGTCAATTTGAATAGTTTTATCGATAAAATAACTTTTGTAAAGCAAACAAGTTTTCAGATGGATGATTGCTGTGTCCGAAAAGGGCGACTAAGTATTTAAGTTCTTTTTTATGTGTACCACCTGTGTACATTTAGTTCGTAATACAGAATTTGTATTTGTATGACAGATTAAAAATTAAGATGTGATCTAATTTTATTCCTTTGATTAGTTCCGCCACAATTCACCTCACAGCTTAGTGTTTTAAACTGCCAAGAAAAATACTGTCAAATAACATATTTTATTATGTCTGACTCAATAGGTTAAATTTAATTTTTCTTGTTCTTCACTGATTATTTGCTAAATATTTTTAAGCAATTTTTTTGTGTCTGTAAATTATTAAGGTTTATAAACTTCACATTCTCTTTTTGTAAGTTAGGCCGTTTACTAAGAGGTGATAATGAATTCTATTGAAACGGATAGTACGTAAAGTTACAAGTAGTATGATAACTAGGGGGTACAATTTGTACTCGGTTTGGTTGGTGGTAGGGCTTATTTCAAGTCCGCCCGGTTAGCTACCACCATCTTACTTAAGTCTGACGCAATAACAACAATTAAAAATAAATGTTTTCCGGAAGTGTGAGGTAAGATAGCCAGTTCCTTAGAAGTGAGGTGAAGGCCAAAAACTATACCGTTATGGATTTTAAAAAATCGTGAGAATTTTAATTATTATCTTGCTTATCTATCGATATCACTCTGAGCGTCATCACTAGATGATGAGGCGACCGGAATATCATTCTCGTAATTAATAGTTGCGCTCTGTCGTTGCATTTCCGTGCGAGATGCTTCTCCGGTTCGTTCATTATCGCTAAAATATTTTGGAATGAATGCTTTTTTATTTTATGTAAATCATATTTGTTTTCACATGCTGAAATTGTAAACATTTATTTATTTGAAAATGTAGGCAAATTCTAATATTTTAATATATTGTTATGTGTCAAAACGTATGAAGCGATGATGTTGCATGTTTCGTGCGTTTAATTGGGTGATTGTGTTTGGGTAAAAAAATGTTAACTAAAGGGTTCTCTCAAGATTTTTCAGCATTAGCTATTTATTATCATCTTCATTAACATAATGTGCATACTCACAAAATCAAAGCACGACAAAGTCAAACAGTTCTATTAAATTCAATTTCAGTATTGCGATGATGACACAATTAAAAAGTTTTATGATAATGAAATTGTGCGTCATACATGTGAGTACTACACAAAATGTACTCATGGAAGGTTGGAGAGCTCTTCAATCGGCTGCTGATTGCCATTTGAAACGACGACGTCAATATCTGTTTTGGGCGTAACATATTTATAATGTATCGGCGACATATTTTTTGCTCGAATAGCGATTCGCCATTTTGTCAATTGAATGTTTGATGAAGCGTGTTTTTATCGAATGTTCGTTTTATTTGTGAGTATTGTCTTCGAGTATCGAGTTATCAATTTTCAGATAGAACCGGGTGGAATGAATGATGTAATAAAGTAAGTATATTCGACAGTTGAACATCGTTTAGTCTAAAATTCAATCGAAACGTTCTTACCAAATAAACAATCAATATAAAACCGGTCAAGAGTGAGTCGGACTCGCGCACCGAATAATCAGCGTCATCTCTTGACTGATATTGGAACTAATGTATTTTTGTTGATGATTCTAAAAATGTGTGATATAAAGATACACCCTTTCATATTTCCTGTAATCTTTACACAGTTTTTTACATTTTTCATCAAAAATCGAAAACTTTGTAAGTATAAAAAAAAGAAAAAAATTTTTAGCATGTGCAAACAGAGTTCTTTATCCAATATGCCCTAGGGAGCCTCATTTTGAATTTTTTTAATTATGAAAGGAGTTCCCTTTCATAATTTCATTCTAATTTGCAAAATAGTTAGGCAAACATCTAAAACTATTCTAAATTTGAAGTTGATATAGCATTAGTTCTTGAGATATCCAGCTGTGACAGACAGACAGAGACAGACTGATTCGCACCATAAGGGTTCCTTTTACCATTTTGGTACGGAACCCCAAAAAAAAACAAAATGGCAGCCTCCCGTATTACATAATATACTTGTGCTCATTTAAAATAAGGTATAACTTATTGACTCTGGACGAGAGCTCGACCCCCTCTGAAGTGAATTCCGGCTACGGCCCTGAGTATTAGTAAATTTAAATAAGCCTAGTTCATAAGTAATACATACTCAGTAGGTATGCTGCGTATTCCATAATAGTCATATACAGTCCAGTAGGTCCACTGCGTAAAACTTCATAAGTCATAAAGCCTCGGTAGGTCTAGTCTACTGTACATTATTTGACTGCGGCTGATGAGTTTCTGCTAATTGAGTTAATCGAGTATCTGTCTGCAAATCTGTCCGATGGAGGCATGATTAACTGACTCTATTGCGCAACTAACGACGGAATCTTGGAAGCCATTTTAGAGCAATATTATCAATAATACTATATTAAACTAGTACTAGTACTTGTTGTAAGGTTGAGGCTTAAATCTTTGATTGTAAAAACGATAAAAGAACAATGACCACTTCCCATACAAGCGTTGACCTGTCGAATAGCTTTTTAAAAAAGTTGTTTTATAATTATATTAAAATTATATACCTACTATAAATAGTTGCTATGACCGTAGAACACTAGTATTAATTGAATTTTAATTTGGCAATCAGAAAATTATGTACCTAATGTTAAAATCAATAATTTGTTCTAGTTTGAAATATTGCCAATCTTTATAATTAATTTCTTTAGTTCTGTTGTTATTTTTATTTTAATAAGCAATTTAAAAATAACAATAAGAAATGCAATTTTATGAGCGATATTACTTTTGTATACACAATGATCGATAAAATCAACATTTTGACAGGTCAGAAATGGGCGTCCTTTTTTTCTAAAACGATAATATTACTTATACCGTCCATTTCAGCCTAGACCGATTGTATAATCTGTTATCCTCACCGCTGTGTTCATAACCTCAACTTTACAAGTAGCTTAGGTTTGTCACTTATTAACCTACGTCGTCAGCATAGTCATTATCAGACAGCTGTTGCTTGCATTTTGAAGTAGAAGAATACATAAGTACTTTTAATGAGATTGGTAGGTACGAAACAATAATTGCAACCACTAATATTGACGATGTATAACAATTATGTGACAAAATGCCCATTAATCGTATTTACGGGAATATAGTTATCAATATTGCAATAAAAGCGCGGACTAAACTTACAGCATTACCGATAAATAGTTACAGCCGGTCTGCTCACAGTGCGTCCCCCAATGAGTATATTTTCCGCTGTGTCGCCCGCTCCCACCGCTAACTTCACAACCTCAGCCTTACAATAGTTGGCGATGACCACAAATATTGACCCAGTTGTCGAGTTGTCGCATTAGTGACTCGCGATCATTACGACGCGCCAACAATCGTTAGATTTATTGACTTTTGCTGCTGTTTACAGAGGGGTGCCGGCCCTTGTAACATCTGTTATGTTATCGTAAGAATGTCGCTGGACCGTAGTAGTTAGTCTGTTTAAAAATACTGTCTTTTATTATCATGTATTGAATTTGAAATAGGTAATTACATTGTTAAATTTTAGCTTAGTTTAGATCAGAATACAAAACAAAGAAAGACAAAAAACAGAAGAAATAAAAACTGTTTTTTTTTCTACAAAAAAAACAGTTTGCATCAACTCATGGTAGAGCTACAGTTTTGACCTATATTCAAAGTTTCAAGCTTATCGGAAAGCTGTAAATAAAATAATTGCTTTTGTGGACAAACAAACAAAAAAACCAAAAAGCAACCTAATAATAACGTGTTAATATTTTTTTGAAAATTTAGAAAAGATACCAAGTGGTATCGCCGTTGCATCCGACTTTACCCACGACGACGGACGGAACGGAACGGAGGCGGTATATGCGTTTGGGATTCGAGGTTGTTTGTTTGTTTCTATGTATGTCTGTTACCATTTTTCGCGGAAACGACTGGGCCGATATCGAAGCGGTTTTTGCATTCATAAAGTTTCATTTTAGAGCAGGCTGTGGTAACGTTATCTCCAAAAATTTTTTTTTTTTATATCCCACTCCGGATGTAAAAACGTATTAAACAAGAAATGGAAAACTAAAAATAAAAAAAACAAAACTAAGAAAAATCCGTTGGGGCTGCCATTACCTGCCCCGAAATAAACTAATATCTTGCAGTTGTGATTATTAATTAAGATTTTAGTTTAAATAGAACAGAGCGATGGCAATAGTAGCCGAATAGGTGGATAAAATATTGTATAGGACCCACATCACTTTTAGTCAGGGGATTTTCGTAAAAAATATTTAGCTCTTTTAATTTTTAGTTTAAATTTTTTTGTATATGACGTTTTTTAACATAGATATTTGACTATGTAACAATATATGTAGTGACCAAAGAAGTTTATTTTATTATCAACCAGGTACCTGGTAACGTTTTAACTTACCTCATCTCATCACGTGATCACTTACAATAAGTGAAAGGATACCTTTTACCGTGCACTCGACGAAATTTGTGTAATGTTTTTCGTGAAAATTTAACGAGATCCTCCATTTGGGCCTTTCCTAAATAAACAATTGCGATCACTACGTCAGTCCCGATCTCAATTTGCGACGAAGGACGTTTGCGGTTACACATCCTAGAGAATTACGAAGGAAAGTGTTTTATTCAGCTTTTGTATAGCCGTTTTTCGGCTATGAATTTAACTTTTCCCTTCAGAAGCGATTTTTTGGCCATACTTTTGTAAGCGATTTTGCGAGTTTTTGTAGCTTATGGGCGCTTAAGTATCGCCACACGAAAAATGACCAATGTTTTGTCGAAAATATAGAACTTGGAATTCCAATATTTCAACATGAACACATCTACATGAACTTAAAATTTGTTTGTAAAAATGATTATAGAGAAAGTAAGGAGTATTAGGAAAACTCTTGTTTAGAAATAGTTCATCGATAGTTAGTGATTTATGAAGTGTACCTTTGTGTACCTTTAGAAGATACTCTACTTAGATCATAACCCATCATACAGGCCAAATGTAGAGTGATATGTGACTTAACTAAATTAGTACCTGAAATCAAATTAAGTTTGAGTCTTAAACAAACGCTTGTAAGAAAACATTCCAACTCCTCTCGCGAAGTGATGACAGGATCATTTTTAGTGAGTGCAGTGACCTGTCCCGTTAAGATAAGCCAGAACATTTACATTTAGACGGCCACAGACTACAAACAGCCTACCGTCTCGTTACTGTGGCTTAGAAGGCATTTATCTCCCAACTTCCAAAATTAGACATTAATGGCGAAGGGAAATGACGGAGATAACCTCACACTGATTTCCTGGGAATTTTCGGAAGCTGTACAAGTTGGATCAAAAACTAAAATTATTTGAGACAATCGTAAAAATATTTGTAATAAATCTGTATTTAATACTAAATAATATACTGGAAAAAATAGGACTCGCACCAGATCATCCCACTGTGACTCGGTAGCTCAGCGGTCAGAGCATGGACCGGATATCCAAAGGTCGCGGGTTCGATTCCCGTCCGAGAACATGATCTGGTGCGAGTCCAGTATATTATTTATTCCAGTATATTATTTAGTATTATATAAAAATAGCATTGTGAATGCTTAAATCTCAAAATTTAAAAAAAAAATCTGTATTTGATTGATGAACTTAACTCCTAATTTCACGATCATGTTAATGGTTTTTACAAAAAAAATCTAATAATGCTAATTCATCGTAATACTGGCGGTTTTCTGAAATTTTGATTTTTCAGTAGTTAATTTATTTGTATTATTTTCATAACTCTAAAGTATCAAGAAGTACTGAAAAACTCAAATTCTATAAAACCGCCAGAATTATAATCGTTTATCTTTATATCCCATCTCCAATATATTTCTTCTTATCAATTCTTATTTTCCATGATAATATTTGTTTTTGAGATTTCCTGGTAAGATTTCATCGCCATCTGTCTCTGTTTTTTCTACAACTACGCTAATTAATACTTCATAACTCCAGCAGGATGCAGCACAGTTTCTATGTTTAGCGATTCAGCGTGCTCTGCAAATCAAAGCAGTAAACAAGCATCCGACTATCACTGAGAGCGTCCCACAATTATGTCCGTGGCGGGAGCTGCTAAATATTTCATCAAGCACAATGGCGGACGTAAATATTTAAACCGCCCGCTTAAAGCGAGATTATTGCGGATGCACTCCGCGGAAATCTTAATATTTTCGATGCGGACCGAGGATTCTTTGCAGCAAACTTTGCCCGCGCCTTGGCTGAATAAAATATTCCATTGCCTGTAAGTACCTACGTTCTCAAGTTTCAGGAGCGCTTTATCAACCCCTCTCTCGTTTCTATTTATCTCAGTGTTTTGAGGATTATTTTCTGTTACTCGTCTGTCACCATGCTTTATTTTTCAATTATATCGAATTCATTTGTTTTGATTACTGCATTGCAGACTTATGTTTCTGGATTAAAAATCTTCCTACCACCATACCACTTCAAAGTACAAGATCAAAGTTTGATATCGTTAAAACAGAATCTCAAACATGAGACGCTTACGATACGGAAATTCTTTCCATATCACAAACAAGGTTGTTTACCGAATTCCCGTCACCAGTCACAGGTGTATGACGTGATAAACAAGTCCCAACGAGCCGCTTATTCGAAGAGTCTCCGCCGTCATCTATCTGGCGCACAATCATAAGTTGTAGTGCGTCCCGCCCCGCCCGGTTTGTCACTGTCAGGACGACGGCCCGGAAAAACGCCGTAAGGGTGGCGTCATATGAGCTGACGATTATGCTACGAATGTATGGTTTTTTGTAAAAAATCTGTGACAAGGGTGGCCAGCAAGTTCTGACCCTTGGAACATTGGCAGAAACATTGGAATGATATTCTTTTTGATATATACTGAAAATAGAAACTGTAAGAAGACTGCTAGTAGATCAGCTGCTGGACTTTAGCTGCCTTTTGTCTTCTTGTGGTTGGTGCCTTTATTCCTTATTCCAGCCTTAGGACATTTGTAGGATTGTTCTAGTGACTCCGATTTAAGTAGGAGATAAGCTGTGTTCCAGCTGCATTAGCCGCTGAATTAGCTGAAACACTTCTGCACATTTTTTAATCATGACGCTGGCCATTTAAGGCTAATCATTATCAGGAAAGTAACTTTTTCGTTGTTACATAAAAATTCACTTAGCTTCTCAAATGTTTGGAGTTCCTGAGAACTAGATTTCTAATCTGAAAAGATTAAAGAGAAAAAAACCGATCAGTCAGGCTATTCCGGGCACAATGTAGCTGCGGCCTATCGTCAGGGCTCGCAAAAAGTGTAAGTTTGAGTCGAGTGCCGGCGACGACCGTCATTTCATAAATCTCACGCAGTTGCGTAGGTAACCGCTATAAATTCGGCAGCGCCGCTTGGGCGATGGCGTGGACCGAGATGAAGGAGAAGGCGGATTTAACTTACCTAATTCTTTTAAAAGCTCAAATACCCAGCTTTTGAGAGTGTCAAAAGTTCGTAAACGAAGAGAGATGATGCTTTATAGACAACTTTACCCAAGATGATTACTTACATCCATAGGTTGATTAGGCTGCAAGGGCAATAAGGAATCAAATAAATATGGGGTATATTTGGGAGCCTGCTCGGAATCATTAAGAAACTTCAACAAACTAAAAAGTTTCCCTAGGGAAGATGTGAAGAGAATGTTATTCCATTAGGATAATCAAACACTGATAAAGAAAGACTAGTGAAAGATCTTTCAGTAAGCTTAAAATGTAGCAATGTCATTGCTTCTAATTACCTTAAGTATTATTAGCCTACCATTAGGCATAAAATGTATTTCCTTGCTGACGTCCTCCTAGACTATTAACCACAATACATTCAAACAAAGAAAAATGCTTTCAATTAACCCCCATTTCTGGCTTGCCCCACGCGCCATCTCAGCGGGCACCAGCACCGAATAAAAGATAACGATTGAAAGATTCCCGCCGAAAGTGCGATAGCGGCGCCATTCGGGACATGTGTTTTTGATAGCCTCCCCCCTCCCCCCACCGAGTACAAGTGTCTGTCTATTCATCATTTTTCTTGGATTATGAGGATAACACTTTTGCGGCGACTGTTGACTTAGGATATTAAAATTTGTCTCTCAGATTGTTTCCGGTGTAAACAAGATAGGTTGTTTCTAAGGGAATATTTTGCGTGGCACTTTGCATAGATTTTGATAATGTGAGTGTTACATGATCCCATTACAACATTTTTAGTAGGTAAGTATAATCAAAAAACATTATTTTTAATGCCTTTTGAACATCTTGCTGGTGCTTTATAAAAATCGAATATATAAAAACCAAATCTAACACGAACCAAAAAGCCATGACCAGTTGAGTTTTATGCGGAGAACGTATTGTTTCCGCCTATACGGAAATGCTCGCAGATTTAATGGTGTCTCCGCAATAAAAACCGGTTAACTTTATTAGTTTGTCGGTTTTTAACCGAGTGCTGGGCGTATTAATGTACGTCTCTTCCTCTGTCCCCCTACTTTTCCTTCCTGCACATATATCTCCCGAACTTTGGACTTTAATGATCAAGACTACTCGGCTTTGTTGTGGCAAATTTAGTTTGTTTTTTCATGCTCCTAACGACGTTTATAACATCCGCGCCTTTGTGTGACCGTGGCTTAAGTTTTTCATATGTGAAGTTTTAACGTTCCGGCCAATTAAAATTTAAAACTGAATTTGAGTGCTGCATTACGTACTCGTGCGACTTTAAGAATTTTCTTGAGTAAAAGATAAATAAATAAAGAGCGGGATAAATTAATATTTATCCCGCAATCAATTATGATTGTTTTTTTATTTCCGGCACTTACTCTAACAAAAGAGACCTGTCATTTTATGCTTAAATCCATGATTCATAATACTGACAAATGCCAAATCGAAATCAAATTGACATTTCAATTTCTTAATTTCGAAAAAAGGAAAGGATTATGTTTTTCAATTTTATTTAGTATTGTTGTATTGATTATGGTTTATGCCGCCACGTTTTCACATTTTCATAGTGACATTTTTGCCCTCAAAAGATTTAACGTGGATCACGGAACGTTTTTGATGGCTTCGTGTTTCCGTAGTGTTCCCCTATCAAAAAATATTCATAATTAAATAAATTTAATATTTTTTTATTTCACGCGCTAAAAATAATTCATGTAGTAAGTACTATTGAGGCTATATTTTCAGACAAATTATACAACTTATGCATTTTTTCTGTGGAATGTGCCGGTTCTCCGTTACATTACCACAAAAAAATACGAGACCTCTTATGTTTTATTAATCCTTCCAAACATTTACGAAATTTATTTGACAAGAATGTAAGGACTAATACATTTCCCGGTCACATCCTTACCCGGGTATCCGTGTCAATCGTTATCCATCAACTTGTTTCTTCAAACGTTTGCCAACCAATGGAATTTGGGTTCTGAGATGTTTGTGTTAAGTCATGAAGTTGTTTGAGAGTAAAAAGGGGCTTTAAGTGAGGTGTACACCTGTGACTGGCTATCTGTAGCTCGATAAAGATAGCACGTGTTTTAAGAAGTAGTTGTTA
This sequence comes from Catoptria pinella, assembly GCA_963556745.1. NCBI lineage: Eukaryota > Metazoa > Arthropoda > Insecta > Lepidoptera > Crambidae > Catoptria > Catoptria pinella. The sequence goes on along the minus strand of OY750772.1, from coordinate 12,665,319 downwards.
GGAATTAAATAAGTAGTAGGTAGAAAGATATAATAATTTAGGGTTGCCAAAAATTTTCAATAAAAAGATAGTGGATTTCCATTAAAGGTGTCAAAAAACAGTATCCATATAAAAATATAACTAACAACCCTAAATGATTGGTAGTTATACCTATGTAATGTAAATAAATATTTTGCAATTTGATCGTACCCAATATTTTGATAGGGAAAGAATTAAAAAAAAAATATTTACCTTATATTATTATAAGCCTGATGGTAGCTATTTAATTGACCGAGCGAGCGCAAAGCCTCTCCGTTTCAGTTTGAAAATGCTTTCTTACTCGTATGTCTGTCCGTCTCAACCGATTATCGTGAAATTTTGACATTATTTTTTTGTGTTTAATTTTATTATATATAGATTTTTTTTTGTCGATTCAGTTTTTTGAAATTTTTCAAAATGGCTTAGATGTGGGAAAAATTATATTTCAGCCATTTCTAAAAATGTTTAAAAATTTCACAAAACACAAGGTATATAGCTCTACAGAGCCGCTGTTAAAGTAAATATTTTCATGTTTAGCTAAAGTTTTTTGTCACAAAAAGGTATATTGAAAAAATATGTCTCATTTTCAAAAGATAGAAAAGAGTGAAAAACAAAAGAAAATTGATAGCTTACTGATACAAACCATAAATATCTCGCAGAACATAAAATGGCTACTCTCGCCAACCGATTCATAAGATTTACGTACTTTCGTACCTAAAATTATTGGTTTTATACTTTCTGTCTGCAGTTAAGGATACTTTTAAATTAAATAGGACTTTGGTGAGCATTCTCAATCCTTACAGCGAGGCTTATTGTCCCGCGTCGACGCCATTAAACCGACACTAGTCGACGCCGTAATTGGTCGACAAACTGTTTGATCGACGGGCCTTGTGTACACGGCTTTATGCCTGAATCCGTTCGCCGCAACGCGTGCTAATTTATACCTTATCCACCTTGGAAAAAGAGTGGTTTTCCAAAATGTTTTATGAATAAATTAATTGTGTTTGTCATGTTTATTAAATTTGTGGAGTACTAGTAGCGTGGCTCAGGTTTGTGTTGACATATTTTTGATACTTTTGCAAGGGAAATATAATTTAACAAAAAGAAACATCAATCAGTCGAGAAAATTTTAAAATATGTACTTAATTAACATTATTCACTCAGCTCAGTCTAGCCTGTTAGATGCACATGAACACATCAAGGTATAGCTCTATGCTTGTCAAGTAAAGCACATTGAATTCACACAATAAAGCACAATAAAATAATAATTATATAGGCTTTTACTATGAATGAGGTCTATCAGGCATTTTATTTTTCTAAACGTCTTCAATCTGATTTAACCCTTTACGACTCCAATGTATTTTCAAATTAAGCTTTAGATTTAAATGAACACGGTCTAAAAAGCAATCTTCGGCCAATCTGGAGCTTGTTAGGTAGGTTTTACGTCCGGATTTGTGGGTCGGTCGGGTATCGGGGTGAGACGGGAATCTAGTCGGATAATGGGTGGTTGCCAACTGGCTGGATAGAAGTCCCAATGTTAGTTTTGGGTTGGATTTGGATCATTCTATATTTAAAAGGAGGTTTGTAGGTAATCTCTTTTTAATCACTAAGTAATTACAAAGCCATGCTGAAACCAATAAGGACTTACAGCGTACAGCTGTGGGGAACCGCTAGCAACAGTAAAGTCGCGTCTCCTGCGACTGATTTTTCGAAACATTAAACAAAAACATCAAAACATTGGGCTATACACATTTTTGTATTCATACACAATGTTTTTGTTTTCTGCGGCCGACGGAAAACATTCACCGCACGGGTAGAGAGGGAGGGGATTGTTTTATTCCTTGACAACTACCGAACGTGCACAACCTTTCTATAATCTGTGGCAAATTTTTGTAACATAAAGTGCATTGCAAGCTTGCTAAAATTATGATGGATAAGTGGAATAAAGAGACTGTGCATTATTTTTTAAACTTAATTCGGGAGATACCCGTTATTTTGTTTGTATTATTATTTTTAGGAGACGGTTTGTGTATGAAAACAAATGTTTTTGTTTCATATTTATTTTCCTGCAGGAGACAGGTTTATGTTTCATGTTTTTTGTGTTATGTTTCGAAAAAACACGAGCAGGAGACGCGCCTTAATAAAGACATCCCACAAAGATGTCCAAGTAAAGCCCTACAGACAATGCACGATGTCCCCCTGTGCGTTAGCAACAAGTATATATACTTAGACCCTGTCCGGCAAGAAATAACTCATAACCGTAAAAATTACCAAGAAAGGCTTGCTACCCATGCAAATGAACTGGCTAAGACGCTAAGTGTAGAGTTGGTGTACAGCATGCTCGTTTGAAATGACATGACATCTCGACTTTAAAGATTTAATAGCCAAAAAGAGAGTGAGCTGTAAAGAAATTGAACAACTAGATTTGGCTCTTATCGATGTTTTAGATCCAGATCTAGGATCAGCTAATGAAATGGCTTATTGTGAATAAACAGATTGCCATGAAGCAGAATACTACATAAAAAAACTAAGTAATAATCAAACATTTCATTCCAGTTATGTTTATTTATCAATTTGCTGAAGTGTTGGCTATTTTCATTTTGAAGGTAATAAAATACCTTTTCACTTCTCATGCTCGTCAAGTTCGTCTTTATGTTGGGTATCGGCTGCATAAAATCGCTTTTCATGCTCTAGTGCATAAAGTATAATATTTGTCTAAGTCTCAGACTCTAAGACAAAGGTTGTCAGGTAACCAGCCACACACTTCATTAAATAAACTTGTTTTTGCAATATTGCTATTTAATTTCCTCACAATCGGAGTGAAAAGCAGAGTGTATAACTCGTATATAAAACCCATTTTACCCGAGTCATATATCCGCCCGAGCCGTAGGCGTTTTATGCACTTGTTGTACAATCTACTATTCTCAGTTGAGTAAAGAGACTTTCGTACACAACATCAACATACGCGTAACTGCACTGCATGACATTTACTTAACGAATTAAAGTGATCATTTAGAATAGATAATCATTTCCTGAAACATTGTAACTTGAAAGTATAAGTAGGTATTAACTTCAAAATCAAAGAAATAAATCTTCTAAAATTCAATAGTTTAAAAAGACTTCCTCTTAAACTTCGGTTTATCGTGGTAATAACTCCGGCGATTCTCGAGTCTTCCATAAAGATCGGGGTTCGATTTCTGTCCATTTGAGGATGAGCCGTAAAGCCAGTTTACGATCACTCCCGATGATATCTCATCAGAGGGTCAATCACTCTTAGAATTGCTTCATTTACGAAGTGAGGATGATAGGTTCTAATGCTTTGTAATTAACAGTCTTTAATTATGTTAATATTAATGAAGTTACATTAAACAAAAATTAAGATCCCATGCGCAGCTGCTGTTTGGAATGGAAATGGAGTTCCATTCGAAATAATTTTACTTTTCTTTTCTTTTATTTAGGTACCTATTTATGAATTGTTTTTAAGAAAACCAACAGCAGTTACTGTATTTTTACATAAATGGTTTCACATCTATAGGTTTAGCCATAATTACAGGTTTCCCTAAAACATTCATAGGCCTTTCAAGTATGTTTATAATTGAAAATGAATCATGAAAATTATGTCAAGTGTCCCAAAGCATTTCTTGATTTTTGTATGTTTATTAACATTGCGCTCATCATTTAAATATCGTGAATAATAATAATTGAAAAAAATTTTAGACAACATCACAAGCATTGCTCTGATCCCAAAGTAAGTAGCTAAAGCACTTGTGTTATGGAAATCAGAGACAATGGTGGTAAACACACACATCCAGACCTGAGCCAATATAGAAAAGTTCGTTTTCTAAATTGACCAAGCCGGGGATCGAACCCGGGACCTCAGAGATGGTGACACCTTGAAAACCGGCGTACAAACCACTAGACCACGGAGGTCGTCAAAAGTGAAGTATCATACTGAAGATTCATATTTCAATCCAATTAGTTAGTAATTTTTTCCTCCTTCTCAACTGGTTACGAACCAGCAGTATCGATGACGGCCGAAGGGAAAATAATATCTCCTGATCAATAATTTCACCATTGAAAAAGTTTTAATCATAGTTTTATAACAAGGCTAGTCCTCTTATGAGGATCAGTAAATCCGTTGCGAGTCATCGACGTGACGTCGCCGAGATTACGCTCGTAACCGCCGCTTTATGACCGTTATCGAGTCAAGTACGAGTCATTGTCTGAAATACTGTAATAGTAATTTAAGACCTAGTCTAAAAGGAGGTAGGCCGTCAATTTAGGTTTCGTAGAATAAGTTTTTTGTAATCTCCTGTTTTATGGTAACGGTTAAAAGGAGGGTTTATTTATTTCGGTATAGGATAAAAAAATAACGTACCTTATATATAAAAAAGCGAATTCTCCATTCGTGGACCAGTTATGAAGCACTGGAACTGATAATACATAACTGAATACATCATTTTAGATTTTTGACACGTATGGTCAGACTGCTTGTGGAGTAGTTACCTTGTTCCCATCTAGAGATGAGTGTCTCTGTAAATCTCATACTAATATCAGCGCAACGCAGCGGGTTATTGCGGGAAGGCAACTTTGCCTACTCGTCTGTGGCTCAGTTCAGGAGAGACGGCGTGTACAGGGTGTTACAAAATAACCCTTAAAATAGGTTGGTTTTTATTTGTATGGAAACTGCAATGTGATAACCATAGACGCAAATAGCAAGCAATAGGCTTTTGATAATCAATCCCATTAATGGACAAAAGAAAAGCACAATTTAGGCCTAGGGTTGCCATATGCAGTTTATCAAGAGCAGAAACATTTTTTTTTCAAAAAAGTGGCTTGTTTCGGGTTTCTTAATAATTTACCGGGGTACCCTATCTATCATTTTCGGATTTAGAGTTTTTTTTTTCTAACACCTTGTTGTATACAGTAATGGATGTTATTACTAGGTGGTAGGCACTTGAACACATTGAAACCAGAACATAACCTTAGCATTGACATCAGAAGAAAAGTTCAATTCGACTAGGATGTATGTTTAGACATCCGACCGGCGACCTATCACATACAGAACAGGAGGGTTACTCTGTCATGTCTGTCTGTATCATGATATAAATAAATATTTTTTTTTGTTTACTTGTTTACAACAACAAACTGCAGAAGAGAAACGAAATATTGACATATTAAGTCACTTAAAGCTACGATTAAAATATTAGTTACTACCAGCTGGTTTCTTTAAAGAATTTAACCATAAAACAGACATTACATGTATTTAATAACAGCGTTTTGTTCTCGTTTTTACTATTACTTACATCCTTACTGTATCATGTATTTATTCAAGCTACTTTCAGTTTACTGAAATAGCACATTCAAATACACAAACGTTCGCTGAAAAACATTAGTTAGAACGTCTTAACCTAAACTAAAACAAATCATTAAATCTATGCTGCGAGTGCTGAATTAAATTCCTTTAAAGAAACCGTCGTCGTCGTCGCGAGTACCGTCACCGTCTGTCTGAGACAAGATGAATTTTAATGCGTGCGCGACGCATTCAGAGCGCTAATGGCTGCTACTGTCTAGAGGCTGAGTGCACTACGGTTTGTAAATACGCCTCTCTAATACTTGTCCGATGGGTGCGTTAAATAGATGCAGGAAGACTGATGCAGACTGGATTGTGTTTTAGGCGTGTTTTGTGCGGGCGACAGTTATTTTTTTAATTAACCGTTGTGGTTTTATATTTCAGAACTTTCAATCGGCTTTACTTCTTCGCAGAGAAGTTTCTGTTCATGTGCATCGCCACGGCGCTCGGCGTGAACTAAATGTTGTGTAATTGACGGCGATTTTAACCATAGGAGTGGTAAAGCTCAAGTGAGCTAAATTGTACATCGGGGAGCTTCACTACCTCTATTGCTCTTACATCTAAGACTGGTCCTAAAAGTCGTCCTCATTATCAATTGTCGTTCGTTGCTGGTTTTCAGGATGTCATGTTGACAGGTCACTTCTTCTTCTTCTTCTTTTTTTTGTTATGGCAATCTACTTTCCTCTAGGAAGTAATTTTTGCCAGTGTCAAGTGTTAAATAGTTCAGTGGTAGATATTGTTTAATTTTTCATTAGAATGCGGGTGCATCGCATTCCAATGCTGCTTGGAGCATTTGGCACCAAGTATAACAAGACAGTTTACTCGGTTAGTTCTGCCGAGGAAGCCACCACTTCAATAAAAGTCTCAGCTTCACACAACCAAGATCGCGCCTATTTCAATTATCCCACATACTGTTCAGTTGCGTAGACACTTGTACCATATAACTGCACCAATTTTAAGACACAATATCCACTATGAATCAATTTGAAAATAATTAAAACAGACACCAAACCGAACTCGACAAAATGGCGCCAAAAACACCCGACAGGTCACTTGTCATCTCATCAAGTAGTGCGTCGTCGATCGTCAGTTGTTTGTCCTCGGTCTTTGGTAGTAGCGTCGTCGGTCTGAGTTCTTTAACTGCTTAATTATTGTTAGTCCTTCAGCCCGGAAAATGAGACACAATAGATAATCGATTGTTATACGGCCGCATGCGTCCGCTTGGGCGTTGATGAATTAAAGGTTAACCAGATCTCCATCATAGCTTTTATTTTTTGATCCAATCCTACCAAAACTGTTGGAGGATATATGGGAGGAGGTTACTATTTTTATATAAAATAATGAACATTGTAATAAAGCTTCAGCTCCGCTAATAATAAACGCGCGTTTAGTGCAAACCACACTGTAAATTAATTTAGTTCCGGAATATACACGCTGTTGCTCGGACGCCCACTATGGAATCGCCGACGAGCTTTAAATAAGCTTTTATATTATAGCTAGTGCTGTCCAAATAAACTGTCGATAAGTTATAAAAGAGATCTAATAACTAGGCAATAATCAACAGGAATTTCAAGTGGCGTCGATTTAAAAATATATTGAGTTTAACGAAAGTTAGACTTATTCACAGCGCAGCGTATCTGAAAATTTAACTTTTTATTATAAGACAGCCCTCCTGGAATCAGTCTAAATAACTAAATGTAACTATGCCTTAGTTCCAATTTTCTGAAACTGGTAATCATATTATACTGTTTATGTTGATAAAACAGTATGTGAGCAAAAAAGACATAGCAATATATTATTATTATTATTGCTATTATAAGGGTACGTATCACAAAAACCATCGATAGTATATCAAGACTTCACCAACTCTAATAAATGCATATTTCATAACAAGTAATAGCGTAATTAAAATAGTATACTGTCAATGTTCATACTTAACAAATATGAGAATTAGCTACGGCATTATCTCTTAACATTCGTCTTTCATTTTATTTTTAGAGCGCGTAGTCTGCACACTAGCGCCACCATAGCGGAAAAAAAATCATAGTGCTTAAATAAAGAGGAATTTATGAATTATCTCTCTGTACTGCTTTACTGAAGAAGCTTTGTGGTACTTTTTATCGCTTAAACAATATTTTGTAGCCTGTCGTTTAGTTTAATGGAGTTTTTTTGCGAAAAGTGGCCACCTTTAACAATAGCTTCTTCGGAGTGCACCACAGATAGATAATTCACAATTTCCTCTTAATTTAAGCACTATGTTTTTTTTCCAATGGCAGCGCTAGTGTGCAGACTAAGCACTCTTAATTTTTCATACATTAAGTAAAGAAATAAAATGCGCGTAATAATTAAAATTCAAATCAATTTTATAACATGGAAATCTTCCGTTCTCGTAAATATTATGTAATATCTCTTCCTACGTATCGGCCTAATATGCAAAAATACAGTCGCAGACACAAGTGCCCTCTCATTTAGATGTGGAGCGTTTTAGCGATGCGCTACCGTAACTTCATAGATAAGCCCGCTCGTCATATCTGCGGTTGAAATGGATTCAATTAAAACTTGCGGCCACTCCACAATAGATAACGCGCGGTGAAAATGTTCAGTCGTGCAGATTTTTTAACGTTGTTGTAAATCATTTTAACGGGCTGAATTTATTATAAAAAGTGTAGTTTCATTTTTTAAATAAAATAATTTTAATTATTCGTTTAACGTTACGTAAACAAGCATGCTGTTTACTAAGTAACTAATTATTTTTGCAATAGCAAGAATTACATTATCACAAGCATTACTTTCATGTTAAAACGTTACAAAAACTTGCGTTTTACTACCAAACTGTCGCTATAAATAATTATATGTTAATCACACTTTAAAACTAATGTGCATTCATAAAGGCGCTTCGTGACTGAGGCAAAATTATGCAGCGCTTAAAGCGCAAAGCAAAATTTCATAAGGCTTGAAACTAACAAGTTTGATCGCGGTTCGCTGCAAAATATTTAATCTAACCAATTAATTAACGAAGATCAAAGATAACCGCACGAAATTAATATTTGAACTTGGCCGGTGGTTTCGGTAATTTGTAGCCAAGACATCCGTAATTATTAAACCTTTTAACAGTTCATAAATTGTTGGTTTAATTAAGGTTAAGAAGTTTTCGTTTGCACATTTTTGACAACCCCTAAAAAAACAATTCATTTTTTTGTAACTTAATTTGCATTATCTGTTGATTAATACGACTAATACGCTTGAAAAAGATGAAATTATTTACCATTAGGCATTACTAGTTAAACCTCGATCGCAAGTTAATATTAGAGTATTTTTTATGTAATGCCATAATTACTTTTTAAATACCTGCTCGTTCCTTTGACTCTCCAAGCTTTGGTATTCTCAAAACATAATACAATTTATTTACAAAATACAGTGATATGTTGTAATCCCTTACGTCTCTTATTTACACTGAAAAAGCAGTGCATTACGCTTGACAGCGAAGACGTCCAGGTTCACCGCGAGGCGTCACGTCGCGCGACGAGCGACGCGACGCGCGACATAAATCAGCGCGGACACTTTTGTTGCCGCCATTACCGGCGTTTTTGTCGCGAGCATTATTTGTAATATGCCTGCAGAGAAATTGTCGGAGACGACGAAATGGCGTAGTAAATGTATGTTCAGCAATACAAGATACATTCAGTCAATAGAATTTATTGGTTAGTTTAATCTGTACAGAAAAGAGGGGAATTTCTTCTTACTTTTTTACCTATAAAATTATCGTTTCATATGGAGATTTTTCAAGAAGTTGCATTTTCATACCAATATTTTCTTACTTTATTTATTAATTACCGTGAACGCTTATGTAAGTTAAACTTTTATAAAAAAATGATTGAACAATAAGCTTACATAAAGTCATTTAGGTTAAGCGAAAAAATAAGTTTTGGCCCAGTTACAACAAATGTGCTAACAAAAAAACCGGTCATGAGCAAGTCGGACTCGTGCAGCGAGGGTTCCGTTACCATCATATATTAATTCACTGCGGTGTAGAATATATTGCAGTTTTAGGTCAGCGCCATCTCTTGACCGATAGTGGAACAAATGGAATTTTTGTTGATAACTTCAGAAAAAGTGTGCTATTTAGAGACATCCTTTTATTTTTGTGAAAAAAATCGTCAATTTCATAGGTAATGGGGCATTTACTCGGGTAGATTTTCTGGGCGATTTGCTAGGCGACTTTAGTCGATAAGAGCTTTTTATCGACAATCGTTTGTAAAATTGAATCGCTGCCTCATTAAAATTACAATTTTAAGATCTATACAAAATATCAATATTAACCTAATAATCTATCTCATGATAATTTTCTATGAAGCCGAATATAAATATCTTCCTACTGGCTCTTTGTCAACTGTGGCATTGATACAAATTGTCTAGTGATATTTCTTTTGCATTCGCAAAAGGAAGAGGTCTTTTGTGTACGGCCGTGTGATATTAAAAGGTGAATTTTCTTGTTTCCTGGAAATTCCTCACATTTCCCAGGAAAATGTCCTCATTGTTGAAGGAAATGATGACGTAACAAGTAAGTGATTTCATGAAGCAAATATAACTCTTTTAGATGAACATACAAACTCATGTTAGGATTCATTATTTATTTCCGCTGCAAGCAGAGCGAAGGTAATTTATGTACTTATAAAAAAAAAAAATACAACAAAAATACGACCGCATAAGTTATAAGAAAAATCTTAAGTCAATTAGTAATACACTCACAATTTTTTTCCATTTAAATAGGGAAATATTTTATCCTTATTAAATTGACACTTTTCACATTCACAATGCTATTTTTATATTAAGATAAATAATATATTGGAACTCTCGAATCAAAAAAGTCCCGTCTGAGGTGCTACGGGTGAGTCGACTTTTTTTAGTATTTTTCTAATATTATTTATCATAATATCAAAAAAGAAAATTATTTTTTCATAATCAGAGAAAGACCCAGTTAAAGTTTTAGTTCGCAAATTAATTCCTCTGTACAGACGCAATTTTATGTTATGAAGAGGAAAATCCTGGAAAACTCAACTGGGTTTGTCCAAATAAAGACCATTGAATTCCCTTCACAAAAATATTGAGACCTAAATCACGATGTTATTTGACAGCTTTTTAGCGTCCACCGTCTATTTTCCTTTCCTTTTAAATGTTTGGCCACGTCAAGTTTTATAATATTTTCGTTTAAGCTTTCAGGAACAATGTTGGCAAATTACAGTATTTCAAGTTCTTTTTAAATGTACTGAAAGGATTTCGTCAGTTTTTTTTATAAATCCTTCATCAAGATTGTTAAAAGTATTGTTACAATTTTTCATTTGGTTGAGCCTGAGGGGGTTTATCAAAGTCTATTTGGGTCAGCCTATTTTTAAATATTTAAGATTTGAATGAGATTGATTTTTTTCTTTTTAGTACAACTTTTTAATAAACCTCACTTTGATAAAAACAAGTAATAAAAAAATAAATATTTGACAACGACACATACATTGCTCCGATTCCAAAGTAAGTAGCTAAAGCACTTATGTAATGGAAATCAGAGACATCGGTGGTATCACAAACACCCAGACCTGAGCCAATATAGAAAAGTTCATTTTCTAAATTGACCCAATCGGGGATCGAAACCGGGACCTCAGAGATGGCGACGCCTTGAAAACCGGTATACAAAGCCACTCGACCACAGAGGTCGTCGGTTTTTTTACCCACTTGTAATGTAAGTTGTAATACCTTTACAAGTATCCGTTATATTATCTTAATCAAATGAACATATACTTCGAACACAGATTTTACTACGTAAGTCAAATGTTATGATTAATTTTTTTGTCGTGTGTATTTACAATCAAAATGGAACCTGTGATATTTAACAAATAAATTATCTAATTAATGTATTGTATTCATATTTCCATGCAGAAAAAGAACGGAAACGAAAAATTTTAAGAAACTACAACTATCTCTCTTTTTTCCATTGTAACCCAGCCGCCGAATACAAACGTTTTTGATATTCCATTCAAAATATTCAATATAATCTCTCGAATCGAATCTCATTGACTAACAATTTGCAGCGGCGTGCCATTATGGCCGATGGAAAATTAATAATTTTATTGGAATTGGTCGAATGAGTGCCGTTTAATCCACCCCATGGGGAACGCCAAACAAAAATAATCCTTTTGGGACCCCACAATGAACTGTGGTCTGTGCAAATTGGCCTGCACTGTGAATACACTTGGGGACACAAAAATAGCTTTATTATCTTAGATTGGTTTTACGGCTATACAGGTATTTTTGAACTAATGTATGTAATATCAGTTTTAAAGCAGTGTTATAAAAATATCATTTCAACAAAATCAAAAAGTAGTACAAAAATGAATTGATGTACAAAAACATAATTAATATGTTCACAACACAAATATTTACTAAAGTAAAGTAAAAAGTAAAAAATTTCTTTATTCAAATAAACTTAGTAATGAAGCGCTTTTGAATCGTCTATATTTTTCTACCACCCGTTCCAGACTTTTTAACTGACAAAAAGAACAGGCGCAAGAAACTTATCAGCTTTAACAGAAATAAGTAACGATATTTACAAACTTAAATATATCGTTACCAAATACAATACATATAACAAGTTATTAACAACAAGTACTTATACTACTATGTATACTATACCAGGAAACACTAATTAAAAGCCTTTACAATAATGGTTGTTCCTCTATAACAGAAGTGTGGTTACCAACTGTCATGTGGATATGTCTAGTCTAACATCTAAAGCATAACATTAATGAAAAGGAAAAAACATTGTGTAATAATTAATTGTTGACCTTGAAACCGTCTTTATGACCTACGTTAGTTAAACTGCAGAAACTGCTTTTATTACGTAGGGCATAAAGACGGTCTCAAGGCGTATAGTCTGATACGCCGTAGTGTGGACCAAACAATACAAAAAATATTTATTTCGAAACCCAGAATATTTACACAGCCATTTTTGAGATCTTCTTTAAAGGTGTGAGGTAATATTTGAAAATGTTACCATTTATTTGGCCAAAAATGTACGCACGGCAGTAGCGCCCTCTATAATTCGAGTGTCTGTCACAACAACTGATTGTGTTCGAGTTTTTATTGCGTTTTAGCATACTGCTTCTGTTTATTTATTTTATGCGTGCGTCAACTCGATAATTATTATCAAGCTATGATTTATTTTGTAAGTATGACAATGCAAAATGTATAGTAAACACGTTTTGATTTTATAAGCTTTTGAACATAATTTATTAGTGATTAAAAAGAGTTTTTTCTAAAGGACGCCGCTACATCACTCCGGTAATGAAATTGTTCACACACGTTTAAATATATAATATATTGTATAGGTAAAAACGCACGCACAGCCATTAATCTGGGCTCAGGTGTGGAGCAGGACGTCTAAAATTAAACGCAGCCTGCGTGCAGACCCTTTTGTGTACGGTTTATTTATCGCCCGTGTGCGTTCCCTCGCGTCACTGTGCATTATTAGTTAAAGCAGTAACGCAGCTCCATACAAACAGCGCACTCATACAGATGCTCTTCGCTACGATAGCTCTACGCAGGGTTCAATACGGCCCAGTAGCCCGCCAGACGCGACTGCCGCGTCCATCCGTGTCGGTTAAACTACGAGTGGACCTCTAAAGTTGTAAACGAAATTAAACAATTCACTTGTGCCTTTAAAGATGTATGAATCAACCAACCAAAATACAAGTGATTCATTCAATGTCATTGATCAACAAAATATTCAGACATTTCTGTGCTTTTTAACCAAAGTGAATTAATTTGGTTGAACCGTGTAATTTCAGCGAAAGTAGTGTCGCACTCGCTCCATGTCCCCGCGCATTGAGAATGTCAACCCAGCCTTGGCTTCACAGCTGGCTAAGTTGAGATACTGCTATTGTGTACTACGCTCACGTTACGGCTCCTTCGCGCTTAACCGCTGAAAATCGTTGTTTATTCTAGCTCTAATGTTGGCCTTTCTTTGTTACAGATCGAAGGGGTGAGTGATCGGTGGTGGCCTTTTCATAATGTTTTGCGATTGTCATATTATTTACAGAAAACACGGAGCAACCAAATACTTAGAAGTATGTATGTTTCGCCCTTTCACTTTTTGTTCACCCGTGTTCAAGAACAATACTCAACGAACGGACGAACGGACTGCGTTGAAATTTTGTTCTGTGATTGGTTCGTTTGGTTTAAGTGTTAAGTGTGATTGGTACTTAGGACACTGTGCGTCCTCAGCCTCAGTGAGACCTCATAGTAATGTTTGTGAATACGTGTGTAAATCAGTGTTAGCAATTTCAGCTGTCAATCAAATTTTTTTTCAAATTAAGACCATCACCACCTCAAACTCAAATCATAATGTTCAGCTCATTTATTTGAATTTCCATTCTCCAAACAGCCATCAGTTATAGCAGTTATGTAAATGCAGCATTGAAACGTTAGCTGGGAACGTGATATTTGCTCTGTACAATCAATAGTTCGGACAGGTTGACGCAGAGAGCATACAAATTAGCTTCGGTCAATAAACGAACGTTATAATTCCTCTCTGTGACTTGGGGATTTAGGAGACTTCATCAACAACCGCACTACAGTATGCTGCATATAAAATGAAATAAGAATTTATTAGTAATCTAATTGCAAACGGTTATATAGGTCATTTCAGAAGCGTGAGATTTATGTGCAATTTTTTTTGTCTAAATGCTGTATTTACTAAGTAAAATTATGTTTGTATTGAAAAAATATGATTTTTTTAACTGCATTTTAAATTTTTCTGCTAAAGAAAAACAATATTGCTTGCACAGAACGGAATTTAAACCATGCATCGGAATAAAAGTTATTATTAGTGTTGAACTTGGTATGTTAGAGTAGGTATGTATAAAACATGTTTTTATTTCAAGTAACAATTGCATTCAAGTCATGTCAGTTATCCGCGAGTAATACCAAACGAATGGCGCTCTAAAAGTGTAGAAAATACTGAAAAAGCTGTAAAGTTTGGAGCTTTTTATTTAAAATTCTAGTGTAGAGCGGAACAGAGTGGAGCCGAGAGCCGGCAACATGCAGATTGTAGGCCGAGACACAGTATAAATAAGTAGGTTACTAGTATTCTGCCTTCATACAAATCGCCCGAAAACGTTTAATGATCTCGGTATATTTCAGTACACAATAATAATGCGTTTGCACCTTACAGAGTAATGAACGCATTTTATTAAGGGTATGATTTTATCAATTACCTAATAAATGCATTTTCAGTGACCTAATAAATAATATTTGTTCCTAAAATAGTAGATCTGTCACTTAAATTTAATCACCAAATAATATAAAAACGCTTACCTAAATATTAATTAATAATTACTTGGAAATTATATCAATCATCAAATAATTATATTGGGTTTCTAAATAATAAAAGAGTCACTAAAACTGAATCACCAAACAATTAAAAATGTTTACCTAAAAAATATATTTGATCATTGAAAAATAATATTAATTTATTACATAATTCAACTGAAATTTGAAAATATGGGTACATTTAATTGAATTAAACTACAATAGGTTTTAATCATATAATTTACATTTAAAATCGAAACAAAAACACTACTTATCTAAAACTAAACAAAACACTGCAGTCAAGTGCGAGCTGTGCGAGTTAGTTAGGTATATTTGTTACCGGCCAAACTCGATTTTGAGGACAAACTAGTTTGACCTAGGTTAGACTAGTTCTTACTATACGCGATGGGATTAACTGGTATAGCCTAGACCAAACTACGTAGTTTGTCCTAAGCCCGATAGGATAAACCAGTTTAGGCTAGGGCAAACTAGTTGATCCTGATATAAGCATTATGGCCAAAATAGTTGATCCTGATATTTATGGAGCTTTGCTCGCTTCGCTCGCTCCGCTGCGAGTGGTCTAAACACTAACCTAACCTAACCTACCTAGTGCATTTAAATTTTCACAGCCCGCCAATTTGACTCCGCCCCTACTTAGGATTTTTTCTATTAATTAAGTGACACATCTATTATTTTGATGATTGAACGATTAAAATGTTTGTTGATTAGATTTATAAGGTGATAGATTTACTATTTTAGGTACAAATATATTATTGCTGCAAGGGACTTACTTTTTAGAGGACAGATCTTATATTTAGGTTGTAGAAAAAAGTGATCAAACTATAATTTAAGAGACATATTTACATTAATACGGTGATTTATACTTAGAGACAGATTTGATAAATATGATGACTAATATATTTCTAGGGGATAGATATTATAATTTGGGTATTGCAGATTAGTGACACATCTAAACTTAGGTGACAGAAAATATTGTTCCCTTTTATTAAAGTAAATTATGACACGAAATAATCGATTGTATTGTTCACGTATTGATGTTTGGATTCATTTACTTACATTTATGTAAAACAGTGTAAGAAGGGTTTACCCAAATTTGAGCTCCATAATAGGAAAAAGCATGAAAAAATTTGATTCTGTGCTGTCATCCTTGAAATTTTTAAACAATGGGCCGATTGGGCAGCCCAAGTGCGATTAGCGGCCGTAGTAGGCGTAGGTGATTATTTCCGAGGACGTAGGCATGACACAATACTGCTATTACTTTACTCTTTGGCCAAGGCTTTAAAACTGAAGCCTTCGCATTCGAATAGTCAGTTGGAATCGATCGGTGAAAACAAATGAAATTGATGACTTAAAATGTGGTCCGGTGGGTAGGTATGAACTTAGCACTATTGAAGTCTTTGGGAAATGTTTTAACATTTAATAGGTGTAAGTATTATATTATATCGGTATTTCTTTCATACGGAAACATTGTTCTTGTGTGTTTGAAAAATAAATTGTTAAATATTTCAATCTTTAAAGCTTTGAACAACCAACTGAAAATGAAAACATTGGTGATACTAGTTCATATGAGTATTTTAAAACTATCAAATAATTCTTAGGAACGAAATAAAAAAAATTAAACAATCTAAATAGCACGATAACTGCATATTTTTAATTACTTTATTTTATGAGACTAGGAGCATTCTTAGCTATACATTTAATTTATTGTCGCCTCCTGGTTGTTATTTTTTATGTGCGTACAAAAAACACAATAATATGTACAGAACATAAATTTTGTATTGTTGATTTTATCAAACTTTTAGGTTACAAATTATTATGGTTAGTACTATGATAAAAATGATAAATTGATTTTATTATTTTTTTGTTACAAATTCGAAATACGTTAGCAGAACAAATTTTCGTTTAAAATTCGTGCTTGCTTCGAGAGATGTGCCAAGTGATTGCTGGCGACAGTAGGCTTTGAGTGCGCGGAATCCTTTCAGACGATCCAACTACTTGGCAAGATACCTTGAACCAATGAAAACACGGGAAAGAGTTTTAGGCTAAAATAAGCGACGCCGAATTTTCCTTGATTAAAATTGATGCTTTTCCGAGTGTATTATTATCTATTTACTTGGTTCAATGGGGCAAAGATTAATTAGGGTTTGTCTGTGAGCACAATTTTTTTACGGATGTCTGCGCAAAACCTATTGATCAATCAAATGTTCAATGGTAGTTATTTTTTATAGAATTTTACGATAAAGAAAATATCTACGAGGAGATGATTTTGATTACCTAAATTTTAAGTGCTGTTGAATATTTTCATATATTATTTCTTTCTTTTCCACCGTTTTTCGCAACTTCTGGTTTACATAATGCAGATAAAACCGGTATGAAGATAATGAAACAGGAATATTCACTTTGTTTACACTTAAACGCTTAGAATAACACAAAACGATATAATCCCCTAGAATTACGCGCGTTCCTACGAATAAAACGTTTTAAGTTATACGACGTAATTACACCTCGCGATAATTTTAATTACGACAATATTCATTAAATAACATTCCCTTTGAAAAGCCTCAAATACTTCACACGTACCAAATGGGGAACGAATTTCAACTCTGTGGTGAAAGTCACAAATCTCATAGTTGTGCGTATTTTAGAAATGAAAAGTTATAAGTGACGTTAAGTTATAATGAAATTTTTATTGGTACAGTTTATACAGTAAGTACTGTAATATATTAATTTTAAAAGAAAAATATTACAGTTACTTCTCTATAATAAAATTAAAATAAAATAATGCCTGTACCATTGGAGATATTTTTTTTTAGTAATGGGCAAGGCACTTGGTTATAAATAAAACACCCATACATATATTATTAAGCTGATATTTATACAGCATATTGGACGTGTACAAGTTTCAAGGAAATGGATGACCCGACAGGTGTTTTCGTATCTCATAGAAGTTGTATGAACATTCGCCGTGGTTTGGCCTAGCGCATGAGAAGGGATTTTCTTGAATCGTAGATTTCAATAATATTAAATACAGATAACCAGATGTATTAATCATCTTGTGTATCAAACCTTTTAAAATGTGGTAGTTTAGCGCACGGGCGGACTAAAATACAGCCGCTGTAGTAGCACTCTGTAGCATGCGCAGTCGGTGTGTAGCATTCGCCCGCCCGGATGGAGCGCGCTACGTAACTTTCGTAGCGCGCTCAGTGCTACGACCGCGTGATTAACAAATTGCGTGTAAATTATAAATAATAAAATATGATTCAATAAATATTACGCGCGAACACTTAAAAGAGAAAACATACATCTTTTTTTATAATTGGCACTTTATTCATTATTATATTCGCCATCGAACTGAACCTCATTATTCAATGTTTCGGGAACAATACACTACTACGCCAGGGATGTTAGGGATATGATTTTGTGGATCTGGAAACAGATACGGATAAATAAATTATTATTATTATACCGGTTTCGGATAAGGGTACGGATATTAAATTATTTCAATATTTTTTTTTATAAATTGTAAAAGTATGAAACAATGTTGTTAATAATTTAAATTTCTAAAAGGCGTCGACGGACGTCTTGGCCGGGCAGAAAAACGCGTCATAACAAGTCTCATTTAGACTTTTTCGAAACTTTTATATCGGATTCGGTTACAGTTCCGGATAGATTTTTATTTCGGATATCCGATAGTTTCGGTTACGGTTAAGGATCTCTCTAACATCCCGCTAGCTGCTACTAACGGCACGCGCCCGACTCGACAATTACGCCGAATGAGTAGCTCCCTAATTGTGATAATTTAAGTCCATTCTGCTGTTGCTTTTAATTACCAGCCCTTTATGTTGCAGCTCTTTTGACTCACCTAAAAATTACCTGTCTGACACAAGTTAAGTTAACAAATGGGAACAGCCATGTCTTTGAAAGTTAAGTGTTACAGTAAGTGCTACAGAATTAGTTAGGTAACATTTTACTTTATTCATTTATATTTTCGATAAAAACCAGTTTAGTTTAAGAAAAGTTCTGAATTTGTTTGTATGTAATTAGGTTTTTTTGTAGCTTATTCCATGGACGAAATTATATCCTGTGACTGCGGTGTGAAAAGAGTCGTAACATCAGCACCTATGCGTTTACGATTACCATACTACCTATTGACTGTAGTTGGTTTTTCTATGACAACTTTTAATTTAGTGTAGTTACGGCTAGAGAGGGGCTGTGCCAAATGGCATACAAAATTGCTTACTGCAGTCGCTATCGAGTATAGTAAAAGTAAATAAATAAATAAATAAAAATTGTTTATTCGTTTGATAATATTTTTTACATCAACTTTTTGTAGTTTGGCTAATACTTACTCAGTGTTATACTATAATCTAATACAGATAACTGAGAACAAATATCATGCACTTATCCCTGGATTCCACACTAGGATTCCCTGTGTCGTGAAACCCAGGTCCCTTCCCAATATAGAAAGAGGGAAACAAAGAAAAAAAAAGTAAAGTTGGACATTCAGTCAATCATAATTGAGATCAAAAATGGATGTAGGTTTTCACACTCACGGTCAAACGTTTGGACGCGGCCGGGTTTTACGGCGCGCACGGAAAATCCGTGATTGGACCACATCCAAAATTTGGATTGCAGATTCGACACTCACCATCAAATTTTGGATGTACGACATTACTCCATTTGGCGCGACGGACTGGCTGTGTGTGTCCACCTTAACTGTGCAAGCTCATAATACAAGCACAGGAAAACTAAAACTGTCTTAACAAAAGAGTGTTGTGTTTTATTTTAGTGAAAAATAAAACAAGCATAAGGTACACTATAAGATCCACATTTTCAGTGTCTGTACAGTCTAACTACATCCATATCTTTTAACATCCGTACTATCGAATACTGACACTGTAGTTTTATTTATTTTTTGCACCCATTGTAATGGACTTCCACCAGGTAACGGCTGACTCTATTAAGTGCGAATAACAACAATTTCCTACCCCGCATTAAGGTTCATTTTACCACCTAAAGTTATTTACCCAACGTGGTCCCAATACCGGTTCCATCTCGGATGCAAATGCTCGCCCGCGGCACCGCTTGATTGTCTCGTCAGAACAGGCGGGGAGTAATTATGACATCTGCTACGAGATACTCTGTGCTATTGAAGTGTTACTGATATTTTTTATAGTATTACTAGCGACCCGCGTTCGTTTCGCTTCGGTTCCTTCCTTTTTTTCAAATCCGACCATCCAACAACACGCAAAAAGAAAACAAATACCTTACAGTCGTCACCTCCATTCGCTCCAAAAGTCTTTCCCGTTCGAGTCCCGTCCCGTCATCGGTGTAAACGAGCTTGAATTTATTTTCACGCGCGTTAATTTTTTGCGGCAGCTCCTAAGATTATTCATTTAAATGATGTAAAAGGTTAAAGTAATGTGCATAAAATGCTTAAGGTAACTAAGGTAACACCGCTAGGTCAATCCTTGGTGTCCAAAGACTTCTATGCATGTATATACTACACTCGACAGGCTGTACAGTACTGTTGTGACGAAGCCTCTATCTATTTTAAATAAAAGATTTAAATAACTTTTTACAGCCTAGCTATTCACTTTCAAACAGTTATTTATTTCAACACACACTATCACGGCGTAGCCTAGAATGGTCCTCTACAAAACAAAATAGCGAACTGCCGATCGCATTCGATTTTAATTCAAAATCCATTATTCTTTTTTTTAGCCTGTAACAAAAGAGTTACAGAACCTAATAGTTTGCATATGATGCTAAGGCCTCACAGTACCGAAAAATTGCTCATTAAACACCGAAACACTTTTAGTCTATTGCGAGCGACCGATAAAAACAGTGCAAAGGTTGGTTGTGACAGAATTTTAGTTTTGAACAGCTCGTCTATGTAATTGAAGTCATTGTTGGTGGCCTTAATTATCTGGCCACCATTGGCAAAGAGGCCTTGACCATCATCATCAATAGCAGTAGGGAGTAGATAGGGACACTCCGTGCCATTATTGGGACGGACGACCTCCTTGGTCAAGTGGCTTTGTACACTGGTTTTCAAAGTGTCGCCATCTCTAAGGTCCCGGGTTCGATCCCCGGTTGAGTCAATTTAGAAAACGAACTTTTCTATATTGGCTCAGGTCTGGGTGTTTGTGACACCACCGTTGTCTCTGATTTTCCATAACACAAGTGCTTTAGCTACTTACTTTGGAATCAGAGCAATGTATGCGATGTTGTCAAATATTTAAAAAAATATTTGTCAAGTTTTATGCAAAACATCAATAATAATTTCTCTGTCCCAAGTGACTAAGTGAGGGACAACGGGAATAAAGGACTCTAAGCTAGTGACGTACTTAGTACGTAACGTAATGTTTCTGTACGTCACATCGCGTTGCGTTATCACTTGGCGCACACTATTACCGCGTAATTCGACACTTACGTAAACGAAACTGCCGCATAATTGTAAGGTATTATAGTAGGGAACTCTCTTCGTGTCGTATATTCTAAATGGTTACCTCTTTATGTTTCGAGTGGCGACCATTTCTGTTAAAGTGTCACTGTAATTACCCTGAATGTAATGCTTAACATTATTAATTTTCTATGCTAAATAATTTTTAAAGCTTTTTAAGAACCTATTGATGTTACAGTGTCTTACTAATAATATTGTTAAGTAAAAAAGTATTCATAAAAAAGTTAACATACTAAATTATCCGTCATTAATATACATAGGTAAAAATAAAACATATAATTTTTGTTTAGTACGCATCTATAATATTTACACAACCCCTTTACTAATAAACGGGACACCCATCTCCTACCGCAAGGGCCCTGCAGTTTTCGCATATTGTATCGCGTGGTGTGCAGGGACCAAAACTGAATTTTAGTAGTCATTTAGCTTGGTAATGGAGAACCCGAGCCTCGGGCGTCGCTTGTCTGTTGTTTTTGGTTGAACCCACTGATATAAAGTGCTAGAGAAAAATTGACTGAAAATGAGGGCTGTTATTATGGCTAACATTATACAAACTTACTCGTATATTAAGTTGCACATGGCGAGAAAATGAAGAAGAACATTATACTGCCATTCCTGATACTCCTAACAATTCTCACACTTCTGATAATTCTGAGTCTCCTGACAATCAACACTTGCCTGACCTTAGACACCTTACATATAGGCAATGTCAAAATGACACTGCTAACACATCGTTTTTCTTACATTGTTTGTTGTTTTGTAGTAAGAAAACACGTATTACTTACACTCGGACAATAGTACCTTATATACAATAGAATAAAAAAGTATGTAACCTAAGACAAATAATTTAACATGGCGTTTTCGAATACACGGCGATAACTCAACACTCTTGATATTTTTAACTGTACTTTTAAATATTACTATCACGTCATCGACACTGAGAGCGAACGTCGCTGTCGATAACAAGAGTCGATGATAAATACGAGGCGTCATCGGTGCGACGCGACGCGACCCGCGTCACGTCATTGTCACGTTGACGTCCGAAGGGTTTATAGCGTTTATTTTGGCGGTTATTTGAGAAAACGCAAAAAAAATTCAACGATTTTTGGTGCTGTCAAATTGTCTTTGCTTTGATAAGGATAGACTTTTAACATAGGTTTTGAAAATTTATGTTTTTTTTATCTTGATACTAACAATTATTATTATTTGTTATCTGGTTATTTTTATAAATCACCGTGTAAGTGTGTAACTTTACAGAAATCAAAAACATTGCTCGAAGTGGTGTTCGATGGAAAGCAAAAGAAATTGCACAAGATCTTTGGAAGACACCGCAATATTAAAATTAACCCGTAACACGGTTCGTTCATTAATCGGCGACGTTTTCGCGCATAGAATCCTTCAGGCGTGTCAACCGCAGGTGTTGGTTTGCATTTTTAAATGGCGCCACCACATTTTTCCCATTAGACTTCCATCGACCCTCCTAAATACTTGAAACTCTAATTGAATAAACGTGTCGCCGATCCTCCGTAATCGGCGAGCCGAATCGATGAATCGGACTCCGCCCAATAATCCGATTGTCCGACTTTTAAATTTATTTAGATCCAAAGGATTTTCGCATTCCCCCGAATTCCTAACAAGCCCCTTGTTTCGAGTTTCTCTTTTGAATAACAAAATATATAATAATTTCCCGAACGAATTCTAATTGCCGTTTGTTCCGTGTAGTAGCCCGACAAAGACGAATTAACATTTTAATAATTTAACGAACTTGCTTCAACTGTTTCGATGGAAATTAGGTTCCCGTGTATTCGGCTAATTTTGGGGTTAATCATCCCGAAATTCAATGGTTCGGAAAACGTTTGAGAGGAACTTCCCTGATCTCGCTCTAAAGGGATTTGATAAGTTATGCTCCGAGTTCTTTCATGTTGCAAGGAATTGAAGTCAACAATAACAAAACTAGAGTAAGTATAGCAGGTTCTTAAAGCGATAAATTTACAATCAAATTGGTACAAACTTCAATAAAATGCTTTTTAATTCGTATTTTATTTTAAGAGTATACAGACTTCATTTGTTTTTATAATAATACCAAAGTCCGTTAGATTAAAATTAATCCAGATTTAAAATTGATGCTGTCTTTGTCTTACTTTAAGCAAATAAATGTATCAACATCTGTCTTATTTAGTTCCCGTTTTAGAATAGAGAGCTTTATGTCAGCCAAGGATTTTCTCTTGCGCCAGGGCAGTGATGCGATACGTATTTAAAACTCTTTCGGCGGGAACACGGCCATCGCATTCGTATTCAAATCGGAGCAGTTACGAGACGCGATGAGAATAACAACCAGCCCTCTTATAGGGAGAGAGAGTTCAGTTAGGCATCAGTCCATTCCATCAGTCTGGTACAAATTTTGGATCATCAGTCTGGAAAAAATCAAAGCCCAGTCAGACTGATGGAATGGACTGATGCCAGACGGATCAAGTAACCTCCCTCTTACAGGTGTATCTTAATTCGATGCTGTGATAAAGAAAGAACAAATGATTGTCTTAAATACGAATGTCGTCGGCCGAATGCACTCTCAGAAAACTTCTGCAGAAATCTAATGTTTTTGAACAAAAACACAGATGAATTTGGAAGAAAGCTTCATAAATAACTTGAAAGATAAAAACAAAAAGTGGAAAATTCGAATTAAAAACTGGGCAGTGGTATGTTCGTATAAAAAATACTTCTCCGTTCAATTTATTCTAACAGACTAAGGTATTAGAATTTAATGTATTAAAGTTTATGGTAACATCATGTTACTTTTTTATGACACATGTGTCTGTCTCTATTGTCTGAGTTGTTTAGCATGGAATGTTCTTGGTACCAAAATTTTCGGACAAAAAATTTAATAACCTATTAGTACCTATTCATAGAATGTGAGACGATGATTTAAGTAATGCAATTATAAGGTTTTTATCAAACGTTACAACACTCCCTAAATTTAAATTTTCAATTAGGCTTGAGCCTGATTCAGCTTAGCTGTCTGATAAATTTTTCGGAAAGTAGCAACCTTATGCAATGCAAAGTAGACTTATTTCTTATTGGTTATGGGTAAGAAAGGGCTCCATGGCTAAGTACTGTCATCTCATGAATTAAATGAGACATTACCGCCCCCTGACGGCTGAGGTAAGACATTCGTATTCAAATGTTATCCGCCCGGACCAGTCGCCATTTTAAAACCAGTCTAATTACAGTGGGGAGATTGGGGTAAATGGGAATTTAATTTGATTGCTCTTTGCACGGGGTTTTTTTCTATACTTAAATAAAAGGGTGGCAGAAGTTGGTGAGCGGTCGTTTCATGGTCAGTATTTAGTTTACTAGTAGGGTTGCAAAATACTAAAAAGCAGTCGTACTTAGTAATACTTAGTATTACAGAAAAAACGACTAAGTATTACTTAATCGAGAAGTCTTATCGAAATCGCTCATATTTTTAATACCAAGAAAAAATGCTAATAGCCGGATCCACACCGGACGATCCAAAGCGCTCCGATCGCGCGCGGCATGGAGCGCGCTCCACGGAGCGTGAAGTATAGACGTGCCGCGCGCGATCCATGTGCGCGGCGGAGAGCGCGCGCTCCTCGCCGCGTGCGATCCATTTTTGTCGGTTTTTTGGCCAGACTCAAAGGTGCCTCAGTCGCTTGGCGCGCGCGGTCTGGACGGTTCGGTGAGAATCGCGTGATCCGCCGTTATGGATAATTCGCAATGTATCCGTTTAATTTCCCTATATAGGGAGAATAAATGTTTATGGGATCCTAACGATACCAATTACACAAATAGAGGTGTAAGAGAAGATGCCTGGCGGAAAATTAGTCGGCAAATGAACAATATTCCAACGACAGAACTAAAGAAAAAAATGAAGTAATTTTTGCCGTAAATATACAAGTAAAATGTAGCTTGCAGCTGCTACGGCTATTCGTCGCCGTCGTTGCACGTGTGACTCCATAGCCAGACAAAATTCAACTGATTCAGTATGGATCGGCAGGAGCGCGTTGGAGCAGCCAGTCAGGATCGCAAAAGATTGCTGTTGGATCGACCTAGAACGATCCACGATCCACGCATCACGATCTTGGATCGCGGATCGCGGGATCGCCGATCCATTTTGGATCGTTCGGTGTGGATCCGGCTATACGCATCCACCGCCTGCAAGTAAGCACGCGGATCGTATGTGAGGCTCGCCGGGAGAAGGCCGCAGCCAGCACCGTCCAGCTATCGCTGACAGCAGGTGCTGTGCGGATACCCTCCACGAACACATTGACCACCTCTCGTGATCCCACTCAGCCTTTATTGGGTTCGATGGAAAGAGGGAGGCCATACTCCCTAAACTAAATTTTAAATGTAAAAGTTTTGATATTTGTTACTCAATAACGTAAAAACGGTTGAACTAATTTTGATAAAATTTGGCACACAGATAGTTTGTAGCATGGACATACGATGCTATCGATAAACAATCTAATTTCAGACAACACTATACTACACACCAGTGATTTGGCTACTTCTGAGGCCAATTTCGAAGAGAAACTAAAGTTTTAAAAACTCAGATTAAGTTGTCCTCGAAACTAATAGAAATATTACATAAATTTTCTTGTTAGCTATCAAAGTTTCCTTTTTAGTATTTTTTCCAATTATATTTCATTAGGAACACTGTAAGTATTTAGTTTCTATATTACAATGCTTAGAAAGAAAAGTACGCTTTTTAGGAGGATAGGCTTTCTCCAAATATTTCTTCAACTTTAAGTTGAAATATAAGATACTTAATTAAAAAATATTATTTTATAATTTCACCAACTTCATTGTAAAAAGTAATTAATTCAAATAAATAAAAACGTTTCGACGACATTACCTACGGCCTCGGGCCAACAGAGTTAAATTAAAATATTATCCTTCCGAAAAAACCCGTGGTTTTTAATTAAAACGTTGGAAAAGGTTCCGAAACGGAAGGTTCGAGTCGAAATCGAGATTTAATTGTACAGAGGCATCTGGCGGCGGAATTATCTGTCGATATAATATCATTTTCTTTATATTGAGCAAATAAAATTGAGACAGAAAACTCGTTGGTGCGAATGGAGAGACGGGGTACCGCGGGTTTCGGGAATCGGTCTAGAACATAAGAGGAAGCGATTTAGAATTAATTTTAGGTATTTATTATTATTATTTTTAGGGTTCCGTACCCAAAGAGTCTAATGGAGCCTTATTGTTGTCACTCATGTGTCCGTCTGTACGTCCGTCGTCTGTCACAAAGCTCTAGCGGATAAAACGTTAACACTACGTTTTCATATTGCCACCAAAGGTGCAAAGGTGTCTTGCCAACCCAAAGCCAGGTAAAAGGTAAAGTATAAAAAAATATTATAAATATTTTAGAGGGAGGCTCTCATACAGGGGAAGGGGGGCGTGAAAAAATATTTTTTTCACCCAAACGTGTATCATTGCTTAAAGCTCATTAGGTCTATAAAAGCTGTGCTTTTTATTTAAAAAAAATATTTTCGAAAATTTTGGTCCAAAGTATTTTGACTTCCTATTGACCTATGACCCTAAAATTTGGTAATAAGTTTATTATTACGTATATTTTACCAGCAAATGAACGACGCCGAGCCGTATGGTGCGTGGTCGTTATTCCAGAATCTTTTCACGCCAAACGTTTTTCGCGCTAAGTGTCCATAATTATCTATTCAGCCTAGACTGAATCTTAGCAACAATATTTTTGTTTGGTTTCAAAAATCTTGCAAATATGTGTAAAGTCTACTTTCTGTCTGTATCAAACTCAACTTTTATTAAGATGTCTAATTTGAATTTGCTATCGGCTGATAACTTGCACCCAGTATTCGCCGAGTATAAGGGCAAGGGTGAAATAACGAGCTTAAGGCTAAACAAAGGGAACTAGGGTTCCGCGGGCCGTCCTTAGATGTCGCCGCGCCATTTTTATTCAATCGCCACTCGTTTGCGTTATTAGATATTCCGATCGATAGTACCCGAATCGTTAAATTTTTCTTTGTTTATCATTTGGACTGTGAAATTGAACTGGAGAACCCAATTAGGGACATTTTGTCGCCAAAGTAAATGCTTTTCTATTTCGATGACAATAAATCTAAAAATGACAATTCTATTTCTATTTTAAGTGAATACAAAGGCTTAATTCTTCGAATCGATATACACACGAAGGTACATCAGACTTCATGTTGACATTGAGACCGTCTTTATGTCCTACGTAATAGAAGCTGTTTTTACAGTTCAACTGTATAACTTGAGGTGCTGTCGTATGTACCTTAGACATTTTAGAATCAGGGATGGGTGGAATCTTCTTCCTCTTCGATGATTCTTATAATATGTAGGACTGTAGGCGTATTATGAGTATACGTTTACTATAAGCGATTTTGAAATTGCGAAATTTGACATACTAGTTTATTAAAATACACTTGTTTTAAAATTACAACAAGTGAACATATTTTACACGAATTTCAAAACAAAACACACTTGTTTTTGATACAGTTTCACCCGAATAAGAAATTGCGAAGATTGACTACTTCGAAATGAACGCATCATTGTCAGCTGTCTATTTTTTTTTTATCACCCGTCATTATGGTTTAGAATGTGAATGGTCCTAAAATGAAGCAGGATGCGGTCCAAAGATGTACTACACAGATTAGCCACGGTGTAGCTAAATGGTTACAGCCACGCGCCTGTTTGGTTGCTCAGACTACCCATGGCTGATTAGCGCTCAATTAAATTTGGGTAATATCACTACCCATGGCTTGTCAAGTGGGTAGTTGACATTTATAGAAAACACATACAAAACTAATTACTACAGTACACAGACTCTTAACACAGGCCCTGAAATCGAAACATATTAGTCAATAGTCAATAGTCAAAATTTATTTATTCAAATAAACTTAATAATTAAGCACTTTTGAATCGTCTATATTTTCCTACCGCCCGTTCCAGACTTTTTTAACTGACAAGAAGAACAGGCGCAAGAAACTTATCAGCTTTAACAGAAATAAGTAACGATATTTACAAACTTAAATATATCGTTACCAAATATAGTACAACAGGGTTATTAACAACAAAGTACTTATGTGTTACATGTTACATCATTTCCACGCATTTTTAGATTTCTTTTTATTATTGATTAATTATTGGTATTATTCATTGTTACAAGTTTTTGTACGCTTTGTAATAAGAAATCTACAGTAGTTTAACTGTAATTAGTTATCTAAACCACGGTTTGCAATCGTTGTACAGTAACAACAGAGGCGGGCTACTCAAAGGAGGCCGCCGATGGTCAACAGACGCCCGCAAACACCCAGCTACTATTTAATTAAAGCTTAACCTAATATTTGCGACGTGATACTGGCTTATGTTATTTGTCGAGTATGGTTTCTTTTGTTTTGTGAATTATACTTTACATTTTGGGACTTGGAGGAAAACAGATGTAACGTATTAACGTATTTTTTCATTAGAGTTCGTAGGTGTTAATCTAATTTTATAATGTGATTCTAAAAAATCAAATAGATAAAATATTTATGTTTATTTGAATTTAATTATACTCAACCTAGAAGATAAATTGCGATTCTTTTGTAAAAAAAATCCTTATTATTTTATGAGTTGCGATAATGTAAAGAACAACTGTACAATAAATGTACGAGTTAAATCGTACATGTATTTATTAGAATACGTCAACGCTCGCGTCACCGCCGCTGACCTACATTAGACATAAGCATTTGACTTGTAAAATATTATTAGTGTTCAATAAAGACCGCGACAAGCACATTGTGTTTTTATCATTTTATCATTTCGGTTAAATCGGGCACTCACAGTATCTTAAAAAGGAGTTAGGATTTAGTTTTTCTGCTACCTTTTTACATGGTCCTTCGAGCGACAGTGAACCAAGACATTTATCAAAGACATTTATTTGGATTTCGACATAATTTATCATAGACATTTTATAACAGTGTTAACATAGACATCATTAAGTACGTGTGACTACAGTGCTTGACGACAAAATCATCTCGACGTTTATTAAGAATTGTTATCTGAGTGCAGTTGCGAATCGGGTTGATCGGCCTCCCACAAGCGGGTCTCACCGGTCAATTTGAGAGTCTCGCACAGACCGCACAAGGGTAGCAAGGACATCGTCGACAGCTAGACATCATGACAACTTACACCATGGATGAGCTATTTAGCCGTCAAAACAATATAATCGTCGAAGTAGAGAAGATCTACAATAACTTCCGCAAAGATAGTGCGTCGAGGAAGACTAAGGATTACATACAGCGGCGATTACAAGCATTAGACAATTTTTGGGGAGAGTTTCAACAAAATGACTCCTCCCTGGAACAATATAAGGATGATCAACTGGAGTATTTTAACAAAAAGGTTTTTAGTGAGTTTAAAAATTACTTTGAAATCACCAGATCTAAGATTTCATCTTACGTACCTCCTTCAAAATCATCTGAAATGACATTTAGCGTGCCTGTTATTCATGCTGAGGCCGCAGACATTAAGCCTGGTAATACACTTGAAGATTTTCTTTCAAGGCAGAGAACCAACTTTAGAGCATTACAACGACTGATAGAAAATATTGAAGTTGACAAAATATCTGAGAAGTGGGAAATTGAAGATGAGTTGAGAATTCTACAGCACCGTTGGAACGCCATTGACGAACTTCACTTGCAAATCGACAACATATTGCGAGGAGGAGATGGATTTTACGACGGAGAATTTCAACGTATCGAAAGGACATTTAAGGACATGAAGAGGACATTAAATCGTAAGAATTTTTCTACTACCCATGCTCAGAAAGCAATCCCTACTATAGAAATACCTATATTTATGGGGAAATACGCGCAATGGCCTACTTTCTGTGACCTTTTCACAGAAACCATCCATACAAACAACGGTTTGAGCAACACGCAAAAAATGCAACACCTTAAGAGCAAGCTAAAGGGTGAGGCTGAGCGGCTCATACAGCATTTGAACATATCAGCTGACAATTATGACACGGCTTGGGAGCTTCTTCAACATCGGTACAATAACCCACAAGTGTTGTTTACCAAGCAGATTGAGACATTTTTAAACCAACCAACATTACATAAGCAGACATCATTTGATTTGAAGAAGATGTATGACACTACAATGGAGTGCATACATGCCATCCATAACCTGGGTGTTGACACTAGGACATGGGATCCTCTCTTAGTTCATCTTGTTGTGAAGAAATTAGATCTACAGACATACACGGACTACAAGGAGTCACGTAAAGCACCAAGAGAGTTACCATCATTTGACGAGCTGATGAGTTTCATCGAGTCAAAATTTATTGCACTGGAACCTATTCACAAAACAGAGAAGGAGAACCCACCACCAAGATCTGTTCAACCTCCATCGTTCAAGCCTCCGTATTTCAAGACATATAAACAACAGTCATTTAAGAATTATCAAGCCGGGACGACATTTACAAGGAAATGCCCATATTGTTCCCTAGAACACGATTTATACATGTGCAAGAAATTTCAGAACATGACACCAGAAGTCAAATTACAAACAATTAATAAATTACAAGTCTGTCATAACTGCTTGTATCGACATTTAAATAATAAGTGTAATTCACTTAAAAGATGCAAAGAATGCAACGCTGCACATAACACGTTATTGCACGATATTATGACGACCGTGTCGCCGACCCCGAAGGCATCTGAGTCATCGGTGCATGAACTTTCAAACCAGCTGACTAGATCGATTAATCACGTAGCAAATCATGATGAAGAGATATTATTGACAACTCTCATGCTGCGTGTTAGAGCATCAGACAATACTTACATGACCTTGAGAGCACTTTTAGATCAAGGCTCTCAAGTGTCTCTCATCTCAGAAAATGCAGTACAGAGGCTGGGGCTTAAGAGAAGACGATGTCACGTATCGGTTACTGGCATCGGGGTTGGATCGAAGCAAGGAAAAGGCGTTGTTTTATTAGACTGCCGATCCATACACAATGACAACAATTACACACTGCAGACTGACGCATTAGTAATAAGAGACGTAGTGAACCGTTTACCAAACACTACATTTGGAAAACAGGACTGGCCTCACCTGCAACACCTTAATTTGGCAGACCCTGAATATAATGTTTCCAAACCCATCGACATCCTGTTAGACGCCAGTGTCTACTCTGACATTATTCAAGACGGCCTAAGAAAAGGTCCATCGACAGCCCCCATCGCTCAACAGACGCGTTTAGGGTGGATTTTATCTGGAAACGTGAAGACATTTCAATGCAATATTGCTTTAAAGATATTACCTGACTTATCCAAATACTGGGAAATAGAAGATATTGCCAACGACAGTGTATTGAGCAATGAAGACATTTATTGTGAAGAACTTTTCCAAAGCACAACAAAACGCCGGGAAGACGGTACATACGAGGTGGCGTTACCGATGATCCCTGATTTTCATCTAAAACTGGGAACCTCCAAACCAAAGGCGATTGCACAATTTTTGCAAATTGAGAAAAAGATGAGTAAAGACAAACAGCTATCAGACGGTTACCAGCAGTTTATGAAAGAGTATCAAGATCTCAACCACATGTGCGAGGTTAAGACACATAAGCAGTCAGATACCACCTGCTACTTACCACACCATGGCGTGCTGAAACCTGACTCCTCTACGACATCATTAAGAGTGGTCTTCAATGCGTCATCGAAAACGTCATCAGGACATAGCCTAAACGACCTCATGTACAGTGGCCCTAATCTTCAACAAGATTTATTAACTCTTATTCACAAATGGCGACAACACAGATATGTCGTAACCGCTGACATAGAAAAAATGTTTCGACAGATACATATTCGAGACAGCGATCAAAGCCTACAAAGAATTCTATGGAGAGACTCACCGCACACTCTACTAAAGGAATATCAGCTTACAACTGTTACCTACGGTATGAAGGCGGCGCCCTTCTTAGCAATGAGAGTCCTTAAACAGATTGGCCGAGATAACGCAACTTCATTTCCACTGGCTGCATCGACATTAGAAGAGTCATTTTACATGGACGATTTGATGGCAAGTCATTATTGTAAAACGACACTAAGAGCGCTACAGGAAGAATTAATTACTGTATTGAAAAGCGCAGGCATGAATATAAGAAAATGGTCATCAAATGAGCCCGAACTACTTAAATACCTACCGACAGAACAACGAGACACAACTCATTACGATTTCAAGGACTCTGAAACTCGAAAAACACTTGGACTCAGATGGAACGTGACGTCAGATTCGTTCACATTTAAGAACAAACTTACGAATGACAAAATCTTATATACAAAACGAGCAATGTTATCTGAAATATCTCAAACATTCGATCCTCTTGGCTGGCTTTCGCCATTAACAGTACGAGCAAAACTATTATTCCAGAAAACTTGGGACTCCGACATTTTGTGGGATACGGAATTACCACAAGACATACAAAGGGAATGGTCAATGTTGAGAAAAGATTTACAGAATATAGAAAATTACATCATACCAAGATTTATTGGGGACATGCGACAAAAATATCAAATACATGGATTTTGCGATGCGTCAGAGCGCGCTTATGCATGTACTGTTTACATAGTGACAGAGAATTATAAGGGCGAGTTCATATCGACACTTGTCGCTGCGAAAACAAAAGTAGCGCCACGCAACAAGCAAATCACATTACCGAGGCTGGAATTACTCGGAGCTCTGCTATTATCTCAATTGATAAGAAAATTAACAGCAACTCTTCCAAAGGACAACATGCAACTGTATGCCTGGACCGATTCTATGATAGTCCTTGGTTGGCTACACGGCGAAAGGATCAGGTGGAAACAGTTTGTAGCAAACAGAGTGCAACAGATCACAGACATTATCCCAGCAACTTCCTGGAGACATGTGCGTTCAGAAGAAAATGCAGCTGATTGCGCAACACGAGGGTTATCATCAGACATTTTACAGAATCATGAGTTATGGTGGAAAGGCCCAGAATGGCTCATCAATATAAACGAACAAAAACTCACTAACCAAACTTATGAAAATCCAACCATAGAAGTAAAACGGTCCCATGTACATGCGGCCTTACTACATAATAATTCATCATTTATAAATGAATTATTATTTTCAAAGAGCAATATCAGCGATATTATAAAGACTATATGTTGGTATTCACGGTTCATCGCATGGTTGCGTAATAAGCAATGTGTTACACTGGGTTCGTTAACACTGAGCGAAAAAGAAAACGCATACAATTTAATTATCAAAACTGTGCAAGCGCAAGATTTTTCATCGGAATTATCCAACATTCGAGACAAAGGTTACGTGCATAAGAAAAGCAAGATCGCTAGTTTAAATCCATTTATCGACAATCAAGGAATACTGAGGGTTGGCGGAAGACTTAGAAACTCGAAGATGGGTTTTTCGGCGAAACACCCTATCATCCTGAGCCCAGGGAGCCAGTTCACCAAACTTCTTATCTATATAGCTCACTTAGCTATGTTACACGGTGGCCCGAAGCTGACATTGACATATTTAAGAGAAAAGTACTGGGTGA
Organism: Catoptria pinella; assembly: GCA_963556745.1. Lineage (NCBI taxonomy): Eukaryota > Metazoa > Arthropoda > Insecta > Lepidoptera > Crambidae > Catoptria > Catoptria pinella. The sequence continues at coordinate 12,631,515 of OY750772.1, read as the reverse complement.
TAAATGGCATTAGAACCGTGAAAAAACAAATATCAGAGTGTGTTAAGTGCCGAAGGTACCACCATATACACCAGCAGCCCATTATGGCAGATCTTCCAGAAGTTCGAGTAACACCAGCTCGCCCCTTCAGCAACGTCGGTGTTGACTTTACAGGACATGTGGAGATCAAAACAAACAAGGGTCGCGGAGTTAAGACGACAAAGGGATACGTAGCAGTTTTCGTGTGCATGTCGACCAAGGCAGTACACCTGGAGCTAGTATCTGACATGAGCACGCCTACATTCCTCGCAGCATTCAAGAGGATGTGCGCTCGCCGAGGAACTCTCGCCAACATATACAGCGACAATGGAACGAACTTTGTTGGAGCTGCGAAAACATTGCGAAGGGAATATAAAGACATCTTGGACGTCATCAACGCATCCTTTGACTACGGCACGAAAGACATGGAAATTAGATGGCATTTCAACGCCCCGGCATGGCCCAATGCAGGCGGCTTATGGGAGGCAGCTGTCAAAAGTTTCAAACATCACCTGAAGCGTGTACTTGGAGAGCAGCGCCTGACGTATGAAGAATTCACCACATTATTATACCAGATAGAAGCCTGTCTCAACTCACGCCCCCTTTGCCAACTGACAGAAGATCCAGATGACACATATTTGACCCCAGGACACTTCTTAATTGGAGGGTCATTGATATCGAGACCACAAGCTGACCCTGACATTATTAACTTACCGACTCGTTGGCAGCTGATCCAAACCCTCAATAAAGGATTCTGGAAGGCATGGTCCAAGGACTATCTACAGCAACTGCAAGGCAGAACAAAATGGAGAGTTCCTTGTAAAAACCTACAAGTAGGAGATGTGATCCTTGTGAAAGAAGACAACTCTCCACCTGGAAAATGGGCCCTAGGACGGGTACAAGAGCTTTACCCAGGACAAGATGGATACGTTAGAGTCGTCACTTTAAAAGTGCAGAACAACACTATCAAACGACCAGTAAACAAGTTAGTGTTGCTACCTGTCACCGATCAAATCGAGACGAACACACTTGATGAAGCTAAAAAACAAGACAAGACAGTCGAAAAACCAATGACAAGACGGCGTAGACATTTTAACGCGTCGTCAATATTCTCGACATTATTATACCTATTGACATTTTTTACAAGAATATATAGCCTTGAGATTACAAACGTGAATAGTAATCAAGGACTCTATTTTGATCGGATAGCAAACATGCAACTCATCAGAAGTGAGTGGAAGATCGTCACCTATTATGACATGGAGCCCTACTGGGAAGGGATAAGTGCATACCAAAGATACTCTGATTTCCTTACGACTAGATGCACTGCTCTAAAAGAACAGACAGCCTGTGACGTCATACTCGTACAACTACAACACGCATTTTCAGAATTAGAATATTATAATATAATTCTGAAACAACAAAACGTGCTGACCCGACAGAAACGTGGACTAATTAACGGAGTTGGAAATATTGCAAACAGCTTATTCGGCGTACTCGACAACAGATTCGCTGAGAAGTATGAATCAGACATTTCATTACTGAAAGATAACCAACACCACCTTCTCAATCTGTGGAAGAACCAGACCTCAGTAATAGAAGCCGAATACAATCTCCTAAAAAGAACAGAATCCAGCATCCAACAGCAACACAAGCTTTTTAATAAACACGTGATGGAAATGGAGAATAATATAAACAACGTCAAGACAGACATAGACCACGCGAAGTATATGAGTCAGTTCATTTTATCCATTATGTCAGCTAACGCGATGTACAGCCATCTTAAAAATGTACAAGATACATTGATTGATACTGTGACAAACATCTTCAATGGAAAATTCAATATCCACCTGCTGACCCCACAACAACTACAGCACGAACTATCAATTATTTCGAGCCAGTTATCAAAGGATTTAATATTACCGATTGATAACGCTCAGAGTGACTTTCAAACTATATATCATTTACTAAAAATAAAGGCAAGAATGACCGATAAGTATATGATATTTGAAATTCGACTCCCACTTGTTAGTCGGGATAGTTACGATTTGTATAAAATAATACCTATACCACATCAAGTCCAAGACAAAATGATAAGTATTATTCCTGTATCGACTTACATAGGAATGAACCTACAGAAAGATTCCTACCTACCGGTCACAATAGAAGACATAGAGCATCGCCTAGTACATGAATCAGACACATATATGTGCTATTTACAGAAGCCTATTTATAATATGAGAAATGACAAAGATTTATGTATGACCGATTCGATAAATAAACACGAATGCGAAACAATTAAAGGCACGTGCCGAAACAAATGGACAAACTTAAATAAATTAAATTCATATTTATATTTTTGTTGCGACGACTGTTACCTGAGAACATTATGCGGCGCCGGCGCTCAAGTTACGACACACCGCCTGGCGCGCGCCAACATTGTCAGCACTTCCGAGAATTGCATTATTAAAACGGACAATTTTACTATTTATGGACATTCTCAATTCGAAAACAACTTAAACGCCAGAGACAATATCGACAAACTTGTGATACCTGCGATCAACCAAGTTTTTAACATCACTCTGAAGACACCGCTGATCGACAACTACAACAACACAGAGTCAATAAATTCGAATGAGACTAATGCAGCATTGAATGCGCTCGGAGATCAAATAGTCAAACTGAAGACAAGTGAACATTTAAGTGATGGCATCTCATATCATGATGTCCATCACTACGCTGTAATATACATTTTGGTCGGTGGGCTGGCCGTGACCGGCATGATACTCGTATGCCGTCACGTGCGCCGCCGACGACAGCACGCAACACCGACGACGCTGCCGCTGAGCGCCGCGCCCGGGCACCCGCCCCCCGCGCCAGCGCCACGCGCGCGCAGCCTTAGCGCGCTCCCCAGCATCAACCATGACGACATCGTATCCTATGCGGAGCCGTGCCCAGTCACCTTCAAGATACCCGTGGTGAATGACAGCACCCCCCAGGAGAAAGAACTTTAAATTACCGCCCACTCTTGGCGGCGGCAATATGTACGAGTTAAATCGTACATGTATTTATTAGAATACGTCAACGCTGGCGTCACCGCCGCTGACCTACATTAGACATAAGCATTTGACTTGTAAAATATTATTAGTGTTCAATAAAGACCGCGACAAGCACATTGTGTTTTTATCATTTTATCATTTCGGTTAAATCGGGCACTCACAGCATCTTAAAAAGGAGTTAGGATTTAGTTTTTCTGCTAACTTTTTACAATAAACTTTATTTTTTATTACACGACATTTTATGTATGGTCCAATATCTAAATGCTCATGGCGGAGCTTGACAGACTCACCGTACTCCGTACATTTTTGCGATTCTTATGTAAAAAAAATCCTTATTATTTTATGAGTTGCGATAATGTAAAGAACAACTGTACAATAAACTTTATTTTTTATTACACGACATTTCATATATGGTCCAATATCGAAGTGCTCATGGCGGAGTTTGACAGACTCACCGTACTCGATCACATTTGTTAAGCAACGCTCGGTCCGGCCAGGTGTCGGATGGGTGACCGTTAAGTGGCATTACAACTGAGCGCTTCCGTGCGTCGGTGGGCACGTTAAACCGTCAGTCCCGGCTGTTGTCATCTGATAACAGTCGTTAAGCCAAGTCAGAGGCGGCTTGATAAACTCTAACACCAGAGGTGGCCACTATAATCATCATACGATCAGAAGAAGATGTATGGTTGGTTCATGTATGTTTGTATGTGTGTATGGGAGTTCCTTTATTCCATCATAACTTCTAAATGCCTTAACGGATTTGGATTACTAAGTTAGAGACGAGTTGTTTAATGATAAATATGTAATAGAAGAATAATACTAAAAACTTTTGTTTCTAATATTTTTCTAGATTTTTCTAGCATAAAATATACTAGAATATAACTTAATCTAAACGTTCTAAAATTTTCCGCGCAAGATTGCGTTTCTTCGCCTCCATAGCTGAAACTGCGGCAGACTTACCCGAGTTAGGTTTGTTCCCGCGGGACTCAACTCAAACGGAGTCAAGCAAGTTTACTAACTAATAACTGATATCGTTGGCTTTTTAGCGGTAGAAGATTGAATAGGAAAAGGTACAGATTTTAATTAATATATAATTTTTTTAACCTAACCACTTTCACAGTATTTGAACGACAGTCAACTTTGAGAATTTTAAAACTTGATTTATAAAGTTCTTATCTATAAAGAAGCCACAAGCTTATTGCTGAGAAATCCACAGCTGAGACGTTGGTAATCTTAATATTTAGAAAAAAACTCCTACAAATGTACCATGAACTTGTGAGGTCCATTAGTTACATGAGGTGATTATGGCGATTTTTCTACTCCCCTTCCCCTCTTAATAAGAAGTCTTGAAATTTGGCTCGACCCCAAAAATCTCATGTAAGATTTTTAATATGCGTATTTTTTGTTTAAATACATTAATCAGTGCTTGCTTGCGATGCATTTATTTAAATTAACATTATTTTATAGAATTTAGACATAATTTTGTAAGAAAATTTATTTATTTAGTTAAACCCAGTTATCTCGATACTGTTTCTATGGAAATAATGCTTTACGTAATTAATGGGGTTCCCTAAATGTTTATTGTTCTAACTTTAACTGTAACGAAAAATCTGTGGGGATCTAAGTATTAATTCAATTCTGTTCCTTTTTCTTATTTATGAAGGTACATAATATTTATTTGAAAACCTACCTATGTTTCACCCGCAATCAAATCACAGCCGAGCTCGGCTAACCCGCGGCGTGCGTCTGTTTGAACAGCCCAACACAAACAAGAACATTACAAACGTTCAACTAATTGTTGAAAGTTGAGACCGCCTCTGGAGATATGTTCTGGTTCGCTGTCAAAATTAATGTTACTGTTACTGTTTACTTTGTAGTGAGCACGGTGTTCTTGTGAACTATAACAGCGAAAACAACAAGTAAATGTTATTTTAAATTTTGAGATTTATAATAAATGAAACCTATAATAAATGAAACAAACAACGCGTGTACACAAGAGCAGGAAAGAACTGCCATTTTTTTTATTTAAGAGAAAAAAGTGTTGCCACCTCATACACAGAACAACATAATAATTGTTACAAACATACATATTTTGATAATTCCAACAAGATTTAAGGATTCACAATGCTATTTTTATATCATACTAAATAATATACTAGAAAAAATACGACTCGCACCAGATCATTATTCAGATTTAGTATTATATAACATGTAAATGTATATTTTATAGTAATACGTCATGATCATTGATTGTCATCAGGTCTGAGGGTACAGGCACAGTATTATAACCACGTTTTAACCTTTTATCTGTGGAAATGTTGCGCAAAATCTATATATACCTATGGCGTGATAAATTCGTGGGGGTGTAGAGGATTGTAAGGTTCAATGCTCTTACCACCGAGCTATCGAGTCCATCAGTGACTTATAAAGTTCGCGGGCCGCGGGTTCGATTCCCATGATCTGCGGGCTGATTACGTAACTCTGTTGCTAACAATTCTCGATTGAAATCGATTGAAACCGCAGTTACATTGCTTTGTAAGATAGTTGTCACATTGGTTCTTACTAAAGCAGCAATGTAACTGCGATTTCTGTCAGAGTTGATTGCAACAAAGTTACATAATCAGGGGGCCGGTGCGAGTCGATTTTTTTCTAGTATATTATTTAGTATTGTATATTTTCATTTATGTTTAACCCCAGTTAGAACCCAAATCCATCCAATAATAAAAAACAATAGCGTGATTTCATTGTATTAACCTCCCAATTTTTTTAAATACCTCTCAAAGTTTATTGTAAAATATTCTCACAAATTACGAAAGAAAGATGAATCATAAAAAATAAAAAATATCTTTATACATATTCAATAACTTGCTACACAAATATTAACTTTACTAGCGGCCCGCCCCGGCTTCGCACGGGTACAATGTAGTTACTAATGTGGTGAGTGTGACGTTATTAGACTAAACTACAGGATATCTATATATAGTGGTGGCCACATAATTAAAGACGTCGATTTTCATACAAACGAAGTAACTTTTAAGCATTGCTTCTCCGCCAGGGATTGACCGAGTGGTGATCTGGTGATGGCCATCCAGGGAGTGAATGGAGGAGATCCAGATTTCTAAACACACCCAAGTCATCTGACCAGCATTTCAAGAGATGTAAGGATATGTTCAAAAATACCGCGAATATAGCATAAAACTGAACTTACTTACAACTGAAAATTCTTACAACTGAAAATTCTGATGCTTACATCTCTTAGAATGCTGACCAGATCAGTTGGGTGTGTATTGCGATCTGAATCTTCTCCATTCACTCCCTGGATGGTCATCATCAGATCACAGCTAGTTCAATCCCTAGCGGAAAACCAAGACTTTAAAATTACCTAGTTTGTATGAAAATCGACTTGTGTCCTTAATTATGTGGCCACCACTATATGTATATGTGTATACGACGTACACAACTTACGCAAGGGGTGTTATAAGTTTGACCCGTGTGTGTCTGTATGTCTAAGGCAACCTAGCTCCCAAACTTATGGACCGATTTTGATGCGGTTTTTTGAGCATAGTTTAAAAGATCTAAGTGTACAGACGACGGAACTCCTAAACCATTGATCCGATTATGATGAAATTTTGGTGAGTTGTTCTGCTTACGACCGAGAAGGTCCCTGGCTAAAAAAACGGAGCATTGCAATACGCATGCCGGGTACAGCTTCTAAATAAAAATATGTTGTGCATTATCAGGATTATCAACCTCGATCATCCAACACTTTTCTATAATATACAACGTGTTACAAAAATACTCCTAATACCGAATATGGTTGGAGGGACCATCAAACTGAACAACTTTTACTACGGGACCAACTCTGAAATAGCGAAATAAAAATCAGCTGTTTCATACAAAAATTAAATTAATCAATCAATATATTTATTTGCTTGAACATGGGTATAAACAATACAGCTGACTTAAAATTAACAAAGTACGCCATATCCTACCCTCGCGGGTGTGCAAATTATTATTATGCAGAAGACTTAAACAACATTGAAAATAGTTGCCAAAATTCTTTAACTTATTTAAGAAAAACAATAAACATGCCGCGCTACTGAGGTACATATAAATTAGGTGATTAAATTGTCCTAAATATTCGGGATAACGTTACATTAAATAATCATAAAAATGACATAAAAGGATAGTAGTGATCTAAATGTCAAAGAAATTAAAATGTCATGATTGTAAATAATTACAATGATAATTTTATTTGTCCTTGATATATTCGTCAATCGAGTAAATATATGCTTAGTCAATTAGAAATTTATTTAATTGTTTCTTAAAAATATTAGGATTCTCAATTTCTTTAATATTTTGCGATAATTTGTTATAATTTTTAACACCCATTGAGAAGACACTTTTGGAGTACTAACTGGTCTTACATGCAGTGGATTGTAGCACATTTTTATAGCTTTAACTATTTAAAGTTTTGTAATTGGTAATGTTCTTTTTAACATAAAACTGACTCGCGGATATATAGCGAAGGGAGCGTCAGTATTTGGAGTTCTTTAAAATACGGTTTCCAAGAGTCTGTTTGTTTTAAGTGACACATTGCCCGTACTCATTTTTTTTGAGCTTTGAAGGCTGTCTCCTTATCTGTGGAGTTTCCCCAAAATAAGACACCATACTTGATTGTGGATCCTACATAAGCATGATTATGCATTTAGAACGCTGCCCTGTTTGCAACTTTTCGTTTTTGAACATATTATGTGTTCTATATGCGGTTTCCAATTTAAACTGGCGTCGATATAGATACCCAAGAATTTAGTGCATTGAATCTGTTTTATAGAATTATTGTCATGATTAATATTTAATGCATCGAAATTACTATTTTTAAAATCGAAAATTTCTAAATGTATGAAACAGCTGATTTTTTTTCGCGATTTGAGAGTTAGTTCCAGTAGTAAAAGTTGTTCAGTTTGATGGTCCCTATATACCGTATTCGGCATTAGGGGTATTTTTGTAACATGTTGAATACCTACCACATTTCTTGTCATGTTATCCGGTTGCAAAATGAAAAGGCTATTCGGCAAGCTAACTCTCGAGCTGGCGACATTAGAGCTGGCCATGGGTGAAACAATCACTGCGCAGTTCTACACCAGCCGCTCTTAAACTTTGTCCCTGTGCTTTATTAATTGTCATAGCATAGGCGACTTGACCGGATATTGTATTCTTTTAAAATGAATCTGATAATCAGATGGAATAATTTTGCACCTTATTACAACGCAATAAGGAAAAAATGTCAGCACTACCAACATAACGCCATAGGTACTATTCAATGAAATGCATTCTAACTACTTTCAGGGGAAATGACCAAAGAGAATATAATACTACGTTGAGATGTCAAATGATATACATTAAATCCTCCAACGCACACACGCACACTGTTTTGATAGGTATGATTGAATTTTAACTTTGTACAGCGGTAATAAAGTGCAAATTGACTCTTTGACGTTAGGAACATATCTTCATTGTTTAAACAACCGTGAGTGCTTGTAATTTAATATGAACTTTATACAATAATAATAAAGCTCAAATTGACTCTACGTTTTAGTTAGAAAACGTTTGTATGGGAAAGAGAAAAGGGCTGTTTTAAAGGTTTTTCCGGCAGTTATTCGATTTTTTCTCGCCGTAAAAACCATCCTTGAACTTCAACGAACATTTTAAAAAAAGAATTGGCCAAATTGGTCCAGGCGTTGTTGAGTTATGCGCTTAGCAACACATTTTGCGATTCATTTTTATATTATAGATTACATAAGCATTAGAAACATAATGAACTTGACGTAGTTATTAGTTTTAACTTATTTAATATAGTCTTAATTTATTTCAACATAATTTATTGTTAGTGTTGACATTTTTTTTATGAATATCGATAGTTTGACTTGCTTAAGGTATTGTTAAGCCATTGAATTACGAGTATTAGATGGTTTTTGAATAAATAAACAAATACAATAATATTTTTGTATTAGACACAGATAAAATTTAACACAACGAGTGCCGCGGAAATCTTTTCGCCTAGCCAAGGACGAATCGAAAATGCAGAGCTGACTGCCTTTACTAGTTGGAGAGGCACCATAAAAAGAAGAAAACATTTTACACAGAAACTAACTAATCAAATAATTCAACTTACTTCAACTAACTTCGTTCAAATTTTAAAACATTTTGCAAAGGCCTAACCCACTAGCATTACCACCGAAACGTGATATGATATAGCGATTCATCACGTTTAACTGTCAAAAGACAATGAGAGAGGTTTTGAAAGTTGAGAGACAATACTAGAAAAAATCGACTCACCCGTAGCACCTCGGACGGTAGTCCCGTCTGAGGTGCTAGGTGATGTCCCGTTATTAAAATTTATCTTAATATAAAAATAGCAACTAGCAAATATATCGCGTTTCAGTGGTCATGCTAGGGGGGCTAAAGTTAAAACAAAATATTATTCTATTTTATTTTAAAATAGATTCTTTATTTTCTCATATACGGGATTTCAACGTTTAATATGAGTAAGTAATAAGAATTTGAGAAAAGTTTATTTTTTCTTAACATCGATATCTTATCGACTATGGTCACTTCACTGCCTCTAAAAGCATTCAGTCTTCGCCCTCCTTCAATTAACTTTTAGGAAATAACTTAAACGGTATTAGATGTGAAATCATTAATTATGTCGACATTGACAATATTTTACAGAAATATTGCACTCTGTGTGAGAAATTAGGGGACTTTTCGCAATTAAACCAACAATGGCAAGACAATAATAAAAAAAACTATTCAATGTGTGCTATTTAGATACATTGTTTTTCATCAAAGTCAAAAACTATGTTATAAATAAGTATATCGTTTTCAGACATTACGTTCATATAACAATAATTATATATGTTACAATTCATATATTACCAATTCTGGGTGTTGGTGTACATGACAAAACGATGTTGTTTTATATTTTATTAGCTGCCCGCCCCGGCTTCACACGGGTGGCGACATCTATTAGTTTTATTGCGATTTAAAATGACGGAAAATAGAAGAAAAAAAATGTGTTACTGTACAATTTTTTTTAAAATTTCATTTTGTACAAATCTTGTCCTTATAATAAAATAACAAACACAACAAAAAGTAATTATTTGATTTGTTGCCGTCCTTCTGAAGTTATGCACTTACATACATTTCGGCGATTCATTTTTATTTATATAGATTTACGAATAAAAGGACAATAGGCGCAATAAGAGAAAAAATCTATTACCTCAATCAGGAATTTAAACTCATCTTCCCTTTTCTTTTTGGCCGCATTATACAAACATTAGTTTCAGCTTCAGCTCCATCTATAATACCAAGTTCTTCCTGTCACTTTATCAAAAGTAAAAGTGTTATCTATGTTATAGAATTTCTTTGAGTTATATACTTATAACTGAATACCTTCTACTAAACGATTCCTTGAGCAAAGTAAATACCCCGTTTAGCAGTCCAGAGCGGCCTTCAAGAAATCGGCCATAAATTCCAGCACTAAGACCCGTTGGATCCTTCATTATACTAATGGAAGTAATTGCACACGGCAGAACTTCATTAAGAGCCAGTATTGAAATCTTGACTTTCTAAAGGTCTACGCACATTACACTCCTACGCGGCAAATAGCACATCAGCCATTTAAGATGGTTCCCAGACCGAAAGTGGCGCCAAGGTGAATCGTATTTTATTTTTTAATATTTGACAATATCACATACATTGCTCCGATTTCAAGTAAGTAGCTAAAGCACTTGTGTTATGGAAATCAGAGACGACGGTGGTATCACAAACACCCAGACCTAGGCCAATATAGAAAAGTTCGTTTTCTAAATTGACCCAACCGGGGATCGAACCCGGGACCTCAGAGATGGCGACGCCATGAAAACCGGTGTACAAAGCCACTCGACCACGGAGGTCGTAATTTTTATTAAGACCCAGTATTTTTATCCCCCGACGCAAAAAGAGGGGTGTTATAAGTTTAACGTGTCTGTGTATCTGTGTACGTGTGTATCTGTCCGATTTTTGTTTAGTTTTTTTTGTGTGTAATTTTTTTTATTAAGTTATCATTACATTCTCTCGTCATTATTTCTAGAACTAGATAGCAAAACTGCTAAAAGTGATAGTTTTTGACATATTTGCTATCTACTTCCACGAGCGTTTACGAGATAAATGTAATGATACCTTCTAAATAGACTTTAGTTTTATTAAAATCCTTTCCCATTAACAACTTATTGACCGAAGCGTCCCCGTTTCAGCTTGGGCAAAATGCTTTCGTATCTCTGTCTGTCTGTCTGTTCTCCTCTACAGGTCGCGTTTTTTCATCCGATCTTCGTGAATTTTTGTAAGCAGGTTCGACAAAAATTATACAGATTTTTTGTACATAATATTTCAGTCATTACGAAAAATAAATAAAGATAAATAAAACCTCTGATGGATGACCGAATACTCAAACGATACTCAACTTTGAGGGGCACTCAAACATCATGCTGTCTTTGTCGTATCTTTGATATTTAATGCGACAGGACGATGTTTGAGAGCCTCTCAAAGTTGAGTGACGTTTGAGTATTCGGCCATGAGAGTGTCTCTTTCAGTAGGTATATGATGCACCTTAAATGTCCCTTTTGCTGGAGCAAGAAGGATGGGCTAGATGCTAGATTCATATCAAAGCATTAAAACGTGGGCTTTATGTCGTGTCGTATGTTTATGTCGTGTAATTAAATACCTCGGAGTTGAGACGATGTAAAGCCGGCGTCGAGTTAATGTGCGAAGACCTTAAAAGTGATTCTCCATTGATCTCTTATTACTCCGGATTTTAATATAGTTACCTTGATTTTTAGATTTAAGTAATTGAAGTTACAAATTAATGATTTTAATCAAAGTTTTGATGTTCGTTTTTAGGTAAATGGTTTTTTAAAAGGAAAAACATAAATAGCTAAACATTTTTATTAAATAAGTATAAAAATGTAAAACCCCATAAATTTCGGGTCCACAGACGATGCATTTAGCCCCTACTCCTCGTGGTATAAGCCAGACCCACTTATTGGAGATCTCATTAAACTAATGGCCGATGCGAATCTCGAGGCAAGTTTAATTAAATTGCACTTAAACCATACACTTATTTAGGTCGTTGAGCTATTTTTGTAAAGGAGATTACAAAGCATTATATTTATGATGAATTATGTGATTAAGGATGTCTTGGCTTTTTATTACTTAACACCCACAAGATAATTTTGTAGCAATAAATATGAAATTACAATCAAAGAGAGATTAAGGAACGGTAATAGTTCATTCATTAAAGATGGCGTTGTACAAATTTCCCATAGGTACTATATTTTTTTACGCGCCTACTTGCGCATTGCATTGTAATGCCTGCACTTCATTCCTGGACTGAATTTAAAATTCAGAACGTGGTTCATCAGACTGCTACGTAAATGTGGAACCTCCTGCATTCCTTTTTTTAAATGTAATGTTCATATTTTAGAGCATGAGTGAGAAAAAGTTTTTTTATATAAAGTAAAATATCACTGTACCAAATCATTTGAAAGCTCCCTAAATGAATTCCAATTAATAAACAGCGCGTAGTTATAAGTTCCACAATAAATAGGTAGGTACAGTCGAGTTCATTAATAATGTTAGCACTTTTTACAGGATTTTGACTTTTAGTGCAAAGGCATAAAGGTTGATGAACTGTCAAACGTGCGTACATATTGTTAGACTCGACTGTATCTAATATAAACTATAATAATTTAAATTAAAGAAACGCAAAAAAGTTTCACATTTGTACAACAGAGGAGTTCAAACATTTCCGTCAAAGCTGACTCGAAAGAAAAGAACCACCAATTCGTACCTACATGGCAGTCGAACAGGGTTGCCAAAAGTCGAAGTCAAATTATTCTTAATTTAAATAAGCTCAGATAATAAGTATTTTCGATTCGTAATTTATTTAATTTAAAAAATAAAAAAGTTGCTTTTCATTTTTCGAATTAAAATGATTAGTAAAAATATAAAAAAATAGTATTAGATTTAGCAGAATATTCACAAATTTTGATAAAAAATCTTTCTTGAAGAGTATTCCGAAAGTATTGGAACATTTCAGCAATTTTCTTCAGTCTAATAAAATTATTTACTTTGCACAAAAAAATACCAATATCAATATTTCAAGAGCATTACGAGAATATGTTTGCCTGGACAGTCCAAATACATGTTTATACATCATAATAATATGATTTTTTACAAAATAGAGAGACTGCTAACCCTTTAGCCGAATGCGGGATTTTTGTTCTACAATCGAGTTACGGAGGTTCGTTAGAGGCGAGCCGCGGCGCAATACTATACCAACAAGCAAGAAATATCATGCTCTTTGAGCTCTCAAAACTTGAAAATGTTGAGAGAATTAGTAGTTTTGTTACATCACTAAAATACAAGTTTGCAGTGATGCTGTTTCTAACATTTTTATTATTTTCTCTATGAAACACGGTCGTTTTAGGGTTCTGTACCAAAATGGTAAAAGGGAACCCTTATGGTGCGACTCAGTCTGTCTGTCTGTCACAGCTGGATATCTCGAGAACTACTAATGCTATCAACTTGAAATTTGGAATAGTTTTAGATGACGTTTGCCCAACTATTTTGCAAATAAGAGAGAAATAAATATATTTATATTTTTTTTGCAACAGGGACTGAAAGGGGGTCTTAAAAATTCGAAGTAAAGCTACTAAAGCGGTATATAGGGTATCATGTGAAAGAGCGTTGCTTGAACATTCTCAAATTTTTATTTTATTTTTTTAGGCCGCATAGTTTTTGACTATTGATGAAAAATGTAAAAAAAATACCGTTCTTCTCCCTTATCTCCGAAGTTTGCATAGAGAAAAACCAGGAATTATTTTGTGTGATAGAAGTTTATGTAAAGATTACAGGAAAAATAAAACGATTTCACTAAATAATAAACTTTTTCAGAATGTTGGTACGGAACCCTCGGTGCGTGAGTACGACTCGCTCTTGACGGTTTTTTTTTTAAGTTAAAATTACTTACAGCTTGATATTTGAATACTTGAATTTATTAGTAGATATTTTAAAAAATAAGATAAAATTTCAAATTACAGTATTTATTAAAATTGACATAAAACGAAATACCTAAGTGTGAATTCTTTGAGTGCAATTTTTGAAATACTCGATCAAGCAGATAATATTTTAGTGTGTAGCGAAAAAATACAAAAACCAATTTAAACATTCCTTCCGACCCTTCTTTGATTTGTACGATAAAATTCAATTTAGGCAACCGTTCAGATAGAGCATCCATACACTTGATTGCACTATAAGAAAGTAATGCCCATATATAACAAAGCAAAGCTTTTAATTTGCACTCGGCATGAGGCTGAACTAACGACGTCGCTTATTGCAACTTACACCCTCCCCTATAAATTAAATATACAGACCCTTTAGAAATATACTCTGTCAAAAACAAACTTAGAGTTGCAACATAAATAAACCTTATCGCTAGGTTATAAAGACTAATATTCACTTTTTACGGTGGGAGATAAAATTGTTGACTCGGTACCCTCTTTTAACAGTAACACAGTTAAGGAAATCGCTAGTTATGGTAACTGGAAGATAAGTCATGGAGATAGATAGGAAACATGATGGCTTTGGAATGATAGATGAACAGGCTTTTTGTGTTTTTAAGTCAGTTCGTTGGAAAAATTTGAGGTTTTGGGGAAAGCGAAAAATGAAGAGACAATCTGCAAACTTTATTTATTGTAGTACTTATCTATATTTTGTCCTCTCTCGTTATAAATCTTCATTTTATTGGGACAACGTATCTAAAGCTCATTAAAGATAGATATTATTATTATTATTATATTTAAAAGCACGTTCGTCCTACTGCTTTTTTATTTTACTATTGCACTACAAAAACAGTTACACATATAAATTACAAAACATGTGAGCAAAGGTGGGTATCTCTAAAATACTTTTTAACCCAGAACAACTTTGTAAAATAAAACATAGTTGACGAAACTGAGCTAAAATGGATTTCTAAATGATAGTAGTTTAAATGTACTTTTATTATTATAAACTGATGAACATAACTTGACAAGTAATAAAAAACACAGAGTACAAAACCAAAGGAAAATATGTTATAGTATGAAAAGTACAGAATTCAAAAATATAAGTTAAAAGTAAAAAACCATAAACTAGTAAAAAAGAGGCCGGCTCGGCAACAGTTGATATGGAACAACCCTCATCAAGTAGTCTTAGCGAAGGTATAAATGCTAGTATATGGTATAGCTGCTAGTTTTTAGCAAACACAAACAATTGAAATAGCTCACACTGTAAATAAAAAGCGTAGGATAACTAAAAAACATTTTTTTCACACACAATACGCATTTATTATTCCCTCTAAAAGTATATGGAGACTCATGAGGCCGGTAGCCGAAGGGCACAAAATATTGAAGGGCCCTTTGTTTCAACGCGGGCCCAATTAGGCCGGAGTGGCAACCCTTAGCGAAGGGTGGATTCGATACCGATGTACGATGACTGATAAAAAATATTCAGTGTAGAGAGTACTCGATACAAAAATAAAAACCATTAGATTTGCTGTAGAGTTTTCTGTCAAAACATTTTGAAGACTGAACAGATCTCAAACTTAGTCTTGAAACATAGATTTTATCAAAGCTTTTAAAATTGTCTGATAGGTAGCATCTTTGAAGTATTAGATTCAGAGCTCTAAGCACGAAAAATAAATATAATTCCTTTTTGCAATTATAAGGTTTTCATATTTTGTTCTCACACTTATGGAGTAGCGGGAAAAAGTACAGTGTATGTACCTTTAGTTATATAGATAATTTCATTGATTATTGTGACTGATTGAAGACTAACATGTGATTTACCTAAGCGTGCATTGCTTTTCTATATTTAGCTGGCGTTCAAATAATGGGATAGGACCAAAGACAAGAGCGGCAACTAGCTTAATCGTAACTGTCTATAGAAGGCCAGCCATGCGAGAGTGATGATTGACTAATGATCTCTGAGGGCCCTATCGTAAAATGGGGAACATTTTAGATACTTTATGTTTACACTCAAATGGCTTTCAATGCTTATTTGATTAATTATGACTTGAGAGTAGGTATTATAATAAATCTATCGCCTATAAGACTGGCGGGAATTCGGACAATAAAAGCCTGTAAAGTAAAAATATTTTTTCTACTAAGGACGTTGAAATTACAGTATTAGACATTGGGGGTAATCTTCTATCAGGTTTCATTCAAAAATGGAACGAATTCGTATGAAATTACTGATAATGATAATAATGATAATGTCTGATAATGATAATCGGAAGCATAGGAAAATTTGCCCTTACCTAAATAACGGCCTAAGAGCCTGTTTTGAAGCTTTGATTTACAAATGTAGAAGATTATTTTCAAAGTTTTTTGTTAAGTAATTGCATGGAAACTTAAACGAATCCTTCAAATCACTTTTTTATAAAAACAATTTTTATTGAAATGTAGGTATAATATTTTAAAATCAGATCAAGAATAACAGGAATACCTTACAAAATGGAACTAGGTCTTACGCCGCGGGAAAAATGTAAAACCTAGATTGGTTAGTGCTAGTGTTGTAAGAAAACTAAAGGATATCGATATTTTAATAATGTTATGGCCAAAGACTCGGAAGGTTTCTATCAAACCTTTAATGTGCACGCTGAACATCATTATAACAGCTCATTATACACAGGCTGTTTGGTAAAAGCCTCATAAAGCCGAAGTGCCATACACAACCCCGGAAAATTATTAAATCCTTAAAACCGCCACATGGCTGATATTTTTTTTATTTGTAACCTGCACAAAATCATACTTAATTTCATACAATAACCAGTAGTTTAAATAACATCAGTACCTAGTAAGTAATTGTTATTTAGACTAATGTGTAAAAAAATCAATAATTAAAAGTTACATTGATTCACACCACTAGCCCAGCTCTCGCAAGCTGACCTAAAACGGGCTGAATAATTTGCAATTCGCCGGCGTCCCGCCAGGATGGTAATCAGGGACAACGGGACTCGAGCACCGGGACACTGGGACATTGTTGGCGCTGATGCTTATTGTGCCAGCACTCGAGATAAGAATTCCAATAACGATAATTGCACAGGGTCTCCTTGATAATGAAAAGAATATTCATAAATAGAGAAAAATCTTTTTTCATACTTTGTTGGTTTAAGTTATAGCTAGGAATAAGTAAATAAAATACTGTAAAGAGTAAAACATCACGATTTACACCATGTTTTATTGAAATCACATGTGGCTGAAGATACAAAGATTCCCAATCAGAACAAAATAGTAAAACCAGATTTTTCTAACAGCGTAGCAGCATATAACGATGAAGACGTTCCAGAACTGCTATCTCCCTCCCGCCTGCCAAGCTGTGTGAAGGTGATGGGAACAAACCCTCACGGAAGAGACAATAAAATCCACCTTATTCATAAATAAGCCTTGAACAGATTTATAATCAGTTTTGGTGAAAATGCTGATGAGGCTAATTAAACGACATATAACTTTCATTATTCACAAACGTATTTTAAGAATATGTTTGCATTGAACTATTTCAGCGTTAAGTTGTCGTCCTGATGAATCCATAGACAAAACAGGCAAATCCACTGACTGATATCCACATCTTCCGAAAAAAGAAAACAATGAATAGGTTGTAAAATAACGTGAAAACTGTCACTTCAATCAGCTACTTAGTAGTCAGCCATTCACAACTTTATCAAAGGTACCTATATAGAGCGTTTGTCGCTATTGAGAGATAATGAATAATGAATTCCTTAACTTTTTATGAATAAGACGGATAGATTTTCACCTGTCACAAAAAATATCTTTTTTATTATCACATTAGTTTCTTTGTCCGTGATCTAATAGTAGTGCTCAACAGCTGCAATACGAGACCTCCTCATAAGTGCCGGATTGTAGTTCCACAAGTTGTTTTGCAAAATCTGGCCCCGTTCCAAACACACCATTGTTACAGCGCGAACTATTTCCACGAGAGCCAATGTATTTTTGTATTCATGCCGTTAGTTCTTTTCTTTTTGGGACGAATAATTTTGTTCGTGTTTTGCAGCCTTCTTGGCTGTTGTATCAACAATTGTTTTATGACAAAGATTTTAGGGTTGATCATGTCAAAGAGGGAGCTATTATTTACTATAAACAAAAACGTTATAAAGAAGTTGCTTTTAATCCTGAGTAAAGCCTTATTCCGTACACTACTTACGTATGCATCGATGCTCGATTGCGTTTTAGTGAATAAATTACCTTTGATCGCATAGCTATTTTATCGATGATTAAGCGCATAGAAAAATAGGAGCGTTCTCACAAAAAGTTATTCAAAATGAACAATCCTCAATAGTTGAGCAATTAAAGCCGTTAGTTGCGGGTTGCAATGTCCAAATCTAATTATGCACTCCCGCGCCGCTCGCCGGTAATAAAACGACGTAAAATTAAAATTGAATTAAGCAGACATTTTCCGCGACTCGTTGCCCGGGTAAAAAGTCCGGGCAAAAATCTCGGGCATAAAACTGTGCCCTCTTGTCGCTAGACCGGGAACACTGGAACGGAAGCGTTATGACACAGTATAAGTAAGTACTAGTATTATATCTTTATATAAACAGGAAACGGGTCGTTATTACGCAGAAATAATATTTGGTAGGTATACCTGAACACAACCGTTCCTGATATTTTTGAAATTTTCCCGTGATGAAGAGGGCGACTTCTGCCTAGGGAAGAAAGTTCGCAGAACGAAGTATGGTGGAGAAAGGGTCACTTTTTTAACCTGCACTAATTTATGACACTCAATAGGAGTATAAAATAAAGTTTCATAATATCAGGTTTATTATTTACTGAGATAAAAATCAATAAACAAACCAATCCGGGTCAGAATTTGCAATTCAAGTTTCGCAAAGTCATTAATGTCTTTTGATAATTTAATGATACCCACTATGACATTTTAATATTTATAATTTAATAATTAAACTGACATTTTAATGCATAACTAATGATAATTTTTGCATGCTTTTTGTGAGGCGAACATTTGTACTAAATCCAATAATGACATACCACCTGTTTATGTAAAACCTATGTTCTTGCAAATAAAACTATGATTTGATTTGATTTGATTTGATTTGTTACTAACAAACTAGGGAATTTATTATGAAATAAATAATAATGCCTTACCAACATTTGGTAGATATGTTTTTTATCTTGGTAAAAAAAGCTTTAAGAGAAGCAATTTTCCAGTATTGATGGGCGGAGACTGCAATTTCTAAATAATTCGACGAGAAATGCAAATCATTTTTTAATAGTAGATTATGCAATAAGGGCTTAAAGTAGTGTGTCTCGGGCGCTATATTGAACCCCGAGTACGAGGGATTCTATGGTTATGGCCTTAACTCCCGAGCGGAGCGAGGGAGTTAAGGCTAGAATCCTGAATACGAGGTGTTCAAGATCGCCCAAGACAAATACACATTTAAGCCCGCGATGCATACTCTACTTTTCATACTTTCTGCGAGGCAACTGAAACCAATGACAAAGAAAGTACTTAAGTTTTTTTTTCATCTATCCTGTAGTGGTCAGTTCGACATTCGAATAAATCCTTCTTGATGCGCGGGTGAAAATGAATTTCGTAAAAAGTTTCCGTTTTTTATTTTTTATTTTTATAGGCAGTGCAAAGAAAATGATAACATGCAGCCTAACTCAGAATAAAATCTCATAATTTTTTTTAAAATAATAAATAATAATAAATATTTGACAACATCACATACATTGCTCCGATCCCAAAGCAATCAGCTAAAGCACTTGTGTTTTGGAAATCAGAGACAACGGTGGTATCACAAACACCTAGACCTGAGCCAATATAGAAAAGTTCGTTTTCTAAATTGACCCAGCCGGGGATCGAACCCGGGACCTCAGAGATGGCGACACCTTGAAAATCGGTGTACAAAGTCACTCGACCACGGAGGTCGTCAACATACAGCCTAACTCTGAATAAAAATAAATAATAAATCTCATTGCACCTTAACATTTTTGAAACCAACCTCGATCAACCACGACTACATAGGTTGCATTCCAAATTCAAATCACATTATTCCCATGGGAAAAATGACTTACTTTAGGAAACGTTTGCATGACACATAATATGCCATTGACGAGCAGGTAGTATAAAAATTAATTTATATTTATATCTAATACAAAAATGTTCCTCCATTCTGCGAACTTTTGGTCCTGCCCTCGTATGATGTCGCACACGTCCTTGTAATAAGGGTATAGTTTTCAAATGAAATGAAGATTAGTTCGGTCCCCCGTTAGTTCCCCTATTATGTGTCTTTAGTAGACTTTATAAAAGTTTGGTTTTAATAACATAATGCTTGGATTGTTTAGTAAAATTATTTTACTCAAAATAATTCAAATCAGTAAAATTACAGATAGGTATATTTCTCCAAACCAAAACACAATACTTTTGTGGGCTAAAACAATTCGTTTAATATGTACAAGTAACGAATTCCACATCAGCGACATTTTACAATGGGTCTAAAAACAGGTATTGTCATAATTTCACCAAAAAATCATTAATATTATTTAAGGACGACGTTTCGGTGGCATATTTAACAGCACTACCTTTAGTGCTTGTTCGAGCGTCCTTTCTAAAGGACATTAAAGAATGTCCTTTAATGTCCTTTAGAAAGGACGCTCCAATAAATCTTATTACTTCTGAACACTACACTCGTGAATTGTTTAAAAGCTTTATTAAAGTGGCTACATTCTTAATAGGTCGCTGTAATGTTCTAAAAATTATATGATTTCTTTTGTGAAGGTACTTTGATGGTGTTTTAAAAGGTCGCATAAATATAATTATTTCTATTGAATTCTTAAATTATTTGTAACTAAACCGACTTTATAAAAAAGAGGAGGTTCTTAATTACCGTAGTACCTAAATATTACGTAGGTATGTTCACGAATTAGATAACTGAAACTATAATACATCTAGGCCTCGATTCTGCTATTGATTTTTGTGTTTTAGTACCAAGAACAGAATTGTGCGAAAAGCATTAGGTAATGTTGAAACACCATAATTGACATTAGGGAAATTGACGCCAAGTTTTGTGCACGGTAAGCGTAATTGGTCCCAGAGCCGCCACGATTCAGACAAATACCAAAACGATAAGTTATAATGTAGTCGTTATAACACGCTGAAAGTTGAGGATATTACTTAGACCAGAATAAAGTTTTATAACGTTCGAAGTAATATCAAACTAAAAGCTTTAACAATAAAGTACATATCAGCGCGTGCTCTAGCGTGGTGGTTACATTAATTAAATGTATAATTTAAAACTTCTAATATTTTTTCGTTAAAGGTAACTTAAATAACATACGACAACATTATATTTTTTGAAAGACGTAATCATTTCTACTTTTTGAGCTAAATAGCTCAAAAAGAGTATTAGAATACAGCAAATTTTGTCAGTCTGGCCTCTGTCATTTCCTTAAGCATCAGTCACACACAGCGAATAGTCGCAGCAAATATTCGCTACAGGCTATTCGCTGCGAATAGACTCATTCGCAGTTAGTTGAATTCGCCGCGATTTAAATTAAGCATGTCCATTTTAATCGCGAACGCACACGCCGCCAGAATTCGCTGTGACAGGGTACTCGCTGCGAATAGCCATTCCGCTCCGCGCACCGCTCTAGAATACATCTTTGTGCTACAGATAGATTCGTCGCTGCATAGATACCAGTCGAGAATACCTAAAATGATGAGTCAACCAAAAAAAGATTCTCTAAAGTGGGGAAATAACGATAGAATTTATATCTTGGGTGTGTACAGAAAATACGAGGAGCTGTGGGACACAAATAACAGTTTTTTTAAAAATAAAGTAAATGAAGTTGTGACTTTAATTAGCATTTGATTTGCTAACTCTGCACTTACCAACCGAATGCACTGTTTTAGACGTTCTAGACGTGTGCGACGAACAGACGACAACCCTACCCTAGCACCAACAGACGTCGAAACTCTCCTGTAGAACTCTGTATGATATGTGACAGGCGGGCAGCGATTGTCGCTGCGAGTAATAATCGCAGCGAATGCACTCGCGGCATTCATTCACTGTGTGTGACCGAGGCTTTAAGTGGTGCACTTTATCAACATCAAAAAATCCGCCATAACTGAAAAACCATTTTATTTCAAATCATAAGCAATTTTCACCCATGATAAACATGTTGGTTGTTATGTTGTTCGTTCGTGAATCGCGTTTAATGATCGTAAAATAACATTTGCGTTGTACACATTTCGTAATATGAAGTCATTTCGGCCTCTCTTGTATCAGAAATAAGGTTGTTTCGCCAATTTAGAATCTCATTCGCTGGTTATTTCGACATCAATTTGTCGCAAGGTTTCGTGAAAACAAGAAATATGTAACCTCTTTGGTTTGGGAGTGTTATTATTGTTAAACTCCTATTTCGGGGAGAGGAAGGAATTTAAAATAATACTGTTGCTATAATTATCATATATAACATTGTTGAATTATTTAGTTCCCAAGAAGTGCACACCAAAAATTTAAAGCGAGAGTCCTCGTTAAGTTCGGTTGAGTGACTACAACATTCGAATTTACGAGAAAGCACGCTGTAATAATATTACAGTTTACCGAGCCCGCGTCAATTTGAATGATTTTAATCGTTTTTTTATTCCAACTTACAACAAACTTGAAACTCTTGACAGACAATTTCTGATATCAACTAATTTGTAATTGGTGGTTTACAAGATAGTTGATATCAGAAATTGTGTGAGTGAACACAGCAAAATCACGTAAAAGAACCGGTCAAGAGCGAGTCGGACTTGCGCTTTGAAGGTTCCGTACCATCATTATTAATACACTGCGACGTTTTAGGTCAGCGCCATTCTTGATAGGTAGTGGATCTAATGTAATTTTTGTTGATAGCATTAGTTTTGATAGCATTGATAGTTCTTGAGATATCCAGCTGTGACAGACAGACAGATTGAGTCGCACCATAAATTTTGTTCTATTATTTTGGTACGGAAAAGGTTTATATAAAAAAAAACACTTTGAAGCCAATGAAATCAATCTTATGCAATAAAGCCGTCTTCATTTATTTTATAAGCTTTGTAGCAAACAATTATAGTAGCCACAAAGCTAAGCTCGACTAAATCACGCCAAAATCTCCTTTTCTTCAAATTTATGGGTGGCGTCAGAGTGGCTGCGTATAGGGTTGAGGTTTTTCACCCCAAAAAAGGGCATTCATGTAAAAAACCTGACAGCCGTGCGGGGGCTCAAACTCGTGACGTCCCACGGGACGGCCACATCCCACATCTGAGCTTAATCCATTTGTTCCGGGCACTGCAGTGAATGTAACAATGTAATAAAACTGAACTGTTTCCAAGCAATGGGCTGTGTTTAGTTGCAAAATGTTTATAGGCTTAGAAATATTTGAGTATTATTTTATTAAGGCTTTTTATATGATGCCAAATAAAATATCTACTTGTGTCATCTTAAATTACTGATACGCTTTATGTTAGGTTTTGAAAAGAAGAATAATTATGATAGCTGAGCTTAGTTAGGTGTAAAATTAAGGACAAACAGAATAGTTGTATTTTGAAATATGAAATTAATTTCAGTCTACGATAAAATATAATAAATTTGAAAATAATTATTATGTTCGGCAGTCCTATTACATAAAGAATCGTGGTAGTCGGACGCAATTCGACATTAAATTTACTTGATATTGAACCTTATTCGTGAGTTAATAGTGTCACAGAGTGGGATGAACATCGTCCGCTTATCGTGATTTTTCTTATGTAATAGGCCTGCTGACTGATACACTTAATTAATTCGCTCACAGCTCATATCACTTCACTGTGGATTCCAAGATAATTACTGCAAAGCGATCCAATAAGAAACGATTTTTGAAAATTGTAACGGGAAGTGAAACTCCACGTAAAAGTCGCGAGCAGATCTAGTATTCATAATAAAATTGCTGATTAATAAACTTTCACATCTTCTGTTAATGTGAAAACTGTCACATCTTCAGAAAAATTCTTTGCAGTAACATCAAAGTGTTGTTAATTACCCACGGACGAAGAATCGGTCGAAGATCACCAGGCGGTCGTAACACGCGTTATGCAAATTCTGGAAAAGGTTCACCATCTCCCCGATTCCCAATCCTGTCGGGATCCCCAAGGAATCCCGCAAAGGGAACCGATGGTAATTCGATAAATCAATCGACGTGCGTGCGGTTTTGTTTGTGTTCGCAACAATGGCCAATTTCCTTGTTGTTCAAGTGTTGGAGTTCTAAGCCCCGTTGTGTTTTTTAGGATGGATTGTACGTGATTGTAAAGCGAAATGGAAATCCGTTTGAGAAAACTTTGAGATTTTATGATTACATAATAATTCGTGGAAGAAAAATTCAAGGGCATTATTTCATGCGATTCTAGGCAAATCCCAAGTCTTGCACTAAGGGTAGTAAGGTTAGTATCACAGAACAGATATTTTTTACTCTGAACTATCCATAATAATATTTTTTTCTAAGTGAGTATTTTTACAGGTTAAGCTTGAAATCTATGTCGAATTTATTTAAACCTAAATTCATATCGTATTTTTTCAATACATTTTCTGTGTTAGTAAGGCCTGCTTGTTCTGCAGTTCGGTTGCAATCCCGAATATTCTAAAATATACAACAGAACATTAAAACAAAGCACTGCTTTTTATCACAGCACCATTTGATAGTGAGCTCACAAATGTTATCTGGAAGAAGTACGGAGCTTTTTGTGGAGAAAATTCTATTACAAGATTAAAGCCCGACCTAGTTCGCGATGGCTGTGTGCTGTCTTGTACAGTTTTTCCTCATTACTTTGTAAAGCTAAGGTTTTTCTCATTAAATTTGATGGTGGAACACTCGACCTTTGCTTAAATAACTCTGCAAAATAACAACTGGAGATATTTTTAACTGAATTCTTTTAACTGTAACTGTAAGATATCAAGTACTGGGCCTTATTTAATAAACGTGACAAATTATCACATATCTTGAAAATGTTGTATCCATTGCGTCAACTGATTTGAAAATAGAACAAAGTACTCATAGCTACACCGCAATGTAAACCTATCACGTAACTTATCATGACAATTGACAAATTTTCACGTTATTAAATAGGGCCCTGATTTCAGTAAATATAACGACATTGGTGAATTAGGTTTAAAACAAAATATATCCTTAACAAAAACTGTCATATCGTTGGGAATTAACCAGACCCAAAAAAATGTTCCAACACATAATCAAATTTTGAATAAGAATTCCACCCTTAACTTTTAACCCCCAAGAGCCGCACTAAAGTGGCATTTGGCAAAAATGAATTTTAATACCCTCCATGATACCAAGGGACATTTTCCCATTACGAACTTTGCCACCTTCTAACTCTCCCAACACGTTCGCAAGTTGTCCGTATTCCATTGCATCTTGACTACGATCACCAAAATTGTATTAGTCAACTGCGCCAGTGTTGGATGCTGCAGTTGGTTCGTTTGCCAAATTTCTATTGTCTGGAACTTTGGTAATAAGATTTATAGGGTACCCGCTGGCCACTGTCCGCCTACTTTGAATTGCTGATTGCCTCAAAATAAGATTCCGAAGTACCTACTTGTTGCTGGTAAAATGGGACCGCTTTTTAATGCCAAATGGGAAATATTGACTTTTCAAGTGCTGAATGAATAATGGGTTTCATTTCCCCGCTTCTGAAGTTCGCAGTTGCTGAATATTTTCGTTTTGATGCAGCAATTTTCTTTTGTATTGTTATTCATGTACTAATGTTCCATTATATATTCTATAATTACATGATTAAAGTCGACATTAGCGTTTTTCCTATCCGCTATAAAGTACCTAAGTAGTATTCAATAAAACAAAAAATAAGCGAATGCTTTCAAGGACTTCAGCAAATTGAACACTGACATTACAATGTTATTTATTTGAATTCTGTTTGCATATTTTATGTAGCTATATTTTTACAGTTCCATACCCAAAGTGTAAAACGGGACCCTATTACTAAGACTCCGCTGTCCGTCTGTCTGTCTCTCCGTCTATCACCAGGCTGTATTTCATGAACCGTGATAGTTAGACAGTTGAAATTTTCACATATGATGTATTTCTGTTGCAGCTATAACAACAAATAGTAAAAAAACAGAATAAAATAAATATTTACGGGGGCTCCCATTACAACAAACGTGATTTTTTTGGTCGTTTTTGCTCGATATTAATAACGGCAACAGGTAGACGCTTGAAATATTCACAGAATATTTAGTTATGTATTCACTTTAAAAATAAATGATTAAAATAAACAAATATTTTAAAAAACCGTAAAGAATTAGTTACGGCGTGCGGTAAAATCAACTTTCCGCATACTGTACTAACTATCATTGAAAGCACTTATTTTCGAGCAACTGTATTGAAAACAGTATTTTATACCTCTTAGTTTGATATAAGTCGACGAAAAAGACTACAAACACACAAGCTCCTTATGCAAGCAACTGCAAATTAGCACGCACCAAGTATTCGTATCTCGAGATCTTCATAAGGGGTCTTGTGTGCCGGAGATAATATTGAAAGGGGGCGAGATACGTGCAATTATTAGACACCTTAAGCTGCGTTCAGACGATAACACATGACCCAACCTCAATCCAAACTCAACCGCAGCCCACCTTGAAATACATCGCTTACAATTTTGAGTCTTATGACAAATTAATAAGCTCCGGTGGAATTGAGGTGAGTTTGAGTTGGGTTTGAGTTAAGTTTGAGTTGAGTTCGGGTTGAATTTGAGTTGAGTTCGGGTTGAGCGCGGGGCGGGTGCAGTTGCATTGACAAAATATAACGGAGTTTATCAATGTGTCGTAAAACTCAAAATTGTAGCGATGTATTTCAAGGAGTAGGATGCGGTTGAGTTGAGTTTGGTTGCGGTCGGGTCGTGTGTTATTGTCTGAACGCAGCCTAAGGGAGTGATGGCTGAGCGCGTGTATCAAGGAGAGAAATGATTTATGAAGATGTCTACAGTAGAACTGCAACTCAGGCAGATGGTAAGATGAAATAAATACAAATCTGAAATTTGAAATCAACATATCTGATACTTATTCGGACCCTGAGGAACTGATTACTGATTGTACTTAAATCAATTCAAGTTATGACACTGCGTCGAGTAACACATAGGTAGTTCAAATTAACAATATAGTATGACATGTGACGTGTCAGATTGAAACAATGAGATGCATTATCTTTTAAGAAACTAAGAAAATTTAATGAGGCATGTTTGATTTTAAACACTATATTCGGAAAAAATAGACTCACCCGTAGCACCTCAGACGGCACTCGAACCCGTACCCTTGGGATTTCGGCCCAATGCACTGACCAATCATGCTACCGAGTCGCTATTAATTAATTGGTCAGTGCATTGGGCCGGAATCCCAAGGCTACGGGTTCGAGTCCCGTCTGAGGTGCTACGGGTGAGTCGATTTTTTCTAGTATTTTTTCTAATATTATTTATCTTAATATAAAAATAGCATTGTGAATGCGAAAAATCTAAAATTTAATAACTATATTCGGCTATACAACATAATAAATCATCTATTACCAAATCAATACTAAAGTCGTAAAATTAATTGTCAAGCATTAATTCAATTAACAGTCGAACTAAATCTCGACAAGTACTTAACTAACTACTGAATAATCGTTTAAGTCCGCAACTAGTTATGCTTAATGTTCTGCCTCGATGGCTGTTGGTTAAATCTGTTGGGGCTATTCATAAATTGATCGATAAATCGGGCACAACTTCACTGTTAGTTTACTTGATGTCACTATTTGTAATTTAAAAAAAAAGTCTGGAACAGGTATTAGAAAAATATAGACGATTCAAAAGCGCTTAATTACTAAGTTTATTTGAATAAAGCAATTTTTTACTTTTTACTTTACTTTACTAACTTAATATTGAGTACTTAACTATATTGACTGCCATTTGGTGCAATGATGGCGATAATGCTTTCTCCATCAAAGGTCCCGGATTTATATCTTGGTAGGGGTCTAATTTAACCCAAGTCATGGATAATGTTCTTATTTTTACCATACCTACCACAATGTTCTTTTAGTCGCATTTGTATCAGAATCCCACTTTGGCGTTTATTGTTTTAAAGTCATTACACCATCGCGGATGACCAGGGTATAATCCACGCGCGATTAGAAGGGGATGGGACCTTGTCAAAGTAAATAAAAAATGTCAGTTAAGCAGTCAAGTAACGTCACAAAAAAAGTTTTGAATCTATTAAAATAAAAATGAATTTAAAAATAGGGAAAAAATTACCTCTTTTTCCACTCATTATTATTAATCACTAAAATAATCACACGATAATAATATAATTATAAATTAGCATTTAAAATAAAACTCGAGCAGAAATCCACGCACATTTTCTACACTACTAGCGTTATGCAAGCATCTACGCGAGTTTGCCGACGCTACGGCAGGCCAACGGACCGTGCGCGTCCGAGTTCCAAAAAGTAGCATCCCATTCTCGCGCGGTTTATATCATGTCACTACGAGTATATTTGAACGTATGGCGTGAAGACGTTTTTAAATTTTAAAATTATTAAATAACACAAAAAGTGTTGTTTTAGTAATTGGCTTATGTACTGTATAATTATATCTGTATAAATGCTGTGGTAACTATGTTTACTTTATAATAATAATAAAAAATATAATAGTTGCAAAACGACAAATTTTTCAGAATTAAGAACTTCATATCTCTGCAGTCGGTTGCAATCCCACGACCGCGCTTAATCAAATTCATTTGACGGATCAATTCCAATCATTCGATAATCGAGTTCGCTAAAGGCACTCGAGACGTAGTTTAGACCATTCGAGATGTAGTTTGAAGGGGTTTTTAAATCGCCACAGAGCTCCAATAATCGGTTCGTTTGGCTGGAATACCGCCAAGCTATTCTACTGATTGGCGGAGAGACCTTCGTGAGCGGAATAACTAAATGGGAATTCTTTGTCACTCTCATTAAGGCTGGGTTTTAAGTGAGATTTCAGTTTTGAATAGTGGTGGTTTATCATTTTTTACACGACTGCCCAAAAAAAGAAGAGTGTATTGTGTTCAGGGTTCATATATGTTTGAATGTTTGTGAGTTTCTTTATTCCACCATAACTTCTAAATGCCTCAACTTTGGATGTGTGAGGTATCGTTGGAATCCTTCACATCACCCCGAGTGACACTTGTTATAGAATTTTTGAAAAAGTTGATATGTCGGCTGCATGACGCCATTTTGATAGATAGATAGATAACATTCTTATTTGACAACTACAAACACACACATAAATTAATAATTTTGTAAGGTGAAACATTGTTTTCTTCAATTATTCCAATATGGGTATCAATATGGGTATCAAATGAAAGGCCTTGATGAGCACATTCCAAAACTAAATAATTTGTTAGTAAAATAAAAATAAAAAAATATCAAAACACGATTGCCTAACCAAAAACAAACTAAAAAGTTAAATAACAAGTGTTATTGCAGTCGGAGGACCTCTTTGATGGAACGGTCTCCCAACTGCCATGACACTTGTTATTTAAGTAAGTGTGTGCGTTTTTGACAGGGCATTTGTTTTTAAAGTTTTTAAAATTATTATTTTTTTATATATTTTTTTTAAAATTACCCATTTTTTTTTTCTGAAACGATTTACATACGTGTAAGCAATATCCGATTCTCTATTAATTATGTTTGTTTCGAATTTAATTAAACATCACTTTTTAATTTCTTATTTCTTATATGTACGACAGTACGTACTAAAGTCATAAAACAAAAATACAAATATTTAACATCGAAGCAGTTCAAGCTAAATGCCAACAATGCCAACATTTATTATTATTCTGAGATGTTAGATTAATTTATTATGCTGCATTTAGTACACCGATTTATTGTTGAAATATAGTCTAACAATGTTAGTTCGACAAAGTTGTTACAAAATCTTGCTCTCCTTTATACATCACTTCGATTTAGCTTAGAAAATTCAATTTGATGTTCAATTTGTTTGTCAAGACTAAACCCTCTTCAATAGCATTGCATTTTTCATTGCCTCTATCCAATACTATACTATAATATTGTAAAAGTTCTTACAATCGAGTTTCATTACTTATTTGATGGTTCAAACCGACGCAAGGCCCCATAACTCCAGTGCTCTCACTTTGTAATATTTATCGGCAAAGTTACAATGTACCGTACTCGCCACGCCCTTCCAGAACATTCTAAGGAAACAATATATCTTGACCGCAGACAGAGAACTAATGCCTTTTTTGTTTTAGCCAAAGATTTTTAGGCGAATTTGTTGTTTGTTAAGTAGCTGAGAGTGCCGGACTTCTGTCTCATGTTTTTCGGAGGAACAAATAAGTGAAAATTTATTTGGGTAGGTATTAAGACTTCTTCTTCTTTAAAATTCAGAAGCTTTCAGTAAGTCTCAAACTAAATTATTTAAATATCACTCAAAACTCATGATAGTACACTAACAACCTCCTTGCATCACAGCTTTTGTTGCCGGACGTAAAATTAATATTATCTGTCATTACTAGTTTTATGCCCTTCTTGCCCGTAGTACAGTTGGGATTGTTCAGTTGACTGGACCACCGTTGAACTTTCATGCGGTAGTACAGTCAACTTACCACGGAATAAATAATCGCGAGATTGTAAACTGTCGAAAATTTTTTTTCGATGCATTAAAACATTTTATAGTTGTAAAATGTCGAAGTAACACAGTATTTTTTTTAAGTTAGACAACGTTAAAGAACCCTGCACAAAATGTACGAAAAAAGCCGTTCGGTCAATTTGGCTGAAAGGAGTAAATTAATAATTATACTCTGTAACAGTTTGGTCGAAACTGTAAAGTTGCAAAGAGATATATATGGCTTTTCTAATGTTTTTTTTACCATTTGCCAATATAACATACATTGCTCCGATTCCAAAGTGAGTAGCTAAAGCACTTGTGTTATGGAAATCAAAGACTACGGTGGTATCACAAACATTCAGACCTGAGCCAATATAGAAAAGTTCGTTTTCTAAATTGACTCAACCAGGGATCGAACCCGGGACCTCAGAGATGGCGACACCTTGAAAACCGGTGTATAAAGCCACTCGACCACGGAAGTCAGACGACCTCAAGTTGTAATCAGAAAGTAAAAAACATCGAAGCAGAACTCATAACAAAAAGAAACCCTTACTATGCTGCAAGTGAAAATTATGATCAATGTAGCGATGCAACAAGCAAGTGTCATTACAGTCTCGTTAAATAATATTTCATTTTATGATTGTTTGTGAAATTGTACTATTTAAACTTGTTTGCTAATTCCAATATATCAAATTAATATTCAGAAATGAATAAAATTGCTAACCGCAGTATCAAATAAACAGATGATAATTTATTCAGCTAAATGGCTTATATCAAAATGAGATAATCATTAATAAGTGTGAAAAAAAATACACTTACTCAATTGGTGAGTTCAATGAACAAACCCACTTAAACGATACACCTCGTAAAATTAACAGCTCCATTAAGATAAACATAAAACTCCCATTGTATTTGTTTATTGAATTGGTGCTTCCAAATTCCCCGAAATTATCGCTAAATCATTTAATTCGTGCGAACCATTTGCCTCTAAAAGCATTCAGTGTGGAAACACTCCTTAAACGGAGTGTTTCCACACTGAATGCTCCATTCTCAACTGCTTTTAGGGGAAAATTCTATTCTGCTTAGTTTGTAACTAGTGCAACTCCAAGTTGCATAGATGAATATTTTACATTCATATCACGTAATATTTCTGTGACGGCATTCACGAATGTTTTTTTTGTTATTTTTTACAAACATTTACGAAATTAAGTTATACATACACGCTTACAAAAGATTTAAGATACCAATTTTGTAATCAACCACGTTATCCACAGCATGAATAGTGAATACTATACTATATATTATATAGTATAGTTTAGTATAGTGTAGTGTAGTGCAGTGTAGTGTAGTGTAGTGTAGTGTAAGAATAAGAATAAGAATAAGACGTAATGTAAGATCTAAAATTGTGTAACTATAAAGATTTCTATGTTATATTATGTTTTAAATATATTTTAGACCACTATACTATGTGAAATATTTCGTGTGAGCCATTTTAAGACGGTAACCAGACCGGTAGTGGAGCCGCACTGAGTTTTGTTTAATTATTGTATTTATAATACATAATTTTAATAAAACTTTACGTGGAATTTTTAAGACCCATAGTCTAGTATTTTTAGAAGGTATCATAATATTCCCTCGTAATCATTTCTAAGTGATAAGAGTGGCCGTTTTTGATACATTTACTGTCTACATCTACGAATGACTACGAGGGAATGTAATGATACTTTCTAAGAATTCTAGACTATGGGTCTTCAAAATACCCTTTGACTTTTATTAAAATGCTTTTCTAACTTACAATCTATTAAACAAAAACTCTGAGGGCGCCACTTTCGGTATGGCATGCACCTTAAGTTATTATACTCTCCTTTACGTAATTTGAAAAAAAAACAACTCGATTATGATTCCTCTTTACGGCTTCATAGCTAAAATCATTGGTTGAAGTCTCCTTAACTTTAAAGAAGCTGTCAGTTACATAGAGTTTCTGTCAAATCTGACAACTTTTTTGAATTTAAGATGGCCTTGACATTAATAATCGTTTAAGTATTTGGCCGTTAGTATTGTTGTTAATAGCTTAAAATGTTTATTATTGGGTTTTTTTCTTCACTTCTTTTTAGTCTCTTGTCAGACTCTCTATAACTTAGCAATGGCGATTTTGCCTGCCTGGCACAGGTAGGTAGCTTTTATACCTTTTTGTGACGCAGAAACGTCATCCAATAGAGCTACTGTGGTGACGCACCACAGTAGCTCTATTGGATGACGTGACGGCTTTACCTAGATTTGAGAGAGATTTGCTCTCGCGACCTTTTCGCACATGATGTTTCTGAGTGGCGGAAAGAAATAGAGCTATGGAAAATTCGTAATTGTTTAATTCAATAGGCTGCCAAAGATTTGTGATTCAAGAATAATTGTCTAAGCCCTAAACTAAACACAGGCTTTGTCTTTGGAAGCTGTTCAAACTGGCTTGAGGTCTGTTTCATCAATCAGAGAGTACCGCGACCGCAGGCCGCCGCCAGCCGCCTCCGCAACGGAGATTCACAGAATTATCGACAAGAGCCGGCATGATTGATTCAATTCCATAACAGTACTAGTTTATGTGAACTATTACAGATATCGATATGTGGTAATAAATAAAAATCACCCTTACCTTAAAACGTTGATAAATATTTTAATTACATTGACATCTTTAAAACTCTACTTTTGAAATATGAGCTTTACTTACTTACTTGCTGTTGTGGTTCAGGGATCCGAAGAGGATCTCGGCCTCCGCCTCCGACAGTGGAGCACACCAATCCTTCCTACTTACTGCCAGCTCTCACCAATCTGTGGCTTTTAAGTCGGCGAGATCTTTAGTAACCTGATCAACCCAGTGGTGTCTGGGGCTGCTAATCGGGCGGCGCCGCCCCTTGGGGACTCCCATGTACGCAGTTTTCACTGCTCGATCGGTCCCCATTCGAATGACGAGCTTTACAACTATAAAAGTGTTCGAACACGAGATCATTCCAGCTGATATCTCCAACGATACCAACATAAAGATACGCCGAGTCGGAATTAAGTCGCACTCGACTCACTTTAAGGATATTTCACTTTTTTATTACCCAGAAGTCGACTCATAAATTCAGCGCTCCAGTTTTACGTTGGAGCTTTAAATTTTTTTAATAATTCCTTCCCAACTCCGTATTTGCATCGCATTAGCATTACAATTCTTTTGCTTTATTGCTCTGCTTTTGTTTGAAATGAAACAATGAGAGGGTTTGAAACAAACGAAATGATAAATAAATTATTTTACTATTACGATTTAATCTCTGAGGTGTGAAAGATGAATATTGGAGACAAAGTACAAAAATTCGTTGTTTCGAGAATTTCTACAATTTGAATAGAATAAAAATGTGCATGTTATTGACGTAAGATGGCACACACCATATACATCACGACGTTTTAGAATATCAATTTCATACACTTAATGTTTATTCTATTCGAATAATCGAAAAACCAAGCGTTTGCCACTTGTTTAAAACCTCTCTGGTACAATCGCGCTAATTCTGATGAATACAAAACCGTTGCGTTTATATATTCACCTAAAAATCATTGTTTTAGCTTTACAAATCTCATTTAAATTATCCAAGATTGAACCACAAGACAGGCTCCTAAGCGAGTACACTCTCTCGAGTATTTTCTCTAAACGAAACTGAAACTGTAAAGATTACATTTTATCGTTGA
The DNA here is from genome assembly GCA_963556745.1 of Catoptria pinella. Lineage (NCBI taxonomy): Eukaryota > Metazoa > Arthropoda > Insecta > Lepidoptera > Crambidae > Catoptria > Catoptria pinella. The sequence goes on along the minus strand of OY750772.1, from coordinate 12,596,938 downwards.
AAATTAGTGCAATTGGGCTTCGGTCGTATTTCAAAACACTTCTGTCATGTGTTTTGTTGCGCTAGCAGCTGCTACAGTACTGACACCCGTATTCAGGAACAATACTCAAACGAATCTTGTCTTCGCGACCGCACTGCGATGAAATAGAGCTCTGTAGTTGATTCGTTTAATTTACGTGTTACGTGTGATTGGTAATTGGGACGTTGTGCGTCCGCAGACAGTGTGAGACCTCATAGTAATGTTTATGAATACAGGTATGAGTATAGCTCGGATTGGTCTGAGATTGCCTGTGAGTATTGTCTATGTGTGCGTGCACGGAAAACCATTCTTGTGTCCATTTCATATTTTTTTATCAAAATGTTACGATGATAATATTGACAAGCAGAAAAAATCGGAATGAACTCGAAGTCATTGCATTAGAAAATGTTTCGCAGTAATTGAGCATTAAACAGAATATTGGTACCTATTATAGCTGCTATAATATTTTTATCAGACTATATTCTGGAAAAGATAACTTTAAATATGGATGCTGTTTTTTATGTTTATTAAAAATGTATCTTTAAAGTTAATTATTATAATTTTTGGATGTTAAAATGATATTTCACTACTCTTATAATGATATGTTTTTTTGATAGCTCAAATCCAAAACTCAAATAATGTTATTGTACAGAAATATCCATCTCGTCTAAACCAGATCAGTGCAACGAAGAGCATGTCCTCGATGCGTCAGCGTCTCCTAAGCTGCATATCTAACTACTAATGCATGCAGCCGATGCATGCGATTTGTCGACTCCCTCCTGGAGGTAAACTTCTACTCCGAGTTAAACCGCTTTATGGATCCGATCCACTGCGAGGAGTATTGAGAGCAAAAATTATTGAAAAATATTGGTTTTAGAGAAAGCTCTGCGAAGATATTTCTGATGAGTCGCAAGACATTCGCGGAGTAAAATCTTTTGATTGATGTTGGTTTAGTGTTATTTCAAAAGCAATAGGGGTTCTGTACAAGACCTTTTACAAAAATATACATTTTAATCATTTTAATGCAATCCATTTTCACATCTAACTACATCAATTTGATGACACTTAATTTAGACTTAAATACGGATCACCTTTAAATAAAAGACGTGCTACAAATTACTATAAGTTTATTCAATTTGTATATGAAGGTATACATAGGTATCGAGGATGAGATACAGTTGGATAGGTAACTAGCGATATTACTACAGACACTCGGCTCGAGCCGCTCTACACCCCTGTCGTATTGCACGTGATGTCCCAGGACTTGATATGCGTGAAACAGCGAATGAATCAGAAGAGCCTACTACAAAAAAGAATTGCGATAACCAACCGGTGATTGTCGTCGAATAACTTAAATTTGGACCTTATTCCTGAGCATGATAACTCAAAGCGGAACTAGCGTTATCCGATTATCGGTTTCCGTGTTTGAAGTAGGCTCTCGGGGCTTTATTAGACCAGTCTGTCATTGGGCCCCAGAATCATATGAAGTCCCTGCTTTACTATTTCAAAATCAAAAATAATTAATGCTTACTTTAAGATCTTGCTATCAATAAAAAAATTACTTCAATCACCTCATTTGTTGCCATCAAAATAGAGAAATAAATGGTAACTCATAGTAACATATAGTAGAAAAAGCATTTTCCGAGAGTCTTATATACGTATCACAGAATAAACGAAATATTTTTATTGGCCATAAATGACTAGAATATTTCAATAATAATAAATTAAACTTAATAATAATAACGTAAACTTATTTCAACATCTCAAAACAGTTTACTTATTGTTCTCCAGACAGATTTTGGTATAAGATTAATTATATTATTATGTACCTACTTTAAGAGCTTTACCAACATAATATATTTTCTCCGCAGTTCCGCGTTTACTATTGTAATGTTTCGTTTACGTTTCCGTGGCCACGTTTACAAAAAATATTTCACTATTTTACAAAAGTATCACTGACTGCAGATATGTTACAGGATGTATGCAATGGGTTGACATCTGTCAAAGCTAGTAGATAACTCGATATGTATCGTTATTACCAAACCTATTTTGGCCACAGAACCGTCGTAGTTAATTCATGAAAAGCGACACCAAATACTTCCACTCCCCAATAAATTACCGATCCCAGGGAACATTATTATTGCTGAAGGTTATCTTAGGGATATTCAATATACAATGCGGTAAATACTGAATAGTAAAACGTTGTATAAAATGTGTTTTTACACTCACTAGACTATAGACTGCTTAGTAATCGTTGTTTTTATCATACCCAAACTTTTTACAACTATACACCGTAAATAATCTAGTACACTTAGTCTTACATACAAATGCTATACAACCACATCTGGATTCATGACTAGAATAAATTCGATTTGTAAAATAAACACTGTTGTTACGAAAACTAAGTAAGAAAACTTCAGTCTTATCGTTCAATGAAGCAAAAAAATACTGTTACAGAAAACGAAGTTACAACAAAAGTATATAACAAAATAACGAAAACTTATGTTAAAGGAGTTAGCGGTCATATTAAAGAGTTAGCGGTTAAATCACGTATCTGATTGCAGCTGCACAGACGGAAACCAATATTGATATCGACTCATAATTTACGACCGACAGCGAATTCGAAATGTTTTAATACCCGTTTTCGAAATGCACAGCAATTTCTCATTTAAATACTTTTTATGAGAGGACAAAACATTTATTATCAAAAGTAAATGTTAAAGTAATAACGAATCGACCGTTTTCAATAAAAGTTTATTTTATTGATAGCCTCTGTAAATTGCTTTCAAAACTTTCACCATTTGGCTTCAGACACATTTAAATTAATTTAGGTATAGAATTAAGATTTTGTTAAATTACTATAATTATCACTTTAGATGTTACACCGAGTTGTTGGTAAACTTGGATAACGTTATTCAAGTCTCTTTTATGAAACCTTAGCTTAGGGTAAATTAGTGTAATTAGCAAGTTCTTTCCCACTTTTGTACATTGATGTTAGGATTGGATCAAGATTGTGGTATTCCTTTCCGGATCGCGGACGAAGGGTGTTGGTAGGCTGACGGCTCATCCTGGAACAAAGTAGATTTAAATTAGATTGGTTGGTGCAACAGTTACCAAACAGTTTTTGACTTTTTAATTTAAATCATTATTTTTCAAAATGCGTAGTCTTACTAAATCAAATTATCATTAGATAATGAACAGTTTCTTTTGTAATCTATGCGTAGAAAACCATTTGTCGTAATTTATAAACAATATTTCAATAAAGAGTTGGGTGAAGATTGTTTACCAAATACATCAAGCAAAGATAAACCGACTATTATACGTAAGCGTATTTTGCCTAGTTGACATTTCATATACTATTTTGATAGCGTCATTATCACATGAGCACTGGGTTGTGTGTTTCACAACTTCTTGTAGGAACTGTGTATGCTTGTAAATACCTAAAAGATATTGTTATTCTATTCTTCTTACGTATTATGCTTCAATTAGTAATCTATAAATATGTAAAAACAGGTTTACTTCTTATTTTCAACGATTTATTTACCTTAAGCCCGATGGAGTATCTGAGGACGAATGTGATGAGGTCAATGAAAGGGTTTCAATATAATCTGACATATCCGAGGTTCCACTTGATGTACTGTGCGTATCTATGACACCTGAAACAAAGCATTATAATCATTTAAAGCATTTAAACCATTTTAAAAGTATAAACTGATTTAACGATTTGAGAGTACCTTTGAATTGCTTAGGCGGAAGCACGGGAACCTCTGCCTCTGCTGAAGATGACTTAGCAGGACCATTTGTTTTGTGCAGTTGCATTGAAAGATCTCTTAAGGGATCAGATGATTTTGACTTTCTTGGCAATGACGAGTGAAGACATCCAATGGCGTGACCCCTCATTCTTCTATGAATCATGTACTGGTACCTCGAGTGTGCAGATGTGAGTGGCATTTCAAATTCATTGTATTCTCCTGCACCATGTTTCATTGAACAACTAGAAACTCCCGAGTCGTTCGAACTAGAAGAATCTCTGTTTCCTCCCGATTTACATGGTACACTCGAAGATCTTTTTATTTGAGCATTGTCCATCAATTTGTTCCTCAAATGGGGAACTTCTTTAATGGAGCCTTCTTCTGATGTTTTGTTTTCAGATCCTGATGATTTACAACACTCATAGCATTCCCTTTCGTTTTCACAAGGTGAAGAGGTTCTTCTATTTTCTATCGCTAAATTTCTCAGCGTTTCTAATGATGAGGATGTTGCATGGCTTCCGATACTACTGTCAAATTCTTTTAAATCTTCAAGAAGGCGAGCCGAGTCAACGGAACTTGACCGTTTTTGCATAGCATCCCTATTTCCTGCTACTGTTGAATCAAAAATTTGAGATTGGTTTGTGCTTCCATTCAAAGTCGGGATGCTTAATGATTTTTCAATATCTACTCGATGCATTTTGTGAATGGGATGTTTCAAACTTTGGGACCATTTAGGGTTTGGTGACATGGGAGTATAACCTGGATTAGGTCCTGGCATCCGACTACAGGAGGCTCTTTCAGGGGATGGTTCCATTAACAAATATTCGTCTGTTTTGTTTTTAACTGCTTCATTATGTTTGTGTAGTTCATTTTGCGAATGTCCACATTTTCCACATAATTTAGACTTTTTTGGGAGCTGAATAGATTCTAATTTTATGTTAGCGCTTAGAGCATCCAGTTCACTTTGTGTAACACCAGCTTTTTTTAATAGATCTTTAGCATTTTCGTAATATTCTAGTGAGAGTGCAAACTCTAAATTTTCATAATTTGCGTATGGTCCTTCAAAATCTTTTTCATGATTGGGTTCAATATTTTGATAGTTAGTGTAGTCCGTGTCAGTGTTATCTTCTTGCACGGGCAGTTTGTCTACGGTTCCACTTTGCCTGTTAGTTTTTCGTGACACATCTACAGTTGCGTAAATGGCCATATCTTCTGATTTTTTGTTTGTAAGCAATTCAGTATTTACTACACTATTAACACTTTTCTTGCAATAAGGAAGACTAATTAAATTATTGGCCCAGTTTGTTACCTTTTGACATGGACATTCGACTGGTTGTAAACTGTCGTTGCATTCAACTATTACAGGTTTCTTTTTGGATCCAAATTTCAGTATGCATCCGCAATTCTTTTTAAGTACTAGAGATCCAGGTGCTGATTTGTCAGTAACTTGGAACAGGTCATCTGCCAATGCTTGTTTTATTCTTTTCGGAGTGTCATAGTATTCGGCATTGTCAACCTAAAACAAAACCAAAGTATTTTATCATTAAATAGAATATTGAATATTATGCCTTTACAATTGTTATAAAAAAATAATACGTTTGAAAGAAGAACGAAAATAATATTTTTATCTGTATCAATACTTACCTCTGTATGTGTCGTTTTTGGAACGTCATAGTTTTCATAAGGACCCACTTTAGGGTTATTCAAATAGTTGTCATTCGACAAACACGGACATTCAATTAGAGGTAGTTGAGCTGGTGGTTTTTTTTGTTCCATATGTGCAGGCTTCGGAGGTCTTAGAGGAGGTTTCTCCTTACAATGGCATGCTTCTAGTGATTTTTTGATTGCTCTTGGGGTTAAGTATTCAGTACCGTTAGAAGAAATATCAGAGCTACTTTCAGGAACAGCTTCCATTGTCCATGCTGGGTTGAAGTGTGTTGTAGGTGTAAGAGCGACTGTAGAGGAACGGGTCATAGCTCCAAGTTTTGTAAGACAGCTGTTGCATCTTTCTAAAGTTATGTGATCTGCTCCACTCCACGGTGGCCTTGCCCCAACCTCTACATCGTTTGCGCATTTCATATCGTGTTCGTTATAATTGTGCCTTTCGTCTGATGGCCAGAAAGGAGATATCCCATCTCGATCTTCACCAAAGAAGTTTTCCTCATACAAACCGCTAGCGGAATCTGCTCTTGACTGATCTATTGTATTAAGATCTGACAGTCGTGTATTTGGTCTAGATTTGCTGCCTCTTTCCGCACCTGCAATAAGATTTTAAAGATTTTCAACATTTATTTCATTTAAAATATATAAGTACTACATTTATTTTTGACATTTGACTGTTCTACGTTTTTCTATTTTCCTACTTTTCCTTGAAGCCGGTGTTCTTGGCGTAGATAGATTACCACGCGCAGCCATTTCAAACGCGTCTGTGATGTCTTGGGCCTGATCGGTGATGAGTAGGTGAAGACCTTCGCCTTTTCCGCAGTGTGAACCACCCTCGAAGCAGAATCTGCCGTCCACCACTCCGTAGCGCCTGCGAAAATAAAACAATGAAATGAAGTCTTTTATAGTTCATCGTTGGACTTCCATGTCTACTGATTGTGTTTCTTCCTATAAGTTTATACTTTACGTACTTTTGTATGTATGCTTTGTGAAATGCCTGATTATATACTATAGTTCATTACATACAAAAAAGAATATTAAGATGAAAACAAAATATTACATGTTCTCTTTTAGGCTATAATTGTCGAATTTCACATAATATACAAACGAAATGCAACATAAATCAAAATTAAATAAACTTCCAACTTTCCAGGGCTGGCTGTAGTTTCGAGAAGTCCGTTTGAACGGCGACATCGCGTTAGCGCTGCGGTTTGCCAACTCATATGCACGAGCACTGACTTCGTGCTCACTAAAAACCGTTTCTGTTTCGTTAATAAATCCTAACTTGTTAAAGTCGCTTTGGATGCGACTTAAATTTCTGTCGTGTGTTGAATGTTTACTAATTATACTCACTTTGAATACGGACGATGTAAAATACAACGCTAATAAATTAAGTTAGCGACGTATTTGCAAATGGATATCCTTGGAATAATGGGGAATTTGCAGAGAATGTAAATTTTAAGCTAATGGAAAACAAGCTTCAATTTAAGGTAAATTACGGTTGAAGATTTTTTTCCTTTTTAATATGAATTAATTGATAATTACTTATAACATCAATCTTGAAGTTATCTAGTTCTAACTTGGTTAAATGGTTGTTACTATCGTGTTGTTTGGACGCCGTTTAAGTCTCAGCAAGTTAAAACAATTTGGGCCTCTCGAATGCTCTGCCAAATCTCTCCGAGAAATTGAAAAGATTGCAACATGAATACCGTACTGCATTAACGCATTAAGGGCGTTTATGGCGGTATGACTGAAAATGGCGCTGTCGACAAGATGGCGTCGGCGGAAACGGATGCGGCAGCCATTACGTTGCCTTGGCGGCCAGAACTGCATAAAACAGCGTAGACGAATTGCACGGGTTATGGATAAACCCGAATAGTTTTTTTGTTCAGATATACAGGGTTATTTGTAAAACACCAACAACCTTGCAGGAGTAGATTACTAACATCATAAACAACAACATTAAAATTTGTTCTACGACTTTTCCAAAAACAGACAAAAAATCAACTTTCCATACAAAACTCGATCACCTGTTCGGACATTTGTATGGAAAGTGTTTTTTTCTGTTTTACGAAGAAAAGTCGTAAAACTAAAATGTTGTAGTTTGTGATGTTTGTAATCTATTCCTGCGAAGTTGTTGGTGTTTTACAAAATATAACCCTGTATATTTAAGTCTGACACATACGTTTTTCACAGACCCATTACCTAAAAATGTACACATTTCAGTGCACAAAGAAATCAGTTAAGCTTCTATAATTAGAAAAGGACCCTGTCCTATTTTATTTAATTGAGTTATTTGACAGAAAAGAGGACAATCAAACACGACTAAGGGCCATCGTTTGAGTGTGCTAATTTTACGAGCTCGACCATAATGTGATTCATGAAATTAGTTCATAGGTACATGCATTTTAATTTCTGTTTTATTTTTTAATGGAATGGCCGCCGTGTTACATAAAAAGTCAAAGTAGTGTCCCATATTAAAAGGTTACTGTAGATATTACGTTAAATAGGTATTTTACCATTAGCATTATTATTGTGCCATAAGTATTAACTCAGTTTAGCTTTCTAATATTACCAAAATTACTAATTACCAAAGTACTTTCAATAAACTCCCGCTAGTATCCGTTAAAAAATATTTATTTCATGTTTAGTGAGCGTAAGCTTGAGAGGCAAATACTAAAATAATCTATTTAAATAATATTTCAATATTCTGACTTGCCTTACATACAGAAACATTGGAATGTTGTATTTTTTTTTAAATATTGAAAATACCAATATAAATACAGTGAGGACTTTGAAAAATGAAAAAATATTTATTACAACAATCACAATTTACAGATAACTTGTGTATCAGAAGTTAGTTCCTTCCTAATTTGACATTTTTTATTGGACTTTAGTTCAGTATTTGTAAACCAATTTCATAATGGCTCTGATCCCAAGATTTGTTCAATTATAAGGTGGTTATTAAAATATATGAAAATGAATCTTAACACCCACCTCAAATGGGCCAGCTCCCACAAGCCAAGCAGACGTGGCGGCACTCCACTCGTGAGTGCAAACCTTCTCCCTTGCAGGTGCAGTCGGGCGGGCCCTGCCGGCAGTTTCTTCGACCCGCCTCCAACCATCACCAGGAACTCCTTTGAAGACCCTAACTGCCCTCCAACCTTTAACAACACAATCTCATTGGTGTTACCGCGTATGATAGCATATTCACGATTGATACTCTCCACTAAAGTACAAGCCCATTTTACATTAGGGCACTTAAATGCAAAGTTTAGCATGTACAGACAAACTTTACAGTTTGATTGGCAATTAAACCTAACGGAACAGTTTTCATTATTGTCAATACTCCGTGTCCACTGCTGGATATAGGCCTCCGTCAAAGGATCGAAGTCGCTAAGTATTTAGAAAACGCTGCTCCCTTTTCTTTATAGCAATGCTCTCAAAAGGATGAAAGGAGTAACGTCATTCTAGATCGGCGCTGATACGGCGCTTTATCTAAGTTTTACCAGAAAAGAGAAAGATATACTTACCTTGACTTGCCAAGCAATGAGCCTCTCCCTCGTCTCAAACGCCAAGACCACGGTGACGTCCTGGCAGATGATGGCGATGGTGTTAGACTCCTTGTCCAGGGTGAACCCCGACTCAAAGCCAAGGAAGTGCTGGAGTGAGAGGGACGCCTTCGTCTGCCCCTTCTTGTACCGGTCTTTTGGGTCTCGGTACAGCTGGAGGTGGATGCAATCTAGAACAATGACAAATGGTTTTATTCGAAACATTTAGCAAATTTTGGACAAAATAATGTTGAGAAATTTTTCTCGAATATAAAAACCTCTATAGTGCAAACATGAGCGAACGGTACCGGAAAACTGTTTATTTTTTCAATTACTTGTAAATCAAAACAGAAAAAGCATTGGAAAAGAACACCATATAATTTGCTTTGCAAGACCTTATTGAATTTTACTTACTTAGGCTTAGATATTTCATTATACTTGGAATTAATTTAGTTAAATAGAAAAATTCTTTGTACTGTTTTTTAGTTATCTTAAATCTACATAGGTGTTTAAGCTGTGTACATCATTCTTTGCACTAAGCCCTAAAATAGTTATCCCTTAGCGTTCGACCCTTGCATCGTAAAGCCGCCACACACGGCACTGCTTTTATCAGCTTTCTGGCAACATCCGTTAATAATATGCGTTTATTGAACATCATAACTCATTCCCGTCTGAGAATTTATTTTTTTATCGCAAGATGACGAGTCAATGCTACTCTTTTGGGTCGTAAAAATTGGAGGTGTATCAATTTTAGTTATTTCTTTATTGAAATGGATGACTGGGACATTTTCTCTTCGATATAAGCTTTTGGATGATGACTCGGTCAATTTTGTACGTTAGAAATTTAGTAGAATTGGTTTCTAGAAAATATTATTTATCGTTATAATTTTATGTACTTTTCAAGGTATAGCAATACCTATGTAGGTTTTCTTGCAAAAAAATATTCCTTATGCTGGGGTCACACTAAGGCTTAACGGCATTAATTATGGCGCTAATTTTCCTTATGCCTATAAGGTTATGATGGTACGGAACCCTTGGGCTCTTGACCGGTTTTTTTATGTCAGATATGCGTGCCTATTAGTAATTATGCAGATTTTAAATATAATTGCATGCTTTTTAGAGTTGTTTATTTTTAAAGCTATTGGTTAGTTTTTTTAAGGAGGTATTCTTCCAACAAAAATTTATGGAATTGCATGAAGGTAAAATCACAATAAATGCAATTAATAATGTCTGCATCAACCAACACCCTCGAGCAGCTACTAAAACTTCAATCCAAATCTTTACATAACTGAACTTCCAAAAACTTCAATACGAGTCTGAACTCGAAAAACACAGCGTAGCAAAGTTCGTATGTTATTAATACCAAAGGCGAGGATCCCTTTGAAGCAGACATCCTGTCTATATAATATTGAAATCTGAGCAAAGTTTGCCCTCGCGGGATATGGTAAAATATTTATATCGAAAGCAACGCTTTGGAAGGGAACACTCTTAATAATATGGAGGTCGTTACAGGCTTGCACACATGACATAAAAGTGAGAGATTTTGACATCAGCCATTTGTTCCCCTCTGCTGGGGCACTGGCCTTCCTTATGGATGGGCAAGGAGGATGGGCCATAACCCACTACGCAAGCTCAATGTGTGTAAATGACTGCAAATGCAGTCAAGACCGATTCCGAAGCACCGAGGAACTCGAGATAATACATTTTTGGTCACCCATCCCATGGTCGACTCTTGCGAAGTTGCTTAACCTCCGTAAACGCAGGGCCAGGCGCTATACCACTGTGTCACCGAGCTCCACAAAAGTGAGAGAGATAGTTTAACAATTTCATGTTGGCCAATGTTGGCTGAAAACATTTTATTCAATTAGAAGTATAATTAAGTCCCACCAAAAACTATTTCCCCGGCAAGCTGCGAGCTATTAAAAAAACTTATGAAAAGTAGTAGAATTTTTTATAATTAATACTTGGAATCGGCGAGGTTCGTCGCTGAAGTTTTTAGCGCGCCGCCCGGGGGGACTCTCCAGCGCGCTCGCCCGCCCTACTATAATTTTTATTAATAAATTTGAGATTTTTTGCATTTCACAATGCTTATTTTATATTAAGATAAATAAATACTAGAAAAATCGACTCACCCGTAGCACCTCAGACGGGACTCGAATTTTTTTATTTCAGCCCAATGAAAAATTATTTTATCTTGTGATAATGATGTAACCAGTTTTCTAAAATTTCATTTTTATAGATAACTGTATTATAAATCTACTAAACACGGTTATTTGTAAAACACCAACAACTTCGCAGGAATAGATTACAAACATGGCAAGCAATGTTATTTATTTATGAATCTATGTTAATGGTAACATGTATGAATACTATGAATGTAATGTCTGGAAACGATATACATATTTGTAAATAACGTTCCTTCTAATAAAGCTGATAAGTTTTTTGCGCCAATTTTTCTTGTCAGCTAAAAGACGTCATAATGGGTGGTAGGATAAAAGAATTGACGATTTAAAAATGCTTGTTATGTGAGCTTATTTGAATAAAGAATTTTTCAATTTCAATTTTCAATTTTCAATTTCAATTTCAATTTCAACAACATTTTAGTCCTACGATTTTTTTCGAAAACAGACAAGAAAAACAACTTTCCATACAAATGTCCGAACAGCTGATCGCGTTTTGTATGAATAGTCGTTTTTTTTGTTTGTTTCTGGAAAAGTTGTTGAACAAATGTTGTTGTTTATGATGCTAGTAATCTACTCCGAGTTTGTTGGTGTTTTACAAATAACCCTGTATAAAATATACAGAATTGTTTGAAAATACTTATTATAATTTTTAATCACCTTTGATCCTTATTTTTCGAACGTTTTACGAAGCTGAACTAAATGGTGATAAGAGCTGACGAGTTCAAACATTATAAATGAAAAAAAATCATAGAAAATCACCTCTTCCAAACATTTTTAAACGAAATAGCTCTCTCAGTTAAGTACCTACATAATTTTATTTAATTTTAAGTCTTCAAACGAAAAGTAGACTTGGACTTCAGTTTTGTCTATTTCGGAGTTAATTTTAAAGTCTCAGACTGTTGATTTTTCTTTTAATTTACTGAGCCTTACTGAAAGGATATTAAGCAAGGAGTTTCTGCGAATTTGAGAGGAATTAAAAATGCTTAAATACTCGCAGCTACTGAATTTGATGTTTGAAACTTTTCAAGTACCATTTAAATTAAGTTACTTGTTACTAATTGGAATTTGTTGTAAGCAATTTTACAGATAAGAAAAGAATTACGTACCTTGTCATACCATGTCATTACGTACTTTGACATGTTAACCAGTGGCGAAAATGAAAAGTTAGAATAGGTTTTGCGTTATCAAAAAAAAAATAGCTTTAATTTAACGTAACATACTATTAATGATTGTAAAAAGATGTACTAAATATCTAATGTGAATCTATCAGTCAATGGAATCCATGCATTAATGAAAATAATAAAAATAATACATTTTATTGCACCCAAATAAAATATTATCAGAAAAAAATATTACAGATAACAAAGTAAACAAAAGCGGCTCCTGTGTGACAAACAATTTATACAGAAACAATGAAAGATAAGGAAGTGGGTGCACTTAGAGAATGGAAATGTGTAAATATATCATCAAATTAGATGACATTATAGTTTTGTCATCCTAAGTTGCCTCCAATGTTTAATAATACAAAGTAATTGTTAGTCTCAAAGACCAAGATCCTAAACCAATAACCTCGTAATTAAGTGCCATTAGCTCTTAGGATAATATCAAGTGATATTATACGAAAGCTAAACATAGCCTTTGATACAGACACCAAGCGTTCCGATACACAGGAGGGTGAGTTAGCAAATACCACATGCGGGAATCGAACCCGGGACAGTTATCTCAAAGGGTACGTGAGGCGACTGCATTACAGTGATTGCAGGAGCATGCCTTTAGCAATCGATTCCTCCGGGAAAGGGGAATTTAGTGCGGGCTACTCATTATTGCTGGCAAGTAAATAAATGTAATGTAGAGGTTTGTTAAAAGATTCTAAAAAAGATTTTAACCTCTTTAAACAAAAACAAATAAACATAATATAGTTTGCGAAATAGAAAATAATGTTTGTGTATTTTTATAAAGTGAGTCAAACCAGTTAAAAACATATGACTTATGTATAACCATAATCATAGCTTTATTAACTTATCAAGTAATGATTACAATTTAAATAGGCACCAATTTACCTTGTATTTTGTCTATTAAAAATGTCTTAAAGTATTGCATTCGATTTATATAAAATTGAAGTCGTTCAAAAACGTAAAACATTTTCCAACACAGACTAAGCACTGACAACACGAGATCCAAACGATTTAAATTCCACCCCGTTGCTTAACAATTTACACCGTATTAATGCTTGAGTTACAAAACATAGCATTATGTAAACGCCTTATGTAGATATAACGCTTAAAATAAACACCCTTTAAAACTGCGTCGCGCTCTCTGAATGAGTTGAAAATAAAACTGGCCACGTATAGACAGGTGTTGGCCCGAGGCGGTTGGGGAACTCAAACACTCCCTGTCTTTGTACAGTACTCTTCTAACCAACCCGTATTACATTCTGAATCATTTATAAGAGAAACAGTTGTTTTGAAATGAGTTATTAAGAAGTATACTGTAGAGTTAGTATAAAAGAGCCTTGCGGCAGCCTGACATATTAGTTCTGTTGCTATAACACAGTATTTCGATTGTAGTTGATTTCCCTTTTAATTAGAGAGTACAAGTCCTTTATTTATGAAAGCTGGATACGAAAAATAGTAAGTATATCGCAGCAATGAATAAAAAGAAATGTATAAAATACTCCATTTCGAAACAAAGAGAAACCGGGAACAAATCCCGCACAAATCACCCCCAGAAAATGACCAATCAACGCGAAGTTAAATTCAACTCACGCACTAATCTATTTACTGATTCAGCCAAATAATTAAGGGAATCCGTCGTGTAATCCTCTGGAAGCCGTCCTGTGTCACCTTGTCCCGAGTAATCCATTGACGAATTCCAAACTTGTTTCCATTAGAAACACCCCGTTTTTCCTGCGAGACTACCCGATGAGTCGGCTTTGTCAAACTTTGCGAATACATTAGCTTTCGGGAGCTACAAAACTGACAAATTTGAGACGACACGGCTCCCGAACACGGGCTCGATCCTACCTTTCGATCCATTTCATTAACTAACTCCACGATTGCTGCTCTAAAAGGGATCTCGTCGGACGAAGCTTGTTTTAAAGCGGCTTTGGATACCGTTCCTCGTTTTAAATCTTAACCCTTTGACTGGGAAATTAGGATTTGTGGTATGGGGCCGTTGGTTTGCGTAGCTTTGACACCAAACTCTGAAAGGAAGTTCTACTCTGTAATTGTGAATCGGGAGTCAAATTAGGGACCCAAAGAAACGTACCGGTGTATTTAGGATTTGTACAACGTTTTTTTTAACAACCATTCACTTGTTTATTTTTTCTTTTGCAACCAGTTGCAATGTTTTTAAACAGCAATACAAATTATGTTGCTTCCCGATTTTATTTTTAGTAAATGTAACCCACACTTAAAAAGAAACAAGGGAGGAAAGTACTTGGAAGTATGGTCATAAATACACACTCTTTGGACACGCTATTTGTTACAACGTTCCAGAATAAAACGGCAACAAAATCTTTGATCGAAAATATGTTAGAGGCGATGTTAACCCCGTAGTTTCTTGGCACACTCCGCCGGCATTTGGCACCGAAGTATCTTAAAAACCCCATGCAACACATCGGCCGGTCGTTTGTACCCGAAGGCGAGGGGGGTTGGCGAAAGACCAAACTGGTGGCTGTGACTAATGGTACAGTAACCCATGATCGTTTGTTCAGGAAAATTGTTTCTAGGAAATTGTTATTCATAGCCAAGCTATGAATGGAGACGCTGTTTAATCGCCCATAGCTCTGTAATTGTGCGTAAAGAAATAATTATAGTTTTATGTGATAATTATAGTATCTCTATCCTTATAATGTGGGTGGCAGAGTTAGCGGCACGACCTTAA
Organism: Catoptria pinella; assembly: GCA_963556745.1. NCBI lineage: Eukaryota > Metazoa > Arthropoda > Insecta > Lepidoptera > Crambidae > Catoptria > Catoptria pinella. The sequence continues at coordinate 12,581,887 of OY750772.1, read as the reverse complement.
AGTCCAAATGACAATAGATTTAAATTTAAAGGCAGTAGTTATGTGATAACAACTTTTAACGTCCTTCATCTAATAAAACACCAAAATAATAAAGAAATACGAACGATTGTAGCAAGAGCACATTTTTATACTTAATAATAAAAATGTAAATGGAAAATCCATTCGAATGGTCTTGCAGACGCATAGACATCAAATTATTTACAGCAACGTTAAATCCCTCGCATTAAATATTCAATAATATCTTTTGCATTCACCAAATATTTTTACACTATCTACGCAGAAAATAAAATTATGTCATATTTAAATTTTAGTCTATTTGATAAAGTGCTTTCATTCTTATTTATGGAGTATGGAATATCATTTTTAACTAGAGGAATGCACACAAAATCAAATATACAAGTTGTTATTTCTGACAGAAACATAAAGATAATTTTCGTGCTTACCTAACCGTGACATTAGCAAATCGAATCGGATCTGAAAAGGATTTCGGGACAAATCCTACCGATCATTTTTCATATTTAAAGCCAGGATCATCAATCACACCGCACCGTAATGAACAAATACCGGTAACAACGCTGCGATCAATCAATATGCGCAAACATTGTGAACAGAACAGACATGTTCACCGTTTCACGCGTGAGCGGAGAGCGCCTGGGCTGGCGCTGGATAGTGTGGCGATTGAACAAAAGCTGAGGCTTTAGTTTAAAAGCCTATCAAGTCGTTGGAAATTTCGGAATTCTACATTTTGGGGAATTGGAAAGCAGATGCTGAATTTGAAGAGCTTGGTGTTGGCGCTAATTGGTTGCAATAATATTTCCTACCTATCCAATATGTAGATAGTTCATTAATTTAAATAACCTACCCATGGAAAATGACCTCACTTTAAATGCTGAGGTCATTTTTACCCGCGATGGAATGAAAAAGGTATATGCGTTTAGGGTGAGAGGGTGTTTGTGAGCACAAACGCATGTTGCCATTTATCTCCAGAACGGTTTGACCGATTTAGATGCAGTTTTTAGAGTAGATAACGTATGATGAATTCTTTAAAAACTTTAAAATATAAAGCAAAATTTTAAAAAAATGAAAAAAAATCCACGTCTTTTAAAATAGTTATTCTTAATTAAAAATTATCTTTCACAAAAAAAACACCTATTCATAAATACCAAACGCAAGAAAAATCCGCCGGGGGCTGCCCGTAAAACTAGCCAATAAAATAGAAACAATTAATAATAATTCCAGCGCATACTGTAGTGGCACAAATAACCACACTGGGCAAAAAAATGTCACTACGTTAAAACAAATTAACATTTTCTCTCTTCGACTTTATTTCGTTCTGCTTGTGGTATTCTTTTTAAGGTTCCTTTTAACATAACGGCTATCCAGAGTTATTCTGGAGACTGATAATTTATTTGCACTGCTATTGTTCGTTGGAAGTTGTAGAGTTATTATATTACGAAATCCAAAAATGTCATGCACATGACACGACTTTATAAATAAAATTGAATATTTATAATATGGGTGAGGCAAATTATTACGTCAATACAATTATTATGACAAATTATTAAGACAATAGGACGTATGGTATAATTCTCGCGCTATGAGAATGGGATGGAACCTTGTCAAACTGAGACGCGTTTGTTCGCCAACCAGCCACAGGGATATCCAAAAACACGGCGGTGCCACGTATCCGAGGCGAGGAAACTTTTGCTGCAGCAACTTTAAATAAAATAACAAGTAAACAATTAGGTGATTAATTAAATTAAAATTGACCAATTCGTCAATTTTCGATTTACGTTGACAAGGTTCCATCCCATTCTGATCGCGCGCGGATCATACTATTGAGACGAAATACGAAAATGTCTGACCACCTTTCGGCCGCATTTCGGGTTTTGTCCTAATTTTGATTCTATGCAAGCACATTGCAGCTAAATAAAATTGAAATTGTATAATATCGCGCAATATGTCATCAAACTCAAATAAAGTCAGTAATGACTGCGGAACCTTGACATAATGGCGAGTTCACACTTACCCGATAACTTTTTTCTTTCACGCGGACTGCGCCATTTTACCGGTTTATAAATTATTTCCGTTCGTTTTAATTTGATCACCGAGTTTTCTATTTCATTCCCGATTGTGAATAACTTGTGTTTCATTTTGTGCCGCTAAATAATGCCGGCGACTTTTTTTTATAATTTTTTATTTTCCTTTTGGTTTAAGGTTTTAAACGTCGGCGAGATTTTACGCTTCGAGAAACATCACCGATGTTTTTTTGTGTTTAAAATCCCATTGAAGTGGCAGACGGATTTTGAAGGGTGTTTATTCTGTAATATTTTATTTTGTTCAATATTTTGTCCTTAATGAAATTAAAATGCATTTTTGATGTTAAATAGTTGATTATAATTAAAAATGTAATGGGAAAAAAATACCATGAATATAATGATATTCATGATAAATTATTTCTTGTAAAATATCCGGTGAATTAGAGTTGAATAGTTAATAATATTATGTCTTATTGGTTGATGGTATTCTAGAGGTGTTAACTTATTTAATATCATATTTAATATTTAGTATCAATTTACATAATTTCGCATCTAAAATCAAAATCTACACACGAACTCAAACAGTAAAATTATTTTAACCATAACAGTATATTCCTTACTAAAGGTAGATAGGTACTACAGTGGTTTATTCTGTAATCACATAACTAAGTCAGGAACTGACCCGAAATATAGCCCGAATAGACTGAATCATATCTAGTAAACACACTAACATACTGTTAGATCGTGTTGTGCATATCGAATCGAGGGACAATCGAGCGATTACCGATGCGTGAGGATTATGTCCGAGCGGTAATCGATTTACGGCCACATGCATTCGAGTTATGTAAATAATTCCAGTTATGAATAGAATTTATGATATGTGTTATGTTAAGTAGCTGAAGCGTTGCATTCCAGATAGCTATTTAAGCATGCTGATTCTACGTGAGTAAATTTGAAGTACCTTTGAATAAATTCTTTTAAGGCCTTAGAATAATAACACCTATTAACCCGAGTCCTTGTATGTAAAGTAAGACAAAAAAACTGAGCCAAAATGGATTAGTTTTTAGATTTATGTCCTTCTTGCGTTACCTAATCGTAACTAAAATCCAATAAAATAGTAACTAGTTCGCTAAAGGTAGAGAAATTGAAAAGTTTTCTTTCTTTTAGGTATGATTGGGTAACGTATGAAGGATAAAATCTGAAAACAGTTTTATTTGCCTCAGTTTTGACAGTGCGTTTTGTAGGGAACTATCGTTCTAGGTTGTCATTATTCTAAGTTTAAAGCCTCTAAGCCTAGAAGTTCTACCAGCAGGCCGCCGACGCCGGTCGTGGCCGTATTCGAATAAAGTTTCGTCATTAGTTTTGTTGCACAAGAAAGCTGTTTTTAGCTTAATTTGGCCCGAGATTGCTTGTGCGTGTGAATGTTTATATATGAGTGCGTGTATAGGTACAATGTATGACGTGTATTTCTACTACTCATAGCCTCTATTTGATATAGTACCTACTCCTCTCTACATATTGAATCCACTACATTGACTTCCACGTTATCTAAACTGCTGCTTTCATCAAATACTCAATCACTTTGAACAGAGTCGTCATTACCGCTGATATGACGCACTTTGCGACAACATCAACTCGGCAGTCCCAACGATTCCCCGTAAAGGGTATTTGGCCCTTTAGAAGTGAATTACTCTAATCCGTCATGGCAGACCCATTACGAACAACGGCGATTCAACAATAACATGGCGTATCCTTTGACAAAGATAACATAGTCAAATAATATTGTCGTACCAATCGGATTATGGGGGTGTCGCAAGTGGGGGGCTAAGACCGCGCATTATTCATCACAATGGGAACCGCGGAACGATTTGTTCAAATGTGAATCGATATGATTTGAAGTGATAGCGTGTACCATTACTTATTCTTTAGTCATAGATATAATTAATTCTATACAAGCATGTAGAAAAGTTGTAAATTTGAAATTAATAAATTACTTACTTTAGATTACAACTTTTTCAAAATTTCCCCAAAGCAAACTCTAATCACTTTTTACTTTTCCATTATTATCATCAGTAAATACCGTTTTTTCTTTCTTAATAAGTTATTTATATCACATAAGCTCAAAAAGTAAATGATTTAAAGTCAAAATAATCTTATAATAATCTTATCATAAACAATGGTATTTTACTATTCGCTACAAAAGACCAGTGTTTTATTATAGTTTTCGTAACCATTACTTTCTCCATTAAAGTAGGTGTACTTTATAAGGTTTTGCCTCTATTTCCGGGTAACTTGCTAGGCGACTTTAATCGAATAGGGTTTTTTTTATCGACAAACGCTTGTTAAATCGAATCGCAAACCTAATTTTAATGAGGTTGTGATTCGATTTTACAAGCGATTATCGATAAAAAGCCCTAGTCAACTAAAGTCACCTAGCAAGCGCCCGAAAAATTGACCCGTGTAAATTCCATATAAACTGTGGTGGTTCGATACGACAGTCATTTGTCACCGTTTGGCGAACGCCCAAGCTGCTTTGTAGATGCTAATGGAACATTATGACTATGATGGAACATTACAGAGTTAAGAGATAAGACACGACTTTAAATAATATCGTCGATTTTAAAATTGATTGACCTAAGGTGCTTCAGTTTTTCAGTTAAAAGAATGTTTAGATAGGAAAGCTGCTTAAAGTTATAAAATACAGGAATGAATTAATTTCAGCTATGAGCCTAAGTGCTACCATATTTATAAAAAAACTAATAGTCAAAAGCTTCTAACTGAGTTAGCTTAGAAACATAGTTGTCACAAGTTGTGTCATACTAAACCACAAGACTTGTTAGTGGCCTTCTATTTTGGCCGCCCGTTATATTTTGTTGTTATACAAAATGCCAACCTTGTTACGTCATAGGAGACAAGTCTTTTTGACGCTACAAGAATTTACAATTTACGAATCAACTACAAAAGGAATGGGCTCAGTAATTTCAATAATTGATTCATTCGCTCGAGAACAAAATCAATCGAGATTGGAAGGACAAAATGTTTCCAGATGCGTTAATTCCGTATTATAATTTGTTCATAGTAGATATTCGAAGCTTTCGCCGTAATGGCCGTTTGTTGGCTTTATTTAAATTTTGAACGCTTTGAATAATCGATGTGATGGCTTTTGTTGGAACTGATCAATCGACACTGTCTTTATGGTTCTGACAGAAATATCATTTTCGCTTCAGTTATAATTAGGAGTTATTTGGTTACATGCTTTGCTTTAGAGGGACTGATAATAATAATTACCGTCCATAGACTACTGTTTACCATGGATAACTTAACACTGAATTGCTCTTTTTTTAATAAATCTTCATTATCTACTGATAATGAAGATTTATATTGTTGTTATTACTATAACAACAATATTATTATTCGAAGCTCCAGAACGATCCAAATATTTACTTAGAGCATTTAGACCACAGCTTTGGATTCGGGACCATTAACCGACGTAATTACTAGATAATAAGTTTAAGAACGTTTTTAATTGGATTGTTATCACTAAAATTTATATGAATAAATCCTTATGAAAGAATGTCTGCATATTTATCACTGTTGGCTATTGAAAAAATCAAAGCACCAATTTAATTATTTTCTTGGCCAATGTTTAGAATTCACCACCACCACTTCTGTACAATTGTTGTTGGGAACGGAGCAAATTGTGACAACAATAAGGACGGCTTCGGATTTGGAAGTCTTTCATTTGTCTCGACGCTGAAACCACATCCACAGGCAAAATAGAACTACAGCAATGCAAGTTTTAAAAGTGAACAAACTCCTAGCAGTGAATAACAAATATAACAGATGGTTTTCAAGTTTCAAATAAAATTCTGAATAAAATACCTACGTTGAAATCGGGTTTAAAGAATATCAATAGTTCTGAAGAAATGCGGACTTTGACTATTCTCATAGACTAGCCCATAACCACTTTTACTGTTATCTACTTATATATCTATGTTATGTTACACGTCTTCCTTCACTCCACACACCAGCCATCAATTTTTTCCACTTGCTACGATCCATACATTTCTTTTGCAATCACAGTCCGTGAACATATTGATTGGGGGTGAGTATTATCAGTTGACAGTATACGTATACATAAATCAATTTGTTAGCCGAGCTTCCTTAAAATCTCTACTGTCTTCAATTTCCCTGTACAAGTTCGGTCGATGGTGGAGTAACTAATTACCAGAGCTCCGATTGTTCAATCGCTTCCTACGAAGGATCGCAGATTGGATATAAATAAAGGCTTTAATTTGTAACGCCTTTGTTAGATCCGACGACTTTGCCCACCCGCTGAAGGAGAATGATGTCCTTTGTTTTTATTGGACGATCAATTAGAATTTTGATTGTTTCTGTTTTGGTGGTGTGTAATATTGTTTTTCTATTACTTCAAAATATTTTAATATCAAGTTAATTTTTAACATCTATAGTACCTATATTATTACCAACTTTTCTGATAAATTCATTAATATTTAATTTATTCTTCAAAAAAGTTTCGTCACAAACAAATCTTTGCTATTACGTACTATACTAATTCGGTGCTATTACCTTAAATTATCAAACTAAATAATGTCCTTATAACTTAACAGTTTCGTTGCTACAGTTTACCGTAAATACCTTTTGTCACAATAACCTCATCAAGTTTAATTTGAATGTTTACAATTAACCATTTTATCGGACCAGAAAGGACCCGCATCCCGATAATCAAATTCCGATCAGGCATAATAAAATTCAGATGCAAAATTGAAACTTCAATTGATGTCCCAATGAATCCGCAGTGAATTGGCCGCCATTTAAAGCCCCCATATTTCCGTCCAGCCGGCTATATGATTAGCAATTTTGGTAATAAATAGCTCAAACTGATCCTATTGGCGATTAACCGGTGCGTTTGTTGGGCATTTTAGAGATATGAGCGGTGAACTGGTGGCTGAATATGACGGGTTTGTGAATGTCAATCTCATTTTGGGAAAGAAGATAATATAAAACTTAATAATATACTGGAAAAAATATCTGAACAAGTCGTATTTTTTCAAGAATATTATTTAGTATTATATAAAAATAGCATTGTGAATGCCAAAATCTCAAAATTTAAGATAATACAAGTTGTATTTCTTTATTTAGGATTTGATTTGAAGTAGATTTCTTTTGTTCAAAAAATATTCAGATATTTGAATCATCATTGTATTGTTTATCTCAAGATTATATAATTGTTATTATCTCTCCTCAGAGGTTGAGTTACTAAATTTTTTTAGCTTTGCTCAAGGCATCTGTTTTGGAATATCAGTCTTGAGTAAATGTTTGTTATTCCCGTAACGGTTAGTTAAAATTCTAATGTACTATATTTTACTGATAAAATTATTCAACGAAACTAAATCAACATCAATTGTTAAAAAAATTATTACGTTTCAATGTTGTTTGAAACTCTAAGAAGATTTAATAATTTTCTTAGAGTAACGCCTTCGTCCTCATATCAAAATGTTGATATTAAATAAATAAAAATTTAACAATATCACATACATTGCTTCGGTTCCAAAGTAAGTAGCTAAAGCACTTGTGTTATGAAAATCACAGACAACGGTGGTATCACAAACACCCAGACCTGGGCCAATATAGAAAAAATTGTTTTCTAAATTGACCCAACCGGGGATCGTGTAAGAATAAATCCTTACAAGTAAGTATGTTTAGATGATAAGTTTGGTTATAAGAGTACGTAACTTAGGTTGTTGCAACGGGAGCGGGATGTTAATTAAAGTGGCCGTCACCGTGTATAACGTTTATTGTACGACTGAATAAAATTACAATACAAATATCGAAGTGACGTAAAATGTCGACTCAACGAAATATTATAGTATAATGTCGAGCGTGCTCGTACATGCTGCCAAAGAAAGGAAGGAAGAAAAGAAGGATGCTTAAGGCGGTGATGCCTTGTCTAATTTACGCGCAGCAGTTACGATCACCTCGTTAACAACACTGTCGATGTCCGAATGGCGCAGTTGTGACGTCGTCGTCGGTCTCTCGGCTGATGGCGGATGTCTCTGAAGATTCGCACTGCAACGATATCTTCTTTTGATTCTTATTGTACCCCAAATCATGAAACACATTATGATGACACAGCATATCGAGTAGAGCACGTAGTTGTGTGTGTCATGTGTCGATGTTTTCACATTTAGCGTCTGTTGTTGCTGTTTGACTATGTCTATGTTGGTTTTCATGCTCTGAAGTATTTCTTGGTGGTCTTCAGGAATAAAAGTAAGGGTGTGGTTGAAGTCTGTCAACACATTATTTATGCTGGATTCGCTCGTTTTGATCGATTCAGAATTTATTTTCAAATCGCTGTGGTAGTCGTTGCGAGCGTGAATTGTGAAACTGTCGCCCTTGAGCATGCATCCAAGGCCTAGTGCTACAATCCCTGTGCCATGAAGATGTTGTGTTTGCATTCCATTTGGGCAAAAAATGTGGTAACTTTTGCCAAAATGTTTTTTGGGTTTATTGTTGTAATGTTGAGAGTCCCGCAGAGACGATGCATTGAACTCCCTTGGTGGTTGATGTGGCTTCGTCGTAGGAAGTGGTTGCTGTTTTTTCTTGTTTACAGGTTCCAAGGCTGTGAATTTTCGTTGCAGGAACGCCATAAATTCGTCATAAGATGGAAGTTCCCGGGGATGCTGTCTGCTTTCCATATAAGAAGCGTAGGTTTCAGTGTCTAGTTTTCCCGCCAAAATATGAACAAGGATGGGATCCCACGACGTTGTTTCTATACCCAAGTTGTGTATAGCGTGGATAGTTTCTAAGCTGGTATCATATAGACGTTTTAGCTCGAAAGATGTTTGTTGTTGGATAGACGGCTGATTCATAAATGCTTGAATTTGTTTCGTGAAAAGCAGCTGTTTGTTGTTGTACCTGAGGGTAAGTATCTCCCAACAGGTGTCGTAGTTTTCGGCCGACACCGATAAATGTTGAACTATGCGTTCCGCTTCACCTCTAAGCTTTCCCTTGAGATGTTGCATTTTCTGAATTTTGCTGAGCATAGTGTTATTATGAATGGCCTCGCTGTACAGGTCCATGAATGTTGGCCATTGAGCATAGTTTCCCGTGAAGGTTGGTATCTCAATAGGCGGCAAGGATTGTTGTTGATGAGATGTTGTGTTTAGCTTACGGTTCAAATCTCGTTTGGCGTTTTCGAAGTCAGCTTCATGTTTCGAAAACTCTTGTTCATAATCAAGATTGGTTCCGATCAGCAGGTTGTCCAGTTGCCAATGTGTTTCATCGATGACCTTCCAACGCGACTGCAGCGTTTGAAGCTTGTCTTCAATTTCCCATTTCTCGTTGAGCAAAGGTAGGTTCAGGTTACGTATCATTCGTGAAAATGCACGAAAGTTAGTTGTTTGCTGACTCATGAGTTCATCAGTTTTGGAAAACCCGCCTGCATCAATTTGTTTTCCAGCAGCAATTAATTTCTGAAACTCAGATCGTAAGGTTTCGTATTTCTTGTTGAGAATGTCGTAGGCATTGGTGGTAAAATACTCGTCTGACTTATTTTCAACTGTCAACAGACGTTCGTGGTTGAGTTTAAATTCATCCCACAAAGGTTGAAGAGCATCCAAACGTTTCTGAGCATACTCTGACGTCTTGCGTGAGGCAGGGTCCTTTTTGTAGTTGGCGAATATTTTTTCAATTCCCTCAGCAATCGTCTGTTGGCGTTTCAGGATACCTTCCATGTTGGTAGTTGTTTGTTTTCAGGTTGTGACTGTGGTGCAATCAACGTGATAGGGCTCATCCACGATATGTGCGTCCTTGTCTCAATTTGCCTGGTGAGACCCGCTTCTGGGAGGCCAAACAAACCGATTCGCTATCGCAGGTAAGTCGCTAATCACGCAATCACACTTCACTGGTTGGAGATCACAGATCACACACTATCCGGCTCGAAGAAATGTAAGAATAAATCCTTACAAGTAAGTATGTTTAGATGATAAGTTTGGTTATAAGAGTACGTAACTTAGGTTGTTGCAACGGGAGCGGGATGTTAATTAAAGTGGCCGTCACCGTGTATAACGTTTATTGTACGACTGAATAAAATTACAATACAAATATCGAAGTGACGTAAAATGTCGACTCAACGAAATATTATAGTATAATGTCGAGCGTGCTCGTACAGATCGAACCCGGGACCTCAGAGATGGCGACGCCTTGAAAACCGGTGTACAAAGCCACTCGATCACGGAGGAGGATATTACTTTATTGTTACATGTTACCTTACCCTTAAATTAATTTAAGACACTACTTTGCTCCTATCGCCAACTATTAGTTTTGTCTCTTTACAACGTCTTTAACGAGACAAAAGATTCGCTTCTAGCACTATATTTAATGATCAACTCTACAAAACAGTTTTTAGATTTTGAGTTTAAAAATGTTTAATTTAGTACCTAGCAACTTACTCAACTAATGCTATAATTATTGACACAAACTTTAGACAAAAATCTGAGGCCGCCTATCCCGACTCGAGCAGTTTCAAGTTGAGCGACAAAATTCACTGTGCCTCACTTTAATATCTGTCATTATCTGTCTTACTGTATTCTTTCAAAATACAAAAGAAAGTCAAATTAATCAAGGCAGTATTATCATTATGTCAAAATTCCTTTCCAAGTTACCTAATTAGGTTGGCCATTATTGAGGCTTCGGTCTTTACGCTTCGTTACATGTGTCTTGTCAATTCATCAAAAAAAAGTGGAATTCTGTGGTGAATAAAATATCTGAAAAAACTCCATTTCTCTATTGGGACCGCTTGCTTAAAAATTTAACAAGAAACCTTTCTCATTACTTTTGTAAAGAACGAAAGATATCACTTTACACTCACGAGGAAACATACCTAAAACTAGCTTCTGCTCGCGACTTCAACCGCGTAGACATTCAAAAAATCTTTATTAACCATGACAAAAAGTATAATATGTTTTAATCCTGGTTGAATAAACTTTTTGCATGCCGAACATCCGAATGCGTGTTTTGAGTAACAAACATCTAAACAAAGTAGGAAGTGATATTATACCTACTACTATAACGTAACGTTAATTGACGGAGCGAATGCGAGGCGCGGTGAAGCGTATCCGTCTGTTCTTCTCTACAGGTAGCATTTCTCAACCGATTCTCGTAAAATTTTATTAGCAGGTTCTATAAATTATATATTATATTTTTTTGGATACAGTTTTTCAAAAATTGTTGACCATTTAAACATTTAAAAAATGTTCAAAAATATCACAAACGCGAGTTCTACAGCTTACAGAGCCACTAGTTACGTTATATTTAGGAAAAAACACGAGGTACATATATATATTAATATATATATTCCGGGGACAGGGAGGGGACAACAAATCGCTGCGATCCTCCGCAAACAATGTTTTTGACCGATATTAATGACCCCCCAGACCAGGGATGTTATGGATATGAAATTTCGGATCTGGATACGGATACGAATATAGAAATAATATTATACCGGTTTCGGATAGGAATTTATTTCGGATCATCCGTTAGTTTCGGTTAGCGGACATTAGATTTTTAAGATAATATTGTAAAAGCAAAACTAGTGTGTCGGCTTGGCCGGGTAGAAAAACCTGTCATAACGTGTTCCATTTAGGCTCTAACACTATTCGAAAATATCCGAAACTTTTATATAGGATTCGGTTACGGATAGATTTTTATTTCCAATATCCGATAGTTTCGGTTACAGTTACGGAGCTCCTTAACAACCCTGCCCCAGACGCCGCGATACCATCGCTGCTTCTTTTGATGCGACATAAAGTGAAATAATTCTGAAGACGCTTTTTTGCTGAAGGATTAATTAATTCTTGTCCGTTCTGGGGATTTCTGCGCGATAAAAACGGTTACAACAAATTGTTTTTTTTTGTGACGATTTTTTGGTAACACGAGATTTTGACGAAATGATTTTGCTTCAATAGTTATGTTTCATTTTATTACACAGTAAGTATTAAAATTAATTATTTAGCTGATAAAGTAGACACATTGAACATGAATCTATGGCGTGACGTGACCACGGCCCCTGGAAAGGTGTCGAAACGTCGGGAATTCTAAAAACCAATAAATACAAACTAAATAATTCTAAAACAACACCTGATTAATAATATACGCGCTGTAATCCGTAAAAAGTGTTTTATTTCTAATGAACTGTACGCGCGAAGTGTATAATATGAATCAATGTAAAATATCGTTAAAAAATAGTAAAATCAATGAATAAAAATACACCGTAAAAATAAATTAAACTTTAAACTAAAAAAGTTTGAACAAACTTGTTGGACGAAAATGTTTGTGGTGCAGGTCCTAAATCTCTAAAACAGGAAGTTTTTCAACTCATAAAATTATCCAGGTCCCTATTTAGCTACCAGCCACAAAGGGTCGAACGTCAAAGCACATCTTAATAAAATCTGTGTAATAAACGTGGGTAGATTCAGGAACGAGCGCGGCCCGGTTCACCCGGTTGCTCTCGGTTGGATCCGGTTTGAGCCAGTTTTAATCCGGACGGATCCGGTCGCCGTCCAGGTTTTCTAGTCGGCATTAAGTCGCGATTATGGTACTGTAGAAGCTTATTATGACATTTTGATAACTTTGAAATAATGCTGAGAGAAATTAAGATATCTGATTATAAATATGGAAGTTCTCGTACTGTGGAAATTTACGAGTAGCAAGAAAGTAAGTGGTTGCTTTTGCCTTTTTTTGTATATTTTTGGTGACAATCATAATCTATGAAAGTAAATATATTTGACGAACTCCGTGGTCGGTCGTGGACTCGTGGTCGGCTTTGTACACCGGTTTTCAAGGTGTCGCCACCTCTGAAATCCCGGGTTCGATCACCGGTTAAGTCAATTTAGAAAACGAACTTTTCTATATTGGTTCAGGTCTGGTTGTTTGCGTTGTCTCTGATTTTCATAACACAAGTGCTTTAGCTACTTACTTTGGAATCGGAGCAATATGTATGTGATGTTTTCAAATATTTATTTATTTATATCAGCCTCTATATCATACATTTTCACTTACTATATATTGCTTTTCAAGTTGGCAAAATGTTAGTTGAATAACCCTTAATCACCTACCATACGTCTCACAGATCTCGTCGTATTAAATAATTATGTTCGTCAATTCACTACACCGAACCCAAGACTGATAGCAGAATGGAAATTAGAAACCACGACGTAAAAAACTCTAGACTTTATTTTCTTTCTCATCCGGTTTCCAAATCTAGCCCTGATGTGACAGCGCCTTCAAAGTCATTCGACCACATAGGTAGTCGTAAGTACCTACGTAATATACCTATCTGCGATATCGAAGTCGTTACTACTATCAGTATCGAATTTCACTTTAAAACCCATTCTGGCTTCCACCGACACTCCCGCATCAATCAATTGATGTTGTCACTTAAGTAACTGTTTATATTTTATACAACACTCGCGAAAGTTATACGCGGGAAAATACTTGGTGTTGTTTTTTTTATCATTTTCAACCTGCCTGCCAAGCGTGGGAATTATAATATGGCTACATCATCCTTCTAAAGGTAGTCTAGTTGTGGACTTTAAAGTATTATGATAAGGGAAATTAAGTTTGAACCGCAGATTTATCATTTTCATAAAAGTAATAACATTGTACTAAAAGATTATTTGTGTATCATTTCAAAGGATGTTTTATCTTAATCTAAAAAACTTGTGCTTTTGGCATACCTACCTGTCAGACATTTTGAAAAAAGTCGGTTTTGGAGGCTGTCATAAAAATTATGCCAATCGATAGAATAAGTCATTACAAACAAAAACTATTCAGTAAAAAATCTCGTAAGTGATATACTTACAGAGATGTTTAAGTTTGAAGTTGAAAACAAAATCAGAATTTTTTTAGATCCATCAAAAGAATAAGTAATTACAACAAAAAGTATTATACTTACTGAGATATTTAAGTTTGAAGTTTAAAAACAAAATCAGTTATTTTTTAGTTCAATCGATAGAATAAGTCATTATCGAGGGTCGAGTGTCGAGTGTCGAGTGTCGAGTGTCGAGTGTCGAGTGTCGAGTGTCGAGTGTCTAGTGTCGAGTGTCGAGTGTCGAGTGTCGAGTGTCAAGTGGCGAGTGTCGAGGTGTCGAGTGTCGAGTGTCGAGTGTCGAGTGTCGAGTGTCGAGTGTCGAGTCTCCAGTGTCGAGTATCAAGTGTCGAGTGTCAAGTGTCGAGTGTCCAGTGTCGAGTATCAAGTGTCGAGTGTCAAGTGTCGAGAGTCGAGTGTCGGGAGTCGAGTGTCGAGTGTCAAGTTGCGAGTGACGAGTGTCGAGTGTCGAGTGTCCAGTGTCGAGTATCAAGTGTCGAGTGTCAAGTGTCGAGAGTCGAGTGTCGGGAGTCGAGTGTCGAGTGTCAAGTTGCAAGTGACGAGTGTCGAGTTACGAGTGTCGAGTGTCGAGTGTCGAGTGTCGAGTGTCAAGTGTCAAGTGGTAACTGTTGGAGCTGCTCCGGACTCGGATCATCAGAGACGCAACTTCTTTGCGTAAATTCGCTGCGAAGCCAACAATATGCGGACACGCAAACATTACTGACGCAAGTAAGTAAGTAACTTTAAGTAAATATATGAATGTAGACGGATGTTCAGCCATAACTTTTTTGTTTATGAACTGATTAATAGTAAAATATTTAGGGTATATGGTAAATAGAATTCTTGATGGTAGAAAAACGTTTCACTACAAAGGTTAACGCAAAAAAAGCCGCAGTTTCAATTTTTGACGCAACTTCAAAGGGTAAATTTATCGAATATTTTCTCAGTGCACGTTGGTCCACATACCGCATACTCGTTACGGGCTCAAAATGCAGAATGCAGTTAGTCCTATTTATCAATAGGTATCATGGTTATACAAAAAATATGCATGAATAAATGAATTAATGAATACTTTATTGTTCACCATAATTAAAACATACAAGGACAGTAGAAATAAAACACTTTTTACGGATTACAGCGCGTATATTATTAATTCAGGTGTTGGTTTAGAATTATTTAGTATTTATTGTTTTTTTTTAATTCCCGACGTTTCGAGACGTTTCTTATAAGTGTATATACAAGGACAGTACAAAAACTGGAACAATTGGCGGCCTTTTCGCTGAAAAGCAATTTCTTCTAGGCAACCCTTTATTTGCACTGAACAGAATGAACAATAAGGAATGGGCATATAATTATAGTATAATATTAAAAGAATAATAGAATATCTCACAGGATTAAAATTATTTTAAAGGCCAAAAGGAATTTAAGTTACTCTTTATGTTATAGAGTCATTGAAAAAACTCGTCCTTACGGGAAAAAAGTAAAAAATATTACGCTACTGTCACGCTTCTGCAATTATCAAAATAAATTTAGATTAAATTAAACTATAATCCTGTTCTTGTTGACTAAAACATTTTTACTTTTTAATATAGGTCAATTGTTTAGATTAAGACTAATGCTTTTTGTTACAAGTTTAATCTTATTTACTTCATGAAACCTTTAATTTCTTTATCAAGTTACATAAAACTTAGATCACTAAAAACAAGCGTTGTTGCTTCTTTTATTCGTTAAAGAAGTTCATCCATTAATTGAAGCCGTAATTTTAGCGTAAACTTTGTAATTGATAAAGTTCCCAATTGGTATTCTGAATCGTTGGCCCCAACTTGTTGGCCGTCTTTGATCTAAGTGAATTATAATTTCTTCAGATGTTCGCTGAAGTTATGCGAATTGGGTGTTCTGTTGGCCTTTTGTTGGTTCGTGTCAAACACCCGTATACAAGAACAATACTCAAACTACAATTGCCTATGCGAACGCACTACGTTGAAATAGAGCTCTGTGATTGGTTCATTTATTTTACGTAATATGTGTGATTGGTAGTTGGGAAGCTGTACGTCCGGGGGCACTGTGGGACCTCATAGTAATAAATTGTGAATACACCTAAAAGTAACATATTTTCTTTCTTATAAGCTTATCAGTTTTTGTTTCAATAATTTTTTAATAGAAAGTGTGTCTTTTTATTATTGTTATCAACAACTTAGGTTTACTACTAAATAATATACTAGAAAAAAATTCGACTCGTCACCAGATCATTTTCTCAGGCGGGAATCGAACCCGCGATCTTTTGAAGTCCGGTCCAAGCTCTTCCCTTTTTTAGACATGCCTAATATGCCATTGCCTCGTGAGGCAGTTCCGTAATATGGAAACGCGTGTGCCTTGCAACTCGCAAGCCAACCTGGGCCCCAATCGCGATAACTTTCAACGATAAAACCAAAACTAAATCGTTACCGTTTCAGTTTCTTTTATAGAAAAAAAAACTCTCGCTTTAGTTTTTAAAATTGTTGAAAGCGATGCATAGGGAGCCTCTTAAGGCCAATCTTGGACAATTTAAATGAGAATTCTAAAGCTAAACCAAAGAAATAAAACACTTTTTACGGATTACAGCGCGTATATTATTAATTCAGGTGTTGTTTTGGAATTATTTAGTTTGTTTTTATTGGATTTTTAGACCTCCCGTGACCACGGCCCCTGGAAAGGTGTCGAAACGTCGGGAAAAAAAACCAATAAATACAAACTAAATAATTCCAAAACAACACCTGAATTAATAATATACGCGCTGTAATCCGTAAAAAGTGTTTTATTTCTAATGAACTGTACGCGCGAAAGTCTTAAAAGTGTATATGCTAAACCAAAGATTTTTAGGTTATTTTAACCTAAATGACAACGTAAAGGTTTTGGTTTTATCTTCAGAATCAGCGCGGCTGGGCTCCTAGCCCATCATATAGCCGCCGTTTAACGTACATCATAGAATCGAAAGCAACCTTGCTACGTCGATAGACGGTATAAAATAGTTTTTTTTAAGTTTTAGCAAATTTTCAGATTTCATTGCTTTTCAGTAGTCACAACCGAAACGCGATATGATATAGCAATTTATCACGTTTAACTGTCAAAAGACAATGGATTTTGACAGTTCAGTGTCGATAAAACGCAAAATCACGCGATATAATATCGTCTTTCAGTGGTCATGCTAGAGGGAATGAGTCATGTCATGACTAAGGAACAAGAAAACTGTAAATGTTGAAAAATGTATTTTAACTTGATTTAATTTAAGCAGCATTAAGTACTTGAATTAACATTACAGGATTAAAGTCATTTAAATCCCATTACACTTAAACTGTAGCACTGTAATAACAATATAAATTAGTCTGCAATGCACTATGTCCCCCGCGAGACTCATTCATGGGACATTCAAGGCACTTTTAAAACGATCGAGGAATTTTAACAAGCAGCCATTCGGTCTGAAATCAGAATAGTTGGAGCCAATCTACTGATCGTTAAAGGCAAATTCAATAATTGAGTAGGCCTGATAATTTTATACTAGTAGATACATATAATAGTAGTCAAAAATAAGGATTCAAAGTGGTAATTTTCATTTATAATAAAAATATGAAATCTTCCCTCGGATTAAAAACAAAACAAGATTCTTGAAAGGTGGTTGATGTTGTTTTTTTAAACGAATTTTTTCACATTATTATATCTATCTAGTACCTATAAAACTTATAAGTTTTTAGCATTCTAAACATTTAGATTGACGTTTCTATATTAGAGGGGTAATCTAAGCTTTAGTAGTATCTTAGTGGTACAGATAACTAAATATTTGGTCAGTATCAAAAATCATTCGAGTTGTTTTTACAGACTTCAGTTCTCGTTTATTTTAAACTGGAGCAGAATTTATCTGAAATCATCTGGCAATGAAGTTAATCGGAATTTTAACCAGAAGTTTTAAAACAGGTTCAGTGTGCTCGTGTAGCTTGTCGTCTACATGGTATTGCCTCTTGTAACGCACAAAGATGTGTCCAAAAATAAAAGCCCATTTTGAAATGAGCAATCCTCGTACAAGGGGCCACATATCACGAGCGTCGCTTAAGGGCGGACGTTTTATTGCTCTCGTCCATCTCAGGCTACTCGGCTCAGCCCTTTATTGGATTACCCTGTTTACAAGATATTTACGTCTGTCCCAAGCCCGCCCTTTGAAGTGCCCCAAATTGGGCGAAACTCGTTTACACCAAGGTGGGGCTCTTTTTCAATTATTTTGTTTCTGAAATTTATACAGTTTTCAGCGATGATTTTACTTGAAGACGGTGTTTATTGTTTCAATTTTTGTTGTAAAAATTACTAAAAATACTAACTTTTATTTTGTTGGCGCCGGTAGCGCGCAAAGGTAAGCGTGATCTCATCCAACGATTGAATTTTTGATACAGTTAATTCTTCACAAATATTTTAGGAAAATAATAATAAAATATACTCTCTCTCCTAATAATTTATAGATAGGTTAGGGTCTTCAGTATATGATATTTTTCGGTTACACTTAACATAAGGCATTCAAGAGAGACACCAAGTAATCTGCAATATTTTCATACAAACAAATGAAAAGTGAACAAAAAAACTAGGTACCATATTAACAGTTAACACTTAAAAAACAAATGAAAGCTTATGTGAATATTCCTATTTCACAACCCATAAAAGCGCTCGCATGCAAAAATGCATGTAACAAAGAGCCACAATCATCAAACACCAAAGCAATTGTTTCATTCAGAAAATTAACAGGGTTTCAATATGAGTAATGTTAAAAATGCAGCGCATTGGCTCATGGGGATTCCTGCGGCGGTGCGTTCAAATGTTTCAATTGACTGGCTGTCAGACTGTCTGTGGAACTAGTGATCTGTGCATCGGAGCGATTTAGTGCTTGCGTGGTCACAGCGGTCAATGGGCATACATGAAATTAACACTAGTATTTGTCTAGCATTTACATTATTGTAATTGTTATGTCCCCAGCAGTTAAATGCAATTTTAAATAGGTAGTTGTAACCAGGCTATCCTATCACTACAATGAAGCAGATAAATATAACAAAGAAATGCAAGTTGCAGCGTAAGAGTTGATATACTAGAAGAAATTCGACATTCCCTAATGACTCGGTAGCTCAGCGATCAGAGCATTGGACCGGATATCCAAAGGTCACGGGTTCGATTCCCGTCCGAGAACATGATCTGGTGCAAGTCGTATTTTTTTTGTAGTATATTATTTAGTATTATATAAATGCAAGTTCATCAAAAATTACGGTTGTAAAGATAAGATCTGTTAGTTGACGTTCGCATCAAACAAATGAAACTATTTTTGCGTTCCGTACTATGCAAAAACAGTGTATGCCTTCCCATACAAAGAGAACTAAAATCCAATTATATATGATATTCCATTTGATACGATGCGTGTGTTACATAAGATACCGTCAGTTAACTTTTAGCCTAAAAACGCGTAAATTAGGTTGGAGAAACTAATGGACACCTGAATCACGATATCGAGTTATCTTCATCTAGGGTACCTATATAACTGCATTCTAAAACATGACTCAATTATCAATATTGATTAATGATGTGCCACCAATCATGATTAGTCATAATTAAAATATCCATTTTAATTATGACTACTTTCTGGTTTCTTGATCCCAACATAATTCAAACCATTAACCAATTTATTAACAGCTAATTTCCTTTAATTATGCGAGAAACCTGCAATCGTACTGATTACAAAAACCCTTTCGCTTATGAATTGTATGATAAATCTGATAAGGTAACATCAATTATACGTAATGAGGTTCAAAAAGTTGGGGCGTGCAATGCAGCGTAATCTGCGCGCGGCCTAATCCCAAACGTGTGCCGGCTGTATGTGGAGCGAGACGAAAGAGATCGGCGATAAGATTAAAAGGATCAGTGAATAGAAAAAGACCTTAGCCCTTTATTTAAACTTGATTAGACACGAAGGAACCGTTAGCGGGATTAATACCATTCAATGGCTAAATAAATAGGAGAGAAAATACAATCTCATTTCAAATATATATGGAAAACAAATAAAGCTGTGATAGTTTTACTTACTTTACTTGTTAATAATGGTATATGCAAAAAAAACACAATATTAACAATAAACAACTCAATAATAATACAATAGGTAGTCATCAATATCATTGGTATCATTGACATTGTACAAACACATCTAAGATCATACGAAATGAATTTCAGACAAATCTCTTATGGAAGTAATCAGCAACGACAACAATGGTTCTCGATAGCAATTCCCTAATCATATTATACCGTACTCTTATCACTTCCCCCACAAATAAGGACCTTAAGAAAAAAATAAGGGTAAAAATGTGGCTAAAATAATAGGGCGCCTTTTCGCCCTTTCATTACCCCTCCCTTAGTTGGGGCTTTAGGGATTTCCTCTTAATTTTTTTCCACCTAAAGCTCTTTATCTGAACTTTCACAAGAATACCTTTTTACCGCAATTTTATCATTCGATAAAGTGTCGTGTCTATAACACCTGTGGGGATTTTACTAATTTAAATAATGGTGTTATTGGAATTTATATTTGTTATACAAAGCGAATTGATCTAGTTTAATAAAAAAATATGGTGCACTAATTAAAAACAAAAATGAAGTTCAATCGAAATTATTTAGTTTTCCATTCTGTTCGTACAATATTTAAAAAATACGTGTTTTTAACCATTTCTTTTCGTTTTTTGCACATAGTGTAATGACTTAAGTAGGATAAGTTTTTATGATAACTCGAGCGTTTGTTCTGAAATCATGTTTGACTACCACACAAACTACAAAACTGTCGCTCAAACTAACGCCATTATTATTGAAAATACGTTTTTACAAGAGTTTGTTAGAAACTCATACAAGAGCCTCAAGGGTTTGCTTAACTTTGGTATAACAGAAAATTCAATATATCCTGATCAAAATTAAAATTCTTTACGAAAATAAGATGGAGAATATTAAAGTCTACAAGCGAATACTGAAAAAATAAAACAACAATTTCTTTGAAGCCTTATGTAACGTCCCTGGGCTAAAATTGTGCACTGTTTATTATGAAAGTTATTTTATAAGTTCCGAAGAAGCCGAAACAAGTGGAATTCCTTAAGTTGTTTAACGACGCTGATCATTAGTAGGCGGTGCTTGCGAAGTAAAAGGTTCAAGTTATAGAGTTTTTTCGCCAAACTGTTGAAGTGTATAATTAAAAATTAAAAAGAATCTTGCTGAATAAGAATTTCTTAGCATCTTTTTGGTTGAACCCTATAAAACATTAATGGAATTTTGCTGTATTTTTAGCTAGTAAAAATTTGCATACCAAAAATGTTATTTCCGTAGAAGAGACTAGCAACAAAACTTCGAAGGTTTACGTAAAATCACGAAAGCGTTCAACCAAATACCAAACAAACACTAACAATGGAGAAATAGTGAGCACCGCGCTTCCGAGAGATGTCAGCCAAAATAAAACGGCGTATATTTTGAATGGCGGAGCTGACGTCAGATTTATTCCCCGATTCCCGGAGTCTCGTAAGCCGCCAGTCAATTCCGCCTGCGGTACATAAGCAGGGAATATTATTCACAGTCGTAGTTCCACGCACCTTTGGGGTTAAACCAATACTCTTTTTCCTATTTATACGCGTTTCTAGGCCTGCGAGGTGTGCCCCAATTTTAGTTGACAGTATTCAGTAAATGGCCTATATTCATTCACGTTGAATTCTTACATAATACTGATAATCAATATTAATACTGATAATTATACTTATTATCCAATTTAAGTTCTTATTCCTGTTTAATTGATGTGATGAGATAAATTATGCGTATGATAAAAAAGCCTTTAACCCAGGGATTTTTTATTTTCAAATTTAAAAAATGGTGCCGGCTTTCGCAATGCAACTGTTTACCATTTAGATATAAAAACTGCACACAATCACGTCGCAGCAGGAGTGTAACCAAAGCGCAATGCAACACGATAAGCCGCAACAAAACGAGTGAAGTGTTATGAACAGCAATAAAACGCGAATTCGTCCATACACGAATGTTGAACTTTTGGATCGCAGATAGCCCCAAACAATTTGCGCCATCACCATTTTTCAGGACAAAACGAACAATTGGCGAAAAGTTCGCAGCAATAAAGCGGGGCTTGTGAAATCAATTTTAATATCGAGCCTCCACATTTCTGTGGAATGGTTATTCATTTCGTCTGCATCGGCTGCAGTTGGTAGTTCAGGTGTAAGGAGAGAGCTGACGCGATTGGATACTATATTGCACTACTTTATTAAATTATTGACGATATATTTGTTATTGTTATTATTCGAAACGACGTTACATCTTTTGCACCTACCTTTTGTTGGGTAACCAAATAAATAATTATATAATCTCTTTCAATCTAAAATTATTTTTGTTTTCTATATTTTTTTAGAGTCTAACGGGATTAACCCATTTTTAATTTCTTTCACAAACATATTGGAGTAATATTATATTACTATAGAGATGTTGCGTTATATGTCCTAGACCCGAAATGCGGAATGCCTTGTAAATGAACGTAAATTATGCCCGCTCATTAGATACGTAGGAAAAAGTCCGAGCGCCTTTGACACGGTAATGTAATTGCGGTCTAACTACCCAGAATTTAGGGGTGCTCGCCTAATATGCACCTTATCTCAGCGCATTACGGGTGGCTACCCCAGGGAGGTAGCTTCGGACCCGGACTATTGTTGTTACATATTCAAATGCGATGCGGTGCGGGTGCTTCGTAGGGTAACTCGAGTAATTGACCTTTGATATTTTTTGTTGGAAATACATTTGCTTTGTCGCAATTTAGCTGAAAGGCTTGATGGTGGTAATATCAGAATGGTATTAGGTATATATTGTCGGAAACCAATATACATTAGATTTTATTTCACCAACAGTATCTATCTGAGAAAATTATGTTGGTTTGATCTTACACTTATTTCAAATTCAGTATTATAGTACTAATAGTAAGTAATAACTAATAATATTTGTTATAACAAATACTTACTATACATACGTAATATACAACTGCGAACATTTGGAATACTTAATTGAAATATGGGGATCTGCTGCTGCAACTCACATAAACCCGTTACAAAGACTACAAAATAAAATAATTAAAATCTTGTTTCGTTACAATTTTTTAACTCCAACAAAACAATTATATGAACGAACTAAATTATTCAATCTTAAACAACTATATACATACTACACTTGCATTCTCGTTAAGAATATATCTACTAATTCCATCCAATCTAATATATTACTACATAAAAAGCTAAATAAACACAATTTAAGAAACGCAAACACACTTCAACTCAAGAACGTGCGCACTAGCTACGGGAGAAAAACTGTTCTTTTTGAGGGAGTACAGCTGTACAACAAACTGCCGAAGGACATAAAAGAATGTAACAGTAAAAATATGTTTAAAAATAAACTAAAGAAATTTTTATGTAATCAGTAACTTTACTATTTACACAATTTACAATTAAAACAATGCAGTTAAATGTAGTATAGTTCAATCAATAATTAAGGTACCCCTACATTATTGTTATACCTAAAGGATGTAATTCGCTTTTACAGTATGGCTAGCAACAACATAAAGTTTTTGTCTTTTTTATTTTTTATAAATAGTTGTGCCATAACAAATTAACAATAGACAAAATAAGCATGTTTTATACCATGTTCTTAGTGTGTGTGCCGGGTATCCGATGCTTTAGAAATAGCCACATAAGTATACTTAATGTTAAACCTGTTTCTCATTTTATGTAAACTTCCATGTTTTTATGAGAAATAAATTCTTTAAACCCAAACCCAACATGTTTGACGTTTTGGTTAATAAATACTGACAGAAATATTCATTAACGGTTTTTTAACATTCTATAAATTAATTAATCGAAACTTCCCTACATATTAACTTATTTTCCTCCAAACAAAATCAAAACGAAATTACAAGAGAACTTACCGAATAGCAAACTTCAGCCTTTAAGACGGAAATTCAATTTTACAAGTTTACATAAGCCAGTACTGAATTTGTAATAAACACGACACGAGAAGTTCCGAACATCAACTTTTAAACTAGACCCTCGTAACTGACTATTTAACAACTAAAGCACAACTAAATCGAATAGTCTAGCATCTAGTTAAAGCTAAGAAATACTCGTAGTAGATTTATTTACACTCTATTCTTGGAACCATTATCGGAACGTCGAAATGTATGAATAACAATATGTTGAAACTTAAAGAAAAAAAATAATGACATTATTTTTTTTCTTTAAGTTTCAACATATTGTTATTCATACATTTCGACGTTTTTTGTACTTATTTTTATTGTTGCGTGTTTTACTCGAAATATTTTTGGTTTAGTATTCACATCAAATGTACGATAGAGCATCAAAAACATATTGTTAAATCCTTGAACAAAAGCTATCACATTCTAATAACTTCTTGGTAAACTTGATCACATATTCAGGTAACGGTATATATTATGAATTCCCAGGCCTATATAAACAACGGTTATATCTAAACCATTTCGTATATTACCTTGAGATACTACAGTGAGTCGTCCGTGGGAAAGGTCAGAAGGGATTCTATTTGCTAATTACTTTTCTCACGCAATACAACGTTTTGCATCTCACGTTATCATAGAGATATTTTTCCCTACAGGAAAAGATGTATTTGCTCTTTATCTAAGTGTTAAGTAATGATTAGGCTAAAGGTGGAAGTACTATTATTCAGAAGCTGACCATAAGTAACTAAACTAACTAAATAGAAGTTATCAAAGGTACTATTTCAATCGCCTTAGGTAATGTAGTGATAGCTAAACATAAAGACAACGTAACGAACGAACACGGTACTTTTGGATTTTACAAATATAATTAAGCATACAATATAATTTAATTACATTTGTAAAACTTAAATGTTAATTAAAAGTCTCTTTACTAACTTGAAATATTATACGTATGCAGTCAAACTTTAAACTCGTCATAAAGAAAATTAATAATTTATTTGAGAGGAAGAAACTCTGAGTATGACTGGTGACATCGTAGAGACAATTAACTTCAGTCGGATTCGTCTAAATGCTCTTATTAGCAAACTTTTTGTAATGAACATCAGGCGGCAGTTTCCTTGGAGTGTGGGCTTCTTCGGATTCAAGCTGAATTGCAAATTGTTTGCGTCGAGTGTTCTCCAGAATTTCTTTGTTTGTCTTGTAATTGGACAAGTGTAGTCGATAAGGATTTTAGGTTGTTCTTGTTATTAGTTTGGTAGCCTTGGCAGTTGTATTGAAGAGACTAAAGTATACAGGGTGAAAATAAAGACTGTGCCTAATTGGCAGGAAAGTACCCAAAATATTGATGATAAGTAGCTTTTACTGAAAGGAACGTTCGTTTATTTAAAAAAAGAATAAAACAGCATTTATAGATTTTTTGAAAAATGCGAGAGTATTTCTCGAACTATTAATTAGTCAGTTCTAATAATGTAAGATATCGTCTCCCATAACTCACTAGTATTCGGTAACTCATCTCCGTCTTAATGATATTCATAAAGCGGGAGCTCCACCAACTAGAGTCGAAGTTAATTCTAGTTATCTCTAACCTGAATAGTCAACGAGTTCCAAGCTTAATGTCGTTATTGGAACTGGGGTAATATTGTCAAGTCGCTCTTACATGCTTCTGGTTGTAACTGGGACCTTAAGTTCTGTTTTAGTTACGTACTGGAGATAATGAATTTCACAGTCAACTGTACTGTGTAGTCGTACCTAATTTACTATTAAGTGCTAATAATTATGTAACTATTATATTTACCTAATATTTTGAATAAAATGACTTTATTACCATCTCTACTGTGATCGCGGACCGGTCGGTTTGTCAGAAAAACGTTGATCGTAAATGTTTGAACTAAACCGAAGCATTGCAATTGCAAATCTGATATATTTATCATTAACATATAGATTAAGCCGTTCTCTGTCACCTTTTTATAGTCTATCTCTACGACTATTATTGCCAGTTAAAATCGAACCATATTCACTTGTAATAAAGTTGATAGCCAATATAGAGTTTCATATTATATTTGATATATGAAACTAATCCGCCGTGTGATTCGATGCAGCTGATCCGATGATAAACAAAATGGTGGATAGGAAAAAACAGTTATTTGCCCGAGGGGCAATGTTAATCGCAGCGGGGTGCGATTGTTTGTTTTTAATTCTTTGTCAAAACAAATTGCCAATCTATATTAGGTCACACCATGTTGCTATTGGAAATAAAGTTAGTTGAGTGACATTCCAACTCACAGCCCATTATAATCAATACCTAGATAAATCATTGAGTCATTATTATAGGCAAAGAGATAAAATAATATTTCCATCATACATCCATTTAAGGTAAAGGGTAAGATTATGCCTAAACCAACAAAAAAACCAAACGACCTAACAATCCATCAATTTCAGTACACTGCATGAAAACGAGGTCAATTTTGAGCAGGAAAAGAAAATATCGAAACGATATTAAGTACAACGTCCTTCGGCCGAAGAAAGATCCCCCTAAATTCCCTTACGATTTGCTCTCGTAAGTACATACAAAAAAAACAAACGGGGATTTGAAAGAGACGTGTCGCCTCTCTAATCTGACGTTTCTTTGTGCTCGAAGACAATCGAATCCAGATTGGATTCGGATTGGGAACCACAACAATGCGCCGTACCTTTTTTACTCGGTTGGAGTAATCCGGGCGCGGTCTCGAGGATATCTCTGCGTATGATCTGAGAACCGGGAAAATCTTTGATGTAATTGAGATTCAAAACGGTTGGCGGTTTGCGGAAGCACGTGTGTGCAGTTATTGGTAGATCTGTTGCTTTGTCTATTTTGCTGTTTCATGTCTTTGAAGTTAATACGCTTTATTTTTATGCATTTTGCAATAGCAATTAATTATTGTGAGCAAATTTTTGTTTTGCAGAAAATGTTTATTTGAGTTGTATAACAACATCTTCTACTCCTATAAAATACGTAGCAGAAAATTTTAATCAATGGGCTTTATTGAGTTTTAGATTGATTTATTTAGGTTTCTTTATTGTTCCATAAGGCATTTTAAATGTTACTCTCTGTTTGTCAGCAAAAATGTCCACTTTAAACGTTGTAACATAACTTATTTTTTCCACATTTTGCCTTACGAATTTAATAAAAACTCCTGTAATAACCAAAACTTCTAAGCCAGCCGGTAAATCTTGTTACGTACCAGATTCAGCAGAATACTCGCTGCACTCCGGAGCCAAGCATTAATCTACTGCATCTCCACAATCTGCATCCAAGCATTCTGATTAAGACTTAATTCAGCGCACTGTTAACACGTCCAACAACATCTACCTTGACAAACTTATCATATGCAGTTACATAAACCTTAAAATGTATGCCATAGTGTTGAAATTATAACTTTTTGGGCGATGTGGGATGTAATATATGCGACATGAGATAATAGAGGGTGTGATGTTTTAATCACAGTTTCAACAATTTATTGTAATGTGAAGTTATTGTTTTATACGTACGTTAATTTTAGTTTGAAATAATATAAAATGTTTATACATAATTATGATATAAGGGGCATTACATAGTTTTGTTGGTATGATTAAAATAGGTTATACTTATTTTAGTTTAAATAAAGAAATTGTTCATGCTTGATAATACAACCTTAATAATTACAGACTAAACAAAATTGCTCTTCTTTTTTATTATCATTATTTAAACTATCACACTTGTTTTTGTTGATTCAAGGTAAATAATAAAAAAGATAAATATATTTATCAATACTAAATGCTATTAAAAACCAGCTCTTAAAAAAATTCATTATCGAACTACCTGTTGAAACTTTTGAAATTCTTTTGTCTATCAAAGATCACTTAAATCCACTCAAAATCAGTTCGGATTAGAGTGTAATGATGATTAATTACGGCTGTTCATTGTCCAGCTTGCTAATAGGGTCCTGCTCAAAGACAATGCAAGTTCCACCAATTAGGGACAAGGACGGTGCTCTAAACTGACATAGGGGTTGTCACACGGGGCGGCTACGATACCGACACGATGGATCGTTACCGGAAAATATGATCAGATATTGACTTGATTGACAGTTTTTTTTTTTTTTTTTTTAATGAAAGCGATACAAAATACCGTCGCATCATCTTTGACGGTATTTTGTTTAAAAATAGTAACCATGGAGGGTCACAGTTTTTTTACAACATAGAGATTTGAGAGACTAAATTAAAAGTTCTGTGGATTAAAAAAACACCCATATTATAATTTTGTAAAATTTTGAATCCATCTCTTGTTTGTCAAGTTCATAATTTTTACATTATGTGGTTTTTTCTAGAAATTTTTATTTCAGTTTTGGTATCATGTAATGATATCTTTCAATGTGAAACGGCCTTAAAGGCTCGGATGAGATGCGCGATGTCTTTGACGGTCGGGGACAATTAGTGACCGGACGCGGACGCACTTAGGGGCCTTATTAGTCGTCCTTTAGAAGTAGGGTGGCTATGTATTTTGCGAGGTTCGAATATTTTTAACAAGTTCAATGTATTAACTTCCAGTCGCATGGTTGTGTCTTGCATTGTTGGGGTACCCTATGGTATTACATCTATACTAATATAAACAGGAACAATTTGTTTTTACTGATCCGATTTTAAAATTCTTTCACCTATAGAAAGCTACATTATCAGCGTGTTATATAATTATATTATATACGGCTATAATAATAACTACACCGCTTTCTTGCCCGGGGCCAATGGCATACTTACTTATGTGCACAGATCTACAATATGACAGATTAGTGACCCACCTTCGCTTCGCTTTGGTGTGAAACATGGGTTTCATTATTGCAATTTTCGTAGACATCTCTAATTTTTTTTAAAAAAATAAATTTTTTAAATAAAATAAAATTAGAGATCTGTCATATTTTAGATGTGTGCAAATAAGTAGGTATGTGTTATCATTAAATGATAGAATTAGGATTTTTCGAGTGATTTCCAAGCGCGCAATAAACAACATACGCGTACACCTACTTGAAAAACATAGTTTTGTTAATTTTATGGCGATAAATTATACAAGATGTTACAAAAATACCCCTAATGCCGAATATGGTATATAGGGACCATGAAACTGATCAACTTTTACTATGGGACCAACTCTGAAATCGCGAAAAAAATTCAGCTGTTTCATACAAAAATTAAAATCGTAAATATTCAGTAAGCTAACTGGAACCTGTAAAACCAGCCACTTAAACTTGTAAAATGCCCAATAAGAATCACTAATGTTCTTTTCATACACGAATTTGTTGTCACCCTATTAGCAAAACACTACAAGGGCCTTAGTTAATTAAATCTTGAGATTTTAAGGGGCGAGTGTCTCGGATTATCTCCGCGGTCCGGCTGCCGCCGTTTATGTTCGGTAATTAACTGAGTTCTTGAGACTCCACAAGATTTATAGTGCCTATCATTGCTGTTTATAAGTTTACGTGTATGTAGTTTTTGTGTGAAATGTAATTTTGTAGATAATTTATTTAGATTCCAGATTTTAAAATGGGTTCTCCTAATATTTTTCTATAAAAGACTTTACATATTTGGTAACTAGTTAGTTATACAGGACTGAGTTCACTGACTGTAAAGTGCTCTAAATATAGGATTTTTTTTTTACTTAAACGTGAATTTAATTTTTTTAAGTTATGAGTTTATGCTTACTTTACTTGATAGAGCGACTATAGCTGACATTTGTATGACAATGAGCGATTAATCGCTGAGCGACTTTTTGTCGCCGAGAATAGAACATACAGAGTTCAATACGTAAACGCCCACGAGTCAGCGACTAATGAATGCCCACGAAATGACACTGACAAGAGTGACAAAGAGTTTACTTAGCCAGCGACAAAAAAAACGCCGCGATTAACGCCGCGATACCGCGATAATCGCAGATACAAAAACTCGCTCGTGGGCGGGAAGCTTATTAATTAAATTGAATGTAGTTGAACTATTTACTTATTATACGTTCGTCTCGCCTGCTTATTTTTCATATAAGATTATAACGAGTGTAGACTATTAAATTTAGATTTTTTGCATTCACAATGCTATTTTTATATTAAGATAATAATATTAGAAAAAATACTAGAGACTACGAGCATAGACGTTATGACAACGGTTCAACATTATCATAAACGTGTGGTGTTAAGACTTGCTATTTACCTAGCATTTAAGTTATCGAAAACGTACATAAACCATTACTGGGACGAATGTTAAAGTGGTTTATCTCCTAGATTTGGAAAACAGTCGTGTCATCATGTTAGTTAAATTCGTATTTAATATGCACATCCCTGTTATACTAGTTCTGAGCTTTGTAGTAGTCATAAAGTTGTGATAGTTGCCTTCGGGTCTGCAATAGCTCGCCTGATATGACTGCGTTTGCAGTCACAATCGCAGTATAAACTATGATGGACGTTAACTCAGTGGTACAGCAGAATATATAGCTAAAGCAGTAACGCAACTACATACAAACGTACGAAACGGCGCACTCACTCAGATACGCGTCACTAGAATCCTCTAACGGCAGATTCCTTTCAAATAAATAAATGCTTATACAATTTCACACAGCGCCATATAGCCCGAAACTAAGCAAATCTCAACTGCTATACTACTTATATACTTTTAAATATATACCTACTTATTATACATAGTTATACCCAGACAGTAACAAAAATTCAACATTTCAATTTCTGCCCGGCCGGGAATCGAACCCGGGACCTCTTGCATAGTAGACTGGCATGTTGACCCACGGGTCAACACTCAGTCGTCAAAAGTAAGTCTACTACGGAACTGTCGTTTCGTTATTTCTTGTCACTTTCATGAGACGCGAGGCGGCCGCATGAGGCCGGACAGCAATGGAAAATCTATTGTCTCATTTTGTTTGGCTTGACTGGTTAACAGAAATATCGAGGCAACAAAGAGGCCTTACTCTTTTTTACGCAAAAGGGAGCTTCAATGTGCAACTCGTCGCAACTGTGCAAATACACTGGATACTGCGTTGTTTATGTCTAATAATCTATGTCTATGGTCGTATACTGGATGACAGCGGCCGAGTACCACGCCTACCTGCTCTCTATTGAATATCGAAAAAGCTTAGTAGCGGTACTGCTATATATATTTATTTGTACTGTGGCAGTGCCTTCGGAAACTGACTGCATATATCAACGGCGCGATAACGGAACAAGAGGAACTGTTATGAGAATGTTCGGGCAAGACAACAATTAGATATACCACTTTAGGAAGCTTTATGTTGTATGATGTCGTAATTTCTGTTTTTTATAGTATCACAAATGGTTTAGTACCTAGCTAGATAGGGACTTATTTTTATCAAAAGACCTTTGTATTATGGTGAGCCATTATAGATCGCCTATTAGACCATATCTGAGGTCTCTGGTTTGGTTTTTGGATAGATTTGTGGTTATAATGCGAAAGTAATTCTGTCTGTCTGTTACGTTTTCATGCCTAGACCGCTGGACCGCTTTTGATAAAATTTGGTACGGATATAGATGGGACTTTTGACAACACGGGTTTCCGCCCGCACGATATAACCTGTAGTCCACGCGGGCGAAGCTGCGGGCGGATAGCTAGCCACTAAATAAATTATTTTGAAATAAAACTAATGCTTAAATTTTTTTATTTTGTCTAGTAATTAGAAATGGGCCATTACCATGCACTGCTTGGTTTTATTCCTTTTCCATTAAGGCTAAATTAATTATCAATTACCGATGAAATTATGTATTTCGAATAAGTACTAGATTTCAAGCGATTCTAGTCTAGTATTCATTTTATATTGATTTGCCCACACAAATCTTTTCAGCACACAGTTAAAACCCACATACATCACTACGCGTGTCAACCAAAGTCGGCGAAGCACAAAGCTCCGAGCGGCGGCCTTTGACACCGATCACTTAGTTACTGCGCTCGTCTTCTTTGTGGGCCGAATGTTTTAAAGTTCCCTTGTTAGTAGTTTTGCTGATGGAGCTTCGATTTATATCGACTTGGTTCTTTTAAATATTTACTTTTGAAATAATGTTTTTCTCTTTTTAACTACAAAGTTATTGTACTAATGATTCAAGTTGTGTGAAATTTATTGTGAACTCTAGAACGAAGAAATTACGTTAAGATGTGTATACTAGAGCTTTTATAACAAATCTTATTCTCGAAAAATATCTTAGCTACATTCTTGCTACATCAAATGGTTATCCGAACTGTCAGTGTATATCGCAAAAACCTGACTGACACATAATCACAAAAGAAATTTTATCTCGCCGAGTGAGAAAAATGGTTGGAAAAAGCTAACATCATTATGGACGAATTTAGTTCTTCGGATAAGGGTCTGGGGGCTATTATACTGAGCTTAGTGTCAATCAGTAACAATGAATAAAAAACTGGGTAGATGTAAAATAGGGCCTTAATCAGGGAATATTTTACAAAGGGTAGCCTCAGAACAGATGTAGGGCTCAGGGTTAACTAATTTATATTCGTATATGTATAATGTTGCCACCACTCTTCTTATGCTTTATTTGAATAAAAATTAGTAATTTTATGTCTGTCCAAAGCGGTACTTTATCGTTCAAATAATTTACCCAACTCTGTGGTCTAGTGGTTCACCCACACGTTTAAGACGCAGGGGTCCTGGGTTTGATTCCCAGGAGGGAGATATCTGTACTCGGTTTGGTTGGCGGTAAGGCTTATATCAAGTCCGCCTGGCTAGCTTCCACCATCTTACCTAAGTCTGACGCCATAACAAAAAAAAGTTGTGTTCCAGTAGTTCGAGGTAGAGGTAAGATAGCCAACTGGCTACAGGAGAATCTTCTTTTAATAGCACCCCGTAGTGTGGAAAACCTACATCTCACTAACGGAGTTCTCTCAGCGACTCGGCATATTACAACTTCCAACCATCATCGGTCGGACCGCAGTCCCTGGGCTAATACCACCCAGACTGGAGGAAGATCTTCCATTTGGCCTACCTACTTAGTACCAAATACACATTTAACTTGTATTTTCTAAACATAATTAATTTAATATATTTTATGTTTCCAACTGCTTTTAAATTTAAATTCTGAATATTATTTTTATGTCAAGTCGTTTAAAAACATATTTGTTTATAAAATATATATGCTTAGTTTAGGCATCAATCTCCCACAAAGTATTACTTTAAATAAAATGACACTATATGTACCTTGTTTGTTGTTGTAAACTTTGTGGAAGAAATAAATATATTTTCATTTCATTTCATCTAGATTTTTTCTCATATCAAACTAAACCATCAACAATAAATCACCAACCGGACTGATTCGGACGCTTTATTCCCAAATAAAATACATTGAAGGGTCCTCAAAGTTTCAAATTGATTTTGCTTCATTTCAAGGGAGGCTCGGTTCGTTTAACTTTTTTTAATTAAATGAAAGACTACCTAATCGGGCCGGTCTCATCAGAAGGCTTTTTTATCGAGTTCCTTACGAATAATTTTGGCGGCAAAGAATTGAATTAAGGAGATTGGAAACTGTATCTTTTTTAATTAATATGTGTAACAGCTGGCAGAAAGTTACCTATAATTTGTTTTACTTTTTAGGTTCTTAATCGGTGATTCCGAGTACCGTCATCTTTCGCACGAACGTAAATCGCATTATTCAACCGATAAATTACACACTCATTTTACGATACTACGTACTTACGACGCTACGATAAAACGTAGTAATAATCGTAGTCACCGTAGCAAGATCGTAGCAAGTTGGTAGTATGAATGAATAATAGTTTTTTATTTTATTAAAAATGGCTAACGTGTATGAAAATAATAGCTGTATTTTGTATGAAAATAAACGCTTTTTCTAAATTATAAACTTATTACAGTATTTCAGTAAATATTAATACTTTAATTATAATGTTGGGTGACTAAATTGTTTAACTTAGCTCAACTAGAACTTTTCGTACGACAATGTTAAAGCACTTAACTGGCAAGAAATTTATGGTAAAAGTGTGGTAAATAAACAATGCCGTTTCTTAATTACTGTTCCTCATTTTTTTATTAAACCAAAAGTGGTACGAAAGATTAACATTCGAATATCGTAAAGGTAATATCCAAAATAAACTGCGCGTATTCGCTCAATTAATAAAAATAACCCTTCCAATCCCAAGAAAGGGAAAAGCCAACCTCATTTTCAATAAGAAAATAATATTCCTTTACGATTTTTCCCAACCCTATAATACGAGCGGAACGCTCCTTTCAGACCCCATCGACCGGTGGTCGGTTGGACCCAGAGGGTACAAAAGACCCGAATATTATTCCAACCCTTGCCGAATTATTAAATATCCGTAAGTAGATGGGCAAGTATTTTTTAATATTACTTCTTGAGGAATCTGGGCGGCACGTGATATGGTTTATTACAATTTTTTTCTATACATTGGGTGGTTGTGGATCGCGTGGGATGGTAAAGGGTTATGTGAGTTTTATAAATGTCTTCTGAGGGTACTTTTGGAAGCTGTGAGAAGATTTTTTATTGAATAATATAATAATATGTAGTTAGTTTTTATTATAATTTATTAGTCAAATATAATGTAATTAAGTATACTATTTTGCGTTATATTTCAAAATTTTCTGAATGTCTCTATTTTTTTGTCAATTATTTACAATTTGTCAAGTTACTATATCATTAGTAGTATTAGCCTTGTTATTTTATAATGACTGCTACTTTTTGGATAAAGCAATTATTTTAGGTTAACCGATTGATGAGTTACTACAGATTATAATTAACTCATAAGCAGCACGAAAAAAGCGAATAAGTGAGGCTACTCGTATTATTTCGATTTTTAAAGTCTAATAATTTTTACAGTTAGGTCGTGATAAATGCGTATAATCTGCAACACATTTCGCGTCTAGTTACACGTCGCGATTGTTTACGCGCGTATATATCACGGAGCGCGTAAATCTGTACAAACGATGCAAATAGAGTGCCTGCATAGCACTTGTACCAGTATGCAATGGACAACACTTATTAATAACTTTATTATTTTGTACAATTGTACAGAAGAAGGGTTAAAAGATACACAACTTTTTTAGAAGCCAAAATAAACTTACGAGATCTTTGGGGCTTTCTTATAGTTATAAAATGTATGCCAGATGACTTTGATATTCCATACACATGAATAAAATTTCAAGTTTGAATAGTACCTTACTACAAACAGTTTGAACTTTCACTACTACATGAGTGTACGTTTGTGTGGTGGTAAATGATTAGATTCATAATATCTCGCAAAATAAGGCCTTAGAATACAAATAACAAGGTAACACTACAAAAAGTATACCAGTGAAACTTGTGGGAAAACAATGGCAGCGCATAACCACAACATAGAGAGAAAACAGAAGTCAAGTTTATGTTTGTACTTTGTTTATCATTCCTACACTCGGCCTACCACCGAGATACTCAGTCTGGTATGATTGCTTTCTATTTGACATTAAGAACTATATTTTTATAAATTTTAATAAATCTCAAAAAAAAAATTCAAATAATTATGCTGTTAGTTTTTTGTAAATAGATATGATAAATTACATTTCCAATAATAATTCATAATTCTACTACACAAAATAACTAATTATTTGCATACCTTTCCAAGTCCTCTGTTAGTATTAAAACACTAATTTCAATTTCAACGTCAATTTTGAAAAAAATCTGACAGCCGTCATTTTTATAAATATATATCCGAGCTTCAGTCATAATCTGACAAACTAAAAATTCACGATAATTCCCGCGAAGCGTGTGATTGCGTCGCGCGGCACTCGCGCTTAAATTGTTTTGAACGTAGCAGAGATTCCGTGTCGGTGAGAGTTGTCTATGTGCGAGTTGATCGAGCACGCGTAGTACTAAGCTTGACTTCTGTCCTCTCTCTATTTTGCGGCATAACTGATGGTGCGTCTAGTTCCGCGTGGAAAGCCTATGATTTTGTTATTGATATCGAATTGATATTTTAATTGGTGATATAATCGATATCAATATTTTGCTGATTTTGATTTATACTTTTCAGACCGTTTTAAAAACGTGTTTTTTTAAAAATATTTTGTGATAATTATTGTGATTTTAAATTGGTTTTGTGTTACAAGGTGACAATAATAAAACAGTGATCGTCTTGCAGCTAATAAGGAAAAAGAAAGTAAAATCTAAAAATAATTACAAAATAAATAAGCAAAAGTACTTGGTTTTAATAAGTTCCTGTACAATGAAACATACTGTCTTTATTTTAAGTAGTGACAGACGTGTCAACTATATTTATTTACCTTACAACTAAAGTCATCCACGTAAAAGTCCCGGGCTCCAGCGGGACTGTCAACAAAAACCGGGACATTTGGGACATTCAGAATGAACTTTATGAATGTTGAAGTTGAATTGGATATTGACGAGAGGAGTTTGTTGTTTGTTTCGGAACCGGGACGTCATCGGATCGCTTGGATGTTGTTGCTGAATCATGTTTTTAAATTAGTTTCATTTGTGACTGCTGGGTAGTGGAAGTGGGATTCATGTTGTTATTCTGTTGAAACTAAAGAATAGTTTTTATTATACGTATTTTTTAATTATTCAAGTGACCTACAGATTTTTTGATTTCTTTTATTGACACTGTGAGGATAGGACAAATCTAAAAAACTATCAAATGCAAGGAAAACCAGACATAACTAAAATTTTTTACTCCAAGTTAAACAGCAAATAAATGATTATGTATCTTATCTAACTCTGTTAGTAATATTATATAAATCACGCGTTTCTGCACGTTGTTGAATAGATTTTACATTTTGTTTCTGTAATAAAAATCTTGAAGAACTCAGTGGCGCAGTGGTATAGCGCCTGGCTCATCGATTGCGGAGGTTAACCAAATATCGCAAGGGTTGGTCATGGGATGGGTGACCAAACATTTATTATCTTGAGCTCTTCCGTGCTTCGGAAGGCACGCTAAGCCGTTGATCCCGGCTGCATTTGCAGTCGTTAGCACCCACCAAATCCGCATTGTGCTCGCGTGGTGGGTCTCGGCCCATCCTCCTTATCCACCCATAAGGAAGGCCTGTGTCCAGCAGTGGAGACATTAAAAAAATGGCTGATAGTAATAAAAACCTACAATCCAAGTGACGATTATCGATTTTGATTTTCTATAAAAAAGAGTTTTAAAAACAGCCAAATTGTGTATAACAACTAAGCTCAACACAATAGTAATTTGAGTTGTTGATGTAACATAATGGAATCATAAGTCGGCATCTAAGTGATAGTTTATTACAATGAAAAGTAGACCCTAACGATCCATTTGCAGCAGGAATAACCGAGCAGTCAGCGTCATCGCTCATACTTAATCTACATCACAGTACTAACAAGAAAATAAATTTTCTTTTCACTTCGTTATGGGAGCGAAATTACAGAACTGATGGCGAAACATCAAGCGAAATACGAGAAAACGCGGGGGCAGGCGAAAAAACTGGCGGCCATTACAAACTGTAATTTGGGGAATAAGGACTCGTCACCACAGTACATAAATAGCTAAGCAGTATCTCCACAAAGCCTTTTCCTCGTCACCCCACTGGAGCGCTAGGGTTGGCATACTCAGTGCGCGGCGGCGGCGACATAGTCACAAGATATGCTTACGTACAATGCGATTTATTTAACAATGTATAACCAACCAAGAATCTCTAGTGATGGGCACTCACGATGGGTCG
This sequence comes from Catoptria pinella, assembly GCA_963556745.1. Taxonomy (NCBI): domain Eukaryota; kingdom Metazoa; phylum Arthropoda; class Insecta; order Lepidoptera; family Crambidae; genus Catoptria; species Catoptria pinella. The sequence continues at coordinate 12,544,175 of OY750772.1, read as the reverse complement.
CACTCGCGATGGGCACTCGCGATGGGTCGCACTGCGAATCGTTCTGAGCTCTCGTAGCGATTTAAATGTGTGAGTGCGCTTATTTGGCTGTTTGTTTGTAGTTGCGTTACTGCTTTAGCTATAATTATCCTGTGTCGTCACGAATCCGAGCGATTGTAAGAAACCTTTGGCCAAAGAATTTCTGGAACGATCCCCCAATGAAGGTTGGGAAATCACGACTGAGAAGATTGAGCTATTTACCTTTCAAAGATTTAGCCAGTCGTCTTTTTTGATGAAAAAAAACGTTTTGGAAATTATAGATAGCAGTGGACGTGACAAAATGGCAACGAGAAAATGTTAAAATGAAATCAATCGTTACTAAGTTGTAGAAGCAGTGTCTTTTTTGCTTTCCAATTTTCTAAAAACATTTAACTATATGTCTAATAAGAAAGCCCTAAAATTTGAATTATTAAGAAGCTAAAATTATTTCAATTGTAACGGATAAATATTCCAATGTTCATTTATATACATTCAAATGTTTGTGCAAAAAAGTCAAAAAATACCATTTTGAAATTTTTTATGAGATTTCTTTGACCTTAGCAGATTGTCTATTGTGAATTATAGGAACCCGGTAATTACCTGAAACAAGACAAAATATCATTAGGCGCTATATTTATAATTACACAATGCGATCAAATTGACAATAGACAGTGATCCGCTGCAACTTCACTTGTGAATGTATGGCAAAGAGAAAATTTTGCAGATTAAAATACTTACACCGTTTTGTACCGCAAGCGCTCAGCCCCCTAGCATGATCATCTAACGTATATATATCGCGTGATATAGCATTTTATCGACACTCAATTGTCAAAAACCATTGCCTTTAACAGTTAATTGTGATTAATTGCAATAATCATAAATAATCGCGAATCAATGGTCAAATTAAGCGCATTGTAATTACTAACAGTGTGTTTTCACATACAATTATAATCACAGCAGTAAGATTAGAAATTGATACAAATGAAAACTGTATATTATCTTATGAAAAATTAAAAAAAAAAACTAAACACACTACAATTTTGAAAAGATTATTTTTTTAAAACAAATAAAGCTTTCCACATTGATAGAAAAACATAAACAATTTTGCACACCAAGTCTACAAGCGATATTGCCACAACTGTTGTGAAATTAATACGCCACTTGTGGTACTGTGTGAGTGAGCCTTATATTTAATTCATAGGCACTCCCTCTGGATCGGTCACTCGAAAGGATTTGTAACCATGTGGTCGTATTTTGGGTCTATGTGAATGGAGATTTAGGGATTGGTTCAAGTAATTCACATCACTTCATAATGTATTTAAGATGTGATATGAGCTGTGAATTATGTGCATACTAATTGTCAACAAATTGTTAATTGTTACAATTTAAATATAGCGCAACATATAACATGTCTATTTGTAATTTCAACACGGGAAATAAGAGTACCTACCTAATTAAATAGTTACATGATTAATTAATTAATGTTTCTTTGCATAGAACAGAATGATTAAAACAGTTTGTTATCGGCTAATCTAATCAAAATATACAACAATACTTCAAAAGTGAGTATTCTTATACACCAAAATTAAAATCAAGCTTAACGTAAGAAATCTCTGAAGAACCTTATAAATGATAAAGAATGTTGGTAAGTACTTAAAATAATTGGAGTTTAACTTTTTGTTCACGAATTCTTAAAATAACGAGTTTATCAAAGTCAAAGTCGAGGTCACAAAAAGTTTGCATAACCTCCTTCAGATAGAGGGCTCTACTTAAAATAATAATAGCGATATTCGACTATGCTCGTCTTTCGATTGACATAATTTTGAACCTTATTCCTAAACGAATAATGCCATGAAGTGAAACACCGTTTGGCTATCGTGTTTTAGTTTTCAGAGTAGGCTCTAAGCTTTTAGCCATAAAATAAATGCGTGCTACTTTCTGGGTCACGGCTCCAACTTTCAGGGCATTACCTGAAGAGTTCCAAAGTTTTGATGTTCGTTAAAAAGATGGCGGCCATAAAAAATTATGGCCTTCAGATTTTTATTGAGGTTTGGGACACGGGACTTAGATAAATACTGCTTATCGGTGGGACGCGGCTCGCTTTTATAGTTTTGGGGTGATAAAATATTTATGGGACGGTTATTTAGGTATCTATTAACGGTATAGGTTAATTTTAATTCAATTTAGTTAATTAAAGCTTCTTTTTATCCTTGAAGAGAACCTTATAGTACCTCCATACGTACAGGGTTATTTTTTAGTCACCATTCAAATTTTAAGGGTGTGTTTAGTCCAGTGGATATGATCACGTGATCTCCTTGATTTGTATATCGATAGTAATCTTTTTACGTATTTTGCTCCATGTTACTTTAGAAAATTGTTCAGTTTCATGGACTGAAAACATCCTTAAAATTCGATTGGTGCCTAAAAATAACCAAGCTTAATATCACATACAAGATGTAAACAATCCCCCTTACTAATAAAGATTGTATTACAGATATATAGTTACACAGTGTTTTGTCCCTTTCTTTTTAATGTCATCTTAAATAGTTTGACAGAGAGTAACCATTGTGTAACTATACATCTGCAATACAATTTTTGTTAGTAAGTGGGTATGAGGTTGAACTTGTTGCTTTATAATATTTTTAATTTATTGCATTTAATTAATGAAATATCACAAAAGAAGTGACTTGCCAGTTGTGGATTTAATACACATAAAATTTAATGGAATTGGTATTGGTAAAAACATGGTACCATGTTTTCTGCGAATAAACGAATTCCATCATACATGTTGTACCGCTCGATAGCGATATGCAAACATTTCAGTCATCATGCATCTAATTAATATTTAAATACAATCAAATAAAATAAAATAAATTTCCGTCCGAGAACATGATCTGGTGCGAGTCGTATTTTTTCTAGTATATTATTTGGTTTTATATAAAAATAGCATTGTGAATGCGAAAATCTCAAAATTTAAAAAATAAATTCAACTAAAATGTAACAATAAAAAACAGTTTACAGAGTTAGGTTTACCGTGTCCAAATGTCCCATCCTGCACGATAATGTCAACAATAGTATGTCATTTGTTATTCAACTGCGTAAGTGCGTAATGCCATAAATGTTACTTTTTACGTCAAGCCAGTTTCTTTTGCGAGTAGTGACGCCACCAAAAAACCGCCAGAACAATGGTTTAACACTATAATTATTCATCTCAGCTGGCACCGCCTCAAGTCCGCTCAAAAGGCTTACGTCCAGCCGCCTCGTAATCCCACCTGGGCCATCAGTGTCCCGCGCCGGACATATAAATCTCACAGGCGGGCCTTAAACCTATCAGCATCGCCTGTAACGGGTTGTGCATTACAAATTTACTAATTATACTTGTGACGACTTTCTTTGATAATTATGCCTATGATATCGTCCAGTTATTTGCATGTGTAATTTTTTACTATTTTTGAAATTACCTACAAAAATTGTAATTTTTAAAATGATGTGTATAACCTACTATTTATTATAAACCGTTTTAGAAACTACCGAGTGATTCAACAATTCCACTACTCTTGTATGTTCTGTTAATTTCGTATCGACATCAATATAAGCTGTGCTTCCTAAAATGCAGTTACATTTCAATTTCCCGGGACACGGCCACCTCATGAGACGTCTGTTGTCGTGTACCAACGACTGCATCCGACAATTTACCGTCGGCTTAGGAACTTGCCTGATGCGTGGTGTGCCCCAAAAATATTATGTCATCTATTAAACTGAGTGGAGTCCTGTACTCAAAATCTGTTTTCTTTTTTTATCTGATGAAAAATAGTTATTTCCTTTGATCATTATTTTCAAGATAAATCGGAGTAGCTGGACAGGTTCACGCAAGCAGCTGCTTGAAAAGTACGTATGAAAATCCGTATGTCATGTTATTTATAAAAACCGATGTATGGACCACATTTCCCCGTTCGTTCATCAATACCTGTGTTACATGACGCTATTTACTTTGATAATAATTATATCCAACACGTTATTTCAGAACAACTACATATTATTATAACAAAAATCGTTAATTCGTTAACCAGTTTCAATCATAACAGTTATTAGGGTTGGATGTAACTACCTTGTAAGCTTTAAGAAATTAGTGTTATAAACATCGATCGATAGTTCTAAAATTATATTCGTTTCCATACAGGAAAACACCGAAATTTTACGTAATAAAACACGCATCACTGTTTAAATTTCATCAATTCCGAATTTCAATTCTTCTCATCATTTTCATAATTACCAGCCTTTTTATTGTACTCACGGTTTTAGCGCATTATAATAGTTACGTTAACAAACTTGCAAATACACCTCTGCAAGTTACCTTGCTGTATTAGATAGGACATGTTCGGGTAAACGCCACGAGCAGTGAGCCACCCGCTACAAAACGTCCATCAGTTTCTAACTAAAGCAACCTGTCTCTGACAATTTACAGCCGGCTTAGCTACCTGTCCGGCGGCGACGGGACGACGGCGACGACGCGACGACGACGCGACGACGACGTTACGTGAAATATCATATTTCCTCCCGAACGAAACACCAGCGGTAATAGCTTACACGCTGCTCAAGGCAAGATGGCGTCTCGAGAAGCACATTTCACTTTAGATTTTGACGACGTAAATTCAGTGTGACTTTCGCGTCAGAGGTGACTGTGAAAAATAACTTGTTGACGAATAACTTAAAAGTATCGATTATTTTTAGATGAAAATGTATTAAAATTACTTGGTGCACGTGACGCATTAACTTACACTCAGTACCTACTACCTACTACAAGTTATTTTAAAACTTATCACCAATCATGAACACCAAATCAGCTGAAGACACAGCTTCCCTAAGCCGTTACATCCCATGACAAATCGTGCTACCGCTAACAAAGGGTTCCGCACAATGCGCATTAGGGTACCTCCGGCAAATTGGTAATCGGCAAATGGCGCGTGAAGATAATTAGACGGTTCGCGCCGGGCGTAATGACTAGTCGATAGGAGTTTCTTACACGCGATTGGAGAGTGGGAGTCACAGTGTCATTTGTTACGAGTACGAGCCTTAGGCAATTTATCTTGTAGGCTTGATGGGATGACGTGGAAATGCTTTGTTACCTTTTTGGATAAAGCTTTCTAAGAAGCCAGCGGAAGCCGCTTCATATATTTATTACAACGTCACTTGCTCAGCTACTGGATTAATTTATCATAAAAAATAATTTTGGTAGCAACGTACTGAATGAGAAGCGAATTATTATATCATCCCAATACCTAGTCGACTAACGTAAGAAGGAAAATTTTTTTTGGGCATTCAATAATTTTTATTTGTAATTAGATCAAAGTTACTCCATTTGTCAAAAAAAATATATTCCTAGATCAGTCAGTCAGAAGCTCGGTGGCGCAGTGGTTTAGCGCCTGGCCCTGCGATTGCTGTCGCAAAGGTCGGTCTTGAGATGGGTGACCAAATTTTTTTTATCTTGAGCTCCTCCGTGTTTTAGAAGGCACGTTAAACCGTTGGTCCCGTCTGCATTTGCAGTCGTTAACACTCACCAATCCACATTGGGTCCGCGTGGTGGGTTATGGCCCATCCTCTTTATCCCCAGCAGTGGGGGACATTAAAAATGGCTGATGTCAATCATTTAAATAACAAGCCGAGTTAAGAGTTAAATTGAAGTATAATAGCAAACAATTTGAAAATATCCAAAGACAAAATTATTAAAAACTAATTCTCTGCAATACGGAGTTGAATCAATCAATTGCCATCTTCTGTGGAGTTCCAAGATCCGAACCCTGTAATCCTCGCCCCCTTTTACCACGAACAGGCGTTACACCGAAACAATCTGCCGTCACTCCTTCTATGGCTTTATTTAGTTTACTCGAACAAATCAAATTTCCCGCACAAAGCGAGTTTGGACCAAACAAACTGAAATATTCTTCGTTCCTCCGTGTTTTCTTTGTTGGATCTACGGTGAGGTTAGACAAACTGTGAGGTTATTTTCATTGTATTTTTACGTCTCACAGATAAGTTTGTACCTACAAAGGTTAAAATGAAAGCTTTTTATCTGATTCGATGTTATTAGTACCGATAAAATCTTAACTTATTTTTTTTTATTTGTCACTTTTTGGTTAAATAAGTCATAATAATTGACGCGTTTCCGTTTCAGCTTGGGCAAAAATGCTTTCGTATGTCCTTTCGGCTGTCCGGCTATCCGTTTGTTCTCCTCTACAGGTCACATTTCTCAACCGAATCTCGTGAAATTTTGTGAGCAGGTTCGATAAATAATTTTTTTTTTTTGTTAATTCAGTTTTTCTAATTTTCTAAATGGCGGGAAATGTCACTAACGCGAGGTATACAACTCACAGAACCACTAGTTCTATATCTGAACAAAAAATATAGTATGTTTATCAATTCAGGGTCTACATTTATGAAAAGCTAAACTTACTTCCAAATAAAATCTAAAACCAATACCATTGGCTCTATTCATATTCGCACGTCAATGCTTCAATAAAGTAATTTTATAGGAGAGCGTATGAAAGAGAGGGATTGGGCGCGGACGCGAGAAGAGGGGGGAGGGTGGGGGTAATCACAGGTCACAATTGCAGCGCGCCGCATCCCGCTCAATCGAATCATCTTGCGCCGGGAAACTGTCGCCTCGACACGAAAGAGGCAGACACGAGTCGCTTCCTGAGAAAAGTCCTTATCGAGTGTCTGTAAAATAAAGAAAAGGAGCAAAGGGCTGTCTCTATGCAAGGATTGAAAAATTATTGATTCTTATCGAACATGACTGAACTCAATTAACGAAAAAAACGCGCTAATGCGGAATTAACAAATAAATAAATTGCTTATTAGTTATAAATTAAAATTACGCATTTAGTAATGGGCTATTTACACAGGTCCGTTTTAGTCACCTGGGACGGTTGACTTAATAGTCACCTATCATGTCGCTTGTAAAATTAAAAGGCAGGTTGCGTTGTCGTGTAGTCGATGGCGTAACCTAAGAACTGTGTGTTATTACCAATATGTAATTACAAGTAGTTATTACATATCGGTAAGTAGTCGCGGGTTCGATTCCCGTCCCAGAACATGATTTGGTGCGAGTCGTATTTTTTCTAGTATATTATTTATTATTATTTGTAAGTGCATAGACTACTGTGTCGTCGGTCATCGCGAGCGCCATACCGCCCGACTGCCGGTTTTATTCCATTGAACCATTCATACACGATCGGTAATAAGTGGACGGGGACACACTACTCCGCAACACAGTTTTTACTAGTGTGGAGGGTAGGAGCCAACTTTTACTTTTTACTGGTGCTATTCTATACTACAGTTTTACTCAAACAACACATGTAATTGCTATAAGGTTGCTCAAAGGTCAATTTACCTAAATAAGTTATTACCTAACTAGTATTAAGAGAAACATTGTAAAATGTCAAAATAAACAAATTTCATTTCATTTCATTTCATTATATTAAAATAGCATTGTGAATGCTAAAATCTCAAAATTTAAAAATTATATAGCTTTCTCATCTTAATCAATTGTTTAAAAATATCTGGAAAGATTTTCAATTGAATGTCGAGGTAATTCCTTGTACTGTACATTGGTAAGATGGCGTTGGCTTGCAGCGTAAGAGTTGATATACTAGAAAACCCATGTTCCCACTAGTAACTCGGTAGCTAAGCGGTCAGAGCATTGGACCGGATATCCAAAGGTCGCGGGTTCGATTCCCGTCCGAGAACATGATCTGGTGCGAGTCGTATTTTTTCTAGTATATTATTTATTATTACTTAGTTCCAGTTTATGACACCGGATTAGATAAGTTGTTCAGTCACCAGCGGCCATGCCATTTACACAGTCGATTTTCGCCGTGCGGCAAAAGTCGTGCGGCCTTAGTCACTCGTGTAAATACCACATTACACAACAACAGCTACCGTTCATCTAATAGCATCTACTGAACCCGTATTTCTTATATCATCAGCAAATTGAGGATTTAAGAAATTAATGTATTCTGTCGAATACCACGCCGGCGCCGGCCCATTGTCGAGAATCGTCAATTACTATAATGGCGGCGCTGATTAAAATGTCATCACCGAGTCGTGTCCCGGAATTATCGTAAAATCTTCCTTTGTTGAGGTTCTCTTTAAAATAATGTTCACAGAAACAATTTTATCTCGAGTAATACTGTTTTAGAAAAACATATTTATATTGCTATTCTTTCGGTTGTAATTTTATTATTATTAAAGTATATTAACATTTTAATATTTAAAATTTATAGAAAATAGCTTAATAGATACACATCAAACCATATTAGATCCAATTAAAAGTCTATTTCGAAACACAACATTCCAAACAGCTGCTATTGCAAACACTTAAAACAGTAGCTGGACCGCAAGCGGCGTCGCGGTGAATTTTATTTGATCTTGTAATTTTATTATAATGCATAATTTTAATAAAATTTTACGTTAAATTTTTAAGACATAAACTAGTATTTTAGAAGGTATCATTACATCACGTAAAGTTTTATTAAAATTATTTTCTATTATCAACGCATTAAACAAAACCTTTGAGAGCGCCACTTTTGGTATGGGACGCATTATGAATATGGTGCTTCAATTAAAACCTCTCCAATCTAAATGCATACAAGTGAAATAAAAGAGAACGTACATGAACAAAACACAAATCAAAAACGCTCCCACTTTACCGAGAACAATTTTCTCGTCGCATTGAAATTCGCGATCGCTCAGCGGCGCGGAATCGAGAACCCGATATCTCGAGATCTCATTCCGAAGATCGATTCACCGAATACATTTTCGCATTGTGTTCCGAATAATTGCTGCCTTCAATGCCGGCCGACAATCGGTTCCGAGACGTCGCGATTGATATTTTTTTATTCGATATCCATAATCGATCTGCGACGACACTGGCTGCATAATAATTTCTTGGATTGCATTCAACTTTCCATTAAACTTGCGACAGTGATGGTATTGCTACTATAGATTTCCTTTCAATAACAGTTCTTAAGAGAATGATTAAATGTCATAATAAAATGTTATCTCAATCTTAAACCAATATTAAAAAGATTTTTTTTTAATTATATAAATTTTCCTCCCACGACTTTGAATTGATACAACAGTTCGTAGACTAATGCAGCGATACAATTACTTACTTTGCCTGCTTCGATATTCCGCCGCTCTAGTCAGCACACATCTCTGCTCCGCCACGTACCGCTTCGGTGGAAACGCCCTAGCTGATAAACATCTCTTTTCATCTCACGAACAAAACGATATTACACAAAGAAATATTATACCATGAAAGAAACGAATCCATTCAAATAAATTTGAGATGAAACTTCAATATTGTAATTAGTCTGTTAATGATTGTGAGTAAATAATGATATTCACCAAATTATCTGCCAAACTAACTAGTTTTATCAAGCTTGGAGTGCTTCGAGCAATTATTATATGAAATTTCGATGCATCATGCACGGAATAAATTGATACAAGCAAAAATAAAACGTAAAATTAGCTAGAACAAAATAATTATTATATCAAAATTTGACGTATTAATTAAAACTATGTAAATATTATATAAAATTGAAAAAGATGCTGTAATTAAATATAAATATTTGACAACATCACATACATTGCTCCGATTCCAAAGTAAGTAGCTAAAGCACTTGTGTTATGGAAATCAGAGACAACGGTGGTATCACAAACACCCAGACCCGAGCCAATATAGAAAAGTTCGTTTTCTCAATTGACCCAACCGGAGATCGAACCCGGGACCTCAGAGGTGGCGACACCTTGAAAACCGGCGTACAAAGCCATTCGACCAAGGAGGTCGTCAAATTAGGTTAAGTATTTAATTATTACAGTTATAACTTTGCTGCAAGAGCCTCTTTGCTGCAAATTATGTCTCCGATTTATCTCGAATTTATTACGAATGAACAAATTACGATTTTGTGAATGAAATGAAAAGTGAATATTAAGATATATAAACTATATTTCTGTGGAAGTGATAAAAATATAGAACCGATAAAAAGCTAGCGAATAACATAATGCTAGCTAGCTTTGTAGCAGTATCCAGAGTTCAACATAACAAATATAATAATTTATTCTAATTAAATTTTCGGTGTTTATCGTAAGTGTTGTGTTTGTGTAAATCCATTTCTGGTATTTATATGGTTTCATTTATTTTTTCTTCCTAAGTTGTAAGATTCGACTTGTGAATTTCATAAAGTCACGTGAATTTCAATTTATTACTAAAATTACTAAACAAATAAAATTTGGTCCACAGACGCAAATAAGTCCATAAATTAATTCCCCTCGCCCAGTTTCTTTGGAATCGAGTTTGCATCTTGTTGCTTGTTCTACGGACAATGTTTGGGGAAATTAGTTGGCTTATTAAGATTCAAAATATGAATGTTTTGATGATTACCTCGATATTAAAAATAAAAACTCATTTTTGAAGTCTGAGAATTGGCTGTTATGGTGAGTGTATGATATTTGAAGATGCGAAGGAATTTAAAGAGCAAAAAAAATATTATGAATAAATCGGTATTTTTTTTCAAAGTGAAATAACCTTAACACACTTATTTATTCAACTTTGGTTTGCTGAGAAAGCTGACAGACTTAAACAGACAGACAGACAGACAGGCTTAAACTTTATATTCATAATCGATATACGACTTATTAGTATTTCAGATTTATGCGAAATCCCGAAAAATACCTACATATATTAATTTATAATCTCTTTGGAAGTAAAACTAGTTTGGGAACTGGAATCACTATATTACCATAGCTATTTTCACGAATAGAAAATAATGTTATTAGAATAAACTATATCGGGATTTACACCATGTACTTGTTTATTTATGAGACTCCGATATTCCGGTGAAAATCCCGATAGTTTATTCTAATAACGTATATAACCATAAAACATTATAGAAAATAATGGATGCAAAAACAATATTTAGCAATAACTTCCAAATAGATAGCAAAATATGCAAGAAATCTGTGCACCGCCCTTCAAATAAATGCACAATACCTGGGCCTTAGGTAAGGACAATTTGTCAATTGTCACGACAATTTGGTTTACATTGCGGTGTAGCTGAGAGTAAATTTCTCTTTTTTTAAATTGATATAAAATTATCATGACAGGTGACAAATTGTCACGTTTATTAAAAGGGGCCCGACAGACACACCGACAGCAACACTTACCAACTACTCTACACGTGTTTCACCCGGAGTGAGTGTTGTTTTACACGAAGCATCGTCAGGAGCTGTTAGACTGTACAATGTCAAGTACCGACTGAGACAATAATAAATACTTCCAAAGCCTAAACTGAATGGTATTATGTATGATACAGCCACGATTGTCTTCAACATCCGATAATGTGGATAAGACGATAATGCGCGATGCCTGATGATTAATGAAACTACACGAAATGCTTAATGATTAATTAATGTTAACATGATACATAATGCGAGTCTCAATGATGAATTGTTGTGAGCACATTAAGTTAAAGCATTTGCCCTATTTACTTTTCAATACTAATAATTCTTGCTACCAACAAACACACTTAAATTTGTGCAACCGCCATTTTGAGCTAAAGTTTCATAACATTTTTTAGCCAAGTACTTTTTTTAATTTTTTTTTCTCTTATTCCCCCAAACCTCAAATTCATCAAAATTCAAACGTTTATCAAAACACTTAATAAACGAGTCCTCAAAAATTTAAACTTTTTACAAAAAAAACACGCAAACACTATTAAATATTTTTTTTTAATAAAATCTAAAGGTGTCAAGTAAACTGTTGAGATATTTTTCAGTAAGATCTTAAATGAATATAAAAAAAATTTAGGATGTTAATTCTATTAGTCTTAAAAATCTGTGAATGAAACATCACAGCTCAGTTGCAGCACTTTACAGTTGAAGTGAAAACAAATGAAGGATGAAGAAAGCGCTGCAGTAGCTCAGGGATCCTGGGGCCTCAACGTAGATGGGCAATTGTGCGCATCGATTAGGCACTTACTTATGCTCAAATCACTCGAAAAGCGCTAGATATCGCTCCAGTGGAACTTTTGAGATAATTCTATGGAAAACCATCTTGAAGTAGAAAATTTTTAGCCGAAAATTTAGACGCAAAAAAAGAACTCATCAAAATATAATATAAAGCGTTATAAAAGAGAATAAGTAAACGATAGAAAGAAACATTGGAGACGTAAATGAGTCCAATAAAAAAACATTGTTTGTGAAATTATTGTTGATGATTGAACTGCTTCAATGTCTGAATGGCTAAGTCACCATAATTTTGCCTGTTTTTAATAATAGTATGCTGAACTACTGGTAGCTAGTGTGTCGTTATTAAATAAACAAATAGTGACAGCTTAGGAAAGTGACCACTAAGAAAAGTGACTACTCAGGAAAAATACCACTAAGCAAATTGACCGCTTAGAAAGGTGATCACTTAGGAAAGTGACGACTTCGGGAAGAAGACGACTTAAGGAAGATGACCACGTGGCCCTGAGGGGAAAATGGTTATAAAACCAATAAGACATTTATAATAGAGATAGGTATTATTAAAAACTATCCAAAAAATATTTTTAACTCAAACTTATTCCAACAGAATTTTACCAAAGCTTTTCACAGAATTCTGTCACTTACAGTATACAACTTCACTATCTATTTCTGCTTACCTGATCGATAGTTTTTTCAGCAGAAATGAGGCAACAATGCCTACTCCCAGAACGGATACGAACCTCGTAAGTCGTTGTACTGACGAAGGCATAAAGAAATGAAATTATTTCTTTATTTACTAGTATTTGTTTAGTGGGTTTTAGTAATTGTATTGTAGGAGACAATTGGAGATGCTTTTTTTACTAGTATAATTGTTGATCAAGGGTTTTGAGATGCAAATCCTATTATGAATCAAACTACGAATCTAATGAGTAGGTCCTCACTATATCATTTCATTATAGGTATAACATTTTTATTGGGAAGTTATTATAAATCCTGAAAACCACCCCTATAATACTAATTGAAAATTGTGAATTGAAAAGCATTGTAAAATATCAAAATTAAAAACCACCCCTGTTTTGAAAAAACATATATTTTTATTAAGATAAATAATATTAGAAAAATACTAGAAAAAATCGACTCACCCGTAGCACCTCAGACGGGACTCGAACCCGCACCCTTGGGATTCCGGCCCAATATTTTTATTAAAAACTGCATAGTAGCCATAGCGACAATCCTCAAACAAAATTGTATTTTGCTTTTGCCCATTAATGGTATTGATTATTAGAAACAATAGTGAAATACACACACAATCACACACACACACACACACACACACACACACACACACACACACACACACACACACACACACACACACACACACCGAGAGATGCACATGCCCCGACGCACTCAAACACACAAAAATTTCTTATACGTAGTTTAAAACCTTTCTTGTATTTGTCATCTTACTGAATAAGCTGAATGTATTCATCGGTTCGGATGTGGAGAGACTGGTGATCTGTAACACAGGGATTCCTAGTACGGACGCCAGTCTCTCGCATAGAAAAAAAAAAAAAAAAAAAATTGTAATAGATTTTAGTTTATGTCATACATTGTAAGATTCTATGTGAGAGAACAAATAAATAAATTTATTATTATTATTATTATAGTCCATAAGGGTTACTTTCCATACAAATAAAAAACAATTTCTTAGCCATGGGATGGTATTCAGGGATTATATTTTTTTTTCCGAGGTTGTATGCATATATCAAACCAATATATACCAATATATATACCAAACAACCTGTACATTTCTTCAAATCAAGACTAAGGCCTCCCACCCATGAACGGTTAATCGCTGAGCGATTTTTTGTCGTCGAGTATAGAACATTTATAGTTCGATACTTAAACGCCAACGAGCTACAAATAGTCGCTCACAAAATCGCTTACAAAAGTATGGCTGAAAAAATCGCCGCGATTATTGCAGCTACAGAATTAGTCTAAGTTTAGTAAATGGTGCGGTAAAATATTTTTTCCACAGCACACCACCTGAAAACATGGTACGCTGGTGTCATTTTAGAGTAGTCCATTACAAATAAAGGCTAAAGTCGCGCCAGTCGTATTTCACGGCGGGATTAAAATCTCTTCAGTGAGCAGTGAGCAAGGCAGTGAGCTATGAGCGATGAGATCTGACTCTGGTGAGAGAAAACAGGGTAAGGGGGAAACTAATACAATGTGTTGTAGTCAAACCTCGAAGCACCGGCGCAACTAGGGTTAGATATCAAAACCTCAGGTTTACTCTTAGTCAAAGTCCAAACCAACAACGTGTTCCGGCCGTTGACTAAATTTTTAATTCTAGGAGTAACCAAATAAGACGGTCTAAAGCCAAAACTCAATACGGTCAAAATGGGGTTTAATCAGCCAAACTTAAATGAGGGTACATACAATAAAAAAAAACATAACTACATAGTGGCTCAGTGAGCTGTAGACCTCGCGTTTGTGCGTTAAAAAGTAACTCAAATTGTATGTTGTTTAAAAATTTAATTGATGTCGCCACGACTCACGAGGTTTTCAAAAGCAGTACGATGTGCTGTTTGGTAGGTATTATTTTACTATACCTATTCAAAGCTAGATGGCGCTTCTAATTTTTATTTTTTTTCAAATAAGTGATTTTTTTTAGACAAATTTGTAAAACTGAGAAAAAACAAATCATTTTATCCATTAAAATTTTTGTTCCACTTGCAGTGTTTTTCTTCAGCTCAGCCAACAGAATCCCGTGCACTCTTTGATTTAATAACCGCAGACGCGGGATTTATTACAACCGGTAACCCTTTGAAGGTATTAAATTAATCGATCTGGCGAGCTTTCAGATTAGAAGTGTGATTCAGCCATGTCGGAACATTTCCGCTCTGCAAATTGAAATAAGATATCGTGTAATCCTTATTTGGGTACGGTTATGTTGGAACGTGTATTAAAGAGAGAAGGATTCGATTTAAACGATGATATTTATTATAATCTTCCGTTTGAAACTTGAAGCAGTATTCATTTTAAACTCGATTTGTCACTAAGCGAGTTCAAGGCTATCACTGTCATAACAACAAAGTAAAATTCGTTACAAAAATGTACAATTACGTAATAAACAATGCCTTGTAGAATATTGTATTAATTTTATCAATAAGCTGGTGAAATTGATTTGGAATAAACGGGGATCTAACTCAACACTTATACTACATTATGCAAAAAGTGATCTTAATCGCGTTTAAAATCAATGGTCAAATCGGCTCTTAGTTATACAAACAAAGTTGTCTTTACTTGAAAGAGTAAAACACTTTTTACGGTACAGCGCGTATATTATTGATTCAGGTGTTGTTTTAGAATTATTTAGTTTGTATTTATTGGTTTTTCGACGTTTCGACACGAGAATTCTAAAAACCAATAAATACAAACTAAAACAACACCTGAATTAATAATATACGCACTGTAATCCGTAAAAAGTGTTTTATTTCTAATGAACTGTACGCGCGAAAGTCTTAGAAGTGTATATGAAAGAGTAAAGTTATTAATATCCTAAAGTTGATTCAAGAGGCAAAATCTTGACACATTTTCACTTCTAACAGTCTGTATTTTAATAATATTTACTTAAGTTTAAAAGTAAAATAATTAGTAGTAGAAAAGTTGCTCATATTTTTTCCAATCAATCGAATTACAGTTCGAACATCACTTGTAAATGATTCGAAAAGTCCTCAGGGATCCTGGGGCCTCAACGTAGATGGGCAATTGTGCGCATCGATTAGGCACTTACTTATGCTCAAATCACTCGAAAAGCGCTAGATATCGCTCCAGTGGAACTTTTGAGATAATTCTATGGAAAACCATCTTGAAGTAGAAAATTTTTAGCCGAAAATTTAGACGCAAAAAAAGAACTCATCAAAATATAATATAAAGCGTTATAAAAGAGAATAAGTAAACGATAGAAAGAAACATTGGAGACGTAAATGAGTCCAATAAAAAAACATTGTTTGTGAAATTATTGTTGATGATTGAACTGCTTCAATGTCTGAATGGCTAAGTCACCATCATTTTGCCTGTTTTTAATAATAGTATGCTGAACTACTGGTAGCTAGTGTGTCGTTATTAAATAAACAAATAGTGACAGCTTAGGAAAGTGACCACTAAGAAAAGTGACTACTCAGGAAAAATACCACTAAGCAAATTGACCGCTTAGAAAGGTGATCACTTAGGAAAGTGACGACTTCGGGAAGAAGACGACTTAAGGAAGATGACCACGTGGCCCTGAGGGGAAAATGGTTATAAAACCAATAAGACATTTATAATAGAGATAGGTATTATTAAAAACTATCCAAAAAATATTTTTAACTCAAACTTATTCCAACAGAATTTTACCAAAGCTTTTCACAGAATTCTGTCACTTACAGTATACAACTTCACTATCTATTTCTGCTTACCTGATCGATAGTTTTTTCAGCAGAAATGAGGCAACAATGCCTACTCCCAGAACGGATACGAACCTCGTAAGTCGTTGTACTGACGAAGGCATAAAGAAATGAAATTATTTCTTTATTTACTAGTATTTGTTTAGTGGGTTTTAGTAATTGTATTGTAGGAGACAATTGGAGATGCTTTTTTTACTAGTATAATTGTTGATCAAGGGTTTTGAGATGCAAATCCTATTATGAATCAAACTACGAATCTAATGAGTAGGTCCTCACTATATCATTTCATTATAGGTATAACATTTTTATTGGGAAGTTATTATAAATCCTGAAAACCACCCCTATAATACTAATTGAAAATTGTGAATTGAAAAGCATTGTAAAATATCAAAATTAAAAACCACCCCTATTTTGAAAAAACATATATTTTTATTAAGATAAATAATATTAGAAAAATACTAGAAAAAATCGACTCACCCGTAGCACCTCAGACGGGACTCGAACCCGCACCCTTGGGATTCCGGCCCAATATTTTTATTAAAAACTGCATAGTAGCCATAGCGACAATCCTCAAACAAAATTGTATTTTGCTTTTGCCCATTAATGGTATTGATTATTAGAAACAATAGTGAAATACACACACAATCACACACACACACACACACACACACACACACACACACACACACACACACACACACACACACACACACACCGAGAGATGCACATGCCCCGACGCACTCAAACACACAAAAATTTCTTATACGTAGTTTAAAACCTTTCTTGTATTTGTCATCTTACTGAATAAGCTGAATGTATTCATCGGTTCGGATGTGGAGAGACTGGTGATCTGTAACACAGGGATTCCTAGTACGGACGCCAGTCTCTCGCATAGAAAAAAAAAAAAAAAAAAAAATTGTAATAGATTTTAGTTTATGTCATACATTGTAAGATTCTATGTGAGAGAACAAATAAATAAATTTATTATTATTATTATTATAGTCCATAAGGGTTACTTTCCATACAAATAAAAAACAATTTCTTAGCCATGGGATGGTATTCAGGGATTATATTTTTTTTTCCGAGGTTGTATGCATATATCAAACCAATATATACCAATATATATACCAAACAACCTGTACATTTCTTCAAATCAAGACTAAGGCCTCCCACCCATGAACGGTTAATCGCTGAGCGATTTTTTGTCGTCGAGTATAGAACATTTATAGTTCGATACTTAAACGCCAACGAGCTACAAATAGTCGCTCACAAAATCGCTTACAAAAGTATGGCTGAAAAAATCGCCGCGATTATTGCAGCTACAGAATTAGTCTAAGTTTAGTAAATGGTGCGGTAAAATATTTTTTCCACAGCACACCACCTGAAAACATGGTACGCTGGTGTCATTTTAGAGTAGTCCATTACAAATAAAGGCTAAAGTCGCGCCAGTCGTATTTCACGGCGGGATTAAAATCTCTTCAGTGAGCAGTGAGCAAGGCAGTGAGCTATGAGCGATGAGATCTGACTCTGGTGAGAGAAAACAGGGTAAGGGGAAACTAATACAATGTGTTGTAGTCAAACCTCGAAGCACCGGCGCAACTAGGGTTAGATATCAAAACCTCAGGTTTACTCTTAGTCAAAGTCCAAACCAACAACGTGTTCCGGCCGTTGACTAAATTTTTAATTCTAGGAGTAACCAAATAAGACGGTCTAAAGCCAAAACTCAATACGGTCAAAATGGGGTTTAATCAGCCAAACTTAAATGAGGGTACATACAATAAAAAAAAACATAACTACATAGTGGCTCAGTGAGCTGTAGACCTCGCGTTTGTGCGTTAAAAAGTAACTCAAATTGTATGTTGTTTAAAAATTTAATTGATGTCGCCACGACTCACGAGGTTTTCAAAAGCAGTACGATGTGCTGTTTGGTAGGTATTATTTTACTATACCTATTCAAAGCTAGATGGCGCTTCTAATTTTTATTTTTTTTCAAATAAGTGATTTTTTTTAGACAAATTTGTAAAACTGAGAAAAAACAAATCATTTTATCCATTAAAATTTTTGTTCCACTTGCAGTGTTTTTCTTCAGCTCAGCCAACAGAATCCCGTGCACTCTTTGATTTAATAACCGCAGACGCGGGATTTATTACAACCGGTAACCCTTTGAAGGTATTAAATTAATCGATCTGGCGAGCTTTCAGATTAGAAGTGTGATTCAGCCATGTCGGAACATTTCCGCTCTGCAAATTGAAATAAGATATCGTGTAATCCTTATTTGGGTACGGTTATGTTGGAACGTGTATTAAAGAGAGAAGGATTCGATTTAAACGATGATATTTATTATAATCTTCCGTTTGAAACTTGAAGCAGTATTCATTTTAAACTCGATTTGTCACTAAGCGAGTTCAAGGCTATCACTGTCATAACAACAAAGTAAAATTCGTTACAAAAATGTACAATTACGTAATAAACAATGCCTTGTAGAATATTGTATTAATTTTATCAATAAGCTGGTGAAATTGATTTGGAATAAACGGGGATCTAACACTTATACTACATTATGCAAAAAGTGATCTTAATCGCGTTTAAAATCAATGGTCAAATCGGCTCTTAGTTATACAAACAAAGTTGTCTTTACTTGAAAGAGTAAAACACTTTTTACGGTACAGCGCGTATATTATTGATTCAGGTGTTGTTTTAGAATTATTTAGTTTGTATTTATTGGTTTTTCGACGTTTCGACACGAGAATTCTAAAAACCAATAAATACAAACTAAAACAACACCTGAATTAATAATATACGCACTGTAATCCGTAAAAAGTGTTTTATTTCTAATGAACTGTACGCGCGAAAGTCTTAGAAGTGTATATGAAAGAGTAAAGTTATTAATATCCTAAAGTTGATTCAAGAGGCAAAATCTTGACACATTTTCACTTCTAACAGTCTGTATTTTAATAATATTTACTTAAGTTTAAAAGTAAAATAATTAGTAGTAGAAAAGTTGCTCATATTTTTTCCAATCAATCGAATTACAGTTCGAACATCACTTGTAAATGATTCGAAAAGTGAGTGGTCGACAAAATCGTATTTTTTCGGAGCCAGCCACTCGTGGCGGAGTGGCGTGGAGCCAATTTGTCGGCCATCTTGCTCGCAACAGTCGCATCAATTAATTCGGCTTTTTCCGATCGAATGTCGGCCGACAGACAGATTAATGCAGAAAGCCTACTTGCTTGCGAGATTTATGATTACTCTTTGTGTGACCACTTTGTATCTTTTTATTTTCACAACATAATTAATGACAATACTAATGTTTCATCAATAGTAATGTGCGTCATTCTTAACATTTTATTATCATTTTGTTGGTTACACTACACATACTAGATCACGTTCCACGGGGAGTAATGAAACTGAATGTTTTTTTCGCTTTATTTACTCCCCTTATATATGTTTGCTTTATGTATATTTTAAGCGCGTAAGCTTGAGAGGTGAACATATAGGTCACTAATTTGTCATAATGTGGACTAATATTTCATTGCTTGGCGACACCTTGAAAACCGGAGTACAAAGCCACTCGACCACGGAGGTTGTCAAAAACCTTACAAATTTAAAAACAAAACCATAATTTCACAAACATTAAAAGAAGTGAAGCCAATTTATGATCACAAGACGCAGCAGACTGGTTAGTAGATTCCGAAATTTCCCTGTTTCCCAACGAGAGTAATATTTTCTGGATTAAGCCATGTTCAGCGAGGAACAACGGGAAAAAATTAAAACATTATTGGCTTATCGTCGAGCAAACTTCGCTAAGGACGGGCTTAAATTATTTTCGCTCTAAATATAAATTAACACGAGAAGGGAAAGGGTCGCCATGATGATGTTAATATCTTTAAGGATAATTAACTTTTAATAAGTTTGTAGGTCACGGTTCTTCGTTGAGACGTTTTTAGCAATTTCTATAATAAAATTACGTTTTTTACAAAGAACCCGAAAATCGATTAAGGAATTCACCACCCGAATATATAGTTTTTTTAAGAGAGCGACCGTAAAATCACAATAATAATCAGGTTACCTAATGGAACGCATAACTTTTTTTGTCCTAAACATGAAACGCATACTGTTAGATGGCATAATCATCATTTGACATAATATTTTATTTGGCAATTTAATGTTTATGCATTCTAAAATTATGCCTTTCAAAATATGCTTAATAACAATATGCCATCCGATATTAGGAATATTAATTATTATGCTTAGAAATATTATGCTTTTTAAAAGCTATGCAATACAATGTTTATGCGTTTAAAAATTTATGGTAAATGAATAGTATGCTTTGTGATTATTATGCCAATCGAGTTATGCCAAGTGACTTTAGGACAAATGAAATAATGCGTTGCGAAGGGTCCCCTAATAATCAGCTTTTTCATGCAAAATTTAAAACTTTACCGTGGTTTTAAGGTTTCACAAAAACTTTCATAATAATAATCGCGATAAGTGTATGTCTTTATAAAAACTATGCATTTTGGTCTCTATTAATATACTTTATTTTGTTTCCTGCCCAACGGGCATGCACGCATTCGTATCTATGATGATATTTTGCTGTATTTAATGTATGTTAGCGCGATTTGGGCCAACATTTCAATTTTCCTTTTTAACCGACTTCAAAAAAAGGAGGAGGTTGATGTTCGGCTGATATATTTTTTTTTATGTATGTCCACCGATTACTCGAAAACGGCTGAACCGATTGACATGATTCAAACGCCACTTTATCAGGTTTGCTCCCAAGTTGCTGTTGCAAGTGGTTTTCGAGTAATCCTGAAAATACTGTAATTTTTTAGGTAACTTTTGCACGAGTTTCAACGGATCTTCAGACATAACTTCTTTGTTTATGAACCGATTGAGATAATTCTTGTTTTGTTAGAAAGAGGATACTTTAAGGGTGTTTTCATTGAAATTTCCTGCACAGTGGACCTTGGACTTCGAAGATACTCAAGAGAACTCTTCAAAATCAAATAGGATAGTGTATTAGTGAATACTCTACGGTATTGAAAGGTTTCGTATCAGCCATTTTTATTCACACTGCTGGGGCTGGGATACAAGCCTTACTTATGGGCTGATGAATAGGATGGACCATAACCCACCGCGGGGGCCCAATGCGGATTGGTGGGTGTTAATGAGTGCAAATCTAGCTGGGACTAACGGCTTAACGTGTCTTCTGAAGCACGGAGGAGCTCGAGATAATACACTTTGGTCACGCACCCCATGACTGACCCTTGCTAAAATTAACAGCGTGAAAAGTGGAAATTGAGTTATCAGGAGTATTATACCATTAAAAAGTGTGAAATATGAATAAAATATATTTTTATCATTGCTTAAATTTACTTATACATACCTACCACAAAAAAGGTAAAAATAAAAAAGCTTTTAAAAACTAAAAAGAAAAACCTCCTTTAAAAAAACCTTAAAAAATTGCTATAAAAAACAGCTTCAAAAAACAACAGCTCTAAAAAGCAAGAAATAATATTAAAATCTGCATAAGTACCTACGCATATCTGATGTAAAATAACGTCTTATGAAGTCGGGTGGGGCTTTAAGAATGAAAAAATCAAAATGAGAAAGTGAAACCACGATAAATGTTTATATAAATTAATTAAAAAAGGAAAATATCTTTTAGCCCCACCCGAAAACAACTACAAACAAACTAAACATAGTACCAAATTAACCTCTGAAAATGAGCTTCGAAATTAATAAACATCCAAGCCAACTAATTGCTGCACACATGCATGTCAATAAACTCAGAAATAATTATCATCGACTATTTAATTAATGTACAACACGTCGGAAGAATCTGGCACTCAAATTTCCGCTGCGAATGTACAGCTGTATAATAATGTACATGGTACAATCAGAGTCAGATAGATCTAAGCGTCTTAGACGCTTAGATTCAAAATTATCTGATAAGCCCGATCCGTGCCGCCGATACAATCTATGGCGATGCGATTTGAACGCATGCGTGTTCTGTAACCAATGGCTGCTCGTGTATTGCTTACCCACTGCCTGCGGTAGAACGCAACGCATTCATGTGATCGCACGCCACTTATGCGATCTCTGTCTCCGGTGACATCAGCGAACTAAAATCTATGGAAAATGAAGACCAAATGGGCGGCGCTAAAAAATGCTGGCATTTAGTAATGCAGCATAAAACGGAAAATTTTACGGAATTTGTTACGTCACAAGTCTCCTTTCATAATTATTTTTTATTGAGATATTAAAAACTATTTTCATATATTAAAATTAAACGCTTATGATTTTTTTTTATTTCTTAAAATTTGACTTTGGAAGACTTTGACGAAGGAAAATTCTTTATATGTAACATGCAATTTAATAGTTCTATGCAGCAACAGAACAGTGTTATTCTTGTATTTGAAGTTCAATTAACATCGCTTTGCTGGTCTTTGTCGAATCGTTCTACTTAATATCCATAATATATTTTTAATAATAGTTCGTATTCTTTACCACTGTGCCTGTATAAATGCCAATGAACGTTTTGATGATCTCCGTGGTCGAGTGGCTTTGAACACCGGTTTTCTAAGTGTCGCCATCTCTAAGGTCCCGGGTTCGATCCCCGGTTGGGTCAATTTAGAAAACGAACTTTCTATACTGGCTCAGATCTGGGTGTTTGTGATAGCACCGTTGTCTCTGATTTCCATAACACAAGTGCTTTAGCTACTTACTTTGGAATTGGAGCAATGTATGTGATGTTGTCAAATATTTATTATTGATACAATTTATGAACACCCTGGCAACTTAGCTGGATTCAGACGTATTTTAAAAACTTTAGGCGCTTACAACAATAAAAGTGTCCTAATTGTAAATGAATAAACACAAATCAGACGCTTTTGGATTATTATATATATTTTGGCTCCATTAAGGTGCTTTAATCTTTATGAGGCTGACTGTACAGTTATATAATGTACGCTATGTTGTACATCTAAGCCAGGAACTCATTTCCTGTGGGATACCACCGCTTTCCCTTAGGATAATGTTTTTGTTCTCTGCATGTGTATGATGGTTTGTATATAATTGGGTTTAATATTGTTATTTTGTCTTTAAAACGTGTGAAAACCTATCTTGCATGACTTAAGGCATCTCACTTATGTACAATCTTCATTGAAATACATTTACTTGAAAATATTGAAAAAAACATCGAGTGAATAACTGTAAATAAACCGTTAATATTTTTTGTTAGCCTTATTTGTAAAATTCCTCTGAAATGTAAAAGGTGATAATTAAGGTTTCGTTTGTAATAGTTTTAAGAAATTAATAGAAAGAATTCCCTTAATATATGTATTAATCTCGATGTTAAAAAATAAACTCAATCCTTAAACCACCTTTATTAAAAAAATTACCCATAATTTTGGAGAAAACTTGCAATTTTCCATTGACAAGGTTATTTTAATCAAATTTCCAAAAATCGGTAGGATATAATGTTATTTTTTCTTTTTTCATTGCCTCGACTTCAGTTATTTAATTATTTGACGATCGCTTTAGACACCATCAAATCAATACAAACCAAAACAGCTCGATTTCTTTCCTTGTATAATAATATTCTATACGTTGTAAAACTATTCATAAAGTAAATTCTTATTTATGTGAACGAAAGCTATCAATAAGTTTTTTATGTAACAAAACTGAAATTAAATAAAAAGCGGACGCTTGCATTCATTTTTCTTTCAGTCCTCAAAACTTTATTGTTGACTGAGAAAATATCATTTATAGTAACATTTATTTCAAAAGTGCAATAAATCATTTGGATATAGAAAACAAAACTGGAAACTTCGGACAAAAACGGCCGAAGAAAGGGGTTCTTACCCCCAAAGGAATAACACTCATTTTTCAACGATCAAACGATTAATAAATCAACACGATCTCTCCACAACAGATCGAGCCTTAACAGGGAAAAGTTTAAGTGCTAAGTTTAACAAAGACCACAATATCCGACGAATAAATTCTAGAATTTCAATATGGCTGCCAATGCCGGATGCTTCTTGATATGCAGACCTTACTATGCTCGAAGTAATGTCACATCAAAAGGAGCTTTACATCTCACGTAATAGAGTCGAGAAAAGCTTGTAGAGTAAAAGGGAATGAAGATATTGCATACCAGATAGCAATCGGGGTTAGAGATCGCATTTTGTCATTGGTTAGCGAGATTAGTTGGAACTGAATTCGCCTTAGATAGCAAATAGAATATGGAAATGCTATTACGTGGAAGTATTAAAATGCCTGTGGAAACTTTTTAAGGCATTAGCTGCTAAGTGTCCCCCAAACAATAGGATTTCACACACAATTGTCTGGTGTCCGCGGCATCGAGACAGTTAACGTATATGGCCTTCAGTAACGAATATAAATTGACTATACTTCTATTATATCTCGGGAACAATATTGTCTGTCACCTAAGTTTAGATGTGTCACTAATCTGCAATACCCTAATTATAATATCTATCCCCAAGAAATATATTAGTCATCATATTTATCAAAACTGTCTCTAAGTATAAATCACCGTATTAATGTAAATATGTCTCTTAAATTATAGTTTGATCACTTTTTTCTATAGCCTAAATATAAGATCTGTCCTCTAAAAAGTAATTCCCTGGCAGCAATAATATATTTGTTCCTAAAATAGTAAATTTATCACCTTATAGATCATTCAATCATCAAAATAATAGATGTGTCACTTAATTAATAGAAAAAATCCTAAGTAGGAGCGGAGTCAAATTGGCGGGCTGTGAAAATTTAATTGCACTAGGTAGGTTAGGTTAGTGTTTAGACCACTCGCAGCGGAGCGAGCGAAGCTCCACAAATATCAAGATCAACTAGTTTGCCCTAGCCTAAACTGGTTTATTCTATCGGGCTTAGGACAAACTAGTTTGGTCTAGGTTATACCAGTTAATCCCATCGCGTATAGGAAGAACTAGTTTAACCTAGGCCAAACTAGTTTGTCCTGAAAATCGGGTTTGGCCGGTAACAAATATACCTAACTAACTCTCACAGCTCGCACTTGACTGCTCTGTTTTGTTTAGTTTTAGATAAGTAATGTTTTTGTTTCGATTATGTATGTAAATTATATGATTAAAACCTATTGTAGTTTAATTTAATTAATTGTACCCATATTGTCAAATTTCAGTTGAATTATGTAATAAATTAATATTATTTTTCAATTATCAAATATATTTTTTAGGTAAACATTTTTAATTGTTTGGTGATTCAGTTTTAGAGACACTTTTATTATTTAGAAACCCAATATAATTATTTGATGATTGATATTATTTCCAAGTAATTCTTAATTAATATTTAGGTAATTGTTTTTATATATTATTTGGTGATTTAATTTAAGTGACAGATCTACTATTTCAGGAACAAATATTATTTATTAGGTCACTGAAAATGCATTTATTAGGTAATTGATAAAATCATACCCTTATTATTATATCTCTAAGTTTTCCTTTAAAAATAAAAACATCATTTTTATCATTTAATTCTCTCACTATAATCCTTACGATAACTTAACATTTAGAAGTAACATTCAGTTAACAGATTATGATGGACTGATACTTGTGTCTCAGGTAATCAGCTCTCCACCTCGTGAAAAGTATTTAAAAAGTTGTAGTGGTGCTATTTTTTTAGCGGAATGCTTGTTCCATAAATTCTAGTTCGCTGGTACCATACGCACCCATCACACACTTGTGCGTATGGTAAATTAAAATGTAAGTATAATAATTATCTTGATTGCGTTTATCTATTTCAATGATATAATAAACCAAAACAGATTCATTAACGAATTAATTTTGTTGTAAATTATAAACCAACAGGCAATCGAAATACATGTATTAATGAGATTAGTAACACACCGAGAGCTGTTCATTTAGTGGTGACCAAAATAAATAGGTACTAGCCGGACGTCACATGCGTATTTTCACAGTTCCGTGTCATTTAAATATCGAGTGCATTCGTCCGCACAAAATCATTGCGGTGAAACGCGAACCGCGAATTCAAATGTGTGAATATTGGTCCAACTAGATCTATCGGGCTGCGGGTTTGAGAATAATATTGTTTTTTGTTAAAAAGCGCCATCTGGTGGATGATGATGCGGTCGCGACAAGCCAGACGTGAACAGCGAGCTTTAGATTGAAAAATGCAATTTCACGGTAGCATCGACTAGTCGAGGCTTGCGGGCCATGTGGTTTGGGTTTCTATTATTTTTCATTAACTTTACGCTGTCCGCTGTCTATACACTAGATACTTCCATATTCATACAACATTCACCGCTTTTACAATATAACTTGCATGAAAAGTTTCATGAAAACTATTTTTACGCAAATTCAAACTAGAAAGTTAAAACATATTATTATGTTGAACCACTTTCGATAAAGGTGTTACTGAAATGCATTAACATCAATCAAAAGGAAAATGGCGAATGAAGTCTCTGGTCATATTTTGCATAGTAAAATTATGATTGTACACAACGCAATGAAATCATATATATTTATGAAGTTTCCATTGAAAAGTAATGGAATGATTCACACCGTCCAATTAGCGATCAATTACGGGCGAGACAAACAGTTGGTGTTTACACATCGCCGCGTCGCTTGCACCGCGCCACCCGCGCTGCTGTTCACGCGTCGGTGGAAACGTGACGCTCATTATTACCGCAAGGTGGCTGGGGAATGCTTGTTTTTAATTTAATTAAAAGTTGAACTATCTTTTTGATTTGAAAAGAGCGTTTTGAAACTTGAGGCGCGCTGAGACCAGACTAAGGTCAACGCCATCTAGGGCCATTTTTCAATATCTAAGTGCATTTGATAGGTACTGCGGTTTTTTTTAGAATACTGACTTTAAAAATGTTTCATATTGAACTCTTTGAAAAAGCTTTAGAACTGATTTGGTCAATATAAAAAATCAACGTCTACAGCGTTTCGTTTATGAGTTTTACTTTTAATTAATATAATGAAATAAATCTTAAGTGTTCATTAAATAATCTATGTTTTATAATAAGTAATTACTTTTGTCTTTCCTCTCTTTCAGGAACCATGAGAAAAAACACGTTATCTCAAAAACTCTACTCAATCAGTAACAGTTTGCCATGAATAAGCAGTTAAGTGTATCAGAATCTTAATATTTCCGGTATAAAATACAAAAATGTTTTCTTACTTTTCTTACCCCAACCCTGGTATTACTTGTAACGAGTGTTAGCCAAATCAGTTTCTGTGAACAGCTCTCGAAGCCCTCGACGGCGTCCATACCCTGGCCATCTTATCCGGAGATAAGGTAATAAAACGATCTGAACGTATCCATTGCCGCACGAACTGCAATTATTGTTGGATTGGGCGGATGTATTATCTGGGGCCGTAACGGATAACGCATCGAACTTCGAAGAGTCTGCCGAGCTTCAAATTAAAACAGATAAATCGAGCCCAAATCGGGTCAAAATGACGCACCCCAATTCAAGATGTCACACGAACATCGATTTCTTCTAAATAACTCCAGCGAATAGTACAATACGAAACTCCTTACTTCAATTTATCTAATTTAAGTTGAAGCTCGGCAGACCCGCCGAAGTTCGAAAAGTTAGCCGGTAGGGCCCCTGACCGTTTTTTTCTGTTGCATGCAATGATATTAAAAGGTATAGATACTTATTAAATTTAGATTTTTCGCATTCACAATGCTATTTTTATATTGAGATAAATAATATTAGAAAAAATACTAGAAAAAATCGACTCACCCGTAGCACCTCAGACGCGACTCGAACCCGCACCCTTGGGATTCCGGCCCAATGCACTGACCAATTATGCTACCGAGTCGCTAATGGGAGCGGCGAAATTTTCTAGTACTTTTAACTTCTTCGCTGCAAGCCAGCGCAATTTCATCAATGTGAGGAAATACCCCCACATTCGAAAGAAACATCTTTCCAGATATTTTGACAATCGATAAAGATGAAACAGCTATATAATTATTAAATTTTGATTTTTTGCATTCGCAATGCTATTTTTATATTAAGATAAATAATAATACTAAATAATATACTAGAAAAAATAGGACTCGCACCAGATCATGTTCTCGGACGGGAATCGAACCCGCGACCTTTGGATATCCGGTCCAATGCTCTGACCGCTGAGCTACCGAGTCACCGGTGAGAACGTCGAATTTCTTCTAGTATATCAACTCTTACGCTGCAAGCCAGCGCCATCTCACCAATGTAGAAGGAATTAACCTCGACATTCAACTGAACATCTTTCCAGATATTTTTAAACAGTTGATTAAGATGAGAAAGCTATATGACTATTTGAAATTTTGAGATTTAAGCATTCACAATGCTATTTTTATATAATACTAAATAATATACTAGAAAAAATAGGACTCGCACCAGATCATGTTCTCGGACGGGAATCGAACCCGCGACCTTTGGATATCCGGTCCAATGCTCTGACCGCTGAGCTACCGAGTCACCGGTGAGAACGTCGAATTTCTTCTAGTATATCAACTCTTACGCTGCAAGCCAGCGCCAGCGCTAGTATATTATTTAGTATTATATAAAAATAGCATTGTGAATGCTTAAATCTCAAAATTTCAAAGATAAATAATGTTAGAAAAAATACTAGAAAAAATCGACTCACCCGTAGCACGTCAGACGGGTGCACCCAACACCCAAGGGTGCGGGTTCGAGTCCCGTCTGAGGTGCTACGGGTGAGTTGATTTTTTCTATTATTATTTATATTTTTTCTATTTCTATTATTATTTACATTACCCGAACTCCACAATGGCAAGACGAATGCAAGGTAATTGTCCGGCATTCAATTAGGCACAGTCTTGTGACACAGAGACACACACAACTCCCATCAGTCAGACGCAACGAAATTATGACATTCTGTTAAAAATGCCTTCCTGCGTCTTAAGATGATGTACAAATTATACAGCAACAATCAGAGTTTTCAGTTTCTAATGAAAATTATTCCGCGGTGGCGTTCATTTTTGTCCCTTTCTTGATATGTTGTCACGTATTGTGTCAATATGTAGCTCTACCTACACCTACGCTGTTTTTTAAAGCAATGATGTTGACGTGTAACGCATCTATACTTTTTTAATAATATTGGTTGCGTGGTAAAAGGTGCAAGAAGTTGTATGAGTTACTGCATAAGAGAAATGACAAATCTGTATTTTTTTTTTCAGAAAAAAATTTATCGACCAGTTTTTTTTCACAAAAACGGATCAATCACGGTTTAAAACAACTGATGCAGATTTATGTCTGCTCTAAACTCTAAAGTGGGTACCTACGTAATTGTAACCAAAGTTTGTTAACACCGGATATTAATTCCAATCTTCCTAATTTTCAACGATAAAACCAAAACTAAATCTTTACCGTTTCAGTTTGTTACAGAAAAATACTTGCTTTAGTTTTGTTAAAATGGTTGAAAATGAGAATTCTAAAGCTACAACAAAGATATTTAGGTAAATATAACCTAAATGGTAACTTTTGGTTTTATCGTTCAGAATTAGCGCATTTGGGCCCCAGTTCTTTTCAAATATCGTTTCGATAACGTTTAATTATCGCTCCTCACTACCTCCACGATTCACTTCCATAGTTTAGCCATAGAGCACTTGAGCTATAGGTGAGGTCATTATTTCTAACGGCGCGGGTGGAGTGCTGCGCAAACACTCGCGGTCGCAGGTTCGAGTCTCGTGCGATTGCACGAATTTGTGGGTGCCAGATAAATTAGACTTTGTTAGTTGTTTATTGGAGGTTTAATAATGCTTGAAGTTTCAATTAAGGTTTGTTTAAGTGCTAAAAGCAGTGCTTTGGATTTATCTTTCTCCTTTGGGTTCAAGAAAGTGGTGGCATAATCATACTCTCTAAGTAGCTACATACTTTATAACTATGTTATATTAACTAAGGATGCATTGCTCTCGTTAACTTCAATCTGTATGAAATCAATAATTGCAGTGACATAGTACTCAGCTACATCTTAAGCAGACTGTATATTGAAGACATAGTATAACTATAAATGATATAACATCAAATTAATCTTAGAGTAACGCCAAGATTATTAATTTTCAATAGATGACTTGTAAGTTATGCATAATCAATTTTTAATCAGAGGTCCCCCGACTGCAATTGCACTTGTTATTTAACTTTTAAGTTCGTTTTTAGCAGGGCATTCGTGTTCTTAATAAAAAAAAATTTTTTTTTTGGTATACCTATTTTAGTAAATATAAATAAATAAATATAAATATTTGACAACATCACATACATTGCCCTGATTCCAAAGTAAGTAGCTAAAACATTTGTGTTATGGAAATCAGAGACAACGGTGGTATCACAAACACCCAGACCTGAGCTGAATATAGAAAAGTTCGTTTTCTATATTGACCCAACCGGGGATCGAACCCGGGACTTCAGAGATGGCGACGCCTTGAAAACCGGTGTGCAAAGCCTCTTCACCACGGAGGTCATCAAACCGTATTACCCAGTTAAGTATATAGTTTTGGAACGTGCTCATCAAGGCCTTTCATTTGATACCCATATTGTAATAATTTAAGAAAACAATTTTTTATGGTTTTTTTTTCAAAATATAAAATCTGTTTAGGCATTTAGAAGTATGGTGGAATAAAGAGACTCAAATTAATACAAGCATAAATAAACCCTGAACACAATACACTCTTCTTTGTTTGGGCAGTCGAGTAAAAATAGCTTATAAGGGTTAATTGTATCGAAACTAAAGTTCATTGCTCGTAAAATAAGCGATACCGAACTACGTACAGATCGGAAATCTCTACATTTATTAATCAATTATGCACTTTAACTAGAAACAGTTTCGGTTTCAATTCCCTCGCTGGAAAACTTATGGGATGCCATGTATGTTTTCGGTATCCACAAAGTTACCTTTGCGGGTAAATGAAATCTTTTTGATATTTAACGACTTTATAAGCTCAACTTTAAGGGTGATTTTGGTATAAAGCTTTGATTGGTGACTGTAAAATGAGTTTGGTATGGTCTAGTATTGTAAGCTAGTTCGTGAATATTGAAGGCAGGCAGCAGTCGGGTGGCGAGCGTTGAGCGTGTGTACACACGCTATGTATTAGGCCTTATAGGGCTGTCAAGTGTATGAATGTTTTATGAGCAAATATTAAGATTTTTTAAAGTTAGAAAAACGCTTCCAATATAGCGTTTTTCTCAAGCATAGGTGAACTTTAAAAAATCTACAGTAGTAATCAAACCGAAAGTACTGCTAATTCAGATTTTTGTTCGGTTATGTAGATATTGCTTACTTTTTGTGTTTGTGTTATATTGTGCGTGCACGTGCGCTTTGTCTTGTTTATAAAACTTCACATTTTACGCTTTTGATTTGATTCTGTATTACCTACTTCATTTTATTTACATTGTTGCATAGGGACCATCATCGACCAGAATACTGTAGACCAATGCTAACACCATCAGCTCATCTGTAAGTAGTGGAAAAAAAATTTACCGTTTTGTAGTGGCAACCCTATAGTCTAATCCAAGCTCCATCGAGCTATTGAGGCGTTGAATTTTTGAAATTCCACTAGAAACTGCCTCTTCGCTGGCTGCAGGGCTGCATTCGACGCGTAAATAACAACGATAAGTGTTTTTACTTTTTTTTGAGATCCGCGGTTACTGTAGACGGAAATTGGGATTGTTTACAAAGTATGGAGACGAAGACTTTCACTTTTATAATATTTTGGCCTTAAGGTCAACTCAAAATTCAATCCTTTAGCGGTTTAGAGGTGAAAAAGTATTACGCATAAATATACAGGTTGACAGAGTAACTTTCGCTTTTATAATATTAGTATGAATTTTGTTATTTTAATTTTAAATTAAGTATATTGTATTATGTCTATTAAATAAGGCAGAAGGCAACCGCAGTGCTTCTCTATCATGTTCAGTCTTGGGTTTCGCACTTCTTTGCTGCAGGCAGATTTAATTGTGCTAAAAGATGTCCTGAATATGTGTATAGAGTAACAAAAATTCGACTATTCAAGAGTAAGAAACAAATACTTTCTATTCTATATAAATGCAACTCATTATGATGATTACTCTCACCAAAAACCTTTTCATCTTCCGCGGCCATCAAAAAACCTCCAGAACACTGGAGCATGATCCACTGCCACGTCACAAACAAAAATAAATTAACTCGACGGTCATTACGCAGAGACAAACTGCTCCGATTTGAATAAACTTCGAATTTGTCGCCGGCTAGCGATTACGCGGCTGTGGAGCCTTAGAAATATAGTACTATGGGAACTCACTGATTGAAAGGCACTTGGTATTCGAATGTATGATCGCAACAATGTACGACTTTGAACGGAATATTGGAGCTTTGTTTTCTCTGCCGATTCCTACCCTCCTCATGGTTGTAGACTGTTTAAATGTATGTATAAATAAGGATTCAGTCAAATGATTTCAGGTAAATTAGTAGATATGTAAGAACAGATGAATGTGTCGTTTTCCTTGGTTACCATCATCAAAATTAAAGACTCAAGTATGCAACATATAGATCTTTTTACAGATTTACGTGGATGCACAAACACATCATCTTACAATTTAAGAGGTATATAGATTTTATGTAATTTTTATATTGTATGCATGTAAGTATTCGTTTTCTTTGTTTGTGCCGCATTCGTGTCTATCTGTTACTGTTGACTGGTAGAGAATGCTTTTAGCATTAAGTCCGCCCTTTGTACCTTACTTTGTGTATGTACAATAATGATTTATAAATAAATAAAAAGTTTGATTCAGATTTATTTTATACTTTTACTACGTTTGTGACGTAACAAAATGGTTAGTTCGAATCAACATTGGATCGAGTTAGTGTAAAGCTTCGAGTTCCAACAGTAACTGTTCGGGTAATTTTCCCGTCGATTTCTTTCGCAAGGGAAAGCTCGCGTTGGAAATAAGCGATATATACGCTGTACATCAGCGATCGTATTAACGTCACAGATGATGAGATTTTAACGATGGCTGCTCGGCTCAGCGCGGGATCTCCTTGTTTTTGCTCTCTGTTGTCGTTGCTGAATGAAAAATGCTGTTTTTATGCCAAGGCCAGACGTCTCCATAATTATGGCAAGGATTTGTGAAATGATAAGTCATAACGCTGAAAGTTGGCGGTTTCTTGGGGCTTTTTGAATCGGCGATTAGGGTTCTAGAGCTGGATCTCGCGTTTTATTCATCTCGTAAAATACATGTAATCAAGAAAGCAAGTGTATTGATAAGCAAAAACTACTCAATGATTGAATGATCAATTCTTGGCTCAGTTTATTATAAACGTACTTTTAAAAAGGTTTTCACAATATATTTCTGAACAGGTTTTGTGAAGAAACTCCATTAACTATAGTAGAACATTCATGTATATATTAATATTGTTTTCTCATTTTCTAAACGCAGATAATACTTAAATATTTTAAACCATTATTGACATTACCCAAAGGCACAGTATCGACAGATCAAAATTAAAAAAAAACATGCTGATAACCAATTCAAGGGTCCAACTAGGTGACAAGGCTGTTGATTAAATTTCGCGCCGTCCACCTGATCCAGAGGTCCAAATTGGGCCTGGCATTATTTGAGTTGGGTCAGCGAAGGTCAAATTAAGCCAATTAAGGCCCACGGTGTACGCTGAGTTGGTCAAACTTGGGACACTGACGTGACGGTTCTATCGGGGAAAAACAAAGGAATAACGGGTACCTCAGCAAATACAATAACCGCCATACTTTAGTGCCTATGCAACCAATTTTGTCTCTTTTTAGGGTTCCGTACCCTAAGGGTAAAAAGGGGAACCCTATGACTAAGACTCCGCTGTCCGTCCGTCTGTCACCAGGCTGTATCTCATGAACGAGTTAGACAGTTGAAATTTTCACAGATGACGTATTTCTGTTGCCGCTATAACAACAAATACTAAAAAAATAGAATAAAATAAATATTTAAGGGGGCTCCCATTTTGCTCGTTTTTGCTCAATATTGATAACGGCAACAGGTAGACGCTTGAAATATTCACAGAATATTCAGTTATTATATTCACTTTAAAAATAAATAATTAAATTAAAATCAAAATAATACTCAAGGGGGGCTCCCATACAACAGATATGTTTTTTCTCGTTTTATAGGTAATGGTACGGAACCCTTCATGCGCGAGTCCGACTCACACGTGGCCGGGTTTTTTTAATACAGACTGCAGTAATCAAAAAAAGTTTCGGCTTAGCCAAAGCGTTTTCTTTGTTATTAGTTTGATCTTTGAACCGACAGAAAAGTCATTCAGTAATCGCTAAGGCCCTTCGTTAATTCCACTAAGAAATAAAAAAAAATAAGTAAGCTTTTTGTTTCAAACAACTTCAGTAAGTGCCTATCAATTTAAAACAACGCATGATTCCGAAATTCCGGAACACACAAAGTTTAAGTAGGCTCTGAAAGAAGCGGCTCATTCCGGAATTTCCGGAGCCGGAAATTAACATAATCCGTAACAACTTTACACGAACTCATAAGTATTTAAGCTCTTATTTAGTCGGCATAAAACACTTTGCTACCTTTTTATTACGAAAAATCTTGAATAGTGTGGTTTTAATAATAATTATTGTCGGGTCGTCGAATGTTTTAAGCTTTTTCATCGATATTTTATCAACTCGTAGGTAATGTAACCAAGAAAAGCTATACTCAACTCACTTAGTGCTATAATGTTAAAAAATCAGCATTTCTTTTTCAATTAACATCATAACCATTACTTATTTTAATTTTAATATATACCTACATAATCAAAGACGAAAAAAAAATTTTTATCCTTATGTTTTACAACACCATTTAAGTAAATTCTCTAATTGAGCCGAAAATTGAATAGTTCATCAGCCATTAAGTATCAATGTATTCAGATGTAGACAAAAATCATCAAATTCGTCACGTCTAGTGATGTTTCTTTCAAGTCTTTGTAAATACAAACTTCTACAAAACGAGTAGCGACATCTATCTATTCTAAGAAAACTTAAATTTAATGTTAAACGTACGTGTGCTTTTATCCCCACACCTCCATGCTGTTTCAATATAAATCTGCTAGATGGCGCTCTAATACGAAGTGGCAACTGAAAACTCAACAACTTAGTTCACAATCCTACTGACAGATGGTGCTGTACGACTACATCAGTAAGTCGTACAGCACCATTTAAAATACAAACATTATTATACAATAATGTTTGTATTTTAGATTATTTTTGAACAAACCCATACATGTGAATGAATGAATGTTATACAAATTGTATTGTTAATACATTTTTTTTGTAAATCAAGATAAGAAGTAAAAATAAAGTAAGGAAAAATAAAATCTTTAAGTGCTTCCACCTAGCGGCTGACTGGAAAACTACTTGCGTCCGTTTTCAGAGTGTCTGCCGAGAAATGCACGCTGTCAGTAAAAGCAGTAACAGAGGACGCTTCGGATCGAGTATTGAAAAAATCCGGTAGATGGCGCACTTTGGTTTTACGTTCACTTTCAGTAGATTTTCGTAGTGTGGTGTTAAATCTTTGATTATTTATATGTTAAATCTATACATATTATAAAACTGTAGAAAAGTAATGTATGTGTGTTCTATCAATTACAAACATGAAAGTGATATTTGATAACCGGATTATTTATTTCATTGACTTTATTTTGTCAGTTGCAAAAACACGATTTAAACTTTTTAACAGAGAAAAAATATCTAAGAAACCTCTTTCAAATCAGAGATTTGCATATTACAGACAAACCTGCCTGTCGATTCTGTAACCAAACTCGAACCTCACTCCGAATCTCACTTCACTGTGCAGGAATTTTAAATCATAAATGAGATATTAAAAAAACAGCCCGTTTTTTTAATCACAAAAGAATTTAGATAGCTACCGGTAGCTACCTAAAACCTTTTGCAATCGGTAAAGTAGCTTACCTTAAAGTGTTCAACTAATTTCCAATAACAAATTCACGCGAAGTGAAGTGAGGTTCGAAGTGAGATGCGAGTTTGGTTACAGAATCGCTCCCCTGACCGATTCAAGCCTTTGAATTTTCTTAGTAGATTAGTCTAACTACACACACACTTCAAAATTTCAGTAGAATTTTTAATAATATATTTAAGATTTTTATTTTAGCAACAAAAAACTTTTGGCGTCGCAAAACTGATTACCATGAGTGGGATAGTTAAGTATAATATACGAGAGTTTGAGCGAGACAGTAGATACGGAAAAATTTAATCAATGCGTCACCTTTATTACGATACTTAGCGGAATAATTACATTTGCACATAATTTCATTCATATTCGTTGTCGTATAGGTTGATTGAACTTGATCTAAGGATTGAATTAATTTCTTGAATTTAAAGTTGAAACTGGATCGTTTTCGCTCAGGGGTGGGAAATTAACAATAACAATTATTGGATTGTTTTGTTACAATAATTTGTGATACGAAACTTAATAATAATTGTGTACCATAAAACATAGCTTTGGCTTTCTCATTATTGTATGCTTTTTTCGCTTTGTATGCCTTATCTTCCGGCCGCGACTGCTTCCGCGTGAACATCAATCAATCAATCAATAACCAAACATTAACACATAAATAACAGAATCTAACGGGTTAACGTGTTAACGTGCTACGAGGAATAGCTACGACCACTTTAGACGTATTACTGCGAGCTGCTACGATTTCTCGTAGCGTCGTAGCTTGCAAAGTGGAACAAGGTTGGTAAACAAGCGTGCAGCCCGTTTCATGACGTTTAATGATAAACGGGCACTTTGAAAATCATTAGCTCTCAATATTACCAACATAATATTTTTGTACAGAAGTTTCTATGAAATCCATATATTTCAACAAATTGAAGTAAAGCTTTGTTGTCATAGTTGTTTTTTATAAATATATAAATAAATAAATATTTGACAACATCACATACATTGCTCCGACTCCAAAGTAAGTAGCTAAAGCACTTGTGTTATGGAAATCAGAGACAACAGTGATATCAGTAACACCCAGACCTGAGCCAATATAGAAAAGTTCGTTTTCTAAATTGACCCAACCGGGGATCGAACCCGGGACCTCAGTGAAGGCGACACCTTGAAAACCGGTGTACAAAGCCGCTCGACCACGGAGGTCGTCTACCGTCGTAATTTATCTCGATTGCATAATTTTAACTACCTATTCCTCGTAGTTACAGACGTTTGTAACAAATCAGAACAATTATTTCTATTTGTATTTATGTATGGTACGTATTGCAGACCAGTGATATAACTTTACAGCATTTTCAAAAAAATCAAAACAGACAAAGCGTCGGCAGGGAATTGAACCCAGATTTATTTGCCGTCCTCGATTGATCCGGCGGTGGGACGGCTGGGACGTTTGTTGCAGACGGACTCATTACCGTCCATTGTATGACACTTCTTCTTTTTATTATGGAAATTCGGACAGCTGCGGTCGGAAGGTGTGTGGAGACATTTAGGGCGAGGTGCTATTGTTAAATTTGAGATTTTTACCAAACGCAATGCTATTTCTATATAACATCATTTTAAATGGTAAGCTAGAAAAATTAGATTTGCCAACAAAAACTAGAGATTCATTAATGGGAAAACGCATAACCTTGTTCAATAAGTTCCACAACAAGTGATTGATCTACCTTT
This sequence comes from Catoptria pinella, assembly GCA_963556745.1. Classification (NCBI taxonomy): domain Eukaryota; kingdom Metazoa; phylum Arthropoda; class Insecta; order Lepidoptera; family Crambidae; genus Catoptria; species Catoptria pinella. The sequence goes on along the minus strand of OY750772.1, from coordinate 12,505,991 downwards.
GCATGAATTTAAAAATCATATCAAAAAGACGCTCATGGGTAATAAAGGTTATTATAAAGTAGACGATTATCTGAAAGACCGAAATGCGTGGAAATGATGTAACACAATAACTTGCTAGTAAGTACTTTGTCGTTTTAACCTGTTGTATGTATTGTATTCGTTAACGATATATTTAAGTTTGTAAATATCATTACTTATTTCTGTTAAAGCTAGTAAGTTTCTTGCGCCTGTTCTTCTTGTCAGTTAAAAAAGTCTGGAACGAGTGGTAGAAAAATATAGACGATTCAAAAGCGCTTAATTACTAAGTTTATTTGAATAAAGCAATTTTTTACTTTACTTTACTTTTTAGACGCTTCTTAGGTGGGACTCGAACCCGTAACCTTTGGGAGTCCGGCCCAACGCAATATACAGTGTAAATGCAAGGTTTTCGGTGTTCACCGGGGAGAAAAACAAAAAAAAAAGATCGATCGACCCTATATAGGGGAAACTGACTGATATAAGTCCGCCTTTTGTAGCGTTTTGTATAGTTAAATATATAAATAAATACAGCGCACATCATAAACTGTTGGAAATTGGAACTTATTGTGTACATGGATTCCTTTGCATGTAATGTAATGTTAGCGGGCACTAATAAATAATATATTTTACTATTTATCCATCAAGTACACACGACGGCACCTCACACTATACATGTTGACCTTGAGACCGCCTTTATGCCTTACGTAATAAAAGCTGTTTTCGTAGTTAAACTGTATAACCTGACGTGATGTCGTGTGCACATGAAGCTCAGATGCGTGAAAATCCTTTCATACTTCATAAAGCCTACCCCCAGACGCAACCAATCGGTGCTCCCCTGGGGGGGAAAGCAAACTAAATTAATCAGAACACATCTCAGAAATTAACAAATTATGAATAAGCATGTGAACCAGGCAATTAGTTGTGTAGGGATCGCAACAATTTCTGAATGTGTTTTAAGTGTAAAAAATCATTTTCCACCTTAGTAACATGTGAGTGAATAAACTCTCCATGTAGCCTACCCTCAGACGTAATCCGGTGTTCCCGGGGGAGTGAGCGTCGATAACTGACAGCAAGTTATATAATACTCGTTTAATAAGAGTGTTAAAATCACTTTCCATTTTAGTAACGTGTAAGTGTTAGTCTATCAATAAAACTCGTCATAGATTCCACCCTCCACCTACCCTCAGTTGCAAGTGATCGGTGTTCCCAGGGGAACAAGCGTCGATACAGCCTCCAGACTGAGCCGATAATTGACAGCTACAACTCCAGCCAGATCCGGTTTACGACATTTGTATGACACTTATATTTGGTTAGTTTTTGAATGAATGTTATCTGAATATCGTTACTAGCGACCGCCCGCGACTTCGTCTATGTGGACATTTATTTTTCTATCCCTCGGGAACAGGAACCATTTTTAATTTTTACAAAGTAAGGATTACCATTGGATTTTTGAGGATTTTTAAAATAAGTAATGTCAATTTGTGATTAGTTTATTAAACCTACGATTGGCAATTTTTATTCTTATTTTTACAATCACTACCTATTGATTGTTGTTAATGAGACAAAATTACCTATTATGAGGCCGGCGGCGAACAGTGAACTTCCTATACCAACGTAATACCAAAATGATTTACAATTTGAGCATAATTAACTCTTTTTGTGATGTTATTTAAGACAGTATTTGTCTAGGGTTCTATTAAATGAAAAAATCAAAATACTAACCTAATTCAAAATAAATACCAATTGCATTTTTTCATATACTGTAACAGTGGTAATTGAAGTAATGTAGAGACTAAAACATGAAGAATGAATAAAACTATTAATATAAAGGAATTCGTGAGCCAGTCATTGTTGTTCAGTTCCATAACAAAAATTTTGTCATGTTTCTAAATAATTTAAAACATTTTTAGATTTGAAACAGGAGCAGCAGGTTAACAGCTTGCAATCTTAACAATCAAAAGCTTACACAAACTAAATACAATCTGAAAAGCCTACGTCATGTTCACATCACCTATTTTATAAAAAACGTCTTCAAACACATGAAAATTGCAAATCACCCGCGCTTTCTAAACAAAACACGTTGTCATAAGATCGTCGGTCCCCAGTCCCATCAGTCGGGCTCCCCCGGGACCAGTCGGGACAGATCGGTGATATTTCCCCGGGGCATCTTTGTTCCCGATAACCTATATACGGGCCTATTGAATATTATGAATACAAACTCGGATATTTGTGAGTGAAGGTGTAAAGTTTTTTTGTTGTTTTTTATGGATGTAAAAAAGTTGAAGTGCTAAAAGTGGTTACTTACACTATCGTATCTATAAGACGAGTAATTACTTGTTGACATTTTTCAAATGCTTCTATATTATATTCACATACAATTTATAGTATAAATTAATCTTAAATGCACTAAAACTGCATTTAAGATTATTATATTATAAATTGCTTGTGAATGTAATATTAGAAGCATTTGAAATGTTCAGTTTTATTTAAACAAGTAATCACTCGTCTATAAATACGAGTAACTACTTCTAACTACCTTTATATTTAACGTGTTAATAGTTTGTTAATAAACTAGGTAACTAACCCCCTTGCTAATAAAGATTGTACAGCAGATGTATGGTTACACAATGGTTACTCTCTGCCAAACTATTTAAGTTTGACATTAAAAAGAAAGGGACAAAACACTGTGTAACTATACATCTGCTATACAATCTTTATTAGTAAGGGCATAAGTAAATAATATCTAGTAACTAACTTTGTTAATAAACTACATAAAGATTAGATTCCCAGGAGGGGAGTACTATTTGTGCTCGGTTTGGTTGGTGATTGTGGAGATCCTTGGGGAAGGCCTACACCCAGCAGTAGGTGACGTGCGGTTGATATGGTGATGATGATGATTGGTTGGTGTTAGGGCTTATTTCAAGTTCGCCTGGCTAGCTACCACTATCTTACCTAAGTCTGACGCCATAACAACAATTCAAAAATTGATGTGTTCCGGCAGTTATAGGTATAATAGCCCGTTCCTCAGTGGTGAGAAATCCGGGTGTAGTGCGCTTAAGCTGCGTGAGATGAAGGCCAAGCATTATCCCGTTGTGGACATAAATATATATCAAAAATTTTGACTTGCAAATATTTAATTTCTTAAACAAATTTAAAAAAAATCTTGTTAAAATATTGATTGATTGATTATTTTTTTAATTAAATTGTGAAATTAAATAGCTGTCATATCAAAAGTAATGTTATTTAGTTCGTGGTCATTTTCTGGATTAAGTCTATGTCCAATAAAATTTTCTTTTTAACTTCATTTGGTATGCAAGAGTACCATAACGGTATATGGGTGTTTAATTAAATATTGAAAGGTCGTCGACCCTCCAACCGACCGCGAAACATTTTGATGTCCCCTCAATCAGGTGAGTGGCCACGGTTACTAGGGACTTGGGCAGTTTAAATAGACATAGAAAACTCGGACTAAAATAGTCGTAGTTTCGTTTAGTGCCTAAAAAAGTTTATTAGTATTAATAAATACGTATATGCCTATTAAAAAATGCTTTGATAGCTTTGATAATCTTCATCACATCATATATTTCGGGCCCGTTTTGTTATACTAGTACCTGTTAATTACTTAGTTAAGTAAATTTCTTGCGTTAGTTTATATTGACGAGATGATATTAGGCTAAGAAATCATAATCGTGTAACTGTATACTTACATAAAGCTTTATTCGTTTGATAGCGTACTATACCGCTAAATTGAAAATATTTGTCAATTTTGTCTGTAAATGTTTTAATGGCTTTTATTTTATTTTAATAATTAGTAATTAAACTGACTGACATCTGTTAACTGGGGATTGAAAAATCAGCCCTAAGTTATTTTTAACCACAAGAGTTAAATAGAGCTTTGATTTATATTAAGTTGCTTTGCCACAATCGACAGCAAAATTCGTTAAGGTTTGATAAATGATCAACTCCTACATAACATACAGCAAGCCAACAAACAAAAGAAAAAAGGGGTTCATAATATTCAAATAATATTATTATAATATATATTCAAATACAAATCTCAAGTCAATACACTATGTGATTAGATAACAAATGCATCAAAATTCGTCAATCGGCTGTTCGATGCGGGCGTGAGTTCGCTTCCCGACGAGGGAGCGAGGGGAATGTTGCCGGGTTTGAAACTAGGCACATTTACGGATATCACGTTTAAATCCACGCTTAAATTATAAAAACGTATAGGTTACGATAAAATTTCAATTTTAAAAAAGTTTAGCAACAAGTTTCATTAAATTGAAGCTGTCTGTCACCAAAAAATAATAGCTAGATCTAGCTATAAACTTGCTAAGTTGGCATCACTGTTAGGTGTGAATTATATTGATGGATTTTGGAGTGGATTTTGGGAGAACAATGAAAACAAAAATATTAGTCAAGGTCAAAGTCAAAATTTCTTTATTCAAAAAAAAATAATATTTAAGCACTTTTGAATCGTCTATATTTTCCTACCACCCGTTCCACACTTTTTTAACTGACAAGAAGAACAGGCGCAAGAAACTTATCAGCTTAACAAAAATAAGTAACGATATTTAACTTTATTACATTTTGAAGTGTTTATGGTTCCCACGACAGTTTTCGCTTGTGAATTTTTCTATTGTGTAAATATCTGATGGTTGACGGAATCGTAGTGTCTTTTTCTTTAGAAATAAAGGGCTTGATTTCGATTCATTTCAAGATTTGATTCAGGTAGTATTTTTTTAAATGAGGAATAAAATATACTTAATAATTGTATACAATCCTTTTTCTCCAAAACCCATTTGAGCAGAATCAGTGTACATTAAACAGGGTATACTCTTTATAATCGTAACTTCTGTTTATTATGTATTCGGTTACAAAGGATATTGTTGTTATGAACATCATTTACAACCTCGGTTGTCAACATAAACCTCGCTATGAAACGCCATTTTTCTTGCGGCTAAACTTTTATTTATCTTCTCATAAAACAGCCATAAAATTTCCTCGGTAATATTAATTAAAGATTTCACAAAGATATTTAGAAGCCTGGAAAAGAGTCATTGTTGCCTTTAAGTAAAATCTTTTAATTTTTTACTAAATTTTTGATTGTGAACTATCCTAAGATTAGGAGTTGTTTATTTATGAGATGTTTATTAGATGTTAATTATAAAACTGAATACGATTCAAAATGGAACTAAAGAGTTAAACCATTTTTGATTTTCTTGTTTTGAAAAAATAAGTTCCGTTGAAGATTGCAAAGTTTGCTTCACGGATTTAAGAGCATTTTAATGTTTATTGTTTTATTGAGTTTGATTTTTCATTTGCACCTTTTCCATGACTCCTAGCAAATCAAACTTAAAACATAATACATTAAAATCCGCTTACTCCGTGGTCGAGTGGTTTACACACCGGTTTTTTTGATGTCGCCATCTCTGAGGTCTCGGGGGTCGATCCCCGGCTGGGTTAATTTAGAAAACGAACTTTTCCCATTGCCTCAGGTCTGGGTGTTTTTTTTCTTCTGTAGTCTCTGGTGTCCATAATACAAAGATAGCTGATTTTGGAATTGGAGCAATTCATTTGATGTTGTTTAATATTTTAATATTTTATTTGAATTCCTGCCACTATTATGTTCCTATTTAAATTTTCTAATAAATTAACAATGCTTCCAGCGCCTTTATTAAGTAAAACAACAATTTGTAAGAATGCTTACGACAAGGCGTCGACTTTTATTGATAATGTGCAAGTTGGCAACAAGTTTCATTAGCCCGAAGGAACGGGAGGAACGCTTTGAGTAATTTCAGGAGCACTTTAATAAGGCTACTGTTTGCATTCCTGTCTTGTCGCGGGATCGATTACCGGGTTTAAACTTCGACCGTAAATTGTGTGAGGGTCAAAGAAAATGTTTAGCTTAGCGGATTTTATGATAGGTAAACTTATCAAGGGGTTGGTTGCAGTTTATTTAGAAGCTAAGAGAGTTTTAGTCGTGTTGTTTTCTGTACCCCTAGCACGAACATCTATCGAGAAAAAAGACATTATTGCTGTTGACTGAGTAACTATACACGTATTCAGACACCTTAAAAAAGTTTATTTTCCACAAAGATCTTTTCATAAATCGAACCCGGTACCTCAAAGACACATACCATACAACAAATAAAGTCTGTGGTCAAAGACTAGATTAACCAAGCTACTAAACCAACCAAAAAAGGTTTAACAGACAGAAAGTAATAAACCGGGATTCCTGCAGATAAATCATTTTGTGGGCCCGGGGCGGATCAGTGGACCCTATTAAAAATATTAGAAATAATTACGGGCGCGATAAGATTGGGAGCAGGGCCGGCAAGGGTTACGTGTAGAGATGGGCAAAAGACCCAATTTAAACCCGACTATTGGGTTTAAACCCAAAAAAAACTCATTTTTGTATGTACGTAATAGATTTTTTTTACATTTTTTCTTTTTCTATTGATATATCAATATATCTGACGTTGCTATGGAAACAATTTCTTGTAAAATCAGTACAGAAAACATTTAAAAGGACAAAATCACTAATTAATAAAGATTTTATTTAGCTCAACAAAATGGTCTATGGGATTTAACTGGGTTTAAATCCAGTAGTCGGGTTTAATCCGGGTCTTTTATCCATCTCTAGTTCATAGAGTACCTACAATTTGTTACATAAGGGAACTCTAGTTGCATAGACTGGGAGGTGGCACCGAAGTAATAAGGACGTTACTTTTAACTCCTAAGCTGGTCTTGTGGATCTTCATGTTTGAATAAACTATATCGTGATTTACACCATGTACCTGTTTATTTTTGAGTTTCTTTTGGAGTAAGTAATGGTGTAAATCCCCATATTGTTTATTCTAATAACGTCAATAACCATGGACATTTAAAACATTATATTCGTGTTTGAACTAATAATCTCCCAACGTTTTTTATTTATGTATTTATTATTTATTGAACATAATTAAATGGGTATAAACCCAATTACCTAAATTCTTAGAATAATAACAACCTAGAACGATAGTTCCCTACAAAGCGCACTATCAAAAGTGAGGCAAAAAATACTGAGCCAAAATGGCTTGGTTTTTAGATTTTTATCCTTCATACGTTACAATCGTACTTATAAGAACGAAATAGTTTCAATTTCCCTACCTTTAGGGGATTATTACTTTATTGGATTTTAGTTAAGATTAGGTAACGTATGAAGGATATGAATCTGAAAACTAAGCCATTTTGGCTCAGTATTTTTGCCTCACTTCACAAGGCCTTCTAGGTGTTATTATTCTAAGTCTAAATTATATTTTTTTACTAGAAAAAAAGCAACTTGTATCTAAGTTCAGTCCTAGCTTAGTTCCTATTTTCCAATATGAAATCTAAAAATGAAACAAATAGTTTGATTATTAAAATTTATTGAATAGACTTAGCTTTTAAATTAGTTGTTAATACACATCCTAAATATGTACAATAAGTCCAATTTTACTCTAAAAAGGGAATGCGACTCTAATATATTTAAATAAAATACAAATATTAAAAATGAATAATAAAAAGGCCCCAATACCCGTTTTTGGTTATTTATTATTTTAACTACAAACACAATATATTAATCGAATAAAATTAACAGCCACAGAGAACAGTGAGATGCGAAATGAAAGAGAATTGGATATCATCGATTGGCCTCGGATATTGTTCATTCATAAATAATTTCTGGGAATCGGAGCGGCGTGAAATGAAAACGAGAGCTGTCTGTTGGAGAATGGACCTGCTTTGAAAAATGGCGGGAAAAAACGACTGCGCTCGTTGATTAGGAATCTTTTGTATGGTTTGTCATACATATTGTCTACTCAAAGTTGACGACCTGAGTGGTGCAGTGGTCAATACACCGATCTATCACGCAAGAGGTCTCGGGTTCGATTCCCGGCCGGCCAGAAAATGAAATGATTATATTAATTTCTGTAACGGGTTTGGGTGTTACTATGTATAAAATTATTTCGTTGCATTGCACTAAAGTTCTTCAGCTCTACTAAGGAGTGCTAAGTAAACTCTGATCGATTTACTAGAAAAGACTTTACAGCTGCGTAGAAACACACTTAAGAATAAAAACATTGAAGTATACAAATAAACTTGAATGTGATACCTATGAATACCAAAAATGAAAACTCCTCGATTCGCTAAGCCAGCAATTACAAACAAGCAAAGTCATTTCACCAACTCGGAAGTTGGCCAACTTAATATCTAACCAACCAGGAGTCGGATATTCAAATTCGGAATGAGACACGAGTTATCACTCGCCACAAAGCGATCGCGACCCGTCAACGGGAAAACGGGGAAATCAATTCGCATTTTCTCACTTCCTTCACCCACTTTTCGGGCGAAAACTTTTTTTATTTACCACCCGAGAGCGACTTTGACGAAGGGCCCGAGTTTAGAATAAAAAAGTTTCGTCAAATACAGCGGGATATTTATGCGCTGCGACTCCCGGTTTAGTTGTGTGTGAACGTGGCGGATTTTATTTAAATGGATTTCCGAGAAATAAATTGCGTTGTAAACTTTATTACAATGTGTTACTTAGAGTGCGGCCACTTCGATAACAAGTTTATAGGAGATAATAATAATAATAAATGCTTGGACAATTTCACACAGCACCATCTAGCCTCAAACTAAGCAAAGTTTGTAATATGGGTGAACCTACAGTTTATTTGATTATCAATTACCTTGAGAATTTTAAAATATTAAAAACCAGCGCCATTTATTTAAAAAGTTAGTTAGCTAATAACAAAACAGCTGAATACAAAAACGAAAGCAACACTATGAACGCTTTATTTCACGACCTCTCAGACTAAAACCTTAGTTAGCTGTCAAAATATTTTTATTTATTGAATAAACAAAGTAAAACATACAATTTATAGAAAATAAGAAATAGCGATTCCCATACAATGTTGAATTTTCAATTATTTAGCTGTTCTTTTAGGATTTTTTTTCTAAACCACCCTATTACTACTCATATGGCGAACAAAACAAAAAATAATTATTCCCATCGGTGAAACCGTTTTTGAGTTTTAGCCAGAGTAACAGCAAGTCTCTATATATAAAAGAAGAAGGAGATAGAACCTGTCAGTTTTACGTGTCAAAGTCAACCGAAATGTGTCACTTTGGAGATGAAAATCATATTTCTTATCAGGAAATTATTTGCACCATTTGGTTGACGTAGGTATATACTATCGCCCATCTTGGCATTGAGCAAAACTTTATAATACCACGTCAAGGAAATTAAATGTCACGCTTATTGTTAAGTTTACGTTCACAGAACCCTATGTTAACTTTAAATTAAATTAGGTTAGAATATTACTTTTCCATTGATTTTCCAGACATTTTTGTTTACTTCAGACAGACATATTTTCTTAGAAATATTTTTTCATTGAAAATATTCAATAACATATTGTAAGAACTGAGAATTTATAGGAATTTAAATCCCAAGATTCCCGACCCACTCTCACAATTACAGCAAAATCGAAACTCAATCTGCAGATAAAAAGACTTTAATTATAAAAATTAATTAAACCAACTAATTAATACTCGGACGGCCTCAGTTGACACTTGAATCATGACACAAGGGTTGACCCTGCCGTCCAGTGTCATCTAATGAGGCCTGTTATCAATTCCTTGATGAGGGTACTTACGGACAATTGATTGTGAGCTCCGTGGAGGGTTAGATTTGCATAGTATTTGATAGTCCGTTTAGGTGAGAGTTCTCAAGTGTCACTTGGTACTACAATAGTTGCAAAATTTATTTTGAAAAGCCTCAATTCAAAATGCTTTTGGAACAAACTTATCCTGGACGGGTGGTGCAATTACCATAAATAATAGTAGAAGGAAATTATATTAACCCTTCAAGGCCCGGAAAATCAGAAACAATAGATATTGTATTGTTGTCCGACCGCATTCGGCCGCTCGGGCGTTGATGAATTAATCCATAACCACGTCTCCATAACCACCTCAGCTACACTTTAGGAACTACTACAAAAACGTTTTAAAAACTTGTAATTAAAATCACATTACTATCCGTACAATTACGTTACAACTTTAGATAGGTACCAATGTGTAAACTATTTGTGGAAACTGTTTTTGCACATGTGTGATTTAATTTGAGGAACTTACATGTATTGTAAAATTGCTGATTATTTTCCTAATAAACTAAAATTAAAAAGTTATATATTTCAAAGAATAATAATAATTTACCCAATCAACCTAAAGGATTCAATAATGGCGACACAAGTTGTAGGATAAAAAATGAATCATTTTGAAATGTAAGTTAATGATCACTTGAACAGACAATTTCAGCGTTTCATAATGATGCAAAGATAAACATAAAACTCATTTCATAATATCTGATTAAAACACGTTTGCGGAACCACAAAAATTAACCCTACGCTTCCCAACCTTGTTACAACTAGATAAGGGTCAATTTAAATTGACAGAACAAGAGTCGCGAACAAATGTGCTGTCATCAGACGACAACCGCAAAAATTGGTTTCATTAAAAACTGGCATGATGCGGTGAAACCGCTCGAGTCAGACCTATTAGAGTGGGTTAAAGTATAACAGAAATAGGGATACTACAGGTCTGGGAACAGAAAGGCTAGCCCGGAATATGAACCACAAAAATATTTCGACGTTAGTTCCGCTCCCTAACTTTAATATTAACACAGGAATAATTCTAAAACTAAGCAAATCGAATGACGAACAATTTTCTGTTCCACGATAAGTGGTGTAATTTATATCGTTTGCAGTTTTTTTTTAACTTTTCTTTTTTTGAACATCTGCTGTTGTACATAAACCACTACATACTAGTCATTAGCTGGTCAGGATCGCAGCCCTTGGATTAGATTAGTAGTCAATTGGAAGATCATTGGACCCTTAATCCAAGAGTTGTGGGTTTGAGCCCCGTCTGACGAGATGATGACGAGTCGTTTTTTTTCAAATATTATATAATTTAACATAATATAAATAGTACTGGAGATGCTCATTGGCGCAGTGGTTTACCGCCTGGCCCTGAGATTGCGGAGGTTAAACAACTTTCGTAAGGGTCGGTCATGGGATGGGTGAGCAAAAATTTAAAATTTCAAGTTCCACCGTGCTTTGGAAGGCATGTTAAGCTGTTGGTCCCGGCTGCAGTCGTTAGTACCCATCAATTCATCAATGGACCATCCTCCTTATCCACCTATAAGAAAGGCCTGCGCTCCAGCAGTGGGGACATAAAAAAAATGGCTGATGTCAAAATGTCGAAATAGCACTGTAGCTAAGTACTTCTTTGTTAAACAATGAGCAACAAATCCTTCTAGTTAATATTTCCCAAACACCGCCCAGACAGACGCGCGGTTTCTGCGCGTCAATCACAAGTTAAATTAACAATAGATTAACTAAATTTTGGAAGCGCTGTATTGTAATACTTAAGTAACTTGCTGAATGCACTAACAAACATAATTTCTAAATTAACTAACTTGTTTTGCATACTCAAAAGGCGAGATTTACGTATTGAATTGCATTAATCACCGCTTGTAAAAAAATAATTGTTAACTTCATTACTTTCTGTAATTTTGATATCTGTGATATTTCTCACGCAGTAATTATTAGGCTCAACTCACACCGAAAGAGCGGCGAAGGGCAGCGAAGCGGAGCGCACTTTCAGTGTCATATGAATTTTAACTTTATTTTCATTACTATAATATTTATTATCGCATGAGAAACTCGAACGAGTCGCGCGGATGCCCGCGGCGCCACGGGAATTCCGGCGAATTCCAACGGAGCCGCACAACTGCGATTCATATGACACTGAAAGTGCGCTCCGCTTCGCTGCCCTTCGCCGCTCTTTCGGTGTGAGTTGTGCCTTACCGTATGTTTTGCATTTTTTCGTCAATACACTTTCATACAGTAAAAAAATATTAAAATATCAACAAAACACATAGGTAAGTCTGTTAAGTTAAGCCTTTTATAGGTGAAAGCAGAAACTGCATCTTAAAAATTTGACAACATCACATACATTGCTCCGATTCCAAAGTAAGTAGCTAAAGCACTTGTGTTATGGAAATCAGAGACAACGGTAGAATCACAAACACTCAGACCTGAGCCAATATAGAAAAGTTTGTTTTCTAAATTGACCCAACCGGGGATCAAACCCCAGACCTCAGAGATAGCGACACCTTGCAAACCGGTGAACAAAGCCACTAGACCACGGAGGTCGTCGTTATTTACACGTATTTTTCTACGTGCTTTGAAGTCCGTCAATTTTCGGTACTTTTGACCTGGCCGATTCTGGTTAAAAAGGAAAAAAATTGCTTAGTTTTAAACACAAGTCATAAAGTTCAAGATATTTGGCTTACCTACCCTGGGTCCAAAAGCATGCACCAGCGCGGCAAAATCGTCGAAGGTGCGGTGTATTTATGTCAGTCAAATGTCGAGTTAGCTCGACTAATGAGCTGAGTTTCAAGCAAGATTGCTGGCGAGCTAACGTGAGCTATGCGTGCGGTCTGCGCTCAATATTAAGTTCTTGGTTAGAAGAGAGAGAGGTAGGTACAGCTTGGCCAGAAAGAGAAGAAATAAAATAAAATGAACTAAAATTTTTCAGTACAAAATATAGTCAGTGTTACCAAGTTATTCGTGATTTTTACGTGTTTGCATAGAAAGTGGCGCCCTCATTTTTTGTCAACTCTTTATGGCCAAGCTGTAGCTGTCTACCTAATTTAAGAGATACTATGCTATAAATTCAGTTCTTATTAAAATGTCTAATGTCTTTTTCTGCATATTTTAAGCAGTTGATTTGTCCATTCATTATGTGATATAAAAAAAACTATTACAGCACTATTTTCCATCTTCACTACTACTGTGTTTTTAATTTTTGTTGAAGAACAGAATAAATCTGTTATAGAATCGATAAGTAATGAAGCTGATTATAGCATTAATGGAATGAAGAATGATGAATGTATGAAGTGAGGAGAAATAACTTTTATTATTATTATTCATGGAATAATAACAAATGAATAATTAAATCCAATCATAATAAATGTACATCAAACTTTTGTTGAAAGGCAACTAAATACATTACTGGCTACTTTAATGTCCAATTTCATCCAGCTTCTCAGCAGTAAAGTTAACGAAACCTAATCAAACTCGACTGTAAATGTTGCAGTCACCATCAAGCCATAAACTGTAGCCACTACATTGTCGTTGGTTGGTGCAGTTTGCAGTAAAGTGACATCAGGCAATTTACAACCCCTTACCCGGCGAGGGTGTAAATAGAATCGTTTTACTCTTTCAGAATTGAATTTATTTTACACATGTGTCGTTACGAGTAAATTTATAGAATGTGAAAAAAAGACAATATTGTGGAATTGGGCCTTAACTCGTATTTTATGTCATAAGTCATTAAAGCAATTGATTAATAAAGACAAACAATTAAACTATCTCGTCATTATCAGTCATTTTAATGTCCGCACTGATAGCCACGTGGTCCCGATGCGGATTGGTTGGTGAAAACGACTGTAAATGCAGCTGGAACCAACGACCTAACGTGCCTACCAAAGTAAGTAACAGAATCTGAAGATAATATATTTTTGGTCACCTAACCGAAGACTGACCTAACGCTAAACGTTTAAGGCCCCTATATACCTCAAGTGGCGCCCTCATTTAAAAAAAGTTTATTTACAAACAATAACCTCAGTAAAATTTTGTTGCCACTTTTAGCACTTTTGCGAACTACTACTACAACGAACAAAATTTTACTGAGGTTATTGTTTGTAAATAAACTATAGAACCTTAGCTTCAATCTGTACATGTGAATTTTAGATACATTATGAACTTAGCGAGCAATAAATTTAATTAAAATGAGGGCGTTACTTGAGGTATATAGGAGCCTTAACTACTGCGATCGCAGGATAGTCTATTAAAATATGAGTCAATTATAAAATTTATTAACACCATCAAAAGTAACTAAATACTGCGAGATTGATTTGATTCCTATAAATTTAGAATATCTATTTGTCATGGTATCTACGCGCAAACGCTATATTAATTCATTTCAAAAGTGTATAAGGGTACTTTAAAATTCGCGACCTTTCAGTTTAGTTGAGTTCCAAAAACGAAGTCACGTACAATATTACAAAAATAAGTGGATTCCTTATGAGCCTCAATTCCCATGAATATTGTAATGCTATCTGATCTCCGCTTTGATCAATAATTATAATCTCGAGTTAATCTGACACATAACATCCTTTTTCCGTCAAGACTTTATTTTTCGTTCTTTGTGAAAAACAAATTATTCCCAACATTATTATCTGTTTCTTTTATTGCGTTCCTTATCTGCCTCCCATATTTTAAGTTTAAGTAAAATTAAACAGTATTTGTTATTAAACAAGTGGGCTAAGTTATTATTGCTGCAAGTTCGTGATTTAAAAGCACGAGACATAAAAAAATTTGCTCTCGTGCGACACAACAAACACAACATTACATTATTACATTTTAACTAAGGACATTGGTCAAAACCACTGTTGACCGGCAATGTGTAAAATAAGTAGATATTACACATTGTTCGAAGCCCGCCGCCATGGAAAAAGTCTTAAAGAGTTCTTTGTATTAGGTTAGGTTAGAACTGCGACCAAAAACGCGCGAGCCGAGCGAGAGGAGCGAGCATGCCACGGTAGCGGCCGGCGAAGCGCCAGAATTGACGTTTTTGTAAAATTTTCTATCAATAGTGGTCTTCTGATGTAATAATACCGCACCGCTTTAAAGAAAAAAAATATTCGTCGGGGCGCACGCACTGATAAATAGACATTTCCTTTTATCACTACAGTAAAATCACAATAAAGTTAACATGAAACTTCCCAGTTCTTGTCTTTTACACACATTACCGGCGCGCATTTGGTATTGTATAGAATACCTAGGTAAAATATAAAATTAATAATTTTTCATACATTAATGTCCGAGAGTCTCACTTGAAATCAGGTAAAACTACTTTTGACTATAAGTACGTTGTTCAAAATCACTTTTGTCTGATTTTTACAGTCAAAAGTGGCTTTGACCGGTTATGAGTTTTGACTGTAACATATCGATAGGTGTTTCAATGCAAGCATTGTATTTTCTTTTACACTTACGCAAAGTGGCTCGATGGAAACTACCTCGTGGATAGAGCATGCGGAGGATAAGGAAATGAACAGCTAGATTGGAATCGTCTTGTACTTGAGCTTGAAAATATGCAGACCCGGCCATCTCTCGGTTTAGAATATAAAAGGTAAAACTCATAGCTTAGAATATCAAAGTCGGTGCATCCTAATTTAAAAAGAAAACGGAGAGTTGTGAAAAAAATAGGTACTGGCTATACTTAAGATTAATTAGTTATTTACAGCGCTTGATATCACAGAGTGCTAGCTTTTATTTTTATGCAATGCGTAGGATTAAATAACAGGTACCTAGTCAAGAAAAGTTCGCGGCTCTTTTTAAGTGTAATATTTTTGGCAATACTAAACTTAGGCGGGAATGTAATATATTGTTTAACAACTATCTGGGCCTTATTCAATAAAAGTAATTATTGTAATTTTCAATTGCAATTTCCGATACATTACTATCAATGTTAGGCAACTTGTTGTTATTCATGTAATACGCTCAAACATAAACAGCAACATACGTCGAATTGTAGTTGTAAATTACAATAATTGTAAGTTTTATTGAATAGGCCCTTGGTAATAGCGGTAAAGTTAAAACAAATTAATAATTGTCTTGCTTTTGCATATTTTAATAATTTTTATTAGATACATTTTGCAATATTTTTTTATAAGGGTTCAGGCCCTTAACGAAAAAAATATGAATGCTGCTAGTGCTCAAAAGATGGTTTGTAATGTTTATGAAAGAAGATGCTTGAATACAACTGCAAAAAAATAGTTAAGCAGATTCAGGTCTTGTACTCGTAATTTTGATGATAAAGATGTTCCTCGCTGTGGTATTTTTATTATTTTTAGTACAAAAAGGCCGTAAACTTTTCCGACTACCTAATAGAATTGTTCTCAATATCCACTATTTGTCTGGTTTGATTTATATTTTTTATCAGTGATTTTTTTTTATTTTTTGTTAATACTGTCATCCAGTTATACATGCCGCGTTTATGCAGTAACTTTAACTTTTGCTTGATTATTGTGTCGTTTAATACACTGTACATAAATCCAAAATATTCAAAGACCTTACTCCGTTAAAGCTGCCTCCACGGCCTGTTTATCATCTTCGCTGTAATGTCACTACAATAAATTGTCTGCTCATCCGACCGTCACAAACGCAATGTAAAATGCATGCGACAATGTTCAGGAATTTACACATACTTAGTATTACTTAACAGACACTTTTAGCAAATAAGAACCTTGTTGTGAAGAAATAGAAGTTGACGCGAAGGCACATTTAAGCTTGTGGCATTTAGAAGACTATGATAAAGTCGGACATGGTCTAGACTCAGTGGCGCCATCAGTTATTTTCTAGACGTTATTGGAATTGGAGGTTATTTTGAAAATATTGCAAGAAAAATACCATGAGGAAGTCAAATGTATACGATACTTTAAACAAAAGTTTAAAATCTGCTTTCTTAGGCTCGGTTGCATCATCTTAATTTAACTATAATAGTACATGACACAAACTTATCTGAGCAATTGGCCAAAACTGGAACTAAGTGTTATTACATTATTGTTACCTAGGTTACACCATAGATGACAGCGACGCTGTCACCGAGTCAGATAAGTTTGTGTCTGTTAATGTTAAATCAAGATGATACAACTCAGCCTAAAACTTCAATCTGTATGATACTGAGAGGACTTATGATTCTGACACATGGTTTCATTTGAAAAAAAAAATCGATAAAACGATCTATACTGTATAGAATGTGATAAAACCTACCGCAATACAGATTTTCAACACTAACAACTATAACAGTATCAGCGACCTCGTTTACTTTAGAACTAACATTCATGTATTTTTTAATGCAAAATTCCGCAGCGGATTCCCCAATTTACTGGTCAATTCCATTCCCTTAAATAAAAACCAAACGGACTAACAAAATGTTGACTCAAATCAAAAGTTTCAATGATGATAACTGCATTGAAACCTGGTTAGAGCAATAGCGATAAAAACTTTTGCTCAAATAATTTCAATTCATATAGCAAATGTTGAATACTGATTCAGGGTTAGTTCCACCATAATATTGATTCGTACTCCTTTAACCAAGCCGGCACGCTTCGGAAGACATCAAAACATTCCGCTCACAGGAAACTTTCCGATATTTTGTACCCCCCCACGGGATGAACGATTTAATTTAGCTAAGTAAACGTCTGAAAATTTATAAATTATGCAGAATACTTCCCGGATGATACCGGCGCTTGGAAAATTAAGAATTTTCCGCTTTCGATGTTTGTACGTCGAGTTCAGTCAGAAAGGCGATCGGTTTTTGTTGTAATATAAAGAAAAGTCTCTTTCAAAATATTATTACTCACATTTTGTACTTGTATCAAAGAAGGCGAGTATTTTATAACGTGTTAATTTATCACAGAAATCATAATTTTTATTCGTCAATCAAAATGGATTGGTTTAGTTCATGGTTCATACCAACTTATCCAAACTGATAATGTTGCCGTCCTTGTTATTTATAGTTAAACAACAGTGTCAGTAGGTTATTAAGCCGTTATGAAATAAAATACTGTCAACGCCAATTAACTACGTGAAAATAAATATGCACCACTCGGACGATAAAAAAGTCGTGATCGGACATCAAAATGCCAGGCCAATGGCATTTACCGACGGATGGCCGTTGAACGGAACGAAATGGCATTTTTTAAAGTTCACTCAGATGCCTTTTGACTTTGCTAATAGCATTCTGTGTCATAGTTCAATTTTTCACTGCGTTTTGCCAGAAAGCTAGTAGATGCTTACATTTTTTTGCACTAATTAATTCTCGTTTTCGTTCAATTTAATATGTTTACCTACTATTTACTGTTCGTTAAGCAAATCTACACGAACGCAAATAACACGAAGTACAAACTATTTTAAGCCTGAAACAACTTTGTTATGCCTTTTAGACACTTCTGACGGAATTAATGAAATTCTTCACTCTTCCAAAACAGCTTATACCGAAATCAACTTTACTGCGTCAGTATTACGTTACACATCCGCTATGGTTTCTAGAACAGCACTAAGAACTACACACGGAGGATTATGCTTTATGTTAATAGTTATAAGTGTTGTTTTCGGATGTGGTTCATCAAGTGTTTCGGAGTTCTCCCCTACATACCTGTCAAAGAGCCAGTGAGGCTTGAAGATACGCATATCGTTCGCATCATCTCATTCATCCCTCGAGAGTCGCGTGATGTTTGTTATCTACTTCAAGTGAACTGACAGGTCGTTAAACGTGAGGTACGGGAAGAGCAAACACTGCCGAAGAATGTTGGGTGGAATGTAAATCATTTCGGACTGGAATATGATGAGAATGGGGCATAAAGGTTCATCAGCGTTTAAAGCGACTCGTAAGCTGGGGGGTTAAACATTAAACAATAAAATGGGTTCTGTTATATTTAGAATGTCATCATCATCATCGACTTTCTAAATAATTGTCATAGATTGATTGGATGGACTCATGATCCGTTACGAAGATTTTACAGATTTATTTAAATTTATTGGTTTGGTCCGCTACAATTTGCATTGTGCGGTGAGCTAGATACAATTTATAACCACTGGCCTGTCAATAGCTAATTATGGCTATAAAAAGTGCTTTTGTAAAATATTCCAAACGACATAAAATTTTAAGAGGAGCTAGTTATTTACCTTGCTGCATCAACGTCCACTCATTCGTGAGTCACAATCACAAAAGAGTCAATCACAAATTCAAATTCAAATTGAAAAATTATTTATTCAAATAAGCTCTCATACTCGTAATCCTACCACTCATTATGACGTCTTTTAGCTGACAAGAAAAATGAGCGCAAAAAACTTATCGGCTATATCAGAAGGAACGATATTTACAAATATGTATGTAATATAATATATCATTTCCAGACATTATATTCATACATGTTACAATTAGCATAGATTAATAAATAAATAACATTATTTAATTAGCTCATTTATACTGAATCAATTTACAGGGTTCAAGCTTAATAATAAAAATTTAAAGTCATGATTTAGTCTAGGCTGTTACGAAAAAAAAAATCAATTCATACAATTCAATAAACGTTAAGATAGGTAGGAAAAAGCAGACCCATTCCCACTGGCAGCACTCGTTCACGAGCATGACGCATGAACCAGCTACCGCTTCGCTCAACCATAAAATTTCTTACCAAAAGATTTCTTTCGTAATCAGCCAATCAGAAGCATTGGTCACCACTGTTGATAGAAAATATTTAAATCCTGAAACTCCCATATCCCAACCTTAAAACCCGTGAGTTCATTTCACTGAAAATGTATCCGTCAGCTAATGCGTAGGAAGCGAAGTAGACTAACCTCATTAATTTCATCAAAACCCGTTGTTCGGAACTGCATTAGTCTGTGTCTCCCGCCCATCTCCCTCATTTGCTATTGTGTCCCGCTCAACCTGAGATGCACTGATAAATGGCAGATGTGAATTTAATTTAAAAGTTTCTGGCACCGTCTCTCCAAAATGTATCATGGTGAAAACCTGTCCAAAATTTAGTAAACTGGTATTTTAAATTTATAACTGAACACTCTGGATAGCCACGTAATTTGTTGTTTTATGGTTAAAACAGCTAAATATATGTTACGTCTAAATGATGGTACTGTTTTCTGTTAATATAAATCAATTATGTTTTGATCGATTTCAGTACTAGCATTAAATACACATCAAAGTGATTATTATATTGCTAGTTTATCAAATATGTGTCTGAACTTATCGTAACCTAACTACTAAACAAAACCTATAGCCATTTACGGTCATAAAATCAAATGAGTGTGCCATACCCTTCACCGTGCGCGATAACTGTAAATCGATGGTTCGAATAACAATAAAAAAATATCGGGTGGCAAAACAAATGACGCTTCGGTCGCGCGCAACAGCGGAATGTCAACAAAGTCGCTCGCGACAAAACAATTTGTCGCTGCCCAGTGTGCAATCACCGACGCGCACGGCGCACGAATGGCAATCAGTTATGAATAGAAGGTTTTTTGCTTTTGTAACTGAAATAGCGGGACACAGTTGAATAATTTTGAAGTAATGAGCGTTAGTTATGCTTATAATCACAAACAGCTACCTTTATCGCGACATCGTGGGTTGTTTTTTTATCTGACAGTTAAGTCCATGTAGGTACCAAGATAACTAAGATGGTCTAACGACTGGTTATAACTTGTCTGTAGTATGTTTTACTAAACACTAAACCTAATCTTAATAATTATTTGGTTAGTCAGTCTTAAAATTGGTTTTCTTGCCTAACTCATTTTCATCAAAAATTGAATTGATGTTATGAACTTACTATTACATAAGACAAAATTAACCTTCTAAACTCAGTAAAAAGCACAATAGTCTTTTTAACTTCCATTTTTGTTACAATAAAACTCTACGTCTCAAGCTTCCTTAGTAATCTCGTTCGTCTGAGGGTCAGGCTTTGAACTTATGTCTTGCTCGTGATCTCCCTACACATCGCCTGTTCTAACAAGTCGGCAAACTTTTATGCGAATTCTTTAAACATTTTAGTGGCATTAAATAAAACTTTATTGCGACGGCTCTCGCTATTTCTTGACAATTTGAAGAGCCACTAATTTATAATATCTGCAGTCGTGTCAATCGCACTAAAATGTTTAATACATTGATGATGGCGGAGTAATTTCGAACAAACCGAGCAATAATTCGTTACACACTGTCAATATCACGGGGTCCCAACGGGATCGTGTGCATTGTCCTGTTAATTATCTCGTTTGATTTTATTACGTTTATGTGAAAACAACCGGCTTGGAAATTAAAAGGTTTTAGAGGTGCGGATAGCACCTATCTTCTGGTTTAAAAAAAATACAAAGTATTAAACTATCTGTCAGATTTGACACTGGAACATTTAAATACAAACTGTGTAACAGGGCCTTTAAATTTAATAGTGAATGGGCAAGGAGTTTTAAAATTAATAATGTACAAATAAAAGTATAAAGAATTAGACCTCTGCCTCATTAAGACGCCATGGCGACGTAGCCGGCTACGTCTCCAAGCAGTTAATATTGAAATGCGACGTTGCCACACCGTCGCCAAGTGAGTTAGGTAACATACATTTCAATATTAACTGCTTGGAGACGTAGCCGGCTACGTCGCCATGGCGTCTTAATGAGGCAGAGGTCTTTCTGATTTGTGGTAAAGTAGCCATAGTAAGAACTAATCAAAGTGTAATTGTTTCTTGTCATCGAAAACTATTGCTCTGTCTCTTTTAATAGTACCGACTGTTTCAGTATTCTACAGTTTTACATGTCGTTGGCAATTTACGTAAACTCTATCAAGTGGTATTTAAGAAATACAATGCAGATAAAACGTTTCAGGTAGCTCTTTATGATCGGACGTGTTAGGAATAATTTGACCAGTGTTTGCGATGAGTCGGGATCGTCTATTCGACACTAAAAATATTTTATGACTGTGCAAGTTAAGGGGTCAACCTATTGTGTTCCGATTAAACGTTATTGTTGAGAAGTTATATGCAATGTGTGATATTTTGTCTAAAAAAAGTGGTTCCATTCAGTCGTTTGCATGTCGGAGTGCCGGTTCTCGGATGGCATGAGTATGGGATTTTTTTAACTATTTGCGAGTAAAAGGTAACGCTGGCGAATGCTTAATAACACCTATTTGTGACGATTATTATTCTGATTATAGGTAACAACACATGGTTCGAAACGTTTCGTAAGGACATATCCCTCGGTACGCGCCCGCCTTACGGCTCGCGTACACCAAAACCGTCATCGGCCGAAGTTTGCTCGGACGACGACGGCCAAACTCGGACGATTGAATCAAACACTTTTAAACGAATGAGAGCACGTACAACCTAGTATAAATAAGTCTATGACACCAACACGACCGTCATCGTCCGATGACGCCCGATAACGGCCAATCAACCGTCGAGTCCGAACTTGTTGGGGTTTCTCGCCACTCTGCCGGGCGGCTACAGTGCAAATTGAATGGATGTCGCAGCCAAATAATTAAGCAACACAGTCAACTACAGAATACCGGCAACGGTACACTGTTGCAGTGTAAGCACATAGACGTCCGTTACTCGTTCGGGTAGTTCTGTCCGCCATCAGCCGATAAAATCGGTTTTGGTGTACGCGAGCCGTGGGTATAGGGCCCGGCAGGATCTTGAGCGGTAAAATACAAACGCAGAAGTATAGCCGTCTCTATAGTAGCAATTGAGCCGACTATCTGCGCATTAAACACTGCTCAAGATTCGTGCCGAGGCCTGGTAGCTCTCTATGATTTACTCCTGCGCCGATACCAGCCAGCCGCACCGAGATTCTACCAAAGCTTTACGTACCCAGCTCGCTTGTACATGTAGCTTGCGTTTCGTTGCATCCATAATTATTAAAATGACCCGACAACCATTCCAACATTAAGGCCCACTTGCAGTAACATTTACTAAATCTCGATTTTGTTAAACCTAGATGTAGCCCTTATGAAACTGTCAAAATTTTAAATGTCGATTTAAAAATTTGACATATTCGTATGAGTAAAGTCTAGGTTTAGCAAAATCGAGATTTAGTAAATGTTGCTGCAAGTGGCCCTAATATATTTACACTAGAAAAAAAATTGTTTCCAACCGCTTGCTGGCGTTATTTTTTTTAATATTTTTTGCTGTGATTTTCAAAACAGAGAACATGCGATATAAATACTCAACAGAATTGATTGAACACAATCAGCTCTCAATCGTATGAAGCTTATCCTGACAAAACCCAAAAGGCAACAATTTATACAACGCGGCCTACAAGCTTGTATGGCACAATGGGTCCAAATCAGTTCTTCAAACAAGTCGGAGCTGCTACTGATTGCGAGGTGATTGCGTGAGCCGATCGGCTGTGTCTACAAGTTGAGAGTAATGAGCGGCTTTCACAGCCTGCGTTGTGTGGCTCGAGTCATAGGTGACAGCGATAAAGCCAGATGAATTCATGTGATGAGTGCTCTTGACTGCGTGAACCGATAGGCAAGTCTACAATTTGAGAGTTACGAGCAGTTTTCAAATACTGCGTTGTGTGGCCCGAGTGGCAACAGCGAGAAAACAATTAAAGTATATAAAATTGGTGGGTGGTGAAATGACAATTCATCTGGTTTGAATTGATCAGTGCTACTCTTTGCATCTATTGTTGGTTTAGATATTTTCTAGAGAAAATGGTAGTACTAGTTCAAAGTCTGTGTTTTTAATTCGAAAGTTTGTGACTTACTCTACAGGTGCTAGTTGTGGAAGACACTTGTTTGTTTCGTCACTCGAGTTTGTTAGTGGTATTGCTGGCTATTAAACTGATCAATAAAGTCTGTTGCGCTATTGTCCCTCGGGACTTTGTTAAATAAACGTTTATATCTTGCTAACCGAGCTTTGATATTTACGCCGTGTTTTAGGTACGTCGTAATCTGATCTCTGAGGTCTGTTTTTTTACAAGTGTGTAAGGGGAACGCTTCCAAAAAGACAGGTGATAGAGTTACTGATACTGAATAAAATAGCATAATTTTTTTTTATATAAGTACCGCCTTTTTACTGTCATGGTGTGAAATAAACTTATTACAACGTCTTTAATAAAAAATATTGTTGCTATGTTTTTGTAACTACACGTCATCAATCGAAAATAAATCAGCTGATCCGATCCGGTTACTGACCCGCGCAAGACTCATACGGAAGCCCCCTTACGCCCTGTATAGAAAAACCTTAGGCGGTTCTCACACTGCGCTGCACACCGTGGCGGCCGAAGATACTTAGCGGAAAAATATGTATATAGTGTCGCGCGTGTTTTATACAAACTTTACACATTGGTTACGCTCGCCTGCTCACTCTCCTTGCCCGCTTGCTTGCAGAGTGACTTGCGCTATATGTACATTTTTAAAATCTGCGGTCACGTGTGACGCAGTATGGTGCCCGGAGTTGTGATATTCATCATGAGGACACTTAAAATCAGAATGATTTTTATTTATTGATCGAGCGAGCGCAAACGTCTCCATCTCAACATGGGCAAAAATGTTTTTGTATGTCTGTCTGGCTGTCCGTCTGTTCTCCTCTACAGGTCACATTACTCAACCGATTGAAAAAGTTTGTAAATTTTTGAGAGCAGTTTCGTTAATTATATATACAAGGTGTTACAAAAAAAAAAGTAAGTATTTTTGTAGAAAAGGTATTTCGAAATTTTTCGAAAAAAAACCATATAATTCTGCCATTTTGAAAAATGTTCAAAAATGTCACAAACGCGAGGTCTACAGCTCACAAAACTAGTTTGTTTAAAGGTTATAATTGTGTAATTTCATTCCTGTTAAAATCCCGACCATTCGTGCACATTGTATGAATTAAATTCGATAATACCTCGCTTAAGAATCCGTCATTAATTCTGTTCCAGCAAGTACCCTCAAGCTCCGTTTGTACCAGTGTTTGTTTGATTGTGCTGTTTGTCCGCCGGACGGTGGACGCCGGACACCGGACAACACCACAATCCCATTAGCCGTGGGACGGATTGCTCGTTTTGGATTATTGAGGTCAATTAATTACACTAAAAGATTTGTTATTTATTTAGGTCTGTAATAATCTCTTGAATAAATTTCATGGCACGTGTATAAAAATAAAACTTACTGAAATTGCTATCTTTTTGCTTCTTTAACTATGAAGTCTCAGATGAGCTACAAATTATAGTGATACTTTTGTACAAATGTATAGTTAGACAAGTGAGTGTGTAGTACTAGTTTGGTGGTTGTGTAGTCTAGTCCTAGTGTATATGTGAGTGTGTACGGTAACATCATGGTTTGTTGCTAGCAGATCAAGTAATAAAAAAAAATTGTTTGTAGTTAACTTACGAGACAGTAGATAATTTCACGAAAATGAGCTTTTTACCTGTAACAAAAAACAATTCGTTACATTCAATTGCAGACCAAATACTTCCATTGCAGTATATTTCATATTTGAAACAGTCGGCTTCATCAGCCTGTCCTTATTAGATTTTCACAATCAATACCTAATGAATTCAATGAATTGAGTTTTAAATCGAAATTCAAATCGAATCGACTCTTCAAATTAGAAACACTCAGCAGGCATTGCATTTTTATACATAGAGTATACTATACATCCTATTCAAAGAGGGGGCAATATTCATGCCAAAACGAACGGATTGAGTAGCAGAAGAAAATGAAGGAAATGAAGAAGGCACGGCATAAATATTTATAAGAGGGGATGATATTCAAATAGGTGCAAATACACGGTACAAGTGTTGGAGGGTGCTTAGCTGCTAAACTGACGGGATTTACCATAGAGCTGAAATCTGAAAGACAGATGAAGTTAAAGTTTAAAAGTTTTGAAGGCCAAGTGAAATCGCAATATTAATAAAAATCAAATAAGTATAAGTATTATAAGTATTTGACAACATCACATACATTGCTCCGATTCCAAAGTTAGTAGCTAAAGCACTTGTGTTACAGAGATCAGAGACAACGGTGGTATCACAAACACCCAGACCTGAGCCAATGTAGAAAAGTTAGTTTTCTAAATTGACCCAACCGGGGATCGAACCCGGGACCTCAGGGATGGCGACACCTCGAAAACCAGTGTACAAAGCCACTCGACCAATGCTACTCATTGCACGCAAAAATAGCAATTTCTATTTTTCGTTAGTTGATAATATGTATTGTTAGTTGATAATAATATGCATAGGCAATGATGAGTTTGTACATCAACAGTTGAAATTCATAATTATTTTCCTATATTTTTAGAGCTGAAAGTACTGACAGTTGTTACAATATTCAAACACTAAATCAATTGATGTCAAAATATAAACTGTTTTTCATATATTTTAATTAAATTACTAGGTACTCTTAAAAATTCTTATTGATAGAGCACCAATGAAACCAAGTCTTAAAATATTTACAAAGGTCCATTTGTGGTTAAGTTAAATTAAATTATTAAAGCAATAAGTACATCTCTTAATTATTTCATGTCATGTCTCCCACATTCTTAAGTCTACAGAGTTCGTCAAGCACGTCCTATGGAAACAGTGTGGGTCCAGATTATTGCTACCGCTTAAATATTTCGTGTTATTAACATTAATCGAATGGGGGTGAAGTTGTGGCCCCCAGTGATCGGGGTTAAGGAAGGACTTTGTTTGATTATCACTGACTGCTTCAATGAAAATAGGATTGTTTATTTTTTTACTACTTACTACTTGTTTATTTTATTACTTATTTTTATCAGCCAGTCTTATTTTTAACATGTTTTTATTTTATTACGTTAATTTACCTCTAAAGGTAAAATTTATTAAATTTTTGTTCGTAAATCCTTCTCATAATAATTATGAGAACCTTAATATCGTGAATCTTTGAAAAACAACTTTGTTATTAAATAGGAGCTTTATATTTCTATCTATTTTAATGGGTGCCCGAAATCTACATGCTTCTGTTAAAATGAAGGAAAAATAAATCTCACAATTTTTTTTCTTTGTGTTACTAGGTTTATTATTTGGGTCCTCTTTATTCGGATATTAACTGGAATTACTATAACTAAAAATAAAAATGAATATATATGGGACTGTTTTATAAATAGTCTGATAAGTCTATAAAGAGTGGAAAAAACCAGTCAATAAAGGTGATTTTTTTTTTCTAAATAACATAGTTATATAAATAGCCACTTTGTCCTAGACACGCACGACACGAACGACTAGAGGCTGGAGGTGGCATGCGACTAACGGTTATCCTTTTTATCGAATATTTTCTTGTGTCGTACTTTTTAAAGCGCGACTTTTCCGTAGTTGGGTTTTTGATTTTTTTTTAAGTTACGTTTCCAGTAAAACTTGCCATCATCAATATTTTAGTTTCTTTCCTTTCAACTACTGTCCTTTTTTCCCACCCTGTTTTGTTTGCATAAACTCGTACCAATTTCAAAATAAAAGACGAACAATGAAAGTTGAAAAAAAAACCATATCCCACCAGCAATCGCGACCGTTCAATTCAGTTTGCCCACAAGCCACCGTATGGAGCCGTCAGTCGGCGCGGCGACACGTGCCATTCATAAAGCTAAACTCAGATTCATATCGAAACTACGCTGTAAGGCACGCTGTACACTGCTTAAAGCTTTGAAGAGGCTTATAAAACTTTTTTTTTACAAATTAGAACAAAACATTTTGAGTGTTGAATTTATTCGTGTAAATTCCATATTGACATAAAATATCCGCTGCACTTTTGCTCATAAATACAATGGTTTCACAGAGATATATTTTTCAGTACAGTTGCTCGAAAATGTGCGCTTTCGATGACAGTACAGCGTGCGGAGAGTTGGTTTTACCACACGCCGAGCGTTATTGTTTACGGTTTTTTTATTTCTATTACAATATGTAACATACTGTCTAACGCCCTTACTAATAAAGATTGTATAACTTAATTATTTCACTGTGAAAATATTTTTATTTCATAATGTTTTCTCGCAAAAGTGTTGAAAAACGTCGTATGGTATACGTAACGGTTGTTAAGGTTTTTAAAACTCGTGACGACTAGAATCCGAGCCACGAAAACCTCTTTAGCGACCTTGTATCATAAACTACTATTCATTGTGCATTTTACAGGTTTCCAAAGAAACTGCCAAAAGTTTGTCATTTGGAAAACCAACGATGTGTGTCGAATTCGAACTTTACTAGTCGTTGCACTGCCAGGAGATTTTGCCAAAAAACGTTAATAATAGTAATTTCACCTCTCGTTTAGTTACAGACAGTAGATTTTTCAGAGTTTTCTAACTAGAAATAAGACTTCTTAATTTGAAGTTTGTTGGAAATAGTTTGACGAATTCACACTTAAAGAATATTGCCACATGTCTCGAAATGTAATTTAGAATAATCATCTACTTTAAGTTCAGTAGACATTAGACCTTAGCCCCGCGGTATCTACAGAGCTCCAATATCATTCATGTAGCGGCACACGGCTCGTATCGATATTTCATATTTTTTTCCAAACTACGATCACTTTAAATTCAAGAGATACCGAACTGATATGAATTTGTTGAGATTTCGTTTCACGATCGACGATATTGAACGTCTGGTGCTCCATTGCTGATATTAAATATGATTTTTATATTATTTAGTCATACATAACGTTTATTAGTCTGAATCAGATTTTTACTACTCAAAAAAAGGACATTCAAATGTAGAAACTTTTTGCAGTATTTTTTTCTATTCGTCCCATTGTGATGTCAAATTTCAACCTTTGTTATCTGATCTAACTAATTCACCATTACTAAACTTTAAACTGACATTAAACTACATTTGTGTTGAAGAGAAGTCAAGCGATCTGTTTATTTCATTATTGGCATACATTGATGCTTCCTGAAGTGACACCCCCATTCCTCTAGGATATTCGTGGAATTCTATATCGAATACAATTTCCGGAACGAAATAATCCTTCCCGTCTTGCGAGTAGGCTGACGGCTCCAATATGACAGTAATTGTATTTTGTGTCTAAGCTAGTTAGTTATTCATACACTCAAATTTAGAACTGAATCAGTCTTGCTAATAAATAAGGTTTATGAGCTTAAAATAACTATATAATTATTAATGTAATCGAATTGGTGGCGGATGCTATGGTATTTTGAGCACGATAGAAAACGAGTTATTTTATTTAAAAAAAAATCAGTGCCAGCTTTATGGCAACGCGATGCGACATACGGTAGGTCTACAGACCTACGTATTGGCAACTATTGCTTCAATATACATACCAAACATTCCATTAAAAACGTTTTTTCTCTAAAAATTTACTTTTTATTCGTGACTTGTGACTCTTCGTGAATAAGATTTGAAGGCAGGACTTTTAAAATCCTAGAAGGAGATTTAGAAGGACATATATAAGAAGGGGCAAATGTGTATACGTTAATTGATCGACAGCCAGGCCAATTATGTATACAAATGGAAATTCGCGTTCAAAAATCTTTTCAGAAATAAAGAGCTGAAATGGTTCCACTACGCCCTTTCAACTGAAAAGCTAATGCATTCGACGCACTCAATTCGCACAATATTATTACCCTGAATGCATGCGAAGTGTGAGGCGAGCGAAGCAGGCGTAAGTGGGATGACTAGAAAGCGATATCGATGTTTGCTATCGATAAAAAGTTTCCTTAACCAAAAGCTGAAGGAATATGAAAAGCAAATATATTTTGCTATGACTGCGAAAGATTTAAAAGTGTACTTCATATTCAGAATAATAAGCATTAAGTTATTCTTTACCTTACTTACTAACTTAATGATTGAAAGTCAAAACCAAGAGATATACCTCTAGAAGGCTCAGTATTGACTTAATTTTGGTTGCATCTCTATAGTGATAGAATGTTTGTTTCTTCAAAGTTTCTAATTTTGATGAACAAATCGAATGCATTGCAGGTTGCATGGCAGTGTTATTGCAGGCAGACATTGAAGGTGCTGCTCATCTGTTTTAAGATGTCTAGTTGATGAATCATGGTTGATGGTTTACTACAAGCATTGAAAACACATGTAAATAATAACACAAATCCAACAAAATGGTCAATACAAAAAGTTTATCGATAGTTGAACAATGTAAAGTACAACACTAAACTTACGAAGCGGTTTCCGGCGCAGACGGGAGGGCCTGCAATTGAGTGCGTTTTTATTTACATCCCCAATTGTGCCTTAAGTGGGAGGAGGGGGTTTAGGCCATTGTGGATTATCAGGCGCACTGTTTTGAGTGGCCGACGTAATTTCACTTTTGATGTCCCGCAAATTGAACGAAACGAGTACACTCAGACAACGCGAAGTTAATTCGCGAGTGAATGGAATTGGTTTGTTCAATACAAATGAAATTAGGGAGGTTTACTTTTGTCACTTAATAAGAGCAGTTACGTTTTCTGTTTACCTTTTTAGTAGACGGTACAATGTTGAGCTGTAATTTAAGCAATTGATTCAACAATGAAACTTTTTTATCAGCTTTCCCATTTTTTTAGAGAGGTTATAACTTTTTTTCTGGACATAATTCGATGATATATTTTATAAAATTAGAACCAAATCCAGTAACGTCTATTTAGGTATTTTAGTTAAAGTTCCGGATGAGCTATTCATTCATTGTGTAAATGGCTGGTGGGTTTTTGTTCTCGTAAAATTAAATCTTGGTAGGTAGCTTGATAAGTCATAAGGTTTTGAAAGTTTCTATTTTAAACTCGAATAGGAAATAGTAGTAATAATAACAATTAGTAGTCAGAGTTATTTTTTTATTCACAACGGGTTAGCGCTTGGCCTTCACCTCACCTGATGTTAAGTGACGATAAGGCCGAAGGTGGAAGCGCACTACACCCCGAGTCCTCATCACTGAGGAACTGGCTATCTTTTTTTATTTTTTTATCCCGTATTGTTTAGGGGCTTTTAACACATAAGGTCATGTCAGCCCCATCATAACCTTATCCAAATAAACCAATATCAATTAGAGCAATAGGACAGGTAGTCTATCCTATTACTCTACTTGCTATACTATTCAAAGCAAAAACGTATATAGCCTCATCGCTGGTGGGAGAGGACAGAATGCCGTGGAACATGCTTACATTTCTTGCATTTATGTTTAGTTCTGCCATCACCTCTCGTCTCATAATCTCGTTTTGGGCACACTCCACCAGCAAATGGTGAACTTCTTCAATTATATATCAACTATCTTACCTCTAACTACCTTTTTTTAAATTGTTGCCATGACGTCAGACTTAGGTAAGATGGTGGTAGCTAGCCAGGCGGACTTGAAATAAGCCTCTACCACCAGCCAAACCGAGTACAAATGTGCCCCCTCCTGGGAATTGAACCCGGGACCCCAGCGTCTTACACGGGTGGGCGAACCAATAGACCACCAGAGGCGGTTGATATGGAGATAAAATTTCAGGAAACAGAAATAAGTTAAAAATTATACTGCTATTCCCATATTATACGCTATACTTAAAATAAAATATCCCCACACAATACACCAATACCGCAGGTGACGGTCGACCCGAAAAAAAGTAATTTTGTTGTGCCTCGAGGCGGTCCAAAAAAACCTCCAGATTTACTCCGAGTTTTTTTTAACGTGCTCTTATTTTGCAGAGTTTGTTCCGCCTTTGTCTCCAAGATTCGGTTATTTTTGGAATAAAAGTATGAGGCATTGGCGTTAAGTTTTAACTAAGTAATTTTATGTTTTAAAATGGTGTATGTTTAAGTAAACATATTATCTTTCATTTCAACGTATAAAATGCTGAACCAATTATGAAGGTTTTTTTAAGGATATAGATTGGACCTTTGAAGATGAACACAAGCTGCTTTTTTATTCCAGAAATTTCCAGAGGAAATAAAACTAGTTAAATAAAACTTTATTTAATTAGTAGCGCAAAAAGTGGATTTCTACGACAGAACGAATCTCGTTTTAATACAAATAATTATCTGGCAGATTTAAGCGAGATAACTACTCACACTTAGTTGAATCAGACTGAACCACTAGTATACAATACTAAATACAACTTTTAATATGTGACCAACTCTGAATTCGCGAAAAATGATGGAGATGGGAAAATTGTTTATCGGACCATAAACTGACCAACTTTTACTATGGGTCCAAAAATCTGCTGTTTCATAAATTTAATATCTTCGTCATTATTTTTTATATGAGACAGCTGATGTTTGGTCTTATAGTAAAAGTTGTTCAGTTAATGGTCTACGGAAGCGATTTTCCCATTTTTGGTTTAGTATATAATTATCTTTTTTTAATATTTATTACTTCGTTTCAAAGCAACTGTATCGTTTGATCTGCCGTCGCCAGTAGATCTGTAATTTAGAGCCTTGCAAAAATCGCCGTTGATCAAGGGAGGTTTTAATTTGACCGATTCAGCGCGCACAAAGAGGTCCCGCCATACTAATGCAAATTACAATCCTTGATCGGATTCTGGAAGAATTATTCAAGGAAAGATATTATCTTTAAATATTTCCGTTTTGAAAAATAATGCTGAAATGAAAGAAATCTTAGTTGTTTGTATATTTTAAAACTTGAACTGTGTGTAAAATAAAAAAAAAATGTAATGACTCTAACTTATTGTAAGTACAGTCAGCATCAGATATTTGGACACACACACAATAAAAATACTAACAATAAATTTGCCAATAAATAAAAAACATATTGTTATCTAAAATGTGTAATCATAAATTTTGGAAGATGTTAATACTTAGTACATAACAACTTCATAGAACATTCCAAGGGCATACCGTACCCACCCATAACATTTTAGATGTTTCCAAATAGACATTTTGTCTATATCATTACATATTTTAAGTCATAGACGTTATAAGCTGCTCTCAACGTTCAGATATATATGAGCTATAATGAGATTATACCTATGCTCTTCTTATAGGAACAGCATCTCATGTATGATCTCAAGATAGCTCTCAACGTTAATAGCGGTTTATTATACGGGCCATAAAGTTAAGAATGTGCTCTTTCTTAAAAAACAGTTGAATGCCGCCTTACTTGAATCATTTGTGAAAAATTTATTCTCAGAAAACAAACCCAATCGCCTTATTTAATTATTGCACCAAAGGGTAGTACAGTATTATTTTCTATCATCGATATACATCACTTATACTTAGGTATATAAACCATTGAAATATAATCTGTGTGAATATTAATGAGTCAATTTTTTTTTTATTCTGTGAAGTAAATAAGTGATTGGCATGTATACAAAAAGGAAAAAAATCTTTACCACAGCTTTTTAATCCTTGGTGCCTGAAAAACGATAAAAAGTTTTCAACTCTTTTAACTCCTAAGTGTGATTTTATCAAAACCAAACAAGTGGTTAACAAGTTATTATGCAAATAGGTGACACGGGACACCTTCGTCGTAATTAAGCGATCGCGGGGGAGCAGCGGTTCATTAAATTAACGTTATAACGTTAAAACGCTATAACATTACAAACTTTAACAATTGTTATAGCGTTTTTGTCAGATGCGCGTCGGACGGAACGTAAATTGTGCTAAAATTAGGTTTGACGGGCAAAGTTGGTACATTACAGTTTCTTGGGTAGAATATGATTCTAGGGGTGATCACTTTGATAAGGAAGCGGTTACACATGTAGCGAAAAGAGCACAGGATAGTTGGTATTGTGTGACTTTAGAGACTGCCTACTCTGTTTCAATTTTTTTTTATTTGTCTACTACTTAATGAATGGAATGTCTTAACCCTTAAAGCAATTTTGTCCGTTTTTCGTGACACCTAAAATGCATCAGCTATTGCGTTTACTAAACGCAAACTGTGTCTGTTTATGAACGGAGCGTGAATGCGGTGATATATCTGTCTCGCTCGCACACAGACTCCCCGTCATGCGCGTCACAACAAGAACCGTTGGTCATTCGAAATCATACATCGCGACGCTCTGCAGTAACGTGTGAATATTCGCAAATTTTTGAGTGTAATAATGGTTAAACCAGTGAGAACTACAGTTATTTCAAGAAAAGGTGAGTTGTTTGTTTATTTTTGACCGATAAATAATTGTTTTTCAAGTAAATTTGTACTACTATAACGCTAAATATAAAGTGTCACTTTTAACGGACGTCGTCGATTTACCAATACCTTAGGTGCTATTGTTTGTGTCCCAAATAACGGACCTTGCTAGATATACTAACAATTAATAATTTATATGAGTGCCAAAGCTTATTTACTAAAATTTAATATAACTGATACTTTTGGTGATGGATTTTATATATGAATGGCTTACTATGGTTGTTATAGGTAAATCTGCATGTAATCAAAAAGCATGGCGTGCGCAAAGAATTTTGGCAATGATTCCACCTTCCGATTCCGAATTATCAGACGTTGAGAATGACGAGGATAATGAAAAAACTGTTTTGTCACATCTGCCATTAGACGATTCGTCTTCCTGCCGAACTCTTTCACCGGGTTTGGAATTTTTTTTAGATATTTTTGACGACGATTTTGAAACTACAGGAAGTCCTTCCCTATTAAATAATAATGATGATATTCCCATTTATACTCCTGCATCGAATAACTTTACCCTTCAACCTTCTCCGTCTATAGTCACCATGTCAGCACCATCTCCAAATATTACGATTCCACCTTCTCTATCTGAAGTCAACACGTCATCACCGTCTCCAAGAATTAGTTCTAATTTACCGCCGCTTCAAGCGATTCCATCTCCAGCAACTCCTTTAGGAATTTCTACACGCCGAACAAGAAATGCTATAAATAAAAACGATAGTGCCCCTTCTACATCCATCGCAATTCGAAATAGGCGACGAAAACTTGAACAAATGGAATTTAAATTTAAACGGCAAAAATTTAACGCCCATGTTAACATAGCTGATTCAGAATTTCATCCTGCAATAGAATACAATGATAAAACTCCTACAGATTATTGGAAAATGTTTTGGAATGATGAATTATGGAACCATATAACTGAAATGACTAATTTATATGCTTTGCAAAAACATGGTAAAACAGTTAATCTAAATGTTAAAGATATAAAATCATTTGTCGGAATTGAAATTTTAATGGGCATTGTAAGCATGCCGGCTTACACGGACTACTGGGCGCAGGCTACGCGTTTTGCACCAATTGCCGAAGCTATGTCTCTCAAAAAATATGAACTAATCAGGGCATCCATACATTTCAACAATAACGCGGAGGATGATCATAAGGACCGTTATTTCAAGATAAGACCAGTAATGGAACACATACGGCAAAACTCTTTGGCCATCGAAGAGGAAAAGTCATATTCAATCGATGAAATGATGGTACCATACAAGGGTAAGAAAGCAGGCTCAAGACGTCAATATATGCCAAAAAAACCCACCAAATGGGGCTTCAAATTTTTTGTTAGAGCTGGAAATTCTGGGATAGTATATGACTTTTTTGCTTACGACGGTAGCAATAGCTTTGACGACGCGGAATTTACTGAGTGGGAAAACAGGTATCTCGGCATTGGTGGAAAAACTGTTATAAAATTATGTCTAAGCATTAAGGACAAACCGTTATCAACCGTTTATTTTGATAACTGGTTCACCTCTCTGGAGTTGATTTATCATTTGCGATATGAATATGGGATTCTTTCTTTGGGAACAATAAGAAAAGACCGGCTAAGAGGACAGACTATTGTCGAAGATAAAGTTCTAAAGAAAAAGGGTAGAGGTAGCTATGCGATGATTTCGGATAATAAAAATAAAATTTCTATAGTAAAATGGGTTGATAATGAGTGTGTAAACCTGGCGAGTTCATATTGTGGAGAAGAGCCTGTTACAAGTATTTTACGATACAATAAGGACGTGCGTGAAAAGCGGCCTGTTTCTTGTCCACACATTATCAAAGAATACAATAAAAAAATGGGTGGTGTAGATAAAGCTGACATGTTAATTGCTTTGTACAGGATTGCTATTAAAAGTAAAAAATGGTACCTCAACATATTCAGCCACCTAGTAGACATTTCCATAAACAATGCATGGCTTGTCTATAAACGCGAAATGCAGGAAATGGGTGATAATTCCATCGCACCACTGAAAAAATTCCGTATCCAAATCGCAAGTGCATTAATTAAATCAGGCCAACGTATAGGAATAGAAGTGGAATCAGAAAGTGTGCCAGAAATCTGTAGACCTGTAATCCCGAGACCACCACCAGAAATGCGACTTGATGGGATCAACCATTTACCAGATTTTACTACCCAAGGACGATGTCGTTTATGTAAAAAGGGTAAAACGATGATCGCATGCCTAAAATGTGAGTTAAGGTTGTGTCTTACACAAAAAAAGAAATGTTTTTTGATTTTTCATACCCAAAAATAAATGGTATGTAATAAATGGTATGTAGTATGGTTGGTATGTGCATGTTTTTTTTATTAAATTTATAAATGTCAATTTCAGGTGTTTTATTAAATTAGTATACATAACATAAATACTTAATTATTGATTATTACCTAAATAGTCTTAATTTGTACCCTTTATGGCAGTGTCCGTTTTATAGGACGATATCTAAAGAAATTACATCGTAAGGTAAGCGGTACTGTCCGTTATATGGGACAATTGAAATACCTACAATTTTTTTTTTTTTTTTTTTTTTTTTGTTAAGAAAACAGTACATTAAACCCCTATCGACAAAGTAAAATTGATTTTTATACAAAAATAAGTTTTTTTAGAGCTTTGCTGCTTTAAGGGTTAAGTAAGTAAGACTGTTTTTCAAGTATATCGACAGTAGAACAAGATCCTATATCATATTTCTCATCGTATAAATACAACACTCAAATATTAGCCGCGAACTTTATTTTTTGACAATTTACAAATAAAAAATTTCTCGCTTATCTTATCACAATGCCATTATTATAACCCCGAAACTGCCATCCCACGGAGTGGCATAAGAAATAACGCCACAAAACAGGTGGCAAGTTGGCGGGAAACTTGGCTAATTTTTACCGCTTTCCCCGCTTTCGGGGAAAATACGCAAATTCTGGGCCTTTTACGTGTAATTTGTGGAGCAAGTTTTCGCCTGTGGCGTTAGAATAACTTGAGGCTTTAATGCAGATGTCGGTTATGATTGAGAGGCCTACGCAAAATTTTGGACAAGGTCTAGGTTGGTTTGGTATTTATTTGAGAGTTTCATATAATTTCTTATTTACCTTACGAAACGCTTTAAAATAATTATATATTTTGACGACCTCCGTGGTGGAGAGGCTTTGTACACCGGTTTTCAAGGTGTCGCCATCTCTGAGGTCCCGGGTTCGATCCTCGGTTGGGTCAATTTAGGAAACGAACATTTCTATATTGGCTCAGGTCTGAGTGTTAGTGATACCACCGTTGTCTCTGATTTTCCATAACACAAGTGCTTTAGCTACTTACTTTGGAATCGGAGCAATGTATGTGATGTTGTCAAATATTTACTTTTATTTATTTATTTATTGTATAAACAGTTATATTAGGTATAATAACAGATTTACAGATCTCACTGACTATATAAAGGAATTCTATATCGAATTAATAAAATATTTCGTATGCGATTCAAAGGAAACTCTATATTATTTAAAAAAAAGTACCTTTTAAAATGCACGAACATTCGAACTCAGTTCTGGGGGTAAGTTTCGCTGTTCCAAAAATGTTACAAACTAACTTTCAATATTATTAGGTCACAGTTGAATTCCCAGCACTTTCATGGCCTCAAATGTATCATAATGGCTTCTAAGTTATTTTCTCTCAACAGAGGACATGAGGGTAATAAATATGAGTTCCGTACAATATCATTCGACCGCCATAATGCGGAACTCGTAAACCCACTTCACCGTCAAATGAAACTTTTTTATAGAGCAGAAGCGGAAATGACGAAATAATATCTATTGATATTTTATTATGTGGCTGTAATATCAGTTTTCTCGGCGACGGAGAAAATGTTGCCTTTTCTTACCAAAATAGTATGTTACTGATTGGGATTTTTTTGATATACTTATTTGAAAAAAAAAATCTGATTTTATGTATTTAATAAATTTAATATTTAAACAACCTGGGTGGTGCAGTGGTTAACATGCTGGTCTACCACGCAACAGATCCCAGGTTCGAATCCCGGCCGGGCAAAAATTTAAATGATGAATTTTAATTTTTGTGTATAATAAGTTAATATTTTAAAAAAGTATATAAATAGTATATCAAAAGCTTTGCTTAGTTTGGGGTTAGATGCGTATGGCGCTGTGTGAAATCGTCCAAGCATTTATTTATTATTATTATTATGTATTATTTAATAAAGCAACCAATGAGTCAGCTGCAATAAGCTGCAAAAATAATGCTGAGTGTTGTTTGTTAGAATAGATATAATATTTTCAACAAATTCGTTTTTCTAATGCTTCTACATAAATAAACGTTTTCGTATCGAGAATAAATTAATATTGCCAGGACGCCTTCTAAGTTTTAATTATATTCTAACTTATTTCTTAGAATATTATAAAATATACAGTAAAGAAAATTACCGTAGCTTACGTAAGAATTTAAATATTGCAGTTTATTTTCTTAGAGTTTAGAGTTTAGAGTTTACCTTTCCAAACTTTGAATTAAATTCAAAATAATGATTGTAAATTTTATATACTGGTAGCGCCTATTATTTGATATTAGTTTTATAAATCCATCCAGAAGTATTTTTTTTGTAAATAAAATAGTTTTTAGTAATTTTATGGCCAATAAAAATAAAACTATGTTTTTCCCTTTTTAATTTGGGAGGTTTTGATTTTATCTTCAGACCCCAGCTACCAAATCTTTCTTAAATCTTGATGATTAACAATAACATACTTAAATATTATTGCATCTTTTTTTATAAGAATAACTTATTTTTATACAAAAGACGTCTTAGAATTCTACGTCCTAACTACATAGGACGTAGAATTCTAAGCGGATGACGTCACAGGCTAGTCTTAATTAGAAGGTAACACTTCAATACGTAAGTATTTGAACCCTTTTCAAATTGAATTATGATTCAAAAAGCGCCCTCTATTCGCAGCCACCCATTCTGTCGGCTGTCCGCAGATCCTAACACAATTCACAACTTACAAAAGCGCATCCCACATAACTTTTCCCCCTGCAGCCTTTTGTTCACCATTGTGGCGCAGGCGGCACTGATAAAATATTCTAATTTCATTATTCACGGGTGACAGGATGTCTGTCACTGGCCAGTTTTGTTGCGATCTCCTTTGAGTCATTAGAAATAAAAAAATATACTTATTTTTAATTCATGGTTTTTTAGGCTACGTTAATTTTTATATAAGAAAAAGTATTAGGAAAACATGAAACATGATTATAGAGCATAAAAGCAAATTTTTAATAACTTTGCTGGTACTGGTAGCAATATTTTCTTTTGCTAAAATGTCTTGACTTAAGGAACGTAGTTACATACCTAATTGATAGTATCATCACATGAAGTCGGTAAAAAGAGATTTCGACACATTCCCGAACCTTGAAAAGAATGCAAAGAGATATAAAAGTCATAAAGTAAACCTAAATAAGATCTACGGCGTTAAATCTGAACAGAGCAAGCGATAAAGCCAGCAATAAACCATCGGGCAAGTGAGATCGTCGCTGACTCGACAAAACCCGCTTTGACTAATGGACTGTCAAAAGCTCTCGCGAGTCCATTCCGAACTGCTATATTGCCGTTATACGACTTATTGTGCTTAAGTGCACGCGACGGGTTAATAGCTCATAGAATTTTACTGAAATGCTCTTACTGGAATCGCAGATTAAAATAACCACGCTCGAAATTACGACTTCACATTTTTCGAACGTATTTAATATGATCTTGAAATGTTAGTTAATGAACAGCAGTCATTAATTAAAAGCCTACAAGCTTGGGAAGATGTATTGCGCAATTAAGTTAGTTACCTCAAAGTGAAACATAAAACATGCTATTTTGGTCACGGAGTAATGTTAACAATTCATTCTTGATGTTAGCGAAAACAACAGCGTTCGTTTGACGTTATTGTTCTTGAAAAGCTTTTCACTAATAAAATAATATTGCGACACAAAGTTCTTGTCTCAAAAATTGGTAAGCCCTTTGGCATCCAAAGCGACCCATAAAACCTCGCCCTCAAACATTCAATGAAGACGATAACAGGACAAAAGTATGTAAATAGGGTCACTGCCTCAAATGGACGATGCGTCAGACCTTTAATTTTTTCGGAAAACTCAAAAATAGCCCTTATTACACAAGCGTAAAGCGCAGGGTTATGTAAATTTGCACATGGTTGAGAGGATGTTTTCAGCCCGACGACTACGTAAACGTCCATAATATGGATCATTGACAACCCTTTAGATCGGAACTTCTATCGTACGATGTAAAAAATTTAAGGAAATTGACCCTTTAGTATGATCATTTGAATTTGACCAAAGCCTTTGATATTCTACGGACAGATGTTTCATTAAGATTTCAACAAGATAACCCACTTTTAATAATGATCAAATAAAGGATCAAGTGGATTTTCTTTTTACTTTACAAACTGTATTACATTTAAAAAGGAATGTCACAAGGCACTTCTTTGGGGTCAAAATTATATACAAAACATAGTTTAAAGTCAATACTCTAGAACAGAGTCGACTATTGTTGGCTGTCAAATATAATCCGTAAATTCTTATTCGGATTTCCAGAAGATAAAACATTCGAAAAGAGGATCAGAACAACAATGCGAGTAGTTGGAAACTTAACGGGACCGTGGCGATGAAACAGATTACCATAAATCAAAAGAGGGTTCTGCGCAGATGGCTAGTTCGTATTTGTGAATATCTGAAAGGCTTTGGGAAAAAAGCTTTCGAAACTTTTCGTGTGTATGTTTTGTGACAGTGAAAAACGAGAGTGTTTTGTCTATTAGATTTTATTTTTATTTTATCGTCAAAATTAAAACTAGGGGCTCTAGCTGTAGACCTGTGTTTGTAACATTTTTCGAAATGTCTTAAATATGTTTTTTCCCCATATCTCCGCCATTTTAATACGACCTGTAGAGGAGAACAAACTGACAGATAACATTTAAAATTAAAATATTTCGGTATAGCATTATAGTACCTAGTAGCTTTTCCATGTGTTGTATTACACTTAAAATATTGAAAATACTTGAATGAATTGTTTGTTAAATTGGTGATTACCTAATGGACATAACTTTTTTTGTCCGTTTTGGAGTAATTATTATTTGACCATAGGTAAAAAAATTCTGCTTATAAAATAGACGGAAATTATGTTACAGTAATTCAAATTCAATGATACTCTCTTGAATCACTTTAAGGCAGTAACTTTTTAATATAGGCTTAGGAATATATTTTTAAATATATTTTGGTTAGTATAGAAATAAAAAAATATGTGATACTAGCCAAAGCTATATCCCCAGTCAGTACTGTAGTCCCTCAACACTTATTTGCTTTGCAAATGAAGCGATGTAGTGTCAATAATCGCGGCGGTTTTGTTCAGCGCTGAAAAGTTAATCTCGACTGTTCGTATGTTTGTTCTAACAAATGGGGGAGAATTGTTTAGCGGATTAGCGGCGAACACATGTCTCGCTGGATTCTGGCGGATTTGCACGATCCTGCTGTTTTAGATACTTTTTGTGGAAATGAGAACGATGTTTATTACTACAAAGTGTAGACAGCACATTGAAAAATATCTAATAATGCTAATAACACTTATGTTCGGTTTTTTTTCGTTCCTCTTAAGGAACGAAAAAACCTCCTAAAGTAACAAGCCAATACTTGAAAAGATGATGATCCATTAATGATCTTACATTAATGATCCTTTATTATCCAGCGTCTTGTTTTTAGGGCATTTCATTTTATTGACAGTAATTTCATAGATAGGTTTTTCAAAATCCAAATATTTCCCTTGAACATTCCACGAAGTGAATAAATTAATCTTAATTCTAACGGAACAAATTTCATAAGAAACCAAGTAGCCTCAAACTGAAAGGTAGATTGTCTAACAAATACGACAAAAATAAAAACCAATCCTCCAATTACTTGCAACTCAACGAATCCTCTGTCGATTTAATAAAGTAGGACGATCAGCAAACATGGACGCCGGACCCTGTTCACGGTCAATTAGCGAAAGGATCATTGGGAACTGTTCCAATAATATTGCGAATATGACAAAGTATGATAAGAGGTTCAAACCTCTATAACATTGAACTGTCTCGATATCAATATCGAAACAGTTCAATGGGTCATATAATATATGATGGCTTACAACAATATTAGCGAATTTACTCAATGCTTCAGGG
This sequence comes from Catoptria pinella, assembly GCA_963556745.1. Taxonomy (NCBI): domain Eukaryota; kingdom Metazoa; phylum Arthropoda; class Insecta; order Lepidoptera; family Crambidae; genus Catoptria; species Catoptria pinella. Next base: position 12,464,017 of record OY750772.1, on the reverse strand, counting down.
TTTGATATCTGGTGATCAACATTACCATTAGGTGTACGTACATATCGTGGTTGTTTATGTACCTATATTTATCTATAATATTATTTACGTTGTTCAGATTTCAGATAATTTTCTACATTCAGTGGGATTTTATTGTTACCAAATTGCTGGCATACTAGGACTTACTGACTACCATGAGTTTTATGTTTGAAACAATTTTTAGAAATATGTTGTAGAGGTATAAAAAATGAACTATAAGATACTAATTGTGCAAATAGACTCAATTCGTCCAACAGGTAAGAAAAACCTGTTGGACGAATTATTGGATAGACATATCTTATACGTTAAAAAACAAAAGCTATAAATATAATAGCCCATATACAAATCGCAGTTCCAAATGTAACGGCCCGTGAGATCCGGTTCGATTTCATTCAGTGCTGCACCGGAGTGGAAAATGACAATGTCACGCCCGTTTTGAGACATTTGGAACCGGTTAGGTGGGCTGAAATTGCCAGGAGTTGGCTGAGATTTATTTATTTATGGTATAGTGTTGGTAAAATTTTTTTTTAATGAACCAAATGATTTACTATCTTCAAAAAACTGAAGTGCATTGCAAAACGAACACAGTAAAAATAAACCAAGTTCAGTAATACAATAACAAATGTCACTGTCACTGCCCTTGTATTTACAAGAACAACGTATGTGCTGATATCGCTGTCTGTTTAACTTTAATTTGATCTCACAAGTCTGATAGTGAATTCTAATATCACATAAGAGACGCTTATTTTTTCTAATAAAAGTTTCCTTTTTTATTACCATAATAACAGCTTCAAGAAACTAACCCTTTCCAATATAATGTATCGAGGCTATTGTCCAGATTTCCTCGTAAAAAGATTAAGTCAGTCTGTAACACAGAAATTCACTCTCCACTTGAGTATATACAACAATAAAAATACCAGTTTTAGCGACTACGACACGATTTTGAACAATGTCACAACTATTGCTCAAAATAAACAAGAAAGCGACCTAATAAAAACGTGTTAAAAGTGGTTAACGGTAGAGCTTAATTTAGTAATGGATTTATTTTTTTATAATTTCTTAAAACGGTTTTCCGGAATATTCACTCTTTGAAATTGGGAACTTAATTTTAATTTGTTTTACGTTAAAACAGCCTTAATCCACTATAACCTAAAAAGGATTCAAGATACTACACTACGACTACTTCACAATAGAAATCGTATGGTGTAAAAACCCGATCCTTTTCCAGTCATCAGTCATTCCCAGGGTCCAGGCTCAATGGTGGAATTAACTATTATAATGCCGCGTGAAAAATTACACTCTTTGATCCTACTCACTGTGACTTTCGCTGACATCTTGAAAGGGTTTTGATCTATTTTCACATTGTCATTTTGTGTTTTTGTCATAACAATGGTAGAAAATGTATACAATATAAATAGTCAGTGTCACTGAAATATTTCATATATTTTCTGCCACTATAATAATATTGTGTTCGTTAAATTTTTGAAATAACTCGTATTTTCAATGTTGCTACTTTCTAAGAAAACCCGAAATTTTAAAAAGTTATTGTACTATCGCCGTCATTTGAATACATAAAACGTCACTTCATTGAATCTAAAAAGCAATCTTAATATTTGCCGTAGACGTTATTCGTTTAATCAAATTGTTTCATAGTAAATTTATTCAAAGTCAAACAGGAGCAAGAAGAAAGTTTCCGCGTCTATACCGATATCCCAGTTGACTCCCTAAGCTCAGAAGGCATTCACAATTTTCAAGGCTTTCAAAAAAAGTGAATGCAAATTCAAGTCAGGGCCGAGGAAGCTTCCCTGAGGGACTCGTGAGGGCACCGTTTATTTATGGCGTTCCAGATGAAAATCCATTCGTAATAAAATATGTTATTCCTTTTTTCGACGATTGAGATTAGGGAATTGTGTCTGACTTTAATTGTTACTGAATACTTTTTTAGCTATAATTTCATTTATTTTTTAATTATGAATACTTATGCGAACTATCCGTATCGCAGATTTTTTTATTTCATATTTCTTCAATCTCTCTAGATTCTTCTCTTACACGGTAACTAAAAATACCAGAGAAATATTACGTGTTTTTTCAAGAAACATTTTACGTTAGATGTTTTTTCAGATACGACAATAATTTGTAATGGTTGTTTCTACATTAGTGGAACTTCTTTCTGTACTTCAAGCAAAAAGCAAAAATATTAAATTAAGAATTGTTCTTGAAACAAAGGAAGACAATTTCGTTAACGAAATTCCATGGAATGCTTTTGAAATCGTCATGGGAGTACAGATGATCTATTTATTCCGGCACAATTGTATAATATTCAAACAATTTATATCTAAATAATCCCGGACACGGAATGTCGTGAGAAATGATGCGAACACACGGCGAGTTCAGCGGGACGCCTGGGGCTGTTAAGAGTATAGCTTGAGAGACAAACATGCTTGGAAGATTAAACTTGTGGGTTTAGCATCGAAATTAAAACTATTAAAGGCTTTATTTATTGTAATTTTTGACCATGCATGATGAACTGCTTTTCTCATGAGGTAAAATTGTTGTAAGTATATACCTATTTCTTTTTGTTGTATAATATTATTAGGCTAGCTATTAATATCTTTAATAAGCTAGCTAATAAAACTCCTCTACCTAAACTAGGCATATTCATAAGTGCTGAGCATTGGAAATAAAAAAATAAACGACGATCTCCGTGGTCGAGTGTCGCCGGTTTTCAAGGTGTCGCCATCTCTGAGGTCCCAGGTTCGATGAATTTAGAAAAACGTGCTTTTTTTATATTGGCTCAGGTCTAATAGTTTGTGATACCACCGTTGTCTCTGATTTCCATAACACAAGTGCTTTAGCTACTTACTTTGGAACCGGAGCAATAAATGTGATGTTGTCTAATATTTATTTAAAAAATACAGTAAGATAATGGTTGAATAATGGAATAGATAATAATAATTCGATTCGGCAGAATTATCTTTGGATTCATAATCATCCACAATCCACACCTGCATCTCTCTGCCTAAAAACACCTATAAACAGGCGCGTTCAGAAGGTTTTGTCTTGTAAATTGAATAGGTAAATTCAGTGGAACAACTCAAGAATTTCTCGTAACGTCTCCTCATTCCCACATCTTTTGTCGGGAAATTACTTATTGTGAATTGTCTGTTTGTAAGTCTGTGAGGAGCGAGTAATTTCGAAGCTCATTTCACTCCAGTAGATTACCGGAAACTTTTCCATTTGTTTCTTTTATCACTTTTTACTCGACGCTAGTTTGTTTTGTTACTTGAAGCATTAAGATGCAGTATCAGGATAGCTGCTGAAATAAATGTTTCTAGTTAATTCATTTTACATAGTAGTTATTAAATACATTATTGTTTTAAAGATGTCTTATTTAGAATCATAGCATTATAATAATAATATAAGATTTATTTCAGATAATTCAATTACATCCATATTTGTTAGTATTACTTAGACTATGTTAGTAACTTTATGATTTATTTTGATTTATTTTTAAAGTTTTTAAAATGATCATAATACACCTGTTATGATTTATCAGTATTTTTGTGCTATAACTCTGTGGTTGTGATTGGTTCGACGAAATATTTTTTAAATAAAAACAATACCTACAAAAAATAATATATAAAGATGACATAAAAGTAAATATAAGGATCTAAAACTCTTTGTTTTCGTCAAAAAATATTCAAATCACAATCATTCTTATTATCGCAACACCCAAAAGAAATTGAAACTTAACAAGATCCAAGATACGAAAAGATTTTTCTTCTAACAATTTCAGTAAGCCCTTTGTACAACGTTAGGACACGTCGGCTAAGTCAAAGGGACAAAAAGGTGCGTTTATCCTGGACTGGTGGGACATCAGGGTGTTGACCCCGGACTAACAAGGGATAACGCTGCAGCTGGCCATGATGAAATGTGAACACTAAACAGTTTTTACGGACAGTCAGATGGATGTAATGGAATTCTGTTTTTTATTAAAGCTTTTTGATATTAAATAGTTTGGGCAATATTTTTATGTTAATTTAACTCATAATTTTTGAGAATCTTTACGTTGTATTTTTTTTATTTTGACTCTCCAACAGTGGGTAAACTGATTACAGACGATATAAATTAGCACATGCATTTTTAAATTTTGAGATTTAAGCATTCACAATGCTATTTTTTTTATAATACTAAATAATGTACTAGAAAAAATAGGACTAATAGTGGGAACGTCGAATTTCTTCTAGTATATCAACTCTTACGCTGCAAGCCAGTGCCATCTCACCAATGTAGAAGGAATTAACCTCAACATTCAACTGAACATTTTTCCAGATATTTTTAAACAGTTGATTCAGATGAGAAAGCTATATAACTTTTTAAATTTTGAGATTTAAGCATTCACAATGCTATTTTTTTTTATAATACTAAATAATATATTAGAAAAAATAGGACTGGTGCGAGTCCTATTTTTTTAGCACATGCACTTTAAAAAAAATCATAACTATGTTATATGTTACTTAAATAAGTATAAAAGTATACAATAGACAACATAGGGCCTATTACAAAAAAACCATTAGTCGTTTGTCCTACTCCGTGACATTATTAACTCATGTATAAGGTTCAAAATCAAGTGAATTGATCAACAAACATCGTCCGACTATCATAATTACTTTTTGTCCTCAGTTCTACGAAATTACCTATCACTTTGTTAAAACTAGAATGGAATTTAGGTTGAGGTCAATTTTATAGTTATAACCCTTATACAGAGATATTCAGTTCGGAGAGTTCGGTGGCGCAGTGGTTAAGCGATTGCGGAGGTTAAGCAACTTTCGCAAGGGTCGGTAATGGGATGGGTGACCAAAAATTTAGTATATCGAGCTCCTCCGTGCTTCGGAAGGCACGGTTAGCCGTTGGTCCCAGCTGCATTTGCAGTCGTTAACACCCTCCAATCCGCATTAGGCATCCTTATATCCACCCATAAGGAAGGCCGAAGGCCTGTGCCCCAGCAGTGAGGACATTAAAAATGGCTGAAGCTAACAGAAATATTGCACGCGATAAGAAGCAATGTGACTCTAAATTAGTTCTACACTTTGGCTTTATACAACAGATCTTGCAAACGTCGCGGAACATTGTGCGACAATTTTTTTTGTTAAGTAATCCCTTACAACTTGAACAAAGGTACATACCTAACTCTTTTCAATTGCTTAGGTTCAAAATTGTTATATTATACTTATCTAGTGAATTTTAAACAAAATGTCTACAATATACAAATTACATACCCCGAATCAAGCAACAACAAAGGCACAAAACGAATGAATATTGAATACAACAAAAGAATATTGATCAGAAGCAAATTGAATTAAAACGTCTTGGAGTGTAAAAATGGCGCTTTAACCCCACAAACGTAGGGTTGTCAAAACGCGCTCATTAGCTAATTGAGTTATTCCTGCTTCGGAATTTTGCTTAAAAGATGTATGAGGTGAAAAATAAGGAAAGACAGGGTAATCAACTTTGTATATTACAAGACGATTATACACTTTTCGAGGAACTCGATGGCGCAGTGGTCTTGGTATTGCGGAGATTAAGTAACTTTCGCAAAGGGTCGGTCATGGGATGGGTGACCAAAAAATTATTATCTCGAGCTCCTCCGTGCTTCGGAAGGCACGTTAAGCCGTTATGGCTCATCCTCCTTATCCACCCATAAGGAAGGCCTGTGCCCCAGCAGTGGGGACATTAAAAATGGCTGATGGTCATACACTTTTCAGGTAATTCCGCGCGTACTACACCAATTCATTCTAGGTAAAGGATGCATGGATTATAAATAAATAATAAATACATATTTGACAACATCACATACAGTGCTCCGATTCCAAAGTAAGTAGCTAAAGCACTTGTGTTATGGAAATCAGAGACAACGGTGGTATCACAAACACCCAGACCTGAGCTAATATAGAAAAGTTCGTTTTTATAAATTGACCCAACCAAGGATCGAACCTGGGACCTCAAAGATGGCGACACCTTCAAAACCGGTGTACAAAGCCATTCGAACACGTAGGTCGTCAAATATACATTATAAGCTGACTGTGCTGTTAAGAAAAAATGCTAAGAACATGCTTGCAACGGTTAAAAACAGTTCTTCTTTTTAAACGGTTGAAAAATATGCTAAATTTTTATTCATAATTATTTTATTAATAATGGTTTTACTTGCCACGAATGTGATTATCCTATAAATAAAAAAACCATTCCCATAACACCTGAAGAAGCAAGTATTTACTATTCAAATTGACGCGATGAACCTTATTGTGCGGCGCCGTACATTCGAGGCAAACTTCTGAATGGAAAACCGCTGGGAACCGAACGCGGTACGTGTACCCGCGCTCTATGAGTTTGCCACAAAACAAGTACACAAAAGAGATGCCTGATCTCAGATTTTTTTAACCTAGGGCGGCTCAATAGATTTTTCAGGGCCCTATTTAACAACGTGACAATTTGTCAATTGTCATGACAATTTGTCAATTTTCATGACAATTTGGTTTACATTGCGGTGTAGCTATGAGTAGTAGTTTGTTTTATTTACAAATTGTTTGACGCAATGGATATAAAATTGTCATGACAGGTTACAAATTGTCACGTTTATCAAATAGGGCCCAGAAGTTTATATTTTGTGAGTTAGACCATTAGCCATTTTTAATGTCCCCACTGCTGGGGCACAGGCCTTCCTTATGGGTGGATAAGGAGGATGGGCCATGACCCTCCACGCGCAATCCAGATTGGTGGGTGCTGCAAATGCAGCCGGGACCAACGGCTTAACGTGCCTTCCGAAGCACGGAGGAGCACGAGATAATAAATTTTTGGTCACCCATCCCATGAGCGACTCTTGCGAAAGTTGCTTTACCTCTGCAATCGATGGGCCAGGCGCTATATCACTGCTGCGCGACAATCCCGCTACTTCCAAACAATTTGCAATTAGTCAGTTAGTGGAATATATCCAGGTAAAATGATTTCATATGTGGTATAGGATTACTTTAAAGACCATAGTGTGAATTATAACAAAAATATGTACCGATCGTCGAGTATGATATACTACATATTTACAATTAATTTGAAAGACATGTTTACTAATATTTTAATTACCTTTTCAACTACACTCGTCCTAACCTTTGTCTCAAAACCAATTATTCGTCCTCATCCATCGCTCGCTCCGTATCCGCAGCGTTGTAACGATGTAATAGAGATTCAACAAGATAACGGCTCTGTGACTGATTGTTCCGCACCGAGGTAGGCCGTAGGGTGCAGTGCGGCACGACGTGGGAAATGTTTGTCACAATATTCTATAGCAGGGGTTTTCAAAGTTGGGGGCGCGGGCCACCTGTGTAGTTCATATGTCATTATGTTGGGTCATTTTTGCTATTACTCTAAAGTTGTCTGAGTAGAGAACTGCTTCCGGCAGTTAGAGGTAAGATAGACAGTTCTCAGGGGTTCCGGGTGTAGTGCGCTTCCACCTTCGGCCTTATCGTCACTTAACATCAGGTGAGGTGAAGGCCAAGCGCTAACCCGTTGTGAATAAAAAAAAAGTTCTGACATAGTCACGAGCGGAAATATTAACTGTACGTCACCTCTCGTATTTCATTTTCAGTTTTTCACCTCAGCTTGCGGTCGATCGAACAAGATAACACTTTAGTATCGAATCGCTGCTGCAGCGTGGCGGATTGCGAGCCGTTAGAAACGCGACGCATAGAACGCCACGGAAATTAGATGACGCAGCCACAGTGACGCTCTGGTGCTGTGGAGACAACGCTATGACATCGATGTCGATAGACATAGTAATTTCGTTTACTAAGTTTATCGACTTTCGTAAAACAAAAGAGTTTCGAATAGATTCCGTTACTCATCTGTTATTTACCAATATATGGATTAACTCGTAAAATAATATAGACAGGTTACGAAGCTGTATGATATTATTACATAATAATAATAAAATAAAATAGTGTGACCAGGCCAGCTGTCAGGCGGTTCATGCTGCCCTCATTGCATCATGTCGTAGGTAGGTATTCAATCAAGTTGATCACTTACTTAACACCTAAAAATTGATTGATCTATTTTTATGTAATACTAAATATATATCTTTTCAAATTTTCAAATTTTTATATAATTGATAAAATTAAGTTTAATAAAAACATATACGTAAAAACATGTTTGCAAGCATCTCGGAATCGGTCGCTCGGAATAAGGCGGGCTGAAATCTTGCTAGAAACTCTTTTTTGAAAAATGATAATTTATTTTTATCTTAATGAAACTAAATCTTTATGAGACAAATCAATAATCGTTTATGTTATGCTGAGACTAAAATCAGCGTCACGTAAAAAAAAGACCGCTGACGCTCATACATTACATTCGCTAGGAGCGTCAGCGGTCTTTTTCGTGACGCGTACACTATCATTATTTATTTCACTGGGCATTTCTGCCTTTATTAACCATCAATATCGACACCCTTACTCATCCCTACAACCGCGTAGAGTGCAAGTCAGCAATTTCCCACAACGAGAAGTGATTTATCCCGCGATCCCGCGTCCCGCACGATCGCGGTACGTCACGTGCGCGCTACTTCATTACTGCTCTAATTGACGTTTGGAATGAGATGCCGCGCAGTTTTAAATCCCTTGATTTATAAAATTAGGCGATTGTAATTCAAGAAAACAAGAAATGACTACTATTATTTATTAACGTTGAAATATAACAGAAAATACTCATAATTGATTTTTAGGAAAAAAGAAATAAACAATCTGTGAACATACGTCGTGCTTATAAAGAAAGCGACGAATTGACAACCTCCTCCCTTTTAAAGTCTGTTAAAAATATGTTAAGAGCGCATAGTCTGCACACTTAAATAAAGACGAAATTGTGAATTATCTCTCTATCTCGTAGAAAATATTTTCTAACCTGTCGTTTAGTTTAATGAAGTTTTTTTGGCGAAAAGTGGCCACTACACAGTCTAGAAAATATTGTTTCAGCAATAAAAAGTAACACAAAGCTTCTCCGGAGTGCACTACAGAGAGATAATTTACAATTTTGTCTTTATTTAAGCACTATATATTTTTTTTCAATGGCGGCGCTAGTACCTATGCAAACTACGTTCTCTTAATGCCAAAATTCTGTAGGTTTGTAAAAGTGAGACTTAACTAAGTTCGCTATCATAAGATAAAGTACTTACATATTATTTTTGTTTACAAAATCTTAAACTCTTTTAAAATATAATGTCACTCACGAATACAATAATGTAGCTTACAATAAACTAGTATTTGTACTTACAGCTACATTGAATTGGTTCAGCCAGTATGCTTGTTATAAGGCAAGTTAGCTAGTTCAAACGCATTCAAGACATTGTTGTGATTGTTTATTAAGTAGCTTACTTGCTTGTGGGCTTAGCTTCAAAGAGAATAGAATATAAGATGTAGATTTTATTTGTGTAAGGGAATTGCGGTTGTGGTGATATGAAACGATGCAACTGGGCATTTGACTTGTGAATGGATTCTACTTTTAAGGTAAAATAGAGCAAAATGATAAGCAAAATAAACCACTACGTGAAATTTTGGCTCTTTAAATGCCATAAAATTTATTAGAAGTTAAAAAAATGATACATTAGAATTATTTTTATGAAATCGTTTATCTGGACTAGGAATCAAAAGATGTAACCTTAAGAAGAATAATGGTCTGAAACTAACGTAGCAAAAGCATTTAATAAACGTGACAATTTGTCATCTGTAATTACAATTTTATATCCATTGCATCAACAAATTTCAAAATAGAACAAACTACTCGTAGCTACACCGCAACGTAAACCAAATTGTCATGACAATTGACAAATTGTCACGTTATTAAATAGGGCTCTGGCAGATGAAGCCTGAAAAAGACAAAACAAACAAAGTTCCAAATATCATTTACCCTCGTGGTTGCGTGCATTTCCATAATACCGCCTTTGCATAATTTCGGTGCACCGAAATGCAGCTTAGCCCTGTCTCCCCTTTTCCTGCGGGAAAGCTGCCATTTGCCTTTGAATTAATTGAATTGTATAATTAGGCACGACTGAACATTGTGCCGTTAACTTTTATGCGAAAATTATCCTTTTCAAAATAGACCCCTGTTTTTCGAATTTATGTTGTTTTAGGGTCAAATGTAAACTAGCAACATTATTTATATCGATCTTAGAAGATGAAAATTATTTTTAATTAAATAAACTTAGGTCATTCTCCAGAACCTCATTAAAATTAATTACTAGGTAATACTTTTAAATCGTTCAGTTTTTTTCCCTATCATCCAGGACGTCTATTAGCTGACAAGAAAAATAATCATTTTTAATGTGTATTACACTAAAAAGTAAAACATAATTTAATTGACTAAATTGTGAGACTAAAGCCGTTAACAACAAAGAGTTTGTGTTGGAACTAGGAGTTTGAGATAACAGCATTGCTTATAGCTGTAGACAAATCAGTACATTAAAATCAACATTATGGTGTACTGATGACGTAATATGCATACCCGCGCGCAGCACAGAAAATAAATACAATGAAAATAATGTTCTCTACAATTCACTAAATTACCAAATTCATAGCACGTAGGTAGTACAGTCACCTACAAAAGCCAATCAATTACAAAATTCTCCGATAGGGTCCGAGATATCTCATGACATATACCCCGTGAATATTTTAATTTGTTTGGTCATCCATATTACTTTATTAATATGCCCGGGGGTCGTGGGACTCGGATAATTCCGCAAATAGCACCAGAGCACATAACATATAGCTCGGACGTGACGTGATAATCATTACAACGAATACCTTAGTACAATGTATTAAATGGGTACTTCAAATTGCTGGTTTTGAATGGAAAGTTTAAAGTTTTGTTTAAGTAGATAGACTCTTTATATCACGATTTGAACTCATACAATTGTTTCATTAGTAACTGTGATACAGTAAGTCAAAGGGGAATGCAGAGCAACGCGTTGCAAAGCGTGACGGCAAACGACGCTGTAATGTATGAAATGCTATGGTACGCAACGCATGCATGTCAACGCAACGCTACGCACTGTGCTGCATCCGATTTGAGGCTACGCGTTAGGCTATAATGCTAAGCATTAAGATATTTTGAATTGTATTCCATAGAATATTTTTGTGTAAAGTTTGTCAGTGCAGATGTAGGAGACGTGTAGTTTTGGAAACTACTTGTTACCGATTACCGATTTCAAAAAATATTTCCCGAAACCTGCACCACAGTCCATCACTGTTCCTAAGTGACTAACGCTATACTTAAATAAATACCGTTTTTTTTCATATAGAATCAATGATTATAACTCAAAGTACAATGAGGGTAAACCCGGGTGCAAAGTATAGCTTGAACGTGACTCGATAATGCGTTTAATAATGCATAGACGGACGCCATGTTAGAGATCGGTGTACCTAGATCGGGAAATATAAATGGGGACTGTTGTTTTATCTTACGAATGCGGTTCGACTATGAATGTTGTTAGGCGTGCATATGCACTTTATTTTAGTGTGCGTAATACGAGAGCGTGTAGACGCACACTAAAACAATGTGCGTGTGCACGCCTAACAACATTCATATCCGAAACGCATTCGTGAAATAAAAGAACAGTAGATAGGTATTTGAATTCCCATTCAAAGCAAACAAATATCCAGACAGACATATACGAGTACCATTCAAATATACTTATATGTCATGAGGTTTGCCTGGTCAATCACTTTAAGGCCCTTTTTCTCTTTTGTCGGCGCGGTACAGATTCTGTACAGATTGCTTAGCCCACGAATGAGTAAAGGCTCCAATAATGGATTCATACCCGTCAATTATAGACAATACTAACTGTGTATATCGAAAAAAAAAGTAGATAGGTACCTAACCAACTTTTGGCCATCTGTCTAATGACCGACCTGCACAAAAATCTCTTTTTGAAAATCGTAATAGCAATGCTATCAGATTTCTTATAATTAATACGGAACACTTCACCAATTTATTTTTCACCCTTTTCTGGCTTCAAACATACGAATCTATAAGTCGAGAGCGAGATATTGTTTGAGTTTGAGATAGGGCAAGTACGTGCCGACCGGGGCGCAATTTGTATGAAAAATATTACATGTTTTTGTACCCGACTGTAGGCGGATGCGAAATTCATCTTTTGTCATTCAACATATATTGGAGAAAATTTGAGTTTATCAGGCGCATATACTTTTTGATAACAAGAAATTAGCTGTTTACAAACATGGTGGTATGTTGTTGACTTAAGAGCGCGTAGTGTGCACACTAGCGCTGCCATTGAAAAAAATCACAGTGCTTAAATAAAGACGAAATTGTGTATTATCTCTCTGTGGTGTACTCCGAAGAAACTTTGTGGTAATTTTTATCGCTCAAACAATATTTTCTAGCCTGTCGTTTAGTTAGTTTTTAGCGAAAAATGGCCACTTTGAGCAAAAAACTCTATTAAAACAAAATTAATTTTAGAATGAAACAGCAGATTTTTTTTCGCTATTTGAGAGGTTGGTCCCATATTCAAAGTTGTTCAGTTTAATGGTCCCTATCTACCATATTCGGCATAAGGGGTATTTTTGTAACATGTTGTATAGATTTGCTGTAACAATTTATCATTGAAAGTGTTATTTTGTTTGAGTACTAAACATTAAATGATTTATGAAAAGCCAATAAAACAAGCCTACATTCGTAACAAAACAGTTTGACGTTCGATCACGTAATTTTTCACTGGAGTCGCCGATCCCGACAGTTTGAGAACCGACCGTCCTAACAAGTAAGTGCTTTCAACAAACCCGGGGTCTACAGCTCTACAGAGCTACTTAATTTATCTCTTATTGAATTCGATTACAAAAATCGTATTTGATTAATCATAATTTTTCAGTGACACGGCATGTTCGCGATCATTATATTTTTTGCAATAAGCCGAGATTTTTAAGGATGTACCCTATTATTGCCAAGAGACGGTCCTAGAGGAGCTCGGCTATATTTAGAAAGGAACCGTCTGACTGAACCTTCAGTGAATTTGCTTTGAGTTATTACTAATGATGCTATTTTTGATGACACATTATTTATTATTATGTTGTTTGCAAAATTAGGTTAGTGCAATGAATTTTCGAGGAAACACTGTTTACTGAGTAAATAATTTACCAAATAAAATATTAAATATATTTAAAATAATATATATACTATAGTATTTTAAACAAAACTAGCTTTTGCCCTCGATTTCATTCGCATGGAATTTTGCTCGTGGATTTGGAAATAGGTACCTAAAATATAGGTAACAATTTTCACCCAGAAATTGTAGTATTTTTTATGAGAGGAGAAGTTTCAGAGTTTTCCTGATACATCAAACGTCACAGATTTTATCTCTTCATATTGTTAGTGTACGCATCATATTTCATTTAAATACGAATATATTGCCATTTCATTTTTACTTCAAATCTTAAAACATACATTCCTATTGCCAACATATTCAATGCACGTATCTACAGATTATCGCGCACCGGCTTTGAGGAAGACCTTCCGAAAAAAATGTCTCGTTTCAAAATCCATATTCGAGAAATTTGTTCGAGAATGCAAATCCTAAGCACAGATATGAATGACAAACATACACTCTAGAGGGAGCCACTTAACCGTATTCATCTTGTTGTAAACTTCACATTACATACAGAAATGTGAATTCACTTGTATTTGGAATGGAAATCGGATTCGATTTTACATTTGAATTGGAAGCTACTCACGTTAAGCAAAAAATGTTATTTTTGTAGAGTGAACATTTTTTGTGTGTTTGTTTGATTAAAATGAACGTGTGGGCAAAGCTATCTTATTGGCTCATACTCAAGTTGAAGCTAGGGAAAGCGACCCTATAGATATACGACAACGTGATAATTCAGATATCGTTATAAACGTGACCACGGCCCCTGGAAAGGTGTCGAAACGTCGGGAATTCTAAAAAAACAATAAATACAAACTAAATAATTCTAAAACAACACCTGAATTAATAATATACGCGCTGTAATCCGTAAAAAGTGTTTTATTTCTAATGAACTGTACGCGCGAAAATCTTAGAAGTGTATAATTCAGATATCGATTCTTCTTTTGTCGCTAAACTAGCATCCAGACCTGACCATCAGCCATTTTTAATGTTTCCACCGCTGGGGCACAGGCCTTAATTTCTTATATGTGGATAAGGAGGATGGGCAATAACCGATAAGGGAAAACAAAATTATCCCTCCCGACCCGTGGTACAACTGCGGTGTTGAACTGGTTGTACCACAGGAAAGTAAATGTACCCATGTTCCATCTGGTTGTACCACGGGGAATTAGGTTGACCCGTGATACAACTCAGGAAAAGTAGTCCAACGGTTGTTATAAAACATAAGTAGATATTACGTACAACATTTCACAACTAATAAAATTGTGGTAAATGTTTATTGTCGTCTTGATAACCTCCTCCTTTTTTTGAAGTCGGTTAAAAATAGATACCTGATTTCTATTACCCTTTACACAATAATTAAGGTGGCCTATTTAATAATTATAATCCAAAAGAACTCCAGCTCTTGAGACATCGCTCTTTTTAACTCAAGAGTAAACTTGTCGTTGAGAGACTCGAAGGGTCCTTGGGGACTCGGCAGTAGGTTACCACTCCCTATCGATTGAGTCTTCGAAGTCTTGAAATTTTTATGGATTATGAAACTTTTCCCTAAGACGTATTTGCGATTGCATAATATTATGGTTTTTTTTAAAAGTTCTTGGAGTTAAATTGTGTAGATGATCTTACAAAAACTTATAAAAAATATCAATATCGTTTAGTGCGAATCCTTTTCGCCACAATAGCCATGTCAGATACAGCTCGAGTCAGCTTAGCATTCTTTCAAAAAGCAAGAAGCAATCTCACACAGCATATTAAAGAAGAAAAACTGAACATTGACCAGAATTTTACAGTTAGATCACTGAAATCAAATATTTTACTGAATGCTCCGTAAACAAGTCAGATTCGCTATCGCACTTGTCCGCCTTTATGTCTTGTTGTCTTCATTTCTAGTGTCAAAATCTCACTTACCACCAAAGTCATTCAAAGTAAGTGTAACTAGAAAAGCTTAAAAGTTTTCCAGCAGCTCGCTGACACCACTGACACTCCCTAATGAGAGACCGTCTCCGGATTGAGGGTTTACTCTGAAAACTGAAGCACGATAATCGGACGACATTAATGTTCCACTACGCTACATTGTTAACTAAAGCAAAAGGTAAAAAAAAAAAATGTATTTTACAAAGAAAAAACAAGCTATTGTGTGGGTAATAAATATCAAAAAGCTCAAAATAATTGATTCAGATTGGAAACAACCCATTTTCTACATTGCATCCTGAAATTCATAAATGAATTCCATCGCCCTTAGTCAGAGTGAGATAGACTTTCCATAAAACCGCTCTAGTATCCGTCAAAAGTGTCTTATTTCAATGCCCACTGTCCTTGTCAAATTCATTCCTTACAAGAATTTTATATTACCAAATCTGTACTTATCACTGTGTCAATGTCAAGTTTTAAGACGCTTGTAAAGTAGCGTGTAAAGTGAAACTAAATAAAAGCTTGTAATAAAGTCAATCGAAACACGAATATCGTTTGATTACCGCAATTCGTTCTCGTAGTAGGCCCGCTGCTCAGTAAGCTATCCATTAATTGGTGCATTCATCACATCCGCTGATTGAAGTTATCTGTTCCGCTGAGCCATCGGCTTGGTTTCTGAATAGAATCAATCCGAATATAAGGGAGAAATAGATCAATAGGGCGAATCTAGGGCAAATACTTAGTTAGTATAAATGCTTTGTTTTGAAGGAAAATAATAATCACATTTGGTGCAGTGTAACATTAATATATAAAATTATAGCATCTTTAAGACATTACTTAATAATTTATATTGCGCTAAAATTATCAAATAAAAATAAGTATATCAATCAACAAAAAAATATAGATAATTTGTGTCTGACTCAGACATCTGAAGATAGCTTTGTGATTCAGTCATCCAAACAATGGTAGCTGAAGAGTATTTTTTTGTAAATCAAAGCTATTCGCCTTAGATCTGTTTACGCTTTTATTGGTGCCAGCCATTACAGTACCTTCTTTTACGGTATGTACCAAAAGAGCGTGACTGGCTAGTGAGAACCTGAGAAATATCAAACGATAAATTTGTAATCAATTGAGTCCTTTATTGCTGTTTGATGCTTTAACATTAATACGGTGTCCAATCTCCATTATTAAAAACCTCCAAGCGGACTTTAGTTTACTATTAAGTCAGTGACGGTTACTGCATTTTTTGCCCTTAGTAAACAAAGAGCAAAAAATGCTTCATCCACGCCCAAACATTTACAATGGGATTGGCATCAGGGGACTGTAAAGACCAATTTAACACGTCAATACCATGTTCCGCTTTCCAAGTGGTGCAGAGTCGACTTCGCGTGTTTGGGGGCATCATTCTCCTGCAGAGTCCCGAAATCTTTGGAAAAAGTTAATTTTTTTACAAAGCATTCTAGACAAAGAATTGTTCTATCCAGCCTAATATATTATAATATATTTTTAAATTTTAATTAACGCCAGTCACGCTCTTGTTGAACACACTGTTTAAATTTTCAAGTAGTAACCACCCGTCACGCGTACCGAAGGTACCATAAGTTACACCCCCAACTCAAAAACAATATTCCCAGTCATTCCAAAGTTGTATTAATACAGCGTTTCATTCCGACTGCAGAGTTCTGTTGTTGAGGAGATTTAGTGGCCGTCGGCGGCAGGACTCGGGGCCTCGAGGCGAATAATGTTACTTTAATCGCGGGAGTTTTTGGGTCAAGTGGCACGTGAAGAAAGTGGGGTGTTTGTTTTGAATTATGCTGAGTATTGGGTGATGGCTTTGTCATTTTTATGATTCCTCAAATGAAAAAATGCTTTTAGGATCACTTTGTTGTCTTTTTGTCAAGCTTCTTATTCTCATGAAGACGTGAAGGTTCTGAATAAATTGAACTAAAAATTGAAGTTTAATTCAAGGAGCTCGGTGGCGCAGTGGTTTAACGCCTGGCCCTGCGATTGTGGAGGTTAAGCAACTTTCAGTAAAAAAAAAAGGGCCGTTCATGGGATGATGACCAAAAAATTATATCTTGAGCTCCTCCTTACTTCGAAAGGCACGTTAAGCCGTTTGTCCCGGCTGCACTTGCAGTCGTTAACTCGCCGTTAACCAATTTGCACTGGGCTCGCGTGTTAGGTTATGGCTCATCCTTCTTATCCACCCATAAAGAAGGCCTATGCCCCAGCAGTGAGGACATTAAAATGGCTGATGTCGAACAATTGAAGT
Organism: Catoptria pinella; assembly: GCA_963556745.1. Classification (NCBI taxonomy): domain Eukaryota; kingdom Metazoa; phylum Arthropoda; class Insecta; order Lepidoptera; family Crambidae; genus Catoptria; species Catoptria pinella. The sequence continues at coordinate 12,446,624 of OY750772.1, read as the reverse complement.
GAGTGAAATGGGAGTGAAGATAACGGAGTTCATAAAATTGTTCGCAACACTCGACTTGGGTACAAAAGTCGTTCTCACGTGTATGTTAAATAATACCATTGGTCCACGATAATACAGAAGACTCAATAGCTTTGCAGTCTGAGCAATAAGCTGGAAGTTTTTTGCTGAAAGGGGCCACTTTACAACTGTGTACAACAGTCCCATGTAGGAATTACAGCGTTTCTTCAGGGTGAAGTTTAAACAGCGTTGTTGGTTGTAAGTGGGTGTTCAAGTTGCTTAATACCGCCGGGACACGGGCGCGGCTCGTTAGAGCAACCACCGGCGATGTGAGAGGACGAGATGATACGAGAATATATCACGAACGTACAATATCTATATCTAGTAAGAAAAGTGTAGTTAATGGAAGAAGTCTGCTTTTTATAACAACTTTTCTCTAACGATGGAACTCAAACTCACCACCTTTTTGAATCTTCGAATTAGCTGATCCGTTTTATAGTCTAACGTTACATAAAAACATAAAGAGATGAGTAAAACATCAATCTCAACCATTTTTTATATTCTCGTGAACAAGTTATCATCATCACTGTTCTTATCCCTTATTTAAAGTCGGCCTGTTGCCTGTCATCTCTTCATTATATTCCTTTTCAAAGTTCTTATGCCACAGTTTATTTGGAATCCGTACAATGCGCCCTTCTGTTCCATTCTTTCCTGTCACCTGTCATCTCCTTATTTACTTTCTTCAGATTTGTCACCATTCAATACTAGTCAGACAGACACTGTCTGTACAGACTCCGCGCCTGTATGTTTCCAAAATCCAAATTATAAGCGGGGCAATTTCCATGTGTATGAAAGTTCCAAAGTCAAAGCTGGCTGAGACAACTCGGGGAGTCCCCGACTGTTTTCTCAGCAAATGTTACGGAAACTGACTTCATACAAACTACACCCAACTGTGTTCATACCTCATATTAAACTACCCTCAACTCCTGTTCACGTACTTTGCGTGTGGGTAATAATGTTCGTACTATAGTTTAAAGTTTAGAACTAATTGTTCTTCATTATTACTATACTATAAAGAAAATCACGTAATCTTAAAATGTTCAAACATAAACGAGTACATGAAGCGGGGCGCATTATGATGTTTTTATCTTTAACTAGCATACAGATACTAATATCTCGATGTGCTCAGCCATTAAAACTCTGTAATAAAATAAAATAATAAATTGTGCCTAAAATCAGTGGCTCTGTGACAAAAAAGGGATTTGCTCTCAAATAATTCTTTTTTTTAATTAAACAGGGCCGGAGTAGTGAAGTTATGTTCTCTTTTATGTCCCGGGATTATGTTCGTAAATTCAGTTTATTGTTTTCCGGAACAACGCGTGGAGATAACTTCTGCAGCCGCAGCCTGGGGTTTCACCTAGTTTGCTTTAAAAGTTGGAATACGTTAAGGAAAGATGTAAAATAAGTTAGCATTGAGAGAAGGTAAAAAATATTTTGAGACATAAATAATACATACTCAATATTCATTTAAGACGTAAGAATTTTTCTCACTTATGCTCTGAAATACTAACAAAAAAAAATTTGGAGGTTCCACATTTACGTGTCAGTCTGGTGAACAATGCAAAGAATGAATTTTAATACTCACTTCCCGCAAACTTGCTATTTCCCGCAATGGTCATTTCACATGGCCATACGAACCAATTTAAAAATAACATTTTTACAAAAAAAAAAATGTCCTCGCAATTCTTCAGAAAAATACTATGCAAAGCCTTGCACGGGAAGCTATTTATATTTCTGTTGTCGGCTGTAATGTACTATTTACGTAACAATTCGTAAAGTTATTTCACGGAGTTAGGATACCTTCTGATAAACATGTTACGATCCTGAAAAAAGTTAATACAATAGATAGAACACAGAATTAATATTATGTTTATTAATATTATTTTGGCTAAAGTAACAGAGTACCACACGAGTATTTTATTTATTTATGTGAATCAGCCACAAACCTTCAAAATTAACGACGTCATTTAATAATATCCCCAAAACAGCCCACTAATTTATAACAATTCAACCATCATACGCCCATTTATTTCCCGTTGGTAAGAATCCCGCTAATAATTTATGCATAGCGCGACACGATCGTCTCTTTCAACTCAATCGAACATCCCGCGATCCCGTGTCGACACACCACTATACCGGGATCTTGGATAGTAATTACTAGTTAATTAACCATTCTGAGACAGGTCGGCGAATTACATGTTAACGAATTCATGTACATTCATATTGTGTAATTAGTAATTACCTTGTCACGGAAAATGTAATCTAAAGATACACGACAGTTATCTGGGGGCACGGGAGTGGCCCTGCCAAGACGACCAAGCGAAGCGCAAGGGCACTATCTACCTTTTGTCGAAGCGCTTCATCGTTTTTTTGAACCCTCATAACTTAAGTTTGGATTATACCAGATAAACAAAATTATCTCGATATGATCTCAATAGTGGACTTATTATACATAATTGCAGTTTCAATTTCATAGCTCTAATATTTTAGATTTAATTAATATATAAAAAACCCGGTTTCGTCACTGACTCACTGATGATCATACAAGTTCTTAGGGTACTTCATGAAGTCCTAGAAAGCTGAAATTTGGTATGTAAGCTAATATTAGAATACAAACAACAAAAAAAATCAAACTGGGAATTTCTACCCCCTAACCCCTTAAAATAAGGGATGGCAGTTTGTATGAGACTTCAGCAAATTTTGATGCTTGAGGCACAGTGTTTATAATACTGGCTTCATTCATTATTTATAAATTACGAAATGGCATTTATTTTGAAGTCCAACACGGTGGACATGATTCAGACCCTGTCTGAAATGGGAGTCAATATTTTGTATTAGAAAAATAATATGGGAACAGGAACAAGAACAGAAACGGGCGGGAACAGGAACGAATAGGAACGGGATATGAAAATTCTAATATTATTATACAATATTATGTTGCTACAGCTTTGAACATTGTAAATAGTAATGTGGCTGATTCCAGATGCATTTTTATTCATTGACAGATTCATAATATTGTTGTTAACTTTTAGTAATTCTAGTCAACATGTTTAGACAAAAATTAGTCAACTAAATAACCCGTTGCGAAATATTAACCCTAAGCTGCGCAGTGCAAGTGAAACACAGTTCCAATAAAATCTGACGTCCCACGGAGCAAAAAGCACGCGAAGCTCGCTTGTTAATTATGCGAAGCGTGACGTCACTGTCCCGCTGTCCCGCCGCCCGCTGTCCCTCGCGTGTTAAATTAATTCAATGTAAACCTAACAAGTTGACTCTAAGCGCTTGTCCAATTATGTTCCTTTTATCTTTTTTCGTATCACGAAAATTACTGTACGCAAAAGTGATGAATGGAATGAGTGTGCTTAGTAAGTGTTTTTGTTCTGTATTAAAATGGCTCTTCCTTTTGTATTTTAATGGCTGTTATTGAAAATAGTATATTATGATACAAGTAAGCTATGTTGCTTAGTGCACGCGAGCCTCTGACTCACTCACGAGTTTCAAATTATATTATGAAGTTTTTCAACACATTTGCGAGGAAAAGACGAAAAAAAACCACACAGCGACAAATACTATAAAAACAAAATATGATTTCATATTTTATTATACTTTTATGTATTCGATGGAACATTAAAATAAGATTTATAGCTATTAAGATGTTAACGATGACAGCCGCACTAGTATGAACTTAGTCACAGCTGTCAGCGTCTCCCACCCGACCTGGTTCAAGAACGTATGTATTACGCACGTGTGTGTTGTAGCTTGGTTTATGGCTTTAAAAGCGATGTAATAAGGCTCACTTTACGAGCAAGTGTGTTGAAAATCTTGTAATACAATTGATCTTTTAATTTAATGCGTTCTCTATTATTAGACAGAGTAAATCTACAGAAAAGAATCAAGTAGGTAGTCCTGTCTGTGACAAATAAAACTCCAAACAAATAATTTACAGGGTCCTGTTACGTTATAGTGGAATTTCTTTATAAAGAACAAGAGACAACGCAAGCTTTTAAGAGTTCTTTTAAAAATTCAGAATTTCGAGTCCTGTCTGTGAGTCGTTTTTTTGTGTTTATTTATCATAACATAAAAAATATGCAAAAAATCTTAAATTTAATAGTTAGACAAAATGTTTTATTATACAGTCAAAATATTTTCAGTTTAATATGAAACCAAAAACAAGTTGCAAAGGCCCGGTTCGTGTTACACAAATTCCAATTATTTATTTCATTTAACGAGGCGTTGCTAATGGAAATTAATTATTTAAACTGCGGTCAGGGGCGCTAACTATGAGGTGCACCAAAAATTTTCACTAATCTCTTGGCACAATTAAATCAATTACTATTAACATTTTATTTTGGACGTTTTGTAAGCTTAACCATTTCTGTTCTTGAGGATAGATTTGATTTTCTTTAGTTAATTATTGTGAACAACGGCCGCCATCGACTTCATTCGCGTGGACCATATGGAACCTTTGCCCAGGATAAAAAACGTATCTTATGTTTTAATCCAGGTTATGAACTATCTGCGTGCCAAATTTCATCTAAATCCATGGATAAGGTAACAAACTCTCTCACACACACACTTACAAACTACGGAAGCTACGTAATACGGTTAAATGAAGAAGAGCATTCTACTCAACTGTATGTCTGTTACTATTTACACTCGGACAAAGTCGCAGGCAGAAGCTAGTTATACAAATCCGTGGCTGACTCCCGCAAACATACTAAATTCCAAAATATATTGATTTTCTATAAACAGTTGCGATAAAACAGTACAAAAGAAGACGCAAAAATGTAAAAACCACTTTAAAGTTAGTAAAACATGTAGTTAGTAGAGTTGGCAACAAAAATAGAGGAGCTCGCGTCGACTACGCGTTTACGCCAACTTAAATTGGTGAAATGGATGTCGTTTGAGGGAGCTTCAATTTCAATTAGGATAGTTTCGCTGCCTACTCACTAGATGTCGCAAATATAATGAGAATGGATAATTAGTACATACTACATAGTGTGTAGTTTGTGTGTTTGATTATTGCGTTCACAATTTCATATGCATGTGTCAGAAATGATCTCACAATAAAATAAAATAAACCACTTAAATGAACAAATTATTTGTTTCATGATCAAAAAATAACAGTGAAGTATATAAACACCATACTAAAGTATTTGATCTTTGTAATATCACTATTTCAATCAAACCATACAAAAACGAATTATATGTTATCTTCAACAAAGGCCGAGTTGTGTTTACTGCAGCGGCTCGAATAAGAATAATTCCAATATCCGTCCACCAAGGTGGCGAAAACAATAAATTTCACTCTGCCCCGCTTCTGATTACCGGAAGTGTTTGCAAAATCGTTACAATAGTCAATGTCTCATCGATAATATTTTGTAAATATACTATTAATAAATAAGTTAATATTAAGAACATCATTGGTTTATAAATTATTCGATTTTACAAATTACTTACTGCTCAGGATCACAACCGGAAATGGCTACACAAATCACCTCGTGAACTAATATTTATGCTTAGAAATCAGTTTGTGAATCAATATTTATAATTATTACTTGAAATGTACTATAGAAATAATTATTTAATTTGCTCATTTTGAATATATCTCACACATGTCATGCAATCATTCACAAACCTTTTGACATCCTCAGCGTATAAATACTGGTGCATTCGTATATTTCAACATTTTTCAACGCTTATCAACATTGTGTGTTCAAAATGAATATGCAAAAAAAAAGTAAAATAAAGTTTTTGAGGCGGCCATTTTGTTTTGCCGCCGTTTTTATTTACTTGCACCTAAATTTGCCCAAGGTGTACATTATTAAATTTCAGTCAAAGCACCAGCTCTGTATCTTTTACCGTTTCGGCAGGCAGTTGACCATCTCCATAATGGCTAAATGGATTTCCATCAAACGTGGCTATGGCTACGAACCATCTCGATTAGATTAGCTTTCAATTAAAAAAAATGCATTGAAATCGCTTGATCCGTTAAAGTACTACGAATATACGTACAGACACACAAACATGGGCTTCAAACTTATAACACCCCTCTTTGTGCTGCGTCGGGTTTAAAAATGGAAATAAATGAAGAAATAATAAAGAGTCGGAAAAGGCAATTAACTACTGAGACTACATGTTTAATACCTTCGTGGTCCAGAAAATCGGTACCAGCGTTTTTCGATAAAAAAGACCCAACAATCTCTCAACCTGCCCCCCTTGCATGACTACCAAAACACGATAATTATAATATAGCGACTTATCACGTTTAACTGTCACAAGACAGTGGATTTTGACGGTTGAAAGTCGATAAAACGCTATATCACGCGATATATATCGATATATACCTTCTCTAAAGGTGTGTCTTGACACAGTCGCTTTCCCGTTCCTCTTGCGCTTTTAACAGAGACATGCCACATTGCATTTAATAGCGCATGCCCTATCATCTCAAAAAAAGTCAAATTCATATGGCAGAAAGTTGAAAGGGAAAGCGCACGGTTTGGAGGCAATATTGCATGCGTCTGACACAAGTTGAATTGAAAGTTGAAGCAACTTGGTAAAGACAGACCAACAGAAGAAGTCTATGTCCTGTGGCCCTACCATGAGTTGATGCAAACTGTTTACGTTACCGTAAACCATGGATGCACAGACTTATTAAGACTAGGGGCCACTCGGGCAAATTATGAACTGATGGTGGGCCACCAGAAGTATAGGTAATTAAAGACAATGAAAAATTGATAATAATGTATTCAAATTGAAAAAGAATTTATTAATTTGAAGCGTGGCACTGCATAGTGCTTACAATCTTTTTTATATTTGGCTCAAATTTACTTGTAGCAACACGTAAAACTGCTTCCAAACTTTCATTTGCAAGGCGGTTTCGATTTTTTGTTTTATTATTATTTAGGATTGAAAAGGTTTGTTCACATATATAGGTAGAACCAAATAAGCTTGCACATTTCAGAGCGTTTATGCGCAACTCTTTGTACGTATTTTTATCAATGCAGCGGTAAAAGTTCAGCAAGTCTCCTTCGTTGAATTTGTTGCGTAAATCTTGGTCGTTCTGAATGTCGATAATTTCTAACTGCATTAACTCTGGCGCATTTTCAACTGAAATCGTGAAAGGATTGCTAAATATGTCCAACAGAGGTTTCACTGTTTTAAACTCCGAAAATCTGTCTTGAAAAGATTGAATCAAAATATCTAGCTTTTTTACATAACTGAAATTAATAGCAGTTTTTTTGAATTTTTCAGCCATTTTCTTATAATTCGGAAAATGATTGTAATTTCCAGAATTCAATTGCGATCTGAAAAGTGTCAGCTTGCATTGAAAGGATGATACATGTGCGTAGAGCTGGGATATCAGTTGATTTTTGCCTTGAAGCCGTGTGTTCAAGACATTCAAATGATTTGTAATGTCAACTAAAAAAGCCAAATCACACAACCAATCAGGACTTTTAAGTTCCGGGACGTCCCTTTGCTTTTCCGCCAGAAAAATATCAATTTCTTCTATTAAATTTAAAAATCGTTCCAGTGTCAATCCACGACTTAGCCACCTTACTTCTGTATAATACAGTAAATCTCCATGTTCGCATTCAATGTCATCAAGGAATTGTTTGAATTGCCTGTGATTGAGTCCTCGTGATTTTATGAAATTCACAGTCGAAACTACCACTTTCATGACATTTTCAAATTCAATTTTTTTAGAACAGAGGGCTTCTTGGTGTATAATGCAGTGAAACTGCATGAGATCTTCAGCGTTTAAGTTTTTTTCTTGCAAATGCTTTTTCAACAAAGTAACTAGCCCAGAATTGACACCAATCATCGAAGGAGCACCGTCAGTCGAAACTCCCGATAATTTCGATAAGTCCAAATCAGTTTTTGAACACTCGTCCAAAAGTACATTGAGTATATCAACTCCTCTGGTTTGACCTTTCAATGAACACATTCCTAATAACTCTTCGAAGACTTCAAAATCTTGAGTAACACCTCGTATGAATATAAGAAGTTGAGCTGTGGAACTAATATCAGTGGATTCGTCGAGTGCTAATGAAAAAAAATCAATTATCTTAGTTTTTTCATTTAATTGTTCCGCAATATTATCTGACAAAGACATAATTCGTCTTTGGATGGTCATACGATTCAGTTGAATTTTCTCAAACTTTTTTGCTGCTTCTGGACACATTTTCTTAGCGGCAATTTCTATGCATTCTTTTACAAAATCCCCATCATTGAAGGGGCGACTCCGCTTTGCTATCATTCGAGAAATTTCATAACTAACTTCTGTAGCTGTTTCTGTATCTTGAATGGGTTTTGTAAACATAGCTTGTTGACCAATAAGCTCCCGTTTTAAAGACAAAACTTTTTGCTTTCTTAATTCGCCTGTAAACTTCGTAAAAGTAGGATGCTGCGTTTCATAGTGCCTTTTTACATTATATTCCTTTGCAATCGCAACAGAATTCTTGCAAATTAAACAAACGACTTTGTTATGCGACCATACAAAAAAGTATTTCTCAGTCCAAATTTCTTGAAACTGCCGATTTTCATCTTTAACCTTACGTTTTTTACTAGTTCCTGGCATGTCCATGTTGCGTTTTAATCCTGACTAGGATTACCACAGCACCTAAAACCAATTACAGTTCCTAATTAATTACCAAAAATAATTGATAAAATATGTAGATAAAATTAATAACAGTTTTACTTACGATTTCACAACACAATTATACACGGCACTTGACGGGAAATCTACGTTGAATGTGGATCAAAATATATTATAATTATGACACCGGCTAGTCGAGTTAAAATCTACACTAGAACTAACGACACTTTACTCAAATTAAAACCGAACTGTCGGTCGCTGCGGTTAGCGTGGCTTTTATACCACGCGCATAGAGTCGAAAACTGTCTGGAGAAATCTCGAAACCGACTCTGGAAGCTTCGTGTATCTACCTACGCGAGCTATCGGGAATTTGGGACTATTGCTATCTCGCTCGCTCGAACAGTATAACGCGGCGCGCTTCCTCAAGAAAACGAATTTAACCGAGATCAGCACGAACATTACCGACCGCTGTTACCGACGCATGCACGGCGCACCGATAAGATTGATAGAGCGCGCGCGCGAGATTCAAATTACTTTTCGAACATTTGTTATTGGTTTTATTCTGGAATAGAACTCAATATTTTCGAATGTACGAGAGTATTATTTTTGCTGTCGGCGGGCCACCAGTATTCGACCGGCGGGCCGCATGCGGCCCGCGGGCCGTAGTCTGTGCATCCCTGCCGTAAACTATCGTTTTCTCTCTTTCACTCGCATTGACTGTGAACAGTATATCCGATAGTTTACGGTAGCGTAAACAGTTTGCATCAACTCATGTAGGTAGGGCCACTGCAGTATACTACTATAATGGGCTGTTATAATGATGAATAATATTTTTTTTATACTACCTGCTCGTCAATGGCATATTATGTGTCATGCAAACCTTTCCTAAAGTAAGTCATTTTTCCCATGGGAATAATGTGATTTGAATTTGGAATGCAACCTATGTAGTCGTGCTTGAACGAGGTCGGTTTCAAAAATGTTAAGGTGCAATGAGATTTTATTCACAGTCAGGCTGTATGTTGACGACCTCCGTGGTCGAGTGGCTTTGTACACCGGTTTTCAAGGTGTCGCGATCTCAGAGGTCCCGGGTTCGATCCCCGGTTGGGTCAATTTAGAAAACGAACTTTTCTATATTGGTTCAGGTCTGGGTGTTTGTGATACCACCGTTGTCTCTGATTTTCATAACACAAGTGCTCTAGCTACTTAATTTGGAATCGGAGCAATGTATGTGATGCTGTCAAATATTTATTCATTTATTTATGTTATCATTTTCTTGCACTGCCTACAAATTAAAAAAAGAAAAACATGAAAACTTTTTACGAAATTAATTTTCACCCGCGCACCAAGAAGGATTTATTCGAATGTCGAACTGACCACTACAGAAAAGATGACAACTTTTTTAAAATAAATACTTAAGTACCTTCTTTATAACAGTCATTGGTTTGAATTACCTTGTAGAAAGTATAAAAAGTAGAGTGTGCATCGCGGGCTTAAATGTGTATTTGTCTTGGGCGATCTTGAACACCTCGTACTCAGGATTCTAGCCTTAACTCCCTCGCTCCGCTCGGGAGTTAACCATAGAATCCCTCGTACTCGGGGTTCAATATAGCGCCCGTGACATTATACACTACTTTAAGCCCTTATTGCATAATCTACTATTAAGTTAATGCATCCATTTAAAGTACCATATTTGCTTAAAAAATAATTAATTACATGTGAAAACAAACCACGTACAAAATATAACCCTCCAATGACCCATCACCTTATAATGCAAATTCTCTGTCCTATAACACATTAGTTACACCTGTCACTTAGTACCAGCCCTGTATAAAACGGCACTTAGCTCCAACGTCCGACTAATTGATGGATCGAGGTACCCCAGCCAGCCATATAGTGATGACTATAAAGCTTGATTTTTTATGAAACTTTACTGACAGTTTACAGATCCTGGTCTGAATAGTGTAATAGTTTATTACTGTCTGTTTGACTGAGGATGAGAATGCCTTCAAAGGGTTAATACTTAAGTGTAAAGTTGTCGATCGATCGATCACCTCACACGGTGGCTAAGTGTAAATCCTTGTCGTGGTCTTCGCACACACGGAGTACACAGCCGAAGGTGCGAATTCTTGAATATTTAACAACGAATAACCACCTGACTATTGCTAGGGTTGAAAGCGGCTCTGATATACAAGGTGTTACAAAAATACCACTAATGCCGAATATGGTATATAGGGACCATCAAACTGAACAACTTTTACTATGGGACCAACTCTGAAATCGCGAAAAAAAAATCAGCTGTTTCATACAAAAATTAAAATCGAAAATATCGAAATGTATGAAACAGCTGATTTGTTTTTCGCGATTTCAGAGTTGGTCCCATAGTAAAAGTTGTTCAGTTTGATGGTCCCTATATACCATATTCGGCATTAGGGGTATTTATGTAACACCTTGTATAATATACAGCATGTTACAAAAATACCCCTTATGCCGAATATGGTATATAGGGACTATCAAACTGAACAACTTTTACTATGGGACCAATTCTGAAATCCGAAAAAAAATCAGCTGTTTTATACATTTTGATATTTTCGTAATAATTTTTTGTATGAAACAGCTGATTTTTTTTCGCGATTTCAAAGTTGGTACCATAGTAAAAGTTAGGGGTTATTTTGTAACACGTGGTACAGTTGTCTTTTTTCAAACTTACATTCACACAGATTTTTATTAAAATAAAAAAAATACTTCAATAAACTTATACACAAGCAACGAGTAAACAAAAGTTTCAACTTCCATACATACCAAAACAAAACAACACTTAAAAACAAATAACACGAATTAAAAGACGAGTGTTGAATAATTTCCGAGTTTGAGAGAGTGCGAGTACTCATTAAGGCTCACTACCAGCGATAAATCTGGTAACAACACGAAAAGAAGTAATAACAAAGGTGATAGTGACGGCAGATAGCGCGAACAAAACGCGCTAACAAAATCATTAGTTTTGCGTTTCCGACCGAAATGTGGGGTCGTGGGCACGGCAAGTAGGTGTGGGGCACACTGAGATCGATTAATTCGTTTTTGATATACGGTTTTTTAAACAAATAGGTTGCCATACAAAGCGTACATCCCGCATTTTAGTAAACTTGTGATTCTAGTAGATTGTTATACAAGGGGCTAAAATGACCTATTAACACAGTGAATATGAATAGAGGTCAGAAGAGGGGGGTTACGGTCCCCGGTCCGCTATAGTTCTACGTTTTTGATTTTTTTGATATAATGTCTAGGATGGTTAGTGAGTGTTTAAAATGCACAATACACCCACCCCTCCGCGCCCGCCGCCATATTAAAAAAACGGCACTTTCTTCAGATTTATTAGTTAAAGTGCATTTTAGTTAGAAAAAAGTTCAATAAAATTTCCTTTATTTTACGTTTTAAATTTTGTTTCTGGGACTGATTACGGCAGTTTAAAAAAAATCTATACAATTTTATTACGACACTTGTTTTTCTAGAATAGACCATAACAGAAAAGTCAGAAAATAAAACTTTTAAATTTATTTTTAAAAGTGCATATCTAACTACTACTACTCGAAACAAAATTTAAAACGTAAATTATAGGAAATTTAACTTTCTAAAATATTATGTAGAATATTTTTCTGGCTAAAATGCACCTAAACGAAGATATAAATAAAATTCTAAAGAAAAAGCCGGTTTTTTTCAATATGGCGGCGGGCGCGGAGAGAGGGGGATATTGTGCACTTTGCATTTTAAACACTATTGGTAATTTCAATATTAGTTATTCCCTCATTATTCAAGCATCATAACAAAACCAAGAAAAACAAAGAAAACTCAAAATAATTTCACACATTTGCAGAAAAAATATTTAATTCGATTTTTCCCCGAATTCTCGCTTTCCCCACCGGAAATGCCGACATTCCGCTTACTATATAGCTGGCCTTAGCGCAAAACACGCGAGCATTTCCTGAAGGCTCGAGCGGTTTCCGGTTCCGCTCGTAAAAAGCGAACCTCCAAGATATAGGTGACAGGGATGTGGAAAAAGCCTTTTTTATTGTTACAACTGCTGATGTTTTGTTAACATTCCCAACCGGAAGGTGACCCTTTTGGATTGTTTATTTATCTTTGTGGTATAGCTGACACTGTCCTTTTTTGATTATTACACAACTATAATGACGAAATTTTCTATACTACGGGTTAGCGCGCGTTCGCTTATTGGTCATTAGGTGACCGAACACCGGTCGACGACGCTCCGTGGGTAAGTCTCTATAAGATGGACTGCCGATCTGATGAAAATCGCGGGAGGCCGCTGGATGCAGGCAGCGCAGAACTGATCGTTGTAGGGATCTTTGAGGAGGTCTGTGCCAAACAGCAGGTGTTTTGCGGCTGGCATAATGATGATGATGCATGTCAACACTCGACTTGAGAACCTCCTCTCTTTTTGAAGTCGATTGAAAAGTAGAACTATACGGACTACTTCTAAATTTTTCCGCTGTCCTGTAGAACTCATCGTTGAACTATACGGATAAAGAGTTTTTTTTATCCGTTTTGTCCTACTATTAGAAGTGAATGGTAGAACTATACGGATAACTATATTTTTTGTCCGTTTATTTCTAGTAGAACAAAACGGATTTATTAATCCGTTTATTCCTTACCAGTAGAAATAAACGGATAATTTTCTCCGTTTAGTCCTACTAGACTAACGGAGAACAATACGGACTACTTCCATCTTTTAGAAGTCTCTTTAGAATTCTTTGAGTACCCACATATTTGGTATCTCAACCTTCGAACAAACATGTCACATCTAGGACAGAAAAAGACATGTCAAGGTGCTCATCAGCAATCTAATTCACATTACGGACTACCATTAGCCCCTTATACCCCGCTTCTAGATTTCCATAAAAAGATCTTCTAACACCCTTCTCAGACAAACGGCCGAGAACGGGCCGGAATATTTTATCGCTCATCAGTAAGAACTTTAACGAGAGAACAACTTTTTTCCTTTTCCTTTACTTGTGAGAACTGTTTTTTCAGATTACTTTTTGTTCCAGAAACTTGGCCAAGGATTAAGGACATTCAACTGAGGAATAAATAGCTTGGATTCTGGTCACACTGAAATGATTAGCATATTTTAGAATGTAACGCTCAAAAAATTCTGCTCACTTTCTTAACGTTTTTAACTGGCCTGATGGTTTTGCACGTATGTATATATCTGTTGTTTAATTTGTTTTATTTCTATATTATGCTATATAATAAATCTAGGAGAAAAACGTCTCGTCACTAGCTCTTCGGGTTGTTTTCTTTCGTCCAACAATCATCATAATTATAGTGATTTTTAATATCAATTAGTAAAATTTAGCATTCTTTATCATCGGCTTTTGTCTTGGATTTCGGTAAAAATAAAACACTTTTTACGGATTACAGCGCGTATATTTTTAATTCAGGTGTTATTTTAGAATTATTTAGTTTGAACTTATTGGTTTTTTGGATTCTTGACGTTTCTACACCTTTCCAGGGGCCGTGGTCACAAAAGGGAGGACTAAAGCTTGGGTTTCGAAGTTATAAGTCACAACAAAAGCAAAAATATGGGACACGAATTTAAATCCACACTTACAATTTCATTTTAAAACATATAAAACCTTTCCGTAATGTTCACTCTCACAAGAATTGAAACATTTATTTATAACGCAACATTCCCACATTCATTAGATTACGTCTTCAATCATCTTTACGAGATTTCATTACGAAAAAACTTATTACACATACGATTTCGTGGCAGTGAGATGCGAGAGTAATTTCATCTAATTCCATATGGGAAATACGTGCAATGAAAAGATTTATGAGTAAATTTATCTGTTAACGACTTCCGTTGTAGAGGGGGTAGTGCGTCAAGATTTGAGGTTCCGGGTTCCAATCAAAGTAGAAAAAATCACTAATAATTATCTTCACATGATAATAGTTTACGAAAAAGAAGCACTCATGGCTTAGCTTGACAGACTGCTCGTACTCGATCACGTTTGTTAAGCAACGCTCGGTCCAGCCAGGTGTCGGATGGGTGATCGTTAAGTGGCATTATAACTGAGCGTTTCCGTGCTTCGGAGGGCACGTTAAACCGTCGGTCCCGGCTTTTGTCATCTGATAACAGTCGTTAAGCCAAGTCAGAGGCCTTGATAAACTCTAACACCAGAGGTGGCCACTAAACATACGATAATAATAACAAATGAATTTTAATTTCTGTAACGGGTCTGGGTGTTACTATGTATAATAAATATATATAAAAAAGTATATAAGTAGTATATCAGTTGTCTAGCACCCATATTACAAGCATTGCTTAGTTCGGAGCTTGATAGCGCTATGTAAAAATGTAAAAAAATATTCTATGCATAATCATGTAGGGGTTTACCAATTTGGTCCACACAAATTGGTTTCCATACAAAAAGTACCAGCATACTCTTCCCAAAGCTAAAAAACCTAATTCATGAGGTCGTGAGCCTAACGTCTGCTAAGAAGTGCCATTACTCCGACCGATATTGCAAATGTAACGACTGGTATTAACATATTCCAGTAATTTGGGAGGCTGTGCCGCGCCACCTCAGTGTGGGATTTGATAATGCCATGCGTGAAATACACTTAAGAATTTCAACAGTCTAAGTTACGTTTGTAGATATTTTCTCCTAATTAATATATAAACATTTATAAAGAAATATTACAAATATTTGACAACATCACATACATTGCTCCGATTCCAAAGTAAGTAGCTAAAGCACTTGTGTTATGGAAATCAGAGACAACGGTGGTATCACAAACACCCAGACCTGAGACAATATAGAAAAGTTCGTTTTCTAAATTGACCCAACCGGGGATCGAACCCGGGACCTCAGAGATGGCGACACTTGAAGACCGGTGTACAAAGCCATTAGGCCACGGACGGAGGTCGTTATTAATCTATTTTAATTCTATACTAGGAACTGCGACTTATCTCTGAATATAGGCTACTAGCGACCGCCCGCGACTTCGTCTGCGTGGAAAGTTTTTTGCTATCCCTCGGGATCATTTTTTTTTTCGGGATGAATTACCATTCATAATTCATCCCAAAAAAAAAATATTTAAATCTCGCTTTTAAAATAAAACTCAAGCAGAAATCCACGCGCACAGTTCTACACAACTAGCATTATGCGAGCATCATTACGCGAGTTTGCCGACGCTTCGGCTGGCCGACGGACCGTGCGCTTCTCAGTTCCAAATGGTAGCATCCCATTCTAATCGCGCACGGATTATACTAACAGGCGATATTATCATCATAAGAACTAAACATAGGTACAGACGAGTTCATAAATTATGTTGGCAATTTTGATAGGAAGTTGAGTTATTTTATTACAAAGCCATAACGCTTGATAAACTGTCATAGGTACATAGGAATAAGTGCCTATGCTTAGGATGATAACGAAGAAGAATTTAATTATAAGAAAGAAACAGATAAGGTGATGAGTAATAAAACGAGAATACTAACAGATTTATAAATAAATAATAACGAAATGTAGTAAATTTTATGACGCAAAAACACGCACTTTAGTACAATGTCATCACACAAATTACTGCGTCTTTAAAACTAGTGGGATTACTATTGAACAAGCGTAATAAACTAATGGTCTTAAATTACCTACCTATTCAGCAAATAATTAACTTCCATACCAGATTAGGACCCATTAACTCTTCAAATTCTACTCTTAAATATAAATCAGAATCCCATAAAAACTATTAATGTCAAAATCAGATTAAAAGCGATGACCCTCGTATTAAAATCCCTCGCACCATACCAGGTCTGATAGTAAACAAAGGCACGCGTCAGAAGCATAAATAAAATTAGGGTTCTGTCGTCGTTCCTGTTAAAAACCGTAAAGGATGCCCCCACTTGCAGTACGGAACACATGACAATGGGCCTTTCAATTTGTACATGGCTAGTTAACATTGGGGTAACCATGTTGGTCCTAAATTATTGGATAAATAAAATGCACTTAGCCATATGTGTGTGATATTTAAAAGTTATCATTCTACTATAAGCTAATGAAACAATGGTTAATTTAATAAAATAAAGTGCAAAATAATAAATACCTATTTTATTCATGTAGTTAATAATTTTTTTAAAGTAAAGCCATTATATTTGAATAAAAAGTATCTGTGTATATGTTATTTTAGCAAAATTATTAAAAACAAACACATTCGTGTTTGCAAAACAATTTTTTTAATCACGTTCCAGATAAGTAGTTGATTTTCAGTAAAAATAAACCCAAGAAGAGACAAACCTTAATCATTCCTGTGAAAATGTATATCATGGGTGTCCTACAGTAAAATTACTGCGGCGATAGCGGGGGTGGCCAGACAGCGAACGCATAAATTTGGGGAAGACCGGGGCGTCTGGAATCGAAAGGGTAATGAGCACAGATTATGTAACGACAGAGTGTACGATAGGTAAAAAGCTATCTGTTATAGCCCTAGTATAATAATATATAGATCAAAAGCTCGCTAATAATAAGTCCGCGCTCGTCTAAAGCTCTGTATCGACTCCCACTGTAGATATAATATTTTTTATAACTATTAATTTAAAAAATAAGGCTTGAATGCTGGGTTCAGTTCAGACTGAAGTCTGATGCAATAATATTTAGATTTCTGATAAAGTCCCCAGCAGCATTACGGATAAAAGCGTCGTGTATTGTGTTACACGCTTAATGTTTTGTGTGTTGTTTAGATTTATTTTGCGCTTACCGATGTTTCGGCACCTTCTCATGAGCCATGTTCACAGAATCACACGGCAAACCGTAAAAATCCAAATTGACAAACACGACGCTCCAGCTATTTAACAAAATTAGGTTTTAAAGTAATGTGTATTTTACACAGTGATACAATCAGACAATATGGTATCTGACTTGTACAGAAGAGTGTCCTGTCTGCGCAGTTTTTTGATGCCTTCCCTCAACGCACGGGCACCATGTCGGATCGGATCGGGTAAAAATCGTGAGTTATGGCGGCACGGCGCTGAGCTGCAGTTGCGATTATTTACACCCTAACTCTAAATACTTACATACCTACGATCAATTTGTGGTGATTCCAATGCAAAGCTCGATAATAGGTGTACAGAAAAAATATTTTTTTGGACCTAAGTACCTACCATATTATTTTATTTTTCGGATCTACTACGAACTATTTGCACCATTATTAGAATAAACTATGTCGGGATTTACACCATTTACCTGTTTATTTTTGAGGCTTCTATATTTCTAATAACGTCAATAACCATGGAAATTTAAAACAATATATTTGTACCACTTTTCATTAGTATCTTTTGTATGAAAATCTAGCTTCCGCCCGTGACTTATTTTGTACATAAGTAATTTCACTTTTCGTGAGAATGTTGGTGAATATAGTAAGCTATCTTTTGGGGAAATATTTTTGTAAATCAGATAAGTAGTTTCAGAAAATACTTCCTTCACCCGAAGTTACAAACTTTACTTCTAAATAATATTATATGAATGTTGATTAAAGTAGAGTGACAAACTTTCGGCCACCTTGTGCACCCTCTTCTAAGCAAAAAATAGACTATACTCGTAGGCTGTATAGTATACTGCAAAAATAGAGAGTAGCAAAGCAAAATCAAAGCAACGAAACGAATAAAGCAAAGCAACAAACCAAGCAACTTTGCTTCCGTAGCACAGAGGAGTCAAAGTTGAAATAGTTATTTATACTAGAGACCAAAAGTCAATTTGTGCTGCGAGTCCGACTTTAAATCACGAACTAGCGAAGAAGTTTAGAATTGAATCACGAGCATAGCGAGTGATTCTAACATAGGCTTATGAGCACCGTGAGTGATTTAAGGGCACGAGACCTCACAAAATTTGGTCTCGTCACAGAATACATAATAGTGCAAGTACAGAAGACGCACTCCGCAAAATAATTTAAATAAATAGCGACTTTTGCTCCGACATAATAAAGTACAATTTTATTCAGGTCGCACACTTACAGCGCTAATGCCCTACAGTTACATACACCTAGAAGTTTCCTCTCTTTCTATCGCGTATCTCTTATATCTTTTCTGACGGCGTTAGGGTTGTTTTCTTTTATAAAGGTTGTCTTCTTTTAAATTATATTTTATATTTATTTCATATATGCGACCTCATTGCGTCCATACTCTTTATTTCGAATTATCAACCTTATTTTCAAACAATCCTTGTTTAAAACTCCTTGTTATATCTGTGTATTTTATTTTTACTCCTCAATCCATGTCCGACGACATTTAAAAATGTTAAAGTTCTATCTATCCTGTTCTCGCATATCAATTTTACAAATGTCATCCTTATTATTTTATTTCTTTTTTCTTCGTTATTTCAAAAGGTGGTCTTAGAAATTTTGAATAAATACTTTGGTGCTGGAGAGATGAAAATAATATTCACTGTTCTTTGCGAAAGTTGCTTATCACTTGACAATCGGGGACAATAACATCGAAAAAAAATTTACGCATCTGCAATCAACTTAAGATTAAGTATTAAAAAATTTCATTACTCCGAAAATTCCAATCAATCACGAAATGACTTAACTCAATCGCAATCTTCACTTTAATCAATTAAAATCGAGTTTAATCCCCAATTCGTTTCTTTCACAGCGGCTTAACTCTAAACTAATTAACTTGAAACCCATTTTGGAGCTTACATTTTTCTTCGTTCTTTTCAGAATAATTTCCTTGGGAGCCTTGCAGGTGGTCTGAGGGACGAGGCTAAAACGCAAGGAACAGTGAAAGCTGACGGCTACAACGTAATGTAATATTGTTATAAGAGAATAGTAGCTGAAATCAAATGGTACAGTCACGTCTAAAAATGAACATAAAAAACTGTAGATTAAGAATTTAGAGAACATGCAACATTTCTGCATAATTTCAAAAAGAATACGAAAATATCAAGTCTAATATCCATTCAACTTAGCTTGATGTACTATTTAACACCAAACAAATTTTCCTACCACTTTTAGCGGGCGGGGAGGTAAACACGTACAGCACACTACGAAAAAGATAGTAGTGTGCTGTGCAGGTAGGTCTGTTCTTTGTAACAACTGCCTCCGTTAATTTGTTTCTGTCGTTAATTTGTCGTAATGGTTTATATTTTATTTTGAGAAAGAACTTCAATACAGTCATTATATTTCTATATACATGAAAATACTGACTTATGATAGAAAACACTAATAGACTTCAGCACCTGCCGATAAACTTACAGTAATACCCAAACTAACACAAACATAAAATTTACAAACTCTTTTCTATAAACTGACTATCAACCACAAAATTGCGCCATAAACATTGTAGCTTTTTCCACCTCACCATTACAGCTCGGTGTGACTGCCATCCAAGAACATTGGCTCCAGCTCAGCTAAGTGCATTGCTATGTCATTAGCGGCGAAACTTGCAAAGACGCTTGAATTAGGACCGCGACGCGACGCTCTCAAACAAATTCATAAGTTCCAAGGGTATCATTTTGCGACTGTTCTCGTATTTTTTTTGTTAGTAGAGAGTTTTCATTTACACAGTTCCTAATGACAAGGTGGTTGAAATTATTATTATGATATTTTTTGCCATTTCAGTCGGTCCGGCTGTTCTCATCTATAGGTCGGATTTCTCAACCGATTCTCGTGAAATGTGAGCAGGCTCGGTAATTATGTAGGTGTTTCTGGCGATTCAGTTTTTCGAAATTTTTTGTTAAAAAAATCTGCCATTTCGAGCCATCCAGCTTACAGCCATGTCACACATAACTTTTCAAATGGCGTTGAATGAACTCAAACCCCTAGAAAAATAAATATACATATATTATGTGATGCAGCTTTTGCACATACTTTCCAAAGGATTTGAAATAGTTTTCGCGGTACATACGTTTTGTGATTATTCAATAAAAAAGTTTTCAAAGGCGACATAAAACAGTATTAAGACACAATGACACACAGTTTGACTGCTACATTAGTCGGGTGTGCTGCATAATGTCCAGATTGGATGCAAATCGCCCGGCTCGACTAATTTACTGGCACACGAATTTGTACCACCCGCCTTTGCTGCCGGCTGGATTCTGGGTAAAGACAATGTGTTTGACACTGCAGAAAATATTAGTAATTTTGAATATCTTTTGAATACCTCGGATCTTTTAGCACAGGTAAACTATTTTAGAATCAATATTCTAGTATTTTGTAGTAATGAAAAAAAGCTTTTTTCTTTACTATAAAACTACTACTATTTTTTTTCTTTTGGCACTACCAAAGTACACGAAAACGCAATAGTATTTTTTGATATCAAGATAATCATACAATAAAGAACTATCAACATGTAGGATTTACATGTCTACTGACCTGAGTTTTACTTGTTTTGCAATTCGTTTATCAAGAATAATTAAAAATTGTCTTTGGAAACTTTAAGTAGCCAAAACAAACAAACCAAAAACCACAAACAACCGTCGTCGGACTTTACAGATATTTTTTTTAAATTAAACCTTTATATTTTCGGTGCAAGAAGTATCTAACGTACAGTCATCAACGCGAGTGTGCCGCAGGTACGGCCCGTTCCCCACACGTGGATAATGAAATTTTCATACGAAACAGATACAGAGGAGATGGGAACAAATGTTTTAGTTTCCATTCGAGGGGAGTAAGTTGCTCGCCGATTGTTTTGTTTGCTTTTGTTAGCTTGTAATGTAGTGCGGTTTATTATTAAGTTTTACATATTTGGTCAGTACATTTTCATATATTTTTTGATTGACTGAGAATGAAATTCAACTTTAAATGAAAACATAAAAATAAAACAAGATTGTTATTTAAAACTAATGTTCGTTATTATTAATAAGTATTATATTTCTGTGACCATTTCAATACGAATGTGCCAAAATGTAGTTAACTCAAAATAGAAGACGAAAATAACAGTCCTTGAACTTTTTTCTTAGAAACATTAAAAAAAACAAAAGCAACTCTTTATTTTTGTATTATTATGATTTATTTTTAGGTACTATATGATCTAAAATATTATGAATGTATATTTTTTGATAAAAGTGGTAGTGATACGACGACCTCGTTATCCTGCATAATATTTTCACCCTTATAAAAAACAACAAAAAATGCATAAAAAATTCATCAAAAAACACACCAATTAGCATTCGCCCCACACGGCGTCACCCTTTAATTGTGATATTATGCAAATACAGCTTTAATTGTTTTGTTTTAATCTATCCGAACAATGGCAGCCGTGATAAATGATTTCCTCATATTTGCATTTATTTGTAGGGTTAGCGTTTTGTTCGCGACTGTCCGCACGATAACATCTCCGGTTCTGATAAAGCTTGTATTAATTAAATGCTTACTTTAATTAGATCGGGTATAAAATTATAGTTTATGATTAGGATCCAGGATAAAAAGTATTCTATGCTTCAATGTCATTAAAATCCGTAGCCGTTTTGACGTGATAAGGCGGGTCCAACCAAGCGCGCAGCTAGGCAGGACTGTTGCCGCATGCGGCGGCGGGCTCGCACAAGGTTGCCCGTTCCCGTTCCCGTTAGAACCTCGTTTTACCGCTACAGGGTTCTAATCTAAGTGAATCTATCATATCCACCATGTTGTACTTCAAAATAAATACTATTTTGCAATCAAGATCCCATAAAACTTCATTCACGACATCCATATTGATTTTTAGTTTATTTACTTCAATTAATCCCTATGGGGTTGATTTTCGGAGAATTACGAAAAACGTGTTATTGTTTTAGTTTACAACCATAAGCCTAAGTAATAAAAATATTTTTTACTTAGAAAATGAAGGATTTTCCATACACAACTTCATCCCTCCTTTTAACCCTTCAGGGGTAGAATTATCAAAAACGCTGTGAAACGCCAATATTTATTTTTACGCGTCAGCCTAAACTCAAAATTTTAAGATCCTTACTTCGAAACTGACGGACTCTCATACAAACTTTTATCCCCTATTTTACCCCCTTAGGGGTGGAATTAACAAAAATCCTTTCTTAGTTGATGCCTTCACTGTATAAAGTATCTATGTACATTTCAAGTCCAGTAAAATTTCGAGGTTCAGTGGTTTGGGCTGGGCTGACACTCCATGGGCAGGCTCCCGACAAGGTGAGCCGACGATCTGGTGAAGGGCGCGGGAAGTCATTTGGTTATTTTCTTTTAATTATCTTTTTCAATTTTATGGCTTATTGGTTTCAAATATCATGAGATCTCTAGTGTTGGACTTCCAGTTAATTCCTTGAACAATTTATTCACATAAAACTACAGATGGGAACATAACTGGACATTTGATTAAATGTTTCATACATTTAATCAAATGTCCAGTGCGATATTGGGCCAAACATTGGCCAATATCACGTGATGGCACATACGCTAATGGAATCCTCGTCTAGCCTTACTTTTTGGGGGGTGACTGGGGACATTTTTGTTTATTTTCCCGATTTCCCCAGTAATGGGATAGGGATCGGCTCACGGGCACAGTATATTTTAGCTAAAACAGTATTTCAACTTCTTAAACCTTTTCTAGTTACGCCGCCCGGCCCGTCGCGCGTCGGAGTGCTAGGGTTGACATTTTCAGTGCGACACAGCGGCGGGTGGGGCGATTTCTTAAAAATATATGAATAAGCTATAGTATTCTTATTGAAATTAACCGAGGCATCCTAGGAACCCTAGACATAGGTTTCAAAATTTTAGCAATACTAAAACGAATATTTTTCTGTAATCAAAACTAAAACGGTAAAGTTTTGGTTTTATCTCTTTTTATCGTTGAAAACTACTGAACCGAGTACAAAATTTAAATCAAAAAATAATTTTCCAAATCGTTCCATAAATGACGGAGAACTGAGGTAATAAACATTAAACAAATCTAAAAAACATACAGCGGAATTGATAACCTCCTGCTTCGTTTTTTTTTTGAAGTCGGTTAAAAATTTGCCCTTGGGCGGCACGGCGCGGCGCGGGCGTGTCACTCGCAACTAGCTGGGTTACCATCTTGCACTGCGAACCTTGCTTAGAGCACTCGTATTGAGTGCATGTTATTCGGACGTTCGTATGTTGAGTTACTGCTTTATGTTTATACTTTGCCACGGGCTTTCAGCTATCAATTTGGATTGAGAGCACTAGCTGCTAAATGTGGAGCGTTTTATGGGATTTTTAATGCCTAAGGCTGAGTAAAACTGTTTTACACATTAATGGGATTACACTAAAATAATGGTTTTTGACAAGTGAATGCTATAGGTTTGATACAAGGCATAAAAAACCAACACCTATTAAATTAAAGCCGCGTATACACATGCCAATCTAGTGTCCAATTTAGGTACCAATATAAAGTTGCCACCCTCTTTGACAATAAAATATTGTATAATAAGCTCGATTTTAACAGTGAATTTACACTAATCATTGGAAGATAAACATTGTCTAGGATAGAGATGAGAATCGAAAGTAAACCAGAAACAATGTTATCTCTTTTCGTTATTGTAAATTCACTATTAAAATTGAACTTCTTATACGAGTAGCAACTATAAAATTGGTCTCTAGTTTGGATTATGTAATCGCGGCTTACTAGTTTGGATTATGTAAAGCATAGCTTTCAGTCGTTTTTAATGTCCCCCCCCCCCCCCTCCCCCCACCATCAATCAAGAATACCCTAGATGTGCGGTCAGAGTTCCGAAAACAGTAACTCGAAATAACGCCCCACTTTCAAACTGGGTTGTTATTTTCTTTACAAACTATTTAAAGTTGAATTTGGAAAGAATAGATTAGAATTTCAAAATTAGCCCCATTTCCATGCTCTTTTAGTTCGTGAAGCGTTATCTAGAATTTTTTTGATCGAAGGTCCCCACTGCTGGAGCATAGGCCTTCCTTATAAATGGGTAGGAGGATAGGCCATAATAATATAGACCTAATTCGGATAAGTGATTGGATATTTCCTACTCTTACGATCTACTACCAGTAAGTACCACCAAAAATATGTCTAAGCAAAACCTCAGGATAATTTGGTGTTTTTTTGTTCAGATTTCGGCCCGAACCACAGATTACGAGCACGCGAACTGCTGTGATTAATGGAGGTTTGTCCCGCTCTATTATAAAGAACCTTTCAAATAATATTTTGTATCGTGATTGAGATTTTTGTACTTAAGTTTTTATAACACAATAGTTTTTTGATGTTTATTCTCGATAATAGCTACATAAAAACGTTTTGAAGTTGACGGCGCAATGCCTCGATGAAGGCACCGGTATTGTATTTTAATATTAATAATTAGAACCATATCTAAGGCGGATGGGTTATTACTGACCAGGCAGGAAAAATGTGGTTCGGTGGGAGCTAATCCACTGAGTATGCAGCCGGGGCAAAATAACTTATACCCATATTCACAAACATTACTATAAAGTCTCACGGTGCCCGCGGACGCACAGCGTCCCAGAAACCAATCACACGTAAAGCAGGTTACTCACTTAAAGATGTAGCACGTAATGTAACTGATACAGTATCGGGTGAGTACGGTCGCATCAGGCTCGAACCTATGTACTCACTTGATACTGTATCAGATACATTACGCGCTACACCTCTAAGTAAGTACCCAGCTTAACACGTAAAGCAAATGAACCAATCACAGAGCTTTATTTCAATGCAGTGCGTTCGCGTAGTTAAGGGTCGTTTGAGTGTTGTTTGTGAATACGCGTGTTAACGTGCCTTCAGAAGCTTGGAGGAGCGCGAGCGCGACGCGAGATAATTAGTGTTCTGATACCCATCGAATAAGCTACCTACAGACTATCTTCATCAGGCTTCATCAGGCACTATTTTATTAGCAAACCTAAATGGATTTGCTAATAAAATAGTTGTTAGTTTAAGAATTATGTAACCTTAAAACAGTCCGTGATTCGTACCTATCTAATTACGTTTGTAAAATATGTTTAAATACAAAAAATGTTTGAGTGAGTAAATATAATGACAACCGCATGGTACAATAAATACTGCGTCAGCCCCCCTAGTATGACCCTTTGGTCATCAAGCGCGATTTGAAATAGCGATCAGTTGAGTGTCGACAAAAGGCTATTTCACGCTAAATATATCGTATTTCAGTGGTCATGCTAGGCGCGCAGGTATAGCATTCAGAGACGGAAGAAGTCACGTGGGTAACACTAGCTTACGTCATCTCTGTTATCTGTATTGAAAATTGAATTCATTTTTAACTTGAACTGTATGTTTCGTTTGCTAAGAGAAACAAATCACAATTAAAATGCACTATAATAGATTTGTAACGAGTGTGACAGAAAAAATCCTTCATTCTTTGCTTGTAACCATAATGTCGCGCAACTTGATAGTGACGTAAGCAAGTGTTACTCCAGGAATGCCAGTCCTTGTTTTCTAGGACCATGATGACAACTAGGTCTTAGTAAAATAGTAAACTAAATAAATAACAGTAACTTAATAAATTAGTAAAACACGTATTCTCACAAATGATTCGCAGTAACTCTCATATAACTTCGGGTCGTTCCATAAACTTTTCGTAATAACAAACTTTTTCGGGTCTCTCGGACCGCAGTGATTTGTCTCCGGAACTAGTTAACCGTTTATCCTGTAACCGGTATTATCCGGGTATTAACGTGCCCGGGTGTAAAAACTTCTTGAGTGCGGGAGTTATTGGCGTGTGTTGTTATTTATGTGAGATTTAATAGTGGTAGAGAGCTCATAAATCATAGGACCTATATTATATCTATACTAATAATATAGCCCCCTTACACAGTTTATCCTTTTCTCTTTAGTGTCAATGCGATCTGAAGTATGCAATTGAATAATTTATTTATTTAATAGCAATACTAACATTATGTTTATAATACAAATCTGTGATTCAAGTCAACACGTGGTTCTTAACTTATAAACATAACAATTATAAGTATTGACAACATTCTCAATTAAAAAGCAAACATCAAATTAAATTAAACTTAAATATAATTAAATAGAATTGTGTTTGTGAATTATTTGATTACAGTAAATACCTACACGATTTAAATGCAAAATACAAATTTTAATAGTAGTTATAACAATATTATCATTAAGTTAAGGGTCTAATAACTGAGTCATAAAACATTAAATTATTATTAGGACTACAAAAATAAATTCGAATGAGAAAAAAACAAAAATTAAATAATAATAATAAAATAACCATAAAAACATTATAAATTGAAACGTTGAGACATTATTTTGAGCACTTAATTAATTAATTTCTGAAAGTGTTGAAACCGTCACAAAACACATCAAGATTACCAAGTTTCCCACACATCTCATTATATGTTTTACACGTTCTTACTATAGGCGAATGAAGTCCGATATTCGTTCGACAGCGAGGCGTAGCCAAAACTGCAGCGATAGGTTTCCGCGGGTAGTTATAAGGCACCGACAATTTCACTTGATCTAAGATATAACTGCAATCGATTTTACCGTTCACTAAGCAATGTAGAAGCAACAAGTCGGCTGTGCGGCGTCTATCGCGAAGTGACTGCATATTAAAAAAGGCAAGTCTATCTTCATAGGGGCATCTAGATGAAATACCTGAACTAATGAAAGCCAGATATCTAGTAAACGCACGTTGCACTGACTCAATGCGTTGCGAATAAACAGCGTATTGTGGATTCCAGGCCGGACTGGCAAATTCTAAGCGACTCCGAACTAAAGCATTATATAATAAAATTTTGATGTTCGGTGAATAATCTTGTCTTTGTGCTACAGATTCTATGAAAGTTTTAACAATCGGCTAAGTGAGATAGTATAGGCATACCGCTCCGAAATCTAATTAAAAACAGAAAGATTAGAACTTTGCGCCTGTCACAAATAACACGGCAACGAAAACTTAAATAGTTTGACAAAGAGTAACCATTGTGTAACTATGCATCTGCTATACAATCTTTATTAGTAAGGGGGTTAATGTGAAAATTTGGATGTTTAGTTTTCAATCACGCAAAAACCGTTGAACGGATTTGGATGAAATTTTGCACACAGATAGTTTATAGTCATAAAACATATAATAATTTTTATCCCGGTCAAAGATTCCTTAGGAACTTTCCGGATTTCTACGCGAACGAAGTCGCGGGCGTAAACTAGTAAAATAAAGGCACTAAAGATACGCTTAGGAATTGTCAATAAATTCTGGATAACATAATTATTTAGTTCTGAGCAAAGCTTTAGTCCCTAAAGACTAAGCCCAATTTGACTTGCCTTTTCTTATCTTATCTTCAGGCAATCGATATTAACTAAAGCGTAAACATAACCGCCAATTATGGAAAATATGGAAAATAATGCTGTTTATAGAAAGATAATTAAAAGATCCAACTTGCATTTTAGCTAGGACGATATTACTTGTTTTTATGACAACCCAACTTAAGTGCTCTGAGTGTAGTTTGAGTTGAGTTGACAATTCATAAAGTTATATTTTGAATTAATGCCAAGCTTTATTGCTAGAAAAACATTCGCCCTTGAATCACCACAGACATACAATTAAATAAGAACTATAGTTATTAAACCCTATTAGAATAAATACTAACCCCCTTACTAATAAAGATTGTATAGCAGATGCATAGTTACACAGTGTTTTGTCCCTTTCTTTTTAATGTCACACTTAAATAGTGTGACCATTGTGTAACTATACATCTGCCACCTTCTTTGCCCGTGACACTACTGCGTGGCACAATCAGTAGTGTCATGGGTAATTTTTCTTTCCTGTGACTCTACTTCTCTCATTGGTTGATTGGACTCATGCTGCCATACAATCTTTATTAGTAAAGGGGTAGGTATAATACTTTGCGATTAAAGTCAAGCGCATCCTTTCATAGGTTGAGTTTCAATCTAAACAAGAGACGATCAGACTTACCCTTTGACTCCCCGGAGACACGATAATTAAATCGGTTGTAATAAAATTTAATCTGCGCAGCACCGAGCGCATAGTTACGCTTAATTTATTAGGAGAGGGTAGATTATGCTTAGATATTAGCGGGTCAGAGGTGCGTCATAAGGGTAAGACGTAATCTGTTGTCTTTTGAAGTTCGAACTAAATTCAAAATTCAAAACTCGTTTATTCAGTCTAGGCTGTTACAAGCACTTGTGAATGTCAAAGAAGCTACGCCATCGGTTCGCAAACCCTAAGCGGGAGACCGCTTAGGGTTAGGATTAGGAAGTATGGATGCGTTTATTTATTCAGATAAATAAAAAATATCTCTGTTTTTTACGGATACGTAATAAGTGCATGTTATATGAAATGAGGTTTTAAGCAGTAAGTTTTTAGCTTTATAAAAAGATATTTTTGTTTGCCGATAAAAAAATCAGCCTGTCGATTCTGTAACTAAACTCGAACCTCACTTCGAATTTCACTTCACTGTGCGGGAGTTTTAAATCATAAATGGGAAAATGATTTTAATTACAAAAGATTTAAGATAGCTACGGTAGCTACCTAAAACCTTTTGTAATCGGTAAAGTAGTTTGTATTCAGCTAATTTCTAATAGCAAATTCACCCGAAGTGAAGTGAGGTTCGAAGTGTGACAATAAAATTTGGGTTGAATCAAACAACTCTACTACCCAACAAAAATAACTCAACACGACTAAAATAATTGTAATTTTTCAATCTAAATTATGCAATTGTTTTAAAAATTAAAATGTTTGTCGCAGCGCAGAGCAAAATTGAACTTTATAGATACAATGTTTTCACATACCACGGTACAGATTTTTCCGGTTATAATTCTACCGGAAAGTTTTAAAGTTGGACATGTGGCGCCCCCTCGTGTCGAAACTTTGTGGAGATTTCAAGTTGTAGCTTACCTGTAAAGAAGTAAAGACACGGGTAAATAAAATTTTAGGAAAAAGAGTGAAGGGAAAATATTTTTTTGTCAAACGCTTGTTGGTAAAAATATTTTTTTAGTAAAAACCAGCTTCAAATGTATCAAGGATTAAAAAACGCACATACCTACAAGTAAAACTCAATTTATTAATACACACAGATCTATATAATACCGAATAATATACTAGAAAAAATACGAAACCTTCTCTTTTAAATATATAAGTAGTGAAGATATAATTAAAGCATTTAAATCAATTAACGTCAAAAAAACAGAAGATCTCTGGGGCATGTCAACAAGCATCATTAAATCAATAATTGATATACTAGCCCCTTACTTGGCTTTCATTTTTAACAAATGTATTGATGAAGGGATATTCCCAGACTTAATGCAAAATAGTAAATTGATTCCTCTTTTTAAGTCTGGTAATAAAACTGACCCAGCTAACTTTAGGCCAATATCTATACTGCCAGCACTTAGTAAAATATTTATATTTCCAATTATTAGATTACTTTACATCAAATAATATACTTCATAAAAATCAGTTTGGATTTTCCAAAGGTAAAAGTACTACTGATGCTGTAATTGCTCTTCTCATACATATCCTTGATGCTTGGGAGGGAAAGCAAGATGTGATTGGTATTTTTTGTGACCTTTCTAAGGCATTCGATTGCGTTGATCACCAAACACTATTAAAGAAGCTAGAACATTATGGTGTCTCTGTTAAATCAGTTAGTCTTATGAAATCTTATTTGTACAATAGAACCCAGAAAGTAGTGATTAATAGAACTGAATCTACTGGAGCCCCCATCAATATGGGCGTGCCACAGGGATCAATATTGGGCCCTTTGCTGTTTAATTTATATAAATGACCTTCCTAACTACGCGAATAATTTATGTGAGAGAGTGCTATTTGCGGATGATACTTCTTTAGTTTTCAAAGTCAACAGAGGTAATAACTGTTCTGACGAAGTAAATAGCGCTCTCTCTAAAGTTTCATACTGGTTTAATAGTAATAATTTAGCACTCAACCCCAAAAAAACTAAATGTGTTAAATTTTCATTACCGAATGTTGATCACGTCGAATTGAATATTAATCTGAATGACGTTGAAGTTGAGTTTACGGAGAGTACAAAATTTCTAGGTATTACACTAGATTCACGACTGCAATGGGATCCTCATATTGAAGCTTTGTCAAGTAGACTTAGTTCTGCGGCCTTCGCCGTTAAGAAAATAAGACTTTTAACTGATATTGAAACGGCAAGGTTGGTATATTTTAGTTATTTTCACAGTGTAATGTCTTATGGGCTACTATTGTGGGGCTCGGCTGCCAATATTCAAAATATTTTTATACTTCAAAAAAGAGCTGTTCGTGCCATATATAATCTTCGTCGAAGAGATTCCCTGAGAGAATTGTTTAAAGAAATAAATATACTAACTTTGGCTGGCCAATACATATATGAAAATTTACTATGTGTAAGGAAACACTATGATTCATTTGCTAAGAACAGCGATAATCACCATATTAATACAAGGAATAAAGATAAACTTGCCGTTCCAAGATTTAGGCTTGCAAAAACTAGAGGTTCATTTATGGGGAAACGCATAACCTTGTTTAATAAAGTTCCACAACAAGTGATTGATCTACCTTTGCATGAATTTAAAAATCATGTCAAAAAGACGCTCATGGGTAAAGGTTATTATAAAGTAGACGATTATTTGAAAGACCGGAATGCGTGGAAATGATGTAACACAATAACTCGCTAGTAAGTACTTTATTGTTAATAACCTGTTGTATTTTTTTTGTTTTTGGTAACGATATATTTAAGTTTGTAAATATCGTTACTTATTTCTGTTAAAGCTGATAAGTTTCTTGCGCCTGTTCTTCTTGTCAGTTAAAAAAGTCTGGAACAGGTGGTAGAAAAATATAGACGATTCAAAAGCGCTTAATTACTAAGTTTATTTGAATAAAGCAATTTTTACTTTACTTTACTTTACTTTACGAGTCACTCAGCGGTCAGAGCATTGGACCGGATATTCAAAGGTCGCGGGTTCGATTCCCGTCCGAAACCATGATCTGGTGCGAGTCGTATTTTTTCTAGTATTTATTTGGTATTATATAAAAATAGCATTGTGAATGCTAAAATCTCAAAATTTAAAAACACATAGATTTACTTAACAAAAATAAGATTGTAGCTCAATATCTACCTACTCGTACACCCTTAGGGTTCCGTAGTAATATTGTAGGTTTGTAAATACCACTTTTTGATTCAGAGATCCGTTTGCAAAATATTAAGTATTATATTAAAGAGTCGAGTGCCCCCATCAGAAAAAAACATATTCTAGCCATTTCGAAAATGTCACAAACGCGAGGTCTACAGCTGATAGAGCTACTAGTACACCATTCAACAACAATAATGAAACATTTTGCTTCCATACAGTATTCCATAATTAAACATATCGAGAAGATATCGAGTGCATAACAGATAGCAAATTGGCATCGTTTTTGCAGACCTTCCTCGTAAATTGGGGCTATCGGTCCATTCCACCAGCTTTTGGGAGTCATAAAAAAACGGCCTGTAATGGGATGATTCAGGCATCATTGTACATAAATCCTTGGCTCGGTTTTGCATGAATTAATAGATGTTTCGCGGAAAAATGAATAAGTCCAGCATTTTCTTTTCAGTATGAGATCTCTTTTCTTGATTTCTTATATCGTAGCTTTTGACACATTCTGAAGTGCTTTTTATAATTCTAAACTAATAACAATAGTTTATCAGTCAAAATTCATAATGGTTTAACCTTCAAATATGTGTTTCTCTTACGTATAATTGGTAATACGACCTCCGTGGTCGAGTGGCTTTGTACACCGGTTTTCAAGGTGTCGCCATCTCTGAGGTCCCGCGTTCGATCCCCGGTTGGTTTAATATAGAAAACGAACTTTTCTATATTGTCTCAGGTCTGGGTGTTAGTAATACCACCGTTGTCTCTGATTTCCATAACACAAGTGCTTCAGCTACTTACTTTGGAAACGGAGCAATGTATGTGATGTTGTCAAATATTTATTTATTTATTATTGAATCCCAATTAGGTACTTCTCACCAATTAATTGCAATTTCATATATATCTACACAAAACCTTATTGTACAAAATAGAAGTGGCAAGAACAGCTCCCATTGACCTATTTTTTTATAAAAGAATAAACAGCCGTCTACTTGTCCCTTCTCACACACATCTACTTGAAGCCAGCCACGGAATTCAAGATGTTTCGTCTCAAGCTATGTTTGATCGAAAGATAATTAATATCATCTGAGGAATAATAAAATTAAATAAAGTACTTTAATTTTGAAAATGATAAGACAGTTTTTTTGCTCAGTGGGAAAAGATTTACATGGTAAGTTTAATCTTAGTATGAGATTATTATTCTTTGGTATGAATTTGATTTAACATTTATTTATTTTATAGCCAAAGATTAAAAAACACGAAACCTGTAACAGATTGTTGAAGCGCTTCACGATATCGTGAAAGCTCACCAATTTTCAAAAAAGTATATTATAAATAATTTCTTCAAACTATAGTGAATGTTTTTACGTTTCGCGTCTTCACAAAATGTAAATAAAACTGCAGCAAACTGCGAGAAAAATAATGCTGGTAAAAGTTTGCGGTACATTCCCACAAACACCCGGCTGTTGCGAGCTCTCGGCGGGAAAGGGGGATACATTTTTAGTATCCATTTGTTTTAAAACTCGTTTTGCAAACATATGAAAACGGGACTAAGATGTCGTAGTTCAATCAATAGTTTTATTCTTTTTATTAAAATGTAAAAAAAGTTTTATAGTTTTATTATCTTTATTAAAATATTCAAAATTGGATTTAAGACTTCATAAGAAATTATCATTAAAAGTGTTCTTAAGTTTATTCTTAAACTTTTAATGATAGATTACGCTTACAATATAATAAAAGTATTGCAAGCATTAAAAATAAATATTGGACGTATTTAACAAAACATTACTATTTCAGCAATTTGTCAATTTTTTATGTATTTTTTATTCACACGACGTTCAATTAATTAATTGACCGTTTTTAATATTTTAAACTTTTAGAGAACTATATAATCTGGATTAAATTAAAATAAAAACCAGTAAGCAAATTTTAACCGTTAGAAACTTCAACAATCTTGTCGATCAGCTGTTTCCCAGCCATTCTGTGACATCACAAACTTCCCGCGTGTACCACGGGGTGCGACGTCGTTTGCGGGAACTTTGAAGAGAATGCGGGAACACTGTACAGTGCTTTAAGTTTACACTTTTTTTGGTTCAGTCTTTACAGAGTTGGAGTTGGGAGGTTGGGCGACTGATGTTAATTTTTTGGAATGTCTTCAAAGTGGATATCATTATTTTTTGTAATACGAATGAGAGGTATAAATTATTTTAATTTATTGAGGTTTTTATACAATACTAAATAACATACTAGAAAAAATTCGAATTGTCTCAGGCGGGAATTGAATTCTGGTGACGAGTCGAAC
This sequence comes from Catoptria pinella, assembly GCA_963556745.1. Lineage (NCBI taxonomy): Eukaryota > Metazoa > Arthropoda > Insecta > Lepidoptera > Crambidae > Catoptria > Catoptria pinella. Next base: position 12,412,574 of record OY750772.1, on the reverse strand, counting down.
TTTTTTTTGGTAAGTTTATTCTGTATTGTATAAAAATTGCAATGTGAATGTTAAAATTTCAAATTAAAATATTGTATAGCTGTAAATATCTGGAAAAATATTTCAATTGAGTCAAGGTAATTCCTCACATTGATGAAATAAAGCTGGCTTGCAGCGTAAGAGTGGGATATACTAGAAAAGTTTGGACGGAGCTCCTAGTGACTCGGTAGCTCAGCTCAGGGTTCGATTTCCGTCTGAGACATTTTGTGAGCAGGTTCAATAATTATATACAAATTCTTGCCGACGCAGTTTTAAGAAATAAAAAAAAATCACCCATGTCGAAAAGTGTTAAAAATTAGAAGCGCTAAATCTAGCTTCGAATAAGTATAAAAGAAAACTTACCAAACAACAAATAGTACTGCTTTTGAAAACCTCGTGGCGATATCTATTAGATTATTTTTAAGCAACATACAATTTAAGCTACTTTTTTACTAACAAACGCAACGTCTACAGCTCACTGAGTCATTAATTTTAAAACTAACAATTAGATTATTTATAAAAGCAACATGTCTAGGTACCCTTTGCCTATACTAACACTATACTCAAAGGCACACCGATACTACCCGATGCAGCACGACACACTATTCGCTCCGCTTCGCATCGGTTTGGTTCACATCGCGATCCAAGGCTTCGCGAAAACGCCCAAACACAATCCGTCAATACACCCGCCTGCAAGCAGCTATCAAATATTTGGTTAGTGTTAACGAGTTGCTTCTGCAGTTAGGAGTTTTCTGCCTTATGTGTATTAGCACAAAGTTCTTTTTCCTATAAAAAAGTAACTAATTATTTTATTTAAACATTTGCCAATTACGAACGGGATTTGGCCAAGCGTTCTTTATCGGGATGAAATAATTGTTTGATTGTTCAACCACTTTTGTAATAGGCAGTTATGCAGTTTTGTGCAGTTGGTTTGAGTGATGTTGCATGTTTTGTGTTACATTGGTATCTTTGCGAGAATACGAATAGTACGACACTATTTATGACTTTCAGTGTCTTCTTAAAAAATATTTTGAAACTTTGTTTCACACAGAGTTATCTGTGAGGTGAATATCATAATAGAATCGATAATAAACTTTTTTTGTTAAATTGCAATTTTAATGTTTTGTGAAAATATAAGGATTGTTTTGTATTGTAAGGCAATTAATTGTAACAAGAAACATAACCAAACATAACTAATATTAAAATATATTACTTTTGAAGATATAAAACGTGCGCCTGCCATCCCATAACGAAAGCTCCAAAAATTCGGTAAATACAAAAGCAACTAAATGACTCAAAACTTAAAAAACCCAAGTACATGACAATGATCCATTTAGTGGACTTTAATCCTATCCTTATATAAATAAATAATAAATATTTTTCAACATCACATACATTACTCCAATTCCAAAGTAAGTAGCTAAAGCACTTGTGTTATGGAAATCGGAGACAACGGTGGTATCACAAACACCCAGACCTGAGCCAATATAGAAAAGTTCGTTTTTCTAAATTGACCCAACCGGGGATCGAACCCAAGCCACTCGACCAAGGAGGTCGTCAAAATTATAAAATTTCACATATTATAAAATGTGAAAGTTTGAATGTTTAGATGTTTGTTATTCAAATTGGCACACAGCTTATAGCCTGGCTTAAATCATAGGATACCTACTTTTTATCCCGGTCAAAGGTTCGATAGGGATTTTTCGAATGTCCACGCGGATGAAGTCGCGGACGGATCGCCGCCATTTTAAAAACTTTTCTCTACAAGATTTTCCCTATCGTCTTCTCTGGATAGGAAAACAAAATAATTATGTTTATTTGTCCTGCCCCAATCGGTGCAGAGTGGTGATTATTGAGTCGAGTGCCTGCGACTCTGAGGACCTCGTTAGATTAAAACATTCCCGGGAAAGAACTCGTGACCCCATAAACTGAATAACCATTAATTTTCACATCGATGGTGGATCTTTTTGGAAAATGGTTTTATTTGACTTCTTTACGATTTTGTTGTACTTAATATTTTTTTTGTTTGTATTGGGTCCTTAACTATGAAATTGGTGTTTTTTCTCACACACAGAGAACCTCATAACTTCTGTGATGTAAAATATTTATCAGTTGCTGGATATTACACCAATTTAGGATAGCCGACATCTATCAGCATAATTAAAAACTATTTATTTGACTCCTTTTTTGTCAGCGATAATGACCACTGAATCCGTTGTAGAATCCGGCTAAATGGCGCTGTGTGAAATTTTCCAAACATTTATTTATTTGTTTATTATTTTTTATTACACTATATTTATTAAAACGGTTGAGAGATAAGCAAAACAAATATAAAGTAAATCTCTTCCTAATGTTAAGCAACTTGTTAAAACCGCCAACAAAATCCCCACAGAATAAGCCACGGTCTTATTAGGGACCTAATTAAAAATTAAAAGCCGCCCCATTGATCCCCAGATTGTATTAACAATTAAGGAACCCACATAAACGTCGGACCTTCGTAATCGCCTTCCGATCGGCACTGTGACCGCAACTTTATATAAATATAAGGTATGGTCTCAGTGATAGCGATTCAAAGATTTTATGAGCAAATGATATGAAGAATTTAGTACACTTTAAAATACACTAGTTTGTTTCTAATTATTTGATCTCAAAACAAGAATAAACATAATTGGTAGCGTCAGGTTATATTTTGTCGATGTGGAGAGGATTTCAAAATTGGCAACCGTTTATAGACCGAGCGCGAGCGAAGCGTCTCTGCTTCAGCTTGGGCAAAAATTATTTCATATGTCCTTCCCGCTGTCCTAATGTCCCTTTGTTCTTCCTACAGGTCGCATTTCTTAACCGATTCAGGTTAAGATATCTAAATAAAAAAAAAATATATTTTAGCCATTTCGAAAAATTATCCAAAATGTCACAAACGCGATGTCTACAGTTCACAGAGTCACATATGAAACAGCTGTAATAATTACCGGAGGTATTAAAGAATGAATGAATAATAGCTTTAGTACACAACATTTTTTTTTGTTTTATTTACATTAAGATAATTCTAGGTTTCAGGTGGGTTTAGAATATCACTAGCCTGTTTGTATGATATACCACTTGGTATTAGGTCTTCAAAAAAGTTTTCTTCTTATTAAAGAGCTATTTCTTTTACTTATAATCGTAACGCCCTGGCACTAGGTCCAAACCCTGTCACATACCACAACATAATCAATACAACATAATACTGTCTAATAGGACATATAGGCCGGTTTGGGACAACCCTGGTTTATTATTGAAATTTATATTTGCACACTAAATCCTGGCGATATAATGTCGTGTCAATGTTTATAGTTAAAGGGTACACCCTAAACACACGTTTGGTATTAATAGCCAATTTAGTTTCTATATGATTGAATAGGGTCCATATGTGAATGCGTAAAATGTTAAGTCATAATATACTGCGGCATAAGGTAAATATTTATGACTTTGACATTTCACGTGACCGTACAATATGTTATGTTGGTGTTGTATTTGTCCGCAGAGTTCTCAGAATATCGTTCAAAAACCGTACAGTTTGACTAAAAACCGAACAGTATCGTATCGTAATCCACTGTGTCTTTTAACTCGGACATTGGCAGAATCGTCACGTAAAACGAGACGCAGCCATTCATCACCATAAAAGTTGAAGTTGAAGTTAATAGTGTACGGTCTACTAACTTAACTTAGAGGTATGAATGTATTTATCTGTCAAGTACCTATTAATAAATTTGGTTATCAGACACTTATGAAACAAACCCTAAAAATTTTCTTTTGGCTGTCTGGTTAGACTAGACTGGTTTCAACATACCATCGAAATTTCTAGTTCTCTACAAAAAATATATTTTAATTTGGAACAATTTTGTTATGGAAATTGCATAGTTTAGGTATTTTAATTAAGCATGATTGATCAATCATGTAATGAATCTGGTGGCATCCCCTTTTTATTTAGTAAAATATGACCCATTAATAGTTTATTGTGTGCATCCCATAGTAATGTCTTTGCAACGACTCCTGCTTTTACGAGGTTGTAAAATTCATGACGTTTGCTGTACGGCTCATCCATTCATTGGATATTGTTCATTTTAGTATTACTGTTTTAATTTAAATCACAGATTCGATGGTAATTTGGCATTTAGGCTGAGTGTTGTGTCACCATAATAATATAAGATATAAGATGGCCATCAATCATTTTAATGTCCCCCACTGCTGGGGCACAGGCCATCCTTAAGGGTGGATAAGGAGGATGGGCCATGGCGCACCACGCGGGCCCAATGCGGATTGGTGGGTGCTAACGACTGCAAATGCAGGCGGGATCAATGGCTTAACCTGAAGATAATAAATTTTTGGTCACCCATCCCATGACTGACCCTTGCGAAAGTTGCTTAACCTCCGCAATCGCTGGGCCAGGCGCTATACCACTGCGCCACCGAGCTTCAAGAGGAGATGAGCTGGAGCTCGGTGGCATGGCGCAGTGGTAAGGTATAAGAACTAATTAATAATTAATTTTATCTTCTGCAATTTGTGTATGTGTAATATTTGCATGCTTCTACTACAGGCCAAATATGTGAAACTATAAGTACCTACTGTGACATCAGAAATTGTGTATTTTGACGACCTCCGTGGTCGAGTGACTTTGTACACCGGTTTTCAAGGTGTCGCCATCTCTGAGGTCCCGGGTTCGATCCCCGGTTGGGTCAATTTAGAAAAACGAACTTTTCTATATTGGCTCAGGTCTGGGTGTTTGTGATACCACCGTTGTCTCTGATTTCCATAACACAAGTACTTTAGCTACTTACTTTGGAATCGGAGCAATGTATGTGATGTTGTCAAATATTTATTTATTTATTATTTATTTATGTACCATATAAATAAAGTAACAAATAAGTATTATGATTATGATGAATGTTTATATTGTAATAATCTATGCATAAAGATAATTATTATACAACATGTTCCAAAAAAACCCCTTTTATAATTAAGTATTTTTGTAACACGTTGTATACCTGACGATTATATCGTGTAAGGTTGTTTATACCGATTAATTTCAATAGACCACCTGCACCAGTGGTGAGGTTTCTTACTCAGATCTCCTGACGAAAGTAAAGAGTTCAAAACATTTGAGCAACATCATATCATTGCTTTTATACAATGTCTCTGGACATGTTTTAATAATCTTTTCATCAGTCAAGTGTTTTACTAATTTTATATAAAATTCAGTTCTATTTTACTTCCATTGAGCAGTCAAAAATAATGATCTGAGACAACCTCACTATTCTGACATCGTCACTATCCATATCCACTCGCAAGTAACTACTACTCAAGTACCGGACCATCTGCTCCGAGCCATTACTTCCGATCTCCATTTAATGACCCATAAATGACCATCCCGATGAGATATACGGGAAAACTATAGCTATAAGTAACGAACTGCTATAAGGTTGTAAAACCGTGCGAGTACCAGTCAAGAAGCCGGCGGACAGTAAACTTCCTACAAACGTAATACTTAAATCATTTGCAATTTCAGCTGAATTCAGTGTTTTTGTGATGTTATTCGGAAGACAGTATTTGTCTAGGTTTCTATTAAATGAAATTTCCAAAATACTAACCCAATTCAAAATAAATGCCAATTACATTTTTTCATACGAAACTGTAAATCGCATTAATTTTTATTTGGTTTAGTATTTTGGATTTTTTATTCAATACTGTCTTAATCAGAATAACACAAGAAGAGTTAATTATGCTCAAATTGCAAAATAATTTTGGTATTACGTCTGTATAGGAAGTTCACTGTCCGTCGGCTTCTTAATATCAAGAAAAGATAATGGTATGGTGAAACTTTTATGGCAGTTCTTATGAAGCAAAGGGAACTGTAATCAATAATTATCTGTACTTAAAAGGAATGTGCTGGACATTCCATAGAAAAAAAGCTTATCTTGTATTTATGATTGAAAATGATCTTAAAATATACCTACATGAATCAAGTTCTGTCTTATTTTTGGCGCATGTAGAAAAAGAGTTATTCAGTAATGAATATTTTTTTGATTTGGTAACACTACGGCAACAACGACTCATCTAAAACGTTCCGTTATGAACATTAAATCTTCAGAGGGCAGAAATGTCACTATGAAATGTAAATATGGCTGCATAAATTACAATTTGCTTTTTTCGAAATTTGGAAACGTAATGTCAATTTGACTTCGATTTGACATGAACTGTAATTATCAACATAGAATCACAGACTAAAAAATTAGAAAGGTGTAAAAAATGACGGGTCTTCTTTGCAATGTACATGGTTGTCGTGGATCCAAAAGTAACTCAGTTCGTGTGTTTGATACGTTTTTAATAACGTCTAGAACATCGAACGAATTTTGAATTTTGTCTAACGAATATTCAGAGGAACCAACATTATCACAGTTTAATAACGAAACTTTAAAACGATTTTACTGACTAAGTACAACCGTGAGTAGGCCCTCTGTTGCGGTCGGTGCCATAATGCACTCATTTGTACACTAAACAGGTGCTCTGTTCGTTAAACAAAGCTATTTAGCTCATTGGACTTGTAAAGTGAATGTTTAGCTTTTGGAATGATCACATACGTGATTCTGAAAGGTACTTTAGTTACAGCTTATTGATTTCTAATTAGTACAAAATTAATAAATGATCAAATAAACATGACTGTGTATTAATTCTAGTAATTATTTGGTGCCTGTTTGACAAGGTCTGGTTATGTGTCAGCTAAATTAGTTGATAGATAATCCTTACCTACTGTGATGGTTATTTGGGCTGTGACCATTAGCTTTATTCTGTGTTCTGTAAGTTTCTAAGCAATGGTTGTTTGTTCCTGACTGTTCGTATATAAAATTATATTGTTATGTACTTCCGCGACACTTACTATCCGTACTAATAATAGGGAATTACACCTTTTTTTGAAAACATGTTTATATTATTCCTGAGGTCGTAATAAACCAGCACAATTTTTATTTCAATTTTATAAAACCAAGAAATACCTTAAAAATGATTTTTTATTTATGATTTTGAATTATTGCGCAGAAACGCAAGCCGCCATGCTGTTTAGGCCCGTGACGTCACTCCGTCAGGCGTCAGGAAACAATCAAGAGTGGTTACAATGTCTTTTTACAAAAGTAACGAAAGTTTTTAAAATAATGAGTTGTAATGTTTTATCATTGGTGTCTTGTGCCTGATTGCAGTAAAACAAGTGTAAAATCTCCACTAAAATAGTGGGTTCAAGTGCCAAGTGACATCAAAATGAGAAAAACTTGGTTGAAACGTAAGAAGAGATCCAAAGAAATCCAAAAAACAAACAAAAAAATATCCTGTTCACCTGATGGTCTCGTGAATTTTGTGTCTACTGGATATGCAAGAAGGATAAGCGATGTGAACATAACCTAACACTTGCATTTTTTGATTCAAAATCAATCATGTGTTTTGAAGGATTAATACTTACACAGGCAACTTTGAGTTTATATAAAAGGTATTATTATATTATAATAAATAAATATATCAAATAATAAGTATAGTTTTTTTTTATTTCCATGGTGCACTCACTGTATAAAGATGATGTTGTGGACCAAGCCGAGTTGATTTGAAGAATGGGTCAACTTGGCCACCATAAAAATGTTAAGGATATAATAATGTTCATTTCAATGTCATGTGCATGTGGAAAATATGTGAATACATATGCACTATACACAGGGTAGGGTAGGAGAATAGTCAAAGTCAAAGTACAAAAAACTATTCAAATAAACTTAGTAATTAAGCGCTTCTGAATCATCTATATTTTCCACCCATTCCAGAGTTTTATAACTGACAAGAAGAACAGGTGCAAGAAACTTATCAGCTTTAACAGAAATAAGTTACAATATTTACAAACTTAAATATTATATCATGATCTGCTATTGTTAATCTGGCTGTCATCAGTCAAGTTTATGGTCACTCGGTTATGTCCTGTCTCTTTAACTTAAATTGGAAATTTAATTATATGAATAACAGAAATAAACACTTAACTAATTGAAATATATCTTTATTACTTTACAACAGTTACCAAATACAATACAACAGATTATAAACAACAAAGTAGGTACTTATATTTACAAGCTATGTGTTACATTTTTTCCATGCATTTTGGTCTTTCAGATAATTGTCTACTTTATAATAACCATTACCCATGAGCGTCTTTTTAACATGATTTTTAAATTCATGCAAAGGTAGATCAATCACTTGTTGTGGAACTATACTAATCAAGGTTATGCGTTTCCCCATAAATTAACCTTTTGCATCGCACACTGCTGTCTGCAACCATCTCCTTAGATTTTCTTTTAGAAATTTCTTTTGCACACAAAATGTTTATCGGTGAGCCAACCTTAGCCAGATTCGATTTCTTCCATTAAAACTCAACCGAAGTACACGACGACAGGGTTTCGGTTCGGCGGTGTACATCGTAACACCATGCTTGCAGCCACCTTCTGACGAGGGACAATCGTAGCACTTAACACTACTCACAGTCTCTTCCTGTTCATTCACATTATGTGTCAATCAGTACATAGGGCTTGGAACGCACTTTATGTTCCAGGCATACCGTACACTACAACGCACGTGTTTTGAACCCGTTTGAGCTGCACATAGCCTATTGCGTCGTCAGATTCCCTTCCGGACCTGATAACAAAATAAAATAAAAATAGGTTATGTTGGATTGTAATAGTAAACAAACACAGGGTATTATCGTGTTGTGTATTACTTAATGTTGGAAAAAACTTGATATGATAGGTACTTACATTGCTGTTTTAACATTTCTCCACAAAACCGTCTTCCATGATGCGATTTTAGTAAAATAAAGCATAAAAGTGATAATCACATAAAATTATAAAATAACACAGTACGACGAGTACGAAATCCTGTTTGCTTACTGTCGGGCTGACGTCACGTCGGAATCCAATATGGCGAATGGCGTTTTGAACATTTGAAGAATAAATTAAAAAAGTCGATTTTTTAAATTTAATTATAAAATGTATATTGCATTTTTATGAATAAATATCGACGTTTCTCATTCACTTTTTATGAAATCTATCATAAACATGCATTTTTATATTGTTTCTTACATGGTGTAAAATACCCTATTATATTAATAATCTATAATATAAAAATGAATCGCAAAATGTGTTGCTAAGCGCATAACTCAACAACGCCTGGACCAATTTGGCCAATTCTTTTTTTAAAATGTTCGTTGAAGTTCAAGGATGGTTTTTACGGCGAGAATGGAATAAGGGTGATGGGAGAATTTTTTGCCCCGACTATAAAATATGTAGGAACAAAAAACTGTCACATTACAAATCTTTTTGACAGGACGAAGTCTGTCGGGTCCGCTAGTAATTAATAAAAATGCTTGGACAATTTCACACAACGCCATCTAGCCCCAAACTAACCAAAAATTGAAAATTATAAATGCGGAAGTGTGTATGTTTGTTATGCGTCTTATTCTTCAACGCCCGAGCGACCGAATGCGACCGGAAAACCATAGAATATCTATTGTGTCTCATTTTCCGGGCCTTGGTGGGTTTACTACTCAATCGATCAAATTTTGCTTGTACGTTGTCAGTCAGGGGTAAAGAAAAGGACATAGAGCATACCTCTCATCCAAAAAAAAAGTACTGGGAGGGGTACTCTAAGCTGTTAAAATAATGTTGTTATAGAGACAGAGCTATACATCGCGTATACTCACTACTACTCACTTATGTGAGATGGCACTATACGCGATGTATAGCTCTGTCTCTCTGTCTCTCTACTTTGACTATCAAAAGTAACATCAAAGTAATCATAAGATTACTTTGATGTTACTTTTGATAGTCAAAGTAAGGGGGCTGTTCCTAAGAGATTGAAAAATATCTGTCCACGCAGGTCACTAGTTCTATAAATTCCATTTTAATTTTAAATGTAACCAGGAGTCTATGGGAATTATAACAATATACTGCCTACTAATTTAAGATACTGAATACAACAAATTTTACATAATATTAAAAGGCATTTGAAATCGCTGGACAATCGACTAATACCAATCCCCGACGAATCAGAGGACGCTAATTACCATAATGGATTGATCTAATTGCGTAAATCGGTAAACAATAGATTGCGGGTTTGTTTTGATTCGAATAATTGACGATGTTATTGGTATTGTTATCGAATTGTGTATTCTCTTATGGCATTATGGGAGATTGAAAAAGAGCTGTCAGAGTTAGCAGTTTTTAGTAAAGTTCGAGATCATAATTTAAAAAGACTCACTTGTAGTTTTTTAGAAATTGTAATTTTTGCAAAAAATGTTTTAGGAAAATATATGTTTTTAGAAGGAAAGAAATACTTTTATCCTACAATAAATATTGTACGACAAAAATCTGCTTATGATCTTGTTTTCACATAGTTTATGTTTAGGCTCAGTGAGCTATAGACCTCGCTGAAATTGTATGTTGTTTAAAAATTAATCTAATAGATGTCACCACGAGTTTGACCCTGTTTTTGAAAAGCAGTACTTTGTGCTGTTTGGTAGGTTAGGTATTATTTTAGTATATCTATTCTAAGCTAGATGGCGCTTTATTTTGATCATTTTTCGAATGGGTCACTTTCACTAGAATAGGTTGAGAAATGCGACCTGTAGAGGCGAATAGACGGACGTACGAAAGCATTTCGCCAAATATGTGATGTCATGGGCAAGGCAAATAATCTTTAGGTACGTAACTATGTGTATAAAAAAACTCTTATGCAACTAAAAGACTCTGATCCATCATGTCAGAGGATAAGTGAACAAAAAATAAGGTCTACTGATAAACACCTAAGTATATTGGTAATCCGTAACTTTCAAAATGAATGCACTACTATCTTAATCATGCGAATGAAGTCGCGGGCAAAAGCTAGTTATTAAACAAAGCAAATCAAGTCTACAAAAAAGTCGAAGCCCAAATTATTTTCCTCGTTATAAACACAATAGAAAACATCTTCTTAAAATTGGTTTACATCTGGCTTAAGCTAATTTGTTCCCGTCTCGGCTTTCCCAAACACCCTACATTATAAATCCAATCTTAAAACAATAACACAAAGGTTGAGATTCCTGAAACACGTTCGGTTACTAAAATGTTTGTCCAAAATCAAGAGAAACTATTCTGGGTTCACTCCATGGGAATGAGGTTAGAGATAATTAATTTACTTGTTTATAAACAAACGGCCGCGATTTTGTAAACAACCTTATATTTGTTATCTCTCCCTTTGAACTAAACGAACGGTGATAAAATTGATGAGAGCTTTACATTATCACAATTTGGGTTTCATGGAATAAAGTTTAGAGTTAGTGGAAAACAATATACACCTTGTTTTGTAATAAAAATATTAGCGTGATTGCTAAATAAACATTGTACACGTATAGGACAATCACAAGTTGACTTTTCGAGAGAATACTTTTAACCTTTTAAAAAAATAGTTATCTACTTAAAATGTTCTTTTTAATAATAAATGTAGAAGTTATAGCATTTTTTAAACTCTGGTTCTTCAGACTTCCATCGAATAACGCCAGATTTTATTAAACACTGGGTGATATTTTATCTTAAGATAAACCATTTAAGCATATTCACTGTATGTGGCTTTACTCCAACACTGACCCGAAGTGGATCACAATAAAATAATTAACTGCCGCCAACTGTTGTAACTAATAAACAGCAAATATCCAGTGCTTGTGATATTATAGCGTCAACATTAAATCAAAATTATAATGCTCCCAATAACAGGCGTTTCACAGATGTTGTATCTTAAGATAAAATATTTTTGCAAAACTAAGTGGCGCATTGTGGTATTCGCCAACATTGGATCACACCAAATACAATACAATCAACTGCCGTCAACTGCTGTAACTAATAAACTACAAACGCCCAGCTCAGGGCAGCATTAGACAGCGTCGACAGTAAATCAAAGTTAAGTATTAAAGGCCCTAATAACCGGCGTTTTACAAATGTTGTATCTTAAGATAAAATATTTTTGCACGTTAACTAAGTGTCGCATAGTGGTATACGCCAACAGTGGATTACACCGAATACAATCAACTGCCGTCAACTGCTGCAACTAATAAACAGTAAATATCCAGCGCAGGGCAGCATTATGATATAGCGTCGGCATTAAATTAAAATTATAATGCTCCTAATAACAGGTGTTTTACAGATGTTGTATCTTAAGATAAAATATTTTTGAAAGTTTACTAAGTAGAGCATGGTGGTATACGCCAACTGTAGATCACACCGAATACAATCAACTGTCGTCAACTGCTGTAACTAATAAATTACAAATGCCCAGCTCAGGGCAGCATTAGACAGCATCGATAGTTAATCAAAGTTAAATACCTATAATGCCCTTAATATCCGGCCTTTTACAGATGTTGTATCTTAAGATAAAACATTTTTGCATCATAACTAGGGGGCGAATGGCGGTATACGCCAACAGTGGATCAAACAATTAACTGCCGTCAACTGCTGCCTGTAATATAACTAATAAACTGCAAATTCCCAGCGCAAGTCCGTATTAGACAGCTTCGGCAGTAAATCAAAATTATTATGCGCCTAATAACGCGTTAATTCAGTCCGCGTCGCTAGTATGAGGATATATGCCGCCTCATTATTACAGCGCCATCTGTTGGTGATAATTGGCATTAGATATATTGGTGATAATGTAGTTTGGGCTGCGGGAACAGGGAATTCCTTTTAGTGATATTATTCTAGTATGGATAAGAAAAATATATTATGGACCTTCTCTTATTTTTATTATTATCCAAATTTTTTCATAATTCAATAAAATGTTCTTTCAGTGGTAATCGTGTTTCTGATAGAACAGTAGTTTGTTTAATAATTTCTTCAATTGACTGAATTAGTAAATGTTGGTTTTTTAATGACACTGTGAAATATCTCACATAACTTTAATCTGTATAAAAACAATACATATTATTAATTGTCATTTTGATACATTCCTCACTATCATTTTTTTTTCATTACAATAAAATTACCCATCAGTTCTGTTAATACCTTGAATTGTTTAAAGTATTATAATTTTGGTAACTTATTTATTTGTAAGTAAAAGTTAATTTTAAAACACCTTATAAAAAACATCTTTTACAGCATTTGCCGTGCCTCAGAAGTAAAACCTAAGATTTACCGAGTGAATGGTGGTAAAAATGAAATGAACGATAATCACAGTTCGATCTTTTACCATTAAGAGTTGGTAAATATTAGGTTTTACTAGAAAATCCTTCGGTGTTTACATTTAAAAAGAATAATATCTTTAATAATCTTTATTATGGATAATGTTAACCATTATGCATAGTGATTAAAAACATACAATTAACACATTATAACTGTAATACTCATAAAAATTAAAACCCATCCGAACATAAATAAATGTATTTTAATTGTTATGGTAAATAATATCATTTATTTTAAATCATACATTCTTATTATTATATGTATTAACGTTATGTCAAGTCTGTTATAGATTTCCAAAATAAGATTAAAATGCATTTAAACAACTTAAAGGAAATAGTTTCCCCAATTATAACTTCATAACAAAACTCCGATTTAAACTTCCAATTGAAAGTATTCAATGCGTCCACTCGCAAGGGGAATACATCCGGTCTTGTTCCCAACCGTATCCAATATCTGCTGTGTCGAATGCATCGGCAGAAACGAGACTCCAGACTTTTGTACTCCGGTGAAATTGTTTTCTAAAGTAGTTTCTAACTATATCCAACACAAGGATAGCTATTTTGGATTTGATTATATCGAAACATCTGGTAATATTCTATTCTTCACTCAGTATTTTTCTGTTGCTTCAATATTTTTCCTGGAAACGGAATTGGGCTAAGGGTATTCTTGAGATTTATGTTAGCTGGCTAAATGAAAAAGATTCCTCTTTTCAATTCAATATAAGATTTTATTTTTTTTCTTTCAGGAAACAAACTTGTGGTGTTACAGACGTTCATAAGTTGGTGCATGTAGATAAACTATAAAATTAAAGATTTCCATAAATTATTTATTTAATTGTGCTATGAAACCTTTTTTCCCCACTAATTTTATGATTCCAGATCAACGGGAATTTATCTTATAGGGACCTCAGTACTTTTAATATTATATTTCAAAATCTAACACGTTGTTGAGAAACTAGCTTAAACAAAATGTCAGACGGAGGAAGTCAAAGTCAGGTCAACGGTGGACCACAAACACTCACACCTATGAGCCAATATAGAAAAGTCAGTTTTTCTAAATTGACCTGACCGGGGTCGAACCCGGGACCTCAGAGATGGCGATACTTAAAAAAAATGTGTACAAACCACCCAACCACGGAGGTCGTCTTTTCCTACCACCTACCCAAAAGGAAATTGAAAAAATTAAATTGAAAAATTCTTTATTCAAATAAGCTCACATAACAAGCATTTTTAAATCGTCAATTCTTTTATCCTACCCATCCCATTATGACGTCTTTTAGCTGACAAGAAAAATGGGCGCAAAAAACTTATCAGCTTTATTAGAAGGAACGATATTTACAAATATGTATATCGTTTCCAGACATTACATTCATACATGTTACCATTAACATAGATTCATAAATAAAAAACATTATTTAATTAGCTCATTTCTACTGAATCAATTTACAGGTGTCAATTCAAGATTTTTTTAGCTGACAAGAAGAATGGGCGCTAGAGATTTATTAGTTATAGGAGGACAAAATAGATCCTGGAGTTACGATTATGTTTGAGAAATGAAAAGTATGAATTTTCATTCAGTCGAATGAAAAAACATTGACACAAAACAATGATAACAAGTTAATGCACTTTTTACTGTAATTACGCCATAATACCACATAACGATGATGGGATTGGCGATGTTAGTTTATGTAGATTTTTAACGAACAACACAGCCATTCACGACTTAATATCTTCGTTTTACGATCGGTGGTTATATCTCTTTTATCTTTCATAATCAGTTTGCAATGGATTCTCTTTCTTGCTAGAATAGCAAAATTAAAATTTTAAGAGCAGTTTAATGTCCAATCTTAGATTATACATAAGCAAACTGTACCTTTGTTGAAACATAGAGTTTTATATTCTACATCTTCAAAACTAATAGACAATTATGTTGAATTACTTTGACTGTCTGCTGCAAGTTGATTATTATTTATCACGACTAAAATAAAACAACTAGCTTCCTTTCCTATATTACTTGAGGAAAACTACGATTTTTCAAAAAAAAAATTCGAATTCCAAGTTACAAGGCTGTAGAGAAAATAATTTTTCAAAATTTAAGCTAAGAACTCTTTCAGGATACAATTTCTATGTGCTCGATAAGCAGCAATCGGTAGGAAGTGGATATAGGAAATTGACTATTGTAGTGTTAGCAATATTACATCTACAAGATCTTTACAGTTTTTACTAGTTCAAAGGCAGAGGATTGCTAACGTCCGCGGTCGACGAACATAGCATTTTTTTTTAATTTAGCCATAGTTTGTACTTGTTCGCATATGTGTTCGCTCACGTACACACTTTGGCGCACTGTTGCAGCACAGGGTAAAAAAAATGGTGAAAATTGGTGCAGGGTCGCGAACCTAAACCAACATAAACCCACTCGATACTATGCCAATACAATCATATAATCCACACAACCGCTTACACCCAGTTTTGCATAATGCTTGTGCAATATTAGTATCAAGAGTGCATTCCTAGGATATCGGCCGGCAATATGCGAAGCCGAGGCACGCGAGGCATGTGTGGGCAAGTTGCAATGAAATTATTCAATCTGGCATTTTTAAGATTGTGCAGAGAAATCTGGTGAAATAGCTTGAGAATATTCGCAGTGCACTTGAGCTATACAACATTTAATTATTTGCCACTATATGTGATGGTCAAAATAAACTGGAAGGAAGTGGTAAAAATATAAATGAATAAAAACAGAGAATCTAGAATATACCTATTAAGTACATACCTAATAGAATTAGAAAATAGAAAAAGGAATGTGATGTATGTACATACATACCTCACATTATTTTTTCTAAGGATATAATGATAAGAAAGACATCTCACTGTATGCTGACGTCATCCCACGTCGGTAGTGTCAACAGGACGTGTTCTGAGACAGTGTTGGCGCCATCATGTCGTAACTAAATGTGGCCACGAGAATAGCTGTTGAGGGCAGACTCATCATGTAAGAACAGTAAACATTTTGATCTAGAATATTTATTATGAGTCTAAAAAACAAAGGCAGCAACATCCTATTTATCAGTAATAGCAAGTTTGAGCAGTCTGCTTATGTGAATTAATGTGATGCTGTCTCTTTGAAACAATATTGCCAAAAAAGTTACAGCATCACGTAAAAACAGGTGTTAAAATCTTTGTTTAAAAATATTTTGTATTATTTTCCGCCATTTTGGAATAACATGATGTTGTGGCCTTTGCTTCTATATTCATATTCTTTATTCGTATTTTGTTGTATATTACTCATTATTGCAATTGGATATTAACTTGGTATCCGGCACTTCCAGTGGTTATGTTACACTTCCACTTTACAATTACAATTGTTAATTATGATACGTACACTATAATTAAATCTCTTCTAGACAGCTCTTTAAATAACGCCAGACAGTCATTGTTGTCCGAAATTAATAGCAATTAGAATACAACAAGATAATAAACAACCGTGACCTGTGAACAAAACTTATGCACATTAAAAACGACTTCCTTTCTGGTATTTGACCCCGGTAATATTATAGTCTGTGCCCCAAGACTGATAAAGACTTTTATATATTTTTTTTGTATTACTTTCTTTAATTTGAAAAATATAATCGCATATTTCATGGCCCACAATGACTCACTTCACGAGACAATCTATTATGAATAAGTGTTATTGCACCGATGATCACAGACGCCACACTCATGATTACCCTAGGAGAGGATTCTTGGAAAAGAAGAGATTGTGCTTCGTCATGCACAACAACTCTTAATAAAATTAAAGAGTATTACCTGCAGCTTAAACTAAGTAGTTTGTTTTCAGAAAGGCTGAGGCTTAAACTCGAAAAGTAACTTTTTTGTCCACACTCGGTCAGAGCTTGGCCTTGATCACCATATGTTGTTTGATGTTGAATGTCAATAAGGCCGCAGGTGGAAGCGCACTTGACCCGTAATCCTCAACCACAGATGAACTGCCCCATTATTAAATACACTTTTGAACATTCGCGTTGCATTGTACACTAGTACAGTATTATATTATCTGTGATTGTACTTAGATTCCATTGTAAGTAACTAAAGGACTTGTGTTAAGGAAATCAGAGACAAAGGTGGTATCACAAACACCCAGACCTGAGCCAATATAGAAAAGTTCATTTTCTAAATTGACCCAACCGGGGATCGAACCCGGGACCTCAGAGATGGCGACACCTTGAAAACCGGTGTACAAAGCCATTCCACCGTGGAGGTCGTCAAAAAATAAGTGTTTGACTGAAACCGTCAAACTTCAGGTAAAATTTAGGGGGCTGATTATTTTACCTCTAACTGACGGATTACAACAATGTTAAATTGTTGACATGGCTTCCGAATTAGGTGAAATGGTGGTCGCTAGCCAGACGGGCTTGAGACAAGTCGTACCACTAACCGAAATCCGAAAGACTTATTTATGTGCTCAAAAAGCATGTACCTAATCACAAGTAGAACTATTTCTTATTCAATCAAAGATCATAAAAAATTCAAGACAATCAAACTTGTGCATCAATTAGAATTAAATGGTATTTAATGTAATTTGTACAAATGTTCAAATTCTAATCCAAACCTAATTAGAACAAAAGTTATAAGCGTTTAGCCCGTTAACGTAAACGGTCCGCTATTTAATTTCCTTGCTAGCGTAAGATTTAATTTCTAAGTGGACGCTTGCAATATTAATCAGTTTGAATAAGGGTCGGGCCACAGCAGCGTCCAACTGCGGCGAACATAAAACGAGACGTGGAGAAATTACATCGAGCTTTAGAAAAACTAGCAAAAGGTGGATTTCAATTTGAAGTTGTGTGGATGTGAAATTATTATTGCACGGAGCTTAGAGGAATATAATTTCCTGTGGGGAGCATGCAGATTGAATAATGTTTTTATATTCGTGTGACGTGTTCGTTGAAAGAAAAATGGTATAACAATTCTTATATATTTGAAAAAAACGTAGTTGACTTTTCAATTTAAAACTGTCAGTTTGTTTTCTGATACTTTCGACAGCCGCCGCTACGGCGTAGTCTCGTAGCGTTGCTATATTAAATCCGTAGCATATCTTTATATCGTAGTCCCTTATAATTATCATCCCTCCCTCATAATTATCTTTTTCTGTCATATTATATCCTCTCTAGCTACCACCCGCTACTTTATCCACGGGTTAAAAAGTATGTTTTAATCCAGGCTATAAGCTATCTCTGTGCAAAATTTTATCTAAATCCGTTCAGCCGTTTTTGCGTGATCGAGTAACAAACATCCAAACATCTGAACATCCTATCTTTTATATTTATAACATTAGTAGGAGTAGGATTAGTGGGATACACGCGAAATAGAAATACTCTTAGTTTTACGAAGACTTATATGTAATTTGTGTAAGTACATTTTTTTATATTGAACATAAGTGCTTTTGCTGCAGGACATTTGTCTGCTATGAATAAGAGTCTTTATGCTTTTGTTTTTTTAAATTCACCTAAATCGTATTTACACGCTAGCGGGTTTGTATTCATTACTTAAGTCATTGCATCGTAAACGATCGTTCTTTACTTTCTATCATCGTCCCTGGATCGGACTTTACAACATATACAGGGTGTACTTTCCCTTCGTGTGGCAAAGTTTTAGGACACCCTGTTTACGTTTATGTCTTATTTTTATCGATTAATTATTTAATGTTCGTATTATTACTAGCTGTACAACTTACTTTACAGAAGGATTCGTTAGTATAATTATACAAACTTTTTTTATTTAACCTTTGTAAAACTCGTGGCAAATTAGAGCTTGTGTAATGGGTACTAAAAGGGAAATAAAAAGAAGAGACCTTTTATAGAAGTCTTTTAAGTCTTTTACTAACACAATGGATTTATGTAGTCCGAAATAAATCGTTTTTAGGGTTCCGTACCAAAATGGTAAAAAGGAACCCTTATGGTGCGACTCAGTCTGTCTGTCTTTCACAGCTTCATATTTTGAGAATTACTTATGCTATCTAACTTGAAATTTGAAATAGTTTTAGATGAAGTTTGCCCAACTATTTTGCAAATAAGAGAGAAATAAAAATGTTTATATTTTTCTGCAACAGGGACTGAAAGGGCGTCCTAAAAATTCGAAGTGAGGCTACAAGGGCATATGGTGTATCATATAAAAGAGCGCTGCTTGCACATTCTCAAAAATTGTTTTAGGGCGCATAGTATTGACTTTTAATGAAATATGTAAAAAAAAATACCTTTCCCCCTTATCTCCGAAGTTTGCATAGAGAAAAATCTGAAATTATTTTACTTGATAGAAGTTTATGTAAAGATTACAGGAAAAATAAAACGATGTCTCTAAATAGTAAACTTTTTCAGAATGATGGTCTGAAAAAGTTTACTATCGGTCGGTGCGCGGGTCCGACTTGCTCTTGACCATTTTTTTATCTTGAAGGAATACTGTACCTATTGAAAATTTTTAATTATTAATAATGGTATTTCAAGCCTAATTGAATGTTGTATTCTGTTCGTTATTAATAATAATAATAATAATTTATTTTGCAGATAACAAAGATCCATTATTGTTAGTAACAACTTAAAAATATGTTAGTTTACTTGAAATTTTATGGACAATATCAAATTATTACAAATCCATTACTTGTTTGATTAAAAAGAACTAGTAGAACAGCTACAAAATTGTCAGAATAAAATTATTAAAATAAATATAGTTAAAAATGTTATAAGAAAAAATAAAACTAACTCAATATATTAAAATTAAGATTATTTAAAATTTACTAAAATAAAATACTGAATTCAATTAACATCATCAATAAATCATAATTAAATCAACAGAAATTAAATTACTAAAATACCTACTTATAAATAAATAATTAAACAGGTAATTGACATTGAGTTTAAAAAAATACTATTGAAAATTAACAAATTACGTTTCGCAATTAAAACAAACATTGCTGTTTATCAACGAGTCCACAGTTGGAGGCAGCCGCAGACCGGCGCGGCGACGCCATAAACCACACAACTTGGAAATCGCACTTTCTCCCGCCTGATACATGGCTTGCCAGGGAAATGAAATTCACTTTAACTAGTAACATAAAAAACCGGTCAAGAGCGAGTCGGACTCTCGCACCGAGGGTTCCGTAGCATCATAATATAAATACATTGCAGAGTACAATAATTATTGCAGTGTTAGGCCAGCGCCATCTCTTAACCAATAGTGGACCTAATATAATTATTTGCGATGTAAAATATTATAATGCAGTTTTAGGTCAGCGCCATCTTTTGACTAATAGTGAAACTAATGTAATTTTTGTTGATAATTTCTGAATTAGTGTGCTATTTCAAGACGTATTTTTATTTTTTTTGTAAGTTTTAAAATGTTTTTACAATTTACTTAGCTGATCAAAAGTCACCTAAAATACTCCAAATTTTAAATTGATACCATTATTAGTTCTCGAGATATTCAACTGTGACAGACATCTGTCGCAGTCGCACCATAAGGGTTCCTTTTTACCATTTTGGCACGGTACCCTAAAAACTATACCAAAAAATCACACAGAGAAAGTTTAAAAATAACAGAAAAAAATGATTTGAAATAGCCATTCAGTTTATTTTAACCCACCAAGGTCCGAAAAATGAGACACAATAAATATTCCATTGTTATCCGGCCGCATTCGGCCGCTCGGGCGTTGATCAATTTATGAATACTGTATTAAGAGCGCGTAGCTTGCACACCATCGCTGCCATTGAAAAAAAACACAGTGCTTAAATAACGACGAAATTGTGAATTATCTCTCTGTAGTGCACTCTGAAGAAGCTTTGAGTCAGTCCTTTAGTTTAATGGAGGTTTTTTGCTAAAAGTGCCCCCTTTTCGCTAAGAAACTACTAGTAAAATCTTCTTTCTTTTTCTAAATAAAAATATAAGATGACAAGGCACATAATTTGACGCCCTCCGTGGTCGAGTGGCTTTGTACACCGGTTTTTAAGGTGTCGCCATCTCTGAGGTCCCGGTTTAGAAAACGAACTTTTCTATATTGGCTCAGGTCTGGGTGTTTGTGATACCACCGTTGTTTCTTGATTTTCATAACACAAGTGCTTTAGCTACTTACTTTGGAATCGGAGCAATGTATGTGATGTTGTCAAATATATTTTTTTTATTTATTTATTTATAATGAAGCATCAACATTAATTAACTGTTTGAGAGCGGCTGGTATTATCTTCAGCTTTTATATTTACCAAGTAATCATACTAAATTTGAATACCAAAACTAAGCCCGATTTATTTGAAGGCCAGTTAGCAAAATGGTCATATATAAATAGGTATTTATATATGTACTAACGGACATCGCTGCACCGCTGCTGGACGCAGTGCGACGACGCATAGCAAACATTCTGCCAAGCGCCTGGAATGCCAAATCCCAGTTTTGTTGTTAAATGCTTGGATTTGTTAGCTGTGGTTTCCGGGAAACCTTAGGAGTTCCAGCTTTTCAAGGGATATTTGGAACATTTTATATGCATACAAGTAACGTAAAATCTCCCGTTTGAATAGACGGAAAGGAAAAACATTTGGTTAGTTTAGTGTTAACAGAATTGAAGTATGATTGTGACGATTTTTCGTGTAAACAGCAATATAATTATAGATGTAATTACAAAAATCCTAAATGCCAAAAAATATTTTTTTTTAAGCATAACTACCATCCTAAAATTTAAAAGCATACCCCGTTTAGATTCAAAAGAATATTTTCAGGTCTTGAATAATACCTGAAAACGCGTTTATTTCCTTCGGGATCGTATTTTACATAGATTACCGTTCAGTGTGACAGTGAATACACCTAAAATATATCCCTGAAGTAATTTATTTCACCTTTGTCGGTTTTCAAGACGGGTAGTAACTCTTGGAGAAAATACGATCAATTGCAAATATAATTTCAAATGAACAGTGTTATTAAATTTATGAGTAAATAATAATAAATAAATAAATAAATATTTTAACAACATCACATACATTGCTCCGATTCCAAAGTAAGTTAGCTAAAGCACTTGTGTTATGGAAATCAGAGACAACTGTGGTATCACAAACACCCAGACCTGAGCAAATATAGAAAAGTTCGTTTTCTAAATTGACATAACCGGGGATCGGACCTCAAGAGATGGCGACACCTTGAAAACCGGTGTACAAAGCCACTCGACCACGGAAGTCGTCGAAGAGTGATGGATTTCTTTATTTATTTAAAAAAAGAAAAGGCTTAATAGAAAAGAGAAACCTGTAATTAGCCTTACCTTCAATAATCATGTAAACATACAAAATCATTATTGTAACACTGTTGGTTTCTTTAATAAAAAAATTAAAAATAGAAATTAAAAAGATTTTTATCCTCGCTTAAGTTAAAGTTGTAGTCCAATGGCATGTTATTAACGCTAAATATAATCATAGTTTAAAATATCATCACAATATTTAAGAAATAAAGAACAATAATAATCGTACAGATAAAACAACAATTAAAAGAACAAAGTTTAGAACTTTCACGTAACGCAATAATCTATAATCTAATATCCCTACGTGATCGAATCAGAAATGAGGAGATCCGTATGAGAACTAAAGTAACCGACATCGCTCGAAGGATTGCTCAGCTGAAGTGACAGTGAGCGGCCCCCTGATTATGTAACTTTATTGCAATCAACTCTGACAGAAATCGCAGTTACATTTCTGCTTTAGTAAGAACCAATGTGACAACTATCTTACTTGAAACAGCAATGTAACTGCCGTTTCAATCGATTTCAATCGAGAATTTTTAGCAACAGAGTTACGTAATCAGCCTCCTGGGGGCTAATTGTCTAATTTCAAAATCTATCGCAATTGCTTTCATTTGACAGATGGATGTGACACATTGCTGCATTTCTTTGGTAAGTTTTTATTTATGCCAAAACGAAGCATCAATGTGTTACATCTTGAAAGCGATTGCGATAGATTTTGAAATTAGACAATAGAAGGGCTTGTCACATAGCGAGAAGAACCGATGGCCGTTGGGGCGGAAAGGTTCTGAATGGCGACCGAGTACCACACGACGCTCCGTGGGTAGGCCCACCCACCAATGTGGACCGACGATTTAGTGAGGATCGTTGTGGATATCCTTGGGGGAGGCCTATACCCAGCAGTGGGTAACGTGCGGTTGATTTGATGATGATGATTGGTCACGCACTGACAACACCAGCCCGGACGAACCCGCGGCATGAGGTGAAGGAGGAGGGATCTTGACGGCAGACGGCGCGGCGCGATATTCACCGAGGGCTCAATATTGCAAATGACTCGCCTCACAACCGCTGTGGGCTTCGCGCGTACGCATATTTCACTGTCGAGCTTTCTTGTATTTACTTTCATACATCCTTATACAGTCTAAAAGCCTTTCGGTTATTCCCACAACCTACAATGATGATGAATAATTTACAAACCATATAACAATACTAAAAAATAATAATTTCCTCCAATTAAACTTTTACAGCATAATAAATCAAAGCTATCTTTAGAATAATTTATAGAACATTTTTGAGGCTCCTAAGCAAATCACGTGTACTACTGAAACACCCGACATTTCCCACAGAAGGTACCGAATTAGGCGTAATTATACGAGACTTCGACTTAAAATTTTCGTTTCTACATAGAATAATTTAAGGGGAGTAAGGACGCGGTTAGCAAAGCAGCGGTTAACAAAACAAAAAGTAACGACGAAAAAAAAGAGATTATATTTTAATTTTGTTACGGAGTTAATTAGAATGTAGAATGTAGTTTTTATAAAGTCTGCAATAGAAATAAAAACGTAAGTCTACTAATAAGGACTTATTAGCTTAATTCATTTTAATTTAAAGTAAGAAACATGCTTTGCAGATGACAACAAATTGAAATACAATATAAAACAAAAAACAGCGTATTTGTGGTTGAACTATAATTTGTTTGTTTTCTTTCGTTCAAATATGAGTTAATAAAGAGGTTAGTTCATGACAGCAAAACAAATAGATTTATTATGCAAAGGAACGTGATAGCTTTAGGAATATGTACGAGTTGGGAAGTGGACAAGATAGGAATTGTAGAAAAATGGACGAGTTGGGAATATAGTCCACTTCCCCAAGTCGTCCATATTCCCAACTCATCCACTTTTCTACCTCCTAAAGTATCATTTTCATCTTAAAGTAAGGATAAAGTATAAAAAACGTGTGCAAAAGAAAAGAACACCTTTTGTAGCAGAAAGTTTATATATCTATTATACATAATTTTATTCCAAGTTATAATTAAGATTTAATTTTCACCGCTAATACTAAAGCCACATTGCGAGACGTTTTCGTCGTGTAATTTAATTTACATTAAATGCGATATAGGTGTCTGTTGGTTTTAATTAATGGGACTTTGTATGTCTTTTACTATAATATATTAACGTACGAAATTAAGTAGATGCTTCGAGGTGGCAATTAAATTAGAACGCATTTATAAACCGCCGTAGTAACTGTATCGATGTTAAATAAGTTGTGGTTAACACGATAACATGCCGGGGAAGAATAATGGGGTGAAATTGATGTTGTTAGCGTAATAACTGCATTTTCAGGTTTCAGTGTTTTGTTTCTATAAAGTCTAACAAGCGGTCACTGAAATCTATAGCTTAACTTACAACTATGTTAAATAATTTGACAACATCCGTAGCCGAGCGGCTTTGTACACCAGTTTTCAAGGGATCGTTCTGAGGTCCCGGGTTCGATCCCCAGTTGGGTCAATTTAGAAAACTAACTATTCTATATTGGCTCAGGTCTGGGTGTTTGTGATACCACAGTTGTCTTTGATTTCCATAACACAAGTGCTTTAGCTACTTACTTTGGAATCGGAGGAATGTATGTGATGTTGTAAAAAAAAAATATTCGAGTCTCGTCTGAGGTGCCCCGTAGCAACGGGGGAGTCGATTTTTTCTAGTATTTTTTCTAATAGTATTTATCTTAATATAAAAATAGCATTGTGAATGCGAAAAATCAAAATTTAATAAAAAAAATACTAAAAAAAAACCGGTCAATAGCGAGACGGACTTGCGCACCGAGGATTCCGTGCCATTTTTAAGCAATATTTGTTTGCAATTACACTTCCATAGATTTTCGCTGGGAGAAACGACATTTTTTCTTATTTAAAAAATCGAAAACTATGCGGCCAAAATAAGGAAAATGTTTGAGATTATGCAAACAGCTCCCTTTCATCATAAATGGTACCCACATGCTCTAGTAGCCCCACTTCGATTTTTAAATACTTCGTCCCTGTGCAAAACAATGCTTATTTACAAAATAGTTGGGCAAATGTCATCTAAAACTATTCCTACTACTCCAAAGGAGACTCGGCACATCGCATAGAAAATTTTGCTTAACTTGTATAGGTACTATTGCATTTGAACATAAAATATAGCCATTATTATTTGCTGCATGAGTCAAGTTCTCTCTTATTTTTAGCGCATGTAGAAAATAATTATTAATTATTGAATATTTTTTCATATGAAAACACTACGGGGACAACGAGACGGGGACAACGAGTCATTGAAAAACGTTCCGTCATCCACATTAAATCTTCAAAGAGAAAAAAGTCACTATAAATAATTGTAAAAAATATGTCTTTTGTATTTTATTTATTTTATATAAAAAAATAGTATTTTTTACCCTTTTCAAAATTAAGAAAGCGAAATGACAACTTGACTTCAATTTGGCAATAACAGCTTAAATTTTGACACAGATACCACAGATTAATAAGTAAACAAGTACAAGCAGATTCTAAATCACAGATTCAAAAATTTAAAAAGTATACAACTTCAGCACAAAATGACGGGTCCCTTTTCAAGTTGATAGCATTAGCAGTTCTTGAGATATCCAGCAGTGACAGACGGACAGACAGACAGACTGAGTCGCACCATAAGGGTTCCTTTATATAATTTTTGTACGGAACCCTAAAAATGATTATTTAAATTTCAATCATCTATTACATAAATTAAGCAAACTACGCATACAGATTAGATTAGAAAAAATAACGACACAATTTGCTATTTTTACACTCTAATCTCTTGAACTTCTCATTTAAAGACAATAAATGCCTATCCTAGACTTCGTTAAGTCAAGAAACATCCACTAACAATATTACAAATGGGTACATTTTTAACAATAGTTACATGAACCGTAGCAACTTCTTCAATTAACAGATAACTTACTGCATAAAGTAAAAAGGGTACCCGGAGATATTACGGTGCACTAACAATAACCGACTCCGCGGAGAGAATATAAAGAAATATAGAAAACTTAAACTGCACTCACTCCGATAATTACGACAAAAAAGTTAAACAGAGCTGCTTTCATGCCGGTTCAGTCGCTGACATAGTGGAGTAACATTCGCTCCGCGTAAAGCGCAGTTTTAGGGATCAATATTGTAAAAAAATTTTGGGATATTAAAGTTTCAAATGTTGCTATAACTTAATATACCGTAACAGATGCCTTCTTTGAAACGTTATTTTTATGTACAAGTATAATCAATCGTTAAAGAGTAATTTAATAATTTACTGAGAACGAACATAACGAAGTGGTGCTGCTTGGAGTACATCATATCTTTGTGACCCTTGTTTATTTCTCAATAATAAGGAATATCGCTAAGCCAACGAAGTACCTAAGTATTTTTACCAAATATCTCTCCTAAAATTTAAGTTAAAATACTTTTACACAAAATTATGGAGGCGCTGAAGCAGTTTTTCAAAAGACATCACTATATTACTAACAGCGTTTTCAAGTCAACTTTTAAATACATTCCTAATTAGGATCAAACATTATAAACTGCGTGTTCGTAAAAAATGTGTTACTTCTGTATAGGTATTATATTATACTAGCTAAACATCGGGCGGAAAAAGCGGTCAATATGAAATCCAAAAGTTTAAACAACAAAAATCATACTGAACCTTGTTTCTTTAAGTGCACTTGCTCATAACTTTCTCATCTCACTCCCAACTCACACTTGACCAACTTTCTATACAACTTGTAGTTTTATTAGCTTGTTGCTCAGAAAAATATGTGAACTGAGCGAGAATAATGCCGGAGCTTAACGCAACTGGGATTGCTAAATAGTGGATTGTTTGTTTTTGTGCAGAATGCTTTTGGATGGATGAATAGGGTGGAGTTGCAAAGGTTTGTGAGAAGGAATGTTTTAGTGGATGGACTTTTAATGAAAAGTGGATAATTAGGAAATGCAAATTCTGTGTTTGAACATGAATTGCAATTTTTTGACTTGGATTATGGTTTAAAAGTTACCAGTAAAGGGATATAAAAAAACTACTAAGGTATTTAGCTTCTTATAATAATCTCAGTTCGTCGTTGGATTAATCATGATCTTTTGACAAGGGAATGATAACTTTTAAATACAGTATGAAAAGATTTTAAACATCTGGTGGTTAGCAAATAAGTATATTATGTGTCTAGTGTACACTAAAAATATCAGTAAAACCGATCAATCGATTCGATTTCAGACTTGAATTGAAGGTAAAGATATTTTTATTAAGACATATCAACTGTGTATTCTGCAATTGTCAGTCTTTATTACGCTTTTAAATATTTCCTCTGTTGATACGAAAACAATATCTGATGGCAATTAAATACATTTGTTTAAAAACATTGCATATTATTTAAATAACACCAACAATTAATACAGTGTCGCGGTCGCTGCCAACTGCGATAAGACTCTGGACTCTGGCAACAGTCGCGATGGATGCTCACACGCCACATGATACATAAAGCTTCCTTTTATGCGACATGTCAGGCAGAATTTAATAATTCATAGTATTTAGTTAGGTAAGTTAGTAAAGTAACTTTTACACGAGCTAGTTGAAATGGGAAACTAATGGGTTTTATGAGAAGGTGTCTTGTGAATCTTGGCGACCTCCGTGGTCGAGTAGCTTTGTACACCGGCTTTCAAGGTGTCGCCATCTCTGAGGTCCCAGGTTCGATCCCCAGTTGGGTTTAGAAAATGAAATTTTCTATATTGGCTCAAGTCTGGGTGTTTGTGATACTACCGTTGACTCTGATTTCCATAACACAAATGCTTTAGCTACTACTTTGGAATCGGAGCAATGAGTATGTGATGTTGTCAATTATTTATTTATTTATTTACTGTCCAAATGGCGTCCTTTTGAGTGATATAAACAAATACCATAGTTTCGTTTAATTACCTTATTTTAGGCCTATTTACAAACTACTACTTACTCTCAATCAGCAGGTCTATTACATATAAACAATCTAAAAGGACGATGTTCGTCATACTTCATGACACTGATGCGCGCACGTGCTGACACGTACGTGCGCACCCGCTACAAAGCGACCCGCGTCGCGGTTGGTGTGAATCGTACATTAGTTGCTTTGTAGTTGAAGACATGTTAAAAATAAGCTTTACGATTTGTGTATTTAAATATAATGGAGGCATCCATTGCGGCTGTTGCCAGACTCTTATCGCAGTTGGCACAAAGCCTAAAAGCAGTGTATTAATTGCAGGAATTGTAACCCGCATGTGGTGTGCTGATTTTTATCTATTCTGTTTTAATTAATGTTACTTAAATCTTGTTCTGTATTTTACTTCATATAATTACATATAGCATTAACGATTATGTATAGGTTTGTAGAATTTTAGCAGATTTAGCATACCTAGTTTTTAACAGGTCAATAATTTTAAAAAATTTGAAGATTAGTTAAATAAATTTTATTTTGAGTTTATATTTAACTAGCGGCTGCCAGCGACTTCGTCTGCGTGGAGTTTTTTTTGTATCTTCGGAAACAGTTCATTTTTTGGGATGAAAGGTGCCCTATGTCCTTTTCATCACCCCTGACAACGTGTATGCAAAGTTTCATGATGATCGGTTGGGTAGTTAAAACGTGAAGGTATAACAAACAAACAAACAATAAAAATAATAAATTAGATCACAAATGACCAGTACTCGCAGACAAACTTACTGTTAAGTTTTTCGAGATAATGTGAACAAAAATGAAATTTTATTTCTAATAAAAAATAAAAATAAATACTTTCTCATTTATAATATTACAAAGGATTAGGATGACATTTCTTGAAATTTTAGTTCCTTTCTGAAGCAACCGTATATAAAATATTCGCTAACATAATAGCATATTACATCATAATTAAAAGAGAAATCACTTTTGAGTTTGCATCCAAAATGATTGATCATGATCACTCTTAAAACTTAGAAAAATAATCTATTCATAGGTATATTTTTCTTTTTAACTTCAAAAGCATTGCCACCCCTAAAAGCAATAAATAACACCAATTAGTTAATTCCGACACAGAGTTGTGAGGGCTGTGCGCAAATTCCACAGCCTACATAAACTGCATGCAAACGCGAGCAGCTACTGCGGTTGCAGCGTAAACAATAATTACGCTGTGCCATAACAAAAGAGGAGCGAGTTGTGACGTCAACAAAGCTGAGCTTGGTACTTATAAGTACGGGTTTAGGAATTTCTAGTGTGGCTTACTGAAATCTAGAATAATCTAGATATATTTACAGTTAACGATACCTTAAAATATGAATAGTAGGAAAATATAAACTATTTTGTTTTTCTAAAAAGCACTTTAATTCCTCAATGCCCGAGCGGCCGAATTGTCTCATTTTCTCTCCCTGATAGGTTAAGTATTATGATGAAAACAAGAGAGTATTAAAAAATATAAATGAAAAACAAAAAATTACCTGTAATATAACTACCTGTAATTTTTATTTTCAAAGTTCAGTAGAAAGACGCTTTTGAACAGAAAGATAGATAAAACATCACTTGTATGAGAAATATCGGCACTTTCTTATGCTATATACTAAAAATATAATTC
Organism: Catoptria pinella; assembly: GCA_963556745.1. Lineage (NCBI taxonomy): Eukaryota > Metazoa > Arthropoda > Insecta > Lepidoptera > Crambidae > Catoptria > Catoptria pinella. The sequence continues at coordinate 12,382,412 of OY750772.1, read as the reverse complement.
TAAATTTATTATAGAATAGTAATCTATAATGTTGATTTTCATATTGTCAGTAACCAAAATTTTCTATAGCATCATCTGCCAAATCTAATAAATAAATAAATGCTTGGACAATTACACACAGCGTCATCTAGCCCCAAACTAAGCAAAATTTATTATTGGTGCTAGACAACTGATATTTTACTTATGTACTTATTATATACAACATGTTACAAAAATACCCCTAATGCCGAATATGGTATATAGTGACCATCAAACTGAACAACTTTTACTATGGGAACAACTCTGAAATCACGAAAAACAAATCAGCTGTTTCATACAAAAATTAAAATCGAAAATATTAAAATGTATGAAACAGCTGATATTTTTTTCGCGATTTCAGAGTTAGCCCCATAGTAAAAGTTGTTCAGTTTGATGGTCCCTATATACTATATTCGGCATTAGGGGTATTTTTGTAACACCTTGTTATAATACCCAGACCTGTCCGAGAAATTAAAATTCATAATTTTCATGTCCGGCCAGGAATCGAACCCGGGACCTTTTACGTGGTAGGCATGTTTACCACTGGACCACTTAGGTAGTCAAATCTAAAAGGTTACTAAAATCGTACTTTGCATTTTTATAACTCTGATGGTTTGATTAAGCAAAAAGTAAAGCAAAATACATACAACAATATTAAACTGTTATAACTTTACTATTCATAACACAATCATGTGAGTAAAGTCAAGCTGCTCCCGTGTTGATCGATGTTGAGCTAACAGGGGCCGTACCAACTAACGCATCGAACTTCGGAAAGTCTACCGGGCTTCAAATTAAAACAAATAAATCGAGCCCTAATCGGGCCAAAATGGCGATCCTCAATTCATGATGTCACACGAACATCGATATCTTCTAAATAACTTCGTCGAATAGTACAATACGAAACTCCTTACTTCGATTTATCTGTTTTAAGTTGAAGCTCGGCAGACCCGCCGAAGTTCGAAAAGTTAGCCGGTAGGGCCCCAACTCGAGCGAGCTTATGTTGAGTTATGACATTGATTAAGAGAAGATTATGGGATCAAGAAGGCAAAGTTGCGATCCGAGGGCATGACATGAGGCACGTGGCTTATGGGAAAGGATGTAGTTGGATTTGATCAAGGTTATAAAGAAGATATCTTTTTATAAATGTCAAGGTTATGTTTATGAAAAGCTTTAAGGTATCATGCGGTAATCGTTACGTCGTTTATAGTTATCATAGAGTCCAGCAAGATGAGCGATGTGTAGGAGAGCAGAAGAGATGTATTTCAGCTAGGGTGTTTCCACCGAAGTTGTGCGTAGCGGAGCGGAGATGTGAGCTGGCTAGAGCGGAGGAATGTGAAAAGTCAAAGCAGTCAAAGTAATTATTTGTTCGCTACAACATAGATGGCGGAACTTGTAGTTTAGTAAAAGCATACTTTTTATAATTTAAAGCATGCTTATTTTAAGTGTCACTCGTCTCTTCACTTCTCGTCCCGTCCCCGCTGTCTGTTGATCATTTCTGCTATGTAACCGCATTCAACTTATTAAAACGATAACCAAAAATTATTCCATCACAAAGGACGTTTCCTATTCATTGACCAAAAAATATTCCGAGAGTGCACTACAGAGAGATAATTCACAATTTCGTGTTTATTTACGCACTATGTTTTTTTCCAATGGCAGGCGCTAGTGTGCAGTCTACGCTCTCTTAATGAAAAGACTATAAAAACAATGCTTTTGAAAAAAGTAATGGTGCAGGTGACAGCATTTTGGCAAGTTAAATTCACCTCACACTTTTTCATATCCTCGTAGATTTCTCGATAAACCAGACAGATGCTTATCCTCACTGTATCCGTTTGGCAAACGTGACGGCTTTTTGGAGGCCGCCTGCTCGCTCTTGGCACTTGCTCCCCTGATTAATGTAGCTAATGCTGGTATACGAGACAGGTGCGCAAGTGCCAAGTCAACGCGTTCCAGCTCATCTGCAAATGGCTCAAGCGGAATTGATTGAACAGTGTTGCCGAAGTCGGTTGTTGAACTTGGCTGTGAACTGTCAAATAATTTGATGTAAGACTACAACTTTACCAGTTGGCTATATTTTGTGACTGCATATCTACTGTCCACCAGCCCAATAACGTAATTCTTTTAGAATGAAATTGTTAACTTATTGTCGTCTGTTCAAAACGTACAATATTAATTTTTCATTCGTAGGCAAATGCAACATTGACAGTTCCTCTATTCTGCTGGGGATTTCAATATTTTCAATCGAATGTGTTGCCATCTTTAGCCTTCACAATAAGGCTGTTACGGTTGTTACGGCTGCCGCGGTTTTGTAGTGCGTCCGCAAAGTTCGCGTTAGCGGGTGGGGATAGCTTCGAAGCTATCATGCAAAAAAAAGACGGCGTCATTATTTTGCGGAATGCGCGGCAGCAGTCACAGCGTCCTTAAAGAGATAGCCAATAGTGAGGATTGTCCACTAATTGGCTTAATCATCAACGCCCGAGCGGACGCAGGCGGCTGGATAACAATGGAATATCTATTGTTTCTCATTTTCCGGACCTTGAAGGGTTAATGATTAATAAGCTAGAAAGGATGTTTTCTAAAAATAGAATACAAACATAGTTTAAGTCTTTTACTAACACAATGGATTTATGTTGTCCGAAATAAATCGTTTTTATTTATTTTATTTTTGATAAGGCCCTTTTCTCATTTGTCGGCGCGGTACAAATGTCACGCCGCTACTACGTCGATAAATCAGAAACGCCCTATTGAAATATAGGCGTCCCGTACAGTAAGCTTTTGGTTAAGTAACAAGAACTAAGCATTAGTAGCTAAGCTCGTGTAAACACAGCATATGGAATACAAAGAAGGATGCTAAACTCCACTAACCACCGTAAGCATATCCTCATTCTGTTGACACATTTTCTAACGCCATCTTGCTGGTATTATCGGTATTAATCGTGTGAGTCGACGCGAGCGCTGACTAACTCTAAGTTATGGCAAGAGTTTGCCAACTTGGACACAAACTTGGATGCTTCATAGTTAGTTTGGTACATACTATGCTTATGTAACTACATAACTTCGATTTACCAAAAATATAGTGAACTAAACAAGGCTACTTTATTTCAGCTATATTAAATAGCAATAAAATATTCTAAAGAAATCGCGACACTATTTGAAATTAAGCCCAAACTTATAACTAAATAGGAAAATTTATAATGGAAATCTAAGCAATATTGACATATTTTGGTTATCTCTTTCTTTGTTTAGGAAAAATATTATAGTCTTGTATAGCGAACGTTGTAACAAATAACTTTATATTTTTTTATAATTTAAACACTACTGAAGCTCACATCATAACTACGATTATTAAATCGGATGTGCAATAATATAAGACATCATCTATAATATATTGTATGTCTAAAACACATTGTATAACTGACTTTTTTCACAAAAAAATAAAATAAAAAATATAACTAAGTTACAAATACCTATTCCATCAAAAGACTCGCTTCGTTAAATAAAAACGTTGACCTAACTAAACCAATTCACACGTGACCGAATGTAATTCAATTCAAACTCTAAACACACACACACACACACACACAACACATACAATATTGACTGGTTACAGGGATTGCGTCCGTCTGTTTGTGCATCGTTTATCATGTGCTTATGTTGTTTGGCGACAATACTAGTCCGATTGGTTTCACATTTACATGTTGGTGTTTTTGTTTGTTACATGGAAATTGATGTTTTTGTTTCGCTGAATTGTCAACTCAACAAACATGAAAAGCTATTGTATTCATCATGTGAACTTTCTATTATGAATTGGTTTGGCTTGTAATTTGCGTAGGCCTTGCACATAAAACAAATCAAAAAAATATATCAAATATGAAACACAAGACTCAAAATACCAATCAAATTATTAAAGGTTAAAAATATTTCTGTAAAAGCCACTTGGTAAACTTTCAGAATTATGAAAATAAAGGAACAATAATGATTTTAAATTAAAACTACCAGTTTAGCTCTTTTAAAATAATTTCAATTTATATTTTACAAAACCGTATAAACGCTGTAAATTCTTATAATTTTATTCAAATAATTGAATCTCCTGTATATAAGTTTTTATCCTAATTATTTCAAAAGTTCACGGAAACAAGGATTTCAAGAAGCGAAACTCCAACAGAGTTGGAAAATTTTTGTATTCATCTTGAAATTATATTAAGCAAGAGACGAATGGGGGAAGGAAAGACGAATTTCGTGTCATACTGTGAGTTATACTCGCTGAACGAGCGGTTAGCGGAGTTGAGTCGAGCGACTATACGCGAAACATACAGATAAACACAACCAAAAATCTGTAAAATAAAATAAAATAAAATAAAACTTCAAATGCGACAGTGGTGTTAGGGTACATAGAGGAACAGGTTTCCGGTGCAGGTAAATCAGGAATATAATACCTGCACCGATCGGTCGGTACCCTCACAGACTCGCTTGCACCGGAAACCTTGTCTCCTTATGTAAACACCCTTAGATGCGAAATTTTGGTGTAACACTGCGTTTTTTCTGAAATTTCTTGTGAGTACCTTATTTATTTTAATTCATAGACAAGTTACTGTAGTCAAACCTTGCATTTTTCTTGAGGTAAAATAATCCTTTAGCAAACTACTGTATTCTTTATTCGATAAGATAAATAAAGTAAGGTAATATGACTTTTTATTTTTAGAAAAAAATGTTATATGTTAAAATGTTTTTATTTAAAATTTTATGAATTTTACCCGTTGAATAAAACTATTTTAATATTTTCTGTCTGTCTATGGCACAATAATTGTAAGTGGCCGTCATCTATCAAAGACAGAGTACAACATTGTTGTCTTAAAGATGTCTCATCTGTAAATCTCACATATACTGTATCGGTAATATAATCATAACACGAGACTGGAGATGACTTACAACTCATAATATGTGTTATGATTATGACCCGGACGCATCTGGGGTTGCTAGTAATATGTTATGGGGTCGCCTATATGTTATATTATGGAGAATGCTGTAACCCAAGGGCTGATTAAATTTGTTACATATTTTGGTGAAAGAATTTGACGTTATTTGAAAGATGAAAGCTGTAAATAAAAGTGTAACTTTTTGGTTACCTGAATATTGTACGAGGATTGACTCATGCTTACCTGAAACAATTAAAAAAAAGATGATTCTAGCAATTTACTCGATTAACAAAGTAGCTCTAAAAAACCATGAGCAACGGGGGGCTGGGGATCAGCAAGAGGACATTTTTCATGACCACTTACATATTTTTTTCTGTAACCAACCACTGCCTTACAATGGTACCAGAACTTAAAATGTAAAGAACTGAAATCAATGCGTACAAATAAAAGAGTTCAAACTGAAAATATTTTATAAAAAAAAACATTTTAAAATACGTACTTCCATATACAAAAACACATAAGCCACAAACGATTACACATTCGTGCTTAAAAACAGAACATAGAATGCACATGAGGCCAGCGTTCCAAGGAGTATAAAAATGTATAATGCGCCATGCTCTTATAAAAATAGCAAACGAGACGACTGCGTTATGGACCGTGAAAATAGCGGGAAACTGCGTACACAGCTGGCAACATGGAAGAATACATCTGGAAAATGGTTCTGGAACTTTCTTACATTTCTTTGAGAGCTTAAAGTTTGAGAAAATTGTTGGTGTTTACTTTTTTTCTTGAAATAATAACTACAGCGCTGTTTAAAAATGATGAATTAGTTTAATAATGCAGTTTATTAAAACTTCTTAATTACGACCTGGTTGTTTAAGTTTCTTTTTAATTTAGGTTTATCACAAGAAACCTAATTAATCAAGTCATATAAAATAAAAATTAAAAAATTCAACAAAAAATTGGATATTCATTAAAAAGATTGGATAAGATTGTACCTACCTAAGATTTTCTGTGCAGTTGCTGCAAAATACAGACTAAAAACAGTCTAAATTAAAGCGGTTAATTCGCTTGCTTGTTTGTGAACCATTCTCTTTAACGGCTCTCATACATTTCGTGCAAGCAGTGCAATATTATTTTTTAATATTGTTCGTTAGAAGAACACTGATAAGGAAAAGTACCTATGACTGACACAATTTGGGGTTTATGTCCCTAATGAATTAATTTGAATGATAAAACCAAACGAATTCCTTGTCATTCATACGATTTTTAATTAAGCTTGAAATATTTTCATTTAGTGCAATTTATTAGCATCATGCTTCCTTGGCTTAAGTGTCAACGATATTTACAAAATAAAAAAAAAATCTGTAAACAGCGACTGTAACAGTTTAAAACTGGTTTAAATCTTCCAGCTGCCATAATTTGTCTAGAGTAAAGTGTACCTGTATTGATATTTTTTTTAAAAATAACTATAAATAATAATCAGTATTTAAAATAAATATATTATTTTGACACCAACATTAAATTATAATAATCGAGTCCTCTTCCAAGTGTCAGACGAATTTATTGATAAATCCACAATGCGCGATTAATCACGGCCCCCAGTGTACGGTTGATGCATGGTTATTGTCGCGAGAAAACAATGAACTCAAAAAATACAGTTTCGACTTCATTTTATAATGATAAATTCTCCGTAGCCGTTTTAAGCCATAGTTATTAAAGCAATTTGTTAAAATATAAGTACACTAACTTTATTTATCCATAATTGAATGTGAACGTATTCTTTAACAAATTTATGTAGTCTTGCATAACTTTGGTTCCTATATACGTACTAAAGTCACGCAATATTTAACAACCTACCTAAATACCTACGTATTTAACTAAAATTTATCTATATAAAGGTATACAAAGCAGAAAGTGACTTATGTGGGATTTACACGGGTTGATTTTTCAAGCCACTTGCTGATCGATTTTAATCGACTAGCACTTTTATCGCAAAACTTCAATAAGGTGGCGATTCTATTTTACAAGCGATTGTCGATAAAATTACCTAGTAGACTAAAATCGACCAGCAAGTCACTCGGAAAATCGATTCGGGTAAATACCCTATTATTGACTGACTAACTGATATATCAGCGCATATGCTATAGACCAGAAACTTGAAATTATGCACAAAGTTTTCTGTTTTGCACAAACTTGAAATTCTGCACAGAAAATATTATTGAAAAGCCAACCTTACGAAAGTAGACGTAGGGTATACGTATTTATTGAAAAAAAAAAAAACTTCAGTGAATCGTTTAAAATACGTGAAACTTCCACAGCTGGCATCTCTTACGAATGCATCTTGCATTTAAATAATGCAATAGTTTGTTTATTTTTGGGAGGGACTATTTATTTACGAGGGTGCTTATCCGTGCGAAAAAGTAATTTAGTTTAAAATTGGTATCGTCTCATACTCGGAGTAAAATGTTTAAGAAAAAAATACTGTGGCTTTAGAATAATAAACTCCTAGAAGGATAGTTATCAACAAAATGCAATATAAAAAGTGAAGCAAAAAATTGTTAGCGTTTGGCGATCACATTTCAAAAAGTTTTTGTTTTTAGAATCAAATATTGTTTATTCAAATAAACTTAAGTAATTAAAAGAGCTTCTGAATTGTCTATATTTTCCTACTATATTCGAGATTTTATTTAGCTGACAAGAAAAACGGGCGCAAGAAACTTGTCACTAACTTTTATTGTGCAAGTTCTTAGTTTCTGAAGTTATTATGCTAAGATTATGGCTTATCTCTTGTGAGAGTTTACTATTGTGTTTCTAAAAAAGGAACAATTATTGTAAATAACTGCAAGTTTCACGCACAATTGGACATAAAATAAATATTTATGGCACACACAACAAATGATAAACATATGTTAATAAATTGAAATTAACGCAGAACTTAATTAATACTATTATTAAATTTAACATTGTGGTTAGTGATATTTATGGCACAGCCAATTATTGTTTTACTAAAATGCACAACACAATTTACAACGTAAACTCGAATGAATCAAAATGCATTTAAAATATACAATAACATTCAAATTGGTTGATTCACAGTCAATGGCGAATGCACGACAAACAATAATAAATTCCCACGTGCCATCCGATAGAGTATGTATTGTTTTTTGCAGTCGATATGAAAAACACGAAAGAATAAATAAGTTAAATATTATAAGACCAAAAATACAATTATTTGTTGAATATTTCTTTTATCTATCACCAAAATGTAAATGAAAAAGGAAACAAGGATTTGTCAGGGAAAATGAGGTATTCCAGTTACCGCACTAATCTGAACCGCACCAAAAGCATTCCAGTTACGGCACCAATTAGTGCTGTTTGAAAAATTAATAATGCTAAAAAAAATTAAAACACAAAAAAACCATAGAATTTAATTATAAATCAAATCATTCATAATGTCACATTATACATGCCTTCGACTGCATGTTATTATGTTGCCTTATTAATATTAATATTTGATCCTGTTTCCATCTTTCCAGTTGACTTGTCTTTTGATGCAGGCGGGTTTTTTAGTTTTTTTTTAATTTACTAATCTATTTTATATAATCTATTTAATATATAATCTATTTAATATATAATAATATATTTATTCATTTTTAAATTTTGAGATTTTAGCATTCACAATGCTATTTTCATATAATACTATAATATTATATAAAATTATATAAAAATAGCATTGTGAATGCTTAAATCTCAAAATTTAAAAATTATGTAGCTTTCTCATCTTAATTGTTTAAAAATATCTGGAAAGGTATTCAGTTGATGTCGAGGTAATTCCTTGCACATTGGTGAGATGGCGCTAACTTGCAGCGTAAGAGTTGATATACTAGGAGAAATTCGACGTTCCCACTAGTGACTCGGTAGCTCAGCGATCAGTGCATTGGACCGGATATCCAAAGGTCGCGGGTTCGATTCCCGTCCGAGAACATGATCTGGTGCGAGTCATATTTTTTCTAGTATATTATTTGGTATTATATTTATTCATGTCTCTTTGGTTATCACATTATTATGGTCATGGTATACCTTTTTGAAATCCTTATTATAAATATATAGTTTTCAGACTTTTTCCTGTCCTTGTACAATATTACTTGCCAAATTTCATAGTTCTAAGTTAACAGGAAGTACCTACCCTATAAATTTTGATTCCCCTGAGAGTGTCGGAATGTGCGTTTCTGTGGCATAAACAGCCGTATCTTTTTTTCACGTTAAGTTAGAAGTTTGATTTCACAATTTCAAGGGACTGAAGACCTGAGTATATGGTTTTTAATTGAACTCGATATCTTCACGCATCCCCGAGATATAGAGTGTCTTGACAGACAAACAGACAGACGGACAATAAAGTGATAATATAAGAGCCCCTTTTTTATTCTGAGGTAAGATTCAATCGACGTGTCACAACGATTGAATCTTGCTACAAGAGGTAGTTAATTAACAATCCAAATAATTATCGTCTTCAAAACACGATATAATATCGCGTGATATATAGAGTTTTATCGACATTCAACTGTCAAAATCCATTGTCTTTTGACTGTTAAACGTGATAAATTGCTATATCATATCGCTTTTCGGTGATCATGCTAGGGGGGCTGATCCATGTAAAAATAACATCCAAAAAGAAGCTTCGTGTCTTTGATTTAATAGTTATCAAATATCACACAATTATACAGCAACAACACAATGCGATAATCGGTGATCAAATTACATAGCTTCAGTATAATGATGTGCATAATGACTCTGCATTGCGAAATAGTCTATCAGGTTAATCACTTTAATAAGCGGCAGAAAGGATAAAATATTCCGAACTTCATTTCCTGTGCAAATAATTGCAAATTGATAGTTTCGATGGCGATTTTTGTGTTATTAGCTCAATTGAAATACAGATTATAATTACAGAAATAAAAAAATCATATTTATAAAATTTAGAGTTTTCGCATTCACAATGTTATTTTAATATAAGAAAAAATATTAGAAAAAATCGACTCACCCGTAGCACCTCAGACGCGAAGGGCAGCTCGGACGGAGCCCAATGCATTGGGCCGGAATCCCAAGGGTTCGGGTTCGAGTTCCGTCTGAGGTGCTTAGCGGGTGAGTCGATGTTTTCTAGATTTTTTCTAATATTATTTACCTTAAATCATATTTATTTTAAGTAGGCTGACAAGGTATTGTTTTCAAATTATCAATTTTTATTTTTTTTCGTCTCGAATATTAAAATTCAATATCTGCAAAAGGAATCTTCTAATTTCTTTCTAGCACTTTACTTAAGAAGAAAACCTCAATAATCATAAAATTAAGGCACTTTTGCAGCTGTTATGCTTGCAACACACGTTTGCCTGCATCCTCGGAAATCACAGTATCTGCAGTAGTAAACCAAAATTGGATTGCAAGAGAAGATTTTATTCTGCAGCTGTTTACAGGTCATTGTAAACTCTAACTATAGTTTCATGAAAGATAATAAGTAGCTATTTTATATAAAAAAACCGGTCAATATTGAGTCGGACTCGTGCACAGAGGGTTCCATACCATCATAAATAAGTACACTGCAGAGAAGGATAATTCATTATTGCAGTTTAAGGTCAGCGCTATCTCTTGACCGATAGTGGAACTAATGTAATTTTCGATGATTTCTGGAAAAGTCTGCTATTTAGAGACATAGGGTACGGTATTATTTTTAAATTGTTCATCAAAAGTTGAAAACTACACACCCCACATGCCCTATAAGTTACCACTAGGGCATAAAAGTACTATTATACCATAGGTACTTAAATATACAAGTTTTCTTAATAAGAAAATATTAAGTAAATTATTTTCATCGATGTAAATAAGTGAAGTTTTCGACTACCTACTGCCCACTTTTAATTTTTAAGACCCCCTTTCAGTCCCTGTTGCAAAATATAAGCCTATATACCTATTTTTGATATGTCATTTGTCATTGGTAATTAGAATATTATCAGAAATATTCGAGGGCAAATAATACCACGTAACATTACAGACAACAAGGGTATTAAAAAGCCTTAGACAATGAGAAAAATTTCTAATAATGAAAAACATATAGTTATTATAGCAGGAACTATCTTTTAGTCATAAATTAATTAAATGGTCTATAACGAGAGGAGCTAATTGAAATAAACGTTGATTGCAGCGCCAAGGAATATTGAATATTACTGGCTCTACGTGTTAGAATGCAACGGTTGTTTATCTGGTTTCATTAAGGTTTAATTTTGCTAGACTCTGTTGAGCACTCAAAATTACTTTATTATTATTACTTAATAATACGAAAAAATATTTTGATTATTAGATTCAATCTTCTAGTTTTAGTACCCTTTTTAAGATTCCGCACCACAATGGTAAAAAGGAACCCTTATTGTGCGACTTAATCTGACTGTCTGCCTGTCTTTCACAGCTAGATATTTCTTTATTTTTTAGTTCATTATTAGTTTTCGACTTTATATAAAAAATAAAAAAAATATTTTTTATATAACGGGAACGGTAATCCGTTCTCCCCTCCTCCCACCCCTTATCTCCGAAGTTTGCATTTGCAAAATCTGAAATTATTCTTTGTGATAGAAGTTTATTTAAATATTGCAGGAAAAATAAAACAAACAACACACTTTTTCAGAAATCATCAACAAAAATTACAATAGTTCTACTATCTGTCAAGAGATGGCGCTGAACTAAAACTGAAATATTCTAATACATAATATTTCATTACTGCGATTAAGCTTGTACTACTAATATCCTTTAAGGCTCGGTTGAATCATCTTAATTTAACTATAACAGTACATAACACAAACTTATCTGAGCCGGTGGCCAAAACTGGAACTAAGTGTTTTTACATATTGTTACCCAGTTTACACCGTAGACGACAGCGACACTGTCACCGAGTCAGATAAGTTGGTGTCTGTTAAAGTTAAGGTTAAATCAAGATGATGCAACTCAGCCTTAATGTATAATAAACTACTACTTCTCATCACCAAATTGCCACTGACCAAATTTAAGATTGTAATAAAACTTTTTTCGAAATCACACCCCTTTTATAAAATTAGTGAGTTCATGACAAAAACATTTAACCACATTAACTTCGATTTGTAATACATTGTGTTCCTAATCATAACCATGCCAAAATTGATTTTTTATGACATTGTTTATTTTAATTTAATTTATTACAGGGTTTTTTTACTTAATTAAAAAATAAAATGTTAATTTTGACTTTTCAAATGTATGACTTAAACCTACTATTTAAGATTTATATAAAAAAATGTAACGTATGACATGCCAAATGTAACGTTCTAAGTTATAATATGGTTAATTAATAAATAAAAAATAAAAAAATAATATTTTATCTAAAACTATTATTCTGAATGTTAGCTGAAGTTGTACATTTTACAACTCGTGAGATTCCTGCTTCTATAAAAAGATTATTATCCTCCTTGAGCGTGTAAAAGCCGAGGAATCTACGGTACAGTGCACATAAAAAGAATTGGTTATCTAACTGCATAATCTCATACTGGGGTTCCGTAACATATTTGAAGTTTTACAATTCGTGAGGGGATTTGGAGAAAGAATTTCTTGTATCTTCAATGAAGAATATCGAATTTTTGTGTTTGTATGCACCAAAATACCTCTTCACTCCGTTACATACAAATACAGACAGCAGACAAACACACAAATAGTGTGCATATAGTGATAAAAATTTCTAGTATTTTCTTTGTAAAATTGTTACACCGTGAAAATTGTGTTATAAGATAATAATCATGAATTGATGCTGCAAAAAAATACAGTCATTAAGGATACCGAAAGTACCCTCAGAGGTTTTTATTAAATTAAGTTGTTAGTAGAAAAGAATTTTAATAAAACTTTACGTGGAATTTGAGACGCATAGTCACAAACGTACTTTGTGCCATAGTCTAGTATTTTATAAAGGTGTCATTACATTCCCTCGTAGTCATTCGTAAAGGTAGATAGCAGATGTGTCAAAAAGGCCACTTTAAGCAGTTTTTACTATCTACTTCGAGAAATAACTTACGAGGGAATGTAACAATATTTTCTAAAAATACTAGACTATCGGTCTTTAATATTCCACGAAAAAATAGTTATATTAACAAGAAAGTGCATGAAAGTTAAATTAAATCAATCTATATAACGTTTTACAAATAAGTTAAATGTCATATATTATAAATTTTACTACATATTAAATAAAATTTCTGAACAACAAACTGAAGGCAATAAAGTACTCATAAAACAAGCCTAAAGTTGACTGATCACTCCCAAATTTGTCCCAAGAAAGGGGAAGAAAGGGGACATGTTGTCCCATAACGGGACCGACGTCTCAGTTCGCGGGATCGTGATGGGATTGAAGCGCTCTCGGGATTCACGTACAATTTAAACTTTGCATTTTTATGACGAAATTTGCATTTGCCATGTATTTGATATACTTGTGAGCAGAGATTTTTTTACGTTATTTTACTGTGGTAACTGTGAACAAGGAAAATATAATTTTTGGAGGTATTTTAGCAAATAAAATTCACAATTATTACTTATATGCACTTCTAAGACTTCCGCGCGTACAGTTCATTAGAAATAAAACACTTTTTACCTAAGGAATTTAAAAAAAAACAGTAAATTCAATCTAAATAATTCTAAAATTATATACGCGCTGTAATCCGTAAAAAGTATTTTATTCACAATTATTGTTTATTTTTGTTAAAAGAACGTTAACTATACCTACCTGAATTAAATAAGACTAATAGTAGTTTACCTAAACAAACTTCATTAGAATAGAATAATTATTTATTTTCTATAAGTGCAGATACAATGTTTTTGTACAAGGTTTACATCGGAACAATATAAAACGTGTGCATGAACTAGAAAATCCTGAGTTTTACGTTAACTAACATAATTAGCTCACAACTCACGTTTGTAGTACTCATATAATATGCCATCCTAACAAGCTTTCAATCGAAATAAGCAATTCATTAGGACGTTACGTGCTTACCAGAGAATCTGGACAAACAAGTTTATGTCCCTACAATGTCCCAGTCACTTTATCTAACCGGGAACTACATCAATTAAAAAAGAAATGCAAAGCGTCCAGACCTCCAGAGAATCCCCGACAACATGGCCGCTGTCCCGCTTCCCAACTATCGTGTGGTATTCCCAACACTGGCGAACAGGGAATGTTCTAGAAAGTTCTGGGCAGACGTGTGATCTGTTTTACCGTAAAAGTATCGAGTTTTATACAGAGTTTAAAATGTGGTGTGAGCGTGAGTGAATCAAATGAGCACTCCTATTTTAAGCTTCAACCGGTTGTCATTTACAATAAAAGTTTAAAGGTTGAGTGCGTAAATCATTTTTGCAATAAAATATTTTCAAAGTAGAATAATTATCAATAAAATAAAAATAGGTATTGAGTGAGTAGTAGGAGTAGATTGACCTATTTTGTAATCGCAATCAGATACTCGACTGATTTAATCAATTAAGTTTTTTCTGACAAATTCTGTATGGAAATAAATAATTGCATATAAGAAAATAATGTTAAACTGCTTTTAATATATTCATCAAACTTTAAGAAGAAGCAAACAACTTAAGGAATTCATCCAAAGCCTGTGGTTGTCACTTAAAAAGTTCAAGTGGAAGAAAAATAAGTGACTGTCACACCCCAAGGCTACTAAAAAGCGAGCACTCAGTTCACTCATGTACCGCGCGATGTAACATCAAGTTCAAGGTATTTGCATTACATTACCAGCGTATGGTTACACTGCTTTGTTGGTTGCGACCATAGACTTATTTTTTATTAGACAAGACTAAAAATTACCTATGAAATTTTTAATTTTTTTTGTATTATTTACATCACTTCACTACATGATTACAGAAATGTCATATTTATTTTTAACATTTACTCATTTAAATGATCAAAGTGTAGGACATGCCTTATAATGTCTATGTAACTAAATAATTACTAAAACTTAAACAAAGCTAATAATTTGCCCTTATAAGAAGTGCAATTTGTGTCATTTTAAGTGACATAATGTAACGCGTCAATTTTCCGGGCCACTTGCTCGGCGACTTTACTCGAATAGAGTTTTTTATCGACAATCATTTGTAAAATCGGATCGCAAACCTAATTTCAATGAGGTGGTGATTCGATTTGACAAACGACTAAAGGTCGCCTTGCTAGTCACCTGGAAAATCGACCCAAGTAAATGCACCATAACTTACGTGGACTAATATGAAAACTTTTAAAAGCTTTAACCTTTCCAAATAAATACTTCGGCGCTGTCGAATTATGAAAAAGTCTATGGCATAGTACTTGCAAGGCCACGGCAGTGAAGCAACGTGTTCGAATTCAACGCAAGGGTCGCGGCTCTTACAAACTGTAGCCTCAAGCTATCGTTGTTTGTTTATATGTTTTACATTTGATATTCAAATTAAGCCCTCCAGTTATTTAAAATAGCTAAATGATGAAGCTTAATAAATTTAAGGTATTGGTATTAACTTGCGGCGGACAATCTATTATTCAGTAACAAAAAAGGGACCGGTTTTAATTTGGAATCGCTCGAGATTGTAGAGAATTTTATTGAGAATGATAAATCTAATTGCATTATAATTCCAAATTATATGCAATTAGATTTATCAACAGTCATAATCTTATTTTTATTTGGAATTTTAATTGAATTTGTTTTGTTTTATTCTTATCTTTATTTTGTAATTTTACATGCTTAATCCTAATTCATTTTATTTTTTTAAATTTGTTTAATGATAATTTTTATGGTATGGACCTTGTCTGAAATTAAACATATTTTTTTATTTAAGTCATTTTTGAAGATCTGAACGGATATTAAAATTATCCAAGTTAAGACTCCATAAAAAAATAAGTAGGCAGCGAACCCTTTAAATTTCCCCAAACATCAATTACTTATAGCCCCTAACAGAATCGTCTCTGCGCTAATTACCGCGGGCCGGCTTCCGCGATCTATCTTCATTTGGGCCGAGGTGGGATGAACAACTAATTACATTTCCTGGGACTTGATTATTATGTGTTTTTTAAGACTGATCGTGTTTTTGTTGGTGTGAATGTTTACATCGCTGGATAAGGAGGAAACACACAATATGTGTTAGTTATTTATTGATCAAAAGCTCGGGCACTTTCGTATTTAAAACAATTCAAAACAAATCTATAATCACAATTGAAGACCGTTTGAAACACTAGTAGTGAGCGAACATTGGTTGAGCGAAACGATGGCTGTTTCATGCGTCATGCTCGTGAACGGGTTCTGCCAGTGGGAATGGGTCTGCTTCTGTCTGATTGTATTAAAGGCGTCGTATATAGAAAATCTGTTTAATATTATCAATATGTATTTATTTCATACTAAAAACATAAATAGCACCCACGGACGTTTTATTAGGTATACGAAAAGTTCAGACGTTTTAGTATTGAAATCGAGGAAGAGGCAAATGTTTGAGTGTTCCACAATCATAGTTATTTTTTTAATTCTTATTTGTACTGTACTCTCCGCAATTAATGTAAAATGATAAATCACAAATCATTTTAATCCGTTACCAAAGCTGCTAATATTTAGTTAATCAGTCTTTCAAACATTAAATTTCACATAAAATTTTATCAATTCTAACTCGGTAATTAACCCCTCAGAGTGAAGTTTGAGTTTTGGTCGCAGATTTCCAAATTGTTATTAGCTGCGGGCAAAGACATTTAAACTTCGACGGATGTAACCTTTTTGAGGAGCGCCGGTGAAAACTGAAAACCCTTCAGTCATAAAATAATGTTACAGCAGTTTGTAGCACAGCCTTTGACATAATAATAATAATAATAGCCTCTTGCATCAGACATTCTTTGTTAAATTGAGTATTTGGGCTTTGTTTATCTTTTGAAGGTCTGATTGCCAGTCGGCAAAGGCCTCCTCCAACCTTTTCAATTCCCACCAGTTCTCCGCCACTCTGTTCCAAGTAACTCCTGCTACTTTCCTAATATCATCGTCCCACCTCTTTTGTGGTCGACCTCTCCTTCCATGACCCTCTCTGGGGCCTTTGACATTAATGAAATTAATTAGCCGCATTAGTATTTGTAATATGCCCTGTGGCCGCATATAAAAAAAGATTTTGCACTAGTATAATATGTCGTGACTGAGATATTCATCATCACCCAGCCCAATCCACTGGACGGATCGGACTGATGTAGATAATTATTGTGACGGAAGCAGGGCATCCACTAACACATTTTTTTTTATTCTAACGAAATGTGCATTTCTACGTGGATGAAAGTTCTGACGGAAGCTAATAGTAATCTTTGAGAACTTTAAATTAAATTACAAACAGTAATTATTGGTATTATATTGAATTGTTATAAAAGTCACAATATAGATTTTTTTTTATTACTGAAAGATCGATTTGGTTCTTTCAACTATGTGCGACTACACATTCAATTCAATTCTTACTAGATGAATTGCATTGTTCTGTTATTTCTATTCGCTCACAAAGACCAATAAATACATGTCTGCTCGCATTAACATTTGAATGGAGTCTGGGGGGAAAGACAAATTTTATCAGCAGCGGCGTAGCTCAGCCGGTCTGTGTAAACAGACTTAAGATACTTGGCGTAGCTTAGTTCGGTTTAGAAAGAAATTGTATTAGAGTTGTGGTGGAAGTTATCCAAGTCTCTTTTTAAGTTAGAAGCTGATAAAATGAACAACTTGTTGTTTATTTACTTGAAAAACAATATAAGTGTAGGACCAAATTAAATATTGTTTCCTTAACAAATAAAAACTTAAAGTCCCGAAACAACGACAAGTATTATATTCATGAACATTTATTTTAGTGTTTTGTATAAATTTTGGTTAAGAGCCAGTACGCACTATCGACTGATCGCCGGAAGACCAATTCGCCAAGCCTAGTCACCCAAAACATGCGACTAGACTGGGCGACCAAGCGAGCGACTTGTATATGGGTAGTGTTTCTTGAACATTCGTATAGAGAAGTTGCAATAGTAGCGTTAATTATTACAGGGACAAAACGAGGGAAAATAAAGGCACGTCTTTTGCTGCAAAAATAGATAAATTTAATAAAAATCGTCTGTGAATCGCTGCTGCGCAGCTAGTCACCCAGCGGCCCAGTAGCCGGTTGACGTGAGTCAACATCTATTTAAACTGTAGAACGTCATAGTCACCGTCGACCGAGTTGCCGGCGACCAGTCGGCAGAGCGTATTGGCTCTAAGCGTCACTTTTTCTCGGTTATTTTTATTATAATTCTTCCAATAATAATTCTAAGTACATGGTTCCCTTTTACTAAGACAACGGTGGTAAATAATAAATTCAAGTCTGCTGCTACGAAACCCGTAGCAGCTACGTGCTACGATAATTGCGTAGCCGCTACGAAAATTATAGGTTAACGTAGACTTACAATTTTGTTTGTACATGATTGGCCGTTTACAATGTATGTCGGTCGATTTCCAGTTGATATCAATAAGTTATTAATACCCGTAAAGTTACACCCCTGTTTTATCGATTCGACATACATTATTATTGTCTTTGTTGAACATTAGAGCCTTAGAATAATAACAACCTAGAACGATAGTTCCCTGCAAAGCGCAGTCAAAAGTGAGGCAAAAAATACTGAGCCAAAATGGCTTAGTTTTTAGATTTTTATCCTTCCTACGTTACCTAATCGTACCTATAAGAACAAAATATTTAATTTCCATATCTTTAGGGGATTAATTGCTAGTTTATTGGTTTTTAGTTACGATTAGGTAACGTACGAAGTATATAAATCTGAAAACTAAGCCATCTTGGCTCAGTATTTTTGCCCCACTTTACATAATCGGATTCTAGGTGTTATTATTCTAAGTTTAGAGCTTAGTAAAGAACCATTGAATACTTGACAGGTTACTGAATTCATAATAAGGTATAAAGTAAAGTGAAAAGTAAAAAATTGCTTTATTCAAATAAACTTAGTAATTAAGCGCTTTTGAATCGTCTATATTTTTCTACCACCTGTTCCAGACTTTTTTAACTGACAAGAAGAACAGGCGCAAGAAACTTATCAGCTTTAACAGAAATAATTAGATATTTACAAACTTAAATATATCGTTACCAAATACAAAAAATACAACAGGTTATTAACAACCAAGTACTTACTAGCGAGTTATTGTGTTACATCATTTCCACGCATTCCGGTCTTTCAAATAATCGTCTACTTTATAATAACCTTTTCCCATGAGCGTCTTTTTGACATAACAAAGGTCAACATGTATACAGAAAAAATATGACCAGATTTATGCTCCGAAAATTCTTTTGGCATCCATCTTGTAAGTTTTCGATCCAGAAACTTCAAACACAAAGTCCCTTCAAAGACAGAATGATTTGCTATCAAACCCATAAAGAAACATAGTGTGACATCAAAATGTAAATATTAAGCTTGTTTTACAAGTCATCGGTCACGTAAACATTACAGGCCCCCTTACGGCGCCATTCCTGCCCTTATCCGCCCTTACAGATGCATATTTTATATGAGGGCATCTCTCCATACATACGGTATGATGGTTGTTAATATTCCGCTAGACATAAAGATCTGCTATAAAATCGTGACGTGGTTTGTTATAGGAGTTTTGGGAGGAAAGAAACTTGAAGGAGTGAAGTAAAAGGCATTTTGTCTCTTTCACTCGAATTTATAATCAGGATGAGCTGGACATTGTGAAAATACATACCTGACTTTAAGATTTCAAAAATAATTAAGCGTTTATAAAATGTCATGAAAAAATACAGGAAATAATGTGAGTCTGTCTTATTTCATGACTTTGATAAATCTGCTATCAAGGTTTCTGAAATGAAAATATGAAAAAAATACATGCAGAGAATGGAGTACAACTCAGATGTTAGCTTAAAGACAGGTAATTTTCAGGTAATTTTGCAGTTTACTTATGGAAAAGAAAATATGTGCCTATTTAAAAAAAGTAGACTACCCTATAACTGAGTGATTATAATATGTTACAAATGCCGATTATATTATATTATATTATATTATATTATATTATATAAATAAATATAATAAAATAAAAATACTTCTATCTAAGTTTGCAAGGAGTTGGAATATTTATTTGTAACAATAATAGTGCCGCATTAAAAAATAAACCTTAAAAAGTTTATTTCAAGCTTCACCGCTCCGTCTCAAACCATCTATCGAATGCATTCGATTTGTCACGAGTGGTTGCGATCGCTACAACGATGCACTTCTGTTACGACAAATTTCTTGGCGAATACTTCACGTTAGAAATTTTATTTTTCGGAATTAAAACGAGTGTGTATGAGGAGATTTTGTTGGAAAGACTCCAGTTGGAAATTTCAAGTTAAAAGAAAAAATATTTACTTCGTTTTAATGTTAAAATATTTTCTGGTTTAAAGTGGAAAGTAGAAACTTAGCACAGATTAAAAACTTATTTTTGTATCCATCCTCATAAAATACAAATTTTGACAAACTTTGATACCTTTTATTTCTTAACAGTATGAGTATTGTGTGATCATGAAATGTTTAATTCATATCGTTCTAACAATATTGTGTTAGGTTTAGTGATTATTCTGAATAAATTTTCTGATTATCGTTTTTTAAATCGACTAATTTAGTCTACTGGCAACACTGTTGTTACTGACAGTGATAATATTTGACATTCGTTCGTACCAAGAAGTTAAACAATATTCTAACTTCAACTTCAACTTTTATGGTGATGAATGCTGCCGTCGTATCAGAGAACACAGTAACTTTGAAAAAGTCGTTTCGAGAAAAACGCGCGAAAAGTTTTTTGGAAACTATGTTCGATTGTGACAAATTTATGAAAGTTAGCAAACTAACTAGAATGTAGAGTGATTAAAAATAACGTTGCGCTAAAATGTGTATTTTTATTTTTTATGTATCTGTATGATATTTCGTGTTAAATGCATAACTGTGTTCTTGTTGGTAAAAAGAAATAAGAAAAATTAGTTGTACTAGACTAAATGACAGTAACTGACATAGTTACTGTGTACTAGCTAAGATTTACTAAATACTGTGATTAAGTTAAGTAAAGAAGCTGCTAAATTCTTTACTTCATCACAGTAACTGCTAATATACTGTTTTTTAATCTAATTTACTTAACAAAATTTAGTTGACTGTGAATCTAGTAAGTCAAGTTGCTGTATTTTAAGTTAAAACGATAAAAGCTAGCGATGGTTGGTCTAATCCAGTATTTTACAATACTGTGTTATAGACTAAACTTTGCAAGTTTTTGTACTAAAAAGGATATAATTTTCTTTAGTAAAATGAATTGAAAAAACATGAATATGGTCCAGGTAAATAAAACAAATAATTACTAATTATATTTTACTGGTAAAACAGCTAAACTAAACAAATCAGTCTCAAATCAAATGCCTTTCTAGGCTTTTACATTAAATAATAATCTTCTAAAAGTCTTATACAATACAAATAAATATACTAGAAAAAACACGACTCGCACCAGATCATGTTCTCGGACGGGAACATGATCTGGTGCGAGTCGTGTTTTTTCTAGTATATTTATTTGTATTGTATAAATCGCATTGTGAATGCTAAAATCTCAAAATAAAAAAAATCTAAAAGTCTTTTTAATCACTATTTGGAAAAAGTTGTCCCTACAAAAAAATAAAAAATTAGCAAACTTCTAACAAATTATAATAATATCTAGTTAAAACTTTTACTTATTAAAAACATGAGATCAATCAACCATAATATTTTAAAATAATTATAAAAACAGTAACTTAAGGCTCCGGCGAACGGTGAGCTTCCCATACAAACGTAATACCAAAATGATTTTCAATTTTAGCACAATTTACTATTCTTGTGATATTATTTGGAATAATATAGTATTTGTCTAGGTTTCTATTAAATAAAAATTCCAAAATACTAACCCAATTCAAAATAAATGCCAATTACATTTATACAAACAAAATTGTAAATCGCATACATTTTTATTTGTATTTGTATTTATTATATGTTTAGTATTTTGGATTTTTTATTTAATAGAAACTTAGACAAATACTGTCTTAATATGAATAACATCACAAGAGTTAATTATGCGCAAATTGCAAATCATTTTGGTATAAAGTTTGTATGGGAAGCTCACCGTTCGCCGAAGCCTTAAGGAATATGTTTGTAAATAACGCAAAATCTCTTATTTGGTAGCTCAACCTTTTTTACTTTACGACCTTTTAAAACTGATATTGTTCGTACAAACTAACTTTACTTTTTTACGTGATGGTATTAAAATGATTTAGTTTTATGCCCCCCTAGCATGACCACCGTCCTTCGGCTGGAGTGAGCTATCACTCAAGAGACCGCACGTCCCTTATACTTAGTTAAAACCCAGTAAATATTGTTTCCGCGCTCGAAAGGTCTAGGTAAAAAAACAGTAAGTAGTTAAATACTGTTATTTTGTTAAGGAACTTAAATAATCGATTGCCAGCATAATTCTCTTATAACACAGTATCTTAGATACTGTATTGTTGCTAGGTGATATATTATAATCTTGAAATCTTGAGCTAATCTATAACACAGTATTTAGAAAAAATGCTGTGTTTTATACTAGCAAGAGCGTTTTACTGTGTTCTTATCTAAAGTGTATTTCTTACGGTATTTATTGTTTGTTACCATTATCACAGTAACCTCTTACTTACTGTTTTCAAATTATGTAATACCTACATGCTGTGTTTTGTTTTAATAATTGGTGTTAGTTCGTAAAAGTTACTGTGTTTTTAGTAACCGTATCTCTGGAACCATAAGTGCTAAAAATAAAACAAAAATTTTGCCGGGTAGAGCTCTTGCTCATTATTACAGTAATACAATAAAAGTGAAAACACAGTAAGTAAAGATACTGTGTTCTCTGATACGACGGCAGAATGGCTGCGTCTCGTTTTACGTGACGATTCTGCCAATGTCCGAGTTAAAAAACACAGTGGATTACGATACGATACTGTTCGGTTTTTAGTCAAACTGTACGGTTTTTGAACGATAGTCTAGTCTGAGAACTCCGCGGACAAATACAACAAACATAACATGACAAGACACCACCACAGAATACATTGACTCCAGAACTGCACAACACAACATTAAGTTAATATACAATATTCTAAAATTCTTGGTTCGTACACTCACTATATAATAGATGGCGCGTCACCTGTCAAGTCAATTTTGTTCGAACTTTTGTCAGGTGCATTCGGTTTTGGTAATAGTGGTGGTCATATCGAAGGTAATTTAATAAAAAAATAAGTAATTTAATTGTTGACTAACTGTTTTATTACAATTGTATTCAATTAAAACTACTAAACACTTTTCATTATACGGATGTAATATTTAAACAGTTTTTGGAACAAAAACTTGAATCAAGGTTGCGTTCTAGGAGACGATTTTTTTAAATTATTACTTGTAAACTACCACCGATAAAATCTTTTCAATAATTTAATTTAAACACGACCTTTTGTTGCTAACCCAATTATATGATTATTGTTGACAAACATCTTGCACGCCTGCGAGCATTATTGAATTCCTGCCAACAGCCGCCCCCGGCTGTTTGTAGTGCTCAATCAAATAATTAGCAAATATTTGAACACCGTAATTAACTTACGAGGGGCGACCGACAAAAAATGCGAGTTTTCTTAACGTTATTAATTGAAGAAGCTTTCATTTTGATGGTTTACGTTATTTAAGGAAATTTGGGGAAATTTCAGATGTGTGCACTAATTGCTAAGGTCAACGAGTTTATCCATTTTCAGATATTGCACTATATAATAAGATTATGTAGAAAGTACAAAATATGAAATATATCCTACTAATATTATAAATGTGAAAGTTTGGGCCGTATTTCAGTGCTCTCCTGACGGCCTGGACTGATGATCAGTGCGAACGCACTGCGTATTATTATATACGCAGACTACACTATTACGGAAGCTGTCAGTGCTGCTCTGAATGCGTGCATGGTTTCTATGGCGATAGCTACGGAAGACCGACGTCAGTGCTGACGGTGAAGAGAGCACTGTACACGGCCTTGGATGTTTGTATGTTTGTCACTCAACCACGTAAAAACAGCTGAATGGATTAGGAAGAAATTTGACTCATATTCAATTTTCAGTGATAAAAAAAATATTTTCTTGAATTCGATGGGTACTTACCTAACCCCTTTTAACGGAATGAACGATGTCACAATTGATGAATCGTTTCATAATATTGTACTTTATATACTAGTAATGTGCCGAGTCGCTGTTTTGGTGGATCGAGTCGACTCGAGTCGGTTTATACGGTATTCGAATCCTGACTCGATTCCGCGATTCGAGTCCAGTACTCGAGTTGACTCGAGTCTAGTCTAGTCTAGTTTAGCCGCTGAACTATGAAGGAGAAGTTGACCTTTTTCTTGATGTACTCTGTCACGTACCGGGGCTCCATCGGCTAACTTACATTGCTATCGTAATCACTCTGATTTGACAGATGGATGTGATACATTGCTACTTTTCTTTGGTAAGTGTTTATTAGTGCCAAAACGAAGTTGCACTAGCAATGTATCACATACATCTGTCAAGACACAGTTTACACTTCATTGTATTTAGCCGATAGACCCGCTGGTCGTCCCCCGCGGTGACGGTGTAGTGCAGACGGGACAGGTATACCGTGGCCAGCGAGATTCTTCCTGACTCGATTATCGGACTCGAGTCCAGCGTACTCGAATCAAAATAAATTGGTATTCGAGTAGGCGAGTCCAAGGCAGGAATCGAGTCTGACTCGAGTCAAGCCGTACTCGGCACATCACTATTATATACCTACCTCTATAATATGTTTCACTACCATTAAGTTCCCACGAGACGCAATAATAAACAGTAAATTCTCACAACAATTATTTTTAACAAAATTGGGGCCAAAATTATCGTACTAGGAGGGCTGGTCGTATGACGTCAGCGGGCAAGTTGCGAACCCAAATAACATAAGCATGTGGTCACGACAATTGCGATTAGAGTAGCGTAGATATTATAAAAGTTTTATAATAATTAACTTCATTTCATCGATTCTCTTTCCTTCTGTAAATCTGTTTTTAACATAAGTAGTAGTTACATTTCCGACCTCTATACGCGATGCTGATTATCGTCGCTCACTGCTCCGCTATAAGCTCCAATCAAGACCCAACCCTTACCGTCATATTACCACTGTAATCAAACGGTAATCGACAGATTGCGTGACAGCGAGCGTGTTGCGAGAAAACAGTGAGTGTTAATGTGTCGGTATGTGGGAACCACCGCTATGATTAGGAAAGGAAACGACTCGCGCCAAATACTGCGGTTACAGCCATTAAAGTGTTAGCTTTGTTAAAATTTAACTTTAACTTCATCGTGAAAGTCGTTTTTTTTTATTTGTTCGCTTGTATACTGAAGACGAGAAAATACTTAAATATTGAAGTCTGATTCTTTATTGAATTATAAGCATAAAGCTTGAAACTACTTAACGACTTATTTGAAATAAACAATGGAAAACATTGTGATAAATAAAAGAAAAGTTGGATCAGTAACACAATTCAATTAAATTTATTTGCACAATCTTAATAGTTATACTGTGTGTGACTAAGTAATCTGTAAGTCGAGGAGCTCGATGGCGCAGTGGTTTAGTGCCTGGCCCAGCGATTACGGAGGCTAAGCAACTTTCGCGAGGGTCGGTCACGGGATGAGTGACCAAAAATGTTAATCTCGAGCTCCTGCGTGTTTCTTAAGGCACGTTAAGCCGTTGGTCCCGGGTGCATTTTGCAGTCGTTAACACCTACCAATCCGCATTGGACCCGCGTGGTGGTTATGGCCCATCCTCCTCATCCACCCATTAGGAAGGCCTATGCCCCAGCAGTGGGGACATGAAAAATGGCTGATGGTCATGGTCAATCTATGAGTCAATGGACTACACTTTTTTTTCTTCATGTGAGATATTCGGAAATTATTTTCTTTAGTAAGTTATAATGATCGTAGCTGATAAAGCTACTGGAATAATTAACAGTCGTTACAGAATTCCTTACAAACAAGAAATTAAATTCGCAATTCACAACTGTATTTCAAAGGAATAATGAAGCCTTAATAATGAATTAAGAATGCAATTTCAAGGCAATACACCAGCAATTTCTTCAACAAACACTTCAAGTGTCGGTGACAACACAAAAACACTTCTCGACCGGAATTCTCGCAACAAAATGAGTGTTAGGCATGTAACACTCGTGGATTGGATAAACAAAGGGATTTTTATGACAAATGACTTCATTATTAACAACGCAGTGCTGTTTTGTATGAACTTGGCGCGTTTTTTAAATGCGGACTTCAAAACGCTACTATAAACGTGCTAGGTATTTTAGTATTTGATAAAGTTGCTTATCAATTCAAATTAGGGAACAAAACGACCTCCGTGGTCAAGTGGCTTTGTATACCGATTTTCAAGGTGTCGCCATCTCTGAGGTCCCGGTTTCGATCCCCGGTTGGGTCAATTTATGAAATGAACTTTTCTATATTGGCTCAGATCTGGGTGTTTGTGATACCACCCGTTGTCTCTGATTTCCATAACACAAGTGCTTTAGCTACTTACTTTGGAATCGAAGCAAAGTATGTGATGATGTCAAATAAAAAAAATCATTGTTTTGATTTTTATGGTTAACAGTCACTCAATAAATAAATACAAAATATATTATACACTATTTTATTCGTATAAGAAATATAAAATTTCCAAACAAAAAGCCCTTTTTAAAATTTATAAGCTCATATGCAATATAAATCTCGTGTGTCGTTTAATAAAAAATATCTTAGCGCGGGATCTTGTTGACATAACATTATGAAGAGGCAATAGGTTACCGCGTCCGGGTGTACAGTCGACATCAGAAGTAGTTGAACACTTCAGTACTTTATCACACTAACTATGCAATCTTTTTGTGGGCTAAAAAGTCCTGAATGGGTTGTAGGAAAAAAATATAATTTGACTTTTACTTTATGTGTCATACGCATTCGGCAAAATGTTTAGCTACTAGTGAAGCTAAACGTACATATAGCCTGAAGGCACAGATAAACAGACTGATATTCTAAACGGTCCGAGATGTTGTGGCTGTATTACATTTATTTCGCCATTCTTTGAAAGTCTCTTCTGTTTTTCCTCGTAATCAAAGTTGAGAAGTACTCGTAAGTATAAACATTGCGTATTTGCAAAATTTGTTTTAATGTTCATTTTCAACCCTTCTTTCTAAAAAGCCATTTAAGTCAAACGTGAATAGTCACTAGTAACAAGTAATTACAAAGTTATTATCGTATAATTATTATTATGTGAACTATTCCAAAATTGGATTAAAAATTATTGCAAAATAAAAATATAAAATATGTGTTTATTATTTTAATACGCATTTGATATTTCTGTTTAAAACCAGTTTTTTTTTAAACCCATATTACGTCCTATTAAAATCTTGCGTCAAAACATCTACCAGTTAAGCCACTACCCATAAACATCCTCCGTAACGTACAAAAGTATAACAAAGCAGTGCTATAGTAGTGCTATACCGCTAACTGGGAGTTAAGGTATCTCGGACATAAGGAACCGCCGTAAAACTTGATAAGCCTGCGGTTAAATCTAGCCGTCTTTTGTGCTCAAGAGGATCTGGGCGCTTCACGAGTGAGAGTGGTCTAAGGGACAAGAAATACGAGTATGAGGTATTTTAAATGAATAACTAAATATTCCAGTTTTTAAGGCAGGTATTTATTTTATGCTAGCTGAAAAAAATGAATAAACCACTATCATTGTTTCGGGTCAAGCAGATTTTAAGCTTTAGTTAGACCAGCAAATATAAAAACAATATAAAAAAGAAAAAGAAAAATATCAGAATCTACACTGGGCCGTCACACTAGATAACGTCAAGTTATCAAATATGCCATCAAGTACAAACCTATAGAAACACCGGTTCTAATAAAATTAATTGATGACTAAGAAATTATCTAAGCTGAAAGTGTATAAGTGTATGTTCCAATACCAACATCACCCAGGATTAGCTTTTCAATAAAAGGAAACAGTCAAGTTACAATGTGGTGGTTCGGGCGTGTCAATAAAATATCCAACTGCGATTATAAACTGGTTTATTAGGGCATTGCAGGTGGCTTATACAACTTGTTACAAAAATACCCCTAATGCCGAATATGGTATATAGGGACCATCAAACTGAACAACTTTTACTATGGGACCAACTCTGAAATCGCGAAAAAAAAAAAAAGCTGTTTCATACAAAAATTAAAATCGGAAATATCAAAATGTATGAAACAGCTGATTTTTTTTTCGTGATTTCAGAGTTGGCCCGGTAGTAAAAGTTGTTCAGTTCCTATGTACCATATTCGGCATTAGGGGTATTTTTGGAACATGTTGTATAAGAGGAGATACGAGTGTGTGTAAGTACATATTAGTACACACACTACAATAGGCTATAAAAATTACCCTGCTATAAACTGCTTTACCTATTCAATAAAAATCGCTATTCGCTCAAGCCTCGTCCACTACACATGCCGCTGCAGTCCTAGCCGTGTCGTAGTGCTGCCGCGCGTCGTCGAGGTTTGCTTTGTAATATGATATCACGTGCTTGCCAGGAAATTCACTGTGACAGTACTCGGGAAAGGAACTGTGATTCAGGTAAGCTAACTAGTATGGGATTTGGTTTTCAATGCAAGATGCAAGTTTAAAAGGGTGACGTATGAAATCAAGCAGAGGTTGTATTGGCAATGATTTAGTAATTTCAAAAGTAAAGTATTGAACTCGGGGTCCCTTAGTTTAGTAGGCAGGCTAGCAACCTTACCAAACGGAATTTCGAATGAGTTTCTCCTTTTAGGGTTCCGTACCAAAATGGTAAAATGGAACCCTTATGGTGCGATATCAGGCTGTCTGTCTGTCACAGCTGGATATCTCGAGAACTGCTAATGCTATCAACTTGAAATTTGGAATAGTTTTAGATGACGTTTGCCCAACTATAATGCAAAAAAAGAAGATATAAAAATATTTATATTTTTTTTGCAAAAAGTGGCTGAAAGGGGGGTCTTAAAGAAATGAGGCTACTAGGGCATATGTGGTATCATAAGAGCGCTGCTTGCACATTTTCAAACAATTTTTTTAGGCCGCATAGTTTTCGACTTTTGATGAAAAATGTAAAAAAGCCGTTCCCAGGAAAAATAAAACGATGTCTCTAAATTGTAAACTTTTTCAGAATGATGGTACGAAACCCTCGGTGCGCGAGTCCGACTCACTCTTGCCCGTTTTTTTAAATGGAGATAAGGAATAAAAACTATCTATAGGTAAATCCAACAACATAAAAATCATTGGGTAAATCGCTATAACTAAAGTGTCTGTTACACTAATCAGAAGTAATTTCTAGAATTTCCAAACAAACTTTCTGCATTTAAGTATTTATCAAGTTACCGAGACAGGTTTAATTTATACACGGATGAGAACCAGATCTAGACAGATAGTGTACCGCGGGTGCGCTCGCGAATATTGCGCTATAAATAAGCCGTGTCTGCATGGAACTAGTATTAACCAGTTTTTGTTGGTTTGCCAACAAAAGGAGGTTTACTTAGATAAAGACTTTGGAACTATACTTATTTTGGAAGTAAGTTGTTAGTGGTCGTCTTACAGTGTGAAGTTATTGTCTCTTATTGAAAAAAACTTTGGTTTTCTCAAAATCAATGCATATGCATTGATTTGAAGACTTTCTTTGCCAAAACACTTAAACTTATACGGGGTGGAGACGACAATACGACAGTAAATGAAAATATTTGTGACACTAGTTCATAGGAGTATTTTAAAACTATCATTCCTAGGAACGAAATATATTTTTTTTCAAACAAACTAAATAGCACTAAAATTAATTGTACTGAAAATCGTTACTGAAAAATATTTCCTGTGACTAAACTATTGGATATTTTTAATTGATTATTTTTGAGACTGCATGGGAGCGTTCTTAACTATACGACATTTAATTTACTATCGCATTGTCGTCTCCAGGTTGTATATGTTTAAGTTTGGCTAGTAAAGTCTTCGAAGATTATAAAAGTGCCTTTACATTATTGGTATGAAAAAGCGCCGAGTAGCGCAGAGCCATAGTCAAATTCTAGATTTGTATGAAAACTACCAGTGGGCCGTTTAATGATCCAAAAAATACCGGTAGAAAAGCACTACTTTATGTCTAGGTCATGTCATTTTTATATCCACAAAGTGACCCATCTTAATAATTTTATAAAATTAAAATTCTCCTACAAAAATTTCATACAAGAAAGAACGAGCTAAGAATAATAGTGCCATAATTCTATGCTGACTAAAAATCGAGTGCATAAAATGCAGCCGCTTGGATTTGCATAAGTCGGCACGAATAATTTTGTGGTAGGTGGCACTAAGGGGCTGATTAAATAATTATTAAAGTAAGGTCCGAGTTCACTAAATACTTAAACAGCGGATTAGCTTTTAACAATCTGTTTTTGACATTTTCTCCATACATAAAAACGTCAAGTCACACTGTTTCAGCTGTTTAGAACTTCAGCCTTTACTATCGTAAAATCAAATAATTAAGTATCAAACGAGTTTTATCATAATTACAGATATGTAGCGAAAGGTGATTTGATAAAAAATGAAGACAGATCCTTTTGTGATTACAATAGTGTCGTGAATACTCTTTCATAATAAATTATTTAATTACAATTACGTTTTGAAAACGGCCAAGTAAAAATTAAATGAATGACAAAATTAATCCACTTGGTTTCCTATCCTGTAACAACTGAAATAAAGCCCAATTTTATAGCATAATATGTTATTAAAGTTAACATCTATGACCAGAATGCAGCCTTTTGTCCATAATATTAAAAGCGGGGCCACTAAAAATGATAAAATATTCAAACCACCGTTCCAGAGAGGACACACTCGAACCGAGAATAAGTCAGCCGAATAAACGAGACTCGGGATAAATCCGTCGTTTAATTAATAAATACTCAACCGCAGGATGAAGACGACAGTACGCAAAGTGAAATAACCCGTATTCACGAACGTTATTGTGAGGTCTCACAGTGGCCTCGGACGCACAGCATCACACGAACCAACCACACGTAATACAAAGTAACGTTAAACAAACGAACCAATCACAGAGCGCTTCTTCAACGCAGTGAGTTCACGTAGTCAAGGGTTGTTTGTCTGTGAATACGGGTGTGTGGCAAAGGCTGATTACTTATGTTTTTATATATTTACCATGGCTCAGTTTTATAAAATTAGCTATTTGAATTCACCCATTTTCCCAATATAATAAAAGAAAATTACTCATTAGAAAAAATATTTTCTGTTCTGCTAAGAAACTGATAAAAATTAAAATTAGCCGAGCTGCATCCTCCTACTCTGTGGCGCAGTGTTGATTATGGTTTTACATACTCCCGTTTCGTTTTGACTAAAATTTTAATTAGCTGCCGACGTGGGAGACTTTGCTAGCATTTTTAATGCACAACTGCAACTAAAATTATTATTGTACAAGTTTTGTCTAATCTCTTGAGAACGGGCTTCATTTGGAAGCACTCTGCACCATTATTTTCAAAAACAGTTTTAGCTTTTGCAGAAAATAATTTTAAGAAATAGTAGAACAACATTTTGTTAGAAAATGACAAAGTAATTGTTCACGCATGATGCCAATGAAGAATTTCTTTTTTTTTAATGACTAGCAATTCTGGTCTTGTCTGTGCTTTACTCGGCATTAATTGTATTAAAGATTTATCATTACAAAAAATGCATGTCATAATACAACGGAAAATGCTATGCTATGCTACTATATGAGTCGATCTCTCTCTTGGAAATCAAGGTCAAGAGTAATCGAAATCGGACGATTGTTATAATATAAATATTAATTTACTTATGGAAAAAACGCATGACCTTAAAAACCCAGTGGAACTTTTAATATAACCTCATAAGAGTTAAGCCGGACAATTTCTACGGACTTCGTAAAGATCTTTCCAGAAGTTTATCCAAACTGTTTGCTTACAGCATTCACGCAACTGCCATTACGCAAATGATGCGATGAAACGGATAGGCCGCTAGGAACTATAAATTCAGCAAATGAGACGAGAAAACTTCCACTAGAGAGCTATGGACACCACACGATGGAATTTCGTAGGGACTTGTGGGACTCGTTTATTTATGGTTGATTTATTACAGTTACCTATTAATATTATTATTATTATCTTGAACTGTTAAATTACTGAGTGTACTGTAGGTCAATAATTGATTTGAAAGTCAGATTTTGAATAGTCTTTCATTTTATTTCACATATTATTACGAAAAAATGTTATAAATTTTTATCTAATACAGATTCAAAATTAATATTATTAGGACTCTGCATTTCGTGATTTTTTATTTCAAATGCTTTTTTGTGTTACGGCCATCTTGAATGTGTTTGTTTCATCTGTTGTTTGTCAAATATCCTACACATAGTATCATTTTAACTCAAATGTTATGGAAATTTTGGTTTAAGGGAGTTAGTTCTGAGTAAAGAACTTAACTTATCCTAACACACTCCATCCCTCTTCGTCACCATACATCAGACAAGGATGGCGACAGGATCTCGTTTTACGGATGATAATTCAGAAGGGTTTCGGTTGCGCTCGTAAAAATGCATCCCCTCCATTAAAACTTTAAGTCGCTTTGAACCTTGACTCTTCTTGTTTTAGCTACTGAGTTAGCTTGTTAAATGTTACTTTGTTTAAAATTATTTTAAAAAGTAAGAAATTAACTGCAAAAGAAAACTAAAACAGACAATGTACGATTTAACGGCCATTTTGATGCAGCAGAAAATTCACGGTGTTGAATTCCGGTTAAGTCAAACTTGTGCCAAAAATGAATTTACGGGTTTCATATGACCAGTAAAATTTTGTTTTTTAATTGTATGGAAAATTGTAAAGTGACAATTGTGATTGTAAATAGACGCAAATAGTGATTGTAAATAGACGCAAATAGACTATTGTTTTCGACGACCTCCGTGGTTGAGTGGCTTTGTACACCGGTTTTCAAGGTGTCGTCATCTCTTGAGGTCCCGGGATCGATCCCCGGTTGGGTCAATTTAGAAAACGAACTTTTCTATATACAACAACAAATATACAGACGAACATTAGAACCTCCTCCTTTTTTTGAAGTCAGTTACAAATGATTTGACTTATCATTAAATTCTATGCCTCCGTTGCGTTTAATATTTGATCTTGTTTCCATCTTTTCAGTTGACTTGTCTTTTGATGCAAGCGTGTTTTCACTTTTTTTATTTATTTATTTTATTTATGTCGTTTTAGCTCTTATAATTACGGTCATGATATACCTTTTTGAAATCCTTTTATTTGATACCCTTATTCTAAAAAAACATTTTTATTTCGCTTCAAATAATAGCACCGGACAGCCGCCATATTGTTTTTTTAACGTCACTTACCTAAGAACACACAGGCTGTCAAGAAAAGAAAAAGACTCAGAAAAATGTTCGCTGAAGACAAATCTGACGATATATTACTAATAGAAATCCATTCAGCCGTTTGAAAGATATGAGATAATAAGGAATATTACATACAAACATACATGCATATAAAATATGCGCGGAAAACATAACCCTTTCCTTAAAGTCGGGTGAAAACTATGTTATTTTATAACCAATTTATTGTAGCTTAAGGAAAAAATATTTGTAGAATAATTTAACTAACCTCAGCAAAATATAATATTCAATCGAAAATATATCTCGAATAACTATCATTTTTGCAGTTACCCACCCTCACTGACATTAAACAGATTCGCTCGTAAAATCTGTAATTTGAATTCCTGGGGTCTTGGGACGTTACTCATAACCGGGACTTTGGGGATACTACTAATATGGGGACTTTTATTTACGGCGTCGGAGAAGCAACGATTTTTTTACTTCTTTAAAGATTTCTGGGTTGGACGCATTACTCGGCGTTTGTATTTGTGTTTTATCGCTTGTACAGCCAGCATCAAGATATTTAACACGAATTTTTCTTTATTAGTATAAAATTAAATATTTTTATGTGTTTAAATGAGTTGAAGTAGTACATATAATTTTTGTTTTATTTTTCAACCAGAAGATAAATGTTATCCAAATCTTGTAAAACAGGCAGTTTTTTTACATCGTTTAAAAACATTTTATGTAAAGAAATGGAGTTATTCCCATCTGATCCCCTGCAACCGATCCCCTGGTGGATCGGTTTTATTTTTACTTATTTTTTATTCCCATCGGATCCCCTGTGTAGGGGATCAAGAATAAATATTAATATTTTATTCCCATCTGATACCCTATAGTGATTCCGAATATGGTAGATAGGGACCATCAAACTGAACAACTTTTACTATGGGACCAACTCTCAAATCGAGAAAAAAGAACAGCTGTTTCATACATATTGATTTTTTCGTTATTAATTTTTGTATGAAACAGCTGATTTTTTTCGCGATTTCAGAATTTGGTCCCTTAGTAAAAGTTGTTCAGTTTGATGGTCCCTATCTACCATATTCGGCATTAGGGGTATTTTTGTAACATGTTGTATAACAATAGATCAAGATCATAATGACTGTGAAATTTTTAATCTTTAATGTATTTTTTTTTAATTATTGCTTGATTTTACTACGTTTTAAGTTATAACATTCTTTGAAAGCTACTTATACTTAAAACTGATTGTTTGTTACTTGTGATTATAAAGAATTATTTAATTTAGTTTTGCATTAGATATAAGAAAGTCAATTCGATAATAATAGAGACAATAATATTGATTATTTAAAATGTTTAATTTACACATCTTTTCAAAATAAAAAATAAATAAAAAGGCTTTTGAACCATATGTAACAAGAAATATTGTAATTTAACGTAACAATTCTTCCAATTCATCCATTGATATGGAATTGTTACGTTTCATTACAATATTCGAGAAAAACACTTTTTTATTATTTTTGAGTTTAGCCTAATGAAAGGATACTTCATCATTTCAAAATGTTAATTATTAAATCTGATTTATCTGTGATATTTATTACATTAAAAATAATTACTCAATAAATGAATATTTGATTTAATACTTCTTTTTCTACTGACTGTTTTCACCTACCTTTCTTGATTAGAAATACAATGAGGGGATCCGTTGGGAATTGAAAACTATAAGGGGATTTTAATTCTTGGTGGATCAGTTACAGTGGATCGGATGGGAATAACTCAAGAAATGAAACTGCTGTTTCAATGTTTTAATTGTTACTAATTGTCAGCTACAAAGTCTTGACCTATTCAAGACTTCTGTTAGGAAAAAATTACGATTCAAAAGTGCAATAATTTTAAGCTTTTTATGTTACTTTGACTTTAAATATATTTGCTATATCCGAATAACTGACGCCGAACGATCAGCAAAGACATACAGCACTTTGCCACATTTAGTTTTCAGTCTGATGTTTCAATTTTTTATTTTAGATATTAGCATTCACAATGGTAATTTTATACAATACTAAATAATATACTAGAAAACATTCGACTCGCACCAGATCCACAGAATAAATATAATACCAGATCATATTCTCAGGCGGGAATCGAACCCGCGCCCTTTGAAAGTCCGGTCCAATGCTCTTCCAACTGACTGATCTTTAAGTGACTCGGTAGCTCAGTTGGAAGAGCCGGACTTCCAAATGTCGCGGGGTCGATTCCCGCCTGAGAACATGATCTGGTGCGAGTCAATTTTTTTCTAGTATATGATGTTTCAAATTTTATCAATGTTATGTCAAAAGAGTTGCTATGACCGATAGCTAAAATATTCAGCTATTTTCGTTGCTGATTGTATCAAAGAATAGACGTCAGTCATTCGGAAATCCGTATGCATCGATTTGAGACTAGATTCTTTGCGATTTGGCAGTGAAAGAGCTACAAAAGCGCTATAAAAGCTTTTCAGAATACGCGAACACAAGGAAAAGCTTTGCTTACACTTTCTTTTTCGCTTGATGGAAATAGTTTCAGCACAAGCTATAATATAATTTTATTAATCAGTGTAAGAAACCAAAAATAACATCCGCCAATGAGGAAGCAAACTGAAGAACTAATGGCGCCACAAACGACTGTCCTAAAATCGTTTGATTGGTTCAACAAATTGTCAAATGTAATTTTTATCGTATTTTTAACCAATCAAAACCATTGATAGCGGTCGTGTCACCGCTAGCGCCATTTAGCCTATGCTTCACGTGTTGAAACCTCATTCGAATTTCCTCTTTTTGGGAATGTTTACTTTCAGCATTAACGGCCTTACCACAAAACACTGTTTAACTTAGACACTGTTTAAATGTGATGCTGTCACTTTTTTGACAAGTTGATTTGAAAGAGACGGCATGACATTTAAACAATGTCTAAATTAAACAGTGTTATAAAATCTTTTGTGGTATGGCCGTAAATGTTTAATTAAAAGGTAAGTCATCTTTAAAATTATTTCACAATCAATGAAACCATCCCAATACATCACAACTGCAATTTTGTCTTGCACCCATTAACCACATTAAAACGCGAATAAATTAAATTGCTCCCCTACGCTGCACATCCTATAAACATCCCATGCTGCGAGCAATACCCACACTCCGACTTTTTAATTTGTTCCCGTTATTTATGACCTTAACGTCCCTACGAGACCCCCAGAAGAACCAGATCCACTACGTGACTCAACTTAAGACATTTTAATTCCACGAGAAACTAATTAAAACTGTTATGAGAATATCCAATTACTTAAGAAGTAAATAAAAGTTGAACGTGGAGTTTTCTTATCGTTTTACTGCTACACAATATTAATTTAATGTTTTGTTAACATTTCACGATGTTTCTAAGAGGTTTCATCAGAAATAATTATAACCATATTTTTTTGGGTCATTGGAATGGCGTTTAAGTCATAAAAGAACAGCGAGTTTGAATTGTAAATAAATATTTCATTTTCCAGACGGTACCCAGACCGAAAATGGCGTCGCGGTTAATTTAATTTAATATTGTTACTAAATAAAATTCATCAAATAAAGGTAGGCTTCACTAATGTACCTACTCGACTACTGAATGATCTAAAAGATGCTACATACCAGGTAAAAAATAAGTCGCCATTTAATACTGCCCATGCCCCTTTCTTGAAACGTGTTTTTACCGTTTCTTGATATTGAGTTTCCATCCTTCCAATTTATTTTATATACTTTTATTGCACATTACAAATCAAAGGCTAGCTTGTTTGTAATTGTTCGGAATATTGTATTATATTTTTAATTTTGCTTACACGCTCACACTATTTGTCAATGTTTATGGCAAAACTTAAACGCTTCCGCTCATAGTATATACCACCCCCAAACCTTACTTCCCATATCTACCCTAAATCAGGCAGTAAGCGCAGGCCGTTAATGTGCCGAATTAAACGGTACATTTTTATAGACGGAAAGTACATCGGTAAATCATACCGAGCTGCTTCCTCCTACGATTGGAAGTTTCCGCTGGAAATAAAACAAGTATAAACATTACTGCATGCAAGGAATCAAATTGCATACGGCGGTGTCGTGATGGTAGGCAGTATAGCTTCAACATCTCCTGCCTAATTTATCAAAAACACGCATGCGTCGATTAATGGAAAGGTACCTACCTAATGTAGTTTATTTAGAAGCTTTTTGTGTAAAATATAATTTGCTGTAACTTAAAAAAAACTACGAGACAACGCTGTGGTAGCGGTAAAACCATTGCCTATGCCACACTTGCTGGAGCGTATAAACGAAAGCACGCTCACGCTACAGCCTATGCCTTGGGTTCAATAAATCAAAAGTGTGTTAAGTTTCTGTTTCTGTACACATACACTAAATGCCAAAGATTTGGTTAGCGATCTTCCCTGAACAAACTTCACCAACTACAATAATTATTGTGCAAATCAGTTCGTTAACTATGGAGTTCATAAAACTTTTTACTAGCGCGATTCAGAAACATTATTCGTTTGGTCGATCGTATCTTGACGTTAATTGCCGTTGGCGGAATGCGGGCGGCGCTATCTGAACACGAGGTTCAAAGGGTTAAATCGATGGGTGAGGGAAACATAGGGAAGAGATTAGTGCAAGTGATTTTTTAACTAACACCATAACACACTAACATCATGGGTACATTGGCGAACCTGGAATACATTTATTTTTACTTGCGCTATAGTGTGTACCTGTGCGAACCAGGGTGCTAATTGTCTAATTTAAAAATCTATCACAATCGCTTTCATTTGACAGTTGGATCCGATTACTGCATTTCTTTGGTAAGTTTTTATTTGTGCCAAAAAGAAGCATCAATGAGTTTCATCCTGAAAGCGATTGCGATAGATTTTGAAATTAGACAATGGAAAGGCAGGTTCGCATGGTTCGCTCACGTACACACTATGGCGCACTGTTGCAGCACAGGATGAACAATAATTTGGTGCAGGTTCGCAGAGCGCGGAGGTTCGTGAACCTAAGTGGGTACCCTATATATATAGTCTAAAATTAGTGGACAGAAAACATTTTTGATATACATAATTATTATTTTAGCTTTCAGTCATTCTCGATTGTCGCTTAAGAAATAATAACGTCCCTACTTTAAACAAGTCTGATTGACAATTCTTAATAATTATTGTAAGTCTTAAATATTGCGTTTTTTGTCGTTATGTTATTTTTTTTCTATAATCCTCACAACACAAGATGATGAGCATACTTAATTATAATAATTTATATTGTCATCCTGCCAATTACAAAAAGTAGCACGAATCTCAATCGTTAGGGATCTCCGAATAGCACAGTTTTATAGAATCAAATCATTTTAACTTTCTGGTATAAAATGATCAGCTCTTTAACTTTTTCCAACACAAAATCTATTTCATTGCCAAATCTCACACTTAAACAAATGAGTAAACATATAAATTTACGAAAAACTTCATCCTCAACATAATAATGAGGTAATAAACAAATGTCTCACTCACCTGCAGCCGGCGACAGCTTCGTAACGACTCCCCACCGCGTCTTCCACTGCAACAAGAAAAATAACAATTAACACAATATTAGTTATAATTACCTACTCAAGGCATTCCGAAGAAAAAGTACCTATTAATTTTTATTCACAAACACGATTCTATCTCACGAAACCCGTTCGGATAATTATTAGGAGTGCACATGCACATTATTTTAGTTTGCGTAATACGAGAGCGTACAGAGCCACTTGACCACGGAGGTCGTCATGGAGGAGGTATCACAGTAGAATAATCGCTATTGTGGTATTTACACGGGTCGACTTAGCAGGTGACTTCCTAGTAAATTTTAGTCAATTAGCGCTTTTTATCGACAATCGCTTGTGAAAACCAATCTCAACCTCATTGAAATTTGGTTTGCAACAAGTCGCCTGCCAAGTCAACCCGTGTAAATACCACATTAGATCTTATTTACACGTTTGTCGTAATCCACGAAAGCTTTACAAGTTTGCACGATGAAGTACTGAGTTGGTAACGATAGTTTGATTCAAAGTTAACA
Source organism: Catoptria pinella (assembly GCA_963556745.1). Classification (NCBI taxonomy): domain Eukaryota; kingdom Metazoa; phylum Arthropoda; class Insecta; order Lepidoptera; family Crambidae; genus Catoptria; species Catoptria pinella. The sequence continues at coordinate 12,342,851 of OY750772.1, read as the reverse complement.
AGTTACTAGTTTGTGGTTTTGATAAACTTTGAGGTGTAACTTTCTACTGTTCTGGAGGTGATATTCAAAATTGTATTTTACTAAAAAATTAAATAATGTTTAGTTTTTAACCGACTTCAAAAAAAGATGGAGGTTATCAAGTTGACGGTACTTTTTTATTTTTTTTATGTACATGTGTTTTAACATAACTTTACCAGTTGTTAACCGATTTCAATTATTATTATTTTTTTGAAAGTAAATAGTTCGTGTGTGGTCCCATAAAAAATTACAGAATCGGGTGGGGCTTTTAGAATTAGAAATAAACAGAAAAGCAGTTATCCTCCCGCCCCACCCGACTTCGATAGACGTGTTTTATTAATATTGATATGCGTAACTAATAATTTGAATATTATTTCTTGCATTTTAAAGGTATTTAATTTTAAAGTTGTTTTTGTTTTCGGATTTTTTGAAGGAGGTTTTTGTTGTTAAAATCCGGAAAAGGGTCACGAAATCCAAAAATATTATGTCGGACTAAATTAATAACTTAACTTGATATTTTCATGAATACCATAAAAACGAAACTATACTTAGTTATTACTGAAAATCGTCGATTTTCTGATACACAAGAATTTCTTCAACAGAGAATTCAAGCAGATTTGTAACTTCGCATATAAATACAAAACAAGTTATTCATTACCAAGAAAGATCCGAAAGAGTTTTATGTCTTAGAGATAATATCGTGTAAACTTTCACAAGGGACAAGTTTTATTTTGTATCTTCGGAAGGGACGACACGAGTTATCAGAAGGGCCCGCGAGATATTTATGAAGGTGGGACCAGTCCGGCAACCTTCGTACGCTTTGTGTGCTATGGATTTCGCGAAATTTGTTTTTATTTTTACGATAGTGTTACAAAAGCGGTTGGAATAGGTATATTTCTTTAGGGATATGGAATGCAGAGTTATATGCTAATTTATTTTTATAACGTGCAAACCTTTTCAAGTCATGGCATTGAACGAAGTATTAATTATCGTCGTTTTTTTTTCAATAAAATAGGAAGAATCCATGACCAGTAGTAGTATGTAATATACTTACCAAAACCTGCACTATACTCATGGAAAGCAAGTTGATTGATAAAACAAAAAAAACTAAAGAGAAAAATTAAGTTAATGTTAATACATTTACCACCAAACTAGCGGCCGTCCGCGACTTCGTCTGCGTGGAAAGTATTTTTGCTATCCCTCGGGAACAGTTATTTTTTTCGGGATAAAAATATGTCCTTTTCTGTACCCCTGACATAGTGTATGCAAAATTTCATGATGATCGGTTCAGTAGTTAAGACGTGAAAGCGTAACAAACAAATAAACGGACTCTCGCATTTATAATATTAGTAAGGATAAATCTAAGACTATCCAGATAGCAGTGGCGAAGGGTCCATACAAGCCGATTCCCATTGGCTTACCTTACAGGAATCCCACCACACTAATCCATTTTGCAGATCATATTGTACAACGGCTTACCTTCGCCATAATTTCACCCCTCGCCACTGGTAGCTAATTATGACGTAGGATTTGCTACGAAACAAAACACATTCTAAATTAGTCATCTCAATAAACCTATTTGTTACTAAAAAATCCCAAGAGTTCATTCACCCTCAGAAACCTATCTGTTCAATTAAAAAGAACACTTGGTAAAGTACATTATTAATTCCAAATCCGAGCTTACGGTGAGCCGAGGAGCCGTCAGTAATAAGATTTTTCAATAAAATATTAACACACAGAAAGGCACCCCACGCAGGATTAAGTGACGCGTCTTTACGAAGTATACTGTGTCATTCGGGATTGTAAGAGCTACACGCAAGTGAGACGGAATAAATTGCTCGTTACTAAGAACCTTTGTGGAAAAAGTGTTACATATTTACAGCAGAACTGTGAAAATTGCGTCTCACATCGACAAGATAGTATACCTACGTAGTATTTTGACAGTTCAAGACTATGAACAATATTATATGTCACAACTAAGTTGCGTGTGTATTTCATAAAAAAAGCCTTCACTACGACATATGTAAGTCTGAAAGTCCTGATAAAGCACATAAGTAAATAATTTTCACAAAAAATACAATTTCAAAGATACCTAAGGGAATCTTTATTTATTTTAAGTTGGTTTGTTTAGTGGTAGGCTCGTACTTAATCCAATATAGAAAACAAAACTTTACAACAACAGAACCTCTCCAGAATGGAAACAGATTTAGCAACAACGCAACCCTCGTTTATCCGCAGGGAGCCGGACTTACACAACTTAATTGAGACAATTGTAAGTGTATGCTGTAAGTCCGGAGTGGGGGTGAGACAAAAACATCGGCTTATTGCGGCTTATGTGTCACTTAGACGTTTCGTGTGTCTTCCGAGGTGTTTGCAGTTGAGCAGCTCATTTACATAGGTACTTACTATTCTGTTAAGACTTTGAGGATATCTTTATGGGACTTAAGTACATAACAAACGTAGCGGGGACTTTTTGGTCGTGTTTTCGACAATATTGTTAGAATTAGCGATGTGATATCATTCAATTATTACATCTGTTATTATATGATAATGTTTTATTGACTGATTGATTCATCATCACAGCTTAAACTATTTGGCGGAATGTGCTAAAATCATAGTTATGACGTAGGCGTTCACTAAAAATGATTTTTTAAAGTTGAAAATCAAAAATGAAATATCACCGTAAAACACTGGCGGAAGTTTAATTTTATACTGCAATATTCTCAGGGCCTCTTTCACAATGTAAAAGTAAGTTCTGTACCCTAAGCACGAACAGCTATCGAAAAAAGAACGCATGTAAAAATATTCGATACATAAATTTTCTATGGAAAATTTGTACAGCGCCATCTACCACCGAAAAGTAAAATGAAATTTTCCATAGATAATTACCATATCGAGCACTTTTACGCGCGTTTTTTTTCTCGATAGATGTTCGTAATCGGTACTGAGTAGATTACTTGACAAATGATTTGATTTTTTTTTTATCGTAACTGTCAAATCATCTGTCAAGTGAGCTACTCAGAAGTTACTTTAACATTGTGAAACAGGTCCTTACTGCCATACTCAGAGACGTCAATTAAGTTTGATGCCTCATTAAGTATCGTGTCGTCTTATACTATCACTATAGCAAAGAAAGAGATAGCACCAATTTTAATGTAGCATTTGACGTCTCTGAGTATGTATTACTTGATAATAGATAGAGATACAATGTGAATGAGATTTGAGACATTTAAACCGTCGTGATTGAGTATCTTAATTCAGTTACAAATTAACTACAGTAAACATGACGTTTGATTGTGTCAACTTGATTGTTATGTAATTATTTGTAACGTGTTATATTAGCTGTTGAGAGTTTGTTGCAAAGGTTTATTAAAGTCATATTTATTGTTTTATGTAATAATATAAACATTGGAGTAAAACTTAAAAATAGCAAGAAAGATTCCCAAGGGTCGGAATCTTAAGAGTGCGGGTTCGAGTTCCGTCTGAGGTGCTACGGGTGAGTCGATTTTTTCTATTAGTTATTTATCTTAATATAAAAAAATGAAATGCAAAAAATATCTAATATTTATTAACAGCAATAGACTCTTAATGTGCCCAGTCATTTTAATATTTCAAAAGCTTTTCATTGGATCTTTGTTGTCTTAATTTATAAAAAACTTACTGAAATCACTAAATAAATAAATACTTTAAAAATTCTAAGCTAATTACTCACTTTTTGCCAATTTTTTTTGCAGTTCTCATGTTACAATTGCTGGTGTAAAAACCTCGTATTTATCTTCACCCTACTTTCTATTGTGCATTCTCGTCACGAAGGGCGACTATCTGACACCGCGTCACCAACAAAACCGAAGTTTTTGCGCCACTTCAAAAGAAATCCCGGTTAATTTTGCATGAGTTATTTTTCAACTGTGCTTTGTTTGGACGTGGTTCGCTTATGATCTCCTAATGATCCCGTGAAATGTCACAAGCAGATTGTTTTGGTGATCTGCGCTACTGGTTCGTTTGTTTTATAAGTGACCTGTTTGTAGAAATAAGCTTTGAAAAAATGTGGGCTTATCAGTAATATTATAATGATGAGTTAGTTTATTTTTATTATTTGTGTAAAATTCAATAAAACAAAACATAGGGCTGTTGAGACTGTGTAATTTAATAAGTTATTGAAAATGTGAGGATATCTGTAAGCGCATTACAGGCACTATAGTTATTATGGTAAAGCAAGTAAATAAGAAAGGGTATCTTTCTTTTATAATAGTAAAAGCATCCCTAGACCAATAATGTTATTTATTTATTAATCTATGTAAATTGTAACATTTATAAATGTAATGTCCGGAAACGATACCTATACTTATTTGTAAATATCATTCCATCTGATAAAGCTGATAAGTTTTTTGCGCCCATTTTTCTTGTCAGCTAAAAGCCTTCTTAATGGGTGGTAGGGTAAAAGAATTGACGATTTAAAAATGTTTATTATGTGAGTTTATTTGAATAAAAAATTTCATTAATTCATTCAAAACTAAAAAAATCTCTTACTTCATTTATTAATATAGTGTTCTTTGTTGAGTACCTAACCCCTTCTAGTCGGCTGTAAGAAATAAAGAGTCGATAAGTGATTTATAGATTTTGAAGTCAAAATCAGCTATAGCGGTTTTTAGTGCATGATCACTCTGCCTATGGTGAGTCATTTTGAGGGTTACTAGGAATGCTTTTTATCTATCCTGAACTGTTATGTAGAGATGTTTTTGAAAAACCTAATAAAATTGATATCCAGTTTCTGTAACTTTGGTTCTAGTTGACGTCTGATATAAAAATTTTATAAAGATGTGTCAGAAAATGGAAATAATTATAATGAACTTAAGGTAGAAAATTTCCTACTAATTATTCTAATGTGATGTTTAATAGTTTTGATGTTTAAATGTTTGTTACTTAATCCTGCAAAAACTGACGAAATTTGGCACACAGATAGTTTATAACCTGGATTAAAACATAGGGTACTTTTTATCCCGGTTAATGGTTCCCTAGGGATTTTCCGAAGGTCCACGCGGATGAGGTCGCGGGCGGAAACTAGTGATATGAATTAATAAATCTGACAAAATCTTTGATAAACTTTGATAGTAGAAAACATCGAGAAGATGATCTGGTGCGAGTCGTATTTTTTCAGTATACGAGTATTATTTAGTATTACCTTATAAAGTTGCTTAATTTATCAACGCCCGAGCGGACGCAGGTGACCGGATAACAATGGAATATCTATTGTGTCTCATGTCCGGGCGTTAAAGGGTTAAAGCTTTACCTTTAAACTATAAACTAAAAATACAACAATCGCCGCACCTGTAAACTTATCTACAACGCTAATAAACAAAACGTTTTATTTCGCATTTTGAATTGTACTGAAATTGCAAAATTCGTTCATAAAACTTTCAGCACTACGTAGCGGAGTGAGTGAGTGTGACAGGAGCGTGTCTCGTTCGCGTAAAGTATAAGGTTTTATTACTGCTCGCGAAGGTACGTTTGTTTTCAAACCGAACGGTGTTGCTAACGAGACTGTTTGAAACAAAAAAGGCTAACTACCTGCGCTCTATTTAATAACGTGACATTTATCAATTGTCATGACAATTTAGTTTACATTGCGGTGTAGCTACGAGTAGTTTGTTCTATTTTCAAATCGGTTGACGCAATGGATATAAAATTTATGACAGGTGACAAATTGTCACGTTAATGAAATAGGGCCCTGTATTACCTAGGTTCAGAAATAATATGCAAAGATTGTAATTAATACTGTATAAATATATTGACTAATTTATATGAAAAAGTCTTATTTATTAAAAATAGTTTAATTATTGAAAATAACCTCAAAACAGATATTTATTGTAAATGTTTTTTATTTACAAAGATAATCTCTCAGCGGATCATTTTTTGTGTAGTGCTGTCAGTATTGCTATAAGTTAATATTGAGAAAAAAGTAAGAAACTATATTATATAATGTCAATTATATTATTTTATTGCAATATGCTTAGATTAATACCAAATAATATACTAGAAAAAATACGACTCGCACCAGTTCATGTTCTCGGACGGGAATCGAACCCGCGACCTTTGGATATCCGGTCCAATGCTCTGACCGCTGAGCTACTGAGTGACTCGGTATAAAATAGCATTGTGAATGCTAAAATCTAAATATAAAAATAGCACTGTGAATGCTAATATCTAAAAATTTAAAAATTTAAAAGCTTAGATTACACAATAAAATAAATAAATAGGGTGACTAATGCACGTCATTTATACGTATGTTTGGGTTTCTAGGGTTAAATAAGCAACTTAGTAACTTTTTCACAGGTCTTCTGGTTAAATTAAAAAATGTAACATAATTCCTATTAAATTAACTATTAAATTAGGCATCGCAAACTGGCCCTTAATCGTATAACTCCAATGTTCAATTTTATGTGCAGCCCTTATATCTTTCAGTCAAAGGCTTTCAGCTTTTCAGGCGAGTTCCTGCGTCCATATAATAAGTACATACAAGTGGCCCTCGGTGCGTCCTGATAATTCTGCACAAAGTAATTCGGCGGTGCCGGCGCCCTCCAATTTATACGAGTCCGCCGAAAAAGGGTCTTACACTGCCTTCAGATCTCGCCGACTTCTTACGGGGCGGGAATTATATAGAGATGATTTTTACGTAGAGCAATTAAATCTAGGAAGCAATGTGTGTGCAACTCGTATAATGCGCGATACTGCTAGATGGTGAGGAACATCACACCTTCTTGAAAGTTATTGTCGCCGGTCAAAATCAACATGTTAAATTGTGACACGTTGCACGTCAATTTATTGCCAAGTGAAAAGATACAAGACGTACACTAGTCGTACCATACTCTTATGCTATAATGAAATTTGTTATTGTAAATTATTATAAATTAAAAATTATTAAGAAACTTGAATGGAATTAAATTGAAATAATTTTTACATATGTAATTTATTTAGATTTCTGATGTAATTTACTAACCCTTGTTTTAAATTATCATTGTTTCTAACACTAAAATGGGCCATGCCTGAAATAAATAATTTATTATTATATAGTCGTAACATACATAACATGACAGTCTCATACAGTCCCTAGAGTGTATAGAAACAGACGTCTTATCAAAATAGAGTTATCCTTATCCTTTATTGTATACTTATATTCTTATAATATTGTAAATGTAGGTTTGTTTGTTACGCCTTCACGTCTTTAACTATTCATGTAAACGATGACAATGAAATTTTACATAAACGTTGTCAAGGGTACAGAAAATGACATAGGGTAACTTTGATCCAGAACCGCTATAATAAATAAATGACAATAACTTAACTATCACTCGTTTTTCAAGCCTAAACTCTTATTTTTTTATAATGGTATTAACAGCTCTATATAACTCCGAGGATCTGCTTAAGGCAACCGCTCCTCTCCATCAAATCGTATTGGCCGGGATTACGGGACGCGTCCGCTCGCACTTATCTGCACTCGCCTTTGTTTATGGCTTTGTCTATGGCGTAATAAAGCTATTATCGAGCAAGCGATGGCGATCTTTAGAGATTTACAAGACAAATAGTTGTAGTCGAGAATTACTTTGGAATTCATAATTTGCTAAAAAATAACCTGAAAAATACTCTAATGAGGCCTAAAGAGTGTGTAAGGAATTGATAAAGTTATTAATTAGACATTTAAGGTCTAAAATGTGGTAAATTGAATATTCTCAGAGAGGGTCTTGTTTTACAGTAGGTTCTAATCGACACCATATTTTACATTCAAACCCATGGTTATTATCAATCGTTCCGTTGTTCTTTTAAGTGACTTTTCAGTATTTGGGACAAAATCAAGCAAAGCTTTTCCAGACGTACGATCGACCCTATGTTTGTATTGACAAAAATTCTTAGGGTCGCCCCAAGTATCTCGATTTTGGCAGAATGCGATTCAGACGATTATTGACACGACATGTGTTCAAACAAACCTTAGGTACTTATAAGTATACTTGTTTTGTTTACTCTCATTTACTATGAAAAGTTGTGATTAATTCATCAATGCCCGAGCGGACGCAGGCGGCCTTATAACAATGGAATATCTATTGTGTCTCATTTTCCGGGCGTTGAAGGGTATGAAATAAATTTCAGTACTTTTGTGTTTTATAAGTTTTATGTTTTTGTTTGGGATAACTTTACTTAAGCTGTTTGTTGAGTTTGTTGGTTTTCAGTTATTTTGATTTTGCTAAAGTTAAAGATTTTTCATACATAGACTGAAATAAAACTACAATCTTAATATTAAGGGTAATATAATATTCGATTTTTATTGCAGTTGATAGATATTTTCATACAATACTAAATAATATAACTAGAAAAAATACGACTCGCACCAGATCGAACCTGCCACCTTTCGATGTCCGGTCCAATGCTCTTACCGGTGAGCTACCGAGTCACTCGGTCAGCTGAGGAGCATTGAACCGGACGGCAAAGTTCTCGGGTTCGATTCCAAGAATAATATAATCTGGTGCGAGTCATATTTTTTCTAATAGGTATACTATTTAGAACGGTATAAAAAGCTGATCCCGCTACGGCTTTTATTTCGTACTAATATTACTGATAATATCCATAATCAAAACATTTTATTGTTTTAAATAAATAAGAGAAAAGAAGAGAAAATCAATAAACCTAATGGTGGCGATTGACATGAATATTCGCTTGATAAGCATGTTGCAAATATTCGGCATGTTAGCACAGCGAACCGAATGTTTATGTCAGTCGCATGCATCACTTAATTTAGCAAAGCAAATTATGATTTATCAGAATCCCACTTTGATTACGAATATCAGAAGCCCATATATTTTTACACACCACCACTAATTTCAAAAACAGCCAACATGAAAAACAACCTTAAACTTTTCGAAATAAAGCTCCAAATACAGCTGACCATAGCACATCAAAACAATCGCCGACAAAAGTGAAAGTAAATTTTATTATCCAAAAGAACAAATGAATAAAGAAAACGTCTTGTAGTGACGCGAGGCGTGGGCGGCAAATTGGCACGCCTTTGTGCTCATAATTAATTTTACAGACAGATTAATTTCTATCAAGACTTTTGTTGTTAGCTGTCTTCGAGCTAGGTTGTAATTGCCATATTTTATGTAAAACAGGCCGCTTAGACGGGTCGATTTTAGTCGAATGGGGTTTTTCGTCGACATCGCTTGTAAAATCGAATCGCAAACCTAATTTCAATGAGGTGTCAGGCGACTTAGTCGACTGAGGCTTTTATCGACAATCGCTTGTAAAATCGAATCGCCACCTCATTGAAATTAGGTTTGCGATTCGATTTTACAAGCGATGTCGACGAAAAACCCCATTCGACTAGAGTATAAACTGTTTACTTAGTTATAAAGTCAGGTTATAGAGTTAAACTGTGAAAACAGCTTTTATTACGTAGGGCATAAAGGCGGTCTCAAGGTCAACATATTGTATAGTCTGAGTTGCCGTCGTGTGTACCTTAATAAGGTAAAACAGGAAAATGTTTACATAATTATGTGTTTTAGCAATTCTGTTATGTAACAGTTACATACATAGTTTGGAAGTAATTTTTATTTAAATTCTGAGAACTACAGAAATAATCTATATTGTAGGAAAATTTTCGCTGTCTGAGTTATTGTTTGAAAGCTTTTTAGAAATAAGGCGAAAATTAACTGACAACAACTAGTGAAATTCATTTGAGTTACCATTATAATGATATTCTCTGTGTTGATTGAATTGAAATACCTAATAAACTAGTGACTCTGAGTTGTTGACTTTACATGTCTTTGCATATCTTAAAACTGAATAAAATGGCTAAAATTATTTAAGGTTTTTTTTTAAACAAAATTGAATTGACAAACAATTCTATATAGGTAGTTATTGAACCTGTTCACAAAATTTTACGAAAATCGGTTGAGAAATGCAACCTGTTGAGGAAAACAGACGGACGGACGTACGAAAACATTCATCAAGCTGAAACGGAGACGCTTCGCACTCGCTCGATCAACAAACAATTGAAGGCCGAAAATATTTGTAAAAAGTTTCATTATACAAAATGTTTTATTCAAATTCACCTGCCAGAAATCTAAGACAAAACCTTCAAGGTTTTTCTCCAACTTTTAATGAAACCTTTTCCAAGACCTATCTTTTGCAGAAAAAAGGTGATTGATAAATGAAACATTTTGGTTTGTTTCTAGATTTGTGGAATAAGATAAACATTTGAGGCGTGTCGAGTGTCGCCAGGTCATGAGTAATGCGCCGCTGTCCTGCCCTTCGCATGTCTGATCGCGTGAGAGAGATAGGACACAGAAGAGGGTAGTGGAGAAAAATACGACTAGTGGCTCAGTGGGCTGCAGACCTCCCTCAATGTATGTTGTTTAAAAATTTATCTACAAGATGTCGCCACGAAGTTGACACTGCTTTTGAAAAGCAGTACTATGTGCTGTTTGGTAGATTTGTATTATTTTATTAGATCTATTCGAAGGTAGATGGCGCTTCTAATTTTATCATTTTTGAATAGGTGATTTTTTTTTTTTGCAAAATTTCGAAAAACTGGTTCTACAAAAAAATATATAAGTATTGAACCTTCTGAGAAAATTTCACGAGAATCGGTTAAGAAATGAAACCTGTAGCGGAGAACAGCCGGAAAGACAGACATACCTACGAAATAATTTTTGCCCAAGCTGAAGTAGAGACACATGGCTAGCGCTTCGCGCTCACTTGGTTAAAAATGCGTGTCTGTGCGTTTGTGTAGTCAAATATGCAAGCTTTTTGAAATAATATAAGCTGTTAAAAATAAATTTATAGGTTGTTTAAATTTTAAAATAAAGCAAACTATTGAGAAAATGTTCTGTTTTATATTCGCTACTTTTATTAGAAAATTGTTTGAACCCTACATAGCTAAACGTAGGGTTCTCATTAGAACGGGTAGTACTTGAGTTACGACTATTGAAATACTCAACTCAGTTTTATAGTTCACAAACTAATCATCTTTTATCCAGTTCGAAGGACAAACAACCGAAAAAAAAACATTCGACGTCATTCTTAAATTTAAGCTAGTAATATTTAATTTCCAATACTAGCTTATCATTATCATGTTACCCAAGCCTTTTAAATCTTATGCCACAGTTCGACAAACCCTATTTCGTAACCAAACTCCATCAATAACAACCACCAAGTTCCCTTATACAAATAAAAACGCCGCAAAAACAAACATTAGGGTCCGACATAATCCAAGAAGCAACATCTCGAAGCGTTTGGGAGCGATTGATAACGATTTTGTTTGCCTCTCTTTCACTAAATAAAAAGTATAAAGGTTAGTTCGACGAGTATTATATATTCTGTGATATAGGAACTTTTTGTCATTCATATTTTTTAGCCCGTTTTAAAAACGTATTTTTTTTTAATATTAAAAAGGTTTTTTTTTACTAAAACATAATTATTGTTACGAAAGAGGGTTATAGGATTGAAAAGAAACGACAGGGTTGCAGAGATTATGCTTGATTTCACCACTCTGGTCCCTCTAAATGACGCAGTCTTTCCCATTCGACGTGGTCTTCCTCCGAGTGGCATGGTGCACTTTCGAATGACGCGGTCTACCCTTCCGTGTGACGTAGTCTTCCTTCAAGCGACGTAGCCAACCCGGTGCTGTTACTCGATGACATTCCCCGTGCTAGCACCAACTACTACACTGAGGTCTAGCCTCACCACATCTCCATTTCATCTCTTCACTTACTTCTTCCTCTTTTTCTTCTTCCTTTCCCTTCGTGCTCCTTCAACTTGACTCTAGCCTCACCTCACCTTCATTTCTTCTCTTCACTTCCTCCTTTTTTTTTCTTCCTTTCCCTTTGTGCTCCTTCAACTTGACTATTTCCTACTACATCGGTTGTGCGTTTTGCCGCTTGCTTGTAACCCACCCATTAGAACCTTCAACTTAAATTTCGATAGTCATTTCGCCCTTCTTTTCGTTCGTCTTCTTAAGTTTTGTCCTTTTTCATCCTTTCTAATAATTTCTTGATTATACCAGAAGTTTCTATTTATCTTCCAAATAATATATGAATAAACATTGTTTACCTAAACATGTAAAGATCCTGGAAACATAATAATAACTATCAAAAGCACTTTGATCTAACTGGGGTTTGAACCATCTCCCCTCGCGTATTAGGCGAGCGTCCTCGCCATTACACCACAGAGTCAAGCCTCTGTGGTGTGATGGCTAGTTGCTAATGGGTCATCGCTTGATACTGGTCTCATCTACGTCATGTGACGTCATTGCCGTCACTTAAAAAAAGCACGCCCTCCAAGAAAAAACGGAAACCTTCATGGATGGGGGACAGAGGGCTACCACACCATATAACTCCCTTGATTGAATGTACAAGGTAGGACTCGCTTTTGAGTTTTAGCAACACTCACATTTTGTGGACTTTCTTTTATTTTTTATTATATGTATATTGATTACTGGCGACTGGCCGTAAGCCCGGCACGACGCCATCGCTAGCCACGGCGAAAAACCATCCCATCAACAAGTCAACGCTAGTCGACTACAAAAATATGAATACAAATAGCATAATATTAAAAGCATCTATTATAGAAAAAAATCAGTAAAGAGAAAAGCCTTCTTCAGGAATATATTGTCTCAAAAGCGTGTCCTAAAATCTAGACAAAAATATTTTCGTGAGTTAAATTGCGTCTTCAATTTAGCCTCGATTGTTCTGAAGGTCGTACCGAGGCGTCTTTTTTTAAAGAAAAGCTGTTTTTCTTTAGCAAAATTTTTACGATGAGAAAAACCTCCTTTGTTAATTCACGTCGATTTGGACACTTTCAACAAAAAAGAAAAATAATATTGATTGCGACGAATCAGTACAAAATACGAAGATAACGCTTCTTAATTTACAATTTCTTTGACAATTACTGAGATTGGCAATAGCGGTATCGGGAAAATCTTGTTATATTGTTCATATTTTAGAAAAATAATTATTTTTCAGTATCAATGAGATCTTGAAAGGACACACATTGGCAAGTCACTTGATACCTTTTTAAGCTGAGAGGTAAAGATTTAACCTCGAGGAGTAGATGTAACATCGCATCAACCAGTCAGACCGTAACACCGGCCGATGTAACTTTGGCCGAAGAACACAAACATTCTTCAACGCGTACAAATTCCTGTGCTTTTAGTTTTAAGCAGAACTACTTTTGAGCTAGACTTAATGAAAAACCTTTTTATCTTTCGGAAGTTCGAAAAAGGAAACTCACTTTTTCCAGGTTATCTACTCTCACTATTTTTACTATTATATGGCTTCTTACTGCTCTATTAAAAAATGAAAAGATAACGGTCTATGGTGCTAATAGGAAAGACATACGTACAATTCACACAAAAAACGTTGTCTCTCAAAATAAATAAACGCAGCCACGCATCATATTTCACAAAGAAACGAAATTGTTGAAAGCAATATCAGATTCAACGAAAAAATAACAGCATTATGAATATAACGCTAACAGTAACAGAGAGGTTCCGTAGACTCACTCGACTCACTCATAAGTTATTTTTTTTTTATTAATTTTTAGGAAGCACAAAAACAACAAACAATAATAATCATAAATTTAGAAGTAGATGATCAACAAAAAAGTCCTCGCAAACGAAAAAAATAAAATAATTATCGCAAACTAACTGTCGAAAGAAATACCCATACAGATTGTTACAAAACAACCCGCAATGCCAAATACGGTAGACAGGGACCATCAAACCGAACAACTTTTTCTATGGGACTAGCTTTAAAATCGCGAAAAAAAATCAGCTGTTTCATATAAAAATAATAACGAAAATATCAAAATGTATACCAAATATGATTTTTTTGCAAAGGAGAAATAAAACAATCGTATACAATCAAAATAGATTAAAAATAAATAGATAGAATAATACCAAATAATATACTAGAAAAAATACGAGTCGCACTAGATCATGTTCTCGGACGGGAATTGATCTGGTGAGAGTCGAATTTTTTCTAGTATATTATTTGGTATTATATAAAAATAGCACTGTGAATGCTAAAATCTCAAAATTTAAAAATTACACAGAATAAGTTTTATTTTTCTTCAGAAACCAATATTATACAACGTGTTACAAAAATACCCCTAATGCCGAATATGGTAGATAGGGACCATCAAACTGAACAACTTTTACTATAGGACCAACTTAGATTACGCAAAAAAAAAATCAGCTGTTTCATACAAAAATTAATTACGAAATATCAAAATGTTTGAAACAGCTGATTTTTTTTCGCGATTTCAGATTTGGTCCCATAGAAAAAGTTATTCAGTTTGATGATCCCTATCTACCATATTCGGCATTAGGGGTTATTTTGTGACACGTCGTATGAATTGCAATAGTAAGATGTTTCTACCAAACCTCAAACATTCTAAGGATCCTATATCCCACTTACGGAACCCCGAAAAGTAGCAAAAATGACACACAGATATTTCTCGCAATCGTTATATTTAATTACCGTCTCTCATGGCTGTCTGTGCGTAAGTACGCAATCAATCTTACCCCCACAAAAGAGGGGGGAGGAAAAAACAAGGACAAATACCAGTCATGGTGATGCGGGAAAAGGGAAGATGGGACTTTTTTGTCCCTTGATAGCAGTCAAATCGGGGTTTTTTGTGGCATTTTAAGTCAGCTTTGTCTCCACGTGAAGTTCTGAAAGAAGCTTATTGACAGATTCGTGGAAAAATAAATGTTTAATGTTAACAGTAACTTTTTAATGATGTGTTCATGTGTCCTTAGGGCATCCCTAAGGCTTGTTCCACAGGTTCCTTCTGGGTTCATTTAAAAATGGAATGGAATTGATTAGAATTTTTTTGTCATGTAAATAAATTGGAACTTAAACAGAACCAGTCCTGCAAAAAATACACTTCAAATCAAGTTAATTAATCGTTGTGAGTTGTCCAGCTTTAATTATTTTACACCTCTCAACCTCACGTACTGACAAAGACTCCAAGAGAAAACTTTCTCTTCAAAAAGTGGCTTTTAAAACCGAACGAGCAAAAATAACGAGGAAAGTACTCAAAGAAAATTCAATTTTAAAATACACAATATCGCTGCAACAATTAAGTTCGTCTCAATTAATGCTTTTTCCCGATTAAATTTATTTTCTTAAATGGATCCCCAAACCTGTAATTACCTAAAGAGCTCTTTTCAAAGGCTGTATTCCACTGCAGCCGCCAAACGGCAGTAACTTGCCAAAAAGACTTTCAGAAACGTATTTTCGTTTCATTTGAGTATTTCAAAAGTTCGTCTATTTGATTTTCTGAAATCGCGCTCTTTATTCAGTGAGCAACTGAGGGTTTGAAGTTTTAAAATTAAAATGAAGTGGTCAAGGCGACGGTATAATATAAAAGTGATCTGCGATTGTATCTAGAAAGCTCCTAGCACAACAAAACAAATGACGGAAGTATATTTTCGAATAAAGAACGACGCTTCACAAACTTTATATTAAAGTTTGCTAGTGACGTCCACAATATACGCTCCGCACTCGAGAGCGGGGACAATTAATTGTTAGCACAGATCAATTGCATGCGATCGCAATTACCAGCAAGCATTAATCACGCTAATGTCCCGCGATCTTACTGTCTCTGCCGTGGAGTATGGCTGAGAAAGAGATGGGAATTGTCACTCTCATATTTGGATTCAAAGACCAATATTATGTTTACCAAAACCTTTGAGAATGAATAATTATTATAAGTTCCCGCAAATTACAATGATACAGTCGGCTAACAGAAGAGAAAAATAAAAATTTTGTTACTCGAAATTTTTATAATTACTGTACTTTGTCACACCAAGGTAAAAATTATATTGATATGACCATCAGCCATTTTTAATATCCCCACTGCCGGGGCACAGGCCTTCCTTATGGGTGGATAAGGACGATGGACCATGACCCACCACGCGGGCCCAATGTGGATTGGTGGGTGCTAACCCCAAATCTATTTTTTCCGTTCATTTACCCCCATTAATCCCCTAAGGGGTTAATTTTTAGAAAATCACAAGTTGAAGAAAGGGTTTTTTTAAGGTCTTTCTTTTTTTTAAAGCTGTTTTTCAACTTTTTGGTGCTAGGTACCTATGTACCTAAGCAAGTAAATATTTTATCAACTATATATTATATTTGTGGTAGGAATATAATAATAATAATAAATTCAATGTTACATTACAATGTCCGTAACTCAATTTCCAAATTCACGCTGTTTGTTTTTAAGGAGTTCCGTTGTGCCTTCGTAGTCTAAGTCTAGTCCAAAACTTCGCAGACCATAGCTCGGTTTGTTTTGGATTGTCATATAACTACCAATATCTCAATCACTATACATATCGTATTTGACTTTGAGGAGTTCCCTTGTATAATTATCTTCGAAGTCCAAGGTACAATACCAATGAAATTAAAATATGACCACTCTTGAGGTATACCCTTTTCAACAAAAAAGCATCATATAAATCGGTTCATAAATAAAGAAGTTATGCCTGAAAATCCATAAAAACTCGTGCGATGGTAAGTTAATTTTTTAATGGAACTACACCTGAACTATGTTCTGTCAGATAAAAAATATATTGAAATCGGATAGCAACTGGTGAAGTTATGGTAACATACATAAAAAAGACACAGCGCCGACTTGCTAACCTCCTCCTTTTTTTGAAGTCGGTTAAAAAAGGTTTCCATTTAGATTGTGTTGAATTTTAAAAAATATAAGCTTGTGCTGTTATTTTCGTTTCGTCAGATTTAAGTTAAATTAGATCACGTTTTGATAGATTTTCGTAATGATTATACTTTTTTTGTCGAAACAGAAATCTGGCGAAATTAAAATCCGACGAATCAAAAATCTGACGAAACGAAAATCTGTCGAATCAATAATGTAGTTCCATATTTCCCTTCCACTATTCAAGACCCAAGAAACATTTTCCTGAACAAACTTCAACATTAAAAACCCACTAAAAACTCTCACACGTCCTCATTTCCAGCGAAATTGAAACTCATCTGTATTTCAGCCATATTAAGAGCGTTATCGTTCCTCTTAATACGTTACCTTTTGCTGCGCCAATTTGGACCTTAAGACCTTCAAGATAAAGCGTCCATGTCAGTATGTGTGGATCAATTTGGCTGGATGCTGTATTTAATCTAGAGTAACATGTTTTAGGACGATCCCGCGAACATTAGTCAGCACCGCGACATCTGGTGTGTGTATTGCGAATAACAAATTGTTTGACTTTGCAATAATGACAGCCAGTGGTTTATAACCTTTGGGAACATTATGTATTATTTAGTATTGAAGGCTACATAATGGGTCTGTACGTGTGTTGTCATTCATCGTATATGTATCTCTTCTGAGTATGAAGATTAATTTTATTATTATTGTGTGTAATAAATGACTATTGTCAGATTTCGCTGATTGACACTGTACCTAACTCAATTTTATTTAGATACAAATATTATGACGTATAAAATATTTAGAAAAATTGGAATGATAAATAATGTACTATCTATACTTATATAATAAAACTGTAACAGGTGCAATTCTGTACATTGAAGATATATTGAAAAAAATCTGGACTACTCTGGACTGATAGGTATAGCTAGACATGTGACGAGCTTAGATGTAAATCCATTAACTAAGCAGTCCCCCGACGTCTACGATTTTTTCATAGATCTACCTATTTATGACTTATATTTTTATTTTTTTAAGAGTTATTATTTTTATTTTTTAAGAGTTAGCTTTTTTGTATGGGGGTTTTTATTAAGAGTTAGCTGTTTTGTGTCGGAGGTTTTTAATTTTTATTTGAACCTTTTTAACTTAATTTTTGTCGGCCATTTTTTGGCGCCATTTCGTTTATTTATTATTGCACCTAAATCTTAATATTTACATTGAAGAAACACGGCACCAAACTTCGAATCGACTGGACAAATGGAAGTTAGCCTGATCTCCTCATCAACTAAAAAGAGCTGATGATCTTCAAACAGCTGATCAAGTCTTGGTAAGGTCTTAGTGAGAATTCCAACACGGTACACGGACATATCTTAACCCCTATTGGAATGAAATGGGAGTTCAAATTTTGTGTAGGAAAAAATTAAAACACATTTTGACTTGAAACTTCGTAGGAGTACCTACTTCTAAAAACAAATACCTAAGCGAACAGGTATTTGAAACTCAACCCTTTAGGGAGTAAATGGGGAAATATAAACTTAAAAACCGATATAGACGTCGTTATTGAAGTTTTATGGGATCTTGATTGCGAAAATGGCATTTTATTTAAAGTCGTGGACGTGGTGAATACAGGAACGAACAGGAATGGGATTTGAATATCCTATACTAATATTATAGATGTGAAAGGATGTTTAGATATTTGGATATTTGTTACTCAATCACACATAAACGGCTGAACGGCTTTGAATTGGCACACAGTCAAAGGTTTCCAGATTTTGCGATTTGTCCACATGGACGAAGTCGCGGGCGAAAGCTAGTTAATATATAAAAGGAAAGCAAGATATATAACTGAGTACAATCTCATACGACTTTAAACAATGAGTTCAACAAATTTAGTTCAAAATCAATCAATAACAGTTGTAGAAAGCTCTGTTTTCCTCATAGTCAATAACATATTCCTCATAAATGAAGTATAACGGGTGGATACATATAATTGTTCAACGTTAAACTTTCTTGCATTTTCCCTATCTGCTATAATTTACAAAAGTTAACAACAAATTCAGGAATCGTATGGAACTCCATTCTGCCATGTTCAAAAGTAAACATGCAAGCAAAAGAAAGTTTCAAAAGCTAACGCTTTTTCCAAAATATTCGACAGCTGGGAATTTGAACTGAGCAAGACACACATAGAAAAAGACAAAATGTTATAACCTTATTTTATTAATGTATTAACTTACATTAATAAAATAGCTGTACGAATTCATAACGAAGCACACAAAGCGATAATAAATAACGGCCAACCTCAACGATGGCTTTTAAAACAATCAATGGTAATTTCAAATCGCAAAATCTTTAAAGTGTACGAACAAAGGGATTTATCGGGCCATCCATTTTGCCCTTAAAGGAAAATTCATTAAATTTAAGGTTTCACCTTTATAGCGGTGCAGTACGAATGAAGGAAATCATTAGCATTTTCTACAATAGGATGGGAATGTTCCTAAAGTTTTGAAGGGATGTGATGTGTTTTATCGATAAATTAGAAACTTTGTTTAGTTAGATGATTTTTTTCTCTGAAGACTTATGCAACTTTTCATTTTTAAATCACAACTAAAACACAATTTCACTGGTATTAAAAGTATATTAATACTTTTTAAACAAATCAACACACTGGCAAAGTAAAAAAAATACGTGTCGTAAGTTTGTCAATCCCACCCAATACAACAATGTCTGTGATTTACAATAGTTTTTGCGACGTTCGTCAAATGCTTATTTTTTAAGTTTGCGAACGTTTGGAATGTTAGCCTTTTGAATAGGGGGCTGATCACTTTATCAGCACCACGATGACGTAACTCTGTTGCTAACAATTTTCAATTGAAATCGATTGAAACCGTTGGAAATCGTGTGAAATTTATGAAACTTGACAGTTTCAGATGCTAACAGAGTACTCAGAATCAGAAGTGATTTCAATCGAGAAATGTTAGCAACAATTACTTAATTAGTTCCCTGATTTCACCAACAACGAACAAACACATCTACCAAAGTAGGTACAAACGCAAAATTATTTCACTAAAACTATCGACGGTTTTTTGCCACCCGATCATCCTTATTCCCAACCCCATACGGACGTAATTGCGCGTCCACATCCAGGCCAACCCATAAATTACAACATTTATTCATTCCCGATTGTAAGCGTTATTGCTGTCATTAAATACCCCACATTATGTAGCCGGGTAATACCGTCGCACGCGTTGTTACAATCCTAGGCAAGTTCAATATGAAAATCTTAAATGACTTTAAATTCAACAACACAATTTTAATCTCATTCCGTTCGGCTAGAAAAATCTAGTATGATGTCACGCTATTATTGTATTTATTGGGTTTAGGAAAGAATGGAAGAGAAAAACGTACAGCGATAATAATATTGGATGATTATGATAAATAAATAAATATAATAATGATTTGTCGAACAAACACTTGTTAATGTGAAAAGTTTTCCATTAGTGTGCAAATAAAGTCTCGGCAGGAATCTCAGCTGTTTTATCTTTCAGTGTCTTCTGAAAGAATCTTCGTTTTATAAATAATTTATTACGTTAGTTTACTCTAAATTAGGTCAGGGCATAGTTAGATACGTGTATTTATGTGTAATACACCTCCCAGTTACCCGACCGCCAGAGTCCACCTAGCACAATATAAATAGCGGTGTGTGCAGGCCCACCACGCTTCGTTAGCTTGCCCGTATACTCAGAACCCCTACCAAAGTCACCCCGCTTTCTCGACACTCGTGACCGATAATGTCACGATTGTCTGAAAAATGTAAAGTTGCAACATAAATAAGAACACAGTCATACATCCATGACTTAGGAACTAATTTTTATGCTCGTCGCCCAACCTTTGTTCCGCAGTCAGCAGATTTTTTATTCGTAGTACCAATTGTAACATTTAAGCATAAATATAATGATAGTTTAAGTCTGTTTTGTACGCAACTATTGTCAAGTGTAGGGCCGCTGACGACCGGGCCAGAAGCGTCCGTTGTAAGGCAAAAATTAGCGGGCCGCAATTTGTAATGGGTTGAAAAACCCTGATTTTCCTTTTTTTATCAACTCTTCGCTAACAGACCCTAAGTGTTAAAACTATAACTATGCTATGACAAGTACCCAACTAGCACAAAACGTCTGCTTAAGACCTATATAGCGTATATTATTACAGTTATAAGCTGCAAGAGTCAGCTGCATAACGCGCTATGCAACCCTTTTGCAGCTGCTTTAGATCTAAAGGGGCGAAATTAGAACCTATTTAAATAGATCCAGTAGAGTGTCATAATAGTGCATTTAATTTCTTACAACCGCCATTTTCACTCCTTAAGCACCCTACTGGCACTAATTGAATGAATGATCGTCAGATTATTTCATTCACTCCGAAGCGTAAATTACAGCTTTGAGTGCAAATTGCGACTTTCTTTGGGAAGCTTGGTAGTTTTATAAGTATTTAATTTCTATTACATGTGAGATGTTTTTATATAATAATGGCTAGGCAGTGTGTCGTGAAATAATAAAATGGTGGAATTGCAGTGTAAATATTCGATTTGAGTTACGCTACGCGGCTTGTTCGGTGATAAACATCGGCAAATTTAATTTACTGTGAAACGTGTATGGTGTTTTTGGAATAAAACTAATGGGCCCTCAATTTATTGAAGATTTTACGAAAATATAATGAATTTATAACAGCGGGTCAAAAAAAATATCGTAATTTTGACAAGTATTACACTGAATTATATTTATTTATGGATAATTAACGATAACATATTGTTTGCGATCATACTAAACTGTGCCATGTGACCTGTGTGTTTAAAAAGAGAAATATATGAACAACAAATGAAATAATTGTCTCAGAAAATGGCGTCAATATTATTGCAGCCTTGGTTTTTAGTTTTCGCTACTGTAGCCCCCTTTTGTAAAAATGGGTGACAAAAATCACGGTTCAGGAACTCCTAGATCTAATTAAGCTGCTAAATTCTTTGTTCTAGAACTTCTACCTCCATACAATGTCTAAGAAAGTGGATATTATAACCTAGAGTGTGAATTTGATGTGATATAAAGCTTCAATTTACTTCTAAATATCTTGTTATTTTATTTTATAACTTTGCGCCTACAACAGCCACTTTTCTTTGATGTTTTTTTCGCCATTATTATTTAATAATAATACGCGAAATATTATTTAAAAAGCCAGAAAAGAATAAGTTTGGCCAGGCGTACAACGTTCTCCATTTTCTTGTAAAGCTATTATTTTCTATCATGAAGCACTACAGACTCCATAGCAGTTCCACAAAAAGGAATACTACGAGCTTAGGAGCTAATTTTACCTCACAGGCTTAACAGAAACCGTAAGAAGTTAATTAGTCACAATTTCCTATCCTATGCAGCACAGGGTAGTAAAGTATGCCACCCGGGCCCGTAATGCAACTAACAGTGCCAATAAATATGCAATTATCACTACAATGCAGTCAATGGTGGTCTGAAATGCTATGCGAAACCATTATGCGAGTAAAAGTGGCAAAAAAGTTACAAATTTAACTATTATGCAGTTAATGGTGCCATAAGGTGTCACAAAAATACCTTAGGTTTTAAATGCGGTCATAGCCATAATTTTAGCTGTTATCGAACTTGTGCCTAATTCTGACTCCTTATGCCACCCCTATAGACATTGGAGCTTTAAGGAAAGCTGCATTTTTCCCTTATGCCACCCCCATAGACATTGAAGCTTTAAGGAAAGCTGCATTTTTCACTAGTGTGCTAGTTGGGTATAGATCGCATATTCGGCTCATCAAATTATGGAAGCGTCCTGCGGGAGTGACGTATAGTCAGCTCGTAATGCAATCACTCCTATGCCGCCAATTTGTTGCTAATAGATACTAGCTGCTGTGCTGGCTGTACTTGATGCGGGAGATTGTGTTAGTAGGTGTTTTAGAATGATACGCCACTGGAATGTTTTATTTACTTTTTAGTTGTTGACCGAGCGAGCGAAGCGTCTCTGGTTCAGCTTGGGCAAAAATGCTTTCGTATGTCCTTCCGGTGTCCGTTTGTTCTTCTCTACATGTCGCATTTCTCAACCGATTCTCGTGAAATTTTGTTAGTAGGTTTAATAATTATATATAAATTTTTTGGTTCAGTTTTTCGAATTTCTTCGAAATAGCGGAGATAAGTTAAAAAAATATTTCATCTCTTTTTTGTTAGCGGTGCAAAGCAAATTTTGTTTTTTATTTTTAGAAGACTCAAAAGTTCATAGTTCGTTCGTTTATTAGTTTAATTTACCTCATCATCATTGCATCAATTGATGAAAACCACATGAAAATCCGTTCAGTAGTTTTTGAGTTTATCGCGAATAGACGCGGTGGGGGACTTTGTTTTATAATATGTAGTGATAATGGGTAACCGTAAAATATGATGAAATTGATAGAATTATTTCACTAATCATAATTCAGTCAATATTTTAATACCTATTTAAAATGATAGGTAAATATTAATTCATGAGTAATTAAGTACTTCTAACGCATTAAGTACTTGATGATATCTCATTTAAAGAGCACTGAAAACTTTAAAGTGGTACTAAGGTTCTGTAAATACCTAGTTTCTATCTCCTATCTCAAAACCATGACGTTAATAATTCAAAGCGTACGTACAAGCACCTAATTGAAATACGTAATAAGCTTAAACATCCAATAGAATCGTAACATATTGTGTGAAAAGCTAATCGGCCATAATGCGCGGCTGAAGCGTTTGACGCGAATATTATCGGCACAATGCTTGTCACAACCGCCATACGAACAAACAGACAGACATACAAACCAACAAAACTATTACCAAAATCAACCTTAATTCATTTGGCGTAAAGTCTTAATTTAGATGGAGATGTACACGGTTGTACTGTTTGAATTAGAAACTGTTTACCACAGTCATCTGCATTTAAGCGTTATCGAAATAACAAATGAAGATCGACTCTATATCGTTGACAATAAAGATGATTTAAGGATGATTTTAATTATTTAGGTTGATTTACACATGGCGACTGGCATAGACAATAGGCGGGTTTGCAGTGAGTGACGTCAGGAGGAATGAATGAGGTTTGATGGTAAAGAGGAAGTGATGCATCAGATTAAAGTCTCGGCTTTACAAAATAAGCCAAGATGATTGTGGTGTTTTGTTTTTGTTTATGCAGTTGTTTGTGGTCTATTGTAGCTATTAATTTATGCGAGGTTTACATTTGATATTAAGTTGTAATGTTACTTTGCCGAGTCAGACGTGAATCTATTAAGTTCAAATGATATCAATTAATAACATAACATACAATATTCTGATCCTGTAGCTATACTACACGTGTATGCAAATGAGATACAACTGTTACTAGCCCATTATCACAATCTAGATATGATTAAATTAGAGTATTCGAATAATAACAACTTAGAACGATAGTTTCCTACAAATCGAACTGTCAAAAGTGAGGCAAATAAAACTGAGCCAACTTAGAATAATATCACCTATAAGCCGAGTCCTTGTATGTGAAGTGAGCCAACATGGCTCAGTTTTCAAATGTTATGCTTCAAACATTACCTAATCGTACCCATAAGAACGAAAAAGTTTAAATTTCCTTACCTTTAGGGGATTTGTTACTATTTTTTTTTTAGTTTTGACTAGATAACGTGTGAAGGATATAAATCTGAAAACTGAGCCAAAGTGGCCTGTCCTGTTTACTCACTTCACATACAAGGACTCGGCCTTATAGGTGTTATTATTCTAAGGTTTGAGTCAGTGTCTAGACGTATGTCTACACGTAACTTCGGCATTGTGTTATGCCGAAGTTACGCGACCGAAGTTCGGCGGCAACGTTTTTAATAATAAGAAATAAAACGCTACGTAATTTTCGGCAGATGTGTTTCTAGCCATTCACAAAGCATTGCAGGCGTAACTTGACCGAACTTCGGCATAGTGTGTCTAGACACTTAGTATTCATCGGAATACTACAATAAGTACTGCCAAGTTTGTAATATACGTAATTTTTATTAAGCAAGGCACAGAGTGCCATAGTCAAGAGTAGGAAATGGGGTTAGAGGTGGTGTTGGTGGATTGTAAAGCATAAGGTGATATCCTATGACCACCCAAACGCGTTATGATATAACGATTTATCACGTTTAACTGTCAAAAGTCAGTGAGTTTTGACAGTTGAATGTCGATAAATCGCTCTGACATAATTAAATAATAAATATTTGACAACATCACATACATTGCTCCGATTCCAAAGTAAGTAGCTAAAGCACTTGTGTTATGGAAATCAGAGACAACGGTGGTATCACTAAAACCCAGACCTGAGCCAATATAGAAAAGTTCGTTTTCTAAATTGACCCAACCGGGGATCGAACCCGGGACCTCAGAGATGGCGACACCTTGAAAACCGGTGTACAAAGCAACTCGACCACGGAGGTCGTCATTCGATATAAATATATTGTGTTTCGGTGGCCCTGCTAGGGTGGCAGGCATATTATGGCACCTTTGTTATAAAAAACTATTACACAAAAACCTATCCACGAAACGTATGATGTTGGTAGAATTAGTGATTTTCGTTTTCGTGAGAAAAAATAATATAATTTCGGAGCTATAAGTAATCTGAAATTTAAATCTCTAAATTATAAATCTCCCGACAAGGAATCCACAACCAAAGCCAAAAGGTGTCAAAACTTAGTTACAAATGAGTTTCACAGAAACAATAGGTGCCATAAATTTGCTTTGAACTCAAATTGTATTTCAGATTTATTACATTACTCATTTCTAACGAAATCCGCTGGATATTTCAACAAATTAGTCTATTCATAATTCGAAGTTTGTATCAGTGGAAACATACGACTACCTAAGTTTAATTGCAAAGAGAATATCCGTTTGTTATATAATTTGCCAAATGAGAAGTAAAAGGTACTATATATAACATCCATATTTTTTTTCACACAGTGCCCTCTAGCCCCAAACTAAGCAAAGCTTGTAATATGGGTGCTAGACAACCTGATATACTACTTATATACTTTTTAAATATATACTTATTAATAATAAGTTATTATACATAGTAACACCCAGACCCGTCACAGAAATTAAAAAGCCATCATTTAAATTTCTGCCCGGCCGGGAATCGAACCCGGGACCTCTTGCGTGGTAGACCGTGGTTGTCTTTGGAATCATGAAAAATTCAGGACAGAAGTTTATATGTAACCATCAGCCATTTGATGACCTTCGTGGTCGAGTGGCTTTGTACACCGGTTTTCAAGGTGTCGCCATCTCTGAGGTCCCGGGTTCAACCCCCGGTTGGGTCAATCAAAACAAACTTATCTATATTGTCTCAGGTCTGGGTGTTTGTGATACCACCGTTGTCTCAGATTTCCATAACACAACAGCTTTAGCTACTTACTTTGGAATTGGAGCAATGTATGTGATGTTGACAAATATTTATTTATTTATTTTCCATTGAAGTTAAAAGGAAAACTATCACTAGGTTACTTAGGTATTAAGAATACTTACTTTTAGGCGTTAGTTGTGTAAAACAGGAATTAAATATAAGTTTATAGCCATATGGTAATTGTAAAAATATAAATATATAAGTATATAATGGTAAATATACAAGGTGTTACAAAAATACCCCTAATGCCGAATATGGCATATAGGGACCATCAAACTGAACAACTTTTACTATGGGACCAACTCTGAAATCGCGAAAAAAAAATCAGCTGTTTCATACAAAAATTAAAATCGAAAATATTAAAATGTATGAAACAGCTGATTTTTTTCGCGATTTCATAGTTGGCCCCATAGTAAAAGTTGTTCAGTTTGATGGTCCCTATATACCATATTCGGCATTAGGGGTATTTTTGTAACACCTTGTATAAGGTTACTGCGGATCCGCTATACTGCGCGTGGCCCGACTTTTTTTTTTAATAATCCAACTTAACTAAATCCGGAGGAGTTTACAGAAAAACAAAAAGTATGCAAAAGAAGTTTGTTAGGTGTTTTATTATAAAGGCCGGCATTGAACTGGAGGAACGAAACAGAAAAACAAAGCAAAGTTTTAATGAGCCGTCGGTAAACTTCGAAGCGACAGACGTGCAAACATTTTATTTGTAATGTGGGAATAATGATATACTTATAATATCTACTGGGATTGCGAGATACCTTTGCATCTAACGAGAGGCAATGGATATTTGTACAAAAAAATAAAACAGGGAACTTTAGTGTACTTACGCCATTGTAGTTTTGAAGTATGTGTGATTGAGAATTTAATGCGGTTGAAGTAATTTTGCATCTAAAATAATTTGTACCACCCCTATAGTGGCGACTAATCTTTGCCTCAGTTAGAAAATAGCATTACTTGAAATGGTACAGCCGAAAAAAATTTAACAAAATTGACTACCCCACTAATGAAGAGAGTATCCCAAATATTGTATCGAGCTTTCAGAAGGACATATCACTTCACCGCTCGTTCCGAGCTGAACCGGCTGAACAAAGTTTTCTAATTAATCATTTTAAATGAGTTACCCGCGACAGATTTCACTTCAGCCGGCGGCGCGGCGTGCGGTTAGGGCTGTCGCGTTTGGAAATGTTGTGGAATGCGCGGGTATTGTCGCTTCGAAATATATTGCAAAGTTGAAATTCGATGTATAATGTGTTATCTGTGTTAATGACAGACATACATGTTGACTTGGTTTAAACGGTTGTACCTACAATTAGCAACGGAACCTTTATCAAAGTGTTATGATATTAGCTGTAAGTATATTTTATTTTATAGAGTATGACTGTATCCAACAATAATCTTGACACTAGCTTAACTGCATGATAATTTGTTACCGCAAGTATAAATAACACAATCAAAACCAATATGGATTTAGAATGAAGGTATTGATATGCATCCAAAAACAATAACAAGAAGTAGAAAAAAGGTATACCTAAGTAAGAATATTGATTACGGAAAGTTTAAAAAAAATAAGTGGCAGCCCTCGGGGTGACATTTCAGAGGTTCAAATAAAAAGGGTTGCACTGGGTGACCAAGGGACAGCAAAAAGAAATGAAAACCTGAAGGTTTCAAGCCATTTTTCGTCCGGCCCGCTTTTTGTAGGAGCTAACCGGGCGCCTTTGTTTTATTTCCATTCGGAATTATTTATGGGCTATCATAAAGGCTTAAAATGTGTGCATTACCTCTTTTCAGGAATTTAATGTACGGCCCAGGAAGATCGTGAACGAAAGAATGTAGAAATGGGACCCCGGCGTTAATAATCGGGGTATAATTCATTCTTTAAGGCTTCCCGTCCACGAGCGAGTAATCGCTGAGCGATGTTTTGTCGCCAAGAATAGAACATACAGAGTTCAATACGTAAACGCCCACGAGCTACCGCCCGTGAAATGACACTGACAACTAGCGACAAAGGGTTTACTTAACAAGCGACAAAAAAACGCTGCGATTATCGATGCGATTAACAGTTAATAGTCAATAGTTAAAATTTCGGAATAACTATTGTTATAAAATTTTGTTAAATTTCGGAAATTTTGGAATTAACGCCGCCATAATCGCAGCTACAAAAAGTAGCTCGTGGGCGCTGACGCTAAATGTGACTCTTTATGGTCAGCGTTACCGTCTTATAACGTCTTTATATAGGTAAAAAACTTGTTATTCAGACGCCTAGGTCCCAGGTTGTTTGATTCCCGCCTGGGCGAAATAAACTTTATGGTAATCTGTGCCTAGACCAACAGAAACGAAATATTGTCCTTCTATACAGGGTTATTTGCAAAACACTAACAATGTCGCAGTAGCAGATTACTAACATTTGTTCTACGACTTTTCCGAAAACAAACAAAAAAACGACTGTTCATACAGGAACCGATCAGCTCTTCTGTCATTTGTAGGAAGAGTCAATTTTTTGTGTCTGTTTTCGAAAAAGTTGTAAAACAAATGTATTTGTTTATGATGTTAATATTCAACTCCTTTGAGGTTGTTTGTGTTTTACTAATAACCCTGTATAATTAATAACATCAAAGGAGAAACTGATTGACGGACAACTCAACTAATCATAATATTGAAAGCTCGACTACTGTTTTATATAATAATAATATTGTATGCAAAACTACTTTATTTTGCAAGTGAAAAATTAAGCAAGACAAGGCATACCATAGCCCATAGACTTATTTATACTCTACGGGAGTATACTAAGTTTATGCCATAGCCACACCGGAGATACAAAAAATGAAAAATAAAGCGTGGTCACATTTAATTAAGTTTTTCAAACTTTCAACCTTTTCAAACAAAAAAATATATATTTAAATCTGTTCATAAATAAAAAATGGTAAGCTATAATTAGTTATATATAAAAAACTACTGGCCAGATCTCTTTAAAAAAAATGGGATCAATATACCACCCGCACGAAATCTTGAGCGACTACTAGTCATGTTTAAAGGTAGTGTTTGGCATTTATTGACCCGAGGGAGCACGAAGCGTCTCAGTTTCAGCTTGGGTAAAAATGCTTTCTTATGTCTGTCTGTCTGTTCTCCTCTACAGGCCGCATTTCTCAACCGATTCTCGTAAAACTTTGTGAGCAGGTTCGATAATTATATAGATTTTTATATCGATTCAGTTTTTCGAAAAAAACATATTTCAGCCATTTTGAAAAGTGATAAAAAATGTCACAAATGCGAGGTTAGGTTAATAGTTAGATATTCAGCAGAATAATTCTTTTTATTTCCTGATTAAAATCCCCTTATATTTCTCTCAACAAATCGATCCCCTCAAAATTATAATTCTATCAAACTATAACAACAATGGCGTACAAAAAACCGTCCCCACATTCCATCAAGATACAATCAGGCGGCCACTTTACATATTCATTTAATAAACCTCACGGCCGCAGAGAACACAAAAATAATTCGATAATCGCGTGATTCGATTACTGCCTTTGTGACGTCACAGTCTCAATTAGTGTTTGATTCGGATTCAAGCTATACGGGACGTTGGGGCGATAGTTTTTGGAGACTTTTATGTATAAAAAAGAATGAAATCAAAAATATTGATGAATCATCGCAAAAAGTGTAAGCGCTTGTAAGTAAGTATTTTGTTTAAGGCTGCGTAGTCTGCACACTAGCGCCGCCATTGGAAAAAAAATCATAGTGCTTAAATAAAGACAAAATTGTGAATTATCTCTCTGTAGTGCACTCCGTAGAAGCTTTGTGGTTCTTTTCATCGCTTAAACAATATTTTCTGTCCTGTCGTTTAGTTGAATGGAGATTTTTTGCGAAAAGTGGCCACTTTTAACAATAAAACTCCATTTAACTAAACGACAAGCTAGAAAATATTGTTTAAGTGATAAAAAGAACCACAAAACTTCTACGGAGTGCACTACAGAGAGATAATTCACAATTTTGTCTTTATTTAAGCACTATGATTTTTTTCCAATGGCGGCGCTAGTGTGCAGACTACGCCCTCTTAAGTGTAATTACATCACAATAGAAAAGTGTGCATCCTACTACAAATAACTTAGTCAAAAAAGAGTTAGATGTTTAATGTAAAAAAAATCTTTGATTTTTATCTAAATGACAAATAAATCAAAAAAATAAAAAAAAATCGATTGATCTGACTCAATAAGTAGTTAAAAAGTTACAAAATGACAATTTGCTAAAAAAAAGTGAAAGTGTTGAAACCAAGAACTTTAAATTCATGTTTTGAAACTCGCTATTTTTTATACTCTTCGTACAGTCTGCACATAAATCTGTCATTTCATTATTATGACACAATGCACCCCCTAACCTCGGGGACTTAACGCAATGACGTATGTGCATTTTGTTTTTTGTTGAGACTTTGATTTGATTTGTGAACTTAATGCAGATTTGGGGCGGAAGGGGGCGCAAATTGATGACGACATTCTTTGTGAATTTATGGTGACTAATTGGATATTTTGTTTTCATATTTGTAGCCGTAAATGTTTTTTTAATAGTTAAACAATCAAACAAAATGGTCATCAAAAATGCTATCTCCAAATATAATATTTGCTGATGTAATTAAATCTACTTTGTTCACTTATCATTTACGCTACTAATTTCAATGTTCTCACTCGCAAATTTGCAAATTGTATGTAATGGTTACGAAGTTGGTCAGCGGTCACACAATTTCATTACGCGTCTAATAATCCAACCGCCCGCAATCCAGCCGTAATCATTTCAATGATAACCACTTTTCAGGTAGTGCTGTACAACTATCGATAGTTAATGATTTACTTTAGAATTTTGTTATGTTGTTAAATGAAAACGATCTTGTTTATTACAGTTACATTATCATCTGCGCCAAAAATTTACAACTAATTATAATAAGAACAAAAGAAAGTAACTCTTCTGTTTGATACTTTTTGAATGAAACAAAAGGATTATAAGTAATTCAGAGTTTATTTAGCGCACAACACGTTTGTTACAACAATGAAATTTAATAAAAGAGCGGACATTTTTTATAATTAACTTTTTAGTCATTAAATGTTGCCAACACATAAATATTTGCTTTTAATTGTTTCATATCAAAAACACTATGTTGTGTCGCGTTTACATTATAATTATTTGGTTGGGCCGTAATCGGTTGCTGACCGAATTCATGCACTGAATACTGTAAAATTTTATTCGGTTGACTTGCCCTATTTCGATTAACTACTAGTGTAAACTATTATTCGCTAATGCGGCCGACGCATTCTATTCATATAACGCGCCATTATACGCGTGATGTTGTTCATTTTGGCATAGTTTTACATTTGATAGTTGCTAGTTTGCATATAGTGGCTCACTAAGCACTAATCGCGATTCAAAATTGGAGCTTTTATCGATATACAAGCTCCAATTTGAATCGCTAACCACCCTAAAATCTCGTTAACATCGGCAATAACAATCGATACCCATTTATAGACAGTTAAGTGACATCGATAATTAGCAACAGCATCACTACTGCTTATTAGTCGCGGTACGCAAACGAGTAGTCTGTACGACTTTACCTGTAAGAGAAATTGCTGATCACTTTTAGTACCCTGTCACACTAATTATTGCGTTCATCCAGTGGGGTTGCTTCCTAAACAAGCGTTATATTTGGTGTGACAAAGTAGTAAAGCTTTGAGCTTCTGAGGTTTGTACCTGTGTGAGGCAATAACAAGGGCGACTCCTGAGCAATATTGGCCGCAAATTGGTCGGCCGGCTGTCCGTCCTTGATTGCACTATTGTCGATAGTTCTGCGCCCTAAATGGGATGCGGTTGTAACTTGTGAGTTAGGGTTACCACTTTGCGATATTTTTCATGAAATAGTAGTTGTTACTGATGCAATGCAAACATTCCTATCTAGTTATAGTGTACATTCTACAAGGAGAAAATCCGAATAGTCGAAATTAATAATCAAAAACTAAAATTAGGCTTTAATGAATTACATGATTTCTCAAATCTTTTAAAATATCGAATAATATTATAAATCATTTAAGTCCTCTCTTCAATGAATAAGTGTAAATGATGGTTATAAAATAAATAAAATTCACATACAGAGATACCACTGCACAGTGTGCTAGCAACTCTTTTTTTGCGGGCAAAATATCGCGCACTAAATCATCACGCACACAACCGCAACCAACAAAAGGTTATACACGTAATTAGTTTTTTCGCGGCCCGAACCGTATATCACTGTTTCAACCGCATCCGTAATAATTTTCCAATTATAATATGTTCCAGTTTGCGTGCTATTTCATTTATGACGTCGGCGTGTCGAAATTTACGAGTCTACGCTAACAACGGGTTTTTATTAAAAATTCAAACCGGCTTTTGAGCACACATTGAGAATTTTGATGGCCGTTTTGATTGAATGTAACGACCTACGACGTATATCATGTTCCTAGTGGAGTATTATAGTTCTGATTAAATGGAAAGATCTTAATATAAAACGGACTTTATCCACGTGGGAGACTGCATAACAGTTTGTCGGCGAAATAAAAGCTACACTCTTGTTTTTAACAAAAAATAATAAAATCTAGGTGTTAAAGTTAATTTAAGCTAACCTACCAAGAAACATAATCGTTACTCAGCTCTTGACAACTAATAATAAATAAATATTTGACAACATCGCATACATTTCTCCGATTCCAAAGTAAGTAGCTAAAGCACTTGTGTTATGGAAATCAGAGACAACGGTGGAATCACAAACACCCAGACCTGAGCCAATATGGAAAAGTTCATTTTCTAAATTAACCCAACCGGGGATCGAACCCGGGACCTCAGAGATGGCGACACCTTGAAAACCGGCGTATGTACAAAGCCACTCGACCACGGGGGCCGTCGAACTATACATGCTCCATAAGTTTTTCCTCGTAGTTTCAGTGAAAAACTATGTCCAAGTGATAAATTTTATGTAGGTACCTAAAGTTTTTAAATAATATAACACTTTGCATCATTAGATGTTAATACAAATAGTAAAAAATCATTTTTATTAATCACAAACCCTATTTCAAAATTTCTACAAACATAATAAAAATTAAAAACAGATGCTAAACTAAATAAACGATTTTATTCAAACACACATTGGGACGACTGTGCAGTGGGGAACCGCAAGCGCGTTGCGCTGACGCCTACACCACTGGGGGGAAAATATTGCGACCGATTTTACTGCGTTTTATTCAATGCATATTGGATTAAATTTGTTATAAAGCCAATTGGGTACATAGTGGGCAGACTAAATGCATAGAAAATTCGTGCATTTTTATGTTAGATTGTTATTAAATTATAATAGTTATCATGTCAAACCTATCACCGAGAAAAGCGTTTAAAAATTAACTTTATTTACAAAACTTGATGCTTTAAATAATTGATCGTAAAGAAATAATTTCAGTTTTCTAAAACTTCTAAGTATGACCATATTGAAAGACAATAAAAAATTACAATAATAAAAACAACCAAAATAACATTATCAGTGTTACTAAATAACGACTACTTAGTACTTGTACGTGTCTTCGTATGTTCAAGCACTACACGCTACGATGCTACGTAATGCATCACATCAGCCTAATAATGCTGTAATTCTATTGGCATTGTGTGCCTACTACGATCTAATGTATCGTAGCACTATGTGTAAAGTGCTACGGAGTTTTAAAATTTCAATAAGCTACGATATGGCCGCCCGAAACGATCAATAGTGATTGTAAATTTTTACGCAATTACTGAATGATGAGCAATTGATGCTTCGATTGAAGGTGTATCATTTGCCGCCATTCGCGCAATCGTATTATATCATTATCTTGTTTATCGAGAATCTTACCTTTGTTGTAAACAAGGGAAGCAAAATTAAATCTGCTGCCCTATAATCTGATTTTGGAGAGTATCGAAATAGGAGGCTGCGATAAACGGACTGATTTTTGAACACGTTAATTTTTCTCGGTTCTTAGAACTGTAGAACTAAGAATTTGATATTAAATTCAACGTCTTCCAGAAAAAAATTGTCTTGACAGACATACGAACAAAAAAAGACCCTACTCAGTCGCTAAAAGAACATTCAAATAAATATCAGAAATTCAAAATACAGCTCCAGAGCTTCTGTTTTCACTTAACAATGTACAGCTGTTAAATAAACCATTTGCATTGTTAAGCCGGTCGCCTGCAAGCGATCGCCGTTCGTCGTAACTTGGTCACGCGAAGCAGCGAGCAGCGGCACGACGCGCGACGAGCGAATTATCTCTGCGTTGCACGCACTCTCGAAACGCTCACCGCACTGTTTTTTTCTGGACAGAATAATTTAGTTCCAAACTAAGCTAGTATTGTACTAAAGTTACCAAATTACGAATCCAAATACATAAATAAGAATATAAACATCCATGTATATGCAAACAATGTTAAGCTAATCTATCACACAATTATGTTGTTGCCAAGCTTAGAACTCGGAACCTTTGGCTCAAGAGGGAGGATTGCTGCCACTGCGCCGAGCGTTCGTCTAGTTACGTGTATTCACGATTGGCTGCATCACACGAATTGTATTAGAAATTCGTTCGTCGCGCCGCCATTCGCCCCTTCACTTGGTCTGGCGGTAATAGGAGTCTTTGAGCGAAGGTAATCGAATTATACAGCCTTACTTCTTTTGTGGCCAACTGTTAGATCCTTTTTATAAATCGTCCTATTGTAGCCGGATGATTCTTTCTTCAGTGTTAATGGCTTATTTTCGAATTGAGAACACAAAGAGCAAGTATTTTTTGAATTTATTTTGGTTTACTGTGCGC
This sequence comes from Catoptria pinella, assembly GCA_963556745.1. Taxonomy (NCBI): domain Eukaryota; kingdom Metazoa; phylum Arthropoda; class Insecta; order Lepidoptera; family Crambidae; genus Catoptria; species Catoptria pinella. The sequence continues at coordinate 12,307,833 of OY750772.1, read as the reverse complement.
ATCAACGTTGCTGCTATGAACTTCTTACAAGATAAAAAGAGGTGCGGCAATTTATTTTTAATTCTTTGTTCATTATTGATGGGGAGATTGATTACATTTTCTATACACTTATCAGTCTATCAAAACTGCATTATAAAATAAAATCATTAGGTTGAACCTAGAGCAAAGTATAATACTTTGTTCTGCTAATTAACTTTGTCGACCTACAAGTAAATAAAATATATTAAATAACTAGTCACAAAGCAATCTAATCTTCTATTTCACTTGCTCAGACCAAAATTGAACGAAACTACATCATAATACACAATTAATAAGACACAAAACCGTACAAACCCAGAACTTCTTAAACCAATAAAGGGACAAACCGTGCGGCCATAGTCGGACCGCACCAACAGCCTAAAACAGCGAGTTTCCGCTTAATTGGAAATTACACAAATACTCGAACCAGTGAATTAGACCTGGATTTATTGCCACAACTCCTCGCATTCATCTCAATCTGTCACAGTTTCTTAGAGGGAGAAACAAATAATTAAAACTTTCAAGACAACTATTCTATTCGGATAGACTTCTTGTTTGTAAAAATCAACATAGTAAAACTTCAACTTAATGACAATCCACTGATTTTGATACTTCAAAACTATACAAAAGTCGTGGTTTGTTTGCAAATTAATTTACCTAATTCTTTAAATGTGTTTATTTATAGCTCATTTTTGAAATTACATTTGCATAATAATGAGGTACAAAAATAGAAAAATCGAAGAGCTCGATGGCGCAGTGGCTTAGCGCCCAGCCCAGCTAAGCAACTTTCGCAAAGGTCGGTCATGGGATGAGTGACCAAATATTTTATTATCTTGAGCTTGAGTCGTTAACACCCACCAATCCACATTGGGCCTGCGTGGTGGGTGATGGCCCATTCTTTTTATCCACTCATAAGGAAGGCCTGTGCCTCTGCAGTACATTAAATATGGCTGATGGTCATAGTCATGAGGTACAAAAATAATTCACGGTTCAAACAACAACCGAGTTTAGAGTCATACAGAAAAATCCTATTAACTAAGTTTCATGGAGCTTGGTTTTTTTGCTATAGTATTTGATTATAGCATTTAAATAATGAAAATATTTCTAACAGATTAAAATTTCCTTCAAGCGCTATAATTCTTCCCTTTCTCCAGACAACCGTCTTCCACCTTAAAAGTCCCTTCTTATAGTGGCATAGTTTGGGGTACCCCTCGGGGACAAAGAGGTCCCCTCGTCGATCGCACATCGCAATAAACGGAGGCTGGATTAAGGCCTAATCCGACGGTACTTCGGATCATACCTTCAGCATTATTTGAAGGAATTGAGGATATAATTCAAAGGGGATCTCGATTGTTCTCAATGTTTTTAATTTCTTCGTTTCGGTGGCGGCGATAAATGAATTGTTTGTCCGTAATTGTTTTCCTGTGACGGTTTTTAAGGAGAAATTTTTACCCTTTCAATTTCGTTAAAAGAAAACTTTAGAATAATAATGATTTTGTCTACGTTTACGTATTACAAAGCTTACTTCATTGCTTCAAATTAAGTAAAGAAATATTAATAATTTCTTATCATAAAATGGTAAGTCTGTATTGACATTGAAAAATAAAGATATTATGTATTTTTTTTCTTTTCATTAAAATTATTTAGCTATGTTTTACTAAATTTGGTCGCCCAAATGTTATTTAGCAACTCATTATAAATGACCCGATTACGTGTTTATATGTCGTCATTTTGAACTTTATTAGTTATTCAGCCCACTTATCAATTCCTTTAATTTCTCTTCAATTTGCTATTAATATGCTTTTTTACTACCATGACAAGACAGTTTCTTGGTTCTGAAATGAGATTTGCAGTCAGTTTTATTTTAATTATCTATTTTTAAAATGAATATAGTATGACTAAATATTCTGTGAATATTTCAAGAGTCTACCTGTTGCCGTTATCGATATCGAGCAAAAAAATCACGTTTGTTTTATGAGAGCCCCCTTAAATATTTATTTTATTCTGTTTTTTAGTATTTGTTGTTATAGCGGCAACAAATACATCATCTGTGAAAATTTCAACTGTCTAACTATCACGGTTCATGAGATACAGCCCGGTGACAGACGGACAGCGGAGGCTTAGTAATAGGGTTCCCGTTTTACCCTTCGGGTACGGAACCCTAAAAAGGACATAAGATACCTTTCGTTAAGAACAGTACTAATTCCAAGCGAATGCGTCGGTGTACTAACGTTCAAAACGTTCCGCAGATTTCGTTTCGTAACCGCAAGCGATTCGCTACTGCATGCGAATGCGTCGGTGTACGAAGGCGTAAATAAAACAAAAATCAAATATAAACCACAGTCATATTTATCCGACATCATTTGTAAACTTCTTTTGATTATTAAATTTAGATTTTTCGCATTCACAATGCTATTTTTATATTAAGATAAATAATATTAGAAAAAATACTAGAAAAAATCGACTCACCCGTAGCACCTCAGACGGGACTCGAACCCGCACCCTTGGGATTCCGGCCCAATGCACTGACCAATTATGCTACCGAGTCGCTAGTGGGAGCGGCGAAATTTTCTAGTACTTTTAACTTCTTCGCTGCAAGCCAGCGCAATTTCATCAATGTGGGGAAATACCCCCACATTCGAAAGAAACATCTTTCCAGATGTTTTGACAATCGATAAAGATGAAACAGCTATATAATTATTAAATTTAGATTTTTCGCATTCACAATGCTATTTTTATATTAAGATAAATAATATTAGAAAAAATACTAGAAAAAATCGACTCACCCGTAGCACCTCAGACGGGACTCGAACCCGCACCCTTGGGATTCCGGCCCAATGCACTGACCAATTATGCTACCGAGTTCTTTTGATTGTCATTTTATGTATGCTTACGAACAAACCCATCGTTAGGCGTCCCAGTTAAAGTTGTGAAACCAGGCATATGTTCATCGGAAAAGCGTTTTTCTGTGAATTGAATCGTTCATCAAATATTCAGGTTACAACGAAATGCTCTCTCCTTGAGTTGGGGAAATCAGCCTTCAATATGCCGGTAATGTACAAGATTTACGCGTCGAACTTGGAACTTGCTCTTGTAATCCGAAGAAAAGTAAAAGAGGGTCATATTATTATCAATTTTTAGGGATCCTTAACTTGAAAAACAAATTAATCTCATAAAGGCCTTGGTTGTCCGTTATATCTCTGTAAGCCTGTGAAGGCCATTTCTTTCTTCAGGACCAATTACACACGACAGCACGACAGGTTATACAGTTAAACTGCGAAAAGAGTTTTTATTATAGGGTTTAAAGGCGGTCTCAAGGTCAACATGTATAGTCGGAGGTGCCGTCGTGTGTACTTAACTCATATTATGGTATTTATTCTAAGGATATTGTGTTCAGTCCATGAAACCGAACAAATTTTTCCAAGAAACATGTATCGAAATACACCACACAATTTTAGTCATCCCTTACTAAACTGATCATGTGATCTATTTGATTTGCATAGCAAGCATATTTTTTTAAAGAAAGTTGTTCAGTTTTATGGACTGAACATCGTAACAATTTGAAGAGTGAATAAAAATAACCTTGTAAGTACTGTGTGTACGGTACAGGATACAAACATTTATGTCGAATATTTAGATTCTGAATAAGTAAAAAACATGGCGCATTTCTCATTGACCTTTAAAATCATATAATTTGGCAGGATACAAGGTCTCTCACAGCACAAGGTCAGATTCCCCAAATCGTATTTTTTGTTATGTAACTTTAAGAAAATATGAGCATGGAGCGCTTACAGAAAGAAGAAGAAAAGGGAAAACTTTTTAGTGTTAATTTTTTGTGAATGAGTTACGGCCGAACACTAAGACTACTTAGCTAAAATCTTCAGTTAAGGTCTCCTCAACTGTAAGGAAGCTGTCAGTTTCATAGTTTCTTAGAAATAAAATACTTTTTACGGATTACAGCGCGTACATTATTAATTCAGGTGTTGTTTTAGAATTATTTATGAAATAAAAAATATGAGCAGCCTTTTTGCTTTAGTCCTCCCGTGACCACGGCCCCTGGAAAGGTGTCGAAACGTCGGGAATTCTAAAAACCAATAAATAAAAACTAAATAATTCTAAAACAACACCTGAATTAATAACATACGCGCTGTAATCCGTAAAAAGTGTTTTATTTCTAATGAACTGTACACGCGAAAGTCTTAGAAGTGTTCATAGTTTCTGTCAAAACTGACAACTTTTTTGAATTTAAGGTGGTCTTAACCTTAACATTCGTTTGAGTATTAGGTAATAAGTAAGTAAGTATGCTTAAGAATGGTTAGTAAAAAATATATAATCTAACGAACAGTGAGCAAACATAATATATAACACAGCCGTGCAATAAATCTCGGCCCACGCAAACGGAATGAGGCCTAAATGGATTCTTCTCACGTAATTTCTATCTCGACTTTCGGAAACCCAATTTCCAACAAAGAACAATCATTTCATTATCACATCTGGAATCTGGATTGCGAGCTAATTTTGCTTTACACGTGAAGAAACGTACAAATTTAACGACATTTTCTTTTTTTTTGTCTTGAATGTTGTTACCTGCCAAAACCTTAATTTTTTTTTTTTATTTTTTTTTTCATTTATTGGGGTAAACAAACGGTTTTACAATGTGTGATACATCAAAAAGTATACATGATTTAAAAAACTAAATAATTGCAAAACCAACACCGTTAACCACAAATAAGTTTTAACAAGTTAAGAGTACAATTTAATTAATGAGATTTAAATAGGCAATGAATTTAAATTTGAATATTACTTATGTTGTTAGGTACATTATTTTTTCGTTTATCATGTTTCGTTTTTTTATTTAACCATTTTAACTATCGATACTATGAAGTTTCGCCATAATAGATTTTTTAAACAAGCTAGTTTTAGGTATAAGTATATCAATATCGTTAAAGTATTTGTTGTAAGTGTCAGTCAGCCGAGACAAGGGCGAACGTTTACCAGCGTTAGTTCGGGATCTTGATATAGCAAATAGATTTTTAGTTCGACACGCCCGCACTCGCGGTCTGACTGGCACTTGGTAACTGATATTATTTATTAAATCGATGCAATCGTATTTATTGTGACAGAGATCATACAACAGCATCGCTTGCAGTTGTAGTCTCCTATATTTGAGATGTTGCAATTTATATGTTTCTAACAATACAGGGTATGAAGTTCGACTACGATGACATTTAAACTGCATATATCGCAAAAATTTTTTTTGGACTCGTTCGAGTTGGTCTGAGTATTGGTTGTAAAATGGGTCCCAAATGGATGTGGCATATTCCAATTGTGAACGTATTAATGATTTGTATAATTGGATATACGTAGCAGGACGTTTAAAGTCGTTACTTGCACGAATAACAAAACCATACATTTTGTAGGCCTTATTGCAGATGTTTTAATATGAAAAAAAAAGATTATACTTTAGCCTTTTCTGCTGCATAATATTAATGCAATGTCCAGAAGCGTCTAATTTTTAGGGTTCCGTACCAAAATGGTAAAAAGGAACCCTTATAGTGCGACTTAGTCTGTCTGTCTGTCACTGCTGGATATCTCGAGAACTACTAATGCTATCAACTTTGGGACAGTTTTAGATGACGTTTGCCCAACTATTCTGCAAATAAGAGAGAAATAAAATATTTATATTTTTTTTGCAACAGGGACTGAAAGGGGTCTTTAAAAACACGAAGTCGTATACGAAGAATCATAATTATGAAAGAGCGCTGCTTCCACATTCTCAAACATTTCTTAAATTTTTTTTAGGCCGCATAGATTTCGACTTTTGAGGAAAAGTAAAAAAAATACCGTTCCGTCCCCTTTTATCTCCGTAGTTTGCATAGAAAAAAATCTGAAATTATTTTATGTGATAGAAGTTTATGTAAATATTAAAGAATGATGGTACGGAATCCTCGGTGCGCGAGTACGATTCGCTCTTGACTGTTTTTATAACTTTTGTTTGCAGTTTTCATTTATTTCTTGAGATTCATTGAACATTGTAAGACAAAAGATAAACGGATTTTTTACGTCACGGAAAAGTAACCGAAGCAAAAGCTAAAACAAAACAAATAAACTCCATAAATCAGAGTAATAAATCGTTTAATGTATTTGAAAAAGTTTCAATTCGATAAAGTAAATAACAGAATTTAAAGTCCATTATGAAAGTTTCCCCACACTGTTTCTAGAACACCTATTAAACTCCAACGGAACAAAACTGCAGTGAACAGCCCAAGTTCATTACAAGTAACAATTCTGCAGAATGCACCAATATCTCACACGAAACAAATAGCGGACTCTCATTGGTCGCTACTTCGCTAAATTACTTTGTTCCTGCCGCAAACAATCCGGTTGGCGGTCATTTCAACTTATTTCTCTGAAGTGGGGCTAGTTTTAAGTTCTATTTGCACTTAGCAACTTAGCTTTATTCATTAACGATAGAAGACTTGAGGAGCTCTAATAGAGTTCTGTTATAGTTTTCAACAGATTTGAATCCAGGAAATGCGATATGGTGTAAAAAAATATTTTATATTAAGGGGCTGACATGACCCAACTAGCGCCGTCAGTCGATTTTATTTTATTTATTCTACATAAGCCCAATTTCTTAAAAAATAAACCAGTCAAGGTCTTCTGAATGTTTATTTAATAACGTTACAACATTACAAAATGCGTGCAATAGTTTAAAAACGGGTTTCAACCAACAGTGCCCACTTTTAACAAAATCGAGTGTTAAAACTGTTTGAATGCCTTTTCAAACTGTGTAAAGTTATTAAGATAAATAATATTAGAAAAAAATATTAGAAAAAATACTAGAAAAAATCGACTCACCCGTAGCACCTCAGACGGGACTCGAACCCGCACCCTTGAGATTCCGGCCCAATGCACTGACCAATTATGACTCGGTAGCATAATTGGTCAGTGCATTGGGCCGGAATCCCAAATTACTCAAGGAAAGCTCAACTTCAAAAAAATTTGATGAACTTTTAACTTGAAAAGTGGCTCCAACACTAACAATCGCTTTGTTCTTATTAAAAATAGACATTATTATAAGTCAAATTATTGATACCAAGTTGGAACCCTCGAGCTAAGGAAGGCAGCTTCCTTCATCTCGTTATTTCTTCGGGAACCGAAACAAAGGCACCTCGGCTATGGACCGAGTTGGATTATTAAATTCACTTACAGACTGTTTCTATTCGAATATTGTTCAATTTAAAGTTGGAACTCGTTTAATATTCCTTTGCAGATAGATATCGTTTTATCACAGTCGAGCTGTTTTTATATCATTTAAGATACTCTTTAGCCTCAGCGCCGACGAGTGACTTTTTGTAGCTGAGATTATCGCGGCATTTTTTTGTCGCTGGCTAAGTAAACCCTTTGTCACTCTTGTCAGTGTCATTTCGCGGGCGATTAGTCGCTGATCTACATTTTGTAGCTCGTGGGCGTTTACGTATTGAACTTTGTATGTTCTATTCTCGGCGACAAAAAATCGCTTAGCGATTAATCGCTCGTGGGCGAGAACCTTTACTGTTGCACGTACTCATAGTAATTTCTATGATATTAAAAAAAGCTGGTATATTTCATTTATGTATTTTTTGTCTGGTTCGTTTCGTGCACATATAACTAAGTCATGTTGTCTATTAGATCAAAAAAAACGAAACTTATGATATAATACCAAATAATATACTAGAAAAATACGACTCGCACCAGATCATGTTCTCGGACGGGAATCGAACCCGCGACCTTTGGATATCCGGTCCAATGCTCTGACCGCTGAGCTACTAGTCACTAGTGGGAACGTCGAATTTCTCCTAGTATATCAACTCTTACGCTGCAAGCCAGCGCCATCTCACCATTGTACAAGGAATTACCTCGACATCAACTGAATACCTTTCCAGATATTTTTAAACAATTGATTAAGATGAGAAAGCTATATAATTTTTAAATTTTGATATTTAAGCATTCACAATGCTATTTTATATAATACCAAATAATATACTAGAAAAAATACGACTCGCACCAGATCATGTTCTCGGACGGGAGTCGTCGCGGGTTCGATTCCCATCCGAAAACATGATCTGGTGCGAGTCGTATTTTTTCTAGTATATTATTTGGTATTATATAAAATAGCATTGTGAATGCTTAAATATCAAAATTTAGAAACTTATGGTAAATAAAAAAACCGGCCAAGTGCGAGTCGGACTCGCGCACGAAGGGTTCCGTACCATTATCTTTAAAAACGGCAATAAAAATCATGTCTGTTGTATGGGAGCCTTAAATATTTTTCTTATTTTAATTTAATTATTTCTTTTCAAAGCAATTATATATTATAACTAAATAATTAGTGAATATTTCAAGCGTTTACCTGTTGCCGTTATCAATATCGAGCAAAAACGAGCAAAAAAAACACGTTTGTTGTATGGGAGCCCCCTTAAGTATTTATTTTATTTAGTTTTTTTGTATTCGTTGGCGGCAACAGAAATACATCATCTGTGAAAAATAATATTCGTTATATACTAAAGCAATCTAATATTAAATAGAAATGAAACTAAGTACTAAATACAACACAAATATTATATCCCTTGTCGAAACTAGATTCCCTATTTTTTTATTAACTGTTCAAAAATGTACATTACATAAGTTACCGGAGTCCCCTTTTAAGCTAAATTGCACGTGTCAGGGGGCACCGCTCTTCTCCAACAATGAAATAACTTTAGGATAAATAATTTACACTAAAATGACACTAAATTAATGTAAGTAAGTAACACTTTTAAATTTATTAAAAAATCCAAAGTGTGTGTGTGTGCGCGCGCGCTTGTGTTTAAGCGTTCATAAACCAGCCATCTGTTCATCTATCCCTAATAAAATAAACCGCATTGACCAAAATTCCACACTACTCCGACCAAATTACCCTAATGCCAGTCCCAATTTCCAGAATCGTGTTGTTCACGTCATAATCAATTATGGACCGAGCCGGGTGAAGAGATAAGTGCATATGTATTTATTCGAGTCGCCATATGGCGTGCCTATGTTGCTAGTGTTATCTGGGGCAAGTCATAAGCATTAGCGTGAGAATTATAATTATATTAAAAAAGAAAGCACTTTAAGCATAATAGCAGATGACGCCAAAAGAGTAGTAGTAGTAGTGTATTGTAGTGCATAAAAATGTAATGTAGATATATTTTTTTTATTTTAGACTTGTACCAAAATTGTTTGTTGTCAAAAATCACATGCTAAAATTTCATTCCTATACCCATGTTAAAATTTCCATGCAACCCAAAATATTGAGCTCTAATAAGCAGTTTTATGCAATGTACCCTTCCTAAACACGCTGCCTAAAAATCACGTAAGCCCACTTTGTAGGGAGCCTATCCTGGAGCGTTGTCTGATGCGTCGTTAATTCCAGAACCGTTCCACACCAACGGTCAGTTCCTATTGTATCCCATCCGATGCCACTTCAGCTGATGTCGTGAATTAAAAGTCACGCTTCTCACTCGCACCTTATCAAAATGTATTATTCAATTGGAATTTTTTTGCGTGCGGACGCGGGGCCCGGCCAGTCTCCACTCCACTGCAGTCCTGCCACTATATCTGGGAGTGTATGCGCCCAGTTTTTTCCACTCTTTATTTGGGTTGAAGTGTTAAAAATAAAATCTGGATCACCCTCCACTATGAAGTTTCGGACTCGTTGTTGGATTTTGGTGCGTTGGGATTGGGATACAGTCAGTGTTTAAGTTAAAGAGTTTTGTGCATGTACTTACTTAACTATGCATTAGTCTGTTAAAATAATGAGATCAAAATTAAATTGACCTTATTAGAACTTTGATTCAGTGATTGTGATAGGGCTTCTTCGTACTTGAAATGGATGTGGATAAAAAATATATACTTTTTGAGTAATGTTAAAGCCACGACGTTTTATAGAACAAACTTTAATTTAAATTAAATGCAGTAAATGTCTCCCAAAACAAACCGAATTAACAAATTTCTCCCTACATCTGTCACTAATAGGATTAAGTCCGACGGTCCGGGAGGATTGTAATGAACAGGCTTATTGCATGATCGGGTGCTGTTTAAAAACACAAGCTTATCTGACGGACACAGCTTGGAAAAAGCAAGCGTCGACTTGGTGCAATTATGTGGGCAGTTGAAAGAGCTTATCTTAAAGGACACAAATACTGGCATAAAACTGGCATTCATTGAAATCTTCGTGATTTAGTGCATGTGCAGACAAGGTCTCTTTAGTCCGGTTGAGTTCGTGCATAATATTTATTTAATAAAATAATTTTCTTGCAATTTTTGTTTGCGGACAAGTAAAATTTTACGCTCTCTACGATAAAGAAAGTCCATTTTAACACATCCTACGAATAAGCACGTCAAATATGGCATCGCTGTCGTCGATTCAGATTCTCAGAAGAATCGTTTTAGATCCAATTATTGTTCTTACAACAATGTCAATGTCTGTCAATTGACTGACAATTTCACACAGCGCCATCTAGCCCCAAGTTAAAGCTTGTAATATGAGTGATAGACAACTGATATACTACTTGTATACTTTTTAAAAATATACTTATTTTACATAGTAACACCCAGACCCGTAATAGAAATTAACTTACCTCTTGCGTGGTAGACAGGCATGTTGACCACTGCATCACTCAGGTCATCAAATAGTTCCTCAGAGATAGAGGGTTCTGGGTGTAGTGCCCTCCCACACTCGGCCATATCATCCCTTAACATAAGGTGAGATGAAGAACTAACTCGTTGTAAATAAATAACAGTAAGACCTCAGTAGGAAAATCCATGACGGAATTAGGTATTGAAGATTTTAGTAAGCTGCTCCAGCATTTGAAAATCATATCTCTGTAAATGAAAGTAAGCTTAAAAAACGTGTAGGTTTATAAGGAATACACAATCACGCCAATCAAACGCAATACTTTCGATTTCTACATAAAAATTGCCAAAATCACCAGTTCTTTCATTTAGATTTTTTTTTAAATACAAACCACTGACAATCAGAGCAAGCATCAATAAACAGTAAAACTGTGCGTCGTTTCGAATCAAATTTCAAAATATCGGGAGTATTTCCAACGTCCAAGCTCGTAAACACCAAACAAAAAGTAAACATAGACCATCCAAAATTCAATAAAAGCATATCAGCAAAATTTTCGCACAAACAAGCATATCCAATTAACAAGACCGGGTTTACAGCCCTGAAAAGACTGAAATGGCACTGCCAGGTCAGTAGAAAGCTTGCTAGGTAAAGTTTTAGCTCTTTGAAAAAATATTAAAGGGCTGCTTTGCGACGCGGTTCTATTTGGGAGCAGTTAGCGATTCATAATAATATTCATTTGTTTTGTATAATTTTGAAGCAATGTGTGTTAAATAAAAGTACTTATTTTTCATTATTTTGTAAAAAAAATTTAGTTGCATTATATTTTCTGCCTATTCCATAAATCATTAGATCTATAAGTAATTTAAAAAAATACCTATTTATTACAACACTTTGTTATTATCAAAGCAGGGACTGAATTTCAAATGTATGATAGGGACGTTACGAGTGCATATGTGTAGTTTGAAATTTTGCATTGATAATTATTGATAGTTGAAGTCTCATCTCACCACTTTCCTCTACCTTGTAATAGAAAATTTTCACCCCGTGGGGTAAGTTAGGAAATTCTTACCCCAAAGGTAAATTTTGGGTCGGTAGAGCATAAGGAGGGTCGCGGTTCGCGTGGCTCAGTCATCCATGGACTAATATAGATTTTGGGCGCCGTTAAAACAAATAAAGTTGAAAATAAAATAAAGAAGATGCCCACGGATCGAAGCAAAGTGAGTTTAGTAAAACAAACAAAATTGATGGTTCAACACTAATTTATTTGAAACGTTACATTATCAGAACAGCCATTCCATTCCGTTCCATCGGGAAACGTATCAGAAAATTACAATCCCACTAAAGAGGGGGTAAAACAAGTAACTTTTAAAAGTTATAAAAGAAGCACATTACATACAGCAGGCAAATATCACTTATCATCTTAACCTAAGATACCCTTAATACCTGACTTACAGGACAGCCCTACAAGAGCTAGATTATACGTATATATTTTAGACAGTAACCTAATGTTATTGCACTTTACATTCATTACATAGTAAGTGAACACACTATAGATTTAATTTAAATATTACACAAGACAAGACACATCATGGATTGACTTGCTCCAGGCGGACGTAGAACATAACACAGAATTAATTTTAGATACTCCGGGTGAACATTGTTGGTGATAGATGATTTCCTTTAATACATGATACACAGCACTGCCGCTACGGTTAAATAAAAAAACTGCGGAATACCTGGGCTAAACTGATCTACTTATGGCAGAGGTAATGCATAACACGTGCTGCGTCACGCCGACACCGATGAAATGTAGAAACTTGGAATCACGCTAGGCACACCCGAAGTCCATGGCTGAACCAAGCTCCAGGATCTTGAGCTCAGACCATATCTGAAGTGTACTTTTGAAGTTAAAATTAAAGTTGTACTTGAAGCCCTGGAATTTAGAAATTAAAAGGTCACAAACCGGTCGCCATTTTGAACACAACGCTTCACCCTACAGCAGATATTCACGATAACAAGATTGGAAAACTCACCAAGTTAGGGCTTCAATCAGTCATGGTTTATCCCGAAGGAAACAACAAATGGTCTTATTACGCCATAAAATAAAATGAGCTTCGAGCCCTGAAATCAAGACATTCATATTCCATTACAATTGGGACCCCACTTGTGAAAGCAGACAAATAGTAAAATTTGCATTCTTAGAACACTTACCAACACTGGCTCAAAAATTATGCATAACACATTGTTAAAGTAAAACTAAATTTCACAACATTACAAAATCAATGCTGCATCGGACGACGCAGTCGAAAAAGAAAGACCTCAAAAACCACTAGTCATCGCCGGAATCGTCTCGAATCCCACAGATAAAAACTACGCCAGAAACAAGCGGTGCACACTGAATTTACATTACCCTTAAATTAAGTGCAATTATTCGATCCGATCAATAATCTAAATCTATTGGCTCGCGGCTACCCGGAAGCACAAAACGGAACGTCAAGCGTCCAGTATGACAGATGTCACCTGTCAACGTGAAAAGCAGCTGCGGTTTGTGAGTAAACAGAAAGGCTAATTTATTTTCGATATTGAAAGATTAGAAGTTACTAGTGAATGATTATACCAGTACCTTTCACTGTATAGATAGGTTAAAAAAAAGTGTTACAGTACCGTCTTAGTTGGGCAAAGAAAAATTTTATTCAAAATTAAAATTTTGAATAAAATTTTTCGTCAAAAAGGAACAAGAAAATCCAAAAATGCAACTTAAACTAAGCAAAACAGACCTTAATTCTACCCTACCCAAAGATAAATTACCTCAAGACTCCAAACTCGAATAAGGAAAGCTTGAGTCACTCCAAAGGAAAACTAATAACTCATAAGAGTTCATGAAAAGAGGTAAAACCTTATCATAGACTCCAATAATACAAAGAGAGAGCTAATCTCGGTTCTAGCCATAACCAGTGCTAAACACTAAATTGCTAAAAAATGAGCAATACACAAAACGTAATTTACCAAACCACAAATATGGGTAAATTACACGAAACGTTGAAGTATGCACAACAGTGACTTCTAAAGATAAAGTGTGAGAAGTGGAACATCCATCTTCTCTCGAACACAAAATAACCGTAAAAGCAAATCATCACACCGGACGACACGCCAACACTATAAAGCTAAATGAATGTTACCATCCTTGGTATCATTTGGTGGATAACACAAATGCATCAAGACCTACGGATGTAACACGGAAACGTCTACACTAACACTTAACAAGTTATAACCTACTTAATCAATAGTTCTTACCTAAAACAACAGTGTGTACAAGGTAACACAATGGCAGACTCGAAAACCAAAAGTCATTTAAAGGGACTTCAAGCGCCTTCATTGTGACCCCGCACGACAATATCCTTAATGTGAAAAGAACCAAGTGGTTTCCCATCCATACTTTTCAGGGAATAAACCACGTTACCTAGTTTCTTATCTACTACACATCGTTCAAATTTGGGAGATAACTTGGCAGAAAAATATTTAGAGGCGTTGGATAGAGGAAAACATCTTTTATAAATGATTTGACCCTCTCGAAGATCTAGAGGGCGTTTTCTCATGTTATAATACTTGACATTATGGCGGTATGCCTTTTGCAAATGACATTCAACGTCCTTAAATATCCTCTGCAACTTGGGCAGGCCAGAAGCGTATTTATCAACATGGACTGTAACGTCCTGACCATCAAAAGGTTGGTCCGAGTTATAAGTCGCTCCATCGAGTACCATCTCCCTACCATGATTAAGGAAATAAGCAGTGAACTTGGTTCCTGCGTGAACGGAGGTATTGAGAGCACATTGAATTTCCTGAATGTTTTGGTCCCATTTGCGGTGATCAAAACGCACATAAGAAGCAATGGCTCGAACAACATCCCGATTAACCCTTTCGGTTTGGTTACATTGAGGGTGGTACCGAGGATTATAGAAAATGTGAGGTACACCCACCAATTTCAACAAATCTCTAAATTCTTTAGAGGTGAATTGGGGACCGTTATCCGTATACAGGATACGACAAACTCCATGTACCAAGAACACGCCCTTTTCAAGGCACTTACACACAGCCTTGGCAGTGGCACTTCGCAAAGGAAAGAGAAGGACATATTTGCTGAAATAATCGGAGACAACAAATAAATATTGATTCCTCGAATAAGAAGGCGGAAATGGTCCTAAAAGGTCACAAGAAATTGCTTCCCAGGGTTTAGTAACTTGTCGGGGATCACCCATCAAACCAGGACGAGCGGTATTAACCGGCTTATAAGTGTTGCAAGTTTCACAATTGTTAACATACTTTTTCACGTCGCAAAATAATGACGGCCAGTAGTACGCGTTTGAGATTTTCTTGTGAGTTTTTGCTACGCCAAAATGACCAGAAGCCGGTTCGTCGTGATACTTCTGAATGATCTCTGCACGTTTTTCAACCGGAACTACAATTTTCCACTCGTGTTGAGATGTAAGGTTATATTTATTCTTAGTCAACCGATACAGTTTCCCCTCAGCGATAGAAAAATTTGGGAAAAGTCTAGGATTTCGTGAGCATCCCTCAAAGAGCTTAATATACCAAGGATCTGTGATTCGGTGAGGATCAATTTCAATGGAGTCGATTTTTATACGAGATAACGCATCAGGTAGGACATGCTCTTTACCCTTTCTATGAAAAATCTCAAAAATGAACTGACTAAGGCGGCACGCCCACCTACTAAGACGACCCGTTGGGTTTTTAAGTTTGTAAAACCATTGTAAAGAAGCATGGTCGGTCACAATAAAACATTTCTTCCCTTCAACATAAGATCGATACTGCTCCAAAGCATAAATAACAGCAAGTAATTCTCTCTCAGTCGCGGTATAATTGACCTCCTGGGCGTTAAGAGTTCGACTGCAATACGCAATGGGGTGATCAACCCCATCATACTTCTGAGTTAAAACACCCCCAATAGCATAAGAAGAAGCATCAGTATGAAGGTAAAACGGTAAACTAAAGTCAGGACACTTCAAAATTGGTGCCGAAATTAAAGCGGTTTTAAGAGTGGAAAAAGATTCCTCTACCTCGGGAGTCCACTTAAAGAGAACCTTTTTACTAGTTAGCCGCGATAAAGGTCTAGCTATTTTAGAAAAATCCTTTATAAAACGACGGTACCATCCAGCCATGCCAAGGAATCGCTTGACCTGCTTAGCGTCGGTAGGAACGGGAAAATTGGCAATAACATCTACTTTAGCGGGATCCGTCCTCAAACCGTAGCAATCTACCACATAACCGAGATACTTTAGTTCAGATCGACAGAAAAGGGATTTTTTCATGTTGATAGTAAGGTTGGCCCCCTTAAGCTTTTCATAAACAGCCTTCAAAATAGAGATATGTTCCTCGAAAGAATCGGTACAGATGATAATATCGTCGATATAACAGAATACCTTATTGTCAAACTGGGCCGCAAACAAGCTATCCATGAGTCTTTGCATCGTAGCAGAAGCTCCCACCAAACCAAAACACATGACATTATAATGGAATAGTCCACGACCAGGAACAGTAAATGCCGTCTTCTCCTTGGAACTGGCTGACAGAGGGATTTGGTGATAAGCCGCGCTAAGGTCTAGAGAAGTCAAAAATTTAGCATCCCGAAGGTTATCCAGAATATAATTTATATAAGGGAGAGGATAGGCATCCGTTTTAGACACAGCATTAATCATTCTGCTATCCAAGCATACTCGAACTTTTCCATCTGATTTCGGAACCTGAGTAGTAGGAGAATTCCAAAGCGAGTTCGAAGGTTCAACTATCCCTAGGTCTAACATCCGATCAAGTTCTTGTTCCAAAAGTTTAAGTTTTTCGGGACTCATACGATAATATCTTTGTTTCACGGGTTTTGCATCCCCGGTGTCAATACGGTGTTCAGCAAGATGAGTCCGACCAAGACCAACTCTTTCAGAGTCTATATTATCAAATAAAGATTTAATATGTTCCAAATCGGACATTTGTTTATCAGTCAAAGAATTAAAAGATTGCAGACCATTCTCTGAGATACTATCAATTTCACCAACCCTATCTAAATCAACCGAGGGAATGCAAGCCAGAACATCAGGGGCAAGATTGAAAGATTTCCAAAAGTTAATTCCAAAATGGACCGGAAGTGTAATTTCTGGTTGAACATAAAACTTTATTATTTTAATTACTTCCTTATATTCAATAGGAACGTCCATATAATATTGACAATAATACTCGGAACCGTTAGCAACCCTAATGTAACAACCTTTATTAAGAGCTCTCAACGGAATACCAAGTTTAAAAAAAAATTTGTGGGCATTGTTACCAAGTAATGAACAACTAGCACCACAATCAAGTAAGCCACTGACAGGGACACCATATACTTTAACGGTCAAATATGGCCTATTGTCCCCCGAATCGGGTTGAAAGTGGGTCTCTCTGCAAGAGCTGACGTTTTTCAGAGAGACTAACTTACCTAGTTTTTTGGCCGATTACAATCCGGACACTCGGTAGACTTAACATCAGGTTTGCCACATTTAAAACACAAAATTGGGCGAGATGCCTTACAACGATACGTAGGGTGCTCGTTACTTTGGCAAATAAAACAATATGATGAACCCTTTCCAGCATTGGAGCTCTGGACCGATGCGACAGAAAGCTTTTTATTAAGGCTAGCAGTGTTTTTGAAATCTGAACTATCAGGCTTAGCCTTTGATTTGTAGCAAAAATCTGGTGCGACACTGGGCTTAGTAAAGGAAGGTTCCGAAAACTCGTCGATCCGAAGTTTACATGTTTCAATCCGTTTCCCGAGCTCTTTCAAATGATCAATAGACCGAACGTCAACCAGCATCAATTCGCGATTGTATTCAGGACGTATATTGCGCATCAAAATCTTTAGTTTTTCCGCGTCGGACAATTCAGTACTTAGACGAGACATCATTCCCAGAATAACCGATAAAAACACCACTAAAGATTCGTGTTTAGCCTGTGTACGAGATTGTATCTCCTGCATCAGCCGATCGTCAAAACCAGGGAGATCAAAATCAGACTTCAAGGCCAAAACCAACTCATCATAGTTTCGAAACTTACCCTTACTCGCTCGGTACCAATAAAGAGCAGGGCCCTCAATCAAATCGGGAAACCCGGTGAACACAAATTCCTTGGGTATCTTCCTAGCAGCGCAAAGCTCCTCCAACCTAGACAAGAAAGCACGGACACAGGTGTCACCACTGAATTTTAAATTAAGAGAGCACAAATTATAAGACTTCTCCGGTTTATAAATGACCGTCTGACTAAGCGCGCGGGGAGATCTATCCTCTATTTCAGATTCAGAAGAATCATCATTTTCCGTCATACAGCTAATAAGCTTCCCCTGCAACACTAAGAGTTCTTCCGGAGGGTTAGCAAGTCTAGAAATTCTTGAAAGAATATAGTTAGCACGACCCACAAGGCGTGAGCGTGTAGTTTCCGAAATGCTTTCCTCACTAAACGATTTAACAAGCAAACCAGCCTTAACCTGGAGAACGGAGACCTCTGTATCCTCATTATCAGTAGAAACAACCGTAGAAGGAATTTTTAGGCTACCCCTACGCGCTAATTTCGAGGTATTCCTCAAAAGTTTCCGTAATTGATCAACACTACTATTCTCATCAAAAGAGACTTTAAGAATGGATAGTTCATGTTCAAGTTCCTCCTTGAGCAAGAAATTAATGTTACAATTAAGTTCAGCCATATTGGAAAAAAAAACTATATTATATAATGCACGTAATCTTGAATCACTAAACTCACTTTTCTGGGCCACACGTTGGGTACGCCACTGTAATAGAAAATTTTCACCCCGTGGGGTAAGTTAGGAAATTCTTACCCCAAAGGTAAATTTTGGGTCGGTAGAGCATAAGGAGGGTCGCGGTTCGCGTGGCTCAGTCATCCATGGACTAATATAGATTTTGGGCGCCGTTAAAACAAATAAAGTTGAAAATAAAATAAAGAAGATGCCCACGGATCGAAGCAAAGTGAGTTTAGTAAAACAAACAAAATTGATGGTTCAACACTAATTTATTTGAAACGTTACATTATCAGAACAGCCATTCCATTCCGTTCCATCGGGAAACGTATCAGAAAATTACAATCCCACTAAAGAGGGGGTAAAACAAGTAACTTTTAAAAGTTATAAAAGAAGCACATTACATACAGCAGGCAAATATCACTTATCATCTTAACCTAAGATACCCTTAATACCTGACTTACAGGACAGCCCTACAAGAGCTAGATTATACGTATATATTTTAGACAGTAACCTAATGTTATTGCACTTTACATTCATTACATAGTAAGTGAACACACTATAGATTTAATTTAAATATTACACAAGACACATCATGGATTGACTTGCTCCAGGCGGACGTAGAACATAACACAGAATTAATTTTAGATACTCCGGGTGAACATTGTTGGTGATAGATGATTTCCTTTAATACATGATACACAGCACTGCCGCTACGGTTAAATAAAAAAACTGCGGAATACCTGGGCTAAACTGATCTACTTATGGCAGAGGTAATGCATAACACGTGCTGCGTCACGCCGACACCGATGAAATGTAGAAACTTGGAATCACGCTAGGCACACCCGAAGTCCATGGCTGAACCAAGCTCCAGGATCTTGAGCTCAGACCATATCTGAAGTGTACTTTTGAAGTTAAAATTAAAGTTGTACTTGAAGCCCTGGAATTTAGAAATTAAAAGGTCACAAACCGGTCGCCATTTTGAACACAACGCTTCACCCTACAGCAGATATTCACGATAACAAGATTGGAAAACTCACCAAGTTAGGGCTTCAATCAGTCATGGTTTATCCCGAAGGAAACAACAAATGGTCTTATTACGCCATAAAATAAAATGAGCTTCGAGCCCTGAAATCAAGACATTCATATTCCATTACAATTGGGACCCCACTTGTGAAAGCAGACAAATAGTAAAATTTGCATTCTTAGAACACTTACCAACACTGGCTCAAAAATTATGCATAACACATTGTTAAAGTAAAACTAAATTTCACAACATTACAAAATCAATGCTGCATCGGACGACGCAGTCGAAAAAGAAAGACCTCAAAAACCACTAGTCATCGCCGGAATCGTCTCGAATCCCACAGATAAAAACTACGCCAGAAACAAGCGGTGCACACTGAATTTACATTACCCTTAAATTAAGTGCAATTATTCGATCCGATCAATAATCTAAATCTATTGGCTCGCGGCTACCCGGAAGCACAAAACGGAACGTCAAGCGTCCAGTATGACAGATGTCACCTGTCAACGTGAAAAGCAGCTGCGGTTTGTGAGTAAACAGAAAGGCTAATTTATTTTCGATATTGAAAGATTAGAAGTTACTAGTGAATGATTATACCAGTACCTTTCACTGTATAGATAGGTTAAAAAAAAAGTGTTACAACCTTTCCCGTTATAATGAGATTATAAATAAATAAATATAAATAAATATTTGACAACATCACATACATTGCTCCGATTCCAAAGTAAGTAGCTAAAGCACTTGTGTTATGGAAATCAGAAACAACGGTGGTATCACAAACACCCAGACCTGAGTCAATATAGAAAAGTTCGTTTTTCTAGATTGACCCAACCGGGGATCGAACCCGGGACCTCAGAGATGGCGACACCTTGAAAACCGGTGTACAAAGCCACTCGACCACGCGGAGGTCGTCAAACAAAACACGACTAAACTGAAAATACCTTTCAACCTTGTCTCCGCCTCATTATAAAAATTGCACCACATCTCATTCGTTAATTCTCCTTGATTTTTTACAACGTTGCCCGAACCCTTTGCTTCACGAAATACGAATAAAAATAAACAAATTTAATATTTAACCAAGTAAAACCATTTCTCATTGGGATGTTTGTATTTTTCCCTTTTTTATTTATTCGGTCCGTTTTGAAATAATTTAAGTACGCCTGACGAAGCTACTAAATAGATTACCTTTCGTCTGGACATTTTTTAATTTAATTTACAAAGTAGTTGGCAAGATGAAGCTTTAAAAAGACATCATTATATGTAGGTACCTTTAGACTAGCAATAATTTCTGCTTCAAATAATGAAGGCGATAGGCAGTGCTTTAGTTTTATTCAATTAAGCCATTATCAGTGACAGCAAATTCAACATCTTTGTTCTGTAAATTATTAAATGTATTTTTTTATTATTTTAACATTACTACCTATATCTAATCGACACATCGGCAGTCTGGCTGTTTGTTCGATACAATAATCTGTGCCGCGCTCCACCTGGCAACACTGATTGTCACACTAATTATTGTTTTGTCATCCATGACATGTCATTCTGAAAATTTTTATAACCTATCTTTGTACACTCTGTATTCCCTCCAAAAGGAATACTAAAAATACCATTTTATATCAAAAAAAATATTTGCCACCATTGTGTTAGCCAAAAACAATGTTATTAATCTTTTTAATTTTATTTTTTTGACAATTTTATTTTATTTCTGTTAGTCGTATTAAGTTGTACCGGTATATAATTCCACTTAACATACGGCGTTTTCTCTCTGGTGACTTAAGGCCCCTATATACCTCAAGTGGCGCCCTCATTTTAATTAAATTTATTGCTCGCTAAGTACATAATACATGGAAAATTCACATGTACAGATTGAAGCTAAAAGTGGCCACTTTTAGCACTTTTGCCAACTACTACTACAACGAACAAAATTTTACTGAGCTTATTGTTTGTAAATAAACTATAGAACCTTAGCTTCAATCTGTACATGTGAATTTTCGATACGTATTATGTACTTAGCGAGCAACAAATTTAATTAAAATGAGAGCGCCACTTGAGGTATATACTCGTAGGAGCCTTAATAGTACAATTTATACCTATTTTAGGCAGCAGTCTCTCACAAGCCATATTCTGATTTCTGACTTTTGTAACCCTTTGTAATTTTGATTGTACCTACTCGTTTGTGATGAAAACAAAGTTATATTATTATTCCTTTCATATCGTTTATACTATACGTCTGTTCCATAATAATAATATTGCAGTAAAATACTTTGTACAGAAGTCAATATTATTTCAGGTAACACAATCATGTTTCTTTACTTGTTTGTTCTTTTTCTTTACTTATTGTCAAAACAAAATGCCGTAGATCACCGTTAAAACTCAAGAAAATACCGACGACTTGATAACCTCCTCCTGTTTTTGAAGTCGGTTAAAAAGTTCAATAAAAATACTGTTTGAACCAAAACCACACTAACCGAGAAATCGAGTACGTTATTTTTAATATGTAAGGAAGAAGAAATAATAAAATGATCCTCAAACGTATCCATTTCTTTCAATTGTGGTTCTCGCTCAAATGAGATTTTCGCCGCGGCTCCGAAAACCGATGACCAAATAATTTGATGGAACCATTCTGACTAAAACTTGGTGGCACACATAGCGCGATGCTAATAGTTTTTACACATTATACTTTAGACATTTGATCGTATAATTTACTTATTACTACTAGCTACCGCCTGCGATTTGCGCGTGGACATTCGAAGAATCCCTAGGGAACATTTGACCGAGTAAAAAAGTATCCAGTCTGTAAACTGTGTACCTACCAAATTTCATCCAAATCCGTTTAGCCGTTTTTACTTAAGTAACCAACATCCAAACATCTTAACATCAAATTCAATACCTTATTTACTTGGAATAATAAATTGAAAATTTTGAGCCTGGAGCCCTAAGTGCTGTAGGCAATACAAACACTGCCTCTACTAAGATAAAGCTACATTTGCAACAAACGGTTGTCTAAAGCCAAAGTAAAAGCTCCTGGTGTACCACCAGCTTAACCGATTGAATTCTCCTTATCCCCACCCAGAGAAAGTTGAGAGCTTCAGAAGGGTGCTGAAGGGTCATTCAGACCTGTTATTAAATTTGAAGACAATCAGGTTTTTTTTCAACTCCACTCCACGAACAGACGCGACGAAATTATTCCGTGCCGGATACGAAATTTGAGTAATAGAGTCAACTTTGATGTACTTTAATTTTCTGGTTAGGTATTATTATTAACTGCGTTTTTGAGGACTTTGAAGATTTTATTTTAAACGCTGCTTTGAAAATAAATTTATTTACTTGTGTTCCTGTACGATTCATAATTCATAATCATAAACATTCATGATTTTGAAAATCTTAAAAGTAATACAAAATAATAAGACATGAACATTCATAAAAAAGGAAAAACAACAAATATTGACTGATTGTCAAAGTACATAACCATAATCGACTAAGCTCAACTAGCACTTGTTTAAATTAATACAATGACAATGCTGTTATTACACGAGCTTAAAAATAATGTTGTAACTAAACTGGAAATGGATCAAACACAGTAAGGTATAATGACAGACATTTAATCACTACAACAGTCCACCATGCGAGTAAGACCGTCGTCAATCTGGTGCTCTCATGAATATTCAAGTCTGGACACCGAACCTGTACTTAGATCAACTGCACTGGAATTATGAGCTATATCGCAATATGCCCCAGGGGACCAATCAGTGGCAGTGACCTAGAGCCAATGAACTAGTGTAAACAGTGACCTTGATTGCGAATACTGTGGTCGATAGTACAAATCCTAGTTGAGACAAATATACATCGTGTTACAAAAAAATACTTAAGCTGAATATGGTAGATAAGGGCCATAAACTCTAACTATGGGACCAACTCTAGAATCACGAAAAAAATTAGCTGTTTCATACGAAAATTAATAACAAAAATATCAATATTGATGAAACAGCTGTTTTTTTCGCGATTTCAGATTTGGCGCGTAGTAAAAATCAGTTTAATGGTCCCTATCTACCATATTCGGCTTTAGTGGTTTTTTGTCAATATACAATCCACACTAGCTAATGGATGTGAAAGAAACTATAACCTTTTCTTGAAACACTGAACATCATGATGAATTTTGATGTACAGACTAGGTATCTTTTGCCGCAAAAATTAATGTTGAACGGAGTGTAATCGGAGATGGTATCTGGATGAAAGTCCACGTGGACATAGTCGTGGGTGGCCGCTAGTAGAGACATAAACAATACAACGTGTTAATGAATGAACCAAAAATCAGAGAACCGTTTCTTCGGACCATCAAACTGTTCAACTTTTACTATAGGACCACTCTGAAATTGCTAAAAAAATCAATTGTTTCATACAAAAATTAATAATGTAAGCAGCTAAAATTAAAAGCAGAGCCAAAAATAAGGTAAACAAACCTATCGATTCTGAATACAAACATGATATCTGGATGTAAACATCAACAGAATTTAACAAAACAAAGATGCGCAAAATACATATGACCCGAAAAACGATGCGGCGAAAGAAGTTGCTTAAGAAAATTAATAACTTTCTGAACAAAGCAATTTCAAGTTCCACCTTTGTTTGTTTGTAAACAGATGCCACATTTTAAAATTAGGTGT
The DNA here is from genome assembly GCA_963556745.1 of Catoptria pinella. Taxonomy (NCBI): domain Eukaryota; kingdom Metazoa; phylum Arthropoda; class Insecta; order Lepidoptera; family Crambidae; genus Catoptria; species Catoptria pinella. The sequence goes on along the minus strand of OY750772.1, from coordinate 12,283,690 downwards.
TATGTACAAATGTTATTAACGCCAGGATCAAGATACTGTTGTACCATACAAACTTTTATAATGCGATTCTACTTGATCAGTAGCCTTTATTCTATCTAAGCAAACTTTCAATAAGCTAGTTACAAGTAAGTTAGTTACTACTAAGTTAGTTTATTAAGCTCTAAGCATTAAATTGATTACGTGGAATCGCCGAATACGATCAATTTTTGAAGTCGGTTAAAAATATCTGAGCAACATCGAGACAAAACAGTTCGTTTAAATTTGTTTCAAAACGAAATAGAAACGAATTTTGATATTAAGTAATATTTAAGTTACTTTTGAATTAGGTACTTCTTTATCTTCACCATGAGCCATTTGATCCCCGCTGCTAGGTCACAGGCCTCAAGCAAACTCACTTAAGAGCTTAACTATATGGTGTTCTATTTAAACCCTTATACACGAGTTCTCACAACACAATAATATTAGGTACCTGAACACAGTGTGTCGAAGGGTTCTCCAAGGCATTGTACTGGGCCCGCTGTTATTCCATCACAGATGTTTTGACTACAAACTTCGCATTGAGTTAATGTTTAAGTTTACTTACTTCGTATAAATGTTAAGCGATCCTATGTTAAAAACAATACGCATTAGCATAAACGTGTTAGTAAGAGAAGTTGGCAAGCTTTTGCTGGTATTTTACTCAATTTTTTACTACTGGTGCGTTAAGTGTTGATACGTGCCTATCGCAAAAAGATCTTTTTTTCTTGTCCACTCACACACAGATGATCCTATCGTCGCATCATTCATAAATCAGCCCATGATATAAAAAAGACAACTGCAACTACATAGGTTTGTAAAACTAGTTGCAGCCTGCCAGATGCTAGTACGTTTTTTTGGGTCAATATCAAAATAATATGGAAATGCCAAATCGAAATGATGAAGCAAGAACATCACATAGTACATCACACATATAGTAGGTAACAAGTAATATAAATCATAATAGTAATAAACTTCCCCTACCAGCAAGTATGCGAAGTATAATCGAAGGATAAAACTCCATCATAGCCCGGAGTAAATGATCTGAAAACTGAGAGGGACTCACGCATCGATTGCTGACAATAACAATAACATTGCCAGTACTAAATGATAGACTGATCATACTACACCAGTTGCAGGAACTTGGAAATACACGATCATTAACAGTAAGAAGCAATTAATTAATGAAAAAAAACATGACAAAGCCAAAACGAATTGTGCATCCTTTGCACAATTAAAGAAAAACCTAACATCAAAATTCAGAAACAAAACATGCAAAAATAATGTATTTTTCAAGTACGAAGAGTTAAAGATAATTAGATAGTAAAAAGATAATTAGATAGTAAAAAGATAATTAGATAGTAAATAACAGCAGAACATAAATTTCGCAAAAAAATAATTTAACTGAGCACTGGTTTAGCGCCTGGCCCGGCGATTTCGGAGGTTAAGCCGCTTTAGCAAGGGTCGGTCATGGGATGGGTGGCCAAAAATTTATTATCTCGAGCTTCTCCGTGCTTCAGAAGGCACGTTAAGCCGTTGGTCCTGGCTGCATTTGCATTAACACCCACCAATCCGCATTGGGGCCGCGTGGTGGGTTAGCCCATCCTCCTTATCCACCCATAAATAAGGCCTGTGTCCTAGCAGTGGGGACATTAAAAATGGCTGATTGTCAATAAAAAATATTACATCTTAAACCATGGATTGCTAAAGTTAGTAAAATAATGAATCAATTGAAAGTTCCGACCTTCGTCAAATGCAATCTTCAGCTTTCAGGCAGTAAACGTGTCCCGTTGTAAAAGCCAAAGTTGGCCAACGGCTAAGCCAACATCTATAGGTACAAGCTAACGACCAACAAGACATACCAATTGAAAACGTCACCCTGCTAGTGATGGATCGTTCCACAACGAAATAGAAGTAATAGGTGATAAATGGACGAAGAATGTGAAGTAATTTGTCGTTTTGCTGATAGGAAACGTATTGATGGTGACATGTAGACACAATGATAGATTTCTTTAAATTATTTGTTATAATTTTTTCATCACGGTAGTTTGTCCACGGTAAACGGTTAAAAATACTATTTTCAATTTGGCTTCTTGTAAGTTATCAAAAATATTTTTATTTATTCAGGGAGAATACGATGTTTAATTAGGAAGATTTTTTTTATCCTGCTTAACGAAGCCTAGACTTTTAAATGTAGGTATAATGGACTGGGTTGGGTACTAAAATAAAGTACTGGGCCCTCTTTAATAATCGTGACAATTTGTCACCTTTCATGACAATTTTATATCCATTCCATTGCGTAAACCAATTTTAAAACAGAACGAACTACTCATAGCTACACCGCAATTTAAACCAAATTGTCATGACAATTATTGACAAATTATCACGTTATTAAATAGGGTATTGGTTTTTGTGTCCTCAAAAAAACTTCGAAATGTTTTTGAATTTTTTATAACTGAAACTGAACTGTCGATTGAGGGATAATTCACTAAAGGCCCTTCCACACTATCAATAACGTCTCCAATAGTGGTGCACATTAGTCTGGCACAATACAAGACGAATTAGCGCCACCCGATCCAGTTACAGCCACTAATGCGCTCTGCTCCCTATTTATTTTTAGTAGTAAGGGTGGGTTCATATTAGCTCTTTGAAGATGGGTATCTCTCTGGCTTATGTTTTAAGAGACAAGACATTTTTTTAAAGACAAAAATGTTGTATTTTTCTTTCAACTAGATACAACACGTTTGGCAAACATTTTCTAAGCAAACTCTGCTGATCGTTTAATACTCATGTTGGATTAATAAGTCTCAGTTTAGTGCGGAACTAAGCTTAGCTAATGTCATAAAAAGTAAAGCGCAACACCGCTACATTTTCACATTCCCATCACGGAAGCGCAGTAACATTACATTACAGCGAAACAGCGCTGTAAAGCTTAGCGTTCGATACGGGCCGCATTGAAATGCAGTATGCAGAATAGGGTGCTTAGTCAGACAGCGACACATTCACTGCGGAACTGATGGTGTTTTTCTTGTTGAGTTGTGTTGTGGCAGTGTCTTATTTACTTGTTTTAAAGTTGAATTTCCAACAATTTTGAAGAAATCTTGGAAGTTATAAGAGCTTTAAAAATAAAAAAAGAGTTCAACTAAGCAGACTGCATTTTATTTTGACTTAGATTCGCTGCCAACCAAAATAAGTTAAAAACTTTTTAGATACTCTGTTAAAAATCAGTAATAAGAATTATTAAATTTAGATTTTTCGCATTCACAAAGGGAATAAAAATAATAATATTTTCTAATATTATTTGTCGTCAGTAATAAGAAGTTTAAAGTATAAAAGTAAAAATAGTTCCAAATTCCTTCCCAAAATAGGTAGTATCCCAAGATAGTTTTATTCAATTCCTGATGGGTTCATTTATTGCAACAGCTTCGTCTCCCTGCACCCAATCAGTGCTTGATGTGATTTAAATAATGTTAAACGTACCATGACTTTCAGTTTACCGTTCTCGGTGCTTGCCATGGCAATCATAAATTGGAGGTATTTCAAATATTCTCTGTTCTTCTTAATGAGCAATTCTATAATATTTGACGGAGATTATTCAATTTAATATCTACCTTGCTACTAAGCTAACACTTGCCTATAAAATTTTCATACCATATTCCTACGTAATTCTTACAGCGGAGATCGTATATATAGAAGAAACATCTTAAAATGCTATTCAATTATGTATTTACAAGTAACTTCATTTTATTAACATTTTTATAAGAACCTTTACAAAAATGTCAATGGGTTCTTACCGTCTTACGTTTACTTTAATTCCAATGTGCACATAAAATCAACCAACTTGCACATTTCCATAAGAAAACTGCTCTGTAAATCTATTTCGTATGTGCAGTGTGAATACGCCACTATCGCTACCTCACTGCCCTCAAGATTAAGATCGATCACTCCGCAAAGTAAATAAATAGCTCTGTCTGTCGAGATGTATGCGCTAACATATACATTCAAATATGTGTAGTAGGTACTATCGCTAATATCGTTGATATAGTATGAGTTATGGCACAAGTAATGTGGAGTAATGTCGGTGTAGTAATTCTCGTGTTATTTGTGAAAAGAAACATAGTAAAATGAGGCAACATCAAATATCGTAGTACCAGTCAGACCAAGACCTCCGTTTAGCGTGCAAAAATAATTTAACAAACTCTAGTAAAGAAAAAATCATGCTTTTACATTTGGATGACAAACACACATACTTGTCACCTAATTTTGTAAGGTCTTTTTACTTTACTTTTAATGGCTAAAATTATCTAAATTGATGCTAGCTACTTTAGTGAACTTTATTTTTTTTATATGAAAGGTTAAAACTAGCCTAATTGATCCATCACTCGTTAGGTTCCAATCTTACCTATCTCTAATCGTTATAATTCCAGGCCCACACAAGGATTAATTGGAAAATTCCACCGAAATCCGGGCATTATCGGCATCTCCATCTTTTTTGAACTAACGACCTCCACGACTTGCCTTTGAGGGTGATTAGCCCGAATGACGATTAGTCGCGGTTTTTATGGCCTTTGTCTTCGTGTTCCTTCGAGCCGTATAAAATGTGGGACTTCTTATACGGGCTTTGGAGCTAAATAAGCATAATTAATTTGTTTTTATTGCGAAAGCCGTTAGCAATTTAAGAAACTTTTTATTACATTGGCTTATTGCATTCTATTTACGTTACGTTAATGTGAAAGCTTTCTGAAAACTTATTGACCGATCGAGGGCGAAGCGTCTCTGCTTCAGCTTGGGTCAAAATTATTTCGTATGTCCTTCCGGCTGTCCGTCTGTTTTCCTTTATAGGTCGCATTTCTCAACCGATTCTCGTAAAATTTCTGTGATCAGGTTCGATAATTATATTATTTTGTTGAGACAGTTTTTCGAAATTTACTTGTCGAAAAAACTTCACTAATTTCGAAAATTGATCAAAATTAGTAGCGCCATCTAGCTTCAATTATATTAAATAATATACCAAACAGCACATAGTACGGATTTGAAAACCTCGTGGCGAGATGTGCCAGACTAATTTTAAAACAAGGCCACTAGTACAAATTAAAGGGCTGACATGAGCCAACTAGCGCCGCCAGTCGATTTTATTTTATTTATTCTAATTAAGCCCAATTTCTTAAAAAAGGAATCAGTCAAGGTCTTGTGAATGACGTCTAATGTTTATTGAATAACGTTACAACATTACAAAATGCGTGCAATAGTTTAAAAACGGGTTTGAACCAACAGTGACCACTTTTAACAAAGGCGCGTCTTAAATTGTTTGAATGCCCTTTCAAACTGTGTAAAGTTATTCAACAATATTAGACGTTATGAACAAAACCATGACTTGTTTAGAATAAATAAAATAAAATCGACTGGCGGCGCTATTTGGCTCATGTCAGCCCCTTAATATATATGATCTTAACGATAATTGACTTAAAAATAATTACAGTACTTATTTTTGTATTTGAAGTAAGAAGCGGGCTCGAGCTTATGTAAGTAATTATAGTTCCAAAGACCTGTAAAATGAAAAAAACGGATATCTAAAATCAACTTGGAATTTTAAGATAAATAAAAAATAGTGAAAGATAAACGTCTCTTTAATTTATTCGCTTGTACATTTTTCTCCATCTAATTTTAATAAGTACCTAATACTTAATTTTGAATAAACATGAATCTTGTAACTAAATAAAGTTATTTGAATATTAAGACCATTCAAATAGATTTCTATTTCAGTTATAAAGAAAACCCAGTTTGTAAAGATTCAGGTTTCTAAGAAATTATATTAGAATCCATTAATTTTAATGCACTATGTTTCTGGAAATTTAAGTTAATGTAGTATTTCCACGGGTCGACTTTGCTGTCGACTTGCTGGTCGATTTTAGTCAACTAGCGCTTTTTATTGACAGTCGCTTGTAGAATTGGATCACCACCTCATTGAAATTGGGTTTACGGTTAGAAAGCTACCAAAGTAAGTACCTAAAGCACTTGTGTTATGGAAATCAGAGACAACGGTGGAACTACAAACACCCAGACCTGAGCCAATTTAGAAAAGTTAGTTTTCTAAAGAATTAATAATCTTAATGATGTACCTACTATTCCTGCTCAAATTCCAAAAATAAAATATAAAGTTCCAATATCTGTATCTAGAATAAAGTCATTTTCGCTAAATAAAATGACCCAGCCAGGGATCGAACCCGGGACCTCAGAGATGGCGACTCCTTGATAACCGGCGTACAAACCACTCGACCACGGAGGTCGTCAAAAATAATAGGACTCAGCTATTAATGTTTATAATCTAACGTCTGCCCAAAATTATTTTTTTAAGACATTATTTTATTTTATTCACTTCCGCGCGGACCTACATCGGAATTCTGATCATTACATAACGGAATTCATTACAGTTTTTTTGAAGTCATGATTTAGTTTTCCAGGAGGTATTACCTATACCACTTTTTCAGGTGCCATGGGCTACTTCATTTTGTTGTAGACCCGTGTTTTTCATTGAATATTCAATGAAACTAGTTGTTTATTTTAGTTAAAACAAAACTTTTAAAACTTCCCGATAAGACTTGAGGAAAGTTTATTAATATTCAACGGGAGAGCTTGTTCAGGAGAAAATAATCTGTATCGATCTTGTTCAATGATGTTGTGGATATTTCAAACTTACTGGTACAAAATCGAAATTTAGTTTCCTCTATCACTAACCGACAAACCAGACAGGTGGACAGAGGTCCACCTGGTTGGGCGGTTAGTATTTATTTCTTATCCAACAATCTGATTGGTTGATTATTTTTTCTAACTGATAAAGGTCGGTTGATACTTTATAATCATTAAGCGTAACTTATCTAGTTTGTACTGATTTTAAGCCTGGCCACACACTACATACGGAATTCCGAATCGGAATAATTCTGAACACAGCAAATCCATAGAAATCTATGGAACTATCAGATCCATGCGTTAATTTTCCGTTCGGAATTTTTATACATTATCGATATTCCGTTTCGGAATTCTGAATCAGGTTCCGTCTGTGTTTGGCCACTGTAATGATCATAAAAATTATCCTACTTATTATATGACTGTTACATATAAATACAGTCAAAATTATATTTATATTAATTTGTAGGTTCAGTAATTTTGGTTGGTAAGCAAAAAAGTAACTACATGGTTAAACTTGGCTACTTTAGTGATTCCGTGATAGTTTATTAGTCCATCCTAATTCTGCAGTTGTAATATACATATAAAAAACCCTTATGCCGAATATGATATATAGGGATCATCAAACTGAACGACTTTTACTATAGGACCAACTCTGAAATCGCGAAAAAAAATCAGGTGTTTCATACATTTTGATATTATCGATTTAAATTTTTGTATGAAACAGCTGATTTTTTTTCGCGATTTCAGAGTTGGTCCCATAGTAAAAGTTGTTCAGTATGGGTATTTTTGTATGGTATGGGTATTATGTGGTATGGTATGGGTATTTTTGTAACACGTTGTATTTTATGATAGATGGCGCTATTATTAAAGTTTACAATAACGTGAAGAGCGCCGAACAATAAAGTTTAGTACGTTAGTAAGTATCACAGAATTACCAACGTATCACCGATCGGTCAAGTTGTACCCTACGACACATGGATACTAAGTAGTTTAAAAGGCATTGTTCCAACAGATGAAACACTTTATCTGCTGTATAAAAACTTTGCCAATTCCAGCAGTGAGGACTTCTCCAGCACTCTGTTCGTGGCTCCAAGTCGCAGCAGTTAGCGGGGTACTGAGTTTATTCTACAGTAACTATTGTGCTTTGCGGCTTCAAGCACTGCAAGTAATAAGTCATTCAGGGACTGTTTAGAAAGTCTGTGACTAAGTTTGGCTACTTGTCTTCGAACTTAAGCATTTTTTTAATTATTGTGATGTTAACGACTGCAAATGCAGCTGAGACCAACGGCTAAGTCAAGCATGGAAGAACTTGAGATAATTTTGGTCACCCATCCCATAATCAGCCCTTCGAAAGTCGCTTATTTATTTGTGATCATCAATAGAGCTAATAAGATCATAACACATACATAAAAAATAAAATAAACAGTTTTTGGTTCATGAAACTCTAATTACAGGCAGCCTCATCATGTGCCATAAACATTGTTGCATAAACTTACATGCCGCCGTCGCCGAATGCGCAAGCCCACTGCGCTGTAGGGCTGTCCTTCCATAATTGATACAAACGGAATAAATGGCGTGTGTTTATTCAAGAATCACAGGAACATTCAATTAGCATAGTCGCGAGCGCTCGCGCCTTGGCTCCTCAGCAAGAAGGGTAGGCGTCAATATTGACAGAGCTCTCGGCGACAAAGCGAATTGGCTCCGACGCCCAAACACCGCCGATATTTTCACTATAAACACCCGATGCAGGGAAATGTAGGCTCACGAGATAGGAAAGAGTACACTTCACCTAGTTTTGTCTAATACTTCAAATTGCAAAAGTTATGAAAAATGTAGGCACTATTAGGAAAACATTTTTCCAACTAAAGTAAAGAAGGAGACTCTTTATAAAACTGACAATTAATTAATAATATTACATTTGAATATAATACTAAATGAGTAGATTATGATAGAGCGTAATTACTGTGGGATATATTTTTTTTAAATTCCCTCATTTTAACCGACTTCGAAAAAAGGAGGAGGTTCTCAGTTCGTCGGATTTTTTTCCTATTACAAACCAACTTCATTTTGAGGTCAAACACATAGCACAGAGAAGCCCTGGCACCTTAGCCCATTTGATACGGAACCCTATATGTGTGAAGTCCGACACGCACTTGACCGGTTTTTTACAGAAAATGCATTTATTAATATCTATTTCGGTAGAACCTCCATGTTTGCCTAATCTTGTTATTTTCCTGATAAGAGTGTGTGATTGCTCGTGTTTGTATACTCTGTTGGGGATATTTTGCATATGTATGATGCCAAATAATTTATGACTCTATAAACTTGAAGTATGTTTTGTCTCTTGAGAGAAGTTCCACCATCCGAAAAGTTATTGCCTAGTTTCTAGGTAAATATTTGTTACTTCACCAAATGTATGTACTAAGCATTTGTTTGGTAATTTAAAAGATAGTAATATCATTTTCCTTATTAAAACATCTCAACATCTTACGTAACTCTTAACCCTTAAATACGTATTAGTGTTTCACCGGGTCGAAAAGACCTAGCGAATAAAATATGCACTAGGATACGTTGTATCATTATATCTTATAGTGTGCGTGCAAAATGAGCACGTACGAAAGAAATGCACCGGCGCGTCGTCCCACTGGGATCATAAATCTTAGTGGAGGTAGATGCACTGAATATACTGTGTCACGAACAGAAAATGCGATACCTCGATAAATTCATGAGTTTTACTTTGCGGTTAAGCTTTGTCTTGTGAGCTTTTTTAAAAGTTGATCTTTTCTTTATGGGTATTGTGATGGTTAGCCGTTGGGTACTTCGTTGGCTAAATGATAAAACTATGACTTTGAATCCGAAAATAAAAACATGCACAAGATACTTTTCTTTGTTACGATGAAGCTTGAAAAGCTTTACACTAGGAACTTAAAGTCAAAAAGCTTTTTAATATAATTGAAGTGGTTTATTTCTTCATTTATTTTTAGTAGTGGTCAGAAAAAATAAGAGGGTGTACCCACAGTGCCAGATTAAGCTATTATTCGACCCCCAAAACCGTAATGGGCACCAGAACCCATTATTTGGTGCGGGTCCCGTAAATAGTGACGTCATGGCCGACTCAAACGCACCTGGTCCGATCGGCCCCCGTCACCGTGACAAGGGTTAACACTCGAAATGTTCATCAATCTGTTGTTTTATTTTTCTCGCTATTTACTCGGTGACTTGAAGAAAATAGGTTTACAAAGGTGGAAGGGGTCCGAAAGCTATTCCAAGTAAATGGCAGTGTTTCAGAACTGTCTTCTTACCGAAAATTAACGAAAAAAGCAAAATGAAAAATAAAATACTTAACAGCCATTTTAAAAATGCTTGGCGTCTTCGAGTACAGTCAAAGGTTTTTGTTATTACAATGAACAGGTAAATGAAAAAGTGTGATATTAATTTCGATCCAAGGTCAAACCACTAATACTAAAAAATGTGTCATTAAAATTATGGAAATTTTTCACACATAACCACGCCGGTGCAGCAATTTCCACTAATGACCATATAAAAGAGAGTTATTAAACAAAGTTGCGTCATAAAGAGTGTAACTGCATATTAAGAGAGATTGGTTTTTCAGGGCCTTGATTCTGCTAATAATCGTATCTCAATGGTGTTTCAATGATATTGCTTTTTGACACAGTTTTTGTTCCTAAAACACAAGAATATATAATTGAAACACCATTGAGACACGATTGTTACGTTAACATTTAGCCGAATCGAGGCCCGGCCGTATGACGAAATTGACGAAATGTTGCGTGTTGGGAACTATTAAAACTAATATGGTCGCTGTAGGGTTGTGTAAAAGTAATCAAGTGAGACAATACTGACGCTAATAACTAATAGAGAAAAATGAAAAATAAGTTCTCCCCCACTGTTTTTCCCTCGTACTTTTTGTGATAGATTGTAATAAATCGAATGACTTTGTTGTTAATTGCTTTTTAGAACCAAAATTTAAATTTTAAAACTATACCCAGACTTCAATTTAACTGATTCACTGATCCAGTTTCTTAAGTACTTAAGTTTGTCTGTTCGATGGGTCTACATTATCTGTTGTAAAGTTAATTTTATTACTTTAAACCAGATAATGTGGGGGCCCTTATCGAACAGATAAACATCCGATAACTTCCGATTAAATACCTCAGAAACCGGGCAGCATGTATAAACAAAATCTAACTACGGAGTTTCAATAGTGATATCTGATTGGTCAAAAAACTCCGTGGTAAGATTTTGCGCGCAAACTCTAACTACTGAGTGCGCTTCCTTCAATGAGCGCGCGTTAGTTATTTTTATAAAAATCTTTATAATATTTTTTACTACTACCCAGAAAACCTAAATCTGAACGCAAAAGTTACGTTTTCTGGCAAAAAAGTGTAAAGAGTTCATTAGGGGTTAGGTTAGGTTAGGTTACTATGGTGACCAAAAACGAAGTCCAGAAAAGACACCTTGCACACCTTTTGCTATACTCTAATCCAAACCTGCGTCGTAATTTTATTATTATTTACCTCAAAGACACCTAAAAACTCGAAGACAGGTTAGTCAAAAACTCCGTAGTTAGATTTTGCGCGCAAACTCTAACTACCGAGTTTTTTGACCAATCAGAGATCACTATCATCCGTAGTTATGCAACCGGGCATGACTGATTTCGATGATAAGACTTAGCATTCAGATAATTATTATGACGTAGGCATCCACTATGAAAGAAATTGTTTCCACCCAAAGTCTTGGGCAGAAGCTAGTATTATAAATAGATTTCATAAACAAACAAATTTCGCACAAACTTTCGTTCGGCACAGAACATTTGAAGTCAACAAAGGGGATATCTTTCCACCTGGTCGCGCATTTTATTAGGAATCGTTTAGGGAGAGGGAACTCATTCTCTCCCTTTTTTATCTGTTTGGAGGCAAACAAGCTGATTGGCTACCTGACTGTCAAAGAACTAAGGCGTTAAACAAACGCTTGATAGTAAACCATAATAATATGCATTATAGATATCGGAATACTGCACAGGACTTATCTATAGTTCGTTAATTTTTAACACACTTTTCGGCAAACAGTATAATAATTAGGCAAATTTTTTAAGAAACCTTCAAGGTTAAAAATATGTGCTGCACATCATATAATTAACTTATTTTAAATAACCTAAACCAACCCGTCGTCGGAGATCAAACACGGACCCGGAAATGGCGACACCATGAAAACAGGAGAGGTACTTTGACCATAGAGGTAGTAATTTCACGTCAAATCAAATTTTAACAAGATTAAATATGTAATAACAAAATCACCAAATCAGGGCATTTTCTATTACTCATATTTTTAGTTTAAAACGGAACATAATTAATCCCTCATTTGGTCCTTCGAGCCGTATTCTAGCCATCTTTAAGTCAAGAAGAATTGGTTATTATTACAATGGTATAAAATTGATTTTCGTAAAAAGGCGAAAAGTTGAGGCTTTCATAAGAAAGTTCACTACGTTAGCCCATTGAAAATGACAAAGGAGTTTATCTTTCAACCTGAGCGCGCGTATTATTGGGGGTCCATTGGGGACCCATTGGGGGCCCGTGAATGCCGATACACGGCCCGTACTGATGGTTCCTTGGATATGACTCAAGTTGACGGGAAACCATTTTGTAATCTCTTTTTATTCAAGAATGTTTGTTCAGCTGTGACAATGATAAGTTGGAAAACAGATTTGGGTCATTAATTTTATTTCGCCTGATAATTATGAAACATTTTACGGCAAATGGTTACAATGGAATTTATTCGAGTGTTGACTAAAAACTCGACACTTTCACTGTCTTAACATCAATAATAACAATCAACCTAACCCTTAAAACAAGAAACACAGCTTCTTAAATCACTTAAAGCTCTTATACACACAGTGACTGCCCTGACTCATTTAATGCCGAAAACAAACATAAGCCCGTGGCATAATACCGGTTCTGTCACCGTTCAATTGGATTCCGCTGCACCATAAAACGGTCCCCTAGTGAGTCCCCCACCCCCGAAATACGCAAATGTTTGCCCCGTAGACAAACAGTACACTTCGCGACACAGTTCAGATATTTACAGTAAACTCAAAGTGTAGCTTGACACAATAAACAAACCAAAAAAAAAGAAATTAAAACGAAATTCAAACCAAATTGTTTCATTGGTTTCTAATTGGGATTCATGGAAATAACTTTTTAAATCCGATTTAATTTAAACATGAAATACGTAAGTATTTGGTTTAGTTGTTGTTTAATTTTTTACACGTAAAACATATTTCCCTCGTCTCGTTATTAAAAAAAATATATATAAATGCACTCAACTAAAAAATACGATAAAATCGCAGCGAAAGGCTGCAGTGTATTTTGAAGGCTCTAATGTTTCCAAAATTAATACAACAATCTGGGGGCCTCCAAGTCTCGAGTGAATAAGTCACTTCTAGACAAGCGCGTTTCATCATAGATCGCATCATCGCTTAAGACACATAGCACATATATCATAAGATAAATATTAATACACATGGGTGACCTTTCTTATATTTAACTTTAGCACTGAATATGACGCAATAATGCACCTTTACTGAATAATACTAAAGGTCAAATTTGTTTACTAATAACCCGATTAGTACTATATTCACTTGACACGTTTCCGATGTAAACAAAGTTTATATTTTTAGCTAGGTTTTCCCAAATTAAATGTAGCTTCCCCGTAAGGCGTTATTTTAGGATATTAAATTTAAAACATTATAATTTATTATTTTTGATAATCTCCTGATAAAGCTGTGGAAATGTGAATATTAATCGGTCAATTATACACCCTAAAAGGCGACCATTATTTTTATGTTATTTTAATTAGAATAGCAGGGTCTTTTGCAGGGTCCTTTTTATCGACTGAGCATAAAGTTAATACGTCTCGTGAAACTTACTATACTGAACAACAGTTTGTTGTGGCAGGAGCCCTTTTAACGTCTTCAAGTTAAGATTACAAGAGCATTTGCCGGGATAATTCCGTTTGTCTAAGTATTTGTCAGCTCCAGCTTGGAGGGATGACACAAAAATTGAGTGGCACAAAAAATTTAGAAGGATCTTTGAAATCCACAAGAGTCTTCAAATTTGAGGCGATAACACCATATTAAAAAAATAAAAACTAAGATTTTTTCTAGGGATTCAAAATCTGAGTGGTATTTAAGCAAAAAAAGGACTATAAAATTAAGATCAAGAAAGGTCTTGATTAAAAGTCAAATACCTTTATTAGTTTATGAAAATCACACAATAGGATAGCAAACCTCATCAAGCTATGTGAAAAGATTTTCTAAACTACCTCCTTAGAACAAGAGAAAGAAAATCATAAACAATATGATACACATCTCTACACGAATATGGATGTTAAAATCTCAAACACTTCACACTTGCACTCCTTAATCAGATATAATCCCTTGAAGAGTCAAGCTTTTAACTATAACAGCTTTTGACTTCCCCTAACAAAGCGAAGCGTCATGAATATTAAGTTAAATAATAAAAATGTTGATTATTGTCCTGAACGTTTAAAACAAGGAAAATTTGGCGATCCGACGACCATAATAATGAGCAGGAGGAATTTCTTATTAGGGACTTGAATGGGATTTTTCTTGTGGACATCGTGGAGAATGCTAATTAGTAAGCTTTTGGAAGTTTGCTGACACGTCCGTATCACGGACGTGATAGGGACGATGCTCTGTTTTGGATTTTTGGTACAGCTTTTTGGGATATCGGTAAGTTTTCGGTGACCGACATTTTTTACCACAGAACTGTTACGTTATAAACGAACAATTAACTGGTAATTAAATATTATTATTTTATATCATCGCGATTTAGAATGTGATTTAAATTTAAAACGCGCGTTCTATTTCATTGAAATAAAATATGCGCAATTTCATTAAAAGGTATTCTTAAATATGACACTGGCGTATTTTTCGCTTTTACTTCGTCCAATACAAAATTAGATACTTACAACATAAAGAAAATACAACACCTATCCAAAGCCTAAACTGTTTATCAGACTAACACCCGTTTGCACTAAACTTAAAAATCGCCTAAGTCTTTTCTTACTACAACTCTACCAAGATAAATAGGCGCATGAAAGCTGCATGACAGCTAAGTTAATGACACCGTTTTAATTTGGTCAAGTAGTAGTTAGGAAAAGACTTAGGCGAATCTTGAGTTTAGTGCAAACGGTCATAAGTCTCTTAGGGTTAATATTTATGCACTCCAGTACCACAACATTGTCAACTATTACTAGTGACATTGACAGCATTATAAAAGCTTAGTGGTACCAACTTCGTTTACAAATTGGCTTATCGGTATCCCATGGAAAATAAAACGCAGTTAAAACCGCTCTGTTATTAGATTACACCAGGGTAAACTCATCTACAGACGGTAGTAAACTATTATATTGTAAACTGAAAAGTTAAATAAAAAAATAGAAATATAAAAAAAAAATACAAAAATATATATTTCCAAAAATTAGAAAAAAATTCAATACCATTTTTGAGGCCTTCTTTTAGATATAAGAATATCTGTGCCAGAAGACCCCAAAATTAAGAATCGATATTGGATTGAAAATATCTAGTTTAATTTGTAACCCCTTTACTAATAAATATTGTATAGCAGATGTATAGTTACACAGTGTTGTGTCTCTTTATTTTTAATGTAAAACTTAAATAGTTTGACAGAGAGTAACCATTGTGTTACAATTCATCTGCTATACAATCTTTATTAGTAAGGGGGTTAAAGTTTATTATTTAGTTTTGTATAAAAAAAGCAATGAGAATGCTAATATCTCAAATCTGAATAAACACAATAGTTAAAACAAATACATTTCATCATCATTAGTACAATCATCTAAAGTTATCAACTACCCGACAAAACTGAAATGTGAACGAATGAACCAAACGCATTTTTCCCAATATTTCATTTAGCGTCCCGTTTTGTGTCACAATTTCAGTTACTGTAAACTTGGCCAGAGGCGCTGCAATTCCAAATTGAGTCTGGAGCAGTTTATTCAGAGATTTCCAAAAAGAGGTAGAACCGTGGAACTCCGTTGTTTTAATCAAACTACCATCTATTGTAATGAACATTTTCAATAGAATCAAGAATTCGGAGCACTATGAAAGCACTATGGAAGCTATACAGGGTGGAAATAAAAGACGGAACCTAGTTGGAGAGCAAGTACCCTAAATATTGATGATGGAAGAGAAAGAAAACATTCCTTTATTTAAAAAAATAGAAAAACTGCATTCAAAGATTATTGAAAAAATTAAGAAGATTTATACAACAGCATTCTTTTAACTAAACTACCATTTTTAGTGTTCCGTACCTCAAAAGGATAAAAGGAGGATTATAGGATCACTTTGTTGTCCGCATGTTTATCTGTCTGTCAAAACTCTTTATCTTGGGAACGCGTGGAGGAATCGAGTTGAAATTAAAACCATCAGGTCTACAGTCTTTTAAAACTGTGAAAAATAGTTAATGTCAGTAACAGCAAATTTATTTTCGCAACGATACTGTAGTTTTATCGCATCACAAAAAACATAAATTGCAAGAACAAGATGAAACACAGGTTCTAACAAACTTACTTATAGCGAAACATCCTCACCTGCACAATCCACTTAGTTCCATAACAAATGTATGCAAAAATAAATCAAGTGCTTTATGACGCAATTTAGAGTCCCCACAGCTACCTGACACTAAAAATCTCGGAATATATTGCCATAAAGGCCTCACGCCGAAAAGTGCAAACGTCGGCCCTCAGTATACCGCTAACGAAGGGTCCCGTAGGCCCCACGAAATGGGGGACTGATCATAGCAGTCCAACGAACTGCAATAAGAGGATTCTGCACCCTTCGAGCCGTGGTCTAAGTGAAGAAAGACTGATTAAAGACTGAATAGTTCGAGCCGTGGTCTAAGTGAAGAAATACTGATTTAAGACTTTAAAATTAAATATTAAATAAATTAAATTAAATATTTGACAACATCACATACATTGCTCCAATTCCAAAGTAAGTAGCTTAAGCACTTGTGTTATGGAAATTGGAGACAACAGTGGTATCACTAACACCCTGACCTGAGCCAATATAGAAAAGTTCGTTTTCTAAATGGACCCAACCGGAGATCGAACCCGGGACCTCAGAGATTGCGACACCTTGAAAACCGGTGTACAAAGCCACTCGACCACGGAGGTCGTCAAAACTGAATAGTTTTCACGTTGTCGTTGGATTACCACTGAAGGTACAAAATTATCTAGCTAAGCTAGGTACTTTACAGTTTATTCAGAGTGGATATAAAATATCCAAAATACCCTAAAAAAAGAGTACGCAATGGCGTACGAGTAATGACTCGTAGTTAAAAACTTATTATAAAACATTAGCATATGTTTCTATAGACTATTATAGTGATCAACCTACTTACATATTTTGAAAACGCTTCACAACTATCTTTGGACCGAGCAATAAAAGAGGAAATTGCATTAAATTATAAGTCTACGAGCAATCACGTTTTGTTTCCCGGCTCCTGGATTTAACGGTTTGAATAAATCCCGACTCTTAATTAGAGAAATTTAAAAGCTTATTCCTATAAATGGCAAATGTCAGCTGTCTTTAAGTCGTACCTATTAAGTTGACTGCGCATTTTATCTGTTATTTCCCAGTTGTTTTACTCGTGTACTGATAAATCTTGTGCTTGCAATTTATGATAACGACGTTTTAATAACAATGACGTCATCAGATAAGTGATCACAATTATGTCATGTGAATAAATGGAAACTCTTCTTATAGCATCAACGTCAACACCAAATAGGCACTTAGCTAACTCCGGCGGACGTTTAAATCCGTAAACTTAATTCTGGAATCTGGCAGTACTCCAAAAACCTAATTTCGACGTTATTAAGCTAGCTTCGTTGTCACTAAACAGTGGTTTAATCTCTTTTTGTATACAGATCTCAATTAAATATGCAAATAATTAATACAGTTCAAAATTCGAACTTCAAATACGTCGTGATATACGTGATGGCGCCGACTTATATTAGCATGTTATGACATTCTCAAACTGAATTATCTATGGTGTAAAATAAACTTTAATATTATGTTTAAGTAATTTTAGTATTTTTAATTTAATTTGAAGTTGCAATACCCTTACAGGGTCATGTTTATGGTACTTTGTAAGATCTTTGTAACCAACATGTTGCAATAAACAACATGACTATGACTATAACTTGGTCATACTAACAATAATTAATATTAACAACACGTGATTTTTTTTGAAATTTAATTGTCAGTTAATAAGCTATGTATTACGTGATGGGTGTTTTTATAGTAAGCGTTACCCAATAATGAATCAACATTCCGTTAAACGATGATTTTTATAAACTTACTACTTAAGTATTTAAAAAACAATCCCAACAAAATAGTAGAAATCTCAGCCCAGTCCTTTAACATACTCTTAACTCATTTCATTCACCGTCTATAAACTCAGAAAGGGATCCTAATGGAAACGGTTTCACTCAACCGCAATCGACAGGATCCTTGGTATAATGGGAAGTGGACTGTGGAATCAATCTTCACACACCCTACTATAGGTAGTAGGGAAAACTGGGATATTAAAATCATTGGAAACAACTTCATTGGTTCCGATGGAGCAAAATAATTCTTAAACAAGTTTAGTTCTTTGTGGCGAAGGAGAAATTGGATTTGTCTTACCCTTTCGGAAATTATTAGTTTTGATTTCCTTTTACGTTGTGTATTGCTTTCTACCTATTATATGTCGTCTTTCTACGTACAAGAAAATACAGCAAAAAAAACTGAAATGCTTTTGGAGTTTTAGTTTTTTCTATCGCCAGTAAATAGAAATGAAAGAAGATCTTACATATAACAGAATGTTCTAGGTAAAACAAAGTAACTTAGTACATATCAAAGTTTTTCATCAAACTTAGGGCAAACTTGCCTTATAACTAAAGTTGCTCAGTGATTGGATCCCGTCTACTAAGTGTATCGCAAAATTATTGCGCTGCAGTATACACTGCTCGTTTAAATCATCCATTACTGTCCAGGTTTCATTAAACAGGTGCAATAGTTCAGGGACATTGTACTGAGGTTCGGTTAGAATTTAAATTAGTTTCTACCGCTCTACAAGTTATAGCAGCGGTTGAGCTCTCATTCATACTTGCTCATTTTTCAACTGAAAAGCTCACAGACTCGAAAAGAATAATGGTTATATTTTGAGACACAAACACAACTTCAGTTTAAATAACTTTGTTATTCAACTCCTAATTTATTTAAAATCTGCAAACAATAATATTAATTACATCACTATGGTGTAATATTTCATTTTTTGTATGGTTTGTGACTTTGGTTCCTCGAATTCGACTTAACGTCATTGGTTTAAGTGACTAAACCTATACTACTCAAGCTTCATTATGTAAAATATTGGCTTCAGCAACTACTTAATAGGCAAGTTTTCCTAGACACTTAGGCCCAGGAAAGTTTTCCTATAAATTTAATGCTCCGGTACACAACGCGGAAAGTTCCTGACTGTTATTATTTGCAACCAACGATAAAGTTGGCGGTAGGGGAGACAGGGGCTAAACCTAACAAATTTTAGTTAGAAACTCATATCTCTGAAACTAATAATTACATGAAAGTGGTTTTTGGTTTATATTTTAGAAAATTTATCTGGCTATAGCTAGGTATAAAAAAACAAAGGATATGTTTATATGATAATCAATAAAAGTATTTTTTTAAAAAAAAGTCCGCTGTTAATTTTAGCCCCGGTTTTGGGGTTAGAATTAACAGGACTGGGGCAGGTTTTAACAGGAGGGGTATGTATTAACATGTTTGAATGTGTTTAGTTTTTAGGTGAAATTAAAGTGAAATCAAAGAAAAACATTATATTAGGTTTATGTATTAATTAATATTTTAAATAAGTCGAAAAATTGCTTTACAGCTAGTACAACAAGTCTTTTTAATTAGCAATAATAATCTTATGACAACAACTATTTCAGTCACATTTTAGATCACACATGATCAATTACATACCTAACTATAACTTGTACCTGGTCCTTAAAACTATTAAATCTCTTTATCAAGACTATCACCTAATGTTAACTGAGGAATGTTCAACAATTATTTGTAAAATCACAGTCTGAAACAAGATTGGCAAAGGTTTTTTCATAAATAAACCTACTTAAATATACACAAAAATAGAGAATACACTTTTCTAATACTAAGTATGGCACTTAAATCACAGCTCAGTATTCATTTAGAATCACAAAATAACATGTAATGACTAATTGTTAAAATTAATCCTCTTCATAGTCATCGTCTGAGTTGCAGTTTGTGCAAACAAAAAAAAGAGTGTCCCCTTTCACGCAACTGACATGAGCCCATTTCTTGCATGTTGTGCATTGTATCCAGTCACCACCGGTGGAATCTTCAGCAAACGACTCACCACCATGTTAAACAAAACCACTCATCATCTTCGGTTTTGCTACCTTCTATAAATATATTTTTCTTTACTCTGTCTGCTTCGTGCTTAGATTTTTTTCCTTTACCTTTTCTCTTGTCAACTTTTTTCGTTGCACTTTTAGTATCTGTCTTAGTGTTCGCCTTGTTAGATTTCTTCTTGGCTGGCTTCGTGTTGGGATTGTTGGTTTTATTCTTGTTATTAAATTTCCTTTGTTTTGACTGTCTAAGCTTTAGTTCTTCTTCCAGGTTATTTTTTTTTTGGTGTATCAGTGAGAATGGTGGTTTCACGTGTTACAAGGAACCTTAAAAACAGACCAAGTATTTCGCCGACTAATTATAAAATCGAGGAACTTGCTCCTCTGCTTTGTGGGGCAAGTATTAACAAGTTAATTGTTACCCCGTCCGTTTGTTAATTTTAACCCCAAGTCATATTTTTTTATATTTGTCTATTTATTAAAAAAAGTATTCATTTTACAGTAAATCAAACAGGCTGTTATTGTTGTTAAATAAACAATCGATAAAATAAAAAATAATAACTTAGTTTTACGACTCTAACTAATAAATAAATCAAAAAATAACAAGCGTAAAAAAGTTCGTTTACCTGACAAAATTGAGCACGGTGACGTGACCTTTCCGTGCGGCGCGTGAGCGCAGGATGGTTGACACAGGTCGATTCGCTACTATTCAAATAGTTTAAGTACGTATTTTGAGCACTGAAAGGTTTATAGTTTGGCTGCAATTCGCTTGTTAATTGTTACCCCTGTTAGTTGTAGCCCCTATCTCCCCTACTTTTTGGTTTCGTATATCATAGTTAGCATCTTGATGAATTGTTTTAAACATGGCGTTTGAACTATGTTCTTCGGGTGAACTACTTTGCTAGACATTCTTGGACTACATTTTAAGTTTCATATTCGGAAAGTTAGCCTTTGGGCTTTTATTTTACTATTTGTACTCGGTTAGTTTTAAAGTAATATTCACTATTAAGTTATTTAAGTAAAATGAAACAGAGGAGATACTTAGAATTGAAATTGTTGTCTAATCTAGTAATTAACGTTGAAAAGCTTCATAATTTTAGCTACTTCACAGCTCGTTTTCATTTATTATTCATCTCAAGCATAATCAAATCTTGCTTCCCTTAATATATTTTACAGTTTATTAGCACTCAAAAAAGGCCGTTACAAACAACATCACGTTGAATATTATCATTACAGCAGTAAATTTAGCACTCACAAATGCCAACCCACAATGCATTGTACAATGATAATTTTGTCACTTCATTCAGGATGCCTTCCGATTGAATTTGGGTTTTAAGAGATAGGCTTAAAGGCGCAGTTCGCTTGATGGTCGGAGACCGTCGGGCGGTGTCGTGGTAATCAGGCGCCTGGCGACCAAACAATGCCCTGTCGACGCCGGATTAAAACTTCGACTCTGGGTAGTAAGTTATAAGCTGGTGGCTTAAGGTTCGCGTACTGAACTCGGCCTCAGTTCAGAATTATCCGCGGATAATGCTGTAGATTATGAATGCATCTCTAGTCTATCTTTGGGTAATTAAATTTTACCAAAATCATATAATATTCTTTTAAGTAATTGACTAGTTTTGTATGAATCAGTTGATTCACATGATTTGACACAACTTGAGTAGTAAAAGTTTCACCTTTTTGCAAACATCAATTAGTCAGTATGTTGATTAAATTTTAATAGATTTTAAATTGAGACTCATATTCCCTCTTCATAAAATAGGAATAAGGCCATAGAAGCAACTATTTCGTTTGCTTTTTATTCTTGAAAGTTAGCTTGATAAAGTGACATTCTATCTTTATGATGAGATGACGAGTGAGAGAAAGACGCTCTGCACCAACGCCCTAATAAATTCAGATTTATTCATGTTTTACACTTTTTTGTTTGACATTAAGTCATAATTATAAAAATGTCTGCCTCTCACAACTTGCCCCAAACATGATCAAAGCTAGGCTGTGCTGATTCCAACTTCGGAATTTAGCCCACGGAGTATTTATCTCATAACAGGAATAATGTGATCACGACTCTGTTTATTGGAAGGTTAAAATGTTGCAGGATTGAGATTTATTGCAGTACTGTCTCGCTCCGGGGTAACAAGATTGTCGACTCCGGGCATGTCTTTATTTTTCTTTATTAACTGTGAAATTCGAGCATAACGAAAATATTCTTCTTCGACTTGTTTGAATGCCATTCCATTCCGTTTTGCGACAGTAGCACGACTTTGCCAATGCTCATAAAAGTAACTAAATCAAAGATAATCTTTATTATCACTAAGTACTCGTATCATTATTATTATCAGATACATTGCATCCGTTATTTCTAATTATGCTATCTGCTCCATCAACTTTCTATGATAAAATTCGTATTTGAATACTATACAACGTGTTAGTGAACAAACGCAAAACCTCTTAGGTGGTGATTGTGCTCATGAACATGAACAACTTTTACTATAAAGCCAACTCTGCTCAAACTCAATAAAAAAAACAGCTTTTTCATACAAGTTGTCAATACCTACTCGACCAGAATGAATGGAACAGCTGATTATTTTTTTCAGTTGCAGAGTTGGCTCCATAGTAAAAGTTGTTCATATTCATGAGCACAATCACCACCTAAGAGGTTTTGCATTTATTCATTAACACGTTGTATATTATAATATTAATCTTTCGGTTACGGTTATAGTAAAAATAATATGTTTTGAAACTACATAATAAAATTATTTCGGTAATTTATGAAAAAAAAAATGTCCCTACTCATAAACAGTGGCAAGCATCTTCAAGTTAAAAAGATTTTAACGAAACAGGGGGTTATTTTGTTTATAACAAAAATATAAAAAAATATATTTATATAAATTACTACTGCAACATTTAGCATGGACATTCAAGTTACGTAATACCCATGTCAACAAAAGTGACTGGATCCACAAAATTTTTATAGAGCATATTAAAAATTAAAAATTTATATCCGCAATCCATTTTAGTTTAGAAACTTGTTCGGGACACAAAAGTGAAATGAATATGGAATAACTCGTGCAGTGTTAAGCTCTGGGGATCCCGGAGCTGAACGAGCCCCAACAATGAGGAGCACCTACATTTTAATTAAAAATACTAACACCTGGTGACATTTACAATGTACGATTGGTGTGCGATACGATTAATCGTGATAATATAAAGTTTGAGATAGTTATAATACTTTTGAAGCTCTGAAGTTATTAGTTAAAATCCAAAAATGAACTTATCTTAAAAGGTACTTATATCTGCACAGCGTAAGTAAAAAAGCTAAAGCAAGACTAATTTATTCGTTACGTCCGGTTAAGTAAGCAATCAATAAATTTTTGATTTGGTATATAACAATATCCAAAAGTAAATAATAAAGGAATCCACCATAAAATCAAAAATCAAAAAATATTTATTCAGTAACATCAAATTTTTACAAAAATATATTATACTGAGATCCCCTTTTAAGTATTATTATACTTGTGCCAAGAGACCTCGCACTCCCACATCGTACAATGCCATTGATTTTAAAGAATAGATACTTGTTACATTATACTACATTTTTAGAGGTACAAGAACTAATTTAAAACTATTAACTAATGCTATTAACGTGTGTGTGTGTGTGTGTGTGTGTGTGTGTGTGTGTGTGTGTGTGTGTGAGAGAGAGAGAGAGAGAGAGAGTGTTTATAAGTTAATATTTTTATTATTTTATAAGTTTCTCAATTTCGCTATAATCTTTATCTTTTAGCCAATTGGTAATGAGTATTTTACATTCTTTAATGGTTTTAGGATAGATATTTAACTGCGTATTCACATGGTTGTATACATAACAAGATTGATTCGACTGTTGCCGTCTAGCAAAAGCAGTTCTAACGCCTATACTTTTAACTACATTTCTATTTCTTCTTCTGTTTTCAAAGTTAGGGTTGTATTCAAGGCACTTGTGTTTATTAAGGGTCAAATTTAATACATACAACTTGCGGACAGAGAGAAGCTCACATAGGACATATAATTCTTGTGTCGGAAAACTGTAAGGTTTAAAATAAATAACTTTTAGTAAAGATCTTTGTGCTCTCTCTAAGTCCAAAAATTTAGATTTAGTAGCGCCTCCCCATATACTGATACAATATGTCAAAACTGGTTGAACTAGAGAGATGTACACATACTTTAATAAATCTGCAGTTGCAAGATGTCTTAAATTTTTGAATAACCATAT
The DNA here is from genome assembly GCA_963556745.1 of Catoptria pinella. Classification (NCBI taxonomy): domain Eukaryota; kingdom Metazoa; phylum Arthropoda; class Insecta; order Lepidoptera; family Crambidae; genus Catoptria; species Catoptria pinella. Next base: position 12,259,245 of record OY750772.1, on the reverse strand, counting down.
GAATTTTCTGATTCTTGTCATTAGGAGCTCCATATGCAGATGCCATGACAAGCGCTGGTCCAAAAGTATACCGAGATATTTTGTGTTTGATACTTTATTTATTGGTGTGCATGAGCAGCCATCGCTTTCATAATTGTCACAATAGTGAATTTTAATATCAATTTCTGGTTGAGTTCTATTGTAATTGGTAAAGCATATGTAACTTGTTTTTGACGTGTTTAGAGTTAAAAGATGTTGTTTTAACCATTGTGCAATTTTGGCTAAGCATACTTCAGCATTGTTACGAGCTTCTTCCCAACTTTTCCCGTAGAACATTACAGCAGTATCATCAGCATACGAGAATAAATGTCCATTGTGGAACGTTAAATTACAAAGGCTATTTACATAAATCAAAAATAGAGTCGGTCCCAAAACACTACCTTGAGGAACTCCGTATGTGATGGTAGAGTCGTGACTACAATGTTGACCAATTTTAACTCGTTGCCTGCGATTTCTCAAATAATCTTTAAATAATTCCAATGGAATGCCTCGTATGCCGATTTGTTCGATTTTGTCTACAAGAGTGGAGATAGAGCAGCTGTCAAAAGCCTTTTTAATATCTATAAAAACTGTTAAGCATTTGTTTCCTCTATCAATATGGTCAACAATAAGTGATGTAAGCGCTGTAACAGCATCTTCCGTACTGAGTCCTCGGCGGAAGCCAAATTGTGATTTTGATAATATATTAAATTTAGTTAGATATTCAATCAAGCGGTTATTAATCAATTTTTCCAAAATTTTTGATAGTGCCGAAAGGACCGAGATGGGTCTGTAATTATTTGGATCGTCTCTATCACCACCCTTGTGCACGGGTGTGATTAATGCCAGCTTCAGAGCTGTAGGAAAAATGCCATTCCGGAAACAAAGATTAGCCAAGTGTGTTATCAATGGGACGAGCATATTTTGAGCCTGTTTTAAAAACTTTGTAGCAATATTGTCGTATCCAGGGGCGCTCTCAGTTTTAAGGTTCATCAATACACTTTCAACCTCAGCCTCATCAGTGTCTAACAAGACAAAAGACGAGGCATTGAGGCTCGCTGGCGTGTTTGCAGTGAACATTCCGCCAGACTGTGGTTGGCATAAAATATTTTCGGCCAATAATTTTCCAACATTGGCAAAGTGATCACTAACAAAATTAACAGATTCCATTGGAGAAGATTTTATATTTAATAGCTCTACATTTTCGGTCCGTGTTTGTTTACGCTGAGTTACTTTGTTTACCGCCTTCCAAAGTGTTCTAGAGTTACCGGAGGCTTTATTTATCTGTTCTCGCTCATAATTACGCTTCAGTTTTTTAATAACACTGTTACAGTAGTTTCTGTAGCGTTTATATGTGATTTTCAATACTTCATTCTCTGGATCCGACCTAAGTTTAATTTGCATATTGTTCCTATTTTGAATGCACCTAAGTACACCTACAGTCATCCAAGGTTTTAGTGTTCGATTTCTTTTTGGAACTAATCTAACTAAGCTGTTTTGCAGAATACATGATTGGATTTTAGCCAATAGCAGTTCTGTTAAAATGTTAGCGTCTGCACATACCAACAAATTTTGTAAATTTGAATCCTTTAAACTGATAAGAGCATTTTCTATGTTGAAAAATGTTTTATAATTATTATTAGAAACTTTTTTGTCGGTTATACTATTTAATTTTAGAAAAGTCATGGAATGATCTGTAATGGAGGTGCTTATGACTACAATAGTAGCGTTAGACTTATTATCACTAATTTTTAACATTATATGATCGAGACAGTTATTTTTTCTAGTAGGTAATGTATGTCCCGGCAGTAAATTATGTGTCGAAAGCATATTAAGGTAATTAAGTCTATTTGTTCTTTCGTGTGAGAGTTCGTTTGTATTATGAATTATATTTATGTTTATATCTCCCGTTAATACAATAAGTTTGCAGGTTTTAATAGACTCTAAGTAAATATTCAAAGATTCAATAAAGCTTTCAGCATTCGTGTTCGATGGTGAGCGATAAATAGCAATTATAATACAATCATTGAGAGTAATTTGCAAACATGAAGCTTGTGTCAGATAGATTTCCTTGACACTAACCGAGTGTTTTTCATTGATATAGGCAGTTACTCCATCTGACTGATTGATGTGATGGGTGGTATTAAAACAATTAAAATTATTTATCTCGGGTGTTGGTTTGTTACTGTTTAGCCAGCACTCACTAAGGATTATAAGATCTGGCTGTATTTTAAGTTGGATTAGGTTTAAATTCAAATCATCGAGGTTTTTATAAATACTCCGGATATTTTGTGATATTATATAAATATCAGTTTTTTCAGAGTAGTTTTGTATCTTAAAGTCCTTAGCTTCACATGCACTAGAATCAGCTATGTTTATCTTGTCTAATTCATGTATAGTACTAAGTGAATTATCCATTTTCAAGATAATAAATATGGTTTTCTTTAGATAAGTTTATTAATGCGTACAATAATTTTAAGTGTGCAATATATAATAGTTGTACTAAACTGTTAAGATTGCCGCTTTTACGATATAAGTAAGTGAATAAGTTATACTTGTACTTAATACTTAGGCTGAAGATGAGTTTTGTAGTATTGTTTGTGAGTGTGAGCGTGTGATATGTATGGAGATTATATAACAGTGTAAGTGTGCTTATTTTATAACATGCATGAAGTCTATATGTGTTAAAAATATTAAACTGAAAAATTAAATGTATATCTAAACAAGAAACACCAAGCAACACAATTGAAAAATTACTTAACTTATCTAGTCATTGTTTTTGTACAAGGTTTTGTATCTGTGACTCACTGGTAACAACAATTATAGGAGAGCTGTCATCTTTCCTAATGTATATTCTTCCAAAGGCCGTCCAGCAATACTTGTAGTTCTTTGTTTTAGCCAGGTCCCTTGCGAGAAAATGGAGGCGCGCTGCTTTTGACGTCAATTGTTCACACACATAAACAGGTGAGTATTCATCAGTTGTAAAACCTAAGTGCTTGGCGCATAATTTCTCTTTTTGTTTAGAATTAAATTGTTTAACTGTTTTTAGAAAGTCTGTTTTTTGTATTGTGGATGTAAGTTCGAATATGATAGGGCTTTTGTTTGTGTCGCGTTTACTTCGGATCCTGTAGATGTCCTTTAGATCAGCTTTTTCAATGTTGCTGCCAACATTTTTCGATATGCTTAAAACTATTTTTATTAGGTCTTCCTTAGTCTCTTTCGCAATTTTCGGAACATTTTTAATTTCTATACCTGTTTTTCTGTTCTCTCGTTGCAAATCCTCAATCTTATCTTCAAGTATTATAATATAATCTTTGTCTTTTTTTGTTTGAAGTTCCAACCGCTCAATTTTTTGTTTCAGTTCTTCATTTTGCGCCGTGAGAAACTCCATTGAACTTTCTATATTATTATTTGTATTTTTAATCTCCACCAGGGTAGAGTGAATTTTATTAAAATCAACATGTTGTTCCGAGAACATTTGAGAAATCATCAATTTTATATCGTTTCTAAAATTTATAAATTCATGCTCCCAGTCGTGCTCTCTCACTCGCTTATTACGCTGAGAAATAAAATTTGGTGGCGTACGCTCCGTCTGCTCCGAAATATTTGACTCAGATAAAGATTTGTCAAATTTGTCCATCTCAAGTACCAGGAGCTAATAACGTAGTAAGAAGTGCTGCACTAGCGTCCACTGTTGCAAGGACACGCCCACTCGATGCAATCGCCAATGACGTGACTTTGACCTTGAGTCTTAAAAATGGCGTATACGCGCTTACGCTGATTCGGTGTGGTAAGAACAATAGAATTCACAGTACCTCGTGAGTGGTGGATATCGTGTGAGAGTACCAGGGCGGCAGTAGAAGCGAAGAGGTATAGTTGATTCCCAACAGTTATCTTGTTTAGCTCTTCACCGGTTATGCACTCCTATTTTTCGGTCTTGATTTATTTTCACAAATTTGGATTAATTAATTAAAAATAACTTATGCGCGGAGTCAGTAAACGAGTACACCTAACGGCGGTCCGAGGGGGAGAGGACCATAAAAGAGAAGAAAAGAAATAAATCCACAATCACTAATGAGCTCGCGATCCTAATCAGCCTTTTTAGGAGCTTCGTCATTATCTCCCCCAATGCTATTTGCTGGAACACCCAATCGTCTCGCCGGTACTAAAGCACCTCAGACAATTATCACGATAGTGGGCATTTTTAATTAAGAAAATCGGACAGCCATTGTCACCGAGGGACGTTCGTCAATGATTTCTTTGATATTCTTTGTTTTGGCCCCCATTGACGAACTTTTCTCTGTTTCGCGTTAAGAGATGAAGGCGGCTTTAACAAAAGCTCGCCATTTTGTTTTAATCGTCGTTTTTGAAACGCAGATTGCAAACGCACTCCTTGTAATTCTTTGTCAAATTGTAATTTGACTTTTTAAGCGTTGGTAGGATATTAAATATCGATCACGGAAATATGAATTAATGTAAGGGACAATATACCGAAAATGAGTTATATACACCGTTGGATTCGGAATTTTACGCTCCATCGAATGGTATACTTGAAATGTTGATATCTTGAAAAAAAATCATTTTTTTGTCCCTTACAGTACACATTTTGAGAGGTCCTAAACAAATCTTTACGACAAATTTTGACGTATCATACACTTGTACAAAATGTCATTTTTAGTTTTAAGGTATGTCTCATAAAAAGTTATATATGGCCTTTACCCTAACCACGTTTTCGTTTTTCTAAACCTAATCAGCCTTACGTTACTTTATGATTTATGTATTTGGCAATGATGTCCCTTACATTAATATGCCAGCGTGTGTAATAATTTACGTGTTTCTTACATTACTTTAATAGAATATGAATTCATTTTATTTTTCTAATACTACAATATAACTAGTAGAGAGCAAAACAGAAAACTAGAGCCCGTCCCCGCCTGCTCCGCCCGCTGCATGCTTCGTGTATCGTAGGTAAACATTAATCGATTATGGAAATATAAATTAATGTAAGGGACAAAGGTCTACTTTTCAGGAGGAGCAAAAAACAAATTTTATTTATAACAATTGCTTGTATTTTTTTAACTTTTTATTCTACTAATTTGATGCCTATAGCAAAGTTGCTTAGGTTTAAGAGCTCTATTAAGCTATGCAAGCAAAACTAAGATTATCTTTATGGATTTCAAAATAGCATGTCTCTTATATAAAAAATAAATTTAAATGCGTTGTATACCTTAATAAAAATAATATTAGTAATTTTAGAAGTAACTGGTTTACTGGTTTAGTACTAGTTATTGCTGTATCTTAATTAAATACTATAATAAAATTGTACTTTCAAAAGCAATTAATCATTAAAAGTATTTATTTTTATTCTGCGTTTAACAATAATTAGTCTCAATATTAACAATGATGGCACATTATAGGAAAAATCATTTTTGAATGATAATCAACTGTTTATATAACCAAAAAAATATATTCCAAAATTTCAAGTTCAATAGATTTTTTAAAGTAATTATGGTTATTAAATTATAATTACAAAAACAATTCAATTTGAAATTTTAGTATTATAGCAATTTAATATAAAGAACTCAGTAAGATAATAACGATGTTCACACTATTAATTTATACTTAACCGTATTAATTAAGGGCCGATTGTTGCAAGGTCAGGTAAAATTTAATCGTAGAGTAAACTTTATAATGTAATACAAACGATTGTTAAATATGTCACGTCAATTATCAAGGCATTTAACGATGGTTAGAGCTTACTCAACGACTAAATTTTATCTGACTTAGGTAAAATTTGCCTAAAGCGAAAATACTACAACCTAATTGTTAACTGCAGCAGTTTGCATTATCAACAATCCAACGAAACATTATAAACAACATAACAACGTTATCAAATATCCAAAAAAGCTCAAACAGGTTAAGTGGAGGAAATTATTCCCTACTAGAGTCTTCGTCTTAGTCTTATTTAAAGTGTCTTTAATTTTATTTTTATAAGGAATACTTAAGTAATCCTTCTGATATGTTTTAGGTATAATACCCTTTTCAAAAAGTTTTATTAAATCATTAAACTTGATGACGAAGACTCTAGAAGGGAATAAGTTCCTCCACTTATTAAATTTTTATGATTTTCATTCTTATTTTTAATCGCATCGCGACCTGTTTCTCTTCCTCCTCTTTTTTTGAATTGTAGATAACGTTTTCATGTTGTTTATAATGTTTCGTTGGATTGTTGATAATGCAAACTGCTGCAGTTAACAATTAGGTTGTAGTATTTTCGCTTTAGGCAAATTTTTCCTAAGTCAGATAAAATTTAGTCGTTGAGTAAGCTCTAACCATCGTTCAATGCCTTGATATTTGACGTGACATTTAAAAATCGTTCGTATTACATTATAAATTTTACCCTACGATTAAATTTTACCTGACTTTGGAACAATCGGCTCTTAATTAATATGGTTAAGTATAAATTAGTAGTGTGTATATTGTTATTATCTTGCTTAAGTTCTTTATATTAAATTGCTATAATACTCAAATTTCAAATAGAATTGATTTTTTAATTATAATTTAATAACCATAATTACTCGAAAAAATCTATTGAACTTGAAATTTTGGAAACTATTTTTTTAGTTATATAAACAGTTGATTATCATTCAAAAATGTTTTTCCTATAATCTGCCATCATTGTTAACATTGAGACTGATTATGTTTAACGCTGAATAAAAATAAATACTTTAAATGATCAATTTTTGTATCATTTTATGTATTCACAATAATAGCAATTTTTTTTTATCTAAATTAAATCAAGTTAACCAATTTGCTTTTGAAAGTAAAATTTTATTATAGTATTTAGTTAGGATACAGCAATAATTAAACCCAAAAGGGTACCTTACTTTCAAAAATACTAATATAATTTTTGTAAATATGACTGTTACATTACTGCGGAGTATTTTTGTGTTAAATGCAATTAAGGTAAAGAACGCATCTACATTTATTTTTAATGTAAGAGACATGCTATTTCGGAATCCATAAAGATAATCTTAATTTTGCTTGCATAGCTTTATAGAGCTCTCAAACCTAAGCAACTTTGCCATAGGCATCAAGTAAGTAGAATAAAAAGTGAAAAAAATACAAGCAATTATTATAAATAAAATTTGTTTTTTGCTCCTCCTGAAAAGTAGACCTTTGTCCCTTACATTAATTCATATTTCCGTGATCGATATATATTTATTAGAATATGAATATCAAATTCTTGGAATAACTCAATGTGATATAGAGCTTATTATTCTTTACAGGGTTGAAAATGAAAATAACATTTTATTAAGTATTTTTAAAAGGATATTCATTCTTTTTTGAATGTTCATTCCACTTTATAATACCGTGTTCATGCAATGATCACAAAAATGTAGGATTCATCTCAAAATAAAATAGGTTACAACTACCAATGCGATTAATTTAACAATGTACAACAAAAGTGACCAACTTCAGAACGCTTGCAGTACAAAACGAAGTGTTTTAATCTGTAAAATTACTCCCCTAACTAAAGTTGACACTCCTACTGCTAATCTTAAAGACTTAAAGGCCGTTTTTGTCTAAGAAGTAGGAGAAGACTGTTCACCATCAACTGAATGACTTTGTTACGGATAATAATTTATTGCCACTACACCAATCAGCCTTTCTATTGTCTAATTTCAAAATCTATCGCAATCGCTTTCAGGATGAAACATTGATGCTTCTTTTTGGCACAAATAAAAACTTACCAAAGAAATGCAGCAATGTGTCGGATCCAACTGTCAAATGAAAGCGATTGCGATAGATTTTTAAATTAGACAATTAGTCCCCAGGTTTTCGTAAGGGTATGGGTACTGAATCCGCGCTGCTGGATGTGGTGGATAGCATTCTTGTAGGGCAAGATGCTGGAAACAGCACTTGTTCGGCGCTTCTTGGCTTTTCCCGCGCTTTTGATGGTATTAGTGTTCCGTTGCTTCTTTCGGCGACCTTGCTTTTGACGACCTCCGTGGTCAAGTGGTTTGTACGCCGGTTTTCAAGGCGTCGCCATCTCTGAGGTCCCGAGTTCGATCCCCGGCTGGGTTAATTTAGAAAACTAAATTTTCTATATTGGCTCAGGTCTGGTCACATACACTGCTCCGATTCCAAAGTAAATAGCTAAAGCACTTGTTCACGGAAATCAGAGACAACGGTGATATCACAAACACCCAGACCTGAGCCAATATAGAAAAGTTCGTTTTCTAAATTGACCCAACCGGGGATCGAACCCGGGACCTCAGAGATGGCGACACCTTGAAAACCGGTGTCCAAAGCCACTCGACCACGGAGATCGTTTATGTTAGGTTAGGTATCGTAACAATTTTATTTATTTATATTGGCCCCTTGGTGTGTTGTAGATAGCTGCGAGTTTGCAGAAATTGATATTATTGCTTAAGCTTGTCACTTATATTCTAATGTAATTAACGAATTTAATTTCTTATATATAATTTTGTTGTAACTACTGCTTATTTTATTCACTGTGCCATATGTATTCCACGAGAATTTTATATTCATATATTACTTATAATGCGTGTATATAATATATATGTATTTAAGTACAATCAGGGGCACAGCTGAAATTCAATGTCTGGTTCCTTGGAACTATTAACACTGAGCTGAGTTCCTTTTCAGACTGCCGCTGATGCACACTCCGGTACAGTACTATTTATCTTAGTCAATGTCTTAGTTTCAAGTTTTCTCTTTTTTTGTAATGCCTCAAATGTTTTTTGTTGTTGTTGTGTGTTGTAGTGGTTTCTGAATAAATCATTATCTATCTATCTATCTAAAAATGTTTTTTGTCATACATGCTCGAGGGAAGTTGCGGCGGATCTCAGTCTTTTGTTAATTTAATCGCATTGAAACACAGCAACATTTTCAATTTTACAAATTACCTATTTCAGTTCGTAATTATTTTTTTTTATGACAATATCACATACATTGCTCCGATTCCAAAGTAAGTACCTAAAGCACCTGTGTTATGGAAAATCAGAGACAACGGTGGTATCACAAACACCTAGACTTGTGCCAATATAGAAAAAAATCGTTTTCTAAAATGACCCAACCGGGGATCGAACCCGGGATCTCAGAGATGGCGACACCTTGAAAACCGGTGTACAAAGCCACTCGACCACGGAGGTCGTCGGACTAAGTGTAAGAGAGGAGTAACAGTTTAACGGAAATGTTGGAGAAAATAAGGCAGATGGGTTATTCCATATAGAAGAAAGCATCAACAAGAGCAAAAACGATAAAAATATTGTTTCGAAACACATAGTTATGGGCGATCAACGCTCCTATACCTACAATCATGTTGGGTCCACCTGATTGTAAGCAATCAACGTGCATTACATATAAGGTAATCATAATTAAGAAACCCAGAGATTTCACTTGTATTGTATGACGATATTGACAATCAGAGACTGAATTTGCATTCAAAACAAAACTGTTTGCCTTTAATAAGTTTGTTTCGATAACACGGCAAATCCGCTAAGTACCAGCAACAGTTGTTGAAAAAACTAACAAAAGCCGACCAGAAATGGGAATTAAACCAGCCCGGTGTCGCAGCGAGAGCGCGAAATTGGAAAATTCCCGAAGTGTCCGTACTCCCATTGATTGTGCGACAATGCCTGCAGTTGAGAGCGTACTAATCTTTTCATTAAAAAGCGATTATTCGCTGCACGGACCGTTGCACTAATAGGAATAAAGAAGGGCCAAATTACGCTGGCACGCTTTTTCCACCTTATTTCTATGGGATAGAGGCGTTATTTAAATAGCTTTAGTGAGACATAAGTTTGTTGAAAGGAGGCCCTGTGCAATATTCCACGTCGGCAACCCTGACGGTGCGCGATGACAATTCAATTTGAATTCTGTTGCCTCCTAGATGTTATTAAAAAAAGTTTTTTGTTCGACGAAATGTGTCTCCGGTGCCAATGAACAGATGGCGCTATAATTAAATTGGGGGTGGTCAGTTCTCGCTCCGGCGGATTCCCGAATTGATTTCATTAAAATGTGGTTTTTGTTTTGATGATAATATTAAAAGCCCATTTCAGCTTTGTTAATAATGACGTGTTAAATGACAACTGGCATAATGATAGGTGCAATGTAGGTTCCGAATTCAATTCCGGGTCGAATGTCAATCATTTGTAATTTCCAATTTGATCATGTACAGTTAGCATATTAAGTATTTGTATTAAGTCCGTCATACTGTCGCCCTTAACAGTAACAGCTATCAATATTTAATGACAAAATTGAATTTTCACATTAAGAATTCAGCGTTATGAACTGATTCTCTGATTCTGCAACCACCAAAAACTGTCACAGCGATAAGAATCTGCGTTCAACTTAATAATATTTTTAAAGAAATAAGCAATGAAAAACAGTTTTGTGAAATTCCCCCCTACTCATTCACAACATATTTCACGGGCCAACAATAAACGCAGCGTTATTGTCGCCTTGTCGCGTAAAATTGACAAATAATTGCCGACTCAACGACACGAACGTATTTCGGGGAGGTGAAGTGGTAGAGGGGAGCACGGCCGATTTAGTTAGACTATCGGTTAAAGGCGATTATTAAAACAGAAGGTATGAATATATCTTTAGAGGAAAAGCGTACAACAGAGCTAGCAAGAAGAGGAGAATAATTTTACGTTTCTAATAATTTTCAAGATACCCCGATGGCCCGATTACTATAATTTTGTTTATAAAACAAAAACTTTAACGTTACGTATCTATGTTGTTATTTAACCGACGAAACGTGTATCAGAGGTGAGAGTATTTTCGATTTATCGATTTGTCAACATTTTCAAGATATTCCAATGGCCCGATAGCGCTAATTTTTTAACGATACAACCAAAACGGAACCGTGGATATTTAAGTTCTGTTAACCGTTGAATTTTGACGTAGTATTTTTAACTAATAATCCCCATAGTTCCAATGATTTTATCAAAACATCGTTATTACAAAATCGCAATGACAGCCTTTCAGCCCATGGTGTCGAAAAGGGTTTCATCCTAGACTAAACGTCACAAGATCATAGTAAAACCATTTACCATAAAAGTAATATATAACAAGAAAAAAATTTAAACATTCGCACCGTTTATAAAATATGACGCAAGACCAATTTTAATGATTGCCCCTGTCAGAGTTCATCACGATTAAAATGGAGGACACACAAAAAACCTGTAAACAAGAAAACAACAGGAAAATGTCGTTGTAAGCCCTCAATTTGTTAAGCTTTTCCCGCTTCAAAAAATAAAAAACACCTGTACAGAATAGGTAATGACGCCTAACACTGAAGTCTGTGTTAACTAAAATAAATATTGAATAATATGATATGTCTTATCCTGAAGTTAGGATTATGTTAACAGCATGACGTGAACATCACAGTAGTGTTATTAAAATCAATAGATCTTGAGATCATTAAAAGTTGTGCACTAAGGAGGTTGTCTATGTGCTGGACACCACACCACCGTTGCTACTGACTGGATGCAGTCTTTATTTGAATAAGGTATATTTAATACTAAATAATATACTAGAAAAATAGGACTCGCACCAGATCATGTTCTCGGACGGGAATCGAACCCGCGACCTTTGGATATCCGGTCCAATGCTCTGACCGCTGAGCTAGCGAGTCACCGGTGAGAACGTCGAATTTATTCTAGTATATCAACTCTTACGCTGCAAGCCAGCGCCATCTCACCAATGTAGAAGGAATTAACCTCGACGTTCAACTGAACATCTTTCCAGATATTTTTAAACAGTTGATTAAGATGAGAAAGCTATATAACTATTTGAAATTTTTGAGATTTAAGTATTATATAAAAATAGCATTGTGAATGCTTAAATCTCAAAAATTTCAAATAAGGTATATTTCTTTAAAAAATAAGAAATTATTTTTTTGATAAAAACAAGACGTGTGAGGATCATGGACGGTTGCTTATCTTGCTATTGAAATTCACAAATGTAAAAAATACTGGAAAATATTAAACCAATGATTTAAAAACAAAATTTGACATTATTTTTTGCGTCTCCACGTCGTACAGTAAGTACATTCGAATAATGACAGCTGCCCTCAATGGCTGAAATTCTATTAATTCGCTAACTTAAAGCATAAAAATAAGCAATTCGATAAATAATAAATTAATAATTGACAACAACACATACATTGCTCCGATTCCAAAGTAAGTAGCTAAAGCACTTGTGTTGTGGAAGAGACAACAGTGGTGTCAAACTGACAAGATGATCGAGTCACATGTCGCAAGCTTATGTTTATCACAGATATTGTTGTATTGTATCCATACAATACAACAATATCTGTGTTGATAATAGCCTACGACACGTAGAGTTTATGACTTATTTTTAATTTATAAGTTAGCAAACGAATAGAAAATTGTACATTTAAGTAGAGGGCAGGTTTAAAATATGATGTTTTTTTTGCCAAGCTGATTGACAGACGTAAAAACAACGTAACAAAATGACTATTATCCAATCCACTACAAATTCATCAACACCGAACTCCTCAAAAGATATTCCAACCATAGTATTAGAATTTACTGCCCTCTCAAGTGACTTATTAACAAAGGGTCCAAAACTAACCGCGAAGCAGTTGTAGCAAATAAATCATAGAAAGTAGGACCAGCGTAGGTTGGCCTCTGAGTTCGTACTGCGGAGGGGATGGGAGGGTGCGAGCTAGTGGTTGGGGCAGGGCTGTCGCAGGACAGGTGGTGGAGTCATGAGTTATCCTTGCACTGATTTCAGAAACATTTTTCTTTTTTACAGCATGAAATGATAAAAGTGAATTTGGTGTATTTTTACCTACGAGAATTGCTTAAGTGGTGTGTTTGTTCATTTTTGGAAACATGTTTTTCTTTTTTGTTTCATATTTTGAAAACTGGTTAGTTTAAAGCTGGTTAGTCTGAGTTGTCCAGTTTATTAATTTTTTGTTTTGTTATTTGAAATATAATAATAGCATAACAAACCGACTATCCTCCTTTAAATTAAATACAGTTTTAAAATTAAAAGTCATACTTTTAAAATTCAAAGTGAATAAAACCTTTACATAGAAATTTATTCAAATACTTTCATGCATTAATCATGATACACGCACATGCGCTCTGACAGCTCCGATTCTTGTTCTTTCACGTTTTATTTTCCTGCAAATGGCAACCCTATCTAAGCTACAGAAGTGGTTACAGTCGCACACCTCGGTTATTACTCGGAGTGCTCTCACCGACCTCTTGTTTGCCGGAATGTCCCGGGTTCGATCTTGACGACTGACGAGTGTGCTCTCGTCAAATTGTCGGGTATACTTCCTGATTTATTGCTTTTATCAGTTTTGCGATATTAGGAGTTACGGGGAAGTTGTTAAAGATTGTTGTCGATTTTTGTTTGTACATAACGCAATATGTGGTATATACATTTTATTAGATATCGAAAATAACTTGTTTTATATGGGCTTCTTTCAAAAAATTAACCTCAAGGATGACAAATATCCTCATCCGATTTTAAGCAGGACTTTAGTTGATAATATTATGCATTTTGAAATTACAGTACAATAGCGGGCTTTTGATTTAAGTGAATAATTATATAATTTCTTGGAGAATTTGGTACATTAGGTATAAAGCAAGACGGATAAATCCAAATTAGTGGACATTATTGACGACCTCCGTGGTCGAGTCGCTTTGTACACCAGTTTTCAAGGTGACGCCATCTCTGAGGTCCCGGGTTCGATCCCCGGTTGGATCCCCGGTTGAGTCAATTTAGAAAACTAACTTTTTTATATTGGCTCAGGTCTGGGTGTTTGTGATACCACCGTTGTCTCTGTTTTCCACAACACAAGTGCTTTAGCTACTTACTTTGGAATCGGAGCAATGTATGTGATGTTGTCAAATATTTATTTATTAATACTCATACAGAAACTATTTAAGTTCATTATTATAATAAACTATACTACTCTTCCGTGACTATGGCGTATGCAACTGCGCCGAAATATCGGAGCCTCAAAAATAAAAATAAACAGTTACATGGTGTAAATCCCGACATATTCTAATAACGTCAATAGCCATGGAAATTTAATACAATATAATCTAATTTCATAGCTTGTTCTTATATTATATTATTAACCGACTTCAAAAAATGGAGGATGTTTGTCTGTTTATTTGTTTTTTTTTTTATGTATATCCACCGATTACTCAAAAACGGCTGTACCGATTGACATGATTCAAACGTTACTTTATCAGGTTTGTTCTCAAGTTGGTCCCATTTTTTTAAATCGGTTCAGTAGTTTTCGATTAATCCTGAAAATACTGTAATTTTTTAGGTAACCTTTTGTTCATTAAATTATTAGTGTCCTAGCAGTATTTAAATATCTGTTTTACAATATCAACTAAAAAAACAGCTTAATTGGTGCTAACTAATTAGGTTTCTTTACAAAACGGTTTTCCAAGGTGTATCACTTAAATCGAACTGGTGACTTGGTCAAACAAGTTTGGGGATTAGTTGTATAATGGACAAGCAGTTTGCATTGCATCGGGCAGGTCTCAATACTGACTTCCCAACTAAAATTGGGAGATTAGAGTCCAAGTCAGGAGATCTATGGTTTTTCGACATCAGCGACGACCTCCGTGGTCGAGTGGCTTTGTACACCGGTTTTCAAGGTTTCACCGTTGTCTCTGATTTCCATAACACAAGTGCTTTAGCTACTTACTTTGGAATCGGAGAAATGTATGTGATGTTGTCAAAATATTTATATTTGTTTATAGTAAAGTGGAATCTTTACAACACAGTTTGAGAGAAAAATACGGTGATTGGGACAGCGGCATTATGAGGAAAAACAGCCCGAGAATCATTAAACTATTACTATTTATTTGGGCGAAAAACCATATGATTAGACGAGGTTTTAGTAAAATCAGCCCATATATTTTGCAGGCTGGGGTAAAATTTAATATGAACATACTTAAGTTTATTTAAAATATTATAAATTAATGGACGTAAGAAGTTACGTAAAAAGGTAAATACCCCACCGAAAGTGGCGCCCTCAGAGGTTTTAGTTTAATAAGTTGTTAATATAAAAAAAATTAGTTATACTTAATGTGACATTTTTAAAATTCATAGACTAGTACTTTTAGAAGCTATATTCCCTCGTAGTAATTGTAAAAATGGATAGCAAAAGTGTCAAAAACAGCCACATTTAGCAGTTTTGCTATCTTATTCTATTGAAATTATGGTTCGTTATAAAAATATTCACCGCGGCGTCACTTTCGGTCTGGGAACCACCTTAATTGAAAATCATCATCAGTCCAATACTGACTGTGATTTTGGTGTTCCAAAAGAATATAAAAAACAAATTTTATTTATCAGCCGTAACTCTGACTCAATGAACTATCATATTATTATCAAATAAATTTTGTTTTTTTTCTACACAGCAAAAGATCAGGGGCTGATTACGTAACTCTGTTGCTAATAATTCTCGATTGAAATCGATTGAAACCGCAGTTACTTTGCTGCTTTAAGTAAGATAGTTGTCACATTGGTTCTTACTAAAGCAGCAATGTAACTGCGATTACTGTCAGAGTTGATTGCAACAAAGTAACATAATCAGGGGGCTAAACTCTTAATTCTAAATTAGCTGAGAAGTTAATAACCACCCTATACGACCACCCACCATAAACGCTTAATTTTCACCCACTGAACCCTATCACAAGTATTAAATTACGCGTCCTAAAGTGAGAAGCAACTTGACTTGAAGTCACCTGAAGTTCGACTAAGTTACAGGGCACAGTTAACTTAACTACCTTAAGTTGCCGTTGGTCACTGATCCAAGTTGGTAAGTACTGCTTGGTTATTATGCAGCATGTTTCCTGTATTAATTAGCAAGTTTAGGACGAACGCTTGCTATTATCTTACTAATAGTATAAATGTAAAAAAGTTTGTATGTTACTACTCATAACGTAAACCAAACAGTCATGACAATTGACAAATTGTCACGTTAGTAAATAGGGCTCTGGTTTCAATACGGCTGCAAAGTTACCTATTTGCAAAGTTGTTCCTCTAAAGTGAATTTGTCACTAACGTTATTTCTCTTTTGCCTACGCTTCTATGTGTTATACTACACTAGACAGGCTGTACAGTACCGAAAAATTGCTCATTAAGTTACAGTGCATGCACCGCAACTCCTTTAGCCTATAGAAGGTTGGTTGTGACACAATTTTGATTTTAAACAGCTCGTCTATGTAATTGAAGTCATTGTAAAGATACAAATACACAAATAAGAATAATTAGGAAAGGTTGCTAATTGATGTACAGCTAAACATAATACCACAGATAATTCTTAAACCTTTCATAGATACAAAAATAATAAAGACCCATGACTAACTGCCAAATAAAACAACTCATCAAGAGACCTTTGACCACAAAGCAAACAAGGCTTTATTAAAAAAGTCTACATATTAAAAAAGAAAAACCCCGTATCAACATGTTCATCGCACATTAAACCTTTGCTAAAAGTTGACAGATTAAAAAAACACGACGTATCTCCGTTTTCATTAATCTGTAGATTCGCATGATAATTTTTGTGGACAAAAACCTCATCAACGGAACCACAAAACATTTGAGGTCAATTCCCATTGTTGATCTGTCGTTTGGTACCTCCTCATATGCTAGGGCTTTGTAGCTTTATAATATTAATATTTAATGATTAAAAAACAGCTTTGTTTAAATACTCTTGTAAAGTGGTACGACTTTCATGGTGAAAATGATGATTATCAATTCATTAAAGTTTTTTAGATGCAATAATCTCAAATCCCTTTATTTATACACTCTTAAATTGTATAGCGAAAACACAGGGACTATGGAAATAATAACAATACCGCATCCACAAGAATTTAAATAAGTAACTAAATATTAAATAAAATCTAAAAACAATATCTTTGGATAATATACGCCATCCCAAAATATATTTCCCGTTATATCTCACTAAATCGTTAAATCCTTGTCAGCATTAATATCAGGGGAAACCTGTCAATAAACGTCAAAACAAAGCAAAGGAACGGTGTAACTTTTATTTACGTTCGATAGTGACAACCCTAACGATTTTTCAGATTCCCAACAACTATTGTTCGCTGAACACAGTTATGTTTGCGGTCACATAGCTCTTATCTTTATTGACATAAAGGAGATATTTATATGTTGACATGTGCATTGTTGTTTGACCGTCGTCAAGCTCTGAAAGCGACGGAAAAAGCTTTTGATTGCAATGCTAACTGTTGTGAAGGATTGTTTGTGACAGTTTTATTTTGCTTGGCCGTGATTAACAGTGGTTTTTAGAGATGGACAGAAAATTTGACCTAAAAAATATTGCGATTTCTAGGATGAATTTCACACCAATTATTTTCAACTTTGTTGCAGTTGGATGGTGGTTTCGTTTTTCAATTTATGAATTTTCTATAACTCCGTTCAGTTAAACGAGAGATTTAATGTAAACAATCTTTACGTATCTTTTTATCTTAGGAAATAAGTCAACTAACTATTTCAAATATTTAGTTATTATTTATTTTATTATTTTATTTATTACCATATTAAATAAATAATTGAAATAGTTTTAGATACTTTCGACGTTTATTGAAATTGAAATAAAATTTTACATGTCTTTAAATAATCATGTTTGCAGTGTTAGTTACTACCGCAGTTATATCTCCTTTTTTGGATTATAAGCTGTTTTTATACGAAACAGCAAATAAGTTTAAAGCAGACTATATTTTCTACTGCATTTCGTGGCAACCCTTAATTAAGGTGACGTTATTCCTAGATTAAGGCGATTAGGGCCCTCATAGTGGCCACTTTTTGCTCTTTTGCCTACTATTACTACAACGAACTTTATTAAATCGTCAATTCTTTTACCTGACAAGAAAAATAGGCGCAAAAAACTTATCAGCTTTATCAGAAGGAATGATATTTACAAATATGTATATCGTTTCCAGACATTACATTCCTACATTTGATTGACATACATGCTGATTCATTCGCCAAACTCAAGTCAATTTTAAGTCGAACCTGGCTTGGCAAATGATACCTATGCCAACTTCACTTTGTGTCAGTCTTAATATTTAGGTTATAGTTATAGTATAGAAAACAGCTGTAAATTCCTTTTACTTTTGCATGTGGTGTTCGCCTTCAAAGATTGTTACATTTAGCAAAATAAGTAGCTATTAAGTTTTTGATGTTAATTATAGTGTAAGCAATCACTGGTGAACCTAAATAAATAAAATAAAATAAAATACATGTTACAATTAACATAGATTCATAAATAAATAACATTATTTAACTATAGAACCTTAGCTTCAATCGGTACGTGTGAATTTTCGATACATTATGTACCACTGTGAGGGCACTTATCGCCTTAATTTACAACTGTATTTTAGATCATTGTATTTAGTGTTTTTCTTTGTTGGTTGTCCTTAAATAAGTGAAATAGAATTGATTTAGCTGTTTAAAGGCAACAAAATCACTATCATATCGTGTAGATTAAATTATCAATTGATTTTAAAATCTAGGCTAATGATTTAAAATTGAAAATCACTTATAGACATTCCAAAGTAGCTCCGTAGACTTTACAAAGAAAAGTTTCCACAACTTTCATGTCCAATCCAATCAAATCACAATCCCGAGTCGTGTAAGGACTCATTAAGAGTTTGCCTGATACGTATTTTTAATGGCCGAATTATAATCTGGCTAACAAAATGGCGGCAATTTGAATACATTACTTGGTGTTTCGGCACCGACTGAAATTATATGACGCCCGGACCTTTAATATTGGTATGCGGTAATTTACGGTAACATAATTTTATGGACACGCTATAGGGTTAAATTGTAGGGTTTATGGCCATTAGATGTTATGTTTACTGTTGTGTTTTGGGCAGTTATACCTAGGTAATAAATAAGAAAGAAATGAAAGAGTGCCTAACGACGTTGAACTTTAACCGAGTGTTACAATACAATAGTATAAAAAAGCTTTTTTATTTCACTCGGTTTTAGTATTCTAAATAATTTAGTATTCTAAATAATATACTAGAAAAAATACGACCAGCACCAGATCATATTCTCGGACGGGAATCGAACCCGCAACCTTAAATATTTGTTTTATTTTAATTTAATTATTTATTTTTAAAGTGAATGTATAACAAAATATTTTGTTAATATTTCAAGCGTCTACCTGTTGCCGTTATCAATATCGAGCAAAAAGGAGCAAAAAGATTACATTCTTATCTAACAGGCAAAATGTGAGATATTCTTTTATTTAATAACAGTTTCTTTTAAAAACTTAAGTATAGGATTTCATGATGATCGGTTTAGTAGTTAAGACATGAAAGCGTAACAAACAAACAAACAAACTTACGCTTTTCTAGTATTAGTAAGGATAATTATGTGATTAACTCTACTTATACTATATCGTGTTAATAAAAAAAAATATTGTAAACGTTCCTTTATCTTGAGAAAAAGTTCATACGAATAAGCTAATTGTACCGAATTCCCAATAAGGCAGTAAGTGCGTTTTCTTGAAGTCGTTCAAACACCGGCTTCATATAAATGTAAATGCACGACGGGTCACCCCGCCAGCATCACAATGCGCTTTGATTCCACACCGCGGGTGATGCAGGGAATTTTTGCGATTTTAGGGTCCCTCATGCTTTTTATGAAAGGTATTTTTCCAAAGACGAAAGTCTTAAATCATGCAAATAATAATAATGTTTAAAAATTACTTTTATTTGAAAGAACCTGCTTGATCTTAACTTCAATGTGTGATCCTCAGAAAATAGAAAATACTATACTGTCTTTTCGAAAAGTACTTTTCTTTGACGGTAGAGTGGTTCGCACGCTGGTTTTCAAGGTGTCGCCATCTCTGAGGGCCCGGGTTCGATCCCCGGCTGGGTCAATTTAAAAAACGAACTTTTCTATATTGGCTCAGGTCTGGGTTTGTGTTACCACCATTGTCTCTGATTTCCATAACACACGTGCTTTAGCTAGTTACTTTGGAATCGAAACAATGTATGTGATGTTGTCAAATATTTATTCCTATATGTACCTATGTTTAGAATAGTTGTAATAGTGTGATGTAAAATTATTTCAATAAATATTTATTTATTTAAATTATTTCAATAAATATTTACTTATTTATTTATTATAAGGTAGACGATTATCTGAAAGACCGAAATGAGTGAAAATGATGCAACACAATGCAAGACTTGCTAGTATAAGTACTTTGTTGTTAATAATCTGTTGCATTGTATTTGGTAACGATATATTTAAGTTTGTAAATATCGTTACTTATTTCTGTTAAAGCTGATACGTTTCTTGCGCCCGTTCTTCTTGTCAGTTAAAAAAGTCTGGAACGGGTAGTTGGAAAATATAGACGATTCAAAAGCGCTTAATTACGAAGTTTATTTGAATAAAAATATAGACACATAAAGAACCATAATCGATTTCCGATTTCCGTCCGAGAACATGATCTGGTGCGAGTCGTATTTTTTCTGGTATATTATTTAGTGTTATATAAAAATAGCACTGTGAATGCTAAAATCTCGAATTTTAAAAAAGAACCATATTTTGTATAAAAAGGTACAGAACCTTCATTTCCAAAATACATTTCGCAATTTGAAAAGAAGAAAACCAAGTTTCTATTTGACATTAGAACACCATCCTTTTCGCTCAGCATGACCCCGACATACTTTATCTTTGCCACTCATCAATCTTTTTAGATTTCGTCGAATCATAGCCCTTATTGCACCGATGTGAGGTATTTCAATGACTTTAAAGGGGGACTTCCAGATCTATTCAATTTAATAGCTTCACTTAATAGTATTGGGAAAAGAAACTATTTTATTTACT
Source organism: Catoptria pinella (assembly GCA_963556745.1). Classification (NCBI taxonomy): domain Eukaryota; kingdom Metazoa; phylum Arthropoda; class Insecta; order Lepidoptera; family Crambidae; genus Catoptria; species Catoptria pinella. The sequence goes on along the minus strand of OY750772.1, from coordinate 12,238,308 downwards.
AAGATAAGATCTATAAGATTCCATCACAGGACATTATTTTTCTCAATAGAACCAATCATGTTCCCTTTAGAACCCAATCTAACCCTTGACAACGTGGATATTCTCATAACGTATATTATCATGTAAAAAATACCGTTTGCTTCAATGCGCTAGTAACTTTGAGTTTACCATTATGATGTGGACAAGAAAAATTGGGTCACTATAAAAAATCTTTATTAATATTATATCTCAGTTTCACCTCTTTTCAAATTATTAGATATTCTGATTCAGAAACTTAAGAGGACGCATCGGACATTTTGGTGGCAGGGATCTCGATTTTTCTCATCAATTACAAAACATATGAAAGTGATATTTAATAAACTGATTATTTATTTCATTGACTTCATTTTGTCAGTTGCAGAAACACGATTCGTTAACTTTTATAACAGAGAAAAAATATCAAAGTAACCTCTTTTAAAACATAGATTTTCATTTTACAGACAAACCTGACCGATTTAAGTCTTTAAATTTTCTTAGTCGATTAGTCTAAGCACACACTTTAAAATACCAGTTGGATTATTAAAAATATATTATCGATTTTTATAATCAATACTAATATTAACGAAAAAATCTGGTTTGGCGTTGCAAAACTGCTTGCCATGAGTAAGATAGTTAAGTGTAATTTACGAGAGTTTGAGCGAGACAGTCGATACGAAAATAGTTTTCGATGCGTTGGCTTAACAAAATTAATTTAAAAAAATATATATACTTAGTGTTGATTAGAAGAACCTCAGACATATTCTTTTGTAAAATAAAAGTATTACTTAACTCCCTATAAATCGTCACTCAGAGGGGACGGAATTCTCATTTCCTAACCCTCCTACTGCGTTAGTGGAAATAATTGTCCCCTGATCGAAATTACTAGTTTTTAGCACATAACAATTGCTTTGATGACGATCGGCAATTTATGGTCTTGCGGCCCACCCGCGTGGAAATGCACTATGATAATTATAATTCGTTAGATCGTCATTAAGGGTTATTGTGAGCAATTTAGAGTGTGTGCTTTGAATTTGTAATATTTTTGGTGGTTGAAATTGTGCAATTATCTACACTCAATACTTCTGAGGCCGCTGTCGTTTCTTCATAGAATAATTGGATTTGTATCATCAAAGATTACAAACGTTAAATTGACATTTAATTTTACAGATTTTTGTTAGTCAAACAGACGATTCCTAATGATATATAAGGGGCGCGATTATGCCTTATATGATAGTACATAATTTATTATGTACAGCGTATTATTTTATTAAAATCCTGACAATAAATCATTTAGTGTCACTATAGTGACTAAATAACGGATAGAATACATTAATAAGCTGTTGAACTAAACGGTTGTCAAGGATGGAGAATGTAAAATCTATTTTTCTTCTAAATGTCAATTTAGATAATGCAGTAGTACGTACCATGGGCAACAGCGTCGCTTTACCACCCCTAAGGTTAAAATTGCTTGCACGCCGCGCCGTCACAACATACGTTTAGTTCGTGTAGGGGCGATACGCGTGCACACGAATTTTGTTGCTAACTGGTAAAGCGTCGCTGTTGTCCATAGTACAACGCAACCAAATCCAGCCTAACTATACCACTTTACCAATTGTGACACTTCTTATCACGAATAAATTCCGTCTTTGAAGCTATTAACTACTTTCAGATCGTAAAGTCTACTATGATAATAAAGTAACTTACACAAACTTACTTAAAGCAATAAAAAGCAAGCATAAAAGTCTAAGAAACTAACGCGCCCAAGTTTGATCCCTGCAGCTGCAGCATCCCGTTAATTAACGCTCGGAGATGAGACTCTTCACGGCTGTTTGAGGGACAAATCGGATTATGGGGACAGGCGAGACGGGCGGGGCCAACGGGACATTCTTCGAAGAAATTTTAGTGTAAAAGTTGCTGTCAAAAAAGTTTTTTATAAGTCACGAGTCACTATTTAATGCACACTACCTTTGCATGAAAAAAAAAAACAAGTAATAAAAAAATTGAGCTGGTAAACGACATTGTAAAATTTAACTCTTTTTGATTAGAAAATGACAAAATTCCGAAGATTAACTTTATAAGATAAAGCCACAGTTTGCTCTTTAAAGAAAAAATAAAAGAATTTCAAGTACATTTTATTGTGATCGCAATAAACCATGTTACCAACGCAACCAAGCGCAAATAAGTTGTCATGTTAACGCGTAAGTATGTTGTCATGTCAATTAATTATAATATAACTTCAATATTAGTAAAAGATTTTGTAGTTAGTACAACAGTTTGATGGATTTCAAATGAAAATTGAATTGAATGAAAATATAAATTCAATAAATACCAAAAGGAACTCTTTCATTACAGGAAATATTTTAATTAAAGAATAATATTGAGAAGTTTAGTGAAAGCTTTTTGATAGACAAATCCGATTAAGGGATGGCGTTCGCGGTTGGATCTCTTTTGAATAGCAACTGACGGGAAAGTTAGCACTCAGACCAAAGTAATTTATGACTGAATGATCTTATTCATATGTTTTTTTTTTTAATACTGATTGACTATCTTTACAAAAAGTTAATTTCGTAAAAATTGTATTTATTTTTCAATTGCACTTTGGAACGACTAATCCAAATTTTGGTATTTTTTTTTTAAATTTAATCACGAGACAATAACTTTACAACATCCATTGGTTTATCGTATAGCCTAACGTATTGTTTATATAATAAGCTTCAAACAACTTAAATTAATAATTTAATACGAAACGAAATTGTCTGAACAACTAAAATACATGAATAATATAAATCAGTGCATTTACACCCTACAATCATACTTACAAACTATTTTATACCGTGTATTACACGTATTACACGGATTACACGTTTACCGTGTATACACAAATATTTCAAATAAACCATTTTATTCTTATTTCTCATTTACAGATCTTGCGACCACAGAAATGTAAGTTTCGTTCGTTTTCTGGCCGCGGTTAATTATGAGAAAATAATGAGGAGTCCCTTTCTGGTACAAATCGGATTATTTTCAAAGGCACAGGAGCTAGACGCAGACTTCTGTCTGCATCGCAATGTTTCATAGCTGATTTGTTGAGTTTTTTAAATAGTCGACCTCGACGGGAAAAGATTCCTGGATTTGTTTAGGAAAATGTTGGGAAATTCACTTGCGACTTTATTCCTTTTGTTCTTATTTCAATGAACAAAATAAAATTTAAGTTTCCTAACTATAAATTGAGTATCCTGAAAGTTGTTGGTATGTGAAGTATATTCAGATTGTTCATTATATAAATGTAATGACTTTATGAGGCCGTATAAGTTTTGCCGCTCTCTCGCTCGCATATTTCATGTTTTTTTTAAGTAGGTACTTAGTTACGCAGTTAGTAATCGCCAAATATGTATGTACCTACAGTCTAGCTGAATTGTCAATAATGTCTACATATTAATGAACTCGTCTACACCCCAAAAAATACTTCCGTATTTTTTAAAATTGTCTATAAATTATTGTCGATCAAAAAATATTTAATAAAGAAAATCGTTTCAAGTTAAAGCAAAAGCTTGTTTATTACAGAGGTAAATCCATAAAATATCAGCAGGTTTTATATAAAAGGGATCTGAGATAGCTTTGAGGAATCGCTGCGGACATTTCTTTTGTGCGGTGAGTGAGATATAAATCAGATTACCCCCTTGGTCGAGAAATTGCCTTTTATATCATTTGAAACATTATTAGTTTATTTATGTGCGTGTAACTTATGAAATGGCCCGATATCTATTGACCGGTGGAGTTGGGTATGATTTCGTTAAAGCAATTATATCCATAGGAAAAAGGAAGAGTGTATATTATTATACATATTAATAATATCCTGACTGATAAATAATTGCAAATTTCATACCAGCAGACAGCTCGGACCTAAATTTGGTATAATAGCTTTGATCGAAGCATAAAAGTTGATAGTAATTTTGTTGTAAGTATACGCTGAAAGAGATTTTTAATAACTCCCACGGAACATGGAATTCTATAGGGATGAAGTCGTGGGCAAAAACTGGTGAAATAAACATCTGACTATGGAACCTTATACGGCCCGCGTGGCCCGAAGCGCACTTGGTCGAACTTTTTTTTTTTTTTAGATAGCTTAAACTTTCGTAAACAAACCTATTTGTACATATTTTACCGACTTAACTGAAACAAGATTCATCTCTATCGATTTCGAGACATCTGAACCATAAAATGAACATCGCTAATATACCATCAGTACTGTCTAAGCAAATAAGTTAAAGTCAAAATGTCACAAATAAACAATGTATGTGGTGCCTAGGGAAATCTACAAGAGGCGAGACGTGAACAAAATTCATCTTGCTTAATATTCACCGAATGCACGTCTGTGCTCTAAGTATTGTGTCTAACATATTTGCATGATTTTATCTAAGCTTCAAAAGCGAACTTTCCAGAATTTCCGCTTATAATAACTTTATGTGCTAGCTCACTTTGTAACCATAAATAATTGTAACAAATATGTGTAAACTTAAAATATATTGATGATGTAGAGACCCCAGTTAGTCCAGCCGTGGGTTGCCGTGATGCCGTCGTCCGCCAGTCACCAAGTCGTTGCCGCAGGACCAAGTCGCATTTTCTGCTGATCGTGGACCTTGATTGCTTCTCCAATCTCGATCTTATGAGGGGTGGTATACCTTGTTGATGCTACAGAAGGTTGCTGCTGTCCAGTGTCGGTGGTCACCAATGTTGAGGCAGGATCTCTCCACCGTAAATTCAGCGAAAAGGGAAGTACTTCCGAGCTAGGTGTCTGTGCTCTGGGACCGCGGTCCAACTGTAAGATGTTGGAATTTGTATTTATGGGAAGTGCTTAGAAAACTTCGATATCGTGAGTCAGGTCTTCATACATTTTTGCCTCGATGTTAGCTAGTAGTGCGACGTCACGTCTGCGTAATGTATACATATTGTACTTTTCGCTGATCCTGCATTTCTTAAATATACGGTGAAGAGATCCTGCCTCAACAATGACAAAAATTGCTATCATTGGTGTAATCAATCGTCACTGGCCTTATTAATAAACGAAGAGTAAGTTCACACCTGGTCTATGACGTAACCTGATTTAACCAAAAATTTGTCTTAGCAATATTACTTCTTACGTTTGACCTATCTATTGATGTATGAAATATACAGGGAGAAAAAAGCAGCCCTTGACGAGCTTCTTGCCGGTTTTTCTCGTTACAAGGTCTCCCGCTTAGGGTTTGCGAACCGATGGCGTAGCTTCTTTGACATTCACAAGTGCTTGTAACAGCCTAGACTGAATAAACGAGTTTTGAATTTTGAATTTTGAATTTATCAAAGCGACATGCAAACTTTTTGGTTAAACTAGGTAGAAACTTGACCATGATCATCAGTCATTTTTAATGTCCCCACTGCTGGGGCACAGGCCTTCCTTATTGGTGGATGAGGATGATGGGCCATAACCCACCGCGCGGACCCAACGCGGATTGATAGGTGTTACCGACTGCAAATGCACCCGGCACCAACGGCTCAACATGCCTTCCGAAACACGGAGGAGCTCGAGATAATAATTTTTTTGGTCATCCATCCCGTGACCGACCCTTGCGAAAGTACCACTGGGCCATCGAGTTCCTAAACTAAACTAAATCTTCTTTTATTAATAAGGAGGTTTGAGGTTTATTCATATGTTTTTATTTTGAAATACTTAATTTACATTTCAAACCCCCGAATATTTTATGTGTACTATTTTGTACAAACATAACACTAAGGCACAGCAAATTAAAAAAAAAACATTTTAGGCCCAGGCTCATTATGCTGTGGGATACAAGTAAGTACGCTGCTGTAAATAAGTACGAATATCTTAGTACTCACGTACTTAATATATAAAAGAGCAAAATAGTATACTATTCTAGTTTCCAGAACAGAATAAAAAAGGGTACATTTTGTGGAGTTGGTCGCGCCAGGCGACAATCCGCGTCACTCAGCCGGCTTAATTGCGAGTGGGTAAAACAAACGAGGGACGCGGGGAGCGCTAGTGAGGAGTGCTTGGGGAAGATATACGGGCGGCTGAAACGCGCGGATTAACGCTGGAAGAAGAAGTCGAGGCTAAAGACCTGCTTCACAAGTTGCTATTGAACTCCGTGAGAGGCAACTTAATGGAGTGCGATCTAATCCTTACTAATAATATTATATGCGAAAGTAACTCTGTCTGTCTGTCTGTTACGTTTTCACGTTTGGACCGCTGAACTGATTTTGACGGGTACGATAATAAAAGGGACTTTAAAGAAGGACAGAGGCTTTTTATTCCATTGCTGGGCACGGGTCTCTACCCACACGAATAATCTGTAGTCCACGCGGGCGAGGGTGCGGGTAGAAAGCTAGTTTAAAATGAAACTAAAAGCTAATGTGAACTGAAGACTAAAACAGACATTACGAACAAACAGATACCTACGTAATTACTAAAACGAACCTTCCTCTAAAATACTTAATTTTTGAGCTTATTTGAATAAAAATGTCTTGACTAACAGAAACAGCAATCTCAACGGGTTTGTAAAGTACAAAACAGCATTTTGAACACCCGCGTTCAAACAAACGCCCGTGTGCCAACCCACAATGAAACATAGTACAAACATACATACTTCCGTGCATTATTTTTGACGTATACTTTTATCCGCACGATTCCGAGTCGGGAGGGCAATCAAAATTAAACTTTTCACATTCGTACTAGGGATGTTCCGTTAATTTCGGAATTTTATTTTAATACCAACCTTAATCATATTCGTCATTTCATGCATTCAGAAAAATAAACGGTCAATCTTATGTGTGTTTATTATTTTACATTTTCTGAATTAAATATTATGAAATTGCAATTATTTAAATATTTCTGTGAAACAACGTATTAGTAGTATAAAACAAAGTCCTCCGCCGCGTTTTTCTGTCTGTCTGTCGTTCTGTCTGCCTGTTCGCGATAAACTCAAAAACTACTGCACGATTTTAATGCGGTTTTCACCAATAGATAGTGTGACTCATGAAGAAGGTTTAAGTATAAAATTTGTCAAGGTTTAGTGTAAATTGGTTGAAATATAACAATTATTGTTGGAAGTGTTGGAAAAAGTCAAGCCGCCTGGGAGCTATCATCGAAAACGCTACCTAATCCCTTTGAGATATAACAAAACAATGTAAGTGGGATTATTCCTCTTTTATAGATCTACAAAAATGGCATATCTATCTTTTAGGAATAGCTTACTATACCCATTATTTCGTCTAAAAAATTGGTCACGTAAAATGCGGTAATTGAGAAGCTATTTAGACGGATACAGTATTAATCCTTATCAACTTAAATACGTTAATTATCTTAAGCATTTCATACACATTATTAAATCTAAAACACCATATAATTTGAATGAATATCTTAGGAGTTATCGCAAAAAATTAACGCGCGCGAAAAAAAATTCAAGCGCGTTTCTCACACCGATGGTGGGACTGGAACGGGACGGAAACAGACTATTGGAGTGAATGGAGGACGACTGGAAGGTATTTGCATTTCCTTTTGAGTGTTGTTGAAAGGTCGCAATTGGCAAAAAAAGGAAGGAACTGAAGCGAAGCAACGGCGTGTCGCTAGTAGTATAATTATATTGTACCTAAGTATTACAAAGTGATAGTTCTAATCTATTTAATAATACTGAATGGAACTTAGATAGATTCAGTTAAACAATAATCAAATAACTTACCTAAAGCTAAGCAAAGAAATAATAAATATTTGACAACATCACATACATTGCTCCGATTCCAAAGTAAGTAGCTAAAGCACTAGTGTTATGGAAATCAAGAGACAACGGTGGTATCACAAACACCCAGACCTGTGCCAATATAGAAAAGTTCGTTTTCTAAATTGACTCAACCGGGGATCTATCCCGGGACCTCAGAGATGGCGTTACCTTGAAAACCGGTGTACAAAGCCACTCGACCACGAAGGTCGTAAAAAAAACTAGTAAGGCTAGCAGTTTTGTGTTTATTAAAAAAAACAGAGAATACAATTAAAAATTAAAGTTTACAACGATATACAAGGCCAATATTTTCCAACAAGTTACATTTAAATTAAAAAGAAAAACGAAATTCCAAAACACAAATCACATTCTAAATTCGCCTGCAAACTCTCATTACCAACAGCGATACGATACGTCACGGCAGCCGCGTCGCACACGGATTTATTATAAAGCTAATTACGGGACTGAATCTGGGAATAATGACGTCCACACACGGCACGCGGGCCGGAACAATATGGCCGCCATATTTCGGATATTAGGCAGAGGGTGCATCCCTTACGATACCAATATACGCTAAATGGGCTTGAGGATTATTTTTGAGGCATATTAGGCAATATTGGTGGATAAACAAAGAACTATTAAAGGGCTACATTATTAATATACATGTGACAGAGTTATTTATCGTTCTAGGTGGTTTTAGGTATTTCTATTAAATATACAGAATTTGCTTACGTTAAATGTAAAACCGTAACAAGAAAAGATTTTTTTTTTATTATAGTACCTAATTACAATTTAAAAATATTAATGTACACCTGAATCTAATTGATTGTAAAAATATAAGCCAGTACCAAAAATGCGCACATTACCTGCCAGTATAATATTATACAAGGTGTTACAAAAATAACCCTAATGCCGAATATGGTATATAGGGACCAACAAACTGAACAACTTTTAGTGTGGGACCAACTCTGAAATCACAAAAAAAACAGCTGTTTCATACAAAAATTAAAATCGAAAATATCAAAATGTATGAAACAGCTGACATTTTTTTCGCGATTTCAGAGTTGGCCCCATAGTAAAAAAAATTCAATTTGATGGTCCCTATATATATACCATATTCGGCATTAGGGGTATTTTTGTAACACCTTGTATAATATGGTTTTACAAAAATGTTATGGTCTACATAGTGGAACGGTGGGGTGGGATTTGTAAAAGGTAAACCGATGGGATGTTTTTAAACTCGATGGCGCGGTGGTTTAGTGCCTGGCCTGGCGATTGCGGAGATTAAGCAACTTTCGCAAGGGTCGGTCATGGGATGGGTGACCAAAAATGTATGATCTCGAGCTTCTCCGTGCTTCGGAAGGTACGTTAAGCCGTTTTTCCCGGCTGCAATCCGCATTGAGCCCGCGTGGTGGGTTATGGCCCATCCTCTTTATCCACCCATAAGGAAGGCCTGTGCCCCAGCAGTGGGGACATTAAAAATGGCTGATGGTCAAGCCGATGGGAAATTGTATGGATCCTTCGCCACTGGTAACTACATGTAAATACATAATAATAGTATTAGGTGCTGATTTAACTATTTGTTAAGGAATAAATAAGGCTTTCTTTTTACTTTCAAAAAAAAACAATAACTAGAAGAGTAATCGAAAAAATTTAAATAATTTCTCGCTCAGCACAAAAGTGTTTATAAACTGTTATAAGTTAATTAAATTAGCAACATTGATGGAGAAAGTCCGACCATCCATCACGATTAAATTTGGTAAACATGACTGGTGCGAATATTGCGCGAGAGAGTTGAAACTTTAATTTTAACAATAAAAGTCACAGGTTAAAAATTTATCAAAGTTTAATAAATAAAAAGGTTTGTTGCTTATCAAAATGTAATGTTATAAAAATAAATTATACATAGAACACGTATAAAATTAGCCACCTACGTGTCCCTCGAAAGCTAAATAAAATCATTGACGATCTCCGTGGCCGAGTGGCTTTGAACACCGGTTTTCAAGGTGTCGCCATCTCTGAGGTCCCGGGATCGATCCCTGGTTGGGTCAATTTATAAAAACGAACTTTTCTATATTGACTCAGGTCTGGGTGTTTGTGATATCACCGTTGTCTCTGATTTCTATAACACAAGTGCTTTACTTACTATCCTTTCATGTATCTTTCTTTTTTTAAATAAAATTGTTTGTTTTAATTTTCAGAATAGCAGTTCTATTGCCCTCTCTTTCACAACTCTGTTTTCTTGGCATCAAAATAGAACCCAAAGTCTGCTCCAGACACAATACCACCCGCATACTCTTGATATGGTAATTCCCTTGCTGAATAAATAATTCATTTGTTAAGCCATATCACTATACGACATTGTTTTAAGTGAACAACACAATCACGCCACAATGTGCTCTACAAAACTAACTTTAAAGTCCACTTTTATTTGTTTCGTCACCCCGTCCCGAATGAAACAGTGATTTACGCACGCTTTCGCGTGATTTGGTTAAAATCGCGCCGTTTTGTATTGTTATTCTAATTGGATTTATATTGAGTTTATCACATTCCTGTGTTTGGTTAATTACTGGAGTAATCGTAAAGCAATTTACTGTTTAAGTTACTGTCAAAATTAATTATATACTTAAACTATTTTACTTGTAACAAAAATGTAGTCCAAAATAAAGTCTGCGTGTTATATGCAGAAGCGCCACTCTGGTCGTACCTATTCAAAAACATTTTTTTTTTGGGCGCTAGGTTTTCCTAAATGAGTTGACATCAGCCCCCACTGCTGGGGCACAGGCCTACCTTATGGGTGGATAAGGAGGATGAGCCATAACCCACCATGCAGACCCAATGCGGATTTGTGGGTGTTAACGACTGCAAATGCAGCCGGGACTTCGTGCCTTCCTAAGGCACGCTTAGCCGTTGGTCCATTGGCAACACCGAGGTACTCGATATACAGGGATAATGATGATGAAATATACAGGGAGAAAAAAACAGCCCTTGACGAGTTTCTTGCCGGTTCTTCTCGTTACAAAGTCTCCCGCTTAGGGTTTGCGAACCGATGGCGTAGCTTCTTTGACATTCACAAGTGCTTGTAACAGCCTAGACTGAATAAATGAGTTTTGAATTTTGAATTTTATATAATAAATTTTTGGTCAACCATCTCATGTCCGACCCTTACGAAAGTTGCTTAACTTCCGCAATCGCAGGGCCAGGCGCTAAACCACTGCGCCACCGAGCTCCTCGTTCCTAAATACTAAATTACAAATGTAAACAATCTCGTAGACATGACTGTTTGTCAGGAAGATAAACTGGTTCACACTTGCAGAAATGTAAAACATTTCAGTTATAATTCATTAAGAAAATCAATGAAACTCCTTTTTATCCCGATTTAATACAAATACTTGTATGTAACCTTTTACTTATACAGGGTTAGTGGAATTAAGATGTACTCTTCTAAGTTGTAAATAAGGTCAAAACAAATATTTTTTAATAAATAAATTTTCTCGAAAAGTTAAAAGATTTTTGCAAAAAATGAGAACTACATACTCATTCGATAATCGATACCGTATTTTTATAATTTTCCCTAGGTCCCTATCTACTTTATTGGGTTTTAGGGTTTTTTTATAACTGGCCCACGTTGGACAGGTTGTATAAAACGGTATTTAACGGGTCGCCTACACAGCCGTCCGCGGCAGTTCGCAGCGCGTCGCACCGCTCCGTCACTGTCGTCTCCGGATTGCCGCCAATTTGTCAGATGACAGCCTTTGTATTGGCGTTTTGTTGCTACGTAATCTGGACTTTTCTTTAGTAAATCAGTGTGCTTTTGGTTTGCAACTTGCACATGTTGTAGATACTTAAATGTCATTCTTAGTTAAAATAGGTAATGCAATCATTATAAACAAACAAGTATCTACAGGATTTGTCGTTAAAGAAATTTAAAGAGTGTTTGAGTAGATAGCAGCAAAAATATTTAGTGTGTCTACAATGCTTTATCGAGCATGAACCGTGAATGAAACTCAAAATTAAAAGGAATAAGAAGAGATCAATCTTTACAAGGTATTAAGAAACAAAAAAGTAGCGAAGCGTGTATCGGAACGCTCCGTCAATGTCCCACCAAAAAGGTTAACCAGCGCCATCTTGTTTCTAAGTCCGCGCGTTTTCCCACGCATTTGCTTTTTACTGGGTCATCGGACGCGGCCGTTGTTTCGCACGATTTGTGTACATTCACGGCAGAGGTTTTTACCTAAATGCCGGAAAACAGGGTAAATCCTTTGTGATGGGTGCTGTTCCGAAGCTTGACAGAAACATTTCTATTCTTCGACGGAGGAGATTGGTATCTTTCTTATCTTTTATTTCATAAGGCCAACGTATTGCTTTAGGTTCGTTTTTATAATAACAAATAAATTATTAACATCTTATATTAAAAAAAACAGAAATACCACGATCAGGGGATGAATATTAATGTCTTTTCCTACATAGGTATCTTCCAAATGAATGAAAATAAATGTTACCTGTTTTTTAATAAAAAAAATTAACATTTTTAGTTTTACATGTTTATTTTAACATTTTTAATTTATTGAATCGTGGCCTGTAACTGTAAGAGACGTTTATCAGGGGGCTGATTACGTAACTCTGTTGCTAACAATTCTCAATTGAAATGATTGAAACCGCAGTTACATTGCTGCTTTAAGTAAGATTGTTGTCACATTGGTTCTTCCTAAGCAGCAATGTAACGGCGATTTCTGTCAGAGTTGATTGCAACAAAGTTACATAATCAGGGGGCAGATTTGCATTCCCAGTTTTTTTTAAGCTACTGCTATGTCCCTTTAAGAAGATTAACCAAATGGTTGTTTCGGCTTTAGAGCAAGTTTGTATCAATTTAATTCTATTTGTCGCATCCAGCATCTGTTCATAAATGATTCATAAAACCACCGTTACACGTGGGTAGCCTCCCCTGAGAGCCTTCACGAAAACCCTTTATTTATGCAGCCGACAACACCTTTAATGCCACGACATAAAGTTGATTTTAAGGTCAGCGAGATTACACAAGTATGGTGCAGGGTGCCGTAAAATATAGTACGTACAGACGCTATTTCATTCCAGTCGATTTAAGTGCAGTAAATATAGTGTAAAGTAATTTCCTTACTATGTTTGTTTTATTTAAATTTGAATGGATGCACGCTGCATGGATAATGATGTGAGCTTAGTGTTTAAACTGTATTGGATCAATCGCATTCGTATTTTTTATCGTTTACTTATTCGCACAAAATAGAGAGACTACAAATGAGTCGCTCGAGCAACGCACACAGGAATCTCAGAATTCTCAGACGAATCTCAAACGAGTTCGAGTGCGTGACACAGTGTCGTCAGTCGGTGAGAGCTATCTGTGTGTGTGTTGCTCGAGCGCGCGTAGTCCTAAGCTTAACTTCTGTAGTCTCTCTATTTTGTGGCTAGAATGAGAATACCACTCACCGGCTTACCGATGCTAAAAAGCGTGGACACAGCCGAGGTTTGTTGTGTATTTTGTTGTGTGTGTGATGAAAATATACCTAAGTAAAATACGAATGCGGTGCCGCGTGTACTACTGTAGTTTAACATTAACCTATACACTTTTATATAACGGAATTACGGAACATCTGTTTTTCTGTGATTAAGATACGTTTTCAACTTAATTTTTATACTACCTGCTCGTCAATGGCATATTATATGTCATGCAAACCTTTCCTAAAGTAAGTCATTTTTCCCATGGGAATAATGTGATTTGAATTTGGAATGCAACCCATGTAGCCGTGCTTGATCGAGGTCGGTTTCAAAAATGTTAAGATGCAATGAGATTTTATTCAGAGTTAGGCTGTATGTTGACGACCTCCGTGGTCGAGTGCCTTTGTACACCGGTTTTCCAGATGTCGCCATCTCTGAGGTCCCGCGGGTTCGATCCCCGGTTGGGTCAATTTAGAAAATGAACTTTTCTATATTGGCTCAGGTCTGGGTGTTTGTGATACCACCGTTGTCTCTGATTTTCATAACACAAGTGCTTTAGCTACTTACTTTGGAATCGGAGCAATGTATGTGATGCTATCAAATATTTATTCATTTATGTTATCATTTTACAAATTAAAAAAAAGAAAAACATAAAAACTTTTTATGGAATTCATTTTCACCCGCGCACCAAGAAGGTTTTATTTGAATGTCAAACTGACCACTACAGAATAGACGACAACTTTTTTTTAAATAAATACTTAAGTACCTTCTTTATAACAGTCATTGGTTTCAATTGCCTTGCAGAAAGTATAAAAAGTAGAGTATGCATCTCGGGCTTAAATGTGTATTTGTCTTGGGCGATCTTGAACATGACATTATACACTACTTTAAGCCCTTATTGCATAATCTACTATTACACTTAAAATTGCAGATTAATACAAAAACATCCGAATCATCCAATAAACAGAGCCAATACTACACACATTCCAAAGCAAAGCAACATCGGCATCGTTTTGGTCTCCCATTTTCTATACAATCCACCATTGTGGATGGTAAGGCTTTCTGGGCGCCTCGAAGATCGCTAAGCGTTCTGTGTTCGATGAAAAATTCCACCAATTCCACGCCGCAGAACGCCGCGAACGAGACGTAAAAATACGTCGCTTTCGGGAACTACTCAAGTTATAAGCTGAAGCGATTCACATTTTTACATCAAGGATGCATTGCATGCGTTTATCATTCTTATGACATGGCAGTGTAACTGTTATTTCATCTGCGAATTATTAAATGCTTGATTAATTGAAGATATATGTGATAGCAAGGGTCACTAAAGGCAATTGCGCGCAAGAGTGCTAGCACATAGCCCATCGCTTAGTTGACGCAAGTAATGAAAGACCTGGGAAATTAGGTATCACAACAATACCTTAATGTATAGTATCCTGGATTCCCTGTTGATGTTCCTAGCGTTTTTATTTGGGTCAGAGGCCGAAGTGATCACTGATCATGGGTATCGCGAATATTATATTTGTAACTATCGCCACCAGTTGTAAAAACTATTACAAAGATACAATTTGTGAAACTGCGATGATAGTGCAAAGACAAAGGAGGCAGCAGAAGTTTTTTTAAATGTTTCTAGTGAAACAAAAGAAAACCTCTCATGACTTAGACCACACCCAGGGAAGGACGAATTACCTGCGTTTTGTGTCTGAATTATTGAAATAATCCGTCGATCCTGCGCGAAGGCAGCGTAATGACCCTCCATAAATACAGCAAGAATTACATTCATTCAACGTTGAGCCATGAAAATTGTCTATATCATTGTTTTGTTACACATTTTGTGCTTGACTTATAAATGCTAGACATACTTATAAAAATTGTATCGTTCGTGACAAAAAATACATTAATGCGAAAATATAGGTATGAAAAGTAGAAATATAAAGAAATTCGTTTTCCAACGAATTTCTTTATATTTCTTTCCACTACACTAAATTAATAACAGAATTTAAAAAATTTTAGCTAGTGCAAACAATCCAATCCTATGTACAGATTTTAATTTTATTATTTCAGACTTTTATTTGCAATTTATTACACACAAAGTTACTCATGTTTTCAGTCCCAACCATAAATGAATGAAACTTTTGTATTGGCACACATCATACAACAAGAACATAATAAAAATAGAAAAACTTAAAATAAATTTAAAAAGAAGATATTTAGACACGTTTTAAAAAAAACAAAACAATACAGATAATACAAATACACACTAAATTATGCGACGGGCCAATCAGGACCCTGCCTTAGCGTATACTGTTACGGTATGAGATCGTCACACCGCAAAAACGCTGGTATTCTGCCAGGGCCTGTTCGAAAAACGTTTAAAATACTATAATATAAATAATGATAATATAAGTAAAAAAATAAATACAATATCCCCATTATTGTGTGTACCATGCTGTTGCAGTGTCATTAAAAGTATTGAATCCCACCATTCCATAAGAGTGACATCGGATGTCCAAAAATATGTGTACCCATATTGGCACATTCTGTTCCACTTATGACCCAGCCTTCACCACCATTCCGAATAACGGACACAATCAAAAAATATACCTGACAATTCGGACAAATCGCATACATTTGTCGATGGCCTTTGTTTATTGGGGTCCACATGACACACGGCCCTCGGACACGTCCTGATGACGGCGGGATTGTCTCTCATTTGTCCCGCCGATGGCAAATGTGTGGTCATATGTTAGAACGGTGGAGAAAACAAAAAACGGATAAAACGCGTTGTTTTTTGTTTCTCACTTTGTCTTTCACGATGTTTATGTGTTGGTGGATGAGCGTGGACATTTGTGCTTTAGAACCTTAACGATTTATTTGGTGTTGTTTTTCTTGAAATGAAATTTATAAAACAAAATAACTCTTTTGTAGTACCCAACAGTATTTTATCAGTATGACATATTTTGATTGATATGTATCCTAAGTGGAATGTATAGGTAACTTATTTAGTTAGCTTTTGGGGGTAAAACATAACGTACATATCTAATATTATACCGTACTAACAGATCTCAAAAAAAGATTATAAAAAAACCTGCTCAAATCGAAATTAAAAATGCTAATGCAAAACGTTGTACTTACCAACTTTAGTAAAATTTGAGATGCTAGTATTATAAACCATACAACCTAAGCTTAAAACTGACATAATTATAACTTACGTACTAAAAACATAACTTCTTTAAGACTTTATTACTGACCTGTCTTTAAACTTCTACAAAGAATCGAAATGGAAAACCAAAAAGAAACTTCCGTGCTTTTTATTGATTAAGACTCTCAAACTTCTTCTATCAGTTTATCTAGATCTGAAATCAGTTGAGAGCGTAAAACTTAAAGTTTGGATACATTTAAGTGTTTAAAAAAGGAGGTGCAATTTTTTTCGTGAATCAGTAGCGTTAACTAGGATTTTCCAACTGACAAAAATACGTTTAAAAATTGTCTGAAAGAATAATTTGATACATATGAAATGATAATATATTTTTAAACTTAGCACTGTCACCGTTTCCATTAGTCAATTAACAATGTTTTCTCGAAACAGAGTTTTATGACAGAATTCAAATTCGCAACTTGTCAATTGTTTTTAGCGGTGAAGGATTTCCTGCTGCTCACTTACGGAATAAAGTTCAATTTGCTTTCACAGCGCAGCTCGATTAAGAGTCCGGCGTACCGAGAGCTTGCCATACAAACGTAATACCAAAATGATATGCCTTAATCTGAATAACATCACAAAAGAGTTTGTATGTGAAGCTCACTGTTCGCCGGAGCCTTAACATGTTGTTTTAAATTTCCATGGTTTTTGACGTTATTAGAATAAACTATATCAGGATTTACACCATGTACCTGTTTATTTTTGAGACTCCGATATTTCGGCGCAGTTGCATGCGCCATGGTCACGGAAGAACTGTCGATTGTTGCGTGCGGGTAGATGTTATTGGCAGACAAATCGCATGCAACTGCGCCGAAATATCGGAGTCTCAAAAATAAACAGGTACATGGTGTAAATCCCGATATAGTTTATTCTTAACATGTTGATGCCGATTGTAGTGGAAACGCGGGGTAACACAGTATCTTTTACCATTATCTGTGCTTTTACGCAGACAGCATGCTACGGTCACAAAATAGTTCGTCTGTGTGTTAGTATAAATCCCCTAGTAGGTTTTTCTTAACAGGAAATTCATACAAAGAATAATTACTGGCATGTGACGAAAAAATTTTGTTAATGCGATATTATTAGAGCCCAATCGCGTTAATTCTGAACGATAAAACCATAACCATAACGTTGTTCATATTTTAGGTTATATTTACCTAAAAATCTTAGGTTTAGCTGTAGGATTCTCATTTACTGTTAGATGTTTTGCTTTGAACGCTTATCCTGCCATTGACGAGGATTCAGGATTATACAAGTATAGCCTACCTAACGTCACTTTTTCAGCAAGGATCTATGAAATAACGTTAAAATCAAGGGAAAAGGTACTTACGGGAAGCTGCCTGTCGATTTTTCACTGTAATTTGAATTTTTTAAACACAGAGGCGCGCGCACACGTTATAGTTCGGTTTTCAGACACACCGGTAGTGTGTGTCAATGTCAGCAGACGTTAAGGGTTCGTTCGGAAACAGTAGTGGAAGGAAATAAAAAAGTGAAAGTAGGGAAATAGGCTGAGGCTATTGATTCTAGGCTGCAACATTTACATTGTCCAAGATTGGCATCCTAGGCTCCCTAGGCATAGCTTTCAACAATTGACGACCTCCGTGGTCGAGTGGCTTTGTACACTGGTTTTCAAGGTATCGCCATCTCTGAGGTCCCGGGTTCGATCCCCGGTTGGATCAATTTAGAAAAACGAACTTTTCTATATTGACTCAGGTCTGGGTGTTTGTAATACCACCGTTGTCTCTGATTTCATTACACAATTGAGTCATAACACAAGTGCTTTAGTTACTTACTTTGGAATCGGAGCAATGTATGTGATGTTGTCAAATATTTATATTTTTTTATTTATTTTAACAAAACTAAAGCGAGTATTTTTCTGTAAACGAAACTGAAATGGTAACGATTTAGTTTTGGTTTTATCGTTGAAAATTAGCGCGATTGGGCCCCAGTAGTGGGTAGAGGCCCTTAGCTCTTAACTTTGCACAAAATTGGCTGTTTGATTCATTTCCCACGTCAGGAGCCAAATATCCAATGAGTGAGAGGAACTAAGTTATGACTTGATAAGGAGTTATGTAAGATTGCAGGTACCAAGTACTTGAAGTACAAAATGCTTGCACTTTGATGTTGTTTAGGGCAGTAAATGAATCATATCGATATTACTCTTTATATTTAAAATTGAGATTTTAGCATTCACAAAGGGACTTTTTTTATGCCCCGATTGTGGAATAATATGAGTCAGTAAGACTCAAATGAAAGATATTTATGAATGAACTTATTGTTTTTTTTTATTTATTGTCTTTCGATTTTAATGACCACATCAGTTTTTTTTTTAAACTGTTGTATTTTGGACAAACACGTGTTCCTTTAATATTGAATTATTTGTGTTTTAACTGCAATTTCATTGTTTTTAATCTATAGTCGATAAATCTGTCTTTTCGCTTATTTGTTTTATTTATTTTAAGTCTCGATTTACAATACGACGAAGTTATTCTTGATCGCAAAGGTTACTTTTAGTAAAATAGTGAAACCAATTTTATTTCACACAATCGATAACACCATCGACTTTCCCCACCTCTAAAAGGTGGAAAGCCCTTAGCCCAGATGCGGTGCGAGCTCTCGAGCTCTCGTCTGATACTTTTATAGCTCCTGGCACTTACTCCAGACTGGAGGTAGACCGCCAGGTAGTAATTAACGGGCGAAGGGCGCAATGCGGATCCGGGTCAATGATCTTTGACGCTTATATTGAGGAAATGTGTTATTTATACTTGGGTTATGAACTAGGTTGAAATGTTATACTGTGGTAATTTTGAGGTTTTCTCACATAATATTGTTAAGCATTATAGCATAGATTTTTCAATCGTAATAGAAGAAAATTAATGTAGTAATGTATATTTCTTAAAATTTTTTAACAAAATGCGCCTTATTTAAAGCTAATTAAATACAATATTATGTAAACTGACTTTGTGATATTATCTCGCAGTGTTTCTCCAAATATAAAACTTGTAGCAATAAAAAAAACAATATTGAGAAATACCGTAAAAGAAAGGCTGTTTTGAAGTATGTCAATAAAGGCTCTTTTCTCATGCTTATGCGATGTTGCGCCGCTCTGTCACGATAACGGTGGCTCTGTTGAAATATAGGCGGCTTAAGCTTTCGGTATGCTTTCGGTACTGCGTTTACCGAGCCTGTTGATGACGTACCGATGCTGCACTGACAAATGAGAAAAGGCTCTAAGTTAAATACACAGTCCAGCACAAAATCACGGTATTAAACATACAACCTACAAATAACCGTACCGGACGAGCTATAACGATGACGTCACAACTCCCCTTTAGACCGTAAATTACAGCAGAACAACAGCGGCACAACAGTGACAGACCCGACACGATCACGCACGCTAAATCATCATACGACTGACAACTCTTTTTGTTGTCATTGTCTGGCTGACCACCTATGATTTTATTTACGGATAAATACGTCTTATCTACTTTTGAGTATTTGCTAAAGTGTCTTTTGGAACTATAAGATAGTTCACTTACTACTATAGCAGTATTATATCGCGCATCGTCTAGTAGATTTTGGTAGAAAAATTAACGCGCGAAGATGCGCGAAATAACAAAATATTTCTTGTTGCTTAAACATATAATTTGGAACATACCTAACTACTCATCAAATACTTTAGTTACCAATGATAACCGTTTCTTCCACATAAAGTGGAATAATGGATTGATATGTGATGATGATGGATATGGACATATTTGATGTGCCCTAGCAGGGCGTCACTTGTACCTACTAATTTGTAACACCCTTTCAACTTGTGACTTGCAAATAAATAAAATAAAATAATACGCAGTCTGCGTAGGCTATTGGGACCTTATAAAAATAAGCCTCTTCGATACACCAATTCAACCAAACATTATTTTACGACTAAAAATAGATCTTAAGTGGATCCCCGTTTCCGATCGAGTTGTCACCCACATCCCACATATTACATTTTCTAAGATCTTTCTCTTATTTAGCTTTGAAGATTGTTTAAGGAATAAAATAAAGCTAGCACTCACCCGCTTGTTGTCTCGAAACTTCAACCAGCCACTGATGACACTGTTGTCCACTTCACATCCCTCCTCCAAATCCTCGCTCTCCCCCCTCCTCGAAGGTAATGGAGAGCCCCCTGGACTATCTAGCAGCTCCCGTCTCCTCATTACTGGAGTGCATTGCTGGGACAACCTCCCCTCGTTGACAGCATCACTCCTCCTCCCCAACACAGGGGTGGCATGAGCAGACACTCCACCAAGAAACCCCCTTCTGGTAGTAAAAGGACTTCCTTCGTACATTGGTCTTTTTAAAGGACTGCCTTTGCACTCAGAATGCACGCACAGAGCGTCGAAGTTCGCCAGCTCCACAGATACTCTTGTCTGAAGACCGCTCGGGTGCGTGGTCAATATGGTCTGCTTAGCCACGCTGCAGCCGTGCCTGAGCAACTCCTCCCTTCTCTCCATTTCGCTCTTTCACGCTTCAATTCTGTAGCTCTCCATACCTCGATTCCCTGTAAAGACGAATAATAATTCCATTACTGAAAATAGCAGGGCTTAATTGCACAATTAGAATCGCGTTCTCAGTCGTATATTAGTTTAGATCGCTCCACAATACGATGCCGTCCGCGAGGGAGCTCTTAAATTGACTGTTTTAGATTTTAAGCAGCCCTTTAATGTAATAATTCGAAAGGGTCATAGATTGACGGTCATTTGTTAAGGGTGGCGCGTAATCTTCAGAATAGTCGAGTGAAAAAGGAATTTTGAGTGGAGAATTGCGTTCTTTAATGAAGTTAGGAAGTCTTCATAATTCTTGGGGGCCGCGAAATGTCATCGTCGTTTATAACGCGTATTAGGAGCATTAATGTTTTTGATGAATTATTTAAAACGTTACCGTCTCGTTCGTTTTAAATTACTTATTGTGGATCTCGAAGTTGAATTGCATTTTCTTTTTATTACGTACTTTTCTTTAACGTCATTTAGGGAAATTTAATTCACGTGAAGATAAAATGAAGCTTTGGAATTAGAACGTTACGCAATATATTTTAGTGCAAAGCTATGATTTCAATTCGAATCTTTTGTAGCAGCTGCTAATTATTCATGAGACAAAAACTAGGAATGGAAAATAATTATGATATAGTACAAATACTCTATCATCCATCACACAAAACAACAACATAACAAGTATATTTCTGTGAGCAATGTTTTGTTTGCTATCGGTAATGTCACATTCATAATGCAGCGCCACCTGTTATAGCTCATGAAATTCCCGTACCTTTGTTTAGTTCATAAAATAGTGATAAGTTAAAAATAAAACACAACGCTAAAAAAAATTTAACCTCTTCTTGTGCAGTGAGGCCTTTGGCTTTCTCTAGGTTTGGACACATAAAAAAAGGTATTGGTGTGATGATTTAAAGGCGAGTGCCAAAATATGCGACATATTTAAATGGCAGTGTGTTTGAGCGCTTAAAGACCCTCTATCTCGGGGACACGTGGACGTATCGGATATTATCGAGATCGGTTGGCAAGTTATATCGTTTTATACTACCAGTACCGGGAAAAATTTGAAAACTATACATTTGTAATTAAATCATAAAAATCTTTATTAAATATACATACGACGGCACCTCAGACTATACATGTTGACCTTGAGACCGCCTTTATGGCCTACGCAATATAAGTTGTTTTCGCAGTTTAACTGTATAACCTGACGTGCTGTCTTGTGTACGTAAATATTTACCTATATAGTTGTACGGAAACCTCGGTGGGCGAGTCCGACTCGCAGTTCTCCGGTCTTTTATTTCAAATTTCAAGGCCAAGACATTGATTTCGATCATTTCGATACCTCCACGCGTTTCCGAAAACGGCTCTAGAGACGAGACAGACGTCAAAAATTAGGTCTCAGACGCTATTTCTCAACAAACGTCAACCACTCAACACGGCTTCAATTAAAACGCTTAAAAACATATTATATCTATAACTTTAGTCAGCTTTGAAAAATGAACAAAACAAGCAAAATTAACTTAAAAAAGGACTAACAATGTGAAACGTTTAAAGAGGTTCAGTAATAACGGTCATTACGATCGTACACTAACTGCTAAATGGCTGGTAAGCAAACTGTCATTTATCGGTATTAGTTAAGTGGACACTTCTATGTTATTTTGCATAACGTTGACGGTGGCTGTTGCTATTGTTTTTAGTATATTTTTTGTATTACCTATTGGGATTACTTAGTTTACTTACCTCTTGTGTTTAATATAATTGTTTATGTTCTAAAAACGTCTTATCATGAACTCAAAGCAACATTTTGACAGCTGTTCCAAATTTGACATCGACGAAAATCGACTGTGTAAATGGCAATTCGGCCTAGTAGTGGATGGCGTAAGGTGATGGCGACGGTGATGGCGACGGTGTTGGCGACGGTGATGGCGACGGTAATGGCGACGGTGGTGGCGAAGGTGATGGCGACGGTAATGGCGACAATGATGGCAACAATGATCACCGATTTGTCACCTGTCGTTTAATTTTACAAGCGACTTGAGAGGTGTCTAAAGTCGACCGTCACAGGTGACTAGTAGCCCATACGGAGGATGGGCACCACGAGTGAGACCAATGCGGATTGGTGGGTAACCGACTGCAAATGCTGCCGGGAGCAACGGCTTAACGCGCCTTCCGAAGCACGGAGGAGCTAAAGACAATAATTTTTGGTCACCCATCCCATGACCGACCCTTGCGAAAGTTGTTTGACCCACGCAATCGCAGGGCCAGGCACTAAGCCACTGTACCACCAAGCTCCTCAAAATTACCTAACCTTGATGAAAGATGTACTTTTTAGACATCATTAAAAGAATACACACCGAAATGAACGTCGTTAAAAAATGCATGTCAGCTTGAAAACATAAACGGCTTTCAATGGACAGCATTTACGCCATTGATTGAATGCAGTTTTATATGAATTGACGCGTACGGCTTATTGGCTGTATTCTGAGAGCTCATACATTATGTATTCTGTGGCTACTGTGGCAGTCAGTTTGATGCTTGCTGCAGGTTATTGCGATGTTCGGTGAATTCACCAAAGTAAAAGAAAATTAAAATTGAGTCTAGTGTAGTGATAATTATGGCAATCGTCAAAGTTGATATTCTAAAACATGTATAAGAATAACCCCCCGTTTCACAGGTAACTTAACTTTATCACATTATCTGGTTAAAAGTAATATAATTATCTTTTTACCAGATAATGTAGACCCCCCCGAGAACGTTAAACCTCAGATAAACCACCAATGAGTACCTCATAAACCAAGCATAACTTAAGCAGATGGAATAAATGTAACAAATGAAGAAATCAATTGAGAAGACAGGAATCGGTAACTAAGCATGCTTCTGTGTCATTTATCCACTGGCCAACAACCTCAAAAGTCTACTAGATCAAGGTCAAAGTTAATATGGCTAAAGTAATGTTTATTTATCCACAACGTGTTCGTGCTTGGCTTTCATCTCACCTTAAGATACAAAACATTACTTAAGATCTGGCTATCACACTTTTGCCAGAACACTTTTATGTTCAATGTTATGGCGTTGAACATGAAGGAGGCCAGAGCTAAAATGGTGATAGCTAGGTCAGCTAGCTACCACCAACTATAAACCGAGTCCAAATGTACCCCCTCTTGGGAATAGAACCCGGGACCCCTGCGTCTACACGTGGGCGAAGGCCACAGAGGAGATTATGTGAATAAATACCCTTTCTTTCATATTTAGTTACAATATCTTTTAAACATAACTACCACAGATACAGCATAACAGCCGTTTCAACTCAATACGTAGAGTAATGTGAGCGATCCGGCGCCTCTCATACATTATTCAAGGGCTGCATAAAGCCGTCCGCTAGTTTGTCTGTTTGTCAGACGTGCGTATTGTGCGCCCGACTTGATCTCAATACAAACATGCCGCGAAATAAGTATACACATTTATTTTGTTAACATTCTACTGATATTGTAGTGGTATGATTCTTTCTTTGTATTACAGCATTTCTTGTCGTTGTTTCAATATTTTTAATGTAGAGTTTAGATAACAAGGAACCCACATTATGTTTGTTGCTTGACCAACATCTCAGCTCTGCGGTTTTCAGTGGCTGTTATACTGTTATTATGTCTGAATTATTGATTAAGCCCCTAAACAAACTTCTAAAATACATTTGAGTCTAATATTCTTAAGTAACATAAGCACAATATCATATACCACCACATTTTTATTGACCGTCCGTTCCAAAATTATCTAATCTCAGTGAGATTGTCTACTACGAATCAGTTACAAGCAATTTTTATTATTGCTCGATATTAAACAGAAATATCTCTAGAAAAAATCTTAAGCAAGACCTTTTTTACAAGAGACAGATTATTAATATAAAGTTATTGGTAAATTTTAGATCAAAAAATTCATCAATATTTATTTATTTTGCCTTGTTCAATAGCAGCAGGTAGTTAAACACGCTATGTAGGAATGTTCACCATAATGTGAACTACCTCTAGTTACCGCATCAATATTCAATAGTGTTTAGCCATGGTAGCGGGTCTGTTGACATTATTGTCACCAGCACAGATCACCGTATTAACTCGCCAACTGCATCGTCACAATTGGTTGACATATACTGAATTGCTAAGAGTTAGGCTAGGGCAGGGATTGGGAAATAGAATTTTGATATGGACCGTTAAACAAAAATTACAACATTTACGCGGGCCAAGCAGCAGCCCGTGAACCAATTGCAATACTGACTTGTTTGTGTTATTCCTGTGAAGATACCTCAACTACAACCTTACCTTATGCCTTATGCATCAAAATCTGACCGCAGTTTTGAGAAAAACAGTATTTTAGAAAACATATTTCTGTAGGTACCTAAATTGTAGAATTATACGTAGGTATAAGAGACGTTAACATAAATGACGGGATATATAATCGCGGGCCGGATTGAATCTTTTCGCGGGCCGCCATTTCCCCATCTCTAGACTAGGGCATATCGATGATGATTGATTTCAGCAGAACAGAATAGCGCTGTAACCCTTTACACTTAGGGATGTCGTAAAAGAGGTATAGTTGTTCACACAAAGACCCTTTTGCTATGAATGTTGTTAGATGTGCACATTCACATTGTTCCAGTGTGCGTAATACGAGAGCGTGCAGACGCACACTAAAACAATGTACATGTGCACGCCTAACACATTCATAGCAAAAGGGTCTTCGTGAGATAGAACAACTATAGAATAAGTGCATCAACACCTCCGTGGACAAGAAAATGGGTTTTCCGATGAAAACGGTCAACTTGCTTGCCAAACGTGAAGATCATGGCATCTCTCTCCCACGGAAGAGGAGACATTCCGTAATGGACTATAATCGGTTGTACGCTTATTACATAATCCGCGATAAGCGGACGATGTTCGTCCCACTCCGTGACACTATTCACTCACGAATAAGGTTCAATATCAAGCAAATTGAACGATGAATTGCGTCCGATTATCGCGATTCTTTTTATGTAATAGGCCTGCTGTTATGATAAAGGATCTCGATGGCACAGTGGCTTAGCGTATAGTCTGCGATTGCGGCGGTTAAGCAAATACCGCTTGTCATCGGATGGGTGATTAAAACTTGTTGTCTCCAACTTCTCCGTGCTTTGGGAGGCACGTTAAGCCGCTAGTACCGGCCGCATTTGCAGTCGTTAAACCCACCACACCGCATTGGGCCCGCGTACTATGGACCTATCCTCTTTATTGAACTTCGGCTGGTCTGTCAAGCTTCAACTTAAAACAGATAAATCGAAGTAAGCAGTTTCGTATTGTACTATTCGCTGAAGTTATTTAGAAGATATCGATGTTCGTGTGACATTATGAATTGGGGTTCGCCATTTTGGGCAGATTGGGGCTCGATTTATCTGTTTTAATTTGAAGCTCGGCAGACTTTCCAAAGTTTGATGCGTTAGCCGGTATGGCCCCTGAAGCCATCATATTAAGGCCCAACCTCACGCACGGTCTCACTCACACGGTCACGTCCATTGAATATATTCTACTCACGAAGTCGTCTTGTAACATCGGCGATTTCATGTTAATTTCATTAAATAAGTATAAAACAAAACTAAGTTGTAAACACCTTCTTGCGAATCAATAACGTGTGTTGGTAACAATAAACACAAACAACAAAAAGGTAAAACTGGTTTCATTAAAACCTAACTGTTACATTATAGCCATAAATTTATTAGTGTTATGTCTTTTTAAAATTGAGATTTTAGTAGTGACTCGGTAGCTCAGCGGTCAGAGCATTGGACCGGATATCCAAAGGTCGCGGGTTCGATTCCCGTCCGAGAACATGATCTGGTGCGAGTCATATTTTTTGTAGTATATTATTTGGTATTAGAATTTGTCTTTTTATCATAAAGACCTTAGATTTTAATTGTAGAATATAATATATTAAATGTTACCTTTGAGAACTCAGCTTCAGATCATGCAATGACTTCTAACAGATGTTGTTTGAACGACTTGAAAGCCAGCATGTTAAAATGGCGGCGCACATAAGTTTTGACCCTAACTTCACAATGTTGAATAACAAGAATTGATTTCAATATACTGTCTTGGCTACTAAGCAAAAATATGTAAAATTCCTAAAGTTATAAGCATTTTTTTATTCTTTATAAAAAGCAAATAATACTAAATAATATACTAGAAAAAATAGGACTCGCACCAGATCATGTTCTCGGACGGGAATCGAACCCGCGACCTTTGGATATCCGGTCCAATGCTCTGACCGCTGAGCTACCGAGTCACTGGTGAGAACGTCGAATTTCTTCTAGTATATCAACTCTTACGCTGCAAGCCAGCGCCATCTCACCAATGTAGAAGGAATTAACCTCTACATTCAACTGAACATCTTTCCAGATATTTTTAAACAGTTGATTAAGATGAGAAAGCTATATAACTATTTGAAATTTTAAGATTTAAGCATTCACAATGCTATTTTTATATAATACTAAATAATATACTAGAAAAAATAGGACTCGCACCAGATCATGTTCTCGGACGGGAATCGAACCCGCGATCTTTGGATATCCGGTCCAATGCTCTGACCGCTGAGCTACCGAGTCACTGGTGAGAACGTCGAATTTCTTCTAGTATATCAACTCTTACGCTGCAAGTAAGGCTTGCACTCGGTAGCTCAGCGGTCAGAGCATTGGACCGGATATCCAAAGGTCGCGGGTTCGATTCCCGTCCGAGAACATGATCTGGTGCGAGTCCTATTTTTTCTAGTATATTATTTAGTATTATATAAAAATAGCATTGTGAATGCTTAAATCTTAAAATTTCAAAAAGCAAATAACTTTTTATTTTATTAAATCGCTTTGAAGCTTTTCGGTATTTTTAATATCATTTTCTTAATACATAAAGCTAGTGAGTAAGATGGCTAGGAATAAAAAAAACATAAAAACCAGTTGCAGTTCAAATTAAAAATAGCATGCTTTTGATAAAAGAGATTTACAATATCTAAGACTGAAACTAAATTGAAATATTTTTCCATCAAATACAATCTTTTATTGAATCTCATAAATAAAACGCTTACAACGCACAAACGACCCCGGTACGCTAAACGAGAAACTCGAGTTTCATAAAAAGCATTTACATTCTTAAGCATCTTTAATATTTTCATTTTGCTCGTTCGTTGAGCCGTTACAAAATAATTTTAATTTATAATTACTAGAATCCAATCGGTCCTAACTTTATTTTATACTATTTGAAATTTTGAGATTTAAGCATTCACAATGCTATTTTTATATAATACTAAATAATATACTAGAAAAAATAGGACTCGCACCAGATCATGTTCTCTGTTGCAGGTTAATTCCTTCTACATTGGTGAGATGGCGCTGGCTTGCAGCGTAAGAGTTGATATACTAGGAGAAATTCGACGTTCTCACCAGTGACTCGGTAGCTCAGCGGTCAGAGCATTGGACCGGATATCCAAAGGTCGCGGGTTCGATTCCCGTCTGAGAACATGATCTGGTGCGAGTCCTATTTTTTCTAGTATATTATTTAGTATTTATTTTATACTGCTCACAATGCACTGCTTCGTCAACTTTTAACTTTTAGCTCTGTTGTATTATTAATTAGTTCACGGATACAATTGTTTTGACTTGACCAATTACTTAATCACCTATTACAACTTTAATTATACTAGCCACCTCCCGCGACTTCATCCGTATGGACCCTTTTGACCTTTGTCCAAGATAAAAGTAGCCTACGAGTATATGTTAATCCAGGTCCTAGTCTGTTAGTCTACCAACCAAATTTCATACAAATCTGTTCAGCCGTTTAGATGTGAAGATGTAACAAACGCGCACACACACACACACACAAACTTTCGGGGTTAAGTAACTGATGAGGAAGTCATTGATATCTTAGCTACTATCACTACACGACTACGGAATCAGACAGTGCTACGATAGCTGTCTTGCTACGGATTCGTAGCCATTGAAATAGAAGTTTGCAGCAGAATCCAGATACAAGTGAAAAGTATTAAGGTGCAAATATCCTAGGTAAAAAATTCTTTTGTTTAGTTCCATGAACGCTTTGCGATATTTAAATGCTACGCTAGTTAAATTCAAAGCAAAATATTTGTCAAGCAAATATTGTTACTGACATTTGCTATATCTAAAAAAAATAGTTGCCACCAAAGGCTTCATGTTGTATATTACGTTGTCACTCTAGTTGTATGGTTGTATGTACTAAGTCCAGTAATTTTATTGAATGTACTCAGATATTTTAATTGATTTACTAAGGTATTCGCTGTTAATATGGAGTAAAATCATTAACCGGCTCCTTTCACGAGGAAAAGCCTATTTATGGCCAACATCAATTTCACCCAATACAACATTTAAGTGTCGTCGAATTCCATGTTAATTCATTTCAGAATCGGATTATTTGGGTGCGAATTTTCATTTTATCACAACCAGTAGTTTATTTGCGCGTCCATCCGATGGGATCAAATTATTCAATTAATGTGATACTGTCAAAATGTTCGGATTATGACGGAACCAACTTTTCACTTACAAAAAATAATAAGTAAATAAATAATGGACAAACAAAAATCACATACATTGCTCCATTCCAAAGTAAGTAGCTAAAGCACTTGTGTTATGAAAATTGGAGATAATGGCGGTAACACAAACGTCCCTGAGACGAAAAAATAAACTCATCTAATAATAATAGACCAATAGAAAACATCATTTTCTATTTGACCCAGCCGGGGAATCCGGGGATCGAATCTGGAAAGTCAGATATGGCAAAACCATCCGACCACGAACTTCGTAAAAGAACGAATACTGATTTGTTAGTGCCATTTTGATATAATTACTAAAGATTGTAGAGCATAATTGATAAAAAAATCGGACAAGTGCGAGTCGGACTCGCC
Source organism: Catoptria pinella (assembly GCA_963556745.1). Taxonomy (NCBI): domain Eukaryota; kingdom Metazoa; phylum Arthropoda; class Insecta; order Lepidoptera; family Crambidae; genus Catoptria; species Catoptria pinella. The sequence continues at coordinate 12,208,375 of OY750772.1, read as the reverse complement.
TACCGAGGGTTCCGTACTTTGTAGGTACGTACTTAAATAAAGACTATATTTTTTATAATTTAATTAGAAATGTATAATTTTCAGATTTTTTCCTGTACTTGTAGTATTAGACGATATTACTTGAAAAAATTTCATAGTTCTAGGTCAACGGGAAGTACCCTATAAATTTTGATTTCCTTGAGTGTGGAAATATGAATATTTTACGTTAACTTAGAAGTTTGATTTTTCACGGCTTCAAGGGACTGTAGACTTAGTATATGGTTTTAATTTCAACTCGATACTTCCACGCGGTCCCGAGATATAGGGCCTTGACAGACAGACGGACAACAAAGTGATCTTATAAGGGCTCCGTTTTTGCCTTTTGAGGTACGGAACCCTAAAAACAACATAAACGTGTCTATCTTAGACTGCTGCTGTATCGAGCAAGAATTCACTGTACAGTTAAAACGAAGAATATTAGTTTTATATCATCCATTTTACCTTTGGTTTTATAAAAGCTCAATGTATTTAAGTAACTTCAGACTAAAATGTAAAATAAAACGAATTATTTTGAATTTTATTATCTCATGTATAAAGTTCAAAGTATTGATAAAAACTGTCTTTTCGTGAAGGCTGCGCATATTTTTTCAAATTAATTTGCTGATGGCAACGGTACGACTCACTGAAAATAACATTTTACGATTATTGAGGTACATACAAAGACTAGGGAACGAATCACAGAATTTTTTATCAGTTTTAATTTAAATAAAATTTAATACATAAAACTTAACTAGAAATCGAATATTCGGATGCATATTTACCTAAAGTTCAGATGTTGGCTATTATGTAAAACACTTTTTTATCGAAAAAAAACGGTCAAGAGCGAGTCGGACTCGCGCACCGAGGCTTCCGTACCATCATTCTGAAAAAGTTAACTATTTAGAGACATTATTTTGTTTTTCCTGTAATCTTTACATAAACTTCTATCACATAAAATAATTTCAGATTTTTCTCTATGCAAACTTCGAAGATAAGGGTAGGAACGGTATTTTTTTTTACATTTTTCATCAAAAGTCGAAACCTATGTGGCTTAAAAAAATAAAATATAATGTTTGAGAATGTGCAAGCAGCGTTCTTTTATATGATACCCCATATGCCCTAGCAGCCTCACTTCCAATTTTCAAGACCCTCTTTCAGTCCCTGTTTGCAAAAAAAATATAAATATTTTTATTTCTCTCATATTTGCAGTATAGTTGGGCAAACGTCATCTAAAACTTTTCCAAATTTCAAGTTGATAGCATTATTAGTTTTTGAGATATCCAACTATGACAGACAGACAGACAGACAGAGTCGCACCATAAAGGCTTCTTTTTAACATTTTGATACGGAACCCTAAAAACCAAGAATTTTGAAAATATCCAAAGATTCCGGGATTAACCAATTTTAGTGTATACTCCGTGAGTTGAAAACCCGATTTGACACAAATTCCAGTTGCCTTGTTACAAACTTAATTGGTTGCTTTTCCCTGCTTTTATTGTCAGTGATTTTTCAAGAAGCAAACGCAATTTTATTACTTTGTAACAAGGCCTACCAAACCTTATGGGAACATACACATTTTGAGAATTTTAAGTATTTTAAGAAGCCGTTTCCATAATATAAGGTAAATACGCATCTGATTATCCGATCTCTACTTATAACTTAACGCAAATGACGTAAAAAATTGTTACAAAATTTTATAGTATGCTGATTGACACAATAGTAAAAAGCTGAATTTAATTTTAGTACCAACTTGCAAACTTCACGTAAATAATTGAAATCCATTCAGTATTTATTTTATTTTATTTAAAAATTAAATAGGCAATTGCTGGGTCTACTTAAATAGATTTCCAAAGCTTATATTCAAATTCAAAACTCATTTATTCAGTCTAGGCTGTTACAAGCACTTGTGTATGTCAAAGAAGCTACACCATCGGTTTGCAAACCCTATAAGCGGGAGACCTTGTAACGAGAAGAACCGGCAAGAAACTTGTCAAGGGCTGCTTTTTTCAAATAATATATTAAGGAGGTTGCAAAACCAATGTTTTTGTTTCTTTGACAGAGGACAGAAGTTGTCATTGAGTTTGTTTATCCTAGATACGATTTTTACTGTGTGAGTTTATTCCTCATTGCTTACGCGTTTATATTTCCACTGAAGCTACTAAATAGGAGAGCCCATAACCCTAACATAATAAATATATTTTGTTGCATATATTATTTCTTAAATAAAGTTGCTGAAACCCTACGAGCTTGTCCGATAGTAATTCATAAATTGACAAATAAAACAAAAACCATTTATCTCTCAACAAACGATTGTAGGTTTGATTCGATCTCGAGTTTCCTTAATCCCAGCAGTGGGAATATAAAACGGTTTCCTGCAGTTTCAGGCCCGATAGAAGGTATTAATTACCGCTTCCAATAGTCAGTTAATCAGAGGGAAAGAGATAATTGAAAAGATACGCTTGGCTCTATCTTATGGGTAAAGCTGAGTGCACACCTTCAAAAAAACTAACATAAACCGACAGCCCTACCCGAATTTATACGACGTTTTTTCATATCAGATATGCGTCCCTATTGCTTATATTCATGCTTTCTAGAGTTGTTTGTTTTAAATGCTGTTTTAGTTAGTTTTTTTTAATGAGGTTTTATTTTATGTGTTGCTCGGGACCTAAGCTAAGACGATGAAGACCAAAAATTCACTACAACCTACGACTAAGTAGCAATGATCATCTCCGTAGCACGCTGTACTTAGATATGTAGCACTGTCTGAATCCGTAGTCAGAATCTAAATAAAGATTTCGTGGATAAAAATAGAGCTGAAAAAAAAAATTGTGATTGAATTCTTGTTTTATTATACACCCAGCCTTACGTACCGTCGATGACACAATTAATGTGGCACCGCAAGTAACAGCCGATGAGAATTTAGCTTTACAGCGATTGGAAATAGCGTTAGTCCTATCAGATAATTTAACTAGCTTCACACTATTTAACTTTTAAACTTTTTAGTTTTTTCGGCAAGCCGTTTATTTTTAACAGAGAAATAAACAGATTTTAAATGATCCATTCCTTTCTAATACCAAATACTAAGATTATTTCTATTTCCAACGAATACCAAATTTTTTTTTAGAATTTTTAATAAATTTCATATTTTTGGATTTGTTGGGAATAGAAATTTTATAACGGCAATAAACAAATACCATTGTTTTTTTTTAAACATCACATACATTGCTCCGATTCCAAAGTAAGTAGCTAAAGCACTTGTGTTATGGAAATCAAAGACAACGGTGGTATTACAAACACCTAGACCTGAGCCAATATAGAAAAGTTAGTTTTCTAAATTGACCCAACCGGGGATCGAACCCGGGACCTCAGAGATGGCGACGCCTTGAAAACTGGTGTACAAAGCCACTCGACCACGGAGGTCGTCGTATTAGTTTTTGGTATTAGAAAGGAATAGTTTGCAACTTATCTAATTGTATTTATTCCTCTCCCTCTCACTCACGATTTCGATTTGTTTAACATAAAAATATTATTTTAAATAATGGGTAGAAAACGAAAATCCTGAATACATTTTGTATTTATAAGTCGAATGAATATTTTAGAAACTTATCTTTCTAATCTATAAGAATCGATAAATCCAAACAGGATATAAACTATCTCCTAAAGCAAAGCTGAATAAACCCTAGATTAGATCTAGCCTTTCAAATTCCCATAAATATGAAATTAAGTTAGAAAGAGTTTTAAGAAATAATTTGTAGAGCCGGTAGCAAAGTAGCGTAACGGGCGCGGCCATAACTTTTAAATTAATATTAAATTTTATTCCTAGACATAGCGGCCATGTCCGCCATTGCTGCATATTTTAATGACATTATAAAGTCTTTAATGTCGTTTTACTGATCTGAAGAGTCGGATGTAATGGTTCCCTATGCATTTGCATTAAATTTTAAGCCATAATTTATCACATAACATAATTTGATTTAGCCGAATGACGTTTACGCTTATTTAATTTAGGCATAACATGCATACTTTTTTTAAGTATAACTACTTTAAGCATAATCATGTTTAAGCATAACATTCTAAACTAAAGTGTAGGTATGCATATTTTTAATAGGCATACCTACACCGTTAAAGTGCAGAAAACAGTGAGTGAAATAGCCAACGCTTTAAGAAATTTAAGTTAAAGTTAAAGTTTTGGTGGCAGTTCTAACCTAATTATGCCATATAAATAGTATGCCAAAAATCAATTATGGCAAAGTATTATTATAACAAAAAAATATACCAAATTCGTTATGCCAAAGCAAAATAGGAATAACAACATTATACAAAAAAGGATACAGTAAAATAGAATAGATGGATTTTTTTCCAGAACAGGCAAGTACCTACTTTACTTTCATCTCACCTGATTTTAAGTGACGTTAGGCTGAAAGTGGAAGCGCACTTCACCCAAAATACTCAACCAATAAGGAATTGGCCATTTTAACTCTTACTGCCGAATCATAAAAATGTTAAAATGTAAAAAAAAGACTTAGGTAAGATGGTAATAGCCAGCCAGGGCCTAATCGCAATGATTTTGAACAATGTAACCACAACTGAAACGTTGTCATTTTGATTGTTAATGTTAACTCAAATTCAAACTGACAATCACAGTTTAATTGACCGAGCGAGAGCGAAGCGTCTCCGGGTCATCTTGGGCAAAAATGCTTTCTTATGTCCTTCCTGTGTCAGTTTGTTCTCCTCTACAGCTTGCATTTCTCAACCGATTCTCGAGAAATTTTGTGAGCCGGTTTCGTAAATTATATAGGTATACACTTCTAAGACTTTCGCGCGTACAGTTCATTAGAAATAAAACACTTTTTACGGATTACAGCGCGTATATTTTTAATTCAGGTGTTGTTTTGGAATTATTTAGTTTGTATTTATTGGTTTTTTAGAATTCCCGACGTTTCGACACCTTTCCAGGGGCCGTGGTCACGGGAGGACTGTCTTCCCCTAATTATATAGGTCTTTTTTGACGATACAGTTTTTGAAAAATATGAGAGATACCTATGTTATAAAATATCGGAGATATGTAAAAAAATCATAATTTAGCCGTATTCAAAAATGTTCAAAAATAACACAAACCTTTTTTGTTAGCGGTGCAAAGCAAATTGTGTTTATATGTATTTTAGAAGACTCAAAGTTCATAGTTTAAAATTAATCAAAAAATATTTCTGGCCAATATTCGAAATTTGAAAATAATTAATAAGGTTGTGACAACACTTATATCAGCGTATATTATTATTTATTTGTTTTTAAACAACATAAAATTTGAGCTACTTTTTAACGCGAGGTCTACTGCTCACCGAGCCACTAGTTAATATTCATGTACAGATCACTTAGTTCACAGTTTAAAGGAAAACCGTATAACTTAAGAGATCGTCCGCTAACTTTATTACTATCTGTAATTCAATAGTAGGTACACCCACCTCACTTCCAATTACAACCGAAATGTCTCGAACTCAATCAACATAATTTCCAACTCTACAGAAACAGCCGAATATCCTAATTGGTACGAAAGATCCGGATAAAATTAGTCCCGGTACTGTTTTAAAGTTAAATAGGTCTTACCGGTTTTACATTAACTTTTCCGGTTACCGGTTAAGTTGTGTGAAACTTTTCACCGCATTGCGTAAGATTGAACGAACTGTAAGAAAAACACGTCGTACGAAGTTTCTCGTGTGATGCCGAATGTTTGCCGAAAGTTGATGAGTTCATCGGAAATATTAATTCGTTTATAACTTGGGGGTTTATTCAATCTAATATTTTTGCGACGCACACCAGGGGGCTAATTGTCTAATTTAAAAATCTATCGCAATCGCTTTCATTTGACAGTTGGATCCGACACATTGCTGCATTTCTTTGGTAAGTTTTTATTTGTGCCAAAAAGAAGCATCAATGTGTTTCATCCTGAAAGCGATTGCGATAGGTTTTGAAATTAGACAATAGAAAGGCAGGTTTACTGAGAAGTTGTCATTGTGAGAAGTGGACATTTCGAGAAGTTGTCTTTTTGCGAAGTTGACATTGTAAGAAGTTGACGTTATAAGAATTGTGAATTTTTTGTCCAGTTGACATTATGAGAAGTTGACATCATGAGCTGCAACGATTGTGTGGTCACACGTACTATTTACCAGCCACTTAAGAATGTAGCAGCGAGTTTGGACCTCAATTAAAAAAGGTTTTAGTAAAGTTTACAGTAAAATATTCGATTCAGCTTTTGTAAAGGCTAATCATGTAAAACTTATAGAAAATAATACAGCTAAGCCAAATAGTTAAGTATGTGAACCGGTATGACAAATGACAATGTTGTGATTTTGGTTTCGTAGAAAGAAGCTCATTCAGGTCTCAAACGGTTGTAACATAACTTCTCCAATTCATATTTCAATTATTCGATTTCTTCTTATTGAAACATGCTGAAACAATGTATTTTTTTATATTATAACTGAACCTATTCATCAAAGAAAATACACGCTGTACAATTTCATTGAAAATTCATTCATCACATACTCTTCTTCTTCTTTTTTGTTATGGCAATCTACTTTCCTTTTGGAAGTAATTTTTGCCAGTATCAAGTGTTAAATAGTTCAGTGGTAGATATTGTTTAATTTTTCATTAGAATGCGGGTGCATCGCATTCCAATGCTGCTTGGAGCATTTGGCACCAAGTATATCAAGACAGTTTACTCGGTTAGTTCTGCCGAGGAAGCCACCACTTCAATAAAAGTCTCAGCTTCACACAACCAAGATCGCGCCTATTTCAATTATCCCACATATTGTTCAGTTGCGTAGACACTTGTACCATATAACTGCACCAATTTTAAGACACAATATCCACTATAAATCAATTTGAAAATAATTAAAACAGACACCTAACCGAACTCGACAAAATGGCGCCAAAAACTCCCTCACATACTCGCGCGTTCGATTTCAAACAAAAGATATTCCATAAGAAATTCATGAGTTTACACAGTGAATAAAATATCATGCACTGTAAAACTACGCCGTAAAAAACCTTCGTTTCCACCTGAACTGACATCTATCCTTCTCGTTTCCTATATGAGAGAAAGAGAACTATGGAATGGAAGAACCACGTAATAAAACCTGGGAGCCGCAGTGGCGTAGACATCATAAAACTACATAGAACTATTTCGTTACATCTGAAGATTGCGATAGACTTTTTAATGTGTCTGTGTAACATTACATTGTTTCATTCGTGTACCGTGTGTAGAGTACCAACTTATTGCTAGTAAGTTATGTTGTCTATAAAAGTATAAAATTTTATGTGTTACATCAATTGTAAACATTAGATAATAGTAGCCTATTTTATAATAACCTTGCGGAGCTTTGAGAAGCTCGAGGGCGCAGTGATTTGGCGCCTGGTCCTACGATTGTCCAGGTTAAGCAACTTTTGCAAGGGTCGGTCATGGGATGGGTGACCAAAAATTTATATTATAAAGGCCTTTATTACATAAATAATAATTATTATAATTTCCATAAAGAAGGCCTGTGCCCCAGTAGTGGGAACATAAAATTGCTGATGTCGATAATACCCTTTAATAACCTTTGCTCATGAGCGTCTTTTTAACAGGGAGTCTTGTTTTGTTTAGTCCTGAATTACAAGTTATTAATAATAGCTCTAACTAAACTTACTTCAGTCGGTTGTATTGATCTGGATCGGTTGTTTACTACCCGTATGCAAGCCTCGTCAAACATTTAGAGTCGCCCGCTCCAAGCTATTTGTTACAAATTACTCAATTGCATTACTGAACACTTATATAATATAGCCAAGTAGAAAAATCATTGAATGTACGATTATTTTAGGTTACTAATCAATGCGTTAGGATCACGAGATTTGAGTTTAAGTCCTGAATGGAAAACTTAAAAAAAACAATAACTACTCTTTAAAGCCTTCCAAAATATTATGAAGTATGCTTAGAATAATAACAACATAGAACGATAGTTCCCTACAAAGCGTACTGTCAAAAGTGAGGCAAATAAAAGTTTTCAGATTTTTAACCATCATACGTTACTTAATCGTACCTATAAAAATGAAAAAGTTTAAATTGCCCTACCCTTAGCACAGAATATAACATCCTTTAGGGGATTACTTACTATTTTATTGGATTTTAGTTACGATTAAGTAACGTATGAGAAGGATATAATTTTTTTTGTTTCACTTTACATACAAGGACTCGGTTTCTAGGTTTTATTATTCTAAGGAAGTTTATTACAAAATTAAAAAATAAAACACCCTTCACCTAACGAAAAGGTATTATGTTAAATTTTTGTGTGAGTGGAAACAGTTTATAAATTATTATTATGCAACTAGCTTCCGCTTTCGACTTCGTCTACGTATAATTATACTACAAAAATTCTCTAATAACAATTATGTAAAACTACATCGCTCAGGGATCTAGTGACGAAGGATATTTTTATCTAGTTCTTCTCGAATTATATACCTACTAACAGTTTATAAGTACCAAATTGTTACTAACAAATTTGGATCAATGTTATCTTAAAAATAAATGAATTATTATTATTATTATTATATTCAGTATTTTTTGATATTTTTTAGTTTTAAAAATTACCTCCTACATCCAAACTTTTAATCTTTAAGAGCGACTTGCACCATAAATTTCGTTTTCGAAATTGTGTTTAAGTGGTACTTAAACAATATTTAATTTTATATTTATCACCATAAGTATTCCTATTTTTAATATTGAGTATTTATTAGCTAAAATAAATTCTCAATATTACCAAGAAAAGAGACAGTGTAAAACTTTAAATTAGAACTACTACAGAGCACACGATGAAAATTGAGAGATTATTACAGTATAACAAGCAAGAATAACCTAATCTATATTCACTATGCCCTTTGAATACTAACCACCTTCTGTTTGAAGATCAAATAGGGCGACAAGTCGACCTCAACATCGATATCGGATTCAATGTTAGTCTTGACGACAGAAATCTACTTGTAAAACGATCGGAAACCATTTGAAGACTTGATAGTTTATTAACAACAGCTATGACAAGGTGGACCAGGGGGCTGATTACGTAACTCTGGTGCTAACAATTATCGATTGAGATCTATTGAAACCGCGATACATTGCTGCTTTAAGTAAGATAGTTGTCACATTGGTTCTTACTAAAGCAGCAATGTAACTGCGATTTCTGTCAAAGTTAATTGCAACAAAGTTACATAATCAGGGGGCATGTAACTGGAAGATCGCTGGAAGCTGCTGGATGCGGCCAGTGCAGGATTGATCGTTGGACGAGGCCTATGCCCAGCAGTGGGTGTCGTGCGGATCAGGGGCCCTACCGGCTAACTTTTCGAACTTCGGCGGGTCTGCCGGGCTTCAACTTAAAACAGATAAGTCAAAGTAAGGAGTTTCGTATTGTACTATTCGCCGAAGTTATTTAGAAGACATATGTCATGTGACATCATGGGCTCGATTTATCTGTTTTAATTTTCGATGCGTTGTCGGTACGGCCCTAGAAGTAATATTATTTTTTCGAAACTATTTTTGAAAACAGAATTACTGTTATTATCCTTACTAGTTTCCGTCCCCTAAAGATTTTTCGAATGTCCAAATCCCTAGTAAACCGGGATGAAAAGTATCGTATGGCTATAAATTATCTGAGCGCCGAATTTCTTCGAAATCTGTTCAGCCGTTTTTGGGTGATTGAGTAACAAACATCCAAACTCACAAACTTTCACATTTATTATTTCCAAAACTGGTTTCGAAACTTTCGGAAACGGCCGTAGGGGATGATGATGATGCATGCCACCACCACAACCGTTCTGTCAATGTCAGTGATGCTTCAGACGTGTCAGATCAGGCCACGACTAGTGTAGTAACTAAGATCTGAGGACCAGATATTTGACGACCTGAGTGGCGCAGTGGTCAACATGCCGGTCTTCCACGCATGAGGTCCTGGGTTCGATTCCCGGCCGGGCAGAAATTTAAATGATGAATATTAATTTCTGTGACGGGTCTGGGTGTTGCTATGTGTATTACGTACATATTTAAAAAGTATATAAGTAGTATATCAGTTGTCTAGCACCCATATTACAAGCTTTGCTTAGTTTGGGGCTAGAGGGCGCTGTGTGAAATTGTCCAAGCATTTATTATTATTATTGTCAGCAGCAGCGGTTTCCAAAGAGAATGGTCCAACACTGCGTTTTCCAACAGGCCATGTGTATGTGTGAATTTTCGATACATTATGTACTTAGCGAGCAATCAATTTAATTAAAATGAGGGCGCCACTTGAGGTAAATAGGAGCCTTAAACATTAGTGCATTAAAGTTTTATTAGCGTTCATAGTTGTTAATTATTAATATTAAAAAAAAGTTAGTATGGAAAATGCAACTTCTTTAAAATTCTCCATACAAAACGCCAATTTCATAGGTAAAGTATAAAGTATCGACATCAACTAAATATCGATAAATCCTTTCGAACACTATTAAAATAGTTATCAAGTAGTTATTTGAACCAATCTTGTAGTGGGTCATGAATGTCTAACGCCTCAATGTCTTCCATTTATATTCATAATGCGTGTCGCTGTGTTTGTGTGTGGTACAAGTAGAGAGAGCTAGTGGAAGACAATTTAGCGGGGATACGAGCAATTTTACAACTACTGGTAATCTAAGTACATAGTTCACTATTAAAAAAAAGTTGATTAGATACCAAAACATAATTAACTGCTCGGGTGAGTTATATTTTATTCCATTTTTAATAGAAAATTTCAAAAAATCTTGAATATTTCAAAAAAGTAGCTTAGCTATTTTACGGCCGCCGTCAGTAACTAATCTACACTAGTCGACTTGGCAGGCTTGCTGATCGATTTCAGTCAATTAGAGCTCTTTAATTGCAAACCTATTTTCAATGGGGTGGCCAATTGATTTTACAAGCAATTGACGATAAAAAGCGCTAGTTGTCTAAAAACCAGCAAGTCGCCTGCGAAGTTGACCCGGGTCAATACCACTTTAGTAATTAGTTTTCAACTGTTTTTTTTTCTCGTCAATATATCTAGTCAACAAATTCTTAGTACGTGGGTCCTATCTTTTACTGACGATCAAAAAGCAGCGGGTAATTTCATAAAAATATGAGCAGCCGTTTTTGCTTTAGTCCTCCCGTGACCACGGCCCCTGGAAAGGTGTCGAAACGTCGGGAATTCTAAAAACCAATAAATACAAACTAAATAATTCTAAAACAACACCTGAATTAATAATATACGCGCTGTAATCCGTAAAAAGTGTTTATTTCTGATCAAAAAGCTAATCAAATCCAACAATAGGTACCTATGTAGATGTCAATGGCACTTCCTACAATTATAGGTAGATGAATTAAAAACGCTGATTTTTACCGAAAAAGTAAAAAATTATGTAAGTGTATCTTTTTCCAAACACTATCTGAAGATCTCTCAACTGTCTTACAGTTACTTTAACTAAAACGTTAACAGAGCCAGTGCTCAAGAAGCACTCGCCAGTATTGCTCGAGTACGTGCTTGGACTGACGAGCATTCGCGGTATTCATATATCACAAGCACAAGTACCCAGTGTATTTGGAGATAGTCTTAGAGCGATTAAAGTTCTGTAATGGTGTTTATACTTTGCTGCTCGATACTTTGAAGTTTTGACAATAAATTGGTATGAATGGTGATATCATCTACAACTTAGTAATGTTCATGATGGCTAAAACATCGTAAGAATTTGGGGCTTTGTGTAGTGTGTTAAAAATCCATCAGGCATTAGTCTGTCTATCGCCATAATTGCTACAGATAGTACATGTGAAAACCTGAAAATGAATCAATGTCAATTTGAGGAAAATTTGTTCTGCTCTGTTCGCAGAATCGTTCGTCGTAAACGTTCTACATCGTAACTTAGTGTTTTTACGAACTTTCATCGTACTAAAGAACAAAAGATAATTAACTTCTTCCGACACAAAAACCGAAACACATTGTAATACTAATGAATAACCAACATTTGGTCTAACATTGGTGAAAGTTGGCGTTGAATAAATTCCATAACAAAACACTAACAGGACCAATACCACGTCAAGTTTACAACTTGCGACACAAACACAATAATCAAACGGCAAAATATACATAATGCGTAATGCTTTAACACTTACATCAAAGGAGCATATTCCAGATCTCGATCGCAACCTGAGCGCGATCGTACGTGCCGTTATCTCTCTTTGACGATTATCGCGCGATTGACAAGCGACGTGTTATATTACCACGTGGGAAATAGTTACATTGGTATATTACATGTAATTTTGTATTACTTATTTGAATTTATTTTAAATGATAATTTTCTTAGTCACATATTAATAAAATTGTCAATTTTATTTTATTTCTACCTATTCCTTTAAATCTAATTAACTGATTCAGTATCGAATTTTAGATTATGATGTTGATTCGATATCTCGATTTAATAATAATTTGTTTTCAGTTAGGTTGGTAAACATATTAAAAATTTAAATAAATAAATTTGACAACATCAAATACATTGCTCCGATTCCAAAGTAAGTAGCTAAAGCACTTGTGTTTTGGAAATCAGAGACAACGGTGGTATCACAAACACCCAGAACTGAGCCAATATGTAAAAGTTCGTTTTCTAAGTTGACCCAACCGGGGATCGAACCCGGGACCTCAGAGATGGCGACACCTTGAAAATCGGTGTACAAAGCCACTCGACCACGGAGGTTGTTATTATATTATATGTCATATTGTCCGCCTAATTATAATTTTATTACATAACACATGTTAGGTACTTATAAGCGATAAGTGACATTTTAGCCTATTTAGAGATTATTACAATGATGTTTAACCATGTTTCGAACTACGCAAATAGCAGCGGTATCCACCAATCAGAGCGCGAAGTTCAATAACGGGCTATTTACACTTAACGTAAACTTTGATCAAATTTGCTTACACTGAGCTTTAATTTTGTTGACGCTAAGCATAAAGTGACATCAATAAGGCTTGAACTGCGCGAATTAATATCAATTTGAAGTTTAAGCTTATTTGCTAAAGTTATTGTCTGTAGTTAGATTCCTAGTTTAGTCCTTGGTTATTTTTATTTCGTGTTTATGTTCGATGCAGTTTTACTACTAATGCCAATGACTTCAATTATATAGACGAGCTGTTCAAAATTAAAATTGTGTCACAACCAACCTTCGCGGCGCATCAACTGTTTCTATCGGTCGCTCGCAATAGACTAAAGAAGTTGCGGTGCATGCACCGTAACTTAATGAGCAATTTTTCGGTACTGTACAGCCTGTCTAGTGTAGCATACACATAGAAGTCTTTCACTAATGCAGTTGCTTATCGATATTTTTGTTATATTTAAGGTTGTTTTAAGAAGGCGCTTCCAGCTAGGGGATACAACAAGGATAATAATTTACATAAAAGCTCGCACAACACTTCAAAATGCGATATATATTAATAATAATAAATGCTTGTACAATTTCACACAGCGCCATCAAGCCCCAAACTAAGCAAAGCTTGTAATATGGGTGCTAGACAACTGATAAACTACTTATTTACTTTTTAAATATATACTTATTATACGTAGTAACACCCAGACCCGTCACAGAAAGTAAAATTCATCATTTCAATTTCAGCCCGGTCGGGAATCGAACCCGGGACCTCTTGCGTGGTAGACTGTTTGACCACTGCACCATTTAGGCCGTCAAATTAATTAATTCAACATATAACTTGTAATATACCTATTTAGTGGCTCTGTGAGCTCATAGGGTCTAGGTCTTGACGAATAACAATGGAAACCCGTGTAGCCTTTTGCTTGTATTTCACTCATGAAATACCTCTAGTATACAGAGCAGCCGTAGATAGGGTTTAACTTCACATAGTATCTTGATATATTAAAACATTAGTGACTTCTGTCCGAACTCATTGAGTTATCTATACAACATGTTACAAAAATACCCCTAATGCCATATATAGAGACCATGAATTAATATGGTATATAGAGACCATCAAACTGAACAACTTTTACTATGGGGCCAACTCTCAAATCGCGAAAAAATAATCAGCTGTTTCATACATTTTGATATTTTCTATTTTAATTCTTGTATGAAACAGCTGATTTTTTTTCGCGATTTCAGAGTTAGTCCCATAGTAAAAGTTGATCAGTTTGATGGTCCCTATATACCATATTCGGCGTTAGGGTATTTTTGTAACATGTTGTATAACGTAGAATCGGCCGCTAGTCTGCGATATATCTAAAAAATCTACGTTATTGTTTCATCTCGACTTAATGGGCAGAAAAATTGATTGCGAGATGTATCCAATTAGCCGCGGGTAATGGTTTATCCGCACCGGTCGACTGGAAGAAGACGCAATAAGCCCGCCCGACCGGAAACTATTACAGGCCGCGCTGCCCTACGGCTGATAATGAAAAATAGTTTATTTTAGGAGATTTCATTAAATAAAACGAATCTTTCCGCTGGATGGATTTTTGGGAAATTGTTTTACACAGAGCAACTTTGGGTGTAAACTATACTTTTAATAGATAACCGACTTCGTAGAGAAAATGAGGTAATGGGACATTTACACGGGTCGATTTTCCTGGCGAATAGGGCTTTTTATGTTAATCGCTTGTAAAATTTAGTCGCCCTATAATGTTCCAAAATTTTTCCATTCGATTTGAAGTTGCCACCTAATTGGATCCCAAGACACATCTAGATCTCTCAAGTCGATCAAGAATATCGACATATTTATGGACAATAGCAAAAACAATAGGTCTGCTAAAGCCAAACTTATATATACCCACATTAATAAAAAAGGCCATTCATTCCAAAAGTTGTAAAACGAAATAAATCACTCAGGTACAATACATTTGATACTGAAAACTTTAAATTACGAATGGGGAAGACTTTAAGTGGCACTTAAAAAGAACCCACTTAAATTGCCTCTAAAGACATCAATAAAAACCCAATTCAAGTTGGCTAAAACGGACAACGGCAGTTAAAGAACTTTTATCAACGGAGAACTTTAGAGCGCACTCACACTAACTGTGGTTTTATAAACATTGAATGAGTTTGAATTTGAATTGAATTTGAACCAATTTAAATAAATTCAAATTGATTTTAGAAGTCTTTAGTATGAAAAATTCACATAAAAATTAGTATGTAAGGCTTGATTTCTATTAATTTGTTTCATTTTGTCAAAAATTTAGCGTATTAACGTTAACGTTACTACAATTTTAGCACATAAATTAAATCTGCTAGCTGTTTTATAGTGCAATTTTTTTTATTTTTTTCATTGAAGGCGACAGATTTGAAACTTTTTAGGATAATTTTACATTAGTTCCCTTTACACAGTAGCGTAAACATGTGTTTTCAAATGTGTAGACAGAATCTCGGTTTTCTAGAAAAAGACTTTTGAGAAAAGCTTCATCATCTATAATAAAAAAACAGTAAATACTTGTGTACAATTTTCAAAACCTTTACTTTTTTTTATTTAAAGTAACGAGTGTGTCGGGCCATTAAATCACTACCAACGGACAAATTAAAAAGTTACCATTCAAATCGTACAATGTAATTCGGACCGTCCCACCGGCAATTTGGCACGAATTTTACAACTTTGTTTACACATCACGTACCGATTGTTTACATTAATTCCGATGTAAATTTACGGTCAGAATATTCCACTTTGAACGGAAACTAACGGGTCATTGATCAAACATATCAATGGGAGTTTCATGGGATCAAAACTATTATTTGTCGGATGAACAATATTAGTTTCGAATGATTAGAGTGAATAAGCAATAGCAGCATGCTAAGTTGTCTTTGCTTTACCGTGAATGAATAAAAAAAGGTTTGTGTATAAAAGAAGCGGTCACTCATTTTATATTATAGATATTAACTCCCTTACTAATAAAGATTGTATAGCAGATGTGTAAGTTACACAGTGTTTTATCCCTTTCTTTTTAATGTCAAACTTAAATAGTTTGACAGAGAGTCACCACTGTGTAGTGTAACTTATACACCTGCTATACAATCATTATTAGTAAGGGGGTGATTGTGTAACAAACATTCTAATTACCGAACCGGACTAAAGTATTCTGTTGGTTTCTAGGGTTGACACAAGATTTGGTGTTCTGGCTTTCAATCATTTCATTCGTTCAATGGGGCTCCACACGCAAAGCTAATAGATGATTAGTTAAATCAATCAAGTCAATGGTTTTGATTGGTTAACATAAGTCAAAAGTGACATTTGCCATTTGAAACAACCAATCAAACGTTTTTAGGACAGTCGCTTTTGCGCCATTAGTTCCTCAGTTTGCATCCCCATTAATTGCGTCTATGAACGTCAATTATTAATTGACAATTTGTTATTTTTTATAGAATGAGGGTAGCCATAGACTTTTATTTATCACGGAATTTCAAAAGTAAAAGATAAACCGACAGAAAATACGAACAGTATTAAAGTTCAAATTAATGTTTTAAATTTCCATGGTTTTTGACGTTATTAGAATAAACTATATCGGGATTTACACCATGTACCTGTTTATTTTTGAGACTCCGATATTTTTTTCAAGTTCAAATTCTTTCAAATTCGTTCAAATTCAAGTTCAAATTCTTTTTGGAACCAAAATATAAGTTAAACTTCAAACAGTTATTCAACTCTAAACAAGTGTGCACAACGCCACTCAAATTGATGGTTTGAACGAAAAATGACGACGATCCCGCGGGTTGGTACGAAATGAGTTGCCAGTTACGAAAACCTCAACAAAAAACATTTGAGACTGTGATTTTAGGAACACATTTAATGGGATCGCATTTTTCATTTTGATGCTTGTTTTTAACCCTTCAATTGTTTAATCTGAGTTTTTAATTAGTCAATCTCGGATATGGTGCTATCTGCGTGGGTAATTGCCGTGTTTTAATTTTTGTATAAAAATAAATACCTCTTCTAGATTTAGCCACTTTGGAAACGAAAGTGTACCTAATTTATATTATAACAGCATATTATCACTTACTAAAAAAGTATGTAACAAAAATTACATTAAAAATGCAAAACAATTTGTAGCATGTTGTTATTGCTCCATTGTTTCACTATAAATAAAGTGACTCATTCCCATCAAAAACACCCTCTTTCTTTATGCATTTTTTAAATTCATTTAGGCAAAGGGCATGAAGACCTACACCCATACTTCCCTCTCAAAAATTTCGCGTACGTTATTAATAAATATCGATCAACCAGCTCAATGTTCAGGATTCCGTGGCCACGATCTCTTAAAGACGTCATTTTCATATTCAAATAAATACTTAAAGATACAAAAGCACAAAAGAAGCGGCCATTTTATATTTTAGTGCCTACTACATTTAATAATCAAGGTACTTTTTAGAAGTTTAAAAAAAATTGGAGACAACGTGACATTGTAGCGAAGTGAGCTAAAATCATTTTTGTAAAATTAATAACGAACGCCATTGAACAGTACATTTATAAGATTCGAAAACTTAATCTTTATTTGTCATTATCAACGCATAGATAATAAAAAAATAACTTTACTTGTCATTATACTTTACAAATATATACAAATCAAATTTTGAAAGTTTCATATTGTCTTTGATGAGTCACATAAATAAATAAATAAATATTTGACAACATCAAATACATTGCTCGGATTCCAAAGTAAGTGGCTAAAGCACTTGTGTTATGGAAATCAGAGACAACGGTGGTATTACAAACACCCTGACCTGAGCCAATATAGGAAAGTTCGTTTTTCTAAATTAACCCAACCGGGTATCGAACCCGGGACCTCAAAGATGGCGACACCATGAAAACCGGTGTACAAAGCCACTCGATCACATAATAATTCAAATGCTACTTTGAAAAACTACAGACACGTCTATGAACCGAACGTAATAAATATTGCATACTAACCACTGGACTGTCAAAAACTTGGTTTTATGTAATCGATTCTAATCAAATGCGTGCAGTTAATCGAACCCGAGACCCGAGCCTGGCGTGCTCCCCCACTGAGCCATACCTCCATTATTTTATTACACCGATCGATGTACCATCGAAGAAATATTAAAATCAGGCTTGTTTATGATCTACTAGCGACCGCACGCGACTTCGTCTGCGTGGAAAGTTTTTTGTTATCCCTCGAGAACAATTATTTTTTCGGGATGAAAAGTACCCTATGTCCTTCTCTGTACTCCTGACAACGTGTATGCAAAATTTCAAGATGATCGGTTCAGTAGTTAAGACGTGAAGGCGTAACAAACAAACAAACGGACTTTCGCATTTATAATATTAGTAAGGATAGTATATAGTAAGGATATTATAGAGGAGCTCGGTGGCGCAGTGGTATAGCGTCTGGATTGCGGAGGTTAAGCATCTTTCGCAAGGGTTATGGGATGGGTGACCAAACATTTGTCATCTCGAACTTCTCCGTGCTTCGGAAGGTACTTTAAGCCGTTGGTTCCGGCTGCATTTGCAATTGTTAGCACCCACCAATCCGCATTGGGTCCGCATGGTGACTCATGATCCATCCTCCTTATCCACCCATAAGGAAGGTCTGTGCCTCAGCAGTGGGGAAATTAAAATGGCTGATGGTCAGTCAGAATATTCAAGTTTTGGTAATGTAAGAGAGAGAAAGAAAAAGATTAGTCTCAGGGACTTAAGGCTAACAATAAAGTCTGTCACGTTTATCAGAATCAAAACCCTCGGTACGAAATCTTAGTAAACTATTAACGATATCGAAAGCTTTCGGATATAAGTACTGATTATGGCGGTAAACGTGAGTAAAAGAAACATAGTAACAGTTTTGGTAACGAAAAATAGTTAAAAACTAAGTTTGAATTCGCCGGGATCGTTAGAAGCTAACCAGTGTATAAAACACAGAACAAAGAAATTTGAATTTGTTCTGTCTGGTGGTGTAAAATGTTCTGAATATTTAAGTTCACAATATCAGTTTAAAACAGCAATATTTTCAAATATAGAACGTTTCAAATGCCAAATTGTTTAAATTGACAACAGCCACAGACTCGGTTCAAAATAGAAAAACATTATAATTTTTCCGATTGTGAAGTCGGTTTCATAGTGGAAAGCATAACTTTTTTATTTGTGGTTTTATTTCTATGAAAGATGATTATCATCAGAATCGTGTTTGGCTATATAGTTTTGATAGCGTTATTAACTTGCTTTGCTCCCGATAAATAGTTAATTATTTTGTACTGTAAAGTTAAAGTCTGCATTAACAGTGATTAGCATTAAAGCTTTAGACAAAGTTGCACCCTACAATAAACCTATCCTAACTATAGTTAGTGTAGAAGGGTTGGCACTACGGCTTCCGTATTAGGTTTCACACGATATACTGTATAAGGGCCCTATCTCACTGGAACATCATGGTTGCGCCACCAGCGGGTGATTCGCGTACCACCTACAAATTCACATCGAGTAGAAACGTTGTCATTATCGGCGTGCACGCACCGAGAATGCAATAATAGTTTACAGATTCGCATCGACTGCCCCTAATGACGCACTGATCTCGTAATTTATTGTAATAAACTGTTGACCTAATGAACAATTGATGTAGTAAATTTTGACCAAATGAATGTTGATCTTAAGTATCAAACCCGATGGATGGAGTATCGTTAAATCATAGAGTACATTGTGCCATAAGGTTAAATCACGCATTGTGTTGACGGTTGAATTTTACGGAGGTTTGAGTTACTAATATTTTTCGGTGTATGGTGAGTATGACGTATATGCAGTGCAACTAACACCTGGTATCCGCTCAACCAATTTCTTGAGCTCAAAATTGGTTGAGCGGACACCAGGTACTGTAAGGCCTTAGCCTCATATGCAAACTATACCTACAGTACCCTCCATACATCTGTTATACATTTTATTGGTAGCTCGACTGGTTGCGCCGCAACTGAAGGCCTAGACAAATAGCAAATGCTTGGCTTTTCGATAATTCTAATACAATACATGTGACATAAGTGTATGAAATTGACATTACAAAACGTCATGTTTGTCTATGGTGAGTGCCAGTTTACGTCAATTACATACAAATTTATATTCTATTCGAATTGTAGAAAGCCACTTAGCTGCTTCGGTAGTACCGTGAAACTATTATTATTGATTAATCGTGGATGTAGATTAATTTGGATATTGTGAGTAGCTAAGGTCAGTGACCTTGACTGAACTCATGGTCTTGGATTAGGATGGTAATAGTAAATCTTAATGATATGAACATAAAAATTAAAATGTCATATCAATCATTTAATGAGATGAACATAAAAAAAAATACAACATTATATAACACACGTTTGGATGATGTAATAGTTACTATGACACTAGTTATTTTAATGTTGGAGTTGCGTTATGAAATTTAGTACAACATTATAACACTCGTTTGGATGATATTATAGTTACTATGAGACGTTGTTTCGGAAACTTTTATAGAGGATTTAAAGCATGGATGTTGATAAAATAAAAAATATTGGCTAGGGAACAATTAATAAATGCAACTAATAGATAATTAAAATGAAACGAAATATAATCGAAACCCAGGTCCTTGGCGCTGTCGAAGATCGCTATATCATTGTCATTGCACCAAACGTTCTCAAACTGAATAACCGGCTGAGTAGACAGAAATTTTATTTTCCTAAATTCTTAAATAAATAATCCAATAATGATTCTGCAATCATTCACTAACAGCCGTTTCTCAACAACAACAATGATAAATGTAAATACCTGTCTTTTAACCGAGGAGATTAAATGAAAAAAAGCTAACTCTTGATTTTAAAAAAACCCCTCATACAAAAAGCTAACTCTTAAAAAGTTAAAAATAAATTATCATCAAGTCATAAATACTCGTAGATCTATGAAAAAATCGTAGACGTCGGGGGACCGCTAAGTTAATGGATTTACATGTAAGCTCGTCACATGTCTGGACTACTATAGGTATACTAATAGGTATACTGTTAGGTGTAGAACATTTACATTATGTTTGCAGATCATTAAACTTTGCAGATGCTTTAAATAAAAATAATATTTTATGCCAGATTGAAGGTTCTTAGTTCATGCCACCAGCTCTCAAAAGAGTAGATAAACATATTTTTAACTTATTATATATTATTGATCTGTCTTTTTATCAATTCTTTTTAATTGAACATACTTAAAATTTTAATAGCGATACTTACTTAACTAAAAATAAGCTGAAAATTTTATAAAGATACCTACATAAGATAAATACAAAAAACCAAATTTTTTCCTCGTGATAGTTCTAACAATGAATTGTAACTTAGTATAGCAGAACAAACAAAAATAATTTCAACGGAACTAATCTAAGTTTAACAACTTCGTAACCACCATTACTTACCTAAGAATAGGTCAAACAAAAGTCGCGTTATCAGTCGCTACACTTAACACTGAAACACTTATTATTGGTTTTGTACCGTTACAACTTTCCGTTCCACAAGTATGTACAAACACAACACAACAGTTTCGAATCGAAATCACATAAAATATGCAACACACACGTTTATTAAATGGTACATGTTCACAGTTTAACGAGAACTAGATGGTGCGTACACCCTGGCAGTATAGGTTTCTACCTTCGCCACGGCGCGGTAAAGTTGAAAAACTTACACTCGCAATGCAAATTTGTTCGTGCGTACAGAGGGTGAAAATCGCCTACCCTTAACACGTGCGGTCGCCGCGCTCTCGCGACGGTAACTGAGGTTATTTGAATCAGCCCTTAGAGTTTTCCGCGTTAAAGCGAGACGGAAAATTTGACGACCGGAAAAGCTTGAGGTGGGAGAGGGATGGTGAAAGGAAGTTCTGGTTTCGTCTCACACGTGGTCAATTGCAATGCCGATGTCGTCTACGGTCATTGCCATAGGTTGATCAATGCGTCTGTAGCTGCCCTTATCTGTTGCTGCGTACGCAAGAATCTTAATTACACTAATTACTTCTAATATAGACTCAATATAATAAATAGCTGAAAAAAAAAGCTGTAACCTTGTTTGCAGCTATTAAAAATTACCTTCAAAATTAACTTTTATTTTCTCGATATTCAGCGCGTTTGTATTGATTTCCGTCATATTTGATTTACTGACCATGGCAACTAAAAATATGACGAAATATAAGGAAATGAAAAAAAACAAATAAAACAAAAATCAATACAACAATTCACACTAAAAGTATTATAAAATTAAATGAACTTTTAAGCTGCTACCAATTCTCGTAGCAACACTACTGTGCTACGAGGCTACGAATATTTGCCTTGCAAAACATAGTGAGCTTTTTCCTTGAAAAATTAAAATGTCATAAGTTAAGTATGTAAACATCCACTTAGCCACTTTTGTGAGATAAGTGGTGTCGTAAAATTAAATGCTACGTTCTAAGCGACACCGCGTGTCTTGTTGGTCCTAGTTTTAAAAGTTTAAAGTAGAATTAATAACAAGTTGTATTACTTTTATTTTGGCAGAGATACATTTCCAAGTATACAGTAGTAAGTTGAATTTAACTTTATTTTAAGTTAGATTTTTTAAAATAGCAATAACGATGTTTATTTATTAGTTACTAGTAGCTCTGTAGAGCTGTAGATATCGCGTTTGTGATATTTTTGATCATTTTTTTCGAAAAGGCTGAAATATGACTTACCCCATATCTCCACCATTTTGAAATTCCAAAAAACTGAATCGACAAAAAATCTCTAAAGTTATAAAAGCTGCTCAAAAAATTTCACGAGAAACGCTTGAGAAATGCGACCTGTAGAGGAAAACTAAGGGACAGCCGGACAGCGGGACAGACATATGAAAGCATTTTTGCCCACTCGCTCGGTCAAATGTGTATGATGCGTGGATAAGCTTAAACGGGGTGTAACTTTGACAATCCGGTGCTTTAACGAAATAATCAGTTATGCAATTGAATTTAAATATTATTTGTTAGCTGTTTAATATTCTTAATAGTTTTACTGAGTTTTACTAGACCCTCTATTCAAGTAACTTTCCTATTCGTGTACTAATGTTAACTTTCAACCAAAATATAAGCAGTAAACGATGAAATTACACAATAATTATCAAAACAAATTGAAATTTTAATCACCCGATGTCATAAGTGAATTAAAAGCTCTTTTTTGCAGGTAAAGATGTAACAGAGCAGAGTAAACAGGTAATCGAACCTCGGTACGGTTGCGTGGAAGATGGCTGCGTGTCCGCGCCGCGCCGCTCACGGGGTCACCGGAGAACCCTCAATAGGGTGGCCACACTTTTGAAAAATACAAATTCAAATTTAAAGCATTTAATTTCCCTTAAAAGAGTGTTTTATCAATGAAACTAAACATTTTTCCTAGAGACACGGGTCGAAAAACGATAAAAATATCAAACTTTTCCATACTAACACAGTATGGGAGGGCTAATGATTTTGACGTTTTTCGGAATGAATTCAGTTTCGCACTCGCTTAAAATTTAACTTTGTACAAATATAGTGTAACGTTACTTGAATGTTTACCTTCTCTTATTTTACAATTACTTTCCAAGCATTATACAGAGATAAGATCTGTAGGAGAAAGTAGTTGTAAAATAAAAGAAGGTAACTGACATAGCTCGGAGTATTTCTTAGCTGAAGTGGCAGTGGGTAGGACACATAGCGAGAAAAAACGATGGCCGTTGAGACAACGCTCCGTGGGTAGACTCCTGATAATGTGGACCAAGACGATCTTGTGAAGGTCGCAAGAAGCTGTATGTGGGCAGCGCAGGACCAACCATTAAGGATATTATAATGGGAATGAGTGAGTCATCATGAGCTATTTTTGAATGTTACCACTGCCTCACACAGGCCTTCCTTAAGGATTAAGATGATAGCAGTAAAAACGTTTATCAATTTAGTCTCTAAAACCATGACGTCATATCCCCCCTACCTGTCCCCGCACGGTAAGCCGGTGTTGCGCGCGGCTGATCAAAGACGCGCTCATTCGGTTAGCGCGCCTCAACCTTTTTGTAAACCTGTCACATGTCTCTTCAGGCTTAGTTATCAGAAAAATGGAGCTCTTGTAAACATTGCGATTGGCAGCAATCTTCTAGCGACTCGGTAGCTCAGCGGTCAAAGCATTGGACCGGATATCCAAAGGTCGCGGGTTCGATTCCCGTCCGAGAACATGATCTGGTGCGAGTCGTATTTTTGTAGTATATTATTTAGTATTATGTAAAAATAGCATTGTGAATGCTAAAATCTCAAAATTTAAAAGCAATCTTCTGGTTTTGTTACAATTTATTTGAGTTTAGTGTGATTGTAACTATTTGTAAAAATTGACAATTTCCTATACAGCTTTCAGGAAATGCTTTTATTGCAATTAAAACCATGTGTTTAAAGTATTTTAATTAAATTAACAATATGTATACGTACTTGTTTGCCACGCGTTAGTCAAGACTTTTATGATCAAAGTCATAACTGCGGTGTTGACTATGGAATAATAAACAATATCAGCAGTTTCATTAAATTTCAATAGCTAGTAAGAGTAGTAGTTATCCTTACAGTTGCAGAGTTGGTTTCATAAGTTTCCAACATCTTAATTTTTTTATCCTAAAGTATGACTTCATTTGAAACCTATAATTTACCATTCTATCCAAAACCAAACCTCCTTGGCATTTTAACCCTTTTTGCAGTCTTTAGACCTCGACTCGCGCGTGGACTACTTCAAAAGTCGACATCCGACAGATTTGAAGTAGTCCACGCGTGACTGTCGCTAGTAATTTATTTAGCAGCGCAACAAATTATGCATTCCTGACTCGCGGCGGCTGAACGTAACTTGTACTAGATGAGAAACGTGCTCTTGTTTGTCGATAGGGTCCATGTCTATAGGCGAAGCTGCGAAGAAGCTGTTTGAAGCGACTTATCGGATCGAAAGTGCATGTCGACATGTTTCCGCCTTGGCTATCAGCTATTTATCGCATTATTATCTTTTAGACAAAACGCTGTTTCACTTTGATTCGAATAGAAAATGGGTCATTAATAGAGCATTTCAACCATAATTATTAGGTAGGCATGTTATTTACATCCATTTGGGGTCGAAGTTCCATTTGGATTCTTGGTCAAGTAAACATAGAGAAAAAGAAGTCAACCTATTTATGACCTTTTCTATTAAAAAAAAAGAGTACCACAAAATAATTATCTTATGTTCAGAGAAATTGTACACACTTATGTTGTTCAGTATTTATGCATTTTGAAAGTCGGATGTGGGGATAAGTTATGTTCTTTTAACACAAGACTTTACAGGGTGTTCAATCGTCATTTAAGTTTTTAAAAATTTAAAGCTTCATTATTCACATAGAAAACGAAAACAAAACCCAATAAATAACATGCCAAGTAGAACATTGACCTAATTTCAACAAAAAAGAATCGTAGCTTTAATAATTTTTCACTGACACCGAACAATAAGTAAACAAACTAATTTTCTCGTCCAATTAAAACCATTAATAATAGTTCTATGTAATAACACTTGATTAAAAACAACATTCACTTTGGCGGTATCATCTCGAAGGGGATAGCAAATGAAGGAATAGCGTGTTATACCGCCATTGCTCAAAGCCTGCTACGGACGTATAGGTGGAGCGGTTAATTTTGATACTTTAGTGACCGATAAACGTATAGTGGTCCGACTAGACACCGATACTCTTGACATATTTACTGCATTGGACGCAAAAATGTGTATACTGATTAGATGAGTTTGATACTGTAGTGATTGAAATAGTTATAGCCAAACGATACATGGTGTATGGTGACTAACACTAGTGATATTTACTAATTCGTGCACATATACATATACTTTGGTTTGATGGCTGCATATACTTTGGTGTAAATCGGTGAATAAATTAAATAAAGTATAAAAATGTTAAAACATTATACTTCAGTCACCTTACTCTTTAGCAAAGCGATAAAGGTGGTATTTGATACTTTCTTCTTGCGATCTTTTTACTATTCAAAAACTATTATAGTAACCAATTAAATAATTCCAATATGCTTTATTAACTCGGCAACCTACGAAATGGTTACAAATTTAAAAATATGAATTTCCTCTAAAATTTAAAGAAAATGCTGTCTACATCTTCCCTATCACAATTTACTCGATCTTTGTTACCAGCATTTGGCACTAATAAATTAAGATCAGGGAGACAGAGAACACCCTATATATCACATCTAGCACAGGTACGAGCTGATGACGTGCGGCGGTTAAAAACGAATTATAACGAAGCACCCTGTAGCCCATTTGTCATGCCCACGCCCCCTATAGCTGCATCAGTGGAACATCTTTCTTTGCAGTGAAACTATCATGATAAATAATGATATCAGTATGATTTTAATGATAATAATGGCCAGTCACACAGTAAATTTATAATAGGTTCAGAATAAATATAAGTAGTCTATTAACTAAACTTATAATAATAACATATTCTGCTTAAAGTATCTGACTGATTCACTGGCTCGTTTCAAAAATCAGCATATATCAATCACAAATAACGATCCCAATGGTGCAGTGGTCAACATCGCTGGTCTACCAAGCAAGAGATCCCGGGTTCAATTCCCGGCCGGGCAGAAATTGAAATGATGAATTTTAATTTCTGTGACGGGTCTGGGTGTTACTATGTATAATAAGTATATATTTAAAAAGTATATAAGTAGTATACCAGTTGTCTAGCACCCAAGCTTGTAATAAGCTTTGCTTAGTTTGGGGCTAGATGGCGCTGTGTGAGATTGTCCAAGCATTTATTTAGTTAGATATCGATGTATTCTGTGTAGTCGAAAAGTATGTGTAAATACTTGTAAATTTTATAGTTTATTTAGTTAAAAGCTTGGTACTATTAGTTATTCTGTGTTAAAAGGAAGTAACCATACCTAAAAAAAACACAAATCATCCAACCTCAAAATTCCATCCATTAAACCTCTCACCACTTAGTCTAAAATCCACGGCCAAAAGATAACGGCTGGAAATCCAATCAAGCCCTTAATAAGTAAAAAAACTACCAATTGGAAGGCGAGCTGGAAGCGATCCCGATCCGACAAATCTCAATTCAGTCGGACGCGTTTAGAGTTTTGGCCCAAGTCCAGGTTTTACCGATACTAAAACCCTAAAGGCTTGGACGCATTGCGTGATTCCACTCTGTTGAAGAATGTTAAATGAACATTTTAATAATAGGCGTATTAAATTAAATTAAAAAAAATATAGACCATTCAAAAGCACTTAATATCTAAGTTTATTTGAATAAAGAATATATCATTTCATTTCATTAATTTCATTTCATTTCATTTCATTAAAATAAAATCTTGTGAATCACTTGTCAAATAATTGATATCTGGTGAAAATGCTGAGGCAGGGACCTTTTCGACCCAAAGGCCTTATTTTTTTATGTAATTTTTTGTTTTAATTTTATGTGTACCCTTTTATGTTATTTTTATTTTAATGTACCTTTTGTGTGGTCTTTGGTGAAAATAAATAATCTCTCTATCTCTCTCTCTCTCTCAAATAGTGACTTTGACTTGCCCTACAACAAGTTCTTACCTACCACGTAACATCAATACCTACCTACCTAAGCAATCAAATCCCGTTATACATTTCTGCACACTTTCTACTTATATCAATTTCGTTCAAAGTTCAAAACCTCACAATGTTATGTCTATGGGGTTATGGTATAAGCAACATTTAACATTTGAATAGTGAAAGTACATTGTCAGCCTCGTTCAATTAACTATCGTTACTTTCACTAAAATTTTTGGTTACATTCGAACTTCGAATTCGATCGAACCCGGGACCTCAGAGATGGCACCTTGAAAACCGGTGTGCAAAGCCACTCGACCACGGAGGTCGTAAATAATAAATGTGGCCAAATGTCCTGTATTATCCCACGGGAACAAAAAACCGGAATAAAAAGTATCATGTGTTAAGTTGGATCCAAATCTATATGTGTCCCAAATTTCAGCCCATTTCGTTCAGCCATTAAAGCATGATTGAGGAACAAACGTCCAAACCCACAAACTTTCACATTTATAATATTATTAGTAGATAGTAGGATTGTTACTTTAGCTACCACAGAGATTTAAAAAAAAAACATGAAAAATCTAAGCTGCCATGTGCTTAAAAACCGTCTGCAACAGATCCGTGCCACAGTGCATCTATAGCACCGCGTCCGTAGAAGGCTTAACAACTTTGCGAATAGCCAATACCAATACAATACATGAAAAAAAACGTTCCAATACTACTAACAATAGAGTCGAAATTACCGTGCAATCGGACGGAACTAATCGTGTAAATCGATTAAGATTCGATTATTGTTCGGCAGTATCAGTTTACGATATTCGTCGCCTCGTATGCGTTGAATGTTGCAGTTTTCGCGGTGCACTGGCGGTATTGCGACCAACTTGAATATTTCGCTGTCCTTTTTCCATTTAACTTTGCAGACAATATTTTTCTGTTCGTTAAAAGTTGCTTGTTTATGTCACTTTAAAGCACAATTCACTCTCTCACAGGGAACAATATTGTGGTAGTAACTCCAATGTTTCCCATAAGTTTTCGAGTTTTTAAATTGCATTAGTGTGTGAAATGAACATTTGTGTGAATAGGTAAAAATAATTCAATATAAATGTATATGAAAGATAGGATACTCTATTAAGTCTCAAATATGAAATACATTTTTGATAACCTCTTTAAGATCCTGTTTCTTTTATGTAATTAACGAATGTCGAAGATATACTAAAATAAAAAACCTTTTCTAAAAACGTACCTATTGCTTTAGTTGATACGCTCTATTTAACCCGATTCACAATATCAGAAAAGAAAAAATATGCAAACCAGGAAACTCAATGTACAAACAAAAACAAACTACAATAATACTCTATTCAATATCGCTTTTATCCGAAAATAATAAAAGATCCGTAGCAACCGAATCCTTACCCTTTATCAGTCCTGGAATTTAATATTACTTGAGTGACAGGGGTGGGGGGCGACGACCGAGGTTACCTCGTGGGGCACGCGTCACGTCACCCGTCAGTCATATTTCGACACGCATCGCGCGAGGATGTCAAGGATATTGCGAGGTTCAGATTGCGTTTAATTTCCACTGGGGTGCAACTAGAATAAAGCGAATGGGGAAGATTGGCTTACGTAATTTGATAATGTATTGCATAATGATAAAAAAACTTAAATTGATTAAATAATAATCCGTTTAGCACATCAAAAAATATTATTATTATCATAAGTTCAGTTAATTCCATAACTACTTTTGGATTGCTAGTAATTTTCTATACTGTACCGACTTTTAAAATTAATTAGTGGTTATTATTATTATTATCGTATGAGGATTGGTGGCCACCTCTGGTATTAGAGTTTATATATCAAGTCCAATAATCCTGTTAATCCTGTAAGGCCTCTGACTTGGCTTAACGATTGTTATCAGATGTCAACAGCCGGGACCGACGGTGTAACGTGCCTTCCGAAGCACGGAAGTGCTTAGTTGTAATGCCACTTAACGGTCACCCATCTGACACCGGTCACCCATGACACCGGTCACCCATCCAACACCTGGCCGGACCGAGCATTGCTTAACAAACGTGATCGAATACGATTAGTCTGTCAAGTTCCGCCATGAGCGCCTCAGTGGTCTAACACTGTTTTGCTTAAGTCTACTGTTTTAGTCAACCAATATTAATTGATTTAAGTTTCATTGAGATTAATTAAATTGCTGACTACTCTCTTTCGCCACAATATTTATTAATCTATGTAGATTATGCGCCTTTGCAATAAAACATCAAAACACCGCCACAGTTATTGTATCACCAAATCTATAAATCGATGAATGTCACAACAAAACAACGTATAATGCAACACATTTTTCTTGCGCGTCTGATCGTTGCCCCACTTTCAGCATTCAATCCCACATTTTCAGTAAAAGCTGTAAGCGTGACGAGCCTGGGTGAGGCTCCAATGATAAATTAGTACAATCTTTCAGCTGTCATACTGCATCCTATCTATGTTAAACCACAGTATATAAAACCTACAAAGAAACAAACCCCAAACCAACCAGCTTTCAAGCAAAATACTTCATATTTCGATAGCATGTGGCGCATTGCTTTTCAAAAACAAAGTTACTGAAGATGCTTGTGTAGAAAATTGAAACTTATTTCTATTTGTATAAGGTAGGTAAAGGTTGTTCAATGTAAGGTAGTGAACGGAAAATGTTTACACAGCAGCTACTTAAGATAGCGTTTGAAATATATGATCTAATAATAGAGGTATTAGTTTTGCGATGCGTCCATTATTGTGACATTTTCGAAATTATCAAATAGGAACATTTAGAAAGCGATCAATAAATATTATATCGTCCGGCAGAGTTAGAAAATCACCTACTACACTCTATGGTGTTGTACTGTACAGTAGGTACACAGTACCACTGCAGTAATAAGAATAATAATAATAATAATTTATTTTCAAAGCCTTAGAGCTAATTACATAAAGTTGACAAACAAATGAAATTGCAAACTATATGGCTAAATGAGTGTCCTATTAATTTCTAGTTCCCCTGACCTTCATGCTAGGATAAACCTGTGTTATGAAAGTCAGTGGTTCGGCTCTTTACATAATAATCTTTTATAATTTAAGTTAAGGTACACTTTGCAGCTTTATATGTTTAAGTTAAGGATTATATAAAATGAATGAAATCAACAAAAATATAAAATAAATGAAGTGAAAACAAGAATGACTTCTGAGTGTGTTTGTGAGTGTATGCGTGCATAAGTATGTGTGTGTGTGTGTGTGTGTGTGTGTGTGTGTGTGTGTGTGTATTGGTCTGGTATAATTAGGTATTATGTATGGATATAGGTTTTTAATTGTACGAATTTTAAATGCTACTTACTATTGATTAAATTACTAGAATATATTTTCACTATCCGTGCCTCTAAATTTCGTCCGGTATATTATGTTTAGGTTATGATAATGATAATAAAGCTTCGGTATCGTCATAATCTAAATCCTGCAGGAACAGTCTTAGTTTTTTCTTTAGCTCACAAAAATAATATATTAGATATAATATATTAGATTTTAATACTGTACCTATTACGTAAGTACGTGCGTAAGTACAGTCGGCGCATGAAAATGTTGAGCTCTTTAGTACTATGTCAAATTAAATCTATAAATATGTATAAAAAATGGAAAACTAAAAATTTTCAAAAAAATACATTACTGTTGAAATTAGTTAGTCTTTTGAAAAAGAGTTAAATATTTTTTACGAAAATCCTACGACTAAAAGTGATGTAGGTACTATACATATTTTATCCACCTATTCATAAATAACAAACTTAGGAAAAATCCATCGGGGCTGCCATTACCTGCCCCGAAATGAACTAATATTTTGCGGTTGTGATTAATTAAGATTTTAATTGAAATAGAACAGAGCGATGGCAATGGCAGCCCCCGAAACAGTTAGATTTAGAGCGTATGCACAAGCGTATTTTACGGTTAATGATAACAACAATATCAAAGAGATGGTGATTCCATAATAATGCAACAAATTGAAATTAATAATGATTGCATTGAATCACTAACAACATTTATTTTATGACCTACTTACAACAATGTTTTATATTTTTTTTATGTTATAGCAAACAAGAAAAAGTGTGATACAAATATTGCAACTTGTAAAATATAGTAGATTGTACAACAAGTGCTTAAAACGCCTACGGCTCGGATGGATATACGTTTCGGGTAAAATAGGCTTTATGTACGAGTTATACACTCTGCTTTCCACTTCGATTGCGAGAGAATTAAATAGCAATATTGCAAAAACAAGTTTATATAACGAAGTTTATTTGCGTATGTTTCTGTTTATCTGACGACCTTTGTGTTAGAGTCTGAGACTTAGACGAAGATTTTACTTTATGCACTAGAGCATGAAAAGCGATTTAATGCAACCTATACCCAACATGAAGACGAACTTTACGAGCATGAGAAGTAAAAAACATTTTTGTGTGCACAAAAGTATTTCGTTGGTAGTGGCTTGTAGTTCGGGACTAGTCGCGGCGGCGGTTTGGCACAGCTTTCAATGCGGTTGATTGGGCCTTCGTGTGACCTGAGTTACAACTAATAACATATTGGTATACCTATTCTTGAGGAGCTCGATGGCGCAGTGGTTTAGCGACTGGCCAACGTCAAAGATAAGCAACATTCGCAAGGGTCGGTCATGGGATGGGTGAACAAAAATGTATTATCTCGAGCTCCTCCTTGCTTCGAAACGCACGTCAGGGCATTGATTCCGGCTGCATTTGCAGTCGTTAACACCCACCAATCCGCATTGGGCCCGCGTGGTGGGTTTTGGCCCATCCGGTCCTTCTTATCCACTCATAACGAAGGCCTGTGCTCCAGCAGTGGGGACATTAAAAATGGCTGATGGTCTATAGTCTATACCTATCCTTATAATCTTACACTATATTATGACATTTTACAATCATGTAACTTTGAATTGCACTATTAATTTGGTAGACTTGGTAGTCAATAAGTTTTAATGTTTTAAATTTCCATGGTTATTGACGTTATTATAATAAACTATATCAGGATAAACTAAATCCCATAACAATTGGTTTTAGATATTATAATGGTGGCTTATTTTTTTACAATTCATAAATTATTGAAGTGATCTTTTTAACAAATTAAACATAAAAAATGTCAGTGTGTTAATTTTGTCATCTACTAATATATTCATATAATTTTAATCTAAATTACTAATTTAAACGTGCGTAGCGGTAATAAACTTTGCAACTATGATTTACATTCATTTATTTCGACTAATAGTTGTATGCACAAAATAATTATTAGCATGAATTCATGCACTTATAGAATATGCATGCACCTAATCGAACCTTCCTGCGTGATGGTTCAATGAGTTTGCAGGCTTTCCTGAGAACTTTCCTAAGGTGATCATTATACTTTTCCAACTTTAACGAGCTCCGTTAAGCCACCAGGCTACATTAACCAATGAACGCACTTCAACAAACAAACAAAGATACTTTCGGTCTCAGTTACATACTTAGCATGAATAATCTAGGTATACTGAACACTTATTAAAAAACCTATGCAATAACATCCTTCATTAAAAAAAAAATTGTTTATTTTTAGCTTTATGCATTGGTATATTTACCAAAACTAAAATATAAAAAATCCAAGTCATCCAATCCAACATGGATCGATGACAAGACAAGCGAAACGAAAAAAATACTTAGCGCGATGTTTTTCGTCCGGCTCACGTCCGGCTTTGGGGTTCGTTAAAACAAATAGGATTTCCACGGCCGTCCGGCGCCTGTCCGGTGGAGAAAGACAATCCTTTCCGTCACCGGACGGGCTGCCATTTTTTGTCCGATCCAATAAATAATCGTCAGATTATGACGTTTGGCACCTGTCATAAGCAATAGCGTGGAATACGCCATTTTAATTTTGAGATTTTAACATTCACAATGCTATTTTTAGTAAATAATATACTAGAAAAAATACGACTCGCACCAGATCATGTTCTCGGATGGGAATCGAACCCGCGACTTTTGGATATCCGATCCAATGCTCTGACCGCTGAGCTACCGAGTCACTTCGATTCCTGTCCGAGAACATGATCTGGTACGAGTCGTATTTTTTCTAGTATATTATTTAGTATTACGCCATTTTAATTTATTACTTATGGCTATAGGTTATACAGTAGTAGGGAAATATTTGGTTACCTATAACTACAGTGAGTAATTTTAAAAATTGTCCTCGAAGAATTTGCTCTATAATGATGGAGAACGCAATTATCATGATTTTAACTTTTCATTCGTCCATGTTTTTTTAGAGAAAAGTAAAATAACCATTTCTTGTGTTCCCATCATAATTTACAGCTACCTACAGAAATTGTATGGAAATCTAATCTAGTTAATATGAAAATCATATATGAGATTTTTTATTTATAACTTGCGGATCCCACTAATGTTATAAATGTGAATGTTAGTATGTTTGTTACTCAATTGGTGCACATATATTTATAACCTGGACAGAGGATCCTTTTTAAACTTACATTGGGAATTTTTTCAATGTCCACGGGGACGAAGTCGCGGGCAGAAGCTAGTACACTATATTTTGTACATCAAACATATCCAAATTAAAGTTCACTAACAGCACAGTGCAAAGACTTACAAGACGCTTTCTCTTATAACTTGTACCACAATTGCATATATGAAAATCCTTGTTCGTCTGTCCCACATCCAATATCCGGCGACGCGCGCGCCGCGTGCGCTTGACGGCCGCGATTACGGTCCCTTTACACCCAGACTCGATCTTATAATTGCGTAAATGAATGCCCTGTAGTATGGAATACTTTTATACTTATAGTTGGACCATATCGCACGCAGAAGTACTGACAACCTGGAACGTCCGATGGTGACAGGGAAGATAGCGGGCAAGAGACCCACAGGAAAGAGTCCAAAATGATGGACCGACTAGATATCCAAGCACCTCGAGATACCTGGCAGCGCCGCTTCACCAGGCGACTGAGCGCAACCAATGGAAACTATTAGTCTCGATCCTCAGCAGGGAGGAAACGACTATTAAAAGAATATTTATATTCATCATCATTATCAGATCAGCCGCATGACACCCACTACTACGCGCGGTTGCCATTTCTTGTATGTATATGTTATGCTATATTTTAATGATAAAATCCATAATAATTACTTATCAAACAACTCTAGTTTTAAAACTGATACTATGAAAGCGCATGCAAAGTAAACCTTTCCGTCATTTCTATCCAGTTCCATCCTTAATCTGATTCCGTCTGTCTGTCAGTTCTCCTCACTACCATACAGTATGGTCACTTTTTCAGAATGAAAGCTCAACATAAAAAGTCTGTACAGAATGTCCGTTCTAGCCGTATTCGAAAACGCTACCGTCATATATGTTTTGTTGCGCCATCTAGGAACTCCTTGGTAACTGCTATAACAGTACTGGATATGTCTGTGTTGGCCTGAGATCGCCTGTCTTTGATCGTGCACGATAACCCGAGATTTGTTCCGAGCGACTATTCTGTCTTTTATGTATTTTGTGGTACAGGCTCCACTTTTTCAGAGTGGAAGGTTATAATTCGGTTAGCTGAAGCGTCGCTTTTGTAGCGTTGCGCAAAGTGAAATTGACGAACAGACCGTATCACGAACTCACTTTTTATTTGGATGAGTTTTGAACGAATTGTAAGTGTGTTATCGTTATTAAAACGCAGTTTTGGGAATAGTTGCTGATAGTATGATTGAGGCAAATAAAATTAAAACATTATACAAATGGAAATGATTAAACAGTATTTTGGAAGGAAGAAAGGAACGATTCTCTCCTCTCTGACGTTAAGGCGCCGGCGAACAGTGAGCTTCCCATACAAACGTAATACATACGTGATTTGCAATTTGAGCATAATTAACTAATCTGGTGATGTTATTCGGATTAAGACAGTACATTTCTAGGTTTCTATTAAAAAAGAAATCCAAAATACTAACTCATTTCGAAATAAATGCCAATTTTTTTTTTTCATACAAAACTGTAACCACAATGTGCCCACAACCGCAATATTCTTTACTACATTTTTAATCACGTCAAATCATTCAATATGGTTATTATACATATATTGAATGATTTTATAGGTATAAAATATCTTCTTGGATCAGCGTTTGTTTGTCATTATTCATTACATAAATGCAATAGTACGAGTACAATCGTTGTACATAGTGGTACAACCGTTATCTTAGTATTTCCAGTAAGAAAAGCTCCAATATCCAATTTTAAAATCAATTTTTCAAAATCAATATAACAAGATTCCTTAAAGGCTGAAAAAACACAGAATTCTAAAACTTTCAGAGTGCTGAGATAGTTATTTGGCGCGTAATCATCGCCGCCTTTGATCTCGCCGGAGGCGCAACTTCAAAGGAATCGTTCCGCCAATTACAGATCACTGCGTCTATTTACCCGGCAAATGTACGGTAGATTAGAATCATTCTCGTTTAAGAATTTATCTGAATTCAGTAACGATATCAGGCCAATTAATAACTTTATGATTTTGTTTTTAATATAAATAAAACCGGACAGCTCAACCCAATTTTGTTATACCAGCTGGATATCTCGAGAACTACTAATGCTATCAACTTGAAATTTGGAATATTTTTAGATGTCGTTTGCCCAACTATTTTGCAAATAAGAGAGAAATACGAATATTTATATTTTTTTGCATATGAGGCTACTAGAGCATATGGAGTATCATCATATGAAAGAGCGCTGCTTGCACATTCTCTTTTTTTATTTTTTTAGGCCGCATTGTTTTCGTATTTGTGGAAAATTTTAAAAAAAATACCGTTCCCGTCCCCGTTAAAAATCTTTAGGTAAGTATGTACAATCGTTTCAATGCATGATGAGACTGCCTATAATTGATACGACACTAAATTATATATCTCATGTACTAGATTTAATTATGGTTTGTGAAAGTGTACTTATTGTTGGCGGTCCTAATAAAAAAAACATCCTGACTGTCTCTCCACTGAACCATGGATTAATGATAATTGGTCCATGACTGATAGGGCTGAAATTTGGTCTTATTAGGTTTAGTCATGTGCACAACCGAATCGCCACCAATTGTGACGTAGACATTCGAATGGTATTCCAAAAGCATGCACGAAATCGCAAGTGGAAGCTATAGTACAAGTATCACATAAAAATTATGCTTAACAGCGACCCGTTCCGAAGTATTATACCTACACATATTTCCGGAAAAAAAATCTCTTAATAGTAGTGGAAACCGCATCAAAATTAGTTTAGAAGAACTAAGCGAACGCACAGATAGACACGAATAGCGACTTTGTTTTATATTATTTTATTTAGTGATGACCATCGATCCACGAGTTCGATTTCATATATTTTGTCTGTTTTTTATTGGAACACTTTATTTCTTTTTTCCAGCATTCCTGTCCTAGTTTTGTCTACGTTGAAATGTCAAAAATGACATCCCAACGTAGACAAACCCTTGTTTAACTCTCAAAAGTTTCATTTAAGGATAGACTAACACCCGTATTCACAAACATTACTACGAGGTCTCACAGTGGCCGCAGACGCACAGCGGCCCAACTACCAATCACACGTAATACGTACAACAAACGAACCAATCACAGAGCTCTATTGCAACGCAGTGTGTTCGCATAAGCAGGGTCGTTTGAGTATTGTTCTTGAATACGGGTGTGAATCTTTGTCGGGTTCGTCATGATCAGTATAAATAAGTCTATAGTCATGACACGCCTGCAGAAACGTAGTCCGTTATAGTCTGACGTTGTATATTGACGTGTGCGGTGTGCATCAACAATATGCACCCTCATTGCATATTGTAGGCTCTCATACAATATGCACCGCGCACAACACACGCAGTCTTGAAAGTATGAATTAAAGCATGCATTTATTCTGAACAATTTAAGGGGAAATTGTTTCTATGCTTCGATGCTTTATCTATACCTACACCCTTTTGTGTAACTTTTGTTATGTATAACATGATATGTGCAACAATCAAATATTCGAAAACATGCTATTTCCACCACTTCGTCTTTTTTCGATTTTATTTTAATACAAATAAATAAGTAAGAAAAAAAACAAGCACTAGTACGCTGCACTGCCATCGAAAGCATTTAACACCTAAAAAAAACAATATTTTAAAAGGTCCTTTTTAGTACAAGTCGGGACCTGCCGACAAGCAATTTAGATATTAAAGTAAACAGGACGTTTAAAAAGGCAAGATCGTATGCTTCATAGATTGTTCATAATACGTTTCATTTCCTATATCTTAAAATTATTCTATGGATGATAATAACAATTAACCAAATGCTAGTGTTTCAAAAATTTATCTATTTTAGGATATTTTTTTTTAAATAAATAAATAAATTAATAAAATATTAGACAACATCACAAACATTGCTCCGATCCCAAAGTAAGTAGCTAAAGCACTTGTTTTATGGAAATCAGAGACAACGGTGGTAAACACACATACCCAGACCTGAGCCAATATAGAGAAGTTAGTTTTTCTAAATTGACCTAGCCGGGGATCGAACCTCAGAGACGGCGACACCTTGAAAACCGGCGTACAAACCACTCGACCACGGAGGTCGTCAATTATGTTCAATAGATATCTGCTACATATCAGTTAATGTTTCATTCAGCAAGTTTTCAGATCCAAACTTGCCTTTCTTAACCCTCAGGCTATTGACGGCTGCCAACTCAGTTCGGGAACGGAACGGAAACATCACTCGCCTATATTGGTAGGTACTAATGAAACTTAATGGCTCCGACTGAAAAAGTTAACTTTTTTATCAATCACACGCTTCCAGGCTGTTCCTTTTTTATTTCGAAAACTGTTTTCATTAGTGAAGAGATTTATTCAGTTGTTACTTATTCAATCGTCAATAATGAAATACATTTTGAACAATTACTTACTTTGATCACCGAAGGATCACATGGATGACGATGTGGTAAAATATTTCGACGACCTCCGTCGTAGTGGTTCGCACGCCGGTTTTCAAGGTGTCGCCATCTCTGAGGTCCCGGTTCGATCCCCGGCTGGGTCAATTTAGAAAACGAACTTTTCTATATTGGCTCAGGTCTTGGTGTTGGTGTTACCACCATTGCCTCTGATTTCCATAACACAAGTGCTTTAGCTACTTACTTTGGAATCGGAACATTGTGTGTGATGTTGTCAAATATTTATTTATTATTGCTACCGACTTTGATCATGACCAAGCGAAAGCAAAGCGCCTTTGCTTCAGCATGGGCAAAAATGCTTCAGTATGTCTGTCCGTGTCGCATTTCTCAACCGATTCTCGTGAAATGTTGTGAGCAGGTTCGATAATTATATAGATTTTTTGTCGAGCCAGCTTTAAGAAATTTTACAAACTGAAAATAAATGCTTGGACAATTTTACACAGCGCCATCTAGCCCCAAACTAAGCAAAGCTTGTAATATGGGTGTTTTAATATATACTTATTATACAGTAACGCCCAGAAATTAAAATTGATCAAAATGGCGGAGATATGTTGAAGCGAGGTCTTCAGCTTATAGAGCCACTAGTACATATTTCATTAAAAAAGATAAACGCAATTATTTTTTTCCATCTTTTTTCCCTTACAAAACATTTTATTTATTATAATTTTAGTTAAGTTTTCGACTTTTCTAGGCTGAGTGTCGCAAACTTTGACACTGTTTACTAAATTCAACATTACATAATTTTAAGGTCCTAGGTTTATTTTCATATAAAACAACCATCGATCGTTCCTACTAATCAAGCCAATCTAAGTAAATTCAATGTTAACGGCTAAAAACTCAATTCTTGATCAAATAAAAGGATTAAGAATTCAAAGAGTCTGCACTCAATTCAAGATGGCCGGGGCCGAAGAAAAGAAAAGACCAAAGGAGTCCCAAGAAAACAGCCAGCAAGATGAAAGAAAAACTGGCAA
The DNA here is from genome assembly GCA_963556745.1 of Catoptria pinella. Lineage (NCBI taxonomy): Eukaryota > Metazoa > Arthropoda > Insecta > Lepidoptera > Crambidae > Catoptria > Catoptria pinella. The sequence continues at coordinate 12,168,800 of OY750772.1, read as the reverse complement.
CGCTGTACTCTATAAAGTGTAATTTAAGTGTTGCACCGCAATATAGTTTACTTGTTTAGGTAAGGTAAGTGAAGAAATACTGTTATTTCGAGAACACATTAATAGAGATTTTTTTTAATATTTGACAACATCACATACATTGCTCCAATTCCAAAGTAAGTAGCTAAAGCACTTGTGTTATGGAAAATCAGAGACAACGGTGGTATCACAAACACCCAGACCTGAGCCAATATAGAAAAGTTCATTTTCTAAATTGACCCAACCGGGGATCAAACCCGGGACCTCAGAGATGGCGACACCTTGAAAACTGGTATACAAAGCCACTCGACCACGGAGGTCGTCATATACTTTTTTTATATACTATAAACTTAACAATGAGGTACTCAGTTGCCAGTGATGAAAATATTTATGTGCTCCAAAAAAGAGCTGTTCGCGCCATATACAAACTGCGGCGGAGAGATACCTTGAGAGAATTGTTTAAAGAAATAAATATATACCAATATTAACTTTGGCATACCAATACATATATGAAAAATTAGTTTACGTAAGGAAACACTATGATTCATTTGCTAAGAACAGCGATAATTACCAGTTTAATACAAGGAATAAAGATAAACTTGCCGTTCCAAGATTAGGCTTGTAAAAACTAGAGTTTCATTTATGGGTAAAAGGCGTAACCTTTTTTTTTTAAATCCAAATTAAGTTTTTGATCTTCCTTTGCATGAATTTAAAAACCATGTTAAAAGACGCTCATGGGTAAAGGTTATTATAAAGTAGACGATTATCTGAAATATCGAAATGCGTGGAAATGATGTCACACGTAACTTGCTAGTTTAAGTACTTTGTTTTCAATAATCCTGTTGTACTGTATTTGATAACGATATATTTAAGTTTGTAAATATCTTTACTTGTTTCTTTTAAAGCTGATAAGTTTTTTGCGCCCGTTCTTCTTGTCAGTTAAAAAAGTCTGGAACGGGTGATAGGAAAATTAGTCGATTCAAAAGTGCCTTATGATTAAGTTTATTTAATTTCAATAAAGAAATTTCGACTTCGACTTTTACTTTGAATGTTTTCTTAAAACTCTTTCATGGATGTAAATTAACAATTTGGACATTATAACATAAATCATCTAGGTATGTGATAAATAGGGGTTACATATCACAGTTTTGTGCGTACCTATGATTCGATTTAATTGGATTCATTCGATGAATGATTCAATCGAATGAATTCCGAAATTGTTTCTTTGTATCGCTGTTACACCTAGTTCGAGAGGTTCATATTATGTGGACAGGCCACTAGTCATTCACAAAAGAAAAAATATGAACATAAATAAAGCGTCATGTTTAATGCTGTTTAGATTTTGTCTAGCGCGCGCCTGATGCACTCGCACCTTCAGGGAAGGCCGCCATGTTAAATTCAGCGATTATTCGGCACTCCCGACGTTTTGTCTCTATTTCCCTGGGCTAATGCTGGGAAGATATGCGGGTGTGTGCGGCCACGAGCACAGCGAGTTTCAGCCAATGACTTAGACTTAGTCATCCGCCTTCAAACGAAGGCCTCCTCCAAAGCCTTTCATACGATCTCTTATCTTTCGCCTCTTGGAACCACCATGTCCACTAAAATGATAAATCAAAACAAGTATGTGCTCTTTCTCTTTCATGGTCTTTCAGACGATTTTGTGTTAATACCATTACATTTTATCATTTTATTTTTCAGTTCTGCTATTCCAAGTTCTCAATCTTAATTTCTGCAATTTTTTTCCAATAAAGATATTACCTAATTAATTATCTCTGTAACACAACCCGGAATTTCAAAATATTACTAGCCCAAATTGCTTGTTACGTGGCCTGGTTTTCCATAAGTTCATGAATATTTGAACGGGCGAGGGAGCGGGCGTACCGCTTCAACTGTCATTCCCGCGTCAATTCATAGTAAACAAGTGGTACAAAACATTCCCATTCTTACACGAATTATAATACCTTCTTCGTAGTGCGATCACTCTGTGGTCTTAGATTTTATTTAAACATGGGGTAAACTTACTAAAATGTCTTTACTTACTTAAAACGAGATTTTTTTCCCAAAAAATGCATATTAAAACCTTAGATAGAGTATATCCGTTTTAACGTTTGCTGTTACACGTGTAATCCTTCGATTATACGCATGATCTAACTAACTAACTAATCTTTATTAGAAACAAGCGACCGCCCACGACTTCGTCTGCGTGAAAAGTTTTGTGCTATCCCTCGGGAACAATAATTTTTTCGGGATGAAAGGTACCATATGTCCTTCTCTGTACCCCTGACAACGTGTATGCAAAATTTCATGATGATCGGTTCAGTAGTTAAGACGTGAAGGCGTAACAAACAAACAAACGGACTTCCGCATTTATAATATTAGTAAGGACTACATCAGCGCCTAGAAGAGGTCTATTAGTAAGTAAGTAAGTAAGTATTTTTATTTGCAAGAATACTGTTATAAAAGTGTTCTTAAACTTATTTAAAATTGTCATTTAAAATAAAAAATCAAAAAAGGAAATACATGTCAAATTTGTCATTTAGATAGTCAGATATACTATAATATTCAAAGCTCGTTGTGTAATAAACATAATCATAAACAAATTAATCAGTGTTCCAGGAAAGTACTATTGCGGCGACGCATCGAGTCGACTGATGCAGCGCCCTGCGACACGGGGGTTGCCTGCAACGCCGCAGAACTATGAAGCAAGGACGCGGTATAAAATTAGAGTAAAGCTGTGTCTCGTGCGACACTGTTTTGTTTTTTCCAACACCTAACATCAAACATCTAACAAAATATGGGCGTGTTCTAACTGTTTTGTTAGCTCAAACAAGCAAACATGTTATCCGAGGCGGACGGAAAACATCCCCGTGTTCGCCTGCGGGGAGAGGGTAATTTTATTTCGAGACGTCTTTCGTCCGAAGTCATTTTGTCGAGTAGGTAGATGTTTGTTAAATGTTCGTGTTTAAAAGTCGCAGGAGACTGCAATGTTTTGTTAACGTGTTTTGATAATATGTTTTGTTAGTTTGTTTTGTTATTTTTAGGCGCAGGAGGTGTCTCCTGACGCCATTAGAATCAGTTAAACCAGGCGTGGGCAACCTTTGGCAAGTTGCAACTTCACGGGCCATAGCAAGAAGGACAAAATGTCGTAAGTTTTTTTGTTTGTATCATGGTTTGTCCATATTAGAGGCATAATGTATCCTAATTATTGTATTTGTGACGACGGAATTGGCTGCAATGCTCGCGATCTTTGTAGCTTTCGTATGTCCTTCCACGTTCCGGCTATCCGGCTGTCCGTTTATTCACCTCCACAGGTCGCATTTCTCAACCGATACTCGTGAAATTTTGTGAGCAGCTTCTATAATAATATTAAATTTTTTTAGTCGATTCTGTTTTTCGAAATTTTTCAAAATGGGGGTGATATGGGAATAATCCTATTTCAGCCATTTCGAAAATGGTTACACTGAGCCTCTAGTTATAGCTCTATGTAAGTTGCCCACAATGCGGCGCGTGGGTTATGAGAGCGCGTGTCAGTGACGGCGCTGGCCACACTCCGCGGCCAGACACACATTGTTGTCGCCTGTGACGAACTTAGATTGCTTCGTGCAAATATCTGTATTAGCTACCATATTGAACTGAAACGACTGTGACGAACTTGACTTGACAACGTCAACGGTCTCGGGTAAATTGATCACTAAGCCCACTTACGAAAGCTAGATTGGACTTACCATTATTTTTTAACCACAAATATTTTATAAGCGTTCACAGTACGACATAATAATTATGATTAAATTTCATGTTCTTCAGTTTTTTTATTGCATTTTAATCGAGTTTATTTCTAAAATGACTTATTGAGACACTTAAAAAGCACTTAAACATTACCTATTTTCGCATTTCTTTGTATGACCTTTTGTTGTGTTACTACGCGTTCACTTCATCATTGCCGCTGCCTCCCGGCCCGCTTCGTCATACCGCCCCCCCTGCGTCGCCTTTCTAGTACGGCTAGCAACGCAAAGCTTAATTTTTGTTTCTGTTGATTTAATCATTACGTTCGTTATTTGTGTTGTTATAATGATTAAAAGTTTAAAGTTCCTACATAACGGCGAACCTAACTTGTTATGTAAATTAATGACACTCTTTGAACAAGAATAAATGAAAAACAGTTAAAAAACTTAATTACTTTTTTGTCTACAGTACCGTTAGCTGTGACGTAATAACGGTCGTCGACGGCAATCGCGAAGTGAACGCGTAGTACTTATCCTAATTTGAATAGAAACGAATTACCTACTAGACTTCTTTAGACAGGCTTTTCATTTAGTGATAAATAAACCGTCAATAAATCGGGCACTCCGCGCCAACTGTCACGAGAGCCGGACGTTTTTTTAGTTTGGCTCGTTACGTCCGAACGAACGATATTTCTGCGTTTTTCCGTACCATTAAGCACGTAGTGTCACCATATTTTTAACTTGTAAGCAATATTTTTTTGGATTTGAGTGGATCATTCGATTGAGAAATGGATATTGCATGTTTTGCATAAAAGATTAAAAAATAACATAAATAAAAAAAATATGAAAGCTGAGTTTATTCGTGATACAGTGAATGCAACTGCATAATTGATTTGTGCGATGGCAATTTACTAAAGATTGATTAAATTTCCAAAGCCACTAAGTTTTCAAGTCCTTAAAAATTCTTTACACTCATCCCTAACGTTGTGTAAATAAGTACTTACTAAGGAATTAAAAGCTCCAATAAATCAGGCCTTCGGGGTCACGGTTTCGTTTGCAGGTAAACGAATGGAGATCATATTATAAAGGAGAAGATTTTACCGACGATTACTGTAATAACAGCCGCAGTAAATATCGCGGGCCCTCTCTTGGCTAGCAACTCTAGGGTGGTGGACCAAGTTTTAAGCGATAGAAGAAAAAACAAATTTCTGAAAAATAAACCCTTTGATCTTAATCATTTTCGCAACTTGTGACGATCATAAGTCATTAAGCTGATTAACAATAAAAACCGGTCAAGAGCGAGTCGGACTCACGCACCGAAGGCTCCGTACCATCATATTGTTATATAAATACACTGCGGTGTAGAATATTGCATTTTTAGGTCAGCGCCATCTCTTGACCGAATGTGGACTAATGTTATTTTTGTTGGTGATTTCAGAAAAAGTGTGCTACTTAGAGAAATTGTTTTATTTTACCTGTAATCTTCACATAAACTTTTACCACATATAATAATTTCAGGTTTTTATTTATGCAAACTTCGCGGATAAGAGTTCATTAGTATTTCTTTAGATATTCAGCTGGAACAGACGGACAGACAGACAGACTGAGTCACAACCATAAGGGTTCCTTTTCACCATTTTGGTACGGCACTCTAAAAGTTTATTTTACTCTCTGGTTATGCACAATTTATTCTCCTAGTTAATTCATTTCAGTTGACTCTATTAGCTTATATTTAGCAGCTCGCAAAGCCGTACATACTCACTATAAATTTTAGAAATCAATGTAAATCTTACTTTAACTACCTGTTTATACGCTAACTTTATCATCACAAAATCTTCATCATTTAATTTGTCATCTATTAGTAGTCGCTACGACAGTAAAAAAATAAAGACCAACCGCCTCCGCTACCGCCTCAGTCTCAAGTCCGCCAGTTCACAATAATTTACCCTGTAATTAGCGTTCATCGCCCCAACAAAATGTCCACTTTTATTCCTATTTCGGCACATTATTTTTTATTTACTGCCAACCCTAATCTCGGCCATCTTGACTCTTTGTCCGAGGAATTGTCGAGGCCTAACCCTTAACTAATTAATCTAGTAATTTATAGCTAATTACCACTTAATCGTGCCTATCATGTTTTTATGTTATCCTTAAAAATAAAAATGTCGGCTTTATTTAGAGTTAATAACCTGTACTTTTTTCACAAAAAAACAGATTTATTAAGAAACAGGAGAGAAAAGTGTTTAGCTCACGGTATTGTCTTGTTCTATTACAAATAAGGAAAGAGAAGCAAACATTTTCAGCTGTATTATTAAGACTTTTCAAGCTGTTCCTAGAGATAATAATTAGGTCACTTTCTAAGATATCTCTTATCATAGCAAAGCTATATAGCCATCTGCTAAACGAGCAATATAGTGCTGTGTTACTTAAAGCCCTGTGGCTTAAGTGTATAGGATTATCTTCAAGCCTGTTACAAGTTGATGACGTACTATGCTTAAAGACGTAGAAGCAGTAAAACTTAAGTTTCATTCAAAAGAAAAGTGCGAGCTTAATTCGCGCAACAAGGGTTCCGTAATTTAAAAAAGAAATAAAAAGGTTGGATTTATTACTTTCTTTGCTTAGCAGCTTCAAGGGACTCTATACGTTAGTATTTGATTTTAATTTCAACTTGATATTTTAACGCGTTCCTAAAAAAATAGGTATTGACAGAAACACAAATATTTCAATAAAAGAAGTCATAAGAATTAAGTAATTTTACTTTCCTTACCCCTGAAAAAGAAACGTATTCGAGACTTTAATCTCATCTTAATTCCTTGACCGTAACTTTTAAACGAATAAAAATAAAACCAACTTGAATATTCCAGGTTGGTTAAGTAGAGCTGAATTTTGCTTAGCTAGCATAAATTGTAATGATTAACATCTCGGTTCAAGACACCTGAATATTTACGGTAAGTAAATAGTGAAATGATCCAAAGGAAATGGAGCAAATGGCATATTGAAATCAGTGTCTTGAATTAATTAAACAGGGTAAGTAATTAAAACATAGGTGGCGAGGCCTTTTTGCCAGATCAATCACGGAATATAATTTCATATAATTTATCTCACTAAATTGTAAATAATAATAATAAATATTAAATTAAATAAAAAAATAGTAAGGAATATAATATGCTTTTCGGGTTTAGAAATAAATATATCTATAATATAAAAATGAATCGCAAAATGTGTTGCTAAGCGCATAACTCAACAACGCCTAAACCAATTTGGCCAATTCTTTTTTTTAAATGTTCGTTGAAGTTCAAGGATGGTTTTTAAGGCGAGAAAAATTCGAATAACTGCCGGAAAAACCTTTAAAACAGCCCTTTTCTCTTTCCCATACAAACGTTTTCTAACTAAAACGTAGAGTCCATTTGAGCTTTATTACTATTGTATAAAGTTCATATTAAATTACTAGCACTCACGGTTGTTTAAACAATGTAGGTATGTTCCTAACGTCAAAGAGTCAATTTTAAAATTCAATCATATTATCTATCAAAACAGTGTGCGTGTGTGCGTTGGAGCACAGAATACATCGTTGGAGGATTTAATGTCGCGTTAGGAAACTAAACAAAAGTGATATTATTTCTTTTTACACGTCATTACATCAGTCAAACACAAACCACGTTACCAAAAGTGTTTTATTATCATATCCCTATTTTACAAACATATTAGTACGGCTTGAAGGATTTGACTTCAAGTCATATCAAATTAATTAAAATATATATATAAGGGAAAATCACTCACTCACTCACTTATCACGAAATCTCAGAAACTAAACAAACCACGTTACCAAAAGTGTTTTATTATCATATCCCTATTTTACAAACATATTAGTACGGCTTGAAGGATTTGACTTCAAGTCATATCAAATTAATTAAAATATATATATAAGGGAAAATCACTCACTCACTCACTTATCACGAAATCTCAGAAACTAAAAGTGCTAGGAGTCCCAAAATTTGCATGGGGGCTCCTTTTAGGGCGTAGGTGCTCACTAAGACGGGATTTTGCGAAATTCAACCCCTAAAGGACTGAAACAGGGTGGCAGAGTTTGTATGGGAGAACGCAATTCCTTGGCCCGATTGACTTGAAATTTGGCATACACATTCTTTCACAAAATTAATTGAACACGTGTTTCGTATTTTTTAAATATTTATCCCCTAACAGGGTTAAAAAGTTATAGAAAGCTACTTTTGGGGTGCTTTTCGACGTCGAAATTGAAACTTCTTTGTGCATTTGATTGATTAAATAAAAAAAAAAATCATTTGTCATCTCAACGTAGTATTACATTCTCTTTGGTCATTTCCTCTGAGAGTAGGTAGAATGCATTTCATTGAATAGTACCTATGGCGTTATGTTGGCAGTGCTGTCATTTTTAACCGACTTCAAAAAAAGGTGGAGGTTCTGTTCGTCTGTTTATTTGATTTTTTTTATGTATGTCCACCGATTACTCGAAAACGGCTGAACTAATTGACATGATTCAAACGTTACTTTATCAGGTTTATTCCCAATTTGGTCCCATTTTTTGAAAATTTAAAATCGGTTCAGTAGTTTTTGAGTAATCCTGAAAATACTGTAATTTTTTAGGTAATCTTTGCACGAGTTTTTACGGATCTTCAGACATAACTTCTTTGTTTATGAACCGATTTAGATGATTCTTATTTCGTTAGAAAAGGGAGACTTTAAGGGTGCTTTCATTTTAATTTCATTGACATTGGACCTTGGACTTCGAAGATACACAAGAGAACTCTTCAAAATCAAATAGGATAATGTATTATGTAATGTATAATTGTAAGGTTTCGCATCAGCCATTTTTATTGTCACTGCTGGGGCTGGGATACAAGCCTTACTTATGGGCTGATGAATAGGATGGACCATAACCCACCGCGCGGGCCCAATGCGGATTGGTGGGTGTTAATGAGTGCAATTGTAGCAACGGCTTAACGTGCCTTCTGAAGCACGGAGGAGCTTGAGATAATTCACCTTGGTCACCCACCCCATGACTGACCCTTGCTAAAATTAACAGCGCGAAAAGTGGAAATTGAGTTATTAGGAGTATTATACCATTAAAAACTGTGTAATATGAATAAAATATATTTATATCATAGCTTACATTTACATATACATACCTACCACAAAAAAGTTAAAAATAAAAAACTTCTTGCGTATTGCAATGCTCCGTTTTTTTAGCCAGGGACCGTAAGCTGAACTACTCACCAAAGTTTCATCATAATCGGATAATAATCGAACGGTTTAGGAGTCCCGCCGTCTGTACACTTAGATCTTTTCAACAATGCATAAAAAACCGCATCAAAATCGGTCCATAAGTTTGGGAGCTTGGTTTGCCTCAGACAGACAGACACACACACAGGTCAAACTTATAACACTCCTTGCGTAAGTCGTGTACGTCGTTAATACATATACATATAGTGGTGGCCACATAATTAAGGACACAAGTCGATGGTAATTTTGAAGTCTTGGTTTTTCGCTAGGGATTGAACTAGCTGTGATCTGATGATGGGTGTGTATAGAATCCATCACTTGGGTGTGTATAGAAATCTGGATCTCTTCCATTCACTCCCTGGATGGCCATCACCAGATCACCGCTCGGTCAATCCCTGGCGGAGAAGCAATGCTTAAAACTTACTTCGTTTGTATGAAAACCGACTGGCGTCCTTAATTATGTGGCCACCACTATTATATAAGATATCCTGTAGTATAGTCTAATAACTTCACACTCACCACATTAGTAACTATATTGTACCCGTGCGAAGCCGGGGCGGGCCGCTAGTATTTTATAATCATGTTTTGGATTCCTTGCATAGCTTTTTTTATCCACAACGGAATAGTACGGAATAGCTGCGTTATGAAATTAGATTCAGTTGTAGTTTTTAAATTTTGAGATTTTAGCATTTAGGTAGTGACTCGGTAGCTCAGCGGGTAAGAGCATTGGACCGGATATCCAAAGGTCGCGGGTTCGATTCCCGTCCGAGAACATGATCTGGTGCGAGTCGTATTTTTTCTAGTATATTATTTGGTATCAGTTGTAGTTCTTTGGTTATTCGGTGTTGTTTTACTACAACATGTTACAAAAATACCCCTAATGCCGAATATGGTATATAGGGACCATCAAACTGAACAACGTTTACTTTGGGACCAACTCTCAAATCGCGAAAACAAAATCAGCTGTTTCATACATTTTGATATTTTCGATTTTAATTTTTGTATGAAACAGCTGATTTTTTTTTGCGATTTCAGAGTTGGTCCCATAGTAAAAGTTGATAAGTTTGATGGTCCCTATATGCCATATTCGGCATTAGGGGTATTTTTGTAACATGTTGTATATTATTTTATTATTTAATCATAAAAATGTTTGCATAGTTCTAAGTATATTTATTTTACGTAGGTACAATTAAAGATCTTAAAAAAAATATAAATAAGTAGAGACTTTTCAACAACTAATTCACGGAGTAGGTTTAGAAATAGGTAAAATATAAACAAGAATTTTTTTAAATGTCACAATACACCTAAATGTGTTTGTATGATATGCTATCCCATACAAACGTAATACCAAAATGATTTGCAATTTGAGCATAATTAACTCTTCTTGTGGTGTTATTCGGATTAAGACAGTATTTGTCTACGTTTCTGTTAAATAAAAAATACAAAATACAAAACCAAATAAAAGTTAATGAGATTTACAGTTTTGTATGAAAAAATGTAATTGGCATTTATTTTGAATCATAATTATGGGAAGCTCACTGTTCGCTGGACTCTTAAGGGCTACTGATGTGCACTAGTGTGTGTGTACGGTAGTACTGATATGCACTAGTGTGTGTGTACGGTAGTAACAGCTCTAGCTAGTAGTTTTATAAACAATCCAACTGTACTAAGAATTGTTGAGGCCTAACCCTTATCTAATTAATCTAGTAATTTATAGCTAATTACCACTTAATCGTGCCCACCATGTTTTTATGTTATCCTTAATCTTAATGATAAAGATGTCGGTTTTATTAAGAGTTAGTTAATAACTTGTACTTTTTTCTTAGAAAACAGATTTACAAATTAGGAGAAAAAAGTGTTTAGCTCACGGCAGTGTCTTGTTCTATTACAAATAAGGAAAGAGAAGCAAAAATTTTCAGCCGTATTATTTAGAATTATCAACCTGTTCCTAGAGATAATATATAGGTCACTTGTCTAACTTTAATATCCATTGAAGTTGATGTTTTCCATGTTTTCCATGTTTTCCATGAAAAATACAGCTCATTCACGGAGAAAATTATCAAAATGACGATCATACATATAGAGCACTATTATTACTTTGCTACTCAAAAGAAAATAGGCAGCACTATGTGCTTTTTCATACAAACGATCTAATTCCTGAAAAGTTTTTTAAATATAAATTCAATTCGACTTTGTTTGAATTTGATATTGTTGAAAGCTGTAATAGTCAACTTGCGGACTTTACTGTCGAATTTACTGTATAATCCTATTCGCCATGTATCAGAATAGAAATAAACTGGAGTTTCATACAAAAATATGCGTATTTTTCGGTGATGATGATGATGATTGATGATAAATATTACAAAACGCGCCCCATGTTTTTAGATTTAAAACATAAAAAGACAAACTAACAAATAAGAAAACAACCTAATAAGAACGTGTTAAAATACCTTTCAGAAATTAGCTCTTTTGCATAGAAAACTATAACATAGCGGCCCTGTTTTCTTACTAAGCAGAATATTTTCTCGGCATGTCTCAAACTCGAGCTGACCGCAAAAATTTCTTGCTAAAGAACCGGCAAATGGAAGCGGGCAGATTGAGTTTACCTAGCATAAATTACAATAATTATCAGTTCAGAGGCTTGTTTGTTTGGACTAGCTATGTAAATAGCAGCTGGGTCGAATTTATACGCAAGTATCGATTTGCGATACTTAAGACTTTAAGGTCGATCCACTGAAGAGGTCCTTCAGGTGGTACCATTTCAGAAATGACAACTCTAGTTAAATATAAACGTTTATTAGTACCCATGAAATCAAGGGTTAATGTGAAGATTTTGAAAAAGCTAATTTTACCATAAAAATATTTCAACCGTCAACGCTAATCTCGCACAATCGCATAATATTTTTTTTTCTTTTATGAGTTATTGCTTGTACAAACATTGATCAAGAATTTATTATAGAAGCGATGATGCTAAATATGATTTTAATTACTACTAATACCTAATTACTTTTTTGTTTGCGATAAGATCTTATAATTTTGTTTTTAATTAACACATCGACTATCTTTTAATCACTTATATTTTTATCAGATATTTAGTACCTGGTTATTTGCTCGCTACTTCAAATAAAGATAAGTTGAATTAAATAAATAATTGCGTCAGTAAAAAATATATCAATAGAATATTTTTATCAGAGACCAAGTTGCAAGTGTCTTAAGTGTTTGGTTCGTTATTCAGTTAAATCAATGTTGCATAACATTGTCAATATCTTTGAACGCACTAGAATTAATAACTTATAATATAGCATTAATAATAATAATAATAATAATAAATTTGACAACATCACATACATTGCTCCGATTCCAAAGTAAGTAGCTAAAGCACTTGTGTTATGGATATCAGAGACAACGGTGGTATCACAAACACCCAGACCTGAGCCAATATAGAAAAGTTAGTTTTTTTAAATTGACCCAACCGGGGATCGAACCCGGGACCTCAGAGATGGCGACACCTTGAAAACCGGTGTACAAAGCCACTCGACCACGGAGGTCGTTAAACAATAAACTAGAAAAAAAATCGATTCGTTACCAGAATTGTCTCAGGCGGGAATCGAGTATATTATTTAGTGTTGTATAAAAATAGCATTGTGAATGCTAAAATCTCAAATTTATATAGTTATAATATTTTAATACTATAATCCATAAATAATTATACTTACATATGCCCTTACTAATAAAGATTGTATAGCAGATGTATAGTTACACAGTGTTTTGTCCCTTTCTTTTTAATGTCAAACTTAAATAGTTTGGCAGAGAGTAACCATTGTGTAACTATACATCTGCTATACAATATTTATTAGTAAGGGGGTTATACGCGAAAGTTATTGTCTGTCTCTGTTAACTTTTTTTCATGCTATTATCATGCCTTGAAACAAGTTTGATTAACTTTGATAGAAAAAGATAATTTACTTGTGTTTATTTGCAGTATTTTAAACAATATTCCTGAACTTAGGACTTTAGTACTCGCGTTCTTTAAAACTTTGGTGCGTTAACTAAATTAAAATAACAGGGATAAAACGCATACTTACTACTAACGCGTTTAATCCCTGAGTATAATATGCACGAGTATTTTAAGTGCAGTGCATAGTAAAGGTGTAAGCACATCACTAAAGATTTTTGTTTTCTATGTGGTGTAAGTCAACTAGCAAATCCTACTAATATTATAAATGCGAAAGTCAGTTTGTTGGTTACGCCTTCACTTCTTAACTACTCAACCGATCATCGTGAAATTTCGCATGCATATTGTTAGGGAAACAAAAGGACATACTTTTCATCCCAAAAAAAGGAACTGTTCCCGAGGGAAAGACAAAATACTATCCACGCAGAAGAGGTCGCGGGCGGTCGCTAGTATTAAATATGTCGAACATAAATCAAATATGGTTTATTTTGTGGGTTATTAATAAAAACAAAATTAAATTAAATTAAATATATTAGGCGACATTCACATACCATTAAGAGCCACTCAATCACGCCTTGACAGTATCACTTATCAATTACGTCAGTCCACAATCAGATTACATAGAAAATCAGAAGCTAGTTTTGCCAAAGATAAAGTTGCCGGGGGCGGCAGGGTCCTCAGAAGAGAAGTACTCGTTCCAGAGCTTCTGGAACTCATCCCAAGTTATCTTCTCCTTTCCCTGCGCCAACTTCTGGAAGGCAGCAGTCGCCTCAGCCTTGTCCAAACCTAACGAAGCATAGACAGAAGAAAACTCGTCGCTGTCAATAGCCCCATCGTTACTCGCATCCTCAAGCTGGAAGATACATTTCGCGTACAGCCTCTGCCAATCTGCAGCTTCAGCAGGATTCTTGGAGAAAGTGTCCCACATGGAAATCCATTCGTCTACTGAAATTTCCCCATCTTTGTCCACATCAGCACCGCTCTGAAGGCCTTCCCATACTGCCAGAAGGGTCTCCTGAAGTAGCTTGTAAGTGACTTCACCGGCTTTCCATCCCCTCAACTGAGCGGTCTTCTCGATAGCCAACTCGAAGTCTTTCTTATCAATGCTGCCGCTCTTGTTGGTGTCAAAGAACGCCGTGAAGACGTGTAGAAGCTTCTTTTTCCTGAAGTCAGACACCATTTTCGTTGATTTTTTTGAGTGAATGCTCTGCGAAGAGTCTGCTAGCCTTTATATAGGTTGTCTAAGACAGCGCTTATTGATACGTTTATCAACGACTGGTGAATCTTAGCTGACGTGTCGCTATCTACTGCATTGCGGGGTGCTGTCGCTGATTTCAGTGTTTGCGTAGAATCGTATCTAATACTTAGTCATACAGTGATTAGGTCTGCCTTGTTTATTATGAGATTATAAGACTATAACTTTACAGGTTTTTGGAAATGTTTCGCCGTCAACCAATAACGTATAGGATGACATCAACGTCGGTCGTAAATTAATTTCTTTTGGTTTCATGATGTCATCTTTTAAATGCAGCATTTTTTCAGCATTCTACCTATCTATTTTGAAGGTCTATTTAAATTTGTTTTCTCCTTATTATTTTAAAAAGGAATTTCTTAGACCATAATTATATTATTCATTTTTCTTTAATTAACTACTTCTTAGAATAGCACCTAAATTAATTTAACCCATATACACGTGATAATGGGCTTTCGAAAGACAGAATAAATAAATATTATTATAAACTTTACAGCGAACGCTTGCGAACTCGAGGGCAACATTGCGTTGTTGCCTGTCAAAACACAGCGTTGCTGCCGCGATGTTCCTGTTGCTACGATTGTTTTATAAACATCGGGGATCCTTGCATGTTGATGTAGCTGTATAACCTAAACACAAGTTATTGACCGAGCGAGCGCGAAGCGCGAGCGTTTCGTCTCCGTTTCAGCTTGGACAAAAATGCTTTCGAATGTCCGTCCGACTGGATACGCCTATACAGGTCACATTTCTCAACCGATTCTCTTGAAATTTTGTGAACAGGTTCAATAACTATATTACGGAATTTATCGGTCTAGTCAATTGTTCGACATTTTTCAAAATGGCGGAGATATGGTGAATAATCATATTTCAGCCATTTTGAAAAATGATCAAAAATGACACAAACGCTAGGTCAGCTCTACAGAGCCACTAACTTTAAGTTTATGTAATAATATTACAATTACGTTTTTAATTAATTAATGTGATAAGTACCATACCAAACGATTAAATTTATTGGGATGTGGCATTCCATTCCGTTTTATCATTATTAATTTCGTAACCCCTTTTAATAATTCAAAATTCTTCTTAATTGAATACCTAGTATGAACATGAAACACACGGCCACACTATATTTATAAGAACATTTTAATGTTGTCCAAATCCAATAAAAACCTCATGATGCTCAAAGAGATTTCTTGACGCCGAATAATCAGAGCATGTAAGGCATTATTATGGCTAGAGTTGTAACTTCTTCATTACACGTCTGTAGTCATGTAGGCTGGACAAAAACACGAGTGCCTTATTGTGGAGATTCCTCCATCATCATCAAGGTGAAAGATCGCCGAGAGTCGGCAATAGAGCGGCGCCCATCAGTGGCCAATTCTGGGCGAGAAGCCGCGTAAGTCCATAGTACTGTGATGAGACAAGGTATCCTTTATTTAACTTTAATAAAGACGGATGTTTTTGTCTGTTAACTTATATTTTGTGACCTTTATTCAATCATATTATTTTAAAATAACAAAATAAGTTATGATCTGCAAAAGAAATAGTTTATTACAGGGAGAATGAGTCCTTTATATTTTCATCATTATCATAATCATGTCGGCCACACGCGTGGTCGCAAGTCATTCCTAAACAAAATTAAGAAACTATTAATAATTTAACGTTCGGAAATAACTAAAAGTACCTATGTAACCAACTCTAAAAGTAATAAATGACGGAAATAAATAATCTTACTTATAAGTACAGGTCTAAAGTGTTCGGAATCTTTCATACAAACTATTAAAGCGTCATTTTTCAATACTTAATATAGGTACCTTGTAATCAATTTACCCCACCCATACAAACAAACTAACTATTTTAGCCACTATCCTCATTTTCATCTCTCATTCATGCTACAAAACATACTTCAGTTCAGAGCGCAGATCCAGCAGACCAACAGACGCGGGCGTTGGCTGCAGCGTGACGGATACGCCGCATCCGTCATGCTCGCGTGCACACCCGACGCCACGGCATGACGACACAGTGGATATGGCTTTTTTTTAAATAGTTAGTTTTACTCAATATTTTAATAGTTTAAAGTCCCCGTATTTATTATTTACGCAACATAAAAATGAAAATCTAATGAAAAAATTCCAAATAATAGAAAAAGTTACAGCATGATGGGTAGGATACAAGTTTCTTGGTTTTCACATCATTATTTGTTAGAGTAGAGGCTATACGTAAATTCACTACAATTTTTATCATTTGAATCCTACAGTGGGGTGGTTCCATTCATGTTACAAGCAACTTTTACTATGGGGTCAAGTCAACTTTGATATCGCGAAAAAACACCTGCTCTTCCATACAAGGCTCAAGGCCTACTCGACCTTAATGTATGGAACAGCTGATTTTTTTTCGCTGATTTTTATATCAGAGTTGGCCCTATAGTAAAAGTTGTTTGTAGTTATGAGTAGAACTACCCCACTGTGGAAACCAAAATGATTAAAATTTCAGCGTTATAGACGTAAAGAAATAATTCGAAAGTTAAAAGATAATAATGCACTATCACTAGAGAGTAAAGATCGATCAATAATCAGATGCATATTTACCTAAAGTCAATTGCTTGCTAACGTATTATAGAAGCGGCTTATTAAAATATTTAAAATTCTTAAAATGTGTATTATTCCCATGAGGTTTAATAGGCCTTGTTACAACGTAATAAGATTGTGTTTAATTTTTATCGATTTAAAAGTGCTTTCCATAATACAAGTTACAAGTAGAAGTTTAGGCATCCGAATATCGGATCTTTAACTATCACACACCGTTTTAATATGAAGAATTTTACGTTTTCATTGCTGTTAAAATGAAAAGTTTTTAATCCCTTTAATCGCTATTTGAAATTTATATAATTTTGTCTAAAAACCCTCACGGCAGTCTAACCATAATAAAAAACCACATCCATAAATTCTGTCCTTTCCCATATCTGGTGACCACACTAATGCTATAAAGGAGACTTCTAATGGGCGCCGGCGCGTGGAGGGCGGGGCGCGGGGTGCGTCAGTCATTTGCCAAATTGTCCAGGATCATAGAATTTTTTATGGACCACTGAGTGCAGCCTAATGCGGTCTTATTCCCTACATGTCCGTTGACAGATTACTATCTGCTGTAATTCAGAATGATAAGTGACGTTTCAGAGTGTGTGTCAATTTCAGCATGGAAATAGTACATATTATGTTTGTTCTTGATGATATACCCACCTCATAATGCAGTTTAAATAAAATCTTGATAATAAACCACTCTACGACTTTATATTTGATAACAAGTATTTAACTGGAAAAAAAATCATGATATAGGTAATTTGTTTGTCGAAACAAACCAATAAGGAACTAATTTAATTACTGCACATGAAACATCCGTAGATATAGTTTCCCAAAGCTTCCTGATCTTCCGTGACGAAGTACTTCGTCCATAACTCCTTAAAGTAGTCCCATTTAATGCCAGTTCCATCATCAGCCATCTTTTTGAATACCGCAACAGAGTCCTTTTCACGTAATCCATAGTGCGCGAAAAGAGTTGAAAACTCTTCGCTAGTAATTTCACCATCTGCATCCTCATCTAGAGTTTGGAACATAAACTCACAATACTCTTTATGCCAAGGACCAGGATTGGATGGATCCTTCGAGAATTCATCCCACATTTTGATCCACTCCCCAGCTGTCACTATACCATCATTATCATTGTCAGTGATTTCCTGCAGACCAGCCCACAAACCCAAAAGGTCATTTTTGGCAGCCTCGTAGATCCCATCTCCGGGAACCCAACCTCGAATTTCTGCAATCTTCTCGAAAGCCTCCAAGAAATCTCTCTCTTCAACAAAACCGCTTTGATTAGCGTCGAAGAAGGTATCGAAAACGTGCATCATTTTCCTCTGTCTGAATTCTGACACCATATTTTCGGATCTTATTTCGTGAAGTTGAAAATAATTTAAAAAGAAAATTATAAAAAATTGCATCTTTCAATCACTACCGTTGCATGAACTTAAAAGGCAATAATACTAATCAAATATCATCAAAGGAAAGCGGTATTTATACCTCCTTAATGCTATCTTTATGCAATTTGATTTAAATCAAATAATTCTTAAGAAAGAAATTAATTTTAATTTGATTAAATATTATAAGAAATTGCTTTTTAACGATAAGAGCACCAATTGTTCTAAATCTGTATTTTTCCCTGTAACCTTTTTCTATTATGGTGAACAATAAAGAATATAACATGTGTATTATAAAAAGCTTACCTTATTAATATTTTTCTAACTCCTAACATTGAAAAGATTTACCAATAGCAAACAAGTTCCGTAACCTCTACATACTGGTAGGTACCACTTGTGATGAAATACGGGTTGAATAGACACATATTGAATAGACACGATGCAAGCACAAGTTACAAAAAACTAATGAAAAATGTTCAACCTTTGATTTTCTTCCGGTGCTGCGCTATGTAATTTTTATCCTCAAAAATGAGTACTTAAATGGTTTCGAGCGGGTAATTTCATAAAAATATGAGCAGCCTTTTTGCTTTAATCCTCCCGTGACCACGGCCCCTGGAAAGGTGTCGAAACGTCGGGAATCCAAAAACTAAATAATTCTTAAACAACACCTAAGTTAATAATATACGCGCGCTGTAATCCGTAAAAAGTGTTTTATTTCTAATGAACTGTACGCGCGAAAGCCTTAGAAGTGTATACTTAAATGGTCTCTTACATATTTTTATCAATTTGCTTATGCATGTTTGTGTTTATCTCATCAAGCTGAATTGATTTAGAAGTGTTATTTCGAATACCAATGTTAATGTTACATATTGCAAAGAAATAAGTGTAGTGGACATCAGTTTCATTTTCAAATAAAAAGTAAAAAACTGAGCAATTGAAAAATACTTGAAACAATAAATTAAACAACTGTCCGATTGAAATCTAATGTGAGTGAATGTCTTTATGGTTATATGACATGAACTCACATTTGCATTAGACGGTCTTATCGAACTAACGTCTATCTGAGATAAGATAGCATACATTTCTTGTCCGCTAAAATGATATAAATAGGAAAATTCAGTTAGTTTTATAACTGAATAAAGAAAAACTAGTGGGAAAACAAATTTCTTTGTTCAATTTAAACGTTCCGACTTTTGGTTACAAATTAATTAATTTGGAAATAATTTAATGATGTTCCTAAGTTCGTATACCAGACGAATCAATATTTGATAAGAAGCTTATGTTCAAACTATAAGTTTTAACATTTACGTTTACATAAATTAAATCTTAACATAAGTGCATTAACTTATCATGAATTTTTTTTCATGAATTCATGATAAACTAATGCACTTATGATATGTTATGATGATGATAAAACATACATTGATATGATTTCTGATATCAATGTTGATTTATCTATTCCTATTCTTATAATGTCAATATGTGTTTCGCGGTAGTCATGAAGCCTCGCCATTCGTCTGTGCGTCAGCTCGAGCCCAAGACGTCCACGCTTCCCCCACGTAATACATCAACACACGGCGAAAACAAAGCCTCCGTGTGCGCCTTTGTTCCTTCCGCTTAGACAGCCTAAGGCAGCAGAATTATTTCCGCTTCCGCGAGTAATATTGCGCGTTTAATTTCATGCTTGTGTTTTTTAAATCCTCGAATAAAAGAAACTCCTTTTTGTGGGGATGCCTATCTGGCCGCAAAGGGTTCGCCTTGATTGTTCCGTATAAGCCGATTTCTCTGTTGTGTTTCAACTTTTCTGGTGAAATTTAAGAAAAATATTTTTTTGGTGTAATTTCCTTGTTGGGGACAGTCTCTGAGGTATGTTTGATACACTGGTTTAATCAAATATTGAGACCGAGACAGACCTAATTTTTTCCGATTCAAAGCCATACAACCATGCTAAGTTTTCAGCGGGTATAATATCTCTGAACCATCAAGCTTTCTACTAAACTTAACACTACCTAATGCATAAATACCTAAGAGCATGGCGATCGACAACAGGATACCTAACTTCTTTCCTTTTTCCTCCCCTTAAAATTTTCAAGCGTAACCATTCTATAATGCAATATTAGACGAAATCAGTAAGATGTTATTAACTTATTCTAAACAAATAAAAGGTTTTTTAACGTTACTTCTAACGGTTGGGGCTAAGGGCTGGGGTAATAAACGCTACTTATTTACCCCGCTTATGACGTCACTTTACTGCCTACGTAATGATGCACAAGCGCTTTATGGACCCCGCAAAATGAGCTACTTGTTTAGGAAAATTAACTGTAAATTAAGTTTTAACTGTTTAATTAACTGTAAGTTAAGTAATTTCAAAGATTTTTTTTTCTTTTTCATGAATAATCTCGAAG
Organism: Catoptria pinella; assembly: GCA_963556745.1. NCBI lineage: Eukaryota > Metazoa > Arthropoda > Insecta > Lepidoptera > Crambidae > Catoptria > Catoptria pinella. Next base: position 12,148,222 of record OY750772.1, on the reverse strand, counting down.
ACTAGTAGTTTGAAAAATATACTTGCAAAAGGCTGCCAATTCAGTTACCAATTTATCTGTGGTGTTTGTACAGTCAGAAAGTTTTATATAGAACTGAAAGGCTACGTCAGAAAAAAAAGGCGAGGCTGAGTGTGATGATAGCGTTGATAGTATGGCAAGACATGACAATGATGATTACATTGCTACGGTTTGCTACCTTAATGTATAAAATAATCTTTAGGTTATTGAAAATAACTTAAACCTGGGGCCCGGTCGCGCTAATTCTGAACGATACGTTGTCATTTAGGTTATTTACCTAAAAAAAATGGTTTAACTTTAGAATTCTCATTTTAATTGTCCAAGATTGGCATCTCAGGCTCTTTAGGCATAGCTTTCAACAATTTAAACACAATTAAAGCGAGTAGAGGTAGACAAATCTTTGTCGGGTTGGTCATGCTACGCCTGCTGAATGGAAATGATATCGTACCCCACAAGTAGGTACGACGAAGCGCGCTGCAGTTCGATACAAAACTCGCAGACATTTCAATCCGTCTTTGTTCAAACTTCGACAACGGTACGGCCGATTGGAATTAACTGAGCTCTTTGATACCATATCGCACCAACCTTACGCTCTGCAACTTACAGAACAAGCGCTATAGTTGGTGTGATAAGGTTCTAAAGTGTTTAGCTACTTTTAAGGCTGGCTGTACAAGGTAAGTAGCGAAAAACGAAACGGTTAAGTTGGAATGAGCTCGTGAGTCAGCGATAGATCGGGAGTTTATTGAATTGCTGCCTTTTATAACTGATATTTAGCTGAGTTTAATATTTGAGAACTGTTTGTGCCATTCTCTGGAACTTTGATACTGTTCGCTTTGTTGTGGAGTTGGGGGTTTCATCGGATGTGTCTATTCTTTCACCCTGTCTTGTCTTTCACTGCCTTTCGATGGGCGAAAAGAAAAACTGGTTTGAAGAAATTAACAATATCGTGGCCACAGTCGTGGCTTTGAATCGGTGTTTTGATATTATCGCAATCGTCATAATGTCGTCTATTACAATATTAGGGTTCGTACATTATTACAAAACTATACTGTAATATTCCCAAAAAAGGCTGCACATTATTTTCTATTGTGTAATTTCTTTATTTTTAGCAAATTTTTGTATAAGTCTCAAATCCCAGTTAAAAGGAAACATTGAAATATAGCTCTCCGTCTTACCGTACACAATTATTTGAAAGAAATTATAAGTCCTCAAGTTCTTTAATGTTCATGTTTTGCTAATATGGGGGGTTGTCTAATTGGCCCTTCCCAAACGCAAGAAGAGGCTTGGATTGGTTTCGATTCCGAACAGGGTCCCACTCGACCAACTGGCGGTCAGAGTGGGCAAACACTCTGGTTTTTAGTGGGTATGCCCCCCATTCGAGTGAGGGGGGAGTCCCACATAACCCCATCCGCTCACCTAGCGGAGTAAAGTATTTTCCGGAGGATGAAAAAGCTAGGCATTACAAGTAACTCTTTCGTATGCAAAACCGCCAAGTCAGATGTAGCGGATTCAACCAGGGATGCAAGCGTATTGCACACCCATAATGGGATGCGGGCGATCTCGAGGTGCGCTTGATATGCAGGGCTGTTTCTTGTGAAGCACAGCTCCATTATAACACGAATTGTTTTTCAAAAAATGCCTTCACTAAGTTTACCTGGATGACACTGATGCTAACACACAAGCTTAGGTACACACACAGAATGAGGTTCAGAACGTTGCTTATGATGGTGACTATCACATTCGCAGTTTATTACGATTATGACTTTGCACTACCAACATAATATGCTGTAAAATTAATTCTACTTTTATTTGCCTTTCACTGCAATTTTGCCAGAAAACTTCATAACCTCTACACAAATCAAGTCTGACTGGACGGTAAGATTATTATTATTTTTTGTATCTGTTTATAAATGTCGTGATTCCCATGATGGGGACGAATTCACTTACGTTTTCGAATATGCTTTATTTTTAATGAAATAGACTAATCCACTAATTTTCAACAGTCTTAATATTTCTGTTTACAAAATAAAATAATATATTTCTTCCATGGACAATGAAAATACATAAGTTCGTTGCTTTTTTCTCCCTTGGCAGAGTGGAAACCCACCCCCGGCTCGTGTCGGATTAGCTGTCTGCGAGCTCCACGTTTGCCGTACAGCGGATTAAAAAATAATACCAACGTCTTCCCATTTTTATCGGGGAAGACACTGCCGCCTCTCACGTGAAGAACCGCGTATAAGTTCTTCACGTGAGAGCGGAGATACGTCAACATAGGTAGCAGCTTATACGCGTAGTTGCTACCTATATTGACGTATTTCTCATGAAGTTTTTTAGCCGCAAAGACGCAAGAATAAGTAGAGCTTCTTTAGGGAACCTTTCTTTGAATAGAAATAAAGATCCCTTATAAATCACATACATCGCTGGTGTCAATACGTAACACCATTTATCTTAGAAAAGCGTAGAAGTATCTAGTTGCAATTAATTACAAATACTAAGGCCGTGGTGGCGCAGTGGAGTAGCGTCTGGCCCAGCGATTGCAGAGGTTAAGCAACTTTCGCAAGGGTCGATCATGGGATGGCGATGACTAAAAATTTACTATCTCGAGCTCCTCCGTGATTCGGAAAGCACATTAAGCCATTGGTTCCGGCTGCATTTGCAGTCGTTAACACCCACCAATCCGCATTGGGCCCGCTTTGTGGGTTTCTACGAGTATTAAACAAAAATTTCCAAAATACTAACCCAATTCAAAATAAATGCCAATTACATTTTTTATACAAAACTGTAAATCGCAAGAATTTTTATTTGGTTTAGTGTTTTGGATTTTTTATTAAATAGAAACCTAGACATATACTATCTTAACCCGAATAGCATCACAAGATGAGTTAATTATGCTCAAATTCAAATCATTTCGGTATTACGTTTGTATAGGAAGCTCACTGTCCGTCGGACTCTTAAGAACACATTAAAAATATTATTATATTAGTCTATGTACTAATATTATAAAGAGGAAAGATTTGTAAATAATATAAAGAACCCTCGGTGCGCGTGAGTCACACTATTGATATATTTTTGATTAATTAAAAAAATTGTTTAAAAAAATTCTAAAGCTATCATGAAAAGCAAATATAATAACAGGCAGATGACGCAAGTGAGGTTTAAGACTGCAATGCAAAAAGATAAGATTGTGAGAAATGTTTGCGAGTAATTTTGATTCGGTTTTATTTGCTTTTGATTTTGAGGTAATTGTCATCATTGAACACAGGAAACTTGAAAGTAAACATTTCAAAGTCTTCTATGACAACATAATAATATGGGACAGCATTAATTGGTATTGGTATTGGTGGTGGGCACTTTTCTCCGCATTTAGACCAATTTGGTCCGTTATGCGTAAAACCTCATAGCATCGGTATGGCTAATCGAGCCATCCCAGCTCCTTCCAGAAGCGCAGAAGCATCCTGGGGCGTTCACAGGCTTCTAGGAGCGACCTCACCTCTATGAGGATTTCTGCCCGTCGTGTGGCCAGACCCACGCACTCCAGGATCACGTGGTATGGGATAGCATACATAATTAGGACACAAACATCCAAGAACTTGAAAACTAAAGTTTTTAATCATCTGAGTCAGTTTAGAATTTTGTCACTCTGAGCTGTTTCTTTGTGACAAATGACAACTAAAACATTGCGATAAGGTTGTTATTCTAAACTGTATTCATATGTACAACCGATCATTCATCATTAGTTCAGATAGATCCCTTCAAGCTGTGAATGTAACAGATTGCACATTTAACTACTATCAATATTGATTGATATTGAATTCTAATCTTCGCGTCTTGGAAAATTTAGTTTCTAATCCCTTTAAAGAACCCCATAATATATATATACGCCACCCTTTTGGAAGTTGTAATAAGATTCAAATTCCAGCGGTGTCTCCCGAAGACGATTTTACGTCAATCAATGTAATGTAAGATTTACTATCGAGCATAGTAAATAAATGAACCAGTAACTTTCTTACAAATCTGACTACGCGGGATAGTTAACTTTACGGACTGAACCATATTTTAATTCAAAGAAGAAGTAAAATTATCAATAGAAAAGACCTCATAGTCAGTTCTACGTGGAAAATAAAATAAATATAGTTAAGCTTTATTTATCTCATATTATAGTAATAATTACATAATATCCTGTATGGTACAGTTTCTTGTCTTAGGTTTAGTATGAGATATGGCGTCTGAATAATGTTTAAAAAAGCCTTATTAAAAAATAGTTAGGTCTAATGTATGAGTGGTATAGTTTAAAAACTTAATGGACACTTAATGAAGTTATGTGCAAAAAAGTCTAAATAAAAAGTAAATTTAAAAAAATTGATAACAACCATAACAGTTAAAAGTAAAGAAAAAAAGAGTTAAATATTTTTTACAAAAACTAAAGTGATGTAGGCACTATACTTAATTTATTCACCTATTCATAAATTACAAACGCAAGAAAAACCCGTCCGGGCTGCCATTAATAATACCATAACACATATCTAAGAACCATCACCGATAACCTACACGCCCATTACAGAAAACCGCATCGAAATCAGTTTAGTTGTTTTTGAAAACTTTTCAAGTGCGATTTATTTGGTTGCTGCAGCGCTCCCTGTTGGTCTACCACCATGACACATGTCTAAGAACCTGCTCTGAAACGAAACCTTTTGAATGCAAAAAACCGCATTGAAATCGGCCTAGTAGTTTCCGAGGAAAATGGTAACATACAAACAAACAAACACACAACCTCTAATCCCCAACGCATATACCGCCTCCGTTCCGTTCCGTCCGTCGTCGTGGGTAATAAAATTGGCCAGATAAGTAGTCAGTTCCTCAAAGGAATAAAGTAATAGCCGGTAATAAAGTACGCTGCTGTCTAGGTACTTATTACATTTTCGACGACCCCCGTGGTCGAGTGGCTTTGTACACCGGTTTTTATGGTGTCGCCATCTCTGAGGTCCCGGGTTCGATCCCCGGTTGGGTCAATTTAGAAAACCAACTTTTCTATATTGGCTCAGGTCTGGGTGTTTGTGATACCACCGTTGTCTCTGATTTCCATAACACTAGTGCTTTAGCTACCTACTTTGGAAACGGAGCAATGTATGTGATGTTGTCAAATAAAAATAAAAAAAGAATAATGTGAAATGAATTACTAATGAATAACTTTTAATAGAAATGTTTAATAACCTAACCATTAAACTTGACTCGCAATCAAACCGTCCTACCGTTTTGATATTAGTAAGTATGCCCAAGTTTTTCCAATAGGGTTGTCCGTAATGGGCGGGCGGCATGCGGCGTGCGTCCTCGCAGTTAGCAGGGGTGCGCCACTGCATAGAAATTATTAGGGCCACAGAGCAACGGATCTTATTGCAATTTAGCTTATAACTGGAAAAGTTTGGAGGCTTTTTTTTACTTAGGAAGTATGTATCAGGTCAAAATAAGTTTTTATATGGTATTTTTCTAACACTACATTGAACTCAAAGCTCTTCATCAGCGAGCTTTTTGAAGGCTATTCAATGGCATAAGAAATTCAGCTAAGGCTATAGCAAGTGCGCCACTTTAATGGCGACTAGGTATTTACAACCCGCGCAGATAAAGAATGGGATTAAAAATGGCGTCGTTCATATTCACTTCTCGCTCTCACACGAAACGCCACACCTATCGCTCTATAATATAATTTTAAAAAACCTAACCTCAAAACACTCACTTTTATTAATTCCAACTTCCAAGTTCTTTAATCTGTCACGGCTCCGGTGCTGCATGATGTGCAGTCTTTCCGGCCTTGAATATTGACAGAAGCCTATACGAGTCCAAAAATTGCGGTGCGTTTCAAAGTTCTACAAAAAGCGACAGCTAGGTATATTTAAATTCAAGCACGCCGATTCTAAAGCCAACCGCAACAGAAACAATGTTTTTATGCATTTTACTTCCTAGTATACTTAATTTGTAGTTAAATAGGGAGAAGTATAAAAATACTCTAAAAAGAGCAATTGCACCACGTTGCATCGACGTCACAGCTCCGCAGGCGAGCCATTCCGATAATTACTGAAGTGCGTTCCCGTGTTCAAACCGTCGCCGTTTACGATCGCGTTTAAAATCTTGTAAAACGCGGTAATGCAGATGGAAATGTTTTAGCGCAATATGGAAAACATTTCGAACCAGCATTTTTCGAAAAATACATAATTGGGGAGTTGAGAGCACGATTTTTAACTTTAAAAATTGTTAGAGCTTTAAAAGAGCACGGAAAATGGCTAAGCATCACATTTTACTAAAGTGAACAAAGTTTTTTTTGTTTTTTGTTTGAAAATACAGCGACCGATTCCTATCATGGAAGGAACATTATTTTTCGAAACCATTAGGCCCTCCACATGCACGGCCCACGGGCCCGGCCGGAAGGCCAAAGAGAGGATTGTATGTACCACAAAATAGAGAGACTGCAGAATAACGTGTACCGTTACTTTAGTCTGGCACGGTTGGTAGGAAAATATAGACGATTCAAAATTGCCTTTTTATTAAGTTTTTTTTAATAAATAATTTTTGACTTTGTCTACAAACTTACACTAAGAGATTATGTTGTTTAATCGATTTCCATGAGTTAAAAAATCGACACGACACGTTAAATCGAAATTAAAATAAATCCGTAGGTAAATACCTAAGACAAAACAAAAAACACACATTATATAAATAGAGAACGACTTCCAAACGACGAACGAAGAACGACTTCAAAAAGCACGATTGTTATGTTTCAACGTATTAAAGATCCTCAATCTTTTTTATAGTTCAAATCACATAATGTGTGCGTTGCTCGAACGCGCATAGTAGGTATGTACCTACTAAGCTTAACTTCTGTCCTCTAATTTGTGTTTGACCGATACGCGGCGGCCTTTCATCCGGGCCTGCGGATCTGGAGGGCCTAAATAGGAAAGTATTTTTCGTCATTTTGGTTAGGTACTTCAATTAACCTACATACATAACTGTAGTCACACGTAGTAAATATAAAATTAGTGGTGAAAAGGTTTTTTACTTACGGGAGTTGGCTGGTGCTGGTGCCCCCGATCTTTCTTGTTCCGGGGTTGTTAACTGTCAGTTTTAATTGTACATTTACATCACCACGTGCATATTCAGTTCTATTCACTTCACTTTCACAATCTTACAAAAATAAACTTGGAAGGAAAACCCGCGTCACGACAAAACGCGCCGTTTGCGGAGCGGTCCGCGCGCGCGTGTAAAGAGAACTACCTACCCAATTTTTTAACTACCTACATCACATTTTCAGGGTTGACAATTAATGACCTAAGTTTGATACAAAAAACGTAAAATGAAAATTGACAAAAACATAAATTGAATGTGGTAGCGAATGATAAGTTTTGATGATTTTTCTTTGTGATGACTAAAATTATTTTATGAGAGCGGATGTACGGTAGGGACGCGAGCAGACTGAGAAGTCAGTCGACCTCCTTTTTTACGCTGTCAAAACGTTATTTTTGATTAATTTTGTTCCCCTGGATAACGAAGAATAGCGCAAATAAATTCCATTTACATAACAATAAATACATTAAGATTTAAGTAGGTAGTATGTTTAAATATCACAATCACAAGTTCCAAACCAGTTAAAGGGGAAGTCTGAATTTTTTAATTCGAGAACAACAACATTACCATTTCCTGTAAGAACTTTTACTCGTTTAAACTTAAATCAACATTTGGCGCCTAACGGGGCACTCGGTAATTTTATACAACATGTTATAAAAATACCCCTACTACCCGATTAAGTTAACTCGACACCTGAGTCGAAAGCGTCTTTTCTTACAACTGTTCACATATTGCGCTGCAAGTGCTGTTACCAGGTTCTATCATTCCACTACCATATTGCCTATTTAATCTAAACCATTAATTACACAGCCAATAACGTATCAGGCCATAATGTCGTCTCGAGTGGGGAAAACTCATGCGAGCCAGGTGTCGAGTTAACTTGGCCGTGTTGTAATTCCGAATATGGTATATTGGGACCATCAAACTGAACAACTTTTATTATGGGACCAACTCTCAAATCGCGCAAAAAAAATCAGCTGTTTCATACAAAATTTAAATTGAAAAATCAAAATGTATGAAACAGCTGATTTTTTTTCGCGGGCTATATGATATTCGGAATAAGGGTATTATATATGTATTTTTGTAACATGTTGTATATTGATTTTATAGTAAAAAAATATTATCACCATTATTATGATCTTGGTCTTAATATAAACGGAATATACTGCCAGAGTAACAGTTTTTGAAACCTACTAATTAAGGACAATATACCAATCATTTCGGTTATTATTTTACCAAATATTTTTTAAATTAATTTAGGAGGTATATTTTAGGAAATGTACATTTCAGGAAAGGTGCGTTTCGGGTAAAGTACATTTTGGGAAAGAAGGTATTTTTTGGAAAGTGGATATTTTAGGAAGGTACCTCCTGAAACCGAGGTACATTATGGGACAGGTGCATTAAACCTGAACGATATACGAAGAGTCCCAGATATTTTGAATAAAACCAAATATAATTTCTAAAAATATAATTTCATCAATATAATATACCTATAATACAATGTTATTTATATATTAAATTAATATGTTCATATATTTAGCGATAAACTAACAACTTGGAAACGACGCCAGTAATATCGATTAAGTATTTTTAAAAAGCAACATAATCAATAAATTAAAATGTCCTTGTTATTATGCATTTTACGAAGTTCCAGTGACAGTACCTACGTAAGGTTACATGATCATTCCGTCCCTTTTTAACTTAATGTCTTGCCTTTAACAAGAGCGAGAGGAAACATTCAAAAAATAATAATTAGCAGTGATTTAACACTTAAAGAACACATTTATTGTACAACCATTGTTTACATTGAGCTGAAGCTTTTAAAAAAGTTAAATTACACAAAAACACTGCGAAACCTAATAAGTTAATCTTTTAACTTTTAAAAGCAAGTTTTGAATTTGGTTTTTTGATTTAGCTTTTTTTTAATTTCAACTATTTTACATTAATTATCATAGCCCTAATAATAAAACAACAATTCATCTAAATAATATGAAATTACATGCATTTAAAATTTAAAATTTATTTATATTGCGTTACGTAGTCCGACAACACTATTAACATGTTGAAACAAATATTATGCGTGTATTGTCAACGACACCACTGGACGACATCGCTGGGGTGTCGTTTACAATATTCTTTTGGTAACCACACCACCGTAGTGAAGTTCTCATACTAATTTGCATTTATCCATATCAATTATTTATCATTATGAGATCCTGGTACTTTGGTGACGAACATTAAGAAAAAAAAAGTGATCAAAGCTCAATAGTAGCAACAGTTTGGTGATTTAAATAAACAGGACTTCTGCTACTAAAAAGTTGCATTAGTTCGGGTAACTACTACGGGTAATAACAGCCGAACTACTGTAACTAAAGGGACATGACAATGTGCAGTGGTATGGTTAGCAAAAAAAATTTAAACGACACCCCAGTGATGTCGTCCAGTGGTGTCGTTGACAATACACGGTATTATGAAGGCACTTTACAATGTTTAATTCCATAAGCAATTATGAATAATAATAATTATAACACATATTTGTGCAATATTTCATTAAAATATTCAGTGACAAAGTTTTCGTCTTCATTTAAATTTGACAAAAAAAAAAGATGCTTTATTCTTTTTTCAAAGGCTTTTGAATTCGGTATTTGGCCGTTAACTGCATTTATACAATGTCCTTTATTTAGTGCATGTGTGCACTTCTTACGCTAATTAACGAATTTAAAAATTTCGTAACTCGTGATAATGATTCACTTAATCGTATATTTTTCCCAAGTATACGTATTGTTTAATCAACTACCATATTTGTTTAAAAAAGACAACGTATACATACACAACTGCATTTTAATAAGTGCATTCATGTTCGACTAATCTGAAACGCTACAATATTACAATGCAATGCAGTTAAAAATACTCTATGTGTAAAGCAATCGTAATCATTTGACAGTTCAAAACGTACGATTTCATTTGTCAAACGGAATAATTCTCATTTTAATTAGACGTTTGACAAATAAAATCGTACGTTTTTAACTGTCAAATGAATACGATTGCTTTACACAATCACACCTCTGAACTAAATCAGATCAGACTATTCAAAATCTTAAGTAAAAAACGGTCAAAAGGGAGTCGGACTCGCGCACCGAGGGTTCCGTACCATCATTCCGAAAAAGTTTACTATTTAGAGACATCGTTTTATTTTTTCTGTAATCTTTACATTAATTTCTATCGCATAAAATAATTTAAGATTTTTCTTTATGCAGGGGGGGCGGTATTTGTTTTTACATTTTCATCATAAGTCGAGTAAGTCACTCTTTCATATGATATCCCATGTGCCTAGCCGCGAATTTTCAAGACCGCCTTTCAGACCCTATTGCAAATAAAATATAAATATATTTATTTCTCTCTTATTGCAAAGCAAAATAGTTGTGCAAACGTCATCTAAAACTATTCCAAATCTCAAGTTGATAGCATTAGTAGTTCTCAAAATATCCAGCTGTGACAGACAGACAGACTGAGTCGCACCATAAGGGTTCCTTTTTACCATTTTGGTACGGAACCCTAAAAACCAATCAAATATTGATTTAGAAAACAGTTCAATAACATTGTGAGGCTTCATTCGTATACCTACTGATACGGTGTACTACTGATACAGTTACCAGCCATAAATATACAGGGGTCGACTTTCTACGTACGAAGTTCAAATAAGGATGCCCATTTCTGACCTGTCAAAATGTTGCTTTATCAAAGATCGTGCATAGAGAAGAGAAGTAATATAGCTCATTAAATGATTTTTTTATTGTTATTTATAAATTGCTAACTAAAATGAAATTTCGGTAATACAGAAATAGAGAAATTTCATAATAAGGATTAGCAATAATTACAAATAATAATAAACTACATAAAATATAATAAATTTTATACCATTATATTTTTCTGATTGATAAATTAAATACTATAGTGTTCTACAGTCACAGCAACTATTCAAATATACAGAGTTTTACTATCATTATTTACGTTAATTTTAAATAATGACAACGCTAATATGGGAAGTGGTCATTGTTTTTATATCCGTTCAAAACATTTTTTTAAAGCTCGAAAATTTTGTATGTTGACATAAAAAATAAATAACTAAGAAGCGCTTTACTCTAATTTCACTTGATATTAATAAAACTTTTGATTATTTGTAAATTTCGTTTACAGTTGATCCCCTATTATTGATTATCTAAATTGCAGCATTAATAGCTTGTTTCACAAGTCATTCGACAGAAAAATATTTTTTAAGGTTATCATTTTTTATTTAATAAGATATAATCAAACTTTTTGTTACGGACATACGGTTTCAACGGTACTATTAATCCCCGCTTGTTGCAGTGACCCTTTCAACGCAGGCAGGAACGACGCGAAGGCCGCGAACTCGGTGCCGGCGTGCCTGCCAGCATGTGCCAGCCGACATGTCGCCGTGGGACGCCATCGGAGGATCTTCAGGGGCATCGTCGGCAAATAAATGTACCCACGGGTACAACATTTTTATTAACGGACATAGAAAGAAGACCCCTATTATCTGACATTTAAATAACAGCAGTTAAATTCTAAATAACTCATCGGACTGAAGAATATCTTTTATATTTTTTTTTAAGATATCTCATAACTGTATAAGTAGTTTTGTTTACGGACATACAGGTTTTCGTCACGGACAGATAGTTTAGTGAGAGCGATCGGTTTCTATTGCGGCTGCAGTTGCAGTTGTCCCGCCAGCTGCAGCAGGCCCTTGAGCGCGGGCAGGAACGAGGCGACGGCCGCGAACTCGGCGCCGGCCGCCAGGCTCGCCGCGGCCGACATGGCGCCCGACATGTCGCCCTGCGACGCCAGCCTGGCGCACGACTGCAGCGTCGACAGGGCGTTCTCCGATAACTGAACAGGAGATGGTTTGTTATTCATTTTTACACGACTGCCCAAAAAGGAGTGTATTTTTGACAATATCATACACGTCGACGAAGTGGCCACTTTTAACACTTTTGCGAACGACTACTACGACGAACTACATTATACTGAGGTTATTGTTTGTAAATAAACTATAGAACCTTAGCTTCGATCTGTACGAGTGAATTTTCGATACGTTATGTACTTAGCGAGCGATAAATTTAGTTAAAATGAGGGCGCCACTCGAGGTATATAGGAGCTTTAAACTAAACGACTAGCTAGAAAATATTATTTAAGCTATAAAAGTACCAAAAAGCTTCTTCGGAGTGCACTACAGAGAGATAATTCACAATTTCGTCTTCATTTAAGCACTATGATTTTTTTTCCAATGGCGGCGCTAGTGTGCATACTACGCCCTCTTAAGCGATTCTTACACGGTGCAGCATATCGCAACGACACAACAGATAACTGAGTATAATGCTACTTCATGTAACTCAGTGCAACGACGTTAAAAATAGTATTAATTCGTCACAGTATAAATAAAACTAAAGAATATCTAAAGAGTATCTCGAATAAACTTACACTATTCTCTCGTAACAAGTCGTATAATGATTCTAATCTTCTTTGTACGTCTTCTAATTTCCTCTTCATTTGCTAGAAAAAAATCGATAATTCGTTGTTTACATCCAGAAATTATTTCTTCTAACTTGTGAATTCAGAATTCAGTTGAAATTAAAAATCCAATTAGAGGCACATATTATGATATATGACACAAAAAATATGACACTATGAATTTGTAACATTTAGATTTTAGTGAGTAGATTTACCGGTTGAGCCGCCCTATTGTAGCACTCGTTCCTGAGGGACTCGAACAGGTTAACCATGGCCGAGTATTGTTCTGGAATGGGCTTCTTGACTACTGGAGGCGGCTGTACTGGCACTGCTGGACTCTCCTGAAACGTACAACAGCTTTATAAGGTGCAGATGTTCTATTTCACCAAGGCGGTTCGCCTATGAATGTTGTTAGGCGTGAGATAGTAACAACTGCATACTTATTTCGGGAGATAATATAAGGAGATTGGTGTGTTTATCTTTTTTGAATTTATAATAGAGAACAGTAAAATTTTTTCTAGTACATTATTTAGTATTAGAACAGTCTAAAGTTAAATTACCAAAAAATTGTAATATAAATAACAGCAGTCTCAATACAAATTTCTCAAAGTTTCTCAAACGTACATGGACGTAGCTTTTTACGGAGACGAGACGCAGGCTTTTTTAAAATATATATATTTTTAATTACAGAACTTTTTCTCAGTTTTTTAGACTTTTCATAGATAAAACTTGCACTGAAAAGTAACAGAATAACCTTCTTTAAACTTACCCTTCCTTGCTGTTGGTACATCTGGTTGACCTGTTCCGGGAACTGTTGTACGGGCGCGAACTGTCCTTGTTGCCCCTGATACTGGTTCAACCCTTGCGGTGCGTACTGCGGCGCCTGCCCGGGGAACTGCCCGGGCACTTGCCCGTACTGTTGGGCCGGGTACTGCCCATACTGGGGGGCTGATAGTGGCACGTGTTGGGGGAGTTCTACGCCGAAGAGAGGGTGGGTGATTGGGGCCTGCGCTGGCATTTCTTGTTTAGGCTGGAAATTAATTATGTAAGTATAGGGTTTTTTTTATTTCACTGTAGCTTAGAATAGTCAATGTCCGTAAGAGTTTAAGAGACGCCACTTTGCACCATAATTGCCTGAACAAATTCATAAAAACTCATCAAATCCACTCGAGAGTAGAGTGTCAATATGAGTAAAATTTTGAAAACAAAAACAAACTAAAAAACATTGGTAAGTATTATAATCAATATCTTTTTGTTAGTGTCGCTTTGCTCTCAAAACATAAATGATTAAAACCAAAAAAAAAACAAAATTGTTGGAAAATTTTTAATGAAAAATGTATGAAAACTTCTGTTGTATTTTGAAGTTCAATGACAGTTACGAGACGATATACGTTTTTATGAAAAGCTTTTTTCAATCACTTTTTTACAGACATGCCAAAAGAAATGGAAAAACGTAGGGAAACCAAGAGAGAAAATCCAAATTAATTAGACAAGGGGGACACACAGGAAATCCACAAAAAAACAAACATAGAAGGACTACTCAATTGTGAGTTTTAGCACTTAACGTAACTTGTAGAATGGAAAAGTAAGGCTGGTATCAGCTAATTACTCAACAAATTAATCTCTGAATCAAAGTATAGGTAAGATTTTTTATAATTTAACGTTATTATTTATCAGTTAAAGTCTGGTCGCGAAGCAGAAAGAATTTAGTAGAATGACCCGTCTATAATTGTCTCTGTCGCTTGCGCTCAGATGCTATGCGCTCAATCTGTGCGAGCGCAATGACAATATGTTAGCGCTCGAGCGACAGAGACAAGTATAGACGGGTCATTGTACTTTCTTTCTACTTCGCGACCGAACTTTGGCTAATCTGCTATTTTGACATTATTTCAATGTATTGGCTTTTATATAATACTGTCAAATGCCATAAATATTACCTTTGACAAGAAAGTATTTGGTAGCAATAAATTTTGACATACAGCCTTAAATATTTTTTTGTATTTAGTCGCCAAAGAACTTGAAGATCAGTGTTGCCACATTATGTCAGGGCAATATGAATAGTAGCCTTCCACGTGCAGCATACCGGCGGTACCTCATGTTGTCTCCGATGCTCTATAATACTACTCCACTGCCGCGTGCCCGCGTGCAGCGCCGACATGTCGCCCGTGTCTATCGACTATTTTATAATGATTAAAATCAACAGGAGTTTCGTGTCTCACTCGCGGTTAAAACTGACTAGATAATGGGCCTACCGACATGACGTGTATGTGTAATTAAGACAAAAATATTATTCAATACAACAAATATAAAGTATAGTAAGAAAGTACTCCTCTGTAAGAACTAAGAATGCCTATCACTAAATGAAAACATATAAACTGCTCAAAAGAAAATAGTGGTCACCATATGATTTTCCATACAAAAGAGCTAGGTAACTTCTCAAAGGTATTTTTCTGATAAATTCAATCTAATTTTATTCAAATTTAATATTGTTTGAAAGCTGTCACCGACTTTCTGTCGAATTTACAGTATAATTTCTGATATACAACGTGAGTCAGTTAAAATTGAAAAATAATAAATTTTACGTATTTTTGTATGTAACTCCAATTCCTTTTTATTCTAGCTGATTTTTATTATATTTTTCTAGTATATTATTTAGTATTGTATAGAAATTATACAGTAAATTCGACAGTTAAGTCTTTCGTTGACTATTACAGCTTTCGAACAATATCAAACTTATATAAAATCAGAAGGAATTATCAGAAATATAACTTTCAGAACTTAGCTCTTTCGTATGGAAAATCATATGGTGGTCCCATTTTCTTTCGAGCTGTATAATATTTGAAAAAACAAATAAGAATAACTGTAGATTTAGGCTTCCGCTTCTAAATAATGTTCTGCATAATAATTGTGGTCATAATATGTTTGATATAATTGTAACTGGCACTAACCTTGGGCCTGACCTGCTGCGGCGGGTCGTTCCAGCCCGCCGTCACGGGCTTCACCGGCTCGGCCGCCGCCGCCGGCTCCGCCTGCGCGTAGTAACCGTTCACTGACGGGTTTAACGCCGCGGGGTTCAGCGGCGCGGGGTTTATGGGGTTCATGTTGTTGTTGAGTGGGGTGAAACCTGTGTTCGGTACGCTTGTTGAACTGGAAAAAAACCTTGGTTACTGACGATTTTTATAATTCCAGCCAAATAAAAGGTGAAAAGGTGCAGCCCGGTAGCGCAGTGGTATAGCGCCTGGCCCGGCGATTGCGGAGGTTGAGCCACTTTCGCGAGGGCCGGTCGTGGGATGGGTGACCAAAAATTTATTATCTCGAGCTCCTCCGTGCTTCGAAAGGTACGTTAAGCCGTAGGTCTTGGATGCATTTGTAGTCGTTAAGCACCCATCAATTCGCATTGGGCCCGCAATCATGGCCCGTC
This sequence comes from Catoptria pinella, assembly GCA_963556745.1. Lineage (NCBI taxonomy): Eukaryota > Metazoa > Arthropoda > Insecta > Lepidoptera > Crambidae > Catoptria > Catoptria pinella. The sequence continues at coordinate 12,132,141 of OY750772.1, read as the reverse complement.
CTCCTTATCCACCCATAAAGAAGGCCTGTGCCCCAGCAGTGGGGACATTAAAAATGGCTGATGGTCATGGTCAAAAGGTAAAGTCATCAGTTTTATTTTAACGGTAATGCTTAACCGTTCACTGACGGGTTTAATACCGCAGGGTGCAAGGGTGCGGGGTTTATAGGGTTAATGTTTTTGTTAAGTGGGGTAAAAGATGTGTTGTATACGCTTGTTGAACTGGAAAGAAAAGTTTGGTTGGTGGTAACGAACAACTCTTCATTGGAAAATGTACAAAATTTAAAATGGACACAAGAACTCGAAATAAAAACACAGCGGTTTTAGACGTTTCGTGTAGACAATCGGGCCAAGTCAAAGCTTTTGTCTATAACACACAAACTTGATATTTTGTGATGTATGGGTCTAACAGCAGTAAAATTTAGCATCTGCTGAGGCGGAGCTGAGTGGAGCGGTGCTTTGCGGTGCATAAATTGACCAATCACGATGTACGAAATATCTCTCGAGACTTCAAACATCGTGATTGGTCAATTCAATCTCCCGGCTTAGCTCTGCCTCAGTAGAAACGGAGCCCAAATTCAAATTAGTTTATAAACATTTAGTTTAAAATTGAACTCACCCATACTGGTCAGGCAGCGGGCTGTTGTACCCATAAGATGGCTGCTGCTGGTTGTTGAAGCTGTACTGGTTGTACAGCGGCGCGGACGCCACTGACGGGTCCACTTTGTACTTGGACCGAGTGGTCAGACCACCTACACAACGATACATTGTTACTGTACGAAGATTATGTCATTAATACTGGTTAGGCAGCGAACTATTGTACCCATAAGATGGCTGCTGCTGGTTGTACATTGTGTTGGACCGAGTGGTCAGACCACCTACACAACGATACATTTGTAAATACATACTTAAGATCACGCATTTCCAGCATAAGGGTAAGCAGAGATAACTTATTTCTGCTTCCTTGTATATCATATGCAAATATTACTGTCATCCACCTATATAAACTAATTGAATGTTGAGTCGCATAACTGTATTCTATACTGTTTACTTACCGACCATATCTAAAACAGCTGTAATTAAAACGTACGACAAAGCTACTTTGAATTACAATCAACAACATTTAAATGTTTGTGGGTGTTTGTGATACCACCGTTATCTCTGATTTTCATAACACAAGTGCTTTAGCTACTTACTTTGGAATCGGAGCAATGTATGTGATGTTGTCAAAATATTTATTTATTTATACGAGAGTGAGAGAGATAGGCGGCTAAAACGCCTATATGTGAAAGCGCTCTTAAAACATCAAATAAAAGTTTTTACAATATTACTTACCAGATTGCGGGCCCACGCTTCCCGGCCTCGGCGGGGGTTGAGGTTGGGGTTGAAGAGGTTGAGGTTGAAGGGGTTGAGGTTGTAACGGTTGGGGTTGAATCTGGGGTTGTAACGGCTGCGCGAAACTGTTGTGTGGGAACGAGTTGGCCGCTGGAACTGACGACTGCTGCCACGGTTGCTGATCGTATGGCGCTGATACTGCGACAATATAGTTGTTTTGAGTAAAGACAAAAGAATATTTTAAGGAAGATTAATCGAAGTATTAAAAATCCTCCACTTTTGTGAATGATGATGATGGAGATACTTTTTTATCCACTCGCATATAACTTGTAAGAGTAAGTCCTTAGAAGTACTTACTTACTCTTACTCTGGTTCTAAACTTATCATTTAAACATAAGTATGTTGTAATGATGTATGTAATAAGAGTACGTAAGTTGCCGCCAACTTATATACTTATACTTATATATATATTTGTTATGTATGTTTACGTAGTAGGTACGTGTATATAGCTATAAGCAAGCTGCGGCGGGCTGCGTTCCCCCGCCTCTGGTTTATAATAATTAAAAAATAAAGACCTTATGGTCAGTGTCAAAGTAGCAGTTGTTTCATTTGCACGTGTCGCTCGTCCACTCCCGTATACAACAATATTATATTATACTTATATACCCAGAAGGACCGCTTGGCGGTATTCGAAAACCATAACATATTTGTTTTATTGCTAGGATTCCACATTTCGACTTTTTTGACGTATAAATTCATATTTGATATCTTGGCCACGCGCGTGTGTTATCCCGAAGTGACCCGAATCCGACGTTTGTTGAGCATTGACAGAAAATTGCGATTTGATCTCAGCGGTCCATCTGTCCGACACAGACTATTTTGTGACACAGGCCTCGAGCAATATCCGATTGGGCAGTGCCGCTGTGTTTGAAGATCTGTCAAGATTACCCTATCAATATTACCAAGGGCTGCTAGGCTTTGAAGCTCACCTGTGTTGTAGGCATTTTCTGAATGCGGAATTGAAGCGCGCTTGTGTGACTGCGCGCTGAATGTTCTGTTGCGGTGGAACTGACTCACTTGTGGCTGCTAAAACAACAACATTATAGCATTAAGGGTCAGTTTCAGAAGCTCGGTTTAACATAGAGATTGATGGCAATATTTACTAGTGGCTCTGTGCGCTGTAGACATCGTTTTCAGATAGCTCCGCCATTTTGAAAAAAATCGAATAACTGAATCCGGAATAATAAATCTATATAACTATCGAACCTGCTCACAAAATTACGAGAATCGGTTGAGAAATGCAACCTGTAGAGAAGAGACGGATATACGAAAGCATTTTTGTCCAAGCTGAGATAGAGACGCTTCGCGGTAGTCGAAGAAACAAAAAGTAATTAATGTCCTCCAGTGAAACTGACGTACACCTGTCACAAAAACGATGAAAAAGTAAATGTTTTACGTTAAGAGAGCATAGTCTGCACAATAGCGCATTGAAAAAAAACATAGTGCTTAGTGCTAAGGGCAGGTGGTTTTTTCTGCAAAAACTTTTAGCAAAAAAAACTCCATTAAACTAAACGAAAGGCTAGAAATTATTGTTCAAACGATAAAAAGTACCACAAAGCTTCATCGGAGTGCACTACAGAGAGATAATTCACAATTTTGTCTTTATTTAAGCACTATGTTTTTTTTTCAATTTCGGCGCTAGTGTGCAGACTTAGCGCTCTTAAGATAAGACTGATCTGTAAAACTTATAAGAAATAAAGATATTTTTTACTGTCGCTTTTTCGTCTCCATACCTGTCTCTGTTCCTGCAGCAGTCCCAGGGCTTTGCTAAGCCGCTGCCTTAGCTCCGTGGGCGCGGAACTTTCCAGAGAATTCAACGCACTTTGTAGACATCCCTGCGCGGCCAGACGGAACGCGTACTCGTTCAATACCACGTCTAGTTTGCTGCCCTCCTGTGAAATACGGATGATTCAAATGTTGGGTATCAGCAGGATGTAAGTAAATACATGGCGCTGCTAAATATAAAATAATAACAACACATTCAAATAACTACTGTGCAACGATTAGATACAATATCTCACACAAATGCCCTAAGAATTAGTTTAGTCTCTTCTTGTTCTTTTATTTTGAATATTGAACCTTCAGATGCGAACACAATTAAGCTTTTATTTATTTATTGTATAATGTAGGATTAGATCTTATGGATGAGCGCTGTAGTGTGAGATACAGGTTTTTCAACCTAGTTTAGACACAGATGATCGTAGTATGTAACATACGCCTATAAACCTGAAATGTTTTTCTGTGCTACTTTGAAGTTTGTACTGAAAAATAAATAAAATTATTATATTATTTATTTTGAAAATATAAACCATTTTTAATATCACTGTACGTCTGTTCTATAATCATGGAAGTTCATGGTAGACCATTTCTCACTCAATATCGTATGCCTTTCTCAGCCAACACTGAATTTTTACACAAATTTCGACAATAGTAATCCCACTAGAGACTCGGTAGCTTAATCGGAAGAGTATCGGACGGGACTTCCAAAGGTCACGGATTCTAATCTCGCCTGAGTAAAAAAATGTGGTGGCGAGTCGAATGTTTTCTAATATATTATTTAACATTAGTATTATACCTGCATATGTTTGCCCCGCGCGGCGCCGGCCCGGCCCGCGATCATGGCTCGCTCGGTGAGCGCCACCAGGGCATCGGCGTCCCTCTGTCCCGACCGGGCCCACCGCGCCACGAGCCGGTCGATGCTCATGGAGCACAGGTAGCAGATCGTGGCCGCCTCGCCGTGGGACGACTCCGATTCTGAGGCCAACTTGTCGCCTAACATTTCTGTAGAAAAAAAAAACAAAAAAATGTGTTACGGTTTTTGTCAAGCTACAAGACGAGTCTCGATCGACTAATTTAGAGAGCCAATCACGTAGTCGGAGCGAAACCCTGTCCATCCGCCTTAACACGCGTAGCCGATCAGACCTAAAAATTACTTCCACGCTCTTTCTACCTCTCTCTCTCCCTAACTCTCTCTCTAACTCGACTTCTATGTCGATTAACGCAGATCCATCGCAGTGCGTAACTAGTGCCGCACGAGTTTCTGCGCTTCCGCATGCCGATCGATTAATAGACAGATATAAATTAATAGACGTGCATGCCTTCGATGTGTTCTCTCATAATGTAACTTACCGCAGTAATGTGCCAACGCCGGTCCATCGCAGTGCGTTACGAGAGCCGCGAGAGTTTCCCGCCAGCTTCGCGGCGCGGCGGTTTTTACGAGGTTTTCCCATCGAGATTGTAACAAGCTGCCTGCTACTAACGAGACTGGGTCCTGAGCTGTATGACGTAGGTGGTATTTCTGCACCTTGTATAGTAAATCCTGGCTGCCTGTAATAAAAATATTTCGATATAACAAACGGTTAGTGTAAAGCCACGCGCTACTCTTAAAAGAAACCTATGACACATCAACCTCCAACTAAAATTACTTCGTGGAATAGATATACTACAATGCAGGTGTGGCAGATGTCAGATGTTAGCTGTGTTAGAATTGCTCAAGGCAGAGTGATAATCAGATATGATCAGCCTATTTTGTAACTTACACAGCTTCGATGGACAGTTTGGCATAAGGTATTAGTACATTTCTTTGCCGAATTCGCTGGAATAAAACCCAGCAAACTCGGCTTTTCCACCGAAACTGTCAAAATTATAAAATAGGCATTTTCTGATGTCAGGTTAAAATCTATATTCCGTTTAAAATAAAAAAACCCATGCATAAGATTCTTGCAATTTGCCCTGAAATAAAATCTTTTATCATCACTTTCCATTAAATATTGTATATATTTATAACCGTGAAAATTATAAGATTATACCGTGATTCGTAAGATCGAGCTGCCAAAAGAGCGTATCTTGGCCAACCATCTGGACGACGCCTAGTGGGTCGTCCAAGATACCGCTGGAAAGATGAAGCTGTCAAAGACCTGAAAGAGCTGGAAGTGCCCGACTGGTCTCACTTGGCACAAAACAAGAAGGAATAGCGCACTTTAATGTCGGAGGCCAAGATCCACTTCGGGTCGCTGAGCCAGCGCAGTAAGTAAGTAAGTGAAAATTATAAAAATAAGGATGATAATGGCAGTAACAGTATTTAGGCACTTACCAAGTGACGCAATGACCAAGGCGTCCGCAATCCTCTTTGCTTCCAAGCATAGTTCGACAGCCTCCTCCAAGTTGCCGCACACGAGCGCCCGGCAGATCAAACTCGTTGGATCTAAAATAATAGTTTTGTGATAATCCTTCTGCCTATCTATACTGCTCAATAGAAAATAAGACCCACTCTATGTTTCTCCATACAAACGACCTAACTTCTGAAACATATTTTTATAATAAATTACATTGATTTTATTTCAACTTGATACTGTTCGAAAGCTGTAATAGTCAACCTGCGGACTTTACCGTTGAATTTACTATATAATTTCACCTATACGCTGAGTGTCAGATGGAATAGAAATAAATCACAGTTTCATACAATAATACGCGAAATTTAAAATGTTTTTATTCTAACTGACACACGGCGAATAGGAGAAATTGTACAGTAAAGTCGCCAAGTTGACTAATACAAATATCGAATAATATCAAATTCAAATAAAATCAGATTGAATTCATAAAAATACCTTTCAGAACTTAGCTATTTTGTATGGACAATCATAAAGTGGCCCCTATTTTCTTTTCAGTATATAACTATCTGTAAAAATATCAAACCAAGTCAAACAAAAGATAACTATCAGTCTTCCTAATTTTAACAGTATTTTTTTATAAAAAAAATCAAAAATATCCATTATGTTGTCAATGTTTTAGAAATAGATCCATAACTTTAATGTTACTAAGATAATAGAAAACATTTGATGGTTTTCAAATGTGGTTCATTCAACTGGTTTCATTTAACTTCGTCATTAAACCTATATCGCCATTACGGGCGATTGTCTCAAATACCAGTTAAATTCTAATAAACAAAGTTTTTATAAGCGCCGTATAACTTTTTGGTAACATCATAATGTAAGGTAAAAAGATAAGAATATACTAACCTTCGCCGTTGGGTATTACAATGTTGGAGACAGTGGGGCCGTCTAGATCGATACTCGCTAGTTTCCTCTCGATCAGCGTATGCGCGTCCTGTGAATAATTGTTACCTACTTTTATAAAAAAAATACATTTTTAATGTATTTCTAATGTATTTATTTAATTTCTGTATGTAATTTAATTTTAGGATTATATTTTGATGTTAATTTCATTTAAAATAGATTTATAATGCCAATGTCGCGTCACCTGTAAAGGTATATGCATCAGAATTTGTACCTAATATGTTTTTTTCTTTATTGTGTAATGCATGGACTGTTGGTGTCCTTTTTCTAAATAAATAAATAACACTTTCTATGTGTGTCGCTATGGGTGAAATCGAAGTCATTGGCAATCTTTTAAAAAATGTCTTAAATCAAAGTGATTAAATAAAATTCAAGGCGAAATAAACAAAAAAAATACAGTAAGTCATACATAACATAAGTGAAGTCAGTTTTTGGCGCCATTTTGTCGAGTTAGGTTTGGTGTCTATTTTAATTATTTTCAAATTGTTTCATAGTGGATTTTGTGTCTCTAAATTGGTGCAGTTATATGGTACAAGTGTCTACGCAACTGAACAATATGTGGGATAATTGAAATAGGCGCGATCTTGGTTATGTGAAGCTGAGACTTTTATTGAAGTGGTGGCTTCCTCGGCAGAACTAACCGAGTAAACTGTCTTGATATACTTGGTGCCAAATGCTCCAAGCAGCATTGGAATGCGATGCACCCGCATTCTAATGAAAAATTAAACAATATCTACCACTGAACTATTTAACACTTGACACTGGCAAAAATTACTTCCAAGAGGAAAGTAGATTGCCATAACAAAAAAGAAGAAGAAGAACATAAGTGAATGAATTTTATTAATGAAATTCTTTATTCAAATAAGCTCACACAACAAGCATTTTTAAATTGTCAATTATCTTACCCGTAACTAACCCGTAACTCAGTAAAAGATCGAATGGTTACTTTCATGTTTTTTAGCATCAGTAATCTTTTACTTATGACTTCTTGTGATTTTTTTTATGTTTATTTCACCTTGAATTTTGATCACTTTGATTTCAGTATTTTTTATCCTAAAGTTATCAATATCGCAGTTAGATTCTTAGTTTAAAAGATTGCTAATTACTTTGATTTCATCCTGTATATATTGATTTTACTGGTGTCACACTCTCTGCTCAAGAAACATTAAAATGAACATCTGTAAAGCATCTTCAACCGTATATATCGTAAACTATAAATATCTGGGAACGTCGCGCGCTGTTGTGTAACGTCACGTGTTGCGCGTCGATTGTCGCTTACAAATACATAGCTTGAAGGTATATAAGTTATAGTCAATTAAAGCGGTGTTTATGTACCTATTAAACGCTATTGAAATAGTCCATCCACACCTTCCAATCCAACCTGTCCGATTTTCTAAATTTTTTTCAATATTGAACTCTAAAGACACAAATTTAGTATAATATTAAACTTGTAAGACGTGCTTTTGGACATCCAAATCGGAAGGTGTGGAGAGCCGCCATGCATCGGGTATCGTGTCGCAACTTACCGACAAGTCCGTGCTCGTGTCCGTGGATAGTTCCGCCTCCGTCTCCGTGGACTCACCCTGGTGCGTGTTAGTGAGATAAAGTCACAGTGAAAAACAAAGGGAAATTTGGAATTTGGACAGATGATGAGTACGGTAAAAGCTCAAAAAACTTGTGTGAGCTGGAAGGAGTATTACATAGTAGTATTGCCAAGTTAGTGACACTACTCACTTTAGGTATCAAGCTATAGGTACGCGGTCCTACCTCACCTTTTATGATATGCTACTCAGTTCATTTAAAAGAAGACAACCCTAAACGTTATTAGAAGAGATGAGAGTATGTGATAGAAAGAGAGGCAACTTCTAGGTGAATATAACTGTAGGGAAGGGAGCGTTATGCGACCTGAATTGCACTTTATTGTATCAGAGCAAGAGTCGCTATTTATTTAAATGATTTTGCGGAGTGTCTCTTCTGTACTTGTACTATTATGTATTCTGTGATATAACATTACAATACATTATACCGTTCACGATTGGTAGAACTAATAAAAATTAATGTTGAAACAAAGGAATATTTTTTATTTCAAGAGTTATTCTTACTTCTAACCGCGACTTGTCGGTGTCTTTATGGTTACACAATTTTTTATAAGGCATTAATGTAAAAATAACGTTTGAAATGCTCACACAAGTTTTTAGTAAAAGTTAGACTTAGACTTTATCAAAACAATGCCAAAACCGCCCGAAAACAAGTTTAATGTGTGACAGAAAAGGTAAACAGTAAAAGACAGAGTTATTATGTACGCGTATTGTGAGTTATTTACGTATTTAACAATTTTGATACTCACGCGACTCAACGCGGCTAAGTCTGGTTGAGCGTTGTCACCTTGTGGAATGGAGCTCTTGAATTTTGACGGAATTTCGTCCTGTTTGAATCCTAAAACATAAAACATATTATTTCATACTTTCAGTAACTATTCCTGTCAATTCCCTGAAACGAATTTGAATAATTAGGGTTTAAATTCCATTGAAGATTATTTGTATAATGTGATGTTGACTTTATATTTGCATCGAACTAAAAACCAGTGGCTCTGTAGAGCTATAAACTTCGCGTTTGTGAAATTTTTGAACAATTTTCAAAATAGCTGATATTGAAATTTAAATTGAAAAATTCTTTATTCAAATAAGCTCACATGACAAGCATTTTTAAATCGTCAATTCTTTTATCCTACAACCCATTATGACGTCTTTTAGCTGACAAGAAAAATGGGCGCAAAAAATTAATCAGCTTTATTAGAAGGAACGATATTTACAAATATGTATATCGTTTCCAGACATTACATTCAAAGTATTCATACATGTTACCATTAACATAGATTCATAAATAAATAACATTATTTAATTAGCTCATTTCTACTGAATCAATTTACAGGTGATATATGATTTTTCCCATGTATCCACCACTTTGAAAAATTTCTATACAATTACAGAAACTGCTCACAAAATTCTATAAGAATCGGTTGAGAAATGCGACCTGTAGAGCGACAAACGGACAGACGAAAGAATTATTGAGATTTTTACATAAAAATTTGATACATTATTCAAATCATGAATGTTAAGAACGTTTTCGCATTTTGAAGCTCAGATAGGCTGTTTCATTCACACTTTTGAACTTTTCTAAAGATAATAAATGATTAGATTTATTTTAGGTGAATGTTTTCAATACATCGTCAATAACGGTAACACTCTTAGGCCCGTATTTATAAACCGCTCTCAACATTGAGAGCTACTTTGAGATCATACCTGAGATGCTGGCTGTTCCTATAAGAAGAGCACCTCAAGTATGATCTCAAGATAGCTGTCAACGTTGAGAGCGGTTTATAAATACGGGCCTCAAATGGCGCTGCGTCGGTGAGCCAATTGTTAGAATGAAGCAGTCGTTGCCCGGTCCTGTCCCCCCCCCGTCCCCCCCTCCCCCCCCCCCCCCAGGCCCCGCGCTCGCCCGAGCTAGGTTGCGAACACGCTCGAATCATTACAAATGGCAAGCACCTCTAATACCCTCACCTAGCAGGTTGAGCACCTCCGTGCGGAAGGCGGGCAGGAAGTTGGCGCGCAGGAAGAACCACGTGTAGCGCTCGCCCTGCTCCGTGGCCGCGTCGCCGCGCTGTCGGCAGTACCTATACGAATCTACATTATTTATTACGTCCTAAATCTCACACACGGCGAACTAAAATCCATGCAAGTGTAATTGCAAACAAATATTGCTTAAAAAATAGCACCACGGGGTCAAAAAATTACAACTCGCACAGCATTTAGGCCCGGTTTCCACCGAAGCGGAGAGATGTCTTATTTTTAGACAGATGATAGGGTTCTTTACAATAATTGCACTTTGTATTTTAAACTATGTCTCTTTTATAAGCGATAGTTTAATGTTAAGTTTTCAATTATTTTCAGCGAGCAAACTTTGTAATCGTGATTCAGGTTTGTTCATGACACAGAAATGTTAATATTCGTACTTATAGATACTTCATTTTCCTCTGTGCATTTCTATTGCCTATGTAATAAACTGTCGCTACAATTATCGTATTACTAGCGACCGCCCGCGACTTCGTCTGCGTGGGAATTTTTTTTTGCTATTCCTCGGGAACAATTATTTTTTCGGGATGAAAGATACCCTATGTCCTTCTTTGTACCCCTGACAACGTGTATGCAAAATTTCATGATGATCGGTTCAGTAGTTAAGACGTGAAGGCGTAACAAACAAACGTACTTTCGCATTTATAATGTTAGTAAGTGAGGATTTAATACTATAGTAAAAAGTTGCTACTTACTCGGCTAGTTGTTCGGATGCATTCGGGTCGTTGCTGATACTCGAACCCAAGACTAAATCTAACTGTGCCGCTCGCTCCACCAGCTCTGGCTCGCTTACCACCTAAGTCAAATACAGTATGTAAATTAATTAAAGGCAATCCTTTTAATCAGGCTGTGTTTAGGTTGAGCATAAGCCAACGATACATGTTTTTTTTTAATTAAAAAAATGTTGTGTCTATTTCACATTAAAAAACATTAACCTTTTTCGTAATCGGTAAACACATTTACATCACCCTGTAAAATAAGCTAGGCAAGCAAAACAAACTTCTTTGTTGTTTATCTTTTTAAACAAGGAGTTTGTATTATTTTTTTGACAATTATTAATTGGTAGGTTGATGTTACTTCTTGTAAATTTTTTGATCAAAAATAATCCACTCAACACTGTACAGTATGTTATGTTTATTTTTCGAAAATTCAATATTTATTATGAATCTTTAAACACCGTTTAAATTTAAACAAACGTGTACCATTGCCTTCTTCCCAACCTACACACAGCCTGGTTAAAAGGATTGCCTGTAGTTAGTTTACATACTGTATAAGGACAACATTCCTATTAATAATAGCGAAATTTTTTAATACTATGTATTAAAAAAACTAAGGTACATTGTCACGAAGGTGGATAAATACTAAAAATAAAAGTTGTGACCTAATATACACTACATCCGTAAAAACTTCTGAATGCGATCGAGGGATTCAATTGTATTATAAAAATGTATTTTAAAATATTAATAAACAATTCGAATATCACATGAAAATAAATTATACAAGGTGTTACAAAAATACCCCTAGTGCCGAATATGGTATATAGGGACCATCAAACTGATCAACTTTTACTATGGGACCAACTCTGAAATCGCGAAAAAAAAAATCAGCTGTTTCATACAAAAATTAAAATCTAAAATATCAAAATGTATGTATAGTATTATTAATTTTACCTGACTGATGTAAACGAGTTTCTGTGGTCCAGCCTCCGCCGGGCATTTCTCAAACGTCACCAATTTGCCACCGAACTGTAATTGAAACATAATTTTTCAAAAGTTACTACCTCATTAACCCATTATTTTTTCTTTAATCGAAGGAAAAATTTGGAAACTGAAATGGGGGCATTTGAGGCACCACCTTTTGGCTTGATGAAAATCTATGTCTGCCAAGATATTCATGTTTGGTAGGAGAAAAAATCTCAGCGGGCTAAATCTAGAAAATAGGAAGAGTAGGGCAATAATTCGTACCGTAATTCGATGAGTTTTGATGTCATGAGTGCGGCTAGAGGGTCGACAGGGTCATTAAGAAAAGTTAGAAGACGCTTGAGCTTTTTGTTTCCAAAAGTAATAATCTTTTTCCAAATTTTAAAAAATTGTAGCATAAAAGCATCGTAAGGAATTTCTTTGTTAGAGACAAAAATAAATTATGAAAAAAAACCTATTGTCATGGACTTGTCAAACCGCCCACCACCCGCGAGGCTTTGTCGTCGCGGCGACCGCCGGCAACCTGCTGGTTGAATGATTCCATGCTGTCTCAGTACGTGTGTGTTTAGTATACTATTAGTCGCTATTTTAGCTCCCACGGGGCCAGCTGGTAGATCGTACAGGTGTTTAACCCCCTCGTTCCTATATTCGAGAAACGATTCGTTTTGCTCACGGATGGTAGAATTTTAACACATTTACTGTGGACTCTAAACACTACCATCTGTAAGTAAAAACTTTTAAAAATTAAAAAGAAAAAACCTTAAAAAATTGCTATAAAAAACAGCTTCAAAAAACAGCAGCTCTAAAAAGCAAGAAATAATATTCAAATCTGCATAATTACTATTCAAGTACCTACGCATATCTGATATTAAAAAAACGTCTTTTGAAGTCGGGTGGGGCTAAAGATATTTTTCTTTTTTAATCATAATAACATTTATCGTGGTTTCTCTTTCTCAATTTGAATTTTTAATTCTTAAAGCCCCACCCGACTTCATAAGACGTTTTTTTAATATCAGATATGTGTAGGTACTTGAATAGTAATTATGCATATTTGAATATTATTTCTTGCTTTTTAGAGCTGCTGTTTTTTGAAGCTGTTTTTTTATAGCAATTTTTTTAAGGTTTTTTGAAGGAGGTTTTTCTTTTTAATTTTTAAAAGTTTTTTTGCGTTTGAATCATGTCAATCGGTTCAGCCGTTTTCGAGTTATCGGTGGACATACATAAAAAAAAAACAAATAAACAGTCGAACATAGAACCTCCTCCTTTTTTTGAAGTCGGTTAAAAACGAATCGTTCTCGAATATAGGAACCGGCTCTATGAGTGCGTGTGTTTAGTATCGCGAGCGGGGATTACGTGTTTTTAAAGCACTGTACGTAGGGACAACGTGTGTATGTATGTACTATGTGAATAATCGTGCGTGGTGTGCTCGGTAACCGTATGACGGCCGAATACTCGAAGGCTTCTTAGCTAAAATCTTTAGTTAAGGTCTCCTTAACTTTAAGGAAGCTGTCACTTTCACAGAGATTCTGTCAAATCAGTCAACTTTTTGAATTGAAGGTGGCCTTAACTTTAAGATTCGTGGTCCGTGAGTATACTAACCCCTAGCTTCCCCCCCACGGGGCGGCGGAGCCAGGCGGGGGCGCGCGGGGGCTGCGGCGCGGGGGCGCGCGGCGCGCTCGACGCGGCCACCGCCGGCAACTGGTTGAACGATTCCATACCGCCGAACGAATCCATTATGTTGCGCGTCGATTGGGTTGACTACGGAAACGAACGATTTTGCAGTCATTTGTTAAATTATACAAATATTAATGCAAGTCAATTTTCACGGTTTGTTAAAACAATAAACAAATGGGACCTTAATAAACAACAAAATCTAAAACTTATGACTTAAAATTAAGAGTGACATTAGGTGTTGACTATCGTACAGCGCGCAGTGCGTTAAATCTGTTCGCATGACAGCGAATGTGAGACGAGATCCTGAGCACGAATCACCACGACGAACATCACGGTTCCGGCCGATGTAGTCGGCACTTGAATACTGTCGCAGAGCCGAGTCATACAAAAACATACCGAGTCTGTCGAATACAGCTATTATTGACTAATTTCTAGTTTTTTTTTATTATTATATATTGACCTGGTCGCGGCTGGCAGACAACATTGCGTGCACGCACAGCTGCTGGTCGAAGGAAGCGGTGGCCAGCACGCCGGGCACGCGCCCGCTCCACGACACTGAGAACACCCAGCCCGCCTGCGACCACACCTCCAACGGCTGCACTGCCTGTCAAACACAAACCAATTAACAATACAATTTTAAACTATCTAACACAAACCAACGGCAGGATAATTTGGCTGATTCACAAATCGTCCACCAGTCGACACACAACCACAAACTTGGAACTAGTGTAGATGTAGACCTGTCATTTCGTTGTTTGCTATCAATTTTTGGACGTTGGAAGATTTACCTAAATATAAATTTTTCTTCCAACACAATTTGGTTTTATTTTTTTAAATTCAATCTTTAATTTGTTTACTGTCCAACTTTCATACAACCAATTTTTGAAAGTACCCTAAATATTGATGATGGCAAATTTCAATGAAAAAAAACATTCCTTTATTTTAAAAAAATAAATCAAACTGCATTCAAAGACTTTTGATAAATCGCTTGCTCAGCCGGGAATCGAATGGGCTAAAATTTTAAACAGCCATGGCTGTCGAATGAAAGTGAGTAGTAAAGAGCACTCGACGCCTTTCAAAAATAGGGCCCCAGGCTGCCAGCACAGCACGCGTCCTCGCCGGCTGACAGTAGTAGTCCAGCGTCGTGGGGATTTCACTCTAGCGAGAGCACACCTTTTTGGTGACCCTCCAACGTCAACAAAGGAGTACCTACTAACCTATGGAAGCTACACTCATACCTGAATGTAAACAACTTACCGGTACAGTATGATCAGGCTGCCAGCACAGCACGCGTCCGTCCTTGCCGGCTGACAGTAGAAGTCCAGCGTCGTGCGGACTCCACGCTAGCGAGAGCACGCCTTTTTGGTGACCCTCCAACGTCATCAGGGGGGATGCTGCTAATCTATAGGAGAAGAGGGGAATACACTCAAAGATGAAATGGAGTATATCGCGGAAAATGTATAAAAGACACAGGAACAACTCTTTCAAACTCGTTTTATAGGAGTCTTGCTCTTTCAAACATTGGGCCATAATTTTAAGTAAAGTACAGCGATCCAGTAAGTGCTTTCCTTTTGAAATTTAAGGTTTTACCGATTGGTATAAGAAACTTACAAAAACTTTTATGTAAGTACAAACTAACTAACTATACTAAAACATAAGTCTTTGCTAAAGTAGTTAATTAATAAAAAAAACATTCACATACAAGTTTAGAATTTATTCTGTGCAAAGTGTCAGCTTTTCTCTTTTAAACAATAAATCAGCATACCTCAAATCCCAGAGCTGTATAACGGGCGACAAGTCATCTTCAGACGCGATACACAGCTGAGTGGCCACCGACGGGTGCCACGCCAGCGCGCGCCACCGCGTACGCGACTGAGAATCACTGGAAACACGACCTTATTCACTATGGGGTACGAGACATATTGGGCGACTTTGTAGGGATAAACATATGACAAGTCATCTTCAGACGCAATACACAGCTGAGCGGCCACCGACGGGTGGCACAACGCGCGCCACCGCACCGCGTGCGCGACTGGGAGTCACTGGAACCACCTTATTAACTATGGGGTAGGGGATATTGGCAGACTTTTTCAGAGATATCATGTTAATTTCTAGATTTCATCAATATTTAAATTTTGTTTATTTACCTTAATTTCATGATTGGTTCATTCTTTCTCAAATCCCAAACTACACATCTATTGGCAAAAGTTGATCCTAAAATGTGTTGAACCTGAAACAATACAGTAATTTAAGTAAACACACCTAAATCATGAAGATTTAGTGCAAGTTTTGTGATTGGATTACAATTGTGCTTGAATAGATTCTTTACTTTTTCATTTTTGTTTTACTGACCTGTTGGTTCCAAGCCAAGCCTTGCACATGGTCGTGCGGCTGGCTGCGGTTGCCGGGCGCCATCGGCACTGTAGTGTTGTTTAGGTCCCAGATGAAGATCTCGCTGTCCGACGCACCCGACGCCAGCAGGTTCTTTTGGTATGGGTTGATGTCCAAGGCGGACACTTGACCTAATCATTAAAAATGCTGTAAATACTGACCAACCATTATTATAATTACTAAAAAAAATTGGCCTTAATATCGACCCTTGAGGGACACTTGCAGCGACTAGTAAAGAATGTGGATTCAAGATTGTTTTAAGTACTAGGATTATAATAAATTCAGTACTTATCTTCTAAATAATCTTATAAGTGTTACACTAGTTCTATTTTTTACCCACTGATAATTCTAGCAATCCCATTTGAGCAGCAACGGTAAATATTTTGAATCCTACTCAAGAAATGTTATCTTATTTGATATTAAACTATGCCAAAAATTGCTGATAAGGAATAATGTATGCTGCTGGCAATTAAACTGTTAAAGTAAAAGTGGTAATTTTATTGTAATGTAAGTGTACACACAATAGCTCATCAAGTTAAACATTTGAACTGCGAAAACAACTTTTATTACATGAGGCATAAAGACAGTCTCAAGTTCAACATAATTTTAATGGCCTGTGGTGCCGTCTCCACACATCTTCAAATCAGGTATCAATTTCGTAATTTTTTTCATTTTATTATCAATCATCATTATTTTGATAAGAACCCTGAAGTTTAAGTCATGCTAAATTAGTTCTAGCATATTCAGCTGTCAGATGATAAAAATAAATACCATGACACAAAGTTTCATAAAGTGCATTGACTTCTTAGTAACTAGGTCAGCAAGATAAATGGAGAGCTTCTGAACACACTCAACCAATTCTATTATAGCTCACTGTTATATAAGTAACTGGTTGTTTACAAACAAATTGTTTATTTGTATTATGACATGTCATTAATAAGTGTATACTAGGACGTACTGGGCAGCATTTTAAATGTATATACTTACAATTTTTTTCTTCATATCATCAATGTTTTTAATTGGAAGTTGGAAACATATTGAGAGATGGTGAAATTATAATCATAGATTCTAGAAAGTAAGAATTCAGACTTGTTTGTTTCAAAGGTTTTTCTTTTTGCTAAAAAATGGTGCCATTATGACATTATACACAAGCAACTAGAGTATAAATAAAAAAAATTACCGCTATGCTTTGTGCTGCTTCCAAGGAGTGCATCACTAGCACTATTTAGCAATTTGTCAGCACTGTAGAACTCTAATAGGCCTCCGTCACAGCCACCGACAAGGACCCCTGATCCTGACCATACCAGTTTTTGAAATCTAAAAATAAAAACAACATGTTACCAATTTCTTTTATTAGATTACAATAAATTTGCAAAAAGTGAACTGGCACTTATTCTAAATTTCTTCAATAATTGATACATCTATACAGCCCATAGTAATTATTCCTGTTTTAACAGGTGGAAACACCTCATAGGAGACATCCTTGCAAGGAGTCACGATCTTCAACCATGAGGGAATGACTGAGGAGGCGGGTATGGCACTAAAACTATTGTCTGGTGTTTTTTTTTTCATAAAAGAGTACAAGAAAGTTGTTCATTAAATAATTTGTAACACTTGCTTCTGATGCAAAATGAAAAACAAAACCATACAAATGAAATTAAAGTATGTCATAACTTTTCGAGTAATTATTATCACCAAGAGAGGTTTTTAATAAGTTTAATTACCAAACTCGGCAGTTGCAAATAAGTTTTATGATCAGTGCATAATTAATCAATCTAATGAGTCTTTGAACAAATCACTAGAAAATTTTGTAATTATGTATCTAATAATGAATGACCAGAAACCTAGTTGCAGTGCCCTTTTAAGGGTGTACAGGTTGATATTCTATTCCTACCATCTTGTTACCACTGTGGAATTTGTGGGTTGCGGTAAATTGAATTGAAATTAACATGGTTGACAAAAATTGCTTTTAGATAGACCAAAAAATATAGTGTAGACATTTTATTTTAAAAGTTGTTACTCACTTGTGCTTTGTCTCTACACTAGATTTCAACTCAAGATCAAGGCCAGGGTCTTCGAAGTTGAGGCCATACAGCTCCAACACTGATGTGGAACTGAATGACGCGTCCACCTGCTGCGCCGCCGAGCCGGTAGCCAGCATCACTGGGTACTGCTCGCATGGCGACCAGCATGCATTCACAGTTCTCTTCAACTCCTTTAGCTTCATTTTCCACCCAATACTTCACTGAACACAACAAGTAAACACTGAAAACTGCTGCCGAAAGATCACCGAATTATGTCACACTTTTGGAACGAGTCCCACAACAGAATTACTATGGTAACACTGGAGTAAGTTACCGCTAATTATTAGTCATTAGTTAAAGTTGTATTTTTAAGGCAACTTCTATTACATTTCACAATAAAATTTTAATATTTACCATAAAAACACCAAGTTGGCAGTTCCAACGTGGCTGACGTAAATATTTCCAATTTGACAGCAGTGTGGCCAGATCTTATCCGAGTGAAATCGCCAACTTTGCGATGCCAAATAGCCTTAAGTCGCCCAAACTTTATGCCATGTAGCCCAAAAAACGCCAGATTTTCTCTTTCCACATAAGTTTATACCTACCATGACCATGTTTATCAGTAAAATAAAATAGAATTTTTTTATTTATTAAATAAAGCTACCTTTATTAGGTAAGTATACCAAACATGCGCGACGAACGAAATCTTAATCGACAAAGACATATTACACCATCATCTTCAGAGGCCGAAGCAGGCGCATTTATTACTTTTTTAGCATAAGCCATAGGCCCATCCCGCCCACAGATTACAAAATAGTTTTTTTACTCCTAGCCAGTCGAGCGCTTTTTGTGATTTTTGAATGCAACTACAGTTCATAAATAAAGATAAGTTGGTGGATGTATAGTATATTAAGTTTCGTTACACGCATTTTATGGAACTAACCAAAATTAGCCTAAATCGCCCGCCTTTTTTTCCTTAGGTAGCCTAAATGGCTACTGGGGCTCTATCAGCTAAAAACATTGAAGTTCATGTTAACTGTGTTTTGACAGATGTATGTGATACATTGCTACTTCGTCTTGGCACAAATAACAACTTAACAAAGAAAAATAGCAATGTATCACATACATCTGTCAAAACACAGTTAACATGAACTTCAATGTTTTAGCTGATACCGCCGCTGGTCGCCGATGGTATTTTTTGGTCGCCATTAGACCCCTTGTGGTAGCCTAAATAGCGAAAAATCGCCTAATCTGGCCACACTGTTTGACAGTTGACAGCCGACGTTGACGGAAGGTTCAACGGTTAACGTTCCGTTTGACATGATTGATGTGCGCACTATTGGGAGACTTGCGAGTTAAAAAACGTAATATTAATAAAAATCGCAAAACGGACATTATTAAACCTTTCTTATTTTTAACCGACTCCAAAAAAGGAGGTGGTTCCCAAGTCAACGGTATTTTTTTATTTAAGTACCTATCTACTCTCAATTTTATTCATTAAGTTCAATACTATTCAATAACATGGTGTGTGGCGCGTATTGCGTATCATATAAATAATCACCTTGGCAACGCAACACAAGTCGATTGTGCTTTTTTTTCTTTGAGTGGCTACTTTTTTATAGTGGTCCATTTACAGATTTTGTATTATTTTATAGTTTAGTTTTATTCGAAAAATCTTGGCTTTCTACAAAAATTTGTCCTCAAGCCATAGAGTGAGGAATAAAGTAAAAAATATAGCCTCACTCAAAGACTGCGCTCATATTCATAAGACTGCGCTCATCATATTCATCCTCATATATTTTTTTTACCATAGACTTATTTATCCTACTGACAAGTTTTATGGTTAAAAGCAAGATAAGTTTTGTTTTTTTACTTTCCTCTATTTTATTTTTTAATTTCCTATAAGCTCTATTATAAATCACTCTTTGCTCAACTCAAGCTGTCCGAGGAGACAAAAACAATTTTGATTTTATTGACAGAAGAATATTGAGTACCTACCTATAAACAAAGATAAATAATTTCATTAAACAGTCTTTTTTTCAGGTCCGTGTACATAGGTACCTACTTAAATTTTATTAGTAACTACTTACATAGAAAGGTAAGTATATAATCTTACCTACCTTCTTAATTAAATAGTTCAGTTTTCATTGTATGTACCTATGCATTATAAAAAATAAACAATAATTGACCTGACTGGGAATCATTTATGTCTTCAGTAGAGTCATCATTATGACGTTATTAATTTAGTCGTTCAAATTAACGCTCAAAAGAGTTAAGAACTGACAATTTCTCCACTCAATTTTGAACCTTAAATGGTTTGAATTTAGGTTGTGGTTGTGGTCTACAACATGTCACTGGAATCAATTTTGTGGATCACAACCACAATTTATGTGGTAGCCCAGAGTGCCGTTGACTGTACCATTTTAAAGGTGCGTCATACCATGTATTGTTATCTGTGGTCATACCTACACGTCGCGTCGTCCGTCGTGCTGCCAGCCGTCAGGCAGGGTCACCAACCATGTAGAAGACAATGGTTTGCTGTTTATATGGTTGGAAACTTTATAAAAAGGTTACTCGCCTGAGTCTATGTCTCTCGTCTATGATTGGCAACCGTGTGGCCTGCGACCTGCGCAGTTGCGCTTTCGGCTTATCCACAGATCATAAATTAATAGTAGGTTTACATGGCTCCTTCACAGGCCTAAGTATGCCGATAGCGATGAGCAAGCAGGAGTGGGAGCGCATCGGACGGTGGACGGACTACGACAAGGAGGACCCGGAGACGGTGCGCCGCCGGGAGTACGTGC
Organism: Catoptria pinella; assembly: GCA_963556745.1. Lineage (NCBI taxonomy): Eukaryota > Metazoa > Arthropoda > Insecta > Lepidoptera > Crambidae > Catoptria > Catoptria pinella. Next base: position 12,111,446 of record OY750772.1, on the reverse strand, counting down.
GCAACCTGGACGCCACCAGCAACGCCATGACCAAGACCTGGCCCAACTCCCTCGAGGTAGGTACCCCAAGACAAGGAGGATCCGGAGACGGTGCGCCGCCGAGAGTAAGTGTGTAGTGAGTAATTATCTATGAAAAATTTAATTTCGCTTTTCGGCGGTAGATGGCGCTGTACAAATTTCCCATACCTACATAATCACTATCGAATGTTTTTACGCGCGTTATTTTTTTCGATAGCTGTTCGTGCTAAGGGTACTGATGGCCTAACTCCCTCGAGGTAACTTGAGTAACTCCAGCATACTCGGCCGGTATACTTACAGCTTTGATTTGCAAATGTTACTTTGGCTATATGCCCTCAGCCTCCTTACTCAAATAAATATTAAATATTAATAAATATATATAAATATAAAATACGTTTAAAAAGCATATTATTATTAAATTACAAACGTTACAATGAATTTTATTAAATTAATTTTCAAAAAATGGCAGATAATTATCTAGCGCCTGTTTCACAATCTATTAATAGGGAACTATTAGAATTTGAATGAAATTACCCGTCGTCGAGTAGTAGTATTAAATATTAAATTTAAAACTTAATAGGACATTGTAAATCAAGCCCTTACTATTGTTAATTTATAGATTACGTATATTTAAAATGTATTTTTAAGTATGTATTCGTTCTAAATATTTATTCAATTATTTTTACAAACAAATATTATGTACTTACACACACTCACACACACAAACACAAACTCACATACAAAACACGTACGTAGCAATTCATATTTTATATTCAAATAAAAATAAAAATAAAAACATGTAAAGAAGAACTTCTGTCTCTTTTATATTTTTGCCTATGCATATAATAATATAGGGAAACCTGTAATTGGCTAAACATATTGATGACACTTGTTGTAATAATTTATTGTAAAAGCTGTTGGTTTTCTTAAGAATAAATAAATAAAAAAAAAAATAATAAATAAATAAATAAATATTTGACAACATCACATACATTGCTCCGATTCCAAAGTAAGTAGCTAAAGCACTTGTGTTATGGAAATCAGAGACAACGGTGGTATTTCAAACACCCAGACCTGATCGAGTCAATATTGAAAAGTTCGTTTTCTAAATTGACCCAACCGGGGATCGACCTTAGAGATGGCGACACCTTGAAAACCGGTGTACAAAGCCACTCGACCACGGAGGTTGTCAAATGGATAACATTCTATGCGTTTGAACACTACGCTAACTATAATAAGCAGTAAACATAAAATTACGTGCGTAGCTTGTCAATTCCATACAATTGATAAAATACAATATTCTGTGATTTAAGTTCATAAGTTCGCGACGTGTGATTTCGTCTATAATTGCTCTTAATTATAAGCGTTAATAGTAAGCGCAGCGTTCAAACGTATAGAATATTGGCCATTTGAGAGCTGCTGGTCCGAGTGTTTTTATTAAACCTTTCTCTGATTTCCAAAACACAAGATGTGCTTTTTCTATCGTTCTTAGGCCACAATTTGACATCGGAGCATTGTATATGATGTCTTATATTATTTATTTAATTAAAAAAATAGACTTGCGTCGACAGAATGTGAACAAACGCAACGAAGAGCAGCGGCGCGCGCGCCTCGAGGCGGCCGAGGCGAAGAACACCAACTTTTACAAACGCTACGTGAAGCGTAAGAAGGAGGAGCAGCAACGGCTCATGTTCAGCGCCAGGGACATCATATTCAAGAACAAGGACGCTCCCAAGCTGTTACTTGGGTGAGAGTTCACCAACAGACAGCTTTAGTATTTGTTGTAATTGGAATAAAAAAGAATCTTTATTCAAATAAGCTCACATAATAATCATTTTGAAATCGTCAATAATTATTTTATCTACACTCACAATGCAATTTTCTAAATATGAATTCACAAAAGTTATTTATGCAACTGTAGTAGGTATAGATATAATGACGGGTATAATTACCCCACCCACATTCGTGTTTTAAAACCTAAACACGAATGTGGGTGGGTGGTGATAATAGTATCGGTATCACGACAACTCAATCTCGACAACTCAACCAGATAACTCGGCCCTGACAACTCAACCCCGACAACTCGACCTCTGGGACGTTAAACCTCCTTACCAACCTTGTATCATAAACTACTATTATTATAAACAAGTAGGTCCTTATTTTCACTTTTTGATGTAAACTGAATTTTGTAAGATTTTTATTTAGTTACGTTTCCAACAGGCCAACTGGAATTTGTGTTAAATTTGGTTGAAAAATTTACCTACACTAAAATTGGTTAATCCCGGTGTCCTTGGATTTTACGATAAAAGTGCTTTCCATAATACCCAATATGTAAACTTTAGGTAAATATGCATCCGCATATCCGTTCTTTAGTTATGGGCTTTGATCTTCCAAAGCCATCCATAAGGGAGGGTTTATGTCCCAGCAGAGGGGACGTTGAAATGCTAATGATGATATTCTTGCTTCAGTGCTGTGATCGAAACTGTAGTGCAGAAGGAGCGCAGTGTGCAGCTGAAGTTCCTGGAGGAGCAGCGGCGGCAGGAGGCCCGGCAGAAGCGGCAAGACGACGACGACATCATTCGTAAGGTACGTACAGGGTCTAAATTAACACTTAACCACACCCCGCACACTCCATACAACCGCCCCATTATAAACAAATTACATCAGGGCCCTATTCAATAAAACTTACAATTTTATTGTTTACAACTACATTTCGACGTACGTTGCTGTTTTTGTTTGAGCGTACTACATGAATAGTAACAAGTCGCCTAACATTGTTAGTAATGTACCGAAAATTGTAATACTTTTATTGAATAGGCCCCAGATGATGTTTTTGTGCGCGCGCAACTGTGTGTGGCACACCGCTGGAAGCGCGGCGGAGCGCATTTCCTTGAGACGCGTGCGTAGATTCAGGCGTCCCCGAGCGGTGCCAAGAGACGTTTGCATCCGCGAGTCGGCGACCGGCGCCATGCGTCCGTTCCGAACGAGACTGGAGAGAATGGAATCCGATGACGTCATCGGACTTGGACCTGCCTGTCACCACGGTAGTATTAGGTAGGTAGGTACTTGCTCAGTGCCAGTCACGAAAACAATAGCGTGTGGTAAATTTTACGAATCTTTAAAAAAATATTGTGTATTACCTATGTAGAAGGGCAACAGAAAAAAATAATGACATATTTTAAGTCAAAATTTAAATATAAAAAAAACTATTCCCAAGCTCATTGTTTCTAGGGCGAGGCGGGGAGTGTCCTTTTTGTACGTAGTACATTCTGTGACTTTACTAGAAACTTATTGTCACCTTGTTCAGCAAGTTGGAAACATATCCCTCTTGGCAAGACCCAGAGCCCCACATGCAAATCCCCTGCTCACCTGCGGGGGGAGGATGCGTAAATGCATTTTCTCCGGTATACTTACCTACAAAAAAGTTAGAACCCTTGAAGAGTCGCGCGTAAGTTGGTAGGTACAGTAACGACCTTCAAGCACAATAACAGTACAAGTCCATAAGGTACAGCTAGGTATGTACATAATAAATGTTGGGTCATGAACAAGAGCAATACTATTACATAAGTGAATGTACAAGTATGTAATTATTAAAATGCTTATTATTTGGTTTGAAGGCTAAAGAGTGGGACGCACTCAACAAGGAAAGAAAAGCAAGACGATTCGATGTCAACAAACAGCACCAGAGGGATATACTGGATCAGTAAGTTTGTCATTCTTGGCGATTAAACTTCATCCATTGTGTGAGACATGACTTGTTTCGATTCCCAGATTTCCCAGATCAATCATCTAAGTACTTCGGATTTTCTGCTGACTAAAATTAGAATACCTACTTAGCTGGCTGTTTGCAAGCATATATATAACCTATTCCGCCTTTTTTCTGATTTGTTTGCTCGAAAATTACCTGATGACATTAAGGTTAGGATACGTGTGTTTTATCTTTCCGAAGGTCTATGTCTGTTACTAATATAGGTAGGTAGTACCTCCTAGGTACTAAACTATTATTTTTCACTTAGAATGCCTTGGTTTACATTAATTTCATTGTCATAATCGCTAGAGCTCATGAGGTAGCAGAGCGTAACAGGAACGAGTACGAGACAGAGTTGAACCAGCAGAAGATCGACAACATGAAGGCCGAGCAGGAAATAGACGCCATCAAGAAGTTTGACGAAGACTTCGTGAGTATAGACGGGGGTGAACCTTGAAGTTAGAAGCCAGGCCCTGTATGTGGCCAATGTCACAATTGTAAATCTTCGCCATCATGTCGCTATCGAAAAATCGCCTTTACCTATAGGTAATTAGGTTTACTAATCCGGGGGCTAAGCAATTATGTGGGCTACACAATCGCCAGCCGGGTGGACAGTAGTTAAGTTTGTGACCGAAATTCAACTGGAAATCCAAGAGTTGTATAGTTGGCAACCGTGTAGCTAACGCCAAAATTTCCCAATATTTCTTCTTCTTATGGTGCCTCTCCAGCTTGTGAAGGTTGCCAGATTTGTATTTGTCCTTAGTAAGGCGAAAGAGTTTGGCGGCACTGCGCTATTCCCGTCCACTCCCGAATGTTTCGCAACCAAGACTTTCTTCTGCGACCAGGGGAGCGATCGCGCTAAATACTCTCAGCCAAACCACAAACGAACCTCAGCCGTTATGCCGACTTCGTATAGCGCCATCGCGTGTTTCAAACGCGATAGCAATACTAACGGCTGAGGTTCGTTTGTGGTTTGGTTGAGATAATTTCGCGCGATCGCCCCCCAGGTCTTCTTTTTCCAGCAACTTTTCCCATCATAATTAGTTGCAAGAGCTCGTATCTATCGTGCCTAAGCACGTGCCCCAGATATGCAACTTTTCTCTGTTTGACGGTTTGCAAAAGCTTGCTTTTCTGTCCCAATCTTTAAACTACGCTTATCACCATTTTCATAGTAGATATGTATCGGGTTATTTACTTGTCTGACCATTTTCATACCACACCGACTTCATGATCCATGACCGATTTCATGACCAGACCATGTCCACAAAAACTGTAATTTCACCATCTCATCCTCTGCGATGTGCCAGTTCGGGATGTAAATGGAACTGACTGCGCTCAATAACTGGCTATTGTTGCACTGTAATGAGTTTAATGAGGAAAGATGAGTGTGTGAGATAATTCGACACACACTACATCTCTTTTACTTCTAGAAAGCAGCAGAGAAGAAACGTATCTGGACTGACATGGAGAAGTCCCGCCAGGAGACTGAAGCTCGTACACGCGAGCTGGCGGCGCGCGAAAAACTCGACGATAAACTCATCGACGTGCTGTTGCGCGCGCGAGCCAGGGTCGAGGCGAGGCGCAAGAAGACTGAGAAGGATGTAAGTTATACGTGATGATTTCTTGACGACAGACTCTTTTAGAAGTGCTGCTACGCGCGCGAGCCAGGGTTAAGGCTAGATACAAGAAGACTGAAAAGGATGTAATTAATCGCTTCATCATTTCTGAGGATCGTGATCACTGGCTGCAGCTTTGATGATTTCACTTGGAATTTGCTTGAGGAGGCTGCTATTCTCACTTGGTCCGACCATCTGGTTGGTGGACGACCTCGGGCTCTTGCTTTTTTTCAAGATTTGCATTATGAGTGAGTTATAGGTAAGTAGTGATTTCTTGCTAGCAGGCGGCGCGCAACCACCTCGAGAACTCTCAATTTGAAAGCGAGTTGATAATTTTTTTGTCATCAAGAAAATTATCAACTCGCTTTCAACATCGGTGACCATAAAATTAATTTCTTTAGCTTCTACGTGTTAAAAATAAACCAAAAATGGGAAGACTGTTTCTTCGGACCATCAAACTAAACAATTTTTACTATGGGACCAACTTTGAAATCGCGAAAGAAGTCAGCTGTTTCATACAAAATTTAATAACGCAAATATCGAAATTAATGTTTTTTTTGTTTTTATTTATTTATTTTAAAAAAACATTATTAATTTAATTATTAAATTAATGATATATTCATATTCTCGGACGGGAATCGAACCCGCGACCTTTGCATGTCCGGTCCAATGCTCTGACCGCTGATAGCTACCGAGTAGTGACTCTTATAAAAATAGCATTGTGAATGCTATAATCTCAAATTAAAAAAAAAACAAAGATTTTTTCCTGATTTCAGAGTATGGCTGCATTAGCAATCGTCAATACAATTAGGCTCGCGTGGACTGATGATGAAGACAAGAAGCACTCATGAATTGAATTTGTATGAACAGATAAAGGAGGAGAAGATGCGCGTGCTGGAGCAGATCAGCCACAAGCTGGAGTCGGGCGACGCCGCGCGCGACGCCAAGGAACAGGCCATGCTCGACAAGGCCATCCGGGAGAAGGAAGACATGTGAGCGAAAAGGACAGAACGTTTTAGTCTTATTAGCGGCTGTGAAGCGATAAGCCTGTTGATCCTTACTTGTCTTATTTGGTAAACAATCTTCACCCAACTCTTTATTGAAAAGAACAATTATAAAATACAACAAATGGTTTTCCACATACAGATTACGAAAGAAATTACTAATTAATAGTGACAAATAGAATTGATAAGACAACATATTTAAATAACGATTTAAATTTGAAACATTTACGACAACTGTCAAAAGTTGTTTACTAAGGAGGACAAGTAAGGATAAACAGATTTATAACAATTGACATGTTGTTAGACTTCAACTAGGAATTCGGAGCTTACTATTTGGACGTTTGTTTCGTTTGTGTCAGTGCGGAGGCGCGTCGACAAGCCGACCAACGCAAGCGCGAGCAGTTCAGACAAGAGCGCGTAGAGGCGCGCGAGCAGTTCCTGCGCGACGACGCGCACCGCCTGCACTGCGCCCACACCACGCGCAACTGGGACCTCATGAACAGGTGGCCGTTATGCTTCGTCCACGACAGTGCGCTTTCATCTTGACCTTGAGTTTTCGTTTGACGCATGCTGCATGAAACACCGCAACGCAGCAATAACGACAAAAAGGAGCGGGCTTGGAACAGATGATACTTAAGATTTAGATTCGATTTATTCACAACTAAAAATCCGCGTGGATTGCCTAAAAGACACTTTGATTTATTTTGGACTCAATAGGCCACCGGTATAGACGATAAACTGCAAGCATCTTATAAGGCAGACGATATTACATACCGTTGACACAAGACGAATTGAAAGTTGAAGACGCAAGATGATTTGAAAGCGCACAGCGATAACGATACCAATGCTCTGCATATCATAACTCATACTTGTCATATCATAACACAATGAGAAGGGCGGACAGTGCAATGACATCATAATCTATAGCAATTTGAAACCAATAATTGAGTTAAGCGGTAGGCATTCGGTTCTATACTGTTACTTTGCAACACGTGTACCGCCTGCACTGCGCCCACACCACGCCCAACTGGGACGACATCATACATCATGAACGGGGGTGGGTAAGGGTGAGTCCTCAATGTCGACCGGTGCTGTACTACTATGCAACAATAAATCACTAAATAAATAATAATGCAATAACTATTCTGAAACAGTCACTTAGAAAAATTAACTTAAAATACAATCAACGCCAAAATGATCTGAGCATTCAAAACTACCAAAAAAACTAATCATTTGAAAAAAATCAACCTTATTTCTAGACTTTAAGGTGTACTATCATTTGTTGTCTGAGAATAAACAAAAGTGAACCTTAACATCTTGACACAAATATGATTTTTGTCAAATGATTAGCTATTTTGGTTGGTTTTAATGCTCATTTTGCTGACTGTACCTAATAACTCTCATTTTTAGGTTCAAGAACGTAGAACTCTATGAAGAGTTTCAGGAGAAACTGCGTAACGAAAAGGCCCGAAAGATCAAGGAGTATCGAGAAGATATCCTCAAGCTGTGGGTAAGTAGAAACCCGACATTAAGTTATGAAACTACATTTCAATAAATTAAAATTATTTCTTCCAACAAATAATTGTTATTCTAAATAATGTCGTTGTTTTGTGATCTGAGTAAATTTTCCAAAAATGTTCAAGGAACGCAAGCGGAATGCGAAGAAAAAATCCATCAATAAGGATATTACATTGCCTTGACTGGCTCAGCACAGATATGATTAAAAAATTCAAGTGGATCGAGGTACGCAATACTAAAATACGTGTGCAAGGGAGTGAAGCGAGTCGGAAATGTACAGTCAGCGCCAAAATGATCTATTCAAACCTAACAAAATACTTATAATTTGACAAAAATCAACCTTATCTCAAGATATTAAAGTGTACTTTCGTTTGTTCTCAGACAACAAATGAAAGTGCACCTTAATTTCTTGAGCTAAGGTTGATTTCTGTCAAATGAATAGGTATTTTGGTAAGTTTGAATGCTCAGATCATTTTGGTGCTGACTGTTTGTGAGGGTACCTATCGAAAACCCGCTAGGTACGCACCGCTTACGTACTTTGAACATCTCTGGAAAGCACGCACAGCCTTAAAAGGCTTACTAATGTACAATCAACGGAGGCTGGGCTACCACAACTACAACAGGGTAATCAATCATATTTAATCAATTTTATACTTAAATGCGAAGACATTAAGGTTCAAAGTAAATAGCAGATTTTTGACAGTTTTATTTGTATTGAGATAACGTGCAGCTGACTGTACATAAAAAGATGAATCACTCACATTTTGCCCTTGCAGAAAGAGCGCGAGGACCGCGAAGCTCGCGAGCGCGCCGAGATGCGGTACTTCTACGGCGAGCTGGCCGAGAAGAAGTTGCGACACGCGGATAACAAGCTACTCACACACGCCGCCGCGCTCGCGCAAGAGGCGCGCGCACACGGCCGGCCTGATCGCCCCATACTGCGGACTGTCGACGTGAGTACTGACTGCCATTATGGAGTAGATATTTGAAAAATCTGTGGGGACGGATAACATAGGTCAATCCTAAATTTTTAAATATCACTTTCGTAAACTATTGGCCTTTCTACGAGTGTCATCCGTTACTTTAAAAATGTTACTCGCTTATTTTCGTGTGACTTTATTTCAATGTATGCTAAAGGTAATTGAAGCAGAAGCTGGAAGTTACTGAGCTAACCCTTTGAAAATTGTTAAACGCCGTCCCTAGTATATGAAACACATGTTACAACCTGAAGTTCGTTATTTGTATGCCAGCGCTACTGCAAGCTGTACCGGCTATACCCGATGCCGGAACTACCGAAGTCGCAGCAGGAACACTACCCTCGATACTCGGTGTGGGACGGGTCGGCGCCGGACAAGGAGTACCGCGAGCCCACGCCGCCGCCGCCGGACCTGGGCCCCGACGCGCCGGACGAACCCGAACCGGCGCCGGCTCCGGCGGATAAACTGCCGCCAGCTAAAGGCAAGAGGGACGGAATGCAACTTGACACTAAGGTATGTGTATCGATCTCTGACTTTACAGCTATTAAGAAAAAATAAGGATTTTCTTTACATGGGAGCTTTGAGAGACAACCTACCTAAAGAAATTGGCGATCGCTGACTGTCGGCTGAACTCGCCCATCCCCCAAGTTTGTCATGTGATGTGATAGGTTAGAATTTTAGAAATATAAATTCAATGTTTTGTTTAACGGACAACAGATATATCTTTCCTGATACCCCTTAATGCTTTTGTAGGGGGGATTTGTGATTCCCCCCTTTCTACTCTTCTCTTTTCCCTCGAGTACATACGGAAGCAATAACATTACGCTAAAGTGTAGCGTTAGCTTGGTCGCGCAATATTCAGTTTTTTCAAATGTCGGCTTTTTTTTAAGATGAAAGCAGTGCAACTTCTGTACGCTAGTACTATTATTTGTGCGTGGTTATAAGCCCAAATCTATCGACAATGACCTAAGTATACTTAATAACGTTGTTTAATATACAATGTGTTACAAAAATACCTCTAATACCAAATATGGTAGATAGGGACCATCAAACTCAACAACTTTTGCTATGGGACCAACATTGAAATCGCGAAAAAAAATATCAGCGGTTTCATACAAAAATTAATTACCAAATATCAAAATGTTGTATAGGTCAAACTTCCCCTGTAACCTTGTATATTTGACAGTTCCTAACATCAATTCTCTGACTCGAATTATTAGTAATCCTACTTATGACTTCATCAACCCGAGAGATGCCGTTGCAAAACAGAGCTTATTTAAACATTCAGAATTTAAAGAGAATAATCTTTTAATCTTCCAATATTTTTAATTTCAGTGATAGTACATATGACAGCACGTCAGGTTATACAGTTAAACTGCGAAAACAACTTTTATTACGTAGGGCATAAAGGCGGTCTCAACTGAGGTGCCGTCGTGTGTATAAACAAAGTAACGTTAAAAATACTTACGGTAGTTTTTCTTGCCAACCCGAATTAATCAGGTGGTGCCCCCCAAGACTGTAGACCCGCCCCCCGCGGCCGACTACAAGCGCGCCGGCGCCGGCCGCGCCAACGGGCTGCAGCGACGCCCCCACGCGGTACGATGTTTCTAAAAACTCTCTACTGCAATACAGCTTTCTATAACTGCACAGTCCTAAAAACGGCAAACATTTTCACATCTGCCCCCCCTAACATGACCACCGAAATAAACAAAAATATGATTTTGACAGTGAAGTGTCGATAAGTCCCTACTTATCATATTTCGGTGGCCATGCTACGGTATGAGGGCTGCAATATGCACGCTTTACGGCCTGTCAGTTCACAATTTAATCGTGCGAACATCTCTAAAAGGTCACCAAATTGTGCTGCGCTGTAGTCGCTGTAGATCTTAATAACAAAATACATCACAGGCATACTCGTTCTCGTTATATCCTGTTCTGTTCTGTTCATTTGTATTTATTTCTACAGCTGGCCAGAAAGTTGACAAAAATTGAGGGCCCCACTTTCTATGCAAACGCCAAGATCATGAATAATTTGGCAACACTGATTATATTTTCTACTCAAAAATTTTTGTTTTATTTTATTTAATTTCTACTCTTTCTGGCTAAGCTGTAGATTATAATTATTTTGAATTGTTTGAGTTATAAAATATGATTATGACTTGTAGGGGGAATTTTTGTCACCTTTTATATCATGATTTGTTCGTATCCACTCATTAAGTTAATAAATTAAATGTTGCTAGACTAGAATATGAATCGTACAAAGAATTTCACTTCACTAAATGGCATTACTGTTCTCATTAAAATTATTTAAAAAAATAGTACTAATACGTAGGTATACTATAATGATTGCAGAATGACTTACAACTGCCTGCGATAACGACGGTGCCGTGTAACACGGAACGGTGCCATTGCGACCTCAAGCAGTGACAGCGAAATGAAACGAGCATTACAAAATATTTATAATTTATTTATCTCAACTTTAGAACGTGTTTTGTCTATTTAGTTTATAATAGAGAGCGTTTTTATGGCACGAGTGTGACAGATTGTGACTAGAGAATGTGGTGGATAGTGATTATGTCAAATTTATTTGTGAAATTACAGCAATAAATGTTTTAATACGTCCTAATCTGTGTTTCTAACTTAACGCTAAATTTAGAAATCAATATACAACTAGCACTTACTAAATTAAATTAAATCTTTGGTCACATTGAGTGTAGAAAGTCTTAAGTGTTAAAACGCTACAAGTTACTATATTATGTCACTTTAACACAATTGTGCCAATGGATAGATGAATTTTAAATGGAATCGTTTAAACCACAGCATTCATAATACTTCGTTCGCTTTGGCTTACAATATTGTCTTCAGATTCAGCAGTTGGTATTATACAACTATTTTGTATTTAAAGCTTTTTTAAAGATTTTAAAGCGTTTTTATATTCTTAATTAATTGTGATGTCATAATTCATTTAACTGTTGCTTACGATTAGTTTATACATCTCCTAGTTGATAATACCAACTTCTTTCCAGTTTTAGCCTCAGTACAGTCGACTTGCCTAAATATTAAATGTATTATGTTTATTACTTCTTTTTTAACTATTTCTTTGGTAATTGTGTACGGTGGGGTGTAATAAAATTAAATAGCACCATGGATTTGCCATAGACACCATAATGAATATGCAATCAATCAAGTGTAAGTAATTATAACTTGACTCTGAAAAAAAAACGCATCATCGACTGTACCAACAGCTTCATAATATTCGAGAATGTTCGATCGAGACTTCGTGTCGCGGTCCCTTATCTAACTTACACTAACTTGTACTCTCTCGTGTCGACATATTATTATACTAATTTAATGGCTACTATAAAAGATGGCATTAATTTGTGCTATAGGGTAAGTAAACTAGCATTTTACGTGTCAATAGTTGAAAATATTTTATAGAGTTTGATGTGCATTGAGTGATATCAAAGATCAAAGAAGGCACTAACGACTTAAATGTTAGTGAGATAAATGTTGCGTTGCAAAACTTTATAATTAAGTCAAACACGAATTACTATTAGGTCCTTACCTATGAAATTGGTGTTTTTTTCTCACACACAGAGAACCTCATAACTTTTGTGATTTAAAATATTTATCAGTTGCAGGATATTACATCAAATTTTGACCATAGCTGTCAACTATCAGCATATTTGGTTTTCTTAGAATTTAAAAAATACCTTGAAGGACTCCGTTTTTTGTTAGCGAAAATGACCAATTTATCTGTTGTAACTTAGGCGAAACTTTTTTTCGCTTAAGTTATGTTGCTTAAGTTAGCTTAGTGTTCAAACATTTGTACATAAAAGTTTTGTAACAATAGCTAGTATGGAAAATGTAATTTGTTAAAAAATCTCCATACAAAAGGTCAATTACATAAGTAAGGACCTAATATTTCCAATTTTAAATGACAGATTGTGATGTAAACCAACTATTGATGCGTAAGTGAACCTTAAATACTAATAAAATTTTAAAGAGAAATGTCTAGTAATGCAAAAATACATCAAAGTAGTATTCCTAATATATAAATAACTGACAAAAATACAATACAATCTGTTTCTAATGAGGGCGAATCGGTTGATATAATAAAATTATTATAAAGTCGGTATAATCTAAGGCAAGTTTGGACGACACGTCGTGTTATAATACTAAAATTTACATCTGTTGCCCCAACACGACCATGTTAGGGCACCCCGCACACGCTCATTACCAACACATTACAAATAAAAAAATTAAAAAAAACAAAATAGGCGGAGTGGCAACAATCAGAACAGAAAACATGGAATTGGGTACTCCGACTTAAATTTAAACCTTAATACGAACTAATAAATAAATTAAGTAACACAAATTAACTAACGTACGCAAATTTGGCACTACTCTAATACTAGTCATGGCTTATCGTCAGGAAATGCATAAATAATCGAAATGCGACATCGCGTCCATAGCTCAATACTCACCGTTGTAAATATACTATCAAAAGTTATCAATCAACACAAGAATTATATTAACATCTCAATACATTTATCTCTCTGTAGTTATTTAAATCCTAACTTGGGTACATGATCGTGTAGTTCATTGAGCCGAAATTCAAATACAATATTAATTAAAAAAGTGTCAAAAATTTCATATTTCACAGCCATGTACCCAAAACAATTACAATTTATCGCGACTGAGCCTTCTCGGCCAGCAATCGAGTAAGTTGTGATAAATCGATCGTTATACATCAATGCCCTTACTAATAAAGATTGTATAGCAGATGTATAGTAACACAGTGTTTTGTCCCTTTCCTTTTAATGTCAAACTTAAATAGTGTAACTGAGAGTAACCATTGTGTAACTAAACATCTGCTATACAATCTTTATTAGTAAGGGGGCCAGTGTGTGTATCCTAAGAACCAAGGAGTGAGGTAACAACCAGTGTTGTGTGTCGGAGGTTCAGGGAAGATCCCGGGATAGTCCGCGACCCACTAACTGCAGCTTGCAGTATGCCGCGGCTTCGGCGCGCGGGGAACTGTCCAAACAACATTAGTTTAGTTTTTGAAAACTTTTTAACTATTTAACCTTAAGATAACTTTTGTATCGAGTTCTTGTTAAAGACACGATTCTCACGGCCTTACCACAAAAACCTCAATTTTTAATTTAGACACTATTTAAATTTGATGCAGTTTCTTTTAAACAATATTGTCTAAGTCAAACACTTGTTGAACAGTGTTTTAAAATCTTTGGGGCCGTTATTGTTTTGAAAATAAAAGTTGAGCTGTTATTACGCGGTCATGAGGGCTAACAGAGATCGTCGGCATCGTTTGCGTCGACCGCACCGATGATGATCGTAATAAGCAATTTAACAAATATTTAAAACAACATTCCAGACTTGATGACTAACCTCCTACTAATAAAGATTGTTTAACAGATGTATAGTTACGCAATGTTTTGCTTAAGTGATTTGACCGAGAGTTACCATAGTGTAACTATACACCTGCTATTCAATCTTTATTAGTAAGGAGGTAAAGGTCCTAATATAGACGCCTTTTAGAATTAAAATCTTACCTCAATATAAAGGGTTCTTCACGGGGCGAGCTGATGTTGTATGGCGACCTCCGTACGAAATCACCAACTGCAAAGATAAAGATTTTAGAATTTCATTTCACACAATAAAATTCTGTAACGTTTGCACATCGTAGCACATCAGGTAAAAACAAGACTGAAGATTTCCTTAATTACATTTGATCGGCCCGTTATCTGTTAACCAGAGGCCTTATTCTAAAACGTGGACTATATAACACTATGGCTTTATCTCTTGTTTCAATGAGCAGAATATTCGAAAGTTTTCAATATCGTTAACAGTTTACATAAACTCGGTACCGGTTTAAAACTGATGCTGTGATTTTTCTCGCTTAAGGGAAGATGAATATTTTATAACTAGTGGCTCTGTAGAGCTGTAAAAGTGTAGATCTCGCGTTTGTATCATTTTTCGTAATGCCTGAAATATGATTTTTCCCCATAGCTCCCCCATTTTGAAAATTTTCGAAAAACTGAATCGACAACAATATTCCTGATAATTATAGAACCTGCTTATAAAATTTCACGAGAATCGGTTGATTAAAGCAATTTTGCCCAAGCTGAAACGGAGACGCTTCGCGCTCGGTAAAAATAAAGAAAGCACTGACTTAGCGGTGAAGCAGGCAGTGGTATGCGCAGGTCGCGCGCGCGCGCCTCGCGGCCCGGCGCCATGGTGCTCGTGCTGCTGGAAATGTTCACACTGCATAAGGATCCTGTTATATATATAGTTATATATATAGTTCGACGACCTCCGTGGTCGAGTGGCTTTGTACACCGGTTTTCAAGGTGTCGCCATCTCTGAGGTCCCGGGTTCGATCCCCGGTTGGGTCAATTTCGAAAACGAACTTTTCTATATTGGCTCAGGTCTGGGTGTTTGTGATACCACCGTCTCTTGATTTCCATAACACTAGTGCTTTAGCTACTTACTTTGGAATCGGAGCAATGTATGTGATGTTGTCAAATATTTATTTATTTATTTATATGCATATTACACTTAATTTTTTTAAGAGTACTAGTATATCTGCGATTTCTCTATACAACCCAGCTGTAAAATAAAACAATCCTGTGTGTGTAGTGGATGTATATAAAATTGATTGTCATCTTATTTGTATTAAAACGAAAACGAAACACTATGTAATTACTTACTCAATATACAACGATTATTATTATTAGACACGAATTTATCCATAATTACCCGTATCCCTCCATATCTATCTATCTAGATATTCAAGGCATCTTTAAATCAACTTAAATCGTATGTATGGTATGAATCTTACGTATTCCTGAAGTCGTCCTCCCTGGAAGTCCGCAGTATGCACTGCGCGGACAACGCGCGCACGTGGTGCCGCCGCCGCACCAGAAATTCCATACGAAGGACTACCACCACTGCTAGCGCCACGCATCTACGGATTATAATACATCGATTAGTCAAACGGAATGGAAAATTGCTGAGAACATGTGTGGCTTGTGTGCGGAATGTGAAGTGAATGAATGAAGAAATAATGGAAATAATTAATTCTAAACGACTTATTCTTACTAGCTGAACTTACAAATCCATTGCATTCCAAGGTTCTAGTTAGATCCACTTACTTGAACCGTCGCTTCGGCGTGGGCGGCGTGGACGCGTATTGCGGCCGCAGCGAGCGCTCGAGCGCTGCGTACCCCGCGAGGACCCGCTGCAAGTAGCGTTTCTGCCACACGAGCGCTTTGCGGCAGCTTTCCAGCCGCAGGCAGCGACCGTGCAAGTACCGCACCTGAACAACAAAACATTTACATTGTAGATAGCCGGAGATATCGCAAACTCTGTGAAAATGGATTGAAAACGTTTCCTGGAACTGCTCTATCGGCACAGAATTAGTATAGTACTGACGTACAGAACGGCCATACTCCGCCTCCCGCCGATCCGATCTACCGCACCTCCCCCCACAAACGGTAGTAAGATCAGAAGTTCATTCTCCGCGGCCGTTCCGCGCGCGCGAGTTGTTTGTACTAACATACGAGCTCAACAGATGTCAAGAGTCAACCCTAAAAGGTTCACACACACATTCGCAGCGTGTACAAACGTTATCTGTTTATGTTGTAGTTAAAACGCAGTTTTTGTATGGAGTGTCCGGGGTGCGCTATCGGTAAGTCAGATACGGGATTGTAAAGATTCGTTTAATGACTAGTTCGATTCGTGTAATGACTAGTTCCACAGCTAGGATGTTAATGTTGAGAGTATGTATCCTGCAAGAGTATGAAGTTTAATTAAAATCTCAAAAGTTCATTAATTTTGAATAATAAGAACTTGAAGTTTGTATGAAACGCCGTGACGAATCAACGCTTTAAAAAAAGTCTTGAATACAGCACAAAGAGAATGAAAACTTTTCGCAGCCTCACAACATAAAGGGAAAAGTTTAAACATCGAACATTGTGACAACTGACGCACAGCTGACAGTTCGCCGCGAAAGTACACATCGAGGCGCCGTTTGCCACTTCTGATAAAATTCCGCATCACCAGCAAAGCAATATCACCAAATTCTGGCCGGTTATGATGGTAATATAGCGACGTACGCACGAGCCATGGACCCGCCGAGCTGCGACGCGACAAAGCTTCCCGACATGGTGTGAGTACCTGACTACCTACCCCTCGATCCACTAAAATCCATTGTAAAGATCCATTGATGGATCTTTTTGCACTCCTTCAGATACTTGTTACATACTTGATTCAGGATTTTTCAAAGTGGATTCTTTAGAATTAAGTACTTTAGGATTAGAACTCACACTACGTACAAATTGTACTCCAGACATTCTCTATGCTCTTGAAAAAGGAAATATTATATTTTAAAAGATGCAGAACGGTTTTTGTCATCGATTTCTGCAATTTTCTACGAAATTTTTACAAGTTTTATGCCACTTACAGCTATTGATGGTTCCTGATATAATTTAGTTTGCATCCACAAACACCTGTTACAACAGTTAAAATCAGTTTATGAAGTAGGTCAGTTTCAGATCCTTTAATCAACATTAAAAGCACTTATTGAAATATCAGTGATTTTTTTATAGTACATACACACTTTACATCCTATTTATTTAGTTGAGGGAACCAAATAACTACGCACATAAACAGAACATATTCCATTCTCAAACAAAATTTATTTATTTATGTGATGTAAGAAATTAAAGAACAGAATTTGGGATAAAAACGATAATTTGACAAATAGCAAATCAGTTATTTAAGTTGTTAAGTTTCATTAACATCGGTTATATATGAAATGCCCTACGCTGTTCATATGTGATGTATCGTGACTGTTGCCAGCATGTGCGGTGACCACCCGTCGTACACCAAGACGGAGCTGAACGTGAAGGAGGTGAAGCCCGAGGGCAAGGACAAGCCCAGGGAAAGGACGCCCGTCACCTACGCCAGGATTTCACCCACGGTATACTACTCTCAAATCGCTTGCCAATAATTGACTGTAGAGCTCAGAAGATTATGAAATATGTATAAAAATATTGACTTATTGACTTTTCTATGAATCATTACTAAACGTTTGGATTTTCTAAACACTTACACACGCATTTGTGATAAAAAGATAAACTATCAAAATCGTTTCGTGGTCCACTTGGTAAGCGTCGTACACCCGTACCCACAAACATTACTATGAGGTCTTACCGCGGACGCACAGCGGCAGCGTCCCAACTACCCATCACACGTAATATGTAAAACAAACGAACCAATCACGGATCTCTATTTCGACGCAATACGTTCGTGTAGGCAAGGGTCGATTGAATATTATTCTTGAGATTTCAAGAGTGATAGTGAACGGGGTCATAGGGATTGGTATTTGATCATTGTTTGTTGTGCACAGTCGTCGCGCACGGAGCACGTTGCAGTTTCCGAGCACGGACTACGCGCGTTGCAGGCGCGGAGGCGCGTGCGCTCACTAGAGGCAGTGCCACGCGCGGACACCGACGCGCCCGACAGCCGATCCATGCTGCAGGGTACGGCAACTCATCATAACAGATGGGTGGTATTACATTCTTTTAAAACTTGTCAGTTTTCTAAATGGCTATCAGCGAAAGAGATGTAAATATAGCAATCCATAAACCTGGCAAGTTTTAAGTGGTTTCAATACCCCCCAGTACAGTATACTGCATAACGTAGACCTCTCCCGTGGGAGGATGCTGCCATAATCACCACGCTTGGCAGGAGGGCTAGTAATATTGGATCGTTTTCTTATCTGAAAAATCTGCTGCCTATTTCCATGCCATGCTTCACGAAGTTGTCAGAACTATTTTAGTTTTTTATTATTATTTAGTGTGGGGCTTTATTTCTTCACCACTAATGCCGCGTACACATTGCTGCAACGTAACATGTAATGTACCATGCAATGAAAAAAATGCCGTCCATGTTGTTGCAATGTATCATGTAATTTAGCGTGGATGTTTTTCCGAATTGAGCAATTCACGTACACGCTCCGAGCATTTCAAGTCGCGCGCGGAGCGATCTGTAATTTGTCGATTTTTGGGACGAACGCACCGTAATACATTGCGTGTGATGTTAATACACTGCTGTAAGTTGAGCGTAATCGCGTAATCAAGGGAGAATTCGCTAACCCGCCACCCGTTTGCCCATTTTCGTGAACATGTGTAAAGAGTCTTGGTCTAGCCTCCTCCTGCGCAGGCGTCCGCCGATGTGATAGAGGGAGGCATTTGCTCGTTTACCGCCCACAAACGTCAAATACTTCCGTTAACGGCATCCGCAAATGGAACATGCTGATGCCTCCGTCGATATGTAGAGGGCATATTGCTCTCTGACTAGTCGGCTTGATGTAAACAAACGCGTGTATTACAGCGGCGATGGGCAGTTTCCGGTGGCCGCCGTACCTGCTGTGCGTGTGGGTGTGCGTGCTGGTGCTCACGCACGCGCTGCACGCCCTCGCCGCGCTGCTCGAGCGCGCGCTGCCCTCTATCAAGTAAATATACTACTATCTCACCGATCCGCATTGGGCCCGCGTGTTAGGTTAGAAACCATTGTCTTTATCCATTCATTTCCAGCCCGGCGAATTAAACAGGGATGGAAAATACAGCCATAAGGCGATCACTGTAACCTGAACACTTGCTCATCCGAGTAAATATATTTATAATATCATACTTTTAGTTTAAGGCGATTTCGTAAAATGCATTTGTGTGATAAAATACTATATTCCTTTCGTCGAATTTTAAGCAACCACGCTATATTCATCTCTAAACAGCTAAGTGATATTCTTCTGTAATTATTAGCATAACTATCTTATTTGAAGTGACAAGACTGGCTTCTCCTGTATTGTAATTGTAAACACATCTTTCGCAGGCGATTCTGCCAATACCTCCGCACCTGGACCGAAGATTCCTGGAAGAGCGACTCTGACATAAACCACCGCTTATGCCCGATCGCATTGGCGTGCGCTACGGGCGCGTTATACGCCATATACGGCCTGTTGTACGGGGTCCACGCCGCCGCCATATGGGCCATAGAGCCGCTGTGTCCCGAGGAATCCACAGACGTGGTCAATGTCACTAACTACGTTGATGACGTCGCCAGCAAGACAAACGCTAGCGTCAAACATTAGAAACTTTTGTATTTGACCTTCTACGGGTTTGCTTTTACACTTGTTTGTGATTTAATTTATATTTATTTCTTGTTAATTAAAGTTTATACAGCATTATCTGGCGGTTTTTATCTATTTTTAGTGACGTTATACGTAATGATATCTAAAGTGTGACTAATAGGACAAAAAAACTTAAGTTACAATTAATTAACTATCAGTGTAACTAGGGGGAACAGAGGCTAGACCCTTCCGCACAAAAATCTAAATTTTTACAAATAAAAGACAAACACAATATAAATTTTCTTGCTTTTTATTTATCTTTACAAAAAAATAAAACTTCGTGATATAAAGATGTGATTATAATAGTAACAATTACTAACGACTACGAAGTCTAAATTACAAAAAAGTTTACTTTCACGGTTTTGAATCCCGTAAATAATAAATAGACAGTGGTGATGTTGGTCGACCAGTCGTCGAATAACGAAGAATAACGGGATCAACGAAAAGCACAGTGTTAAACATTTTTGGCCTTACCACAAAAGATATTAAAACACTGTTCAACGAGTGTTTAACTCAACTTAAATGTAATGCTGCCACTTTTTGGCAATATTGTTTAAAAGAGAAAGCATCACATTTAAACAGTGTCAAATTAAAAAGTGTTTTAAAATCTTTTATGGTAAAGTCGTATATTGTGTAAGTGTGATGTTGCACCTACGTCTTGTAATGTAATGTCTTGAAATAAGGTTGGTTTTTGTTATATGTATAGGTACTTTGGTAGGTTAATGCTTAGATAATTTTGGCGCTGACTGTACAATCAAATACTAAAGTCCATACATAAATATGAAAACATCTTATTATAAAAACAGCAATGCGGGTGCCTAAAATCTAAAAATTCAATATCCATACATAAAGTTTAGAATCGCGTGAACACAACTAACTATATCATAATCAACCATGATTTTTTTATAAATAACTTTCAATTAATGCAATTCATTTGTATGATGTATGCGATTCATCGTACTATCTTCTTCGCTGAAACCGAACATTGATAAGATAGTGCATCAAGTTGTATTGATTGCGTAGGTGGGTATAGGTGTGTGTATGATGAGCATCTGTAGTACTGCGTCAATATCCTCCATATCCACCCATAGGGAAGGCCTGTGCCCCAGCAGTGGGGACATTAAAATGGCTGATGGTAACTGCGTGATAGTTGTATTGGTCATGTAGGTAGTATAATGTGCATTGTATATGTAGTACTCACGGCTTGGTCGCGGTCGGGGGCGGACGCGGGGGCGGGGGCGGGGGTGCTAACAGCTGTAAGTTTCCTGAGTGCCGCGATCTCACGCGCTAGCTCATTCTTCTGATTTTCTATCTCCGTCTAGAGGGAAATATTGAATTTAAGTATAGTTGGAAAATAAATGTGTTATATTTTTACATTAGTGGAATGATTAGCAACTCTGCATAAAAACGCGATACAAAACCCGTTTAGCACAAGTTACACAATTTCATATCACCTTAGATAATTGATTAACATTTGGCGTTCACTTTTAATTTAAAACAACCAAAATACGTTAGTAAAAAAGAGTTAAATCTTCGAACTTTAAACGGTCAAAAATTCCTTTGCAAACTGTTAATTTAATATAAATAAATGTGTCCTATACTCACCACAGTGTCAGCGAACGGCTTCTGTTTGGCCGTCAGCTTCAGTTTCCTCTCGAGTTCGCATATGGTCTCGCTCTGTATGTTCAGCAACTCTTTGGCACGCAACAACTCTACGCCAACTTCGTGTTTTAATCTAAGGTAAATAAACTTAAATTATTTTCATTTCTTTTACAAGAATATGTAAGTACATCCTTGGTTTAAAATAAAAACTCTTATTTATTCAAGGATTCGAGTGTTGTGTTTATTTCAATAACTAGTATCGCATATAATGCGCTATCGTTAGCTAGAGAAAATATGTTTAGCAATTTCAATATTCGTTGCAATTTTACTCTTTGATGATCTAGTGTCGAGTAATGGAATGCTGCCCCCTGCGTCCACTGACGGCATAGCATGGCAAGGGATTTTTATGAAATAGCCAGAAATATAACTTAATAATATTACAACTAATGGCTCTGTGAGCTGTAGACATCGCTTTAACATAAGTCATTTAGAAAAATTTCGATAAACTGAATCGTCAAAAAAACTATTTAGTATCGAACCTCACGAGAATCGGTTGAGAATAATACGAACTACAGAGGAGAACAGCTGGACAGAAAACACATGAAAGAACTTTTGCCTAAGCTGAAACGGAGACGCTTAACTTGCGCCACGCGGTCGCTCGGTCAGTTAGTATTTTCGCTTGGCCAACCTATAGTATAGTTACCTCTTGGCATCGGCCAGTTCCGCCTGTAGCGCGCTGGCAGGATGCCTCGCGGCTTCGACCTCGCGCTGCGTCCTGACCCTCAGATGGTCTATGGTCGCGTTGGCGTCGGCCAGCCTAGTTCATTCCAGCTCCAGCTCCAGCTCCAGCTCAGACTATGATATAGTTACCTCTTGGCATCGGCCAGTTCCGCCTGTAGCGCGCTGGCAGTATGCCTCGCGGCTTCGACCTCGCGCTGCGTCCTGACCCTCAGATGGTCTATGGTCGCGTTGGCGTCGGCCAGCCTAGTTCATTCCAGCTCCAGCTCCAGCTCCAGCTCAGACTATGATATAGTTACCTCTTGGCATCGGCCAGTTCCGCCTGTAGCGCGCTGGCAGTATGCCTCGCGGCTTCGACCTCGCGCTGCGTCCTGACCCTCAGATGGTCTATGGCCGCGTTGGCGTCGGCCAGCCTAGTTCATTCCAGCTCCAGCTCCAGCTCCAGCTCCAGCTCAGACTATGATATAGTTACCTCTTGGCATCGGCCAGTTCCGCCTGTAGCGCGCTGGCAGTATGCCTCGCGGCTTCGACCTCGCGCTGCGTCCTGACCCTCAGATGGTCTATGGCCGCGTTGGCGTCGGCCAGCCTAGTTCATTCCAGCTCCAGCTCCAGCTCCAGCTCAGACTATGATATAGTTACCTCTTGGCATCGGCCAGTTCCGCCTGTAGCGCGCTGGCAGTATGCCTCGCGGCTTCGACCTCGCGCTGCGTCCTGACCCTCAGATGGTCTATGGCCGCGTTGGCGTCGGCCAGCCTAGTTCATTCCAGCTCCAGCTCCAGCTCCAGCTCAGACTATGATATAGTTACCTCTTGGCATCGGCCAGTTCCGCCTGTAGCGCGCTGGCAGTATGCCTCGCGGCTTCGACCTCGCGCTGCGTCCTGACCCTCAGATGGTCTATGGCCGCGTTGGCGTCGGCCAGCCTAGTTCATTCCAGCTCCAGCTCCAGCTCCAGCTCAGACTATGATATAGTTACCTCTTGGCATCGGCCAGTTCCGCCTGTAGCGCGCTGGCAGTATGCCTCGCGGCTTCGACCTCGCGCTGCGTCCTGACCCTCAGATGGTCTATGGCCGCGTTGGCGTCGGCCAGCCTAGTTCATTCCAGCTCCAGCTCCAGCTCCAGCTCCAGCTCAGACTATGATATAGTTACCTCTTGGCATCGGCCAGTTCCGCCTGTAGCGCGCTGGCAGTATGCCTCGCGGCTTCGACCTCGCGCTGCGTCCTGACCCTCAGATGGTCTATGGCCGCGTTGGCGTCGGCCAGCCTAGTTCATTCCAGCTCCAGCTCCAGCTCCAGCTCCAGCTCAGACTATGATATAGTTACCTCTTGGCATCGGCCAGTTCCGCCTGTAGCGCGCTGGCAGTATGCCTCGCGGCTTCGACCTCGCGCTGCGTCCTGACCCTCAGATGGTCTATGGCCGCGTTGGCGTCGGCCAGCCTAGTTCATTCCAGCTCCAGCTCCAGCTCCAGCTCCAGCTCAGACTATGATATAGTTACCTCTTGGCATCGGCCAGTTCCGCCTGTAGCGCGCTGGCAGTATGCCTCGCGGCTTCGACCTCGCGCTGCGTCCTGACCCTCAGATGGTCTATGGCCGCGTTGGCGTCGGCCAGCCTAGTTCGCTCCACCTCCAGCTTAGACTTCACTACTGACATCTCCCCGCGCAAACGCTCGTTGGTTTCCAACTGGAACGAATAGTATTTAGAACGCTTCTGTTGTATCAAATTCCACATCCTAGAGCTGGCGACTGACCGTGAATATTTTGTCGTAACGGAACGTATAGGTAATAGGTGCCGGCACGAAATCAGAGCGGTGAGGGAAATTTTAGGGGATCACTGCTCATGTTTGCAGTCGCCCGCACCGGGCCCCCCGCCGACGAGACCTGAAAATGACTTCACTCCGTTGTCGGTTTTTAACGAATCCCTTCGAGTGGTGTTCGTCCACGGTGAACGCGCGGTGACTATACTCCGTTCCACGAATCGAACTTTTAGGGTACAAAATACTCGCAGCTCATCGGTTAATGCGTGCGGCTAGAGTTAGACTATAGGCTAACTAGGCTATTGACGATCGGTCATACGCATTAACCGACGGGCACCGAACGGAGCTTAGCGCCCCTATTGGCGTTTACAACGACATGATTTCGAGCTTTTTTTTAATCATTTTTATTTAATTTATTACGCATTAGTTACAAAATATGGTTTTCAGTATTTGAATACGTTCCCTAGAGGCTTCTTGTATTGATTAATATAGCAACCTCGTGCTGCAGCTGCGCGCGCAGGGCGTCGTCTCCCCCAGCAGTGGGCTGGCGCTGCAGGTGCGCGAGCCTACTGCGAGCCTGCTGCAACTGCTGCTGCAACTCCACTTCAGACTGCATCGCGCTTTCTAGACGTTTCTTCAACATCTGGATCATGCTCGAGTCCTGGTTCTGGGCAATACAAATAATATTCAGTGCTCGTATCACAGGCTAACAACTAGCACTAATTTTTTAACTCTCAATGCATTTAATATCTGCGTCAAATAATACATCATATGAATAATACTGTAAATCGGTCAGAAATGAGTAAATACTTCCGCGCGATATCAATTTATTTTTAAAATTTGCTAATATTTCTCAATAAAAAAAGTACACAAATGTATGTAGAAAGATTTTTTTAATACTAGCCGACCAAAACATAAGACGAGTGTTTATTACCTGTAAACTGTCGGCAGTTTCCTTGTGTGTATGAAGCAATAGTTGCAGACGAGCGGAGTTATCCCGCTCCGCCTCGCAGCGCAGCTGACTAGTTTGCCAGTCGTTTGTTAGCTTGTCGCGAATCCTGACAAAATACATACAGATATACGAACAGACATTGTTTCCAAAATTTAATAGCAATTACACCATGTGGGGACACAACGAGCGTCGCGCATTTAGTGTCAAGTAAGCACTTTATAATTATAGAGTTGCGAGCGAGCCACAGTCCACGCAGTCGTTCCGTATCCACCGTCCAAGCTACCTGTGTAACCTTTTATGTAATTGCATTTGAAATTCCGCGCAAATAAATTCGGTATCTATAACTATAGTTCTTCTTTTCACCTATCTCATATATAACCAACAGAGACTAATAACCAACACACCACATAAACACGACATGAAACGAACCAGGGAATCAGTTTAGTACTAGCTTTCATATATTAAAGAGATTATTTAAACTAGTCGTCTTATTGTAAAATACTCAAAGACGAATACTTTTACTATATTTTGTTATCAGAAGTAGGTTAAGCATCAATTAAAACAAAACTTGAGATTAAATGAATTTGTATTTAAATTATAAAGTACACTTACGCTTGTTCACAAGTCAGAAACACAACTGCCTGAGTATCGGGCTCTAATATAATCTTAGAATTACAACTAATCAAAACAAAATATTGGGGTCTCACACACAGGATGCTATTATTATATTTGTATAAACAAACGGCACTCAAATGAGCTCGGAGAAACAATCACGTCATGAATGATCACCCTTGTCTACTCCTAGTTTAATAGTTAAAAGTTATCGGGGCCGGTATGCGACAATGAACCTTACAATTTAAGAACAGAAATTGTATGAAATTATCCGTCAGGTGCGATATCCGGATTATATGTGTAACCTATGAGTGTCATGTAGTCGTATAGTGCACACCTGTTGAGCTCTGCAATGAGCGCGTCCTTGTCCCGCAGGCGCAGCTGCAGGTGGCTGAGCTGCAGCTGCAGCTTGTCGTTGTCCTGGTGCGATATCCGGATTATATGTGTAACCTATGAGTGTCATGTAGTCGTATAGTGCACACCTGTTGAGCTCTGCAATGAGCGCGTCCTTGTCCCGCAGGCGCAGCTGCAGGTGGCTGAGCTGCAGCTGCAGCTTGTCGTTGTCCTGGTGCGATATCCGGATTATATGTGTAACCTATGAGTGTCATGTAGTCGTATAGTGCACACCTGTTGAGCTCTGCAATGAGCGCGTCCTTGTCCCGCAGGCGCAGCTGCAGGTGGCTGAGCTGCAGCTGCAGCTTGTCGTTGTCCTGGTGCGATATCCGGATTATATGTGTAACCTATGAGTGTCATGTAGTCGTATAGTGCACACCTGTTGAGCTCTGCAATGAGCGCGTCCTTGTCCCGCAGGCGCAGCTGCAGGTGGCTGAGCTGCAGCTGCAGCTTGTCGTTGTCCTGGTGCGATATCCGGATTATATGTGTAACCTATGAGTGTCATGTAGTCGTATAGTGCACACCTGTTGAGCTCTGCAATGAGCGCGTCCTTGTCCCGCAGGCGCAGCTGCAGGTGGCTGAGCTGCAGCTGCAGCTTGTCGTTGTCCTGGTGCGATATCCGGATTATATGTGTAACCTATGAGTGTCATGTAGTCGTATAGTGCACACCTGTTGAGCTCTGCAATGAGCGCGTCCTTGTCCCGCAGGCGCAGCTGCAGGTGGCTGAGCTGCAGCTGCAGCTTGTCGTTGTCCTGGTGCGATATCCGGATTATATGTGTAACCTATGAGTGTCATGTAGTCGTATAGTGCACACCTGTTGAGCTCTGCAATGAGCGCGTCCTTGTCCCGCAGGCGCAGCTGCAGGTGGCTGAGCTGCAGCTGCAGCTTGTCGTTGTCCTGGTGCGATATCCGGATTATATGTGTAACCTATGAGTGTCATGTAGTCGTATAGTGCACACCTGTTGAGCTCTGCAATGAGCGCGTCCTTGTCCCGCAGGCGCAGCTGCAGGTGGCTGAGCTGCAGCTGCAGCTTGTCGTTGTCCTGGCGCGATATCCGGATTATATGTGTAACCTATGAGTGTCATGTAGTCGTATAGTGCACACCTGTTGAGCTCTGCAATGAGCGCGTCCTTGTCCCGCAGGCGCAGCTGCAGGTGGCTGAGCTGCAGCTGCAGCTTGTCGTTGTCCTGGCGCGATATCCGGATTATATGTGTAACCTATGAGTGTCATGTAGTCGTATAGTGCACACCTGTTGAGCTCTGCAATGAGCGCGTCCTTGTCCCGCAGGCGCAGCTGCAGGTGGCTGAGCTGCAGCTGCAGCTTGTCGTTGTCCTGGCGCGATATCCGGATTATATGTGTAACCTATGAGTGTCATGTAGTCGTATAGTGCACACCTGTTGAGCTCTGCAATGAGCGCGTCCTTGTCCCGCAGGCGCAGCTGCAGGTGGCTGAGCTGCAGCTGCAGCTTGTCGTTGTCCTGGCGCAGGCGCCGCACGCGCTCCGACGACGACGAGTGCGCGGACGACGACGACCTACTGGGAAACACATTCCCCTTATTAATAAACGAAGAGTAGCCTTTGCCGCTGCTGCGCCGATATAATTAAATTCAATATTCTTTTATTCAGTCTAAGCTGTTACGAGCACTTGTGAATGTCAAAGAAGCTACGCCGACGGTTTGCAAACCCTAAGCGGGAGACCTTGTGAGAGTGATGAGTGACGCTCTATTGAATATAGGCTTTCGGTGCCGCGTATACAGAGCATGTTGATATCGTACCGATGCTGCGTAATGAGTAAAGGGCCTAAGTATACACCTAGTTTAATCAAAAAGTTTGCTGAAGTAAATGACGCTTGAGACGTAAAACGTTAGGAGTAATATTGCTAAGCAATATTATTAGTTAAACCAGGGCCCTATTTAATAAACGTGGCCCTATTTAATACAATAAAGTTCACCATGATAAAAACATACAAGGACAGTACAAAAAGTTGAACAATTGGCGTCCTTATCGCTGAAAAGAAATTTCTTCCAGGCAACTATTAATTTACACTGAACAAAATGAAAAACAAGGAATGAGCAGTGTCACCTATGACAATTTTATATCCATTACGTCAAACAAGTTAAAAATAGAACAAACTACTCATAGCCACACCACAATGTAAACCAAATTATCATGACAATTGACGAATTGTAACGTTTTTAAATAGGGCCCAGGTGTAAACATACTTTTAGTTTATTAATAAGGCCGATAATGAATAGTCAAATAACTCTCTGAAGCTTTCTGTCTATAATATACCCTAGACCTAGAGGCAAAGAAAAGCAGTTTTCGAAAAGCACAGAAACATTTACAATCATAATTATGTACAGAACTAAATTGTATATACGCCGTGTTCGATCTTCACAATTTGTTGAATATTCTATTTCATATTATTTGTAAATAAATAGGGAGTTAATATATCAATGTTCTTAGAAAATGTTTCGCCTTGTTTTGCTCGCGACGTGCACCGACTCAAACTTAACAAAATAAACCAATCACAAATGACAACATTAATAAATTATTTGACATGTTCAACATACAAAATCAACTATTATTTATTTTCACTTAAACGTGAATATTTATCCAAAAAAATACAAAATCATTTCCAATACAGCACAAGTAATCGCCTCGACTTACAAACAGAATACATTCACTAGGATAACTGAAGTCAAAAACATTTCCTTAAAGTTCATGGGGGTTCAAACTTCTATTCTTAGAATACAATATTTTTATGGCTGCTATTTTTGGGACTCCCCTGCTGTCGTTTTTTTAATAGAGTATACGTAATAGTTGTAATACTTACTTCGATGTGTTTAAAGCGAGACGTGGAATATCTTCGCGCTCGTCGCTGCTTGCTGAAAGAATCTGGAATAAACAACACAATGTTATATTGATGTAATTTATTAGGTAAATGTATGATTGTTAGTAACAATATTTGATAATAAGGGCTGTTTGATGAAGCGGCAGGGAACCTGGGATAAGAAGGCACTTAAGGTCCCGAGTGCGAATTCTGAATATTGTGTGATGCTGAATTGTCAAAATTTATTGTTATAACTTTCTATAACTATAACACCAACCCTTCACACACTAATGACTCACGCCGATAGCACACTTCAGCCGCGAAACAATACCAGCAAAACCGCCGTAGTTCCGCCATGAGTTGTCTTCCAGCCTCAAAGCTAATCTAATTTCAAACTTTTTACATCGCCGTGAACCAGAAAATGTGCAGCAATGTTTTCCAATTAAAACGGTTCAACATTGCGATTTTCAACCCACCTGCCAAGCGTGGAGATTATGGCAAAATCCTTCTACAGGGTCGGGGTGGACTATTAGCTTATGATAATGATGATGACAAGTGTTACCTGTTCCATAATATGCGCCATGTTCATAATAAAGGGCGTGTGAATAGTCAAGCTGGTCTATCAAAGATCGTTCTAGCTCGGCCGTCGGGGATCGACTGGCGCTAGCCACTAGTGCGCGGTATGATAGTTGCGGCTCTTATGATGGGCTGTTATGACGACACCTGTGTTACCTGTTCCATGATGTCGTCATCAAGGGCGTGTGAGTAGTCGAGTTGGTCTCGTAGTGCTCGTTCTAGCTCGGCCGTCGGGGAACGACTGCCGCTAACCACTAGTGCGCGATCTGATACTTGAGGTTCTGCCGTGCGAAGCCTACAAACGATCACATAACTGATATACATGGTCACTTTAAACAACGTGCGATTTGGAGATTACTTGTCAACTGTAAAGTAAGGATTTCTTCAACATGTTTTTAGCGAAAAGGAAAACACTTCCACCTAGTTAAGTCTCTGTTTTTGTGTTTAGCTATTGCGGTGTAACTGTTCAATGCCAGTAATAATTAACACACAACTTGTAAAAAAATTTACAAGTGAAATAATTTATATCAAATTATCTATCTATATATATAAAAGGGAAAATCACTCACTCACTGATCTCAGAAACTACAAGTGCTAGGAGTCTCAAATTTTGCATGGGGGATCCTTTTAGGGCGAAGGTGCTCACTAAGACGGGATTTTGCGAAATTCAACCCCTAAAGGGGTGAAACGGGGTGGCAAAGTTTGTATGGGAGAACGCGATTTCATGGCCCGATTGACTTGAAATTTGGCATAGACATTCTTTCACAAAATTAATTGAACACGTGTTTCGTATTTTTTTATATTTATCTCCTAACAGGGTTAAAAAGTGGTAGAAAGCTACTTTTAGGGTTATTGACTTCGACGTCGGAATTGAAACTTCTTAGTGCATTTGATTGATTAATTAAGAAAAATAAATATAATTTGTCATCTCAACGTAGTATAATATTCTCTTTGGTCATTTCCCCTGAGAGTAGTTAGAATGCGTTTCATTGAATAGCGAATATTCAATGAAACGTACTATGAACATTGCTATTTTGTATGGGAATCGCCATTTCGGGTTACTTTTGACAGTTAACTTTTGATAAAGAGGTTTTAGTCTAAATAATGGTCTTAGTAATGTTGGATAAAGGGACCATAGTGTTGCTTTTGTTTTAGTATTCAGCTGCTTTGTTATTAACTTACTAATTAAAAAGATAGCGCTGGTTCTCAAGGTAAAATTGATAATCATTAAATTGTAGGTGATACGAAGTTCACAGGGTCCACTAGTTATAAAATATAATGTTATCAAAATTATAATGACAGTCAGATAAAATGAACTCCACCCACCTTTCAACCAAGTCCTTCATGTCCTGAAGCTCAGCCTCAAGTTCCTGGCACCGCTCCACCTTCTCCCGTAATTTGGCTTTCAGCTCCGATACATTCGACTCTTCCCTGATCCTATCAAATAACAAAACGTGATATTTACAAGATATAACGCAGAATTTGAAAGACAATACCAATCAATTTAAAATACCAATGATATATAGCAACATTTTTATTAATTTTTTACTACATTTTTTACAACTTTAAAATAAAAATTATGCTACGTTTTGGTGCACTTCTGCAATAAAGTTACACATCAACTCTGCTAGTACGCCAACATGTTTCAGCTCTGTATTGTTCTTGTACTTCTGTAGTTATATAGCTACAGCTCGCTGTTTCTAGTTCTCTTTTATTGCTAGCTTATTCTAAATAATTATCTAGTTAAAATACGGACCTTCCATTGATTGCATCCAGCTGTTCCGCTAGCTGTTGCCTCAGAGCTGCCAGGTGCTGCAGCTGTAGTCGCAGCTAGTTTGCTTTCAGCAGTTTGTCAACCGCCAGCTTGTTAGCTTGTTCGAGGTTATTCTATAGTTATAACAATGACCTTTTGTTGACCACTGACCAGCTGTTGCCTCTGAGCTGCAGTCACAGTTCATCCGTATCCAGTTCTTTAGCTTGTCCTAGGTTATTCTATAATAATAGCACTGACCTTCCATTGATTGCATCCAGCTGTTCTTGTAGCTGTTGCCTCTGGGCTGCCAGGTGCTGCAGCTGTAGTCGCAGCTCGTCTGCCTCCAGCTCTTTGTCGGACGCCAGCTTGTTAGCTTGTCCTAAGTTATTCTTTAGTTCTGTCACGTCCAGTTTCGCTTTAGCCAGCTCGAAAGCCTGGTGGAACATTTTCAATATAAATTGCGTAAATTAGTGTACCTACTGCAAAACTAACGTGAAATAGGGTTCAAAGGATTTTAAGCATGGGAATATTTAGCCTAAACTTTAGAAAAAACTGTAACATAAAAAGAACAATGGTAACCTAATGTGTTGTATGTACCGACATCAAAAATCTAAAGAACGTAAAAGCTATTTCGTTCGTTTCAGCTCTTAATTTGATTTAGTTTTCTGTATATTTTAATATATTCGACGTTTTTATTATTTCAAAAGAAGTATATTATGATTAAAATGAACAAAACAAAAAGTATATTATGATTCAAATGAACAAAAAGGCCAAATGAAAATGATCTTATTACATAAAAACTACGCACATTTATGGACAAAAATAAACACTCACCTTATCATTAAGCTCCTTCTTATGGAAATCCAGTTCATGCTGCATCAAAGAGATCTGCTTCCGTATCTTCATGAGTTGCTTCATGTCTCCGCCGGCGCGCCTTTCTATAGCCTTCTTATCTTCCCCGTTCTTGCTCCTCGGCGACGGGCTACGAGAAACCATCTTCAACTGCTCTTTCAAAGAAGCTATCTCTTCATGGAAAGCGTTTATATCCTCATTCAAAATCTCGATCTCAGTTTCCTTGTCTTTTAATTTATCTGTCAGTAATTTCAACTCATCTATTTTCGATGTCAATTCTCCGTTTAACGAACTCAATCGCTCGACTTCGCCTTCGCTGTTCTGAAGTTTCAAAGAAGCGTTTTCTTGTTCTTTCTCTAATTTAGTAAGTTTCAATTTCAACTCTTTGTTGTTGGTATTGAGTTCATTGTTCGCATCGGTCAGTCTCGCTAGATCTCTGTTCAAAGCCTCTACGGTGTCTTGCAACTGGAAGAGCTCGTTCGATTTCTCATCAAAAGCTTCTTTTAGGTTTTCAAATTCCTCAGATTTGTCATCTAAGCATCTTTGTAGGTCGTCCAATCTATCCAAATGCTGGTTCAAGCTGTCAATCTGGTGGTTCTTCTCGGATACGAGCTGTTCCAGCTTTTCTAATTCTTGTATCTTCTCCCTCATCTGCCGTCTTTCGCTTTCACCATTTTCTAATGCGTTGTTTCTACTTTGAAGCTCGTTCATTTTAACTTCAAGCTCCGCCATTTTGTTAGTCAGGATTCGTTTTTCCTTGGCCAGTTCTAAGATCATATTTTCTCTCCTTAAAATATCTTCTTTGAGTAGATGCAAATCTTTAGACTTGTCGTCGACTTCTTGCGTCAACTCCGTCATCCGCTGTTCGAGCATTTTCCTATTTGTGGTGAAATTCTCCAGTTGGTTTTCGTAAAACTTTTTGTCGGTTTCCATCGCCGCCATTGTGCTTTCGAGGAGATTTTTTAACTCCTCGACTTCCTCTTTCAAAGCAGGGAACTCACAGAGTTGTTCCTCAGCATTTTTCAATTCAGACTTACAATTTTCTAATTCAGACCTTGATTTTTTTATTTCGTGCTTTAACTGCGATAGGATGTCGGGGAAGTTCTGTTGCTTGATATCTAGAGTTATACCCAATTCACGGAGGGAAGTGAATTCTTCTTGGGTCCTGTTATCTTGAGACGGTTCGACTGAAAAGTCTATTACTTTAGGTTCAACGCTAACGTTCTTGCTGTCACTAATATCTCGGTTGGGGTACATTGAGCAGTTGTCCAGTATGTTATGTTTGGTTTCTCCTCCGAAGTGTGTAGTTTCGTCAACTTTTCTTTTAAATTGGCGAAGGGGGTCTTTGTTTTGTGTCGAGGTTAAATGTGCTGGTAAGGAATCAGCTCGGGGGGAGCAGTGGGGTAAATCGGAGTGGTCTATGTATTCGATATGTAGCGAGCTCATGTCTGGGGGTAAAGTTCTTTGTAGTTTGTCTATACTAGCGTGGGTAGAGTGGGGAGGTTGTAAGCTCGTGTTGTTTCCGCGTAATTCCGCGCGTCGCATTTGTAAGTCTTGTTCGTCAAACTCTGATATGGAGACGATGTCGCTGAGCGTTCGAGCGGAGGCTTTCCCTCCTTCTTGGATCTCACTTCTGTCTTGTAGATTTTCGTCGTCTAGTTTAAGCGCTGTTGACAATGAAATTATTATATGAATCAATTTGGGACCAGCTAAAGTCTTAACAATGATAATCGGTAAAGTAGAAATTACTACAGATAGCGATTACTTATACACATTGCTAACAATATACTTGAGACCAATCTTCGATATGGAATCGAATCCCGTTGAAGTTTGTGAGAATCTCTTATCCATCTGGCGATCGAATTACGATGAGTCAACTGAGTTACTGCTCAGTCCGGACGACTGAGCGATGCAAACTAAATCAATTCATGGAGTTTGGAATGCTTCCAAAATGTTTATGAAACACTTAATGTATACTAGTTTTGCAATATCGTCACGGAACCGTATGAAATTCAATGGTTACAAATTATTTATAGACATTTCATGAATATGAATATGAGTAAGTTGATTCTATGCATGCTTAAACAAAATAACAATCAAGTTTAATTCAACAAAGCAACTTTCAAAAAACGAGTTACGAAAAATACTTACAGCTTCGAATGACGTTTTATTAACTTCGCAACAAGAGGTGACATTACAGCTAAAATGCTTTCAGGCAACCAATAAACTATAATTAAAAAAAAGTGTTCCATACCTAGCAACTCCTGCAGTTGTTCCTCCTTCTCCGCTAGAGCGCGCTGCAAGTTTCTCACGGTCGCATTGAGTGCGTCCTTGTCCGCCTCCAGCCCTTTCGCTAGAGATTCCAGCTGGGCTATCCGGCTCTGCGCAGAGGACAGCTCACGTTCTAGTATCACCACCTTGTCTTTGGGATTGCCTGCCGGATAATAATAAAAAAATACTTATCACACAATAGGAAACTTTTCTGTTTCTGTGATTTAGTTGTTTTTTTTTTCTAAAATGCACTGAATCACTACGTCTTAAAATTATATGAAAAGAAAAAGAAAGAAAAAGTCTATGAAAAGGCCTGTTAAAACGTATGTGACGTTTGGAGTAATGACGACTCACATTAGACATAAAAACTGCAATTTGTTCTTATGTTTTATACAAAATATTTATTTTAAAGCGAAAAGTAGTGTAAACTTACATGAGTTCCCATATAACGATTGATGCTGTTCATTCGACTTGTCCCTTTCCTCCAATGTCTGTTTGAGGCGTTGGAGCTGTTTGTCTTTCGACTCTAGGTCTTCTTTCAACTTTTCAACCTGGTAACATTTTATAATGAGTTTGGTTTGTCGCCATCAGGGTGTAGCTAAGTTTGTGAAGTTTCTTATGACGTTTCCTATAGACGTATGTATGTACGTATGTATACACACGAC
Organism: Catoptria pinella; assembly: GCA_963556745.1. Taxonomy (NCBI): domain Eukaryota; kingdom Metazoa; phylum Arthropoda; class Insecta; order Lepidoptera; family Crambidae; genus Catoptria; species Catoptria pinella. Next base: position 12,076,351 of record OY750772.1, on the reverse strand, counting down.
GGCAAACTTATATTACGCAAAGCATAAAGACGGCCTCAAGGTCATGTTAAGACTTGTGTGCGGTCGTCTGATTATAATAAGATGTACCTTAACGAAAATACTAACTCAAAATGAGCCCTTATTACAGGAGCAATTTTATTGCAGTTTTTTACTAATGTAACAGATTTTTAAAGGCATGGGAAAAACAACCATAAAATACCGCCCATACTAAATCTATAGTAATGACGGGAGGTATATCATGTTCAACATAGCTCAATACATGACTTGAGCCCGCAACCAACTGACCTCTGCGCGCGCGTCGTGTAGTTGCACGGACAGCTGGCTGGAGGCGTGGTGTGCGAGCGCCTCAGCGTCGTTGCGTTGTTGCTGCAGACGCGCTGATAGCGATGATATCTTGAGCGCCTGCTCGGACATGCGCGCTTGAAGCACATCGCGCTCCGCACGCACCTCCTATGTTAACATTATCAATTTATATAAGACATGACATTCCAAATAAAAGTCAGTCGTGGCTAGAGATCGGATTTTCGGATGCATATCCGATCTACCTAAATTTCAGATGTTGGGTATTATGGAAAGCACTTAAAAAAACCAAGTACATCTAAAATTGGTTAACCCCGGAAGATTACGCAATTTTGGTGTATACTCCGTGAGATGTAATAAATTTTGAGACAAATTTCAGTTGGCCTGTAACAAACGGTCGGTTGGTCGCTTTTCCCTGCTTTTACTGTTTGTGATTTTTGAAGAAGCAAACACAATCTTGTTGTAACAAGGCTAATTAAACCTCATGGGAATATACACATTTTAAGAAGCCGCTTCTATAAATTATGTTAGAAAATGTTTTAAATTTCCATGGTTTTTGACGTTATTAGAATAAACTATATCGGGATTTACACCATGTACCTGTTTATTTTTGAGACTCCGATATTCCAGTTCTTCCGTGACCATGGCGCATGCAACTGCGCCGAAATATCGGAGTCTCAAAAATAAACACGTACATGGTGTAAATCCCGATATAGTTTATTCTAATATGTTAGAAAACTTGACTTTAGGTAAATATGCATCCGATTATGCGATCTTTAGTCATGACTCGACTAGCTAGAATAAATCGCCAAGCTTGCACAAGATTTATTTCATTTGTTGTTGTAACTTCTTCGATATTAAAAAAAAAAGATGACAAGGGAGTTCATAACAATCGACATCAATTGATTTCAATTTGGCACGACAGTCACACAGACATCTACATAAATCTAAATCGCCATTATAACTGACCATGAAACGCTCAATGTCGGCAAAGCATAATGATGAAAAAATGGCTAAGTATAATGTTTTACAAGCGGTTTTGCACGGCAGAACACTGCTAATTTCATAAAGGATAACTACACTGGCCTTCAAAACTTGGTACCTCGCTTTTAAAATTGTAATAACTTTTATTAAACCACAAGATATATTTTCGAAATAAAAAGGACTAAAAGTAGTTTTTTTTTAATAATAACTTCACCATCGATAACCTCATTGAAAAAAAAATTTTTTTTTTAAATTTCAAAACTCTAACTTCTATTGTTTGAGAGAAATTGCAATTTCAAAAGTGTAGTATTCAGTTTTAAGGGCGAGTGAAGTTTACTTTAATTTACACCGCGCAAACTTTGATTTAGTCTGCATTTGGCAGACGTGTACAATAATCATATACGCGCAAAAACATGCAGAACTATATTTCTTTCGATTGGTGTGACTTTTTTAAGGTTGTACATTATTCGATAGATGATCAGATCAGACCTAAAGAAAACAAGCTAACCGTCCCAGACATTGTCCTACATGAGTAACTGGGTCGGTTAATGAATCTGACGTCAGTGCAGGGTTCACCGAGTGGAGCCGGCAACGGTGCTAATTATACAGCAGACCTGGTTAGAAGACGGTGCGCTGTTTATCTGCTGCAGGAACTATGATGCTCCATAATTTATTTAATGTAACGTTAATTTATTTGGAGAAAATAATTTATTAAGGCTATACCTCAAGTGGCGCCCTCATTTTAATTAAATTTATTGCTAGCTAAGTACATAATGTATCGAAAATTCACATGTACAGATTGAAGCTAAGGTTCTATAGTTTGTTTACAAACAATAACCTCAGTAAAATTTTGTTCGTTGTAGTAGTAGTTCGCGAAAGTGCTAAAAGTGGCCACTAAGGGCTGGTTTTTCAATGCCCAGATAAAGCTTTATTCGTTTAATAACGTATTATACTGCCAAATTAAAAATATTTGCCATAATTAAGTTATGATTTTTATTTTATTCGGGTAATAATTTAACTGACTGATATCTGTTATCTAAGGATTGAAAAATCAGCCCTAAGACAGGTATATTGAAGTTTGATGAATTACCTACCAAGCAATAAAACAAATATCAATTTCCGTTCATAAACAATCTGCCAAGAACAAACAGTATGATTACATCATATCCATAGAGTATCACAAGTTCATAACCTTCAATGCTTCCGTTGTTTACCAGCGCATTGTAAAAACTGCTTTTGTTGGATGTCTAAACATAATTATAAAAATATTATTTCTACTAAATCCTTTCTCAAAATAAAACAATAATTGTACGAGGGTGAAAGTAATCAACCGATACGATATATTTTAACGGCTAGGAGTTATGCATAAACTATAATTATTGTATGTGTTCTTGTAGCCATACTTTTAATTTTTATCTGCTGCTTTTTTTGAAACCGTTGGACAGTGAACTTCCCCTACAAATGTAATACCAAAATGATTTTCAATTTGAGCATAATTCACTGTTCTTGTCATGTTATTCGGATTAAGTCAGTATTTGTCTAGGGTTCTATTGAATCAAAAATCAAAAATATTAACCCAATTCAAAATAACTGCCAATTTTTTTTTTTTCATACAAAGCTTTAAATCGCATCAATTTTATTAGGTTTGATATTTTGAATTTTTTAAAAAATAGAACCCTAGACAAATACTATCTTAATCCGAATAACATCACAAGTAAATTTAAATTATGCTCAAATTGCAAATCATTTTGGTATAACGTTTATATAGGAAGTTCACTGTCCGTTCTTAAGAGGTAGGTCCTATATAACACAGTAATATATTCAGTCTCATTTCCTTGATTTAAAACGGGATCAGACACCCACCAACGTAATATCAACCACCTACATTTCATTTACTAGAAGTTTAACAAACTGACCCAAATTAACTACAAATACATTATTATCTTAGATAAAATAGGTTTTATTCAAAGTAAGAGGTAACTCTTATCTACTTCTTAAGAAAGATTCTTTTTATAAAATGTAGTTCACATTATTTTAGATCGCATCGCTACTGTCAGGTCCGTAGCCAGGATGTCTGGGAACTGTGTCAAAAATTTATACAATTGAAAGACCATAGACACGATTGTTACATTAACATTCGTAGCTGGAACTTGTAAAAGTGGCCCTAAAAACGAACAAGCTGAGTACACACTTTAGGATGCATTAATGAAGGTGTTATACATTATAAAATTAGTAGACAGTAATGTTTTCACACCCGGCAGTCGATGGGAACATATTTATTTTTAACTGACACCTCTCCAGCTTATGCAAACACATTTGAAAGCTTCCATATTGTGAGGAGAGCTTTAGTACTTGACTTAGGTGTTAACAACCAGGGGCCCTACCGGCTAACTTTTCGAACTTCGGCGGGTCTGCCGAGCTTCAACGTAAAACAGATAAATCGAAGTAAGGAGTTTCGTATTGTACAATTCGCCGAAGTTATTTAGAAGATATCGATGTTCGTGTGACATCATGAATAGCCGGTACGGTCACAGATTCGGATTTTATATAGCCACTATTCGATAACTCGAAAATTCGAAAACTTCTTATATGTAAAAATGAATTGCTGTTCGTTAGTCTAGCTAAAAGTCAAAAACGGCTTGACCGATTGGAATAATTATTTTTTGTTTTGTTTGCTGTAGTAATGGGATGGTTTAGAAAAAAAATTATATAAGAAAAAACCTTTACCTGTTAACTTTTTATAGCTATATTCTGCAAATATATGAATTGAATTGACCCCAAAAGAACAGTAAAATAATCGAAAATTCAACATTGGCAATTTTGTACTGGAATCGCCATTTCGGATTACTTTTGACCGCTCTAACTTTTGATAAAGAAGTTTAGTCAAACAGATATTGTATTTAGTCTAGATCGGTTAATGATAAAAAGCACTGGGTGAAATACGGATTAGTGTTGTTCCGTTTTAGTAGGCATTCAGCTGCTTAATAGATGTCGCTGGTTTTTAATATAAATTGTGGATGATACGAGTTTCACAGGCTCCACTAGTGTATTATGTATTACGGTTCGAGATCTCACTTATTCATCAAGTTATACAAAACTGTCAAAAATCTCCAATGGATATTAAACCTTAAAGTGATTACCTTTAAGTTTAAAAGGCATTTTGACATGAATACTATACATCACATTGTGAGTAGTTACGAAGTTCAGACTTCTAAGTAGCTTTATAAATTAATGTACGAGTATTTGTGAATGTTATCTTTTTTGACATCAAATTAACTATTTTCAGAAAGAAAACAATGCTAACTAAATGTAGCAATATCTAAAAACGAGTGACTTTTAATGTAAACAAAAGAGTTTGATCGACACAAATAAATACGATGACGCGACATTGGCATCAACAATGCATGTTGTCCGGCGCATTGTGAGCGGAGCAACCTCTGAAGAAGTGTATTATGGCCAACCAAGCTCTTAATACAGGATCAAAGGTCATATCCGCGTTATTGCGTATATTAACCCTTCGATATTTTTATATTGAACTACTGGACATATGTACAATTGAAAGTTACAAGAAACCTGAATTCGGAATTCGTTTGCAAGAAAATGTTATTAAATTAAAAAAGATTCAGCTATATTTGTTTGCCTCTTAGGTATACATCTTTATAAACTGTGTGAAGTAAATAAGATTTTTTACAGGACTGCTATTTGGGACGCAAGACGAAAATATTAGTTACTACATTTCAACTAAATCTCAGCTTACGAGATATAAGTTGGTTTTGTTTGGAATTGCTCGTTCACGTTTTCTTATCTAATTAATAACTCATATTTCTTTTTCATTACGTTATATAATATTTTTAACAGTTTTAAATTATTCTAAAATGAGTCGTTAGACAGTTTCAGCAAAATTCAGTAAGTTGTATTTCGAGTCGTACGAAAATAAGATAAATATATTGGGCTTTGGCGGAATGTTTTAATAAAAAAAAATAAGGCAAATAATGCGCAACAAATATCAGGCAGGACTCACCGTCAGATCCGGCAGTCCCATTCCCAAACCCAAGTACTTTCTAAAGTAATTCCACACAAACATCACACATTTGGCTATGATAATGCCGCGATAATATGATCACAAACACACTTCACTACATTGCGGCGCGGGAGGGTGCGCACTTTTTACATTTTTACAGTGAAAGCGCAATGGATGCGGTGAACGTGAGTAGTGACGCGATGGGTATTACAGCACCTTGCGGCAGCAAAACACACTCTGAAGCATCGAGACTGACTGAAGACGAATGCACGAACAGCTGTTCGCCGTGCGTGCGCGCACGAATACACAATACGTTCCCAAATGGATGCGGCAGGCAATATGAACTAAACTAACGTACGATATGATACGATGATAATGCAAGGAAATCGCATTTGAAATAACTAGAGCAACTGATAAAATTACTTTTTTTGAGTTTATTCAATTAAAATAAATGAACCAAAAAAAATTTTATAGGAAACTAAGCGAACATATTTTATGTATGGGTAAGCTATATTATTTCACAAAAAAAAACTCTACATTGTAATAATTTACAAATTCATAATATTTAATTTACTATTCGTTTATTCATTCACCACCTGCGACTTACGCCGCATCCAAGTTTCTCACAGCCGTGTACTTCAATAATATCTATATTTATCTCGTACACTCTCATAATAGTCATAGCGCGGTGGGACACACACAGGGCTGGCGAAGTTGGCGTATTTTCCAACGCGTGTGTTTACCTTCCGCTTGTGCAACACGCTGTCCCCTCGAAGTGGGTTACAGTCCGTGCCGTTAAATCGAAGATTACTACTGTGTTTAATCGTTAAACCAAATGTTAATGTTTCGCAATGTTACGTCTCACAAATGAACGTATTTGCATTTTGTTACAGCGTTCTAAGCGCTCCTGTCGATATACCTATTTGTTATTTCAAATGAATGGACGAACGGTAGGTATGTGGAAAATTTAATGTAACATTGGTGACGGGAGGACTAAAGCAAAAAGGCTGCTCATATTTTTATGAAATTAACCGCTCGAAAATTTTTTAATTAACTTTATTCAATTTAACTCAGTAATAATGATTAAAATCAGAACGCAGCTATAAAATAATTTAATAAACTTGAATACATTTTTATAAAATTTTCGAGCGGGTAATTTCATAAAAATATGAGCAGCCTTTTTGCTTTAGTCCTCCCGTGACCACGGCCCCTGGAAAGGTGTCGAAACGTCGGGAATTCTAAAAACCAATAAATACAAACTAAATAATTCTAAAACAACACCTGAATTAATAATATACGCGCTGTAATCCGTAAAAAGTGTTTTATTTCTAATGAACTGTACGCGCGAAAGTCTTAGAAGTGTAACATTGGTGGTTTAATCACTTTTTCATATCGCATTACAATGTTCTTTGTTATTGACTGCTCACAGCGGACTCTAGTGACCTATAACAAGTTTGATGATTTCTCTATCGCTGGTTACCGCCCTAGAACGCCGTCAACGTTTAACTTACAAGCAGTTCTAAGGATATAAATAATGCGTGAAGTAACATCATCACTCGGCACCCCTGATAGATCAATTACGCTGGGCGGAGAGAGCTCATCCCAGGATTAGGGTCGCTCAAATTGCCACATCGCGATTATGATGTATTAACTCAGCACTGACTCACTGTACCCAACAGTTCAACGCATTGTTATAAATAGAAGCCATAAAAGAATTCATTTGTTTCAAAAGCTAAAAAAATATTTCGAGTACCTACATATATGCTTTTGGCCAAAATTTATATGGTAAGTACCATAACAAGGTTCATCTGGCGTGCTTTTGATGACTACAGCCAAGCCTGTCCATGTTATTTATGTAACTTCTATCTACGTTTCATTTTACTTATTTCTTTCACATATAGTCTGTATTACGAAATAGAAAGGTAAGATGCAAGTTTCCGAGTAACCAAATGGCGTGTGTCCTTTGAAGTCCTGACTAATTACCATCATCTATACCTATGCCATACCATCGTCTATATGCGCCGAAGTGAGTCACGAGTCAACGCGGCAAATCTAACGGCCACACAGGTGCGACAACAACCGAGAATATATGTTTATAAATCAGGAACTTATGAACTCGTAAGAGGATATAAACTATTTTGAGTCTGTATTTCACATTGATTGATGTTGGCTACGTAAAGTTGCCAGGCAGATGTTGTAAAAAATAAAGAAAACTCATTCTTACAGGAAAATACTTTTGGTTCAAATTCAAATTAATATTTTTTAGGGTTTTGAATAACTTACTAAACTTTTCCAAAGAATAGTAGTTTGTACTCAGATAAAAATATTCATGTGAAGATTCGAATTTCAAAATTTCGATTCGCTTTTTGTTTTGTCACTTTCGGTGCCACATTTGCGCGCTGTTTTAGTTCGTGAAGAGTTATCTAGGATATAATCGAATAAGATATTTAATCGGAGTAAGGTTAATTTAAAATGTAATAACAAAATTATTTTAAACAAAATCTAAATCCGTTATTGGCATTATGCAAAGTTTGTAAGTTAATTACTGTTAATATTTATGTGCTGTGGATTTTGTTATAATAATAAAATAAATTATGATAATTTAATTATAATTTGTAATGTTAATGATAAAATTAATTACCTAGTTATTTAATTTATTTTAATTAGCCATACCTGTACAAGGTGTCAAAGTTGAAAGTACTATTTATAATACTAATAACTATGTAACACTTAGTCAGCAAATAAAAGTTTGAAGTTCATAAAATTTCACTTTAAGCTGATTAACTTTTTTTATATAGCTGATATGAAAAAGCTTCAGTTGCCTCTGGCTGGCATGACCACCGAAACACGATATATATCGCGTGATATAGCGTTTTATCAACACTCAACTGTCAAAATATATTGCCTTTGGACAGTTACGCGATAAATTGCTATATAATATCGCGATTCAATGGTCATGCAAGGGCTGGTTGTCAAAACTACAAAGTGGCAATTAGTCGACAATTTACTATTTTTCCTGTTTCAACTGTTTGTGTAGGTGTTTGTTGGCGAAATTAGTGACAATGAAATCATGGCGTTTAGAGCGTTTGCCAAACAACTGTGCTGCAAATAAACGCTGACCAATAATGTGTGCATGTATTTTTTTCGCCACTTAATTGAAGACGCGTCGCTTCGTGTATTAACTTTATATTGAACATAGAGATTTTATATCCGCCGATATTTATAAGTCATCAGATTTTAGAAAAGTATTTGTTTAACCCCCGACGCAAAAAGAGGAGTGTTATAAGTTTAACGTGTCTGTGTATCTGTGTATGTGTGTATCTATGTATCTGTCTGTGGTATCGTAGCACCCAAACGGATGAACCGATTTAGGTTAAGTTTATTTTGTGTGAAACATATTTTTTAAGTTAGAAACAGCGTAAATAAAAGAATTAAAACTAAATGAAGTGATTTAGTCGATATTCTATAAATCCGTTTTACATCAAATGCATGTGGTAATCTGAACAAAAAATTTATAACGAAATGGCATTTAAGCCAATTTCACTTACACGAACGACGTAAACAAAATGTGCATCTCATTTAACATCGAGACAACAAAGAGTGTATTTTTCAGCGCAATCCATCAATGCCCTTGTCCCTTCTCCAGCAAACACCACGCAAGCGATATTAAAATAACCATTGGAATATTGCCAGCCATCGATGAACGTCATCAAGGTCTTACAAGTCGCGGGATTACGCTCATAAAAATAAATTTGAAAAACTAAAATACCCGACTGCATCAAAAGACAAGTCAACTGAAAAGATCACAAAAGATCACTTCACCAGTTGTTAACCGATTACAATTATTCTTTTTTTATCTGAAAGAACATAGTTCATGTGTGGTCTTATAAAAAATACTTATCTATATTTATAAAAGGGAAAATCACTCACTCACTCACTCACTGATCACGAAATCTCAGAAACTACAAGTGCTCAGAGTCTCAAATTTTGCATGGGGGCTCCTTTTAGGGCGTAGGTGCTCACTAAGACGGGATTTTGCGATATTCAACCCCTAAAGGGGTGAAACAGGGTGGCAAAGTTTGTATGGGAGAACGCGATTCCTTGGCCCGATAGACTTGAAATTTGGCATACACATTCTTTCACATAATTAAAATTGAACACGTGTTTCGTATTTTTTTTATATTTATCTCCTAACAGGGTTAAAAGGTGGTAGAAAGCAACTTTTGGGGTGATTGACTTCGAGGTCGGAATTGAAACTTCTTAGTGCATTTGATTGATTAATTAAGAAAAATAAATATAATATCTCAACGTAGTATTATATTCTCTTTGGTCATTTCCCCTGAGAGTAGGTAGAATGCGTTTCATTGAATAGCGAATATTCAATGTTGTGGCTATTTTGTATGGGAATCGCCATTTCGGGTTACTTTTGACAGCTAACTTTAGTCTAAATTATGATCTTAGTTATGTTGGATAAAAAGACCGTAGGGTTGCTTTCGTTTTAGTATTCAGCTGCTTTGTTATTAACTTACTAATTAAAAAGATAGCGCTGGTTCTCAAGGTAAAATTGATAATGATTAAATTGTAGGTGATACGAAGTTCACAGAGTCCACTAGTCAATTATAATTGTATTGTTTTTAGACGAATCAACTCAAAAGATGGAAACAAAATCAAATATTGTCAAAAGGCAGGCGGAGGCATGCATTAAGTGACATTATGAATGAATGAATTTGAATGATACTCAAGGCATTTGCCTTGAGTATTATTTAATTATATGCCTCCGACTGCATTTTGATTGCTTTTAATATTCGATCTTGTTTCCATCTTTTGAGTTGATTCGTCTAAGAACAATACAATTATAATTGATATTTTTTATGAGAACACACAATGAACATGTTCTTTCAGATAAAAATAGAATAATTGAAATCGGTTAACAACTGGTGAAGTTATGTAAAACATACATTAAAAAAAACCGTCGACTTGATAACCTCTCCTTTTTTGAAGTCGGTTAAAAACACGATTGAGACACTACTATGAGCAGAATCGAGGCCCTGGTTTGCTAGTGTTCTGCGGTTGACGGGTCGCGGTGCGTGGGCGCAGAGCCAACTCCTAAATACTACATCTCGGCTCTAGTTGGCGCCGTCCATTGTTCACATGCAATTTTTTGTCGTTTTAGTTATTCAGCTTCTCGCGCTTTCGACAAAAGTTTATAAATCAGAGTTGATTGAAGCGGCACGGAATGCATAATGACATTTGAATAAAACTACTTGTATATGGCAAAATTAATCCTATCTAGACCTGTTTTAGGACATAACCCTAATTAACTTCAATCTAGTTGATCATATTAATTCGTAATAATTGATATTTGTATTGTGTAAAGCAATAACAAACAAATAAATTAACATTAATATTTGGATACTCAACCTTCAACACAAATAGTGTGCGTTTCCGGTTGAGCCCATTTCAGCTTTTCCGGATTACATATTTTAATACAGGCATACAAAGGCACACAAATTGGGGAACTGGGTGAAATGGTTCCGATTAGGGAGACTGATCACCCGTCCGGCTTCGTTGGCGTCCTCCCTTCCAAATAATAATAATAATAAGGCACACAAATTACCGAACAGAATATTTGAATTTTCGTTTCAATGACGATCGACATAGTCGAACGGTAAGAAAGAATAGCAAAGTAATATGTATAGCGCTATAGTCGTCAACCTTCAGGCAATATTGGAGGACATAAATAAACTTATCAGTTTTAAGGATATGCCAGAAATACTGACTCTACAACTGGAGAGCTGTGTCTAGAAATAGTATGTGGTAGCATAGTTTCTTTGAAAATAACGTCCAGTTTCGTAGAACTCTCCCTTAAAGGTATGCTGATGATTTAATTTTCACCCTGTAGTAATATAACCACTGACCTGTGCTACATCCTTGAGCTGCGCGCGTTGTATCTCCAGGTCCTGCACACGCTTGAGTGCAGCGTCTTCCGCCCGCTCGTGCGCCTGCAGACATTCCCATATGCCCACTAGTTCCACCAGCCGATCGGGACGGGGGCTATCGTCATTTACTGGCGACTTCACCTAAGAAGGAAATTATTTTCTCAACTAACTTTCGACTTAAAGTTTAACAACGTTTTTCAAAAACTAAGTTTTGATTTGGTAATTAATTAAGTTTAAATTAAGTTCAATGAAAACAATCTAGGGCTGTTTCCGCTAATTGTTGACTTCGCTTTAATAAAGAACGACCAAATGTGTTTAGGCTCTGACGCCGCAGGGTTCAAAGAGATTCTATAGGTAGTTAGTGAGGCGAATCACAATCACAATAGATCTTTTAGGTCGCAGTGCCTACAGCTCTGTCTGAGAGAGCCGCAAAGCCTACCACTCAAATAATAATGATTTCTGGTGTTAATGCTGTAATAATCCGCGCGCAATAAGAATGGGATGGGACCTCGTCAAAGTCAATAAAAAATTGACTAATTAGTCAATCAGTCAAATTTTTTATTTAATTATCAACTTATCGTTTACTTGTTATCGTATTTAAAGTTGCTGCAGCAAAAGCTCCCTCACCTCGGATGCGTGGTACCGTGTTTTTGGATATCCTTGTGGCTGGCCGGCCAACAAACGCGTCTCAGTTCAACAAGGTTCCATTCCATCCTATTCTCATTGCGCGCGAATTATACATACATATGATTGACACTCCAATTGTATTATATTGTTGCTATAAGTGTTAACCTGTAATTGGCTATCTGTATACCATATTGTAGCTTATAGTATAGTGGTTATCGAAGCTGTTGGTTTTCCTATCAAATAAACAAATAGTAATAACATACCTGGTCCGGCTGCCTCTGGTCGCGGAGGGACACGTCCTCGCTGGGCTCGCTGCAGGACGTCGAGCACACCTCGTGGATGCGCTCCAAGCGCTGCGTGCGCCGGTGGATGCGCTCTTCTAGCCATCGACACTAAATATACACACACATTGTATTAAGTTAATGAGTCGTTGAAGGACCATAAAGCACGATCAGTTTAACGGCTTGGCCACGCGAAGGAGCGTCACGCCTCCGCCGGTCGCTCCTTCGCGTGGCCAGGCGCTTGATGTGATTTTCATTTCAATAAATCTAATGAGAACTCTAATAAAGTCGATTATAGCTATTTCACGTGGCTAAAATGAAAGCATGTAATCAAACGATGAAAACTTGTGAACTCGAAAAAATAAAAAAATATGAAACGTGCTTTAAACTTCAAGACCCACAGAATATAATTCCTTTAAAAATATTAAGAATACAAACCTGTTCTTTCACTTTCTCAAGCAGATCATTCTGCGTTTCCTCTTCCTGCGAGCAATGAACACAAACCACATGACTCTGTTCCGCCTTCTCGCTCCTGAGCGACTCCAGCTCTCCCAGCAACGAACGCATCTTGCCGTCTCTTTCTTCTATCGTCTGTTTCATCACCTCCAGCTGCTCCACTATCTCCGTCTCATGAGTGGATTTCTGCTCTAATTGGCTTTCAAGGTTATCTATGATATCTCTGAGCAAAATTATCTTCTCATCTCTTACTTTTATTTCTTCGTCTAACGATGCTTTGCGAGATTCTAGGTCTGCGATAATTTGATTCATTTCGCGGGTTTGTGCTTCCAGTTGTTCGACCTGTTTGGATATTGTTGATGTTTGATAACTTGTTTATGACTGGTAAAATTGTATTAGGATATACCAAAAACCTATTTATACTAAACTAGCGACCGCCCACGACTTCGTCTGCGTGGTCAGTTATTTCTCAATTCCTCGGGAACAGTACTTTTTTCGGGATGAAAGGTTCTCTGGGTCCTTCTCTGTTCCTTTGACAACGTGTATGCAAAATTTCATGATGATCGGTCGAGTAGTTCAAAAGTGAAGGCGTAACAAACAAATAAACAAACAAACTTACTTTCGGATTTACAATAATTATAATAAGGAAGTAAGTTCTACAGACGAATCATTAAGTGATAGCTAACTACTGTGAGAAACATGCAAGTAGTAATACTAACTACATTATACAGTTTAAAACCAATATCACGCTTCTTACCTTATAATGTAATAATTACTTTCATGTCAAAAAATGTGTAAACCAGAGAGGTGAAATCAGTTTTTTGTTTTAGATGTTATTTGATTGAGGTGATATCGATCTTTATCTATGAATTAGTACAATCTACTCAACTAATAAGCAAAGACCAGCCCCCGCATTACAAGCTCTTAAAACTTGTCAGTTTTTTTAATGGCTATCAATGCGTCTCTTTTATTTGTTACACAGCGAGAAAGAGATGCAACTAAATCAATTTAGAAAACTGACTAGTACTAAAAGTTTGTAATGCGAGGGCAGTATTGCTACCTGAAATATAATTACTCAAACTTATTGAGTTCTATGGGCAACGGCGTCGCTTTACCACTTCTAAGGTTAAGGCTCCTATATCCGTCAAGTGGCGCCCTCATTTTAATTAAATTTATTGCTCGCTAAGTACATAATGTTTCGAAAATTCACATGTACAGATTGAAGCCAAGGTTCTATAGTTTATTTACAAACAATAACTTCAGTAAAATATTGTTCGCTGTAGTAGTAGTTGGCAAAAGTGCTAAAAGTGGCCACATTTATTATGTATTGCTCGCTAACTACATATATACATATATTATGTAGTTAGCGAGCGATAAATTTAATTAAGATGAGGGCGCCACTTTGACGTATATAGGGGCCTTAAAATCGCTCGCACGTCGCGCCGTCACAACATACGTTAAGTTCGTGTAGGGACAATACGCGCGCACACGAATTTTGTCGCTAACTGGTAAAGCGTCGCCGTTGCTCATGGTACTTATTACTAGGAAAGGAAATAGAGTACTATAATACTTGTGGTGGTAACATAAATAGCGTACAAGACTTACTGTGTGTCGGTAGGCACGACAGTCGCACCGAGAGAGGCGCAGCGCGTGCATCTGTACAGCGGCGGGGGCGGGTTACTCACTACGAGCCCCGACATTGGTTCAATCAAATTCAGATACATTTTCCGTAGCATTATCTCTTTCTGTCATATCGGAAACATCGAGAGCGGGAAAACCATTCGGCCGCATCTACAGTCTATCTCACGAAAGCTAGCCTCTAAATAGTAGCGCTATTTTCCCTGTTAAATTAATAAGTTATTGGAAACTGACCCTTAAAATGAGGTGCAAAATTAGTTCCTTTTCCAACTACATGCTAACTTTTGTTAGAGCTAGAGCTCCAGCGTAACGGATATTAAATCTAAGCGGCGTAAAGATATTGCTACGGAAAAATGCGGAGTCTAATAGCTTATCGCACAGTAGCTACAGGAAATTGTAGCAGCTACGACTGATTGGAGTGCTACGGGAGATTTCTGCCTCTCAGGCATTGATTTACTACTAGCCGTAGATACAACATTTGCGCTCAAAAAATGGGACGGAAAAGTAGTGCACAAATAGCAACGCGTGCACTCCTTTCCCCCAGTGTACGATAAGCCGCGACGCCGTGTTGTCGTCTTCAATATGGTGAAGTGTGCGATAAAAACGTGCAAAAACAATAGCTTAAAACAAAGGAAAAAGGACGGTGTGTCGTATTTCAAGTAAGTACATGCACTGTGCATCTTATCGTACTGAAAACTTTCTATATTTCGCAGTAAAAACCGCTAAAGTAATTGTTTTTATTATGAACATTATATTTTCTCTTAAACAATGGCACCCGCAGCCATCTTTCTCTAACGCATCAAACTGGCAATGCGTGCGACAGAGACTTGCGCTGATGCAATGAACACTTCCGTGTTGAAAGATATGGAGTCGCCATACTCATTTTATTTTTATTTTTTAATCTATTAATATTAACTACTGTAAGTAATTGAAATGAACTGCGGAATTGTTTTATGTAAATAATATGTGTTTTTTAAATAGTCACTGAATAATTTTAGGTTTCCACGTAATCCGATACAAAGGGAGAAATGGAGGAAACTTGTGGCAATCGAAAGAGGCGATGAATTTTTTAAGCCGAATGATTCAAATGTCATCTGTTCGGATCACTTTGTAGCTACCGATATATATTATTGTGCTAACGGGATGAAAATGAAGAAGAAAACAGCTGTTCCAGTATTAAACGTGAGTACCTACTAACAATAAATTTTATAACATTAAATAAATAAAAAAATAGTTTTATTTAATAAAAAAAAATGAGATAAAAATAAATAAACTCAATATTTTTCTCTTCAGTTTAGTTCATGCCCATCTACGAGTACAAATGAAGACATACAGATGCAACCAAGCACGAGTACAGATAACAATATATCGGATTCTATAAAACCTTCAGCACTTAAAGACGTATGTTTCAATTCTTTATATTTTCAGTGTAATGGAATAACGCAAATGTTACCGACATATAATCAAATGATTTTTTTTTCAGTTTGGTTCATGCCCATCTACATGTGAAGACGTACAGATGGAACCAAGCACGAGTAAAGATAACGATATATCGGATTTCATACAACCTTCAGCACTTATAGACGTATGTTTTAATTTCCTATGTATTTGGATTGTGTAAGGAAATAGAAAACGTTACCGACATATATCTTTGTTAATTTTTGAAGAATTATGCTTTAAATATGATGATTTGTTTAATGTAAGTTGTTGATTATAAAGGTCTCAATCACTGAGAGGTTTTGCGTTATTAGTTTCACTTCGTATATAGCTCAATTTTTATATTGGAATTCATGTTTTGTTATTAAGTAAAATTTCTTTCATTATAGACAATGGAGAGTCCCACTTCATCAGCAATGAGCTCCCTTTTCAACACACCGAAAACAACATTTCTTAAGAAAAAGTTGCGAGATACTCACAGAAAGCTACAGTTTAAGACGAAACTAGTAAAAAACTTAAAAAGGCAAAATAATAGATTGAAGGAAAAGTATGCGACTCTTAAGGAAGTAATACAAGACTTAAAGAAAAGACGATTTGTTGATGAAGCTTTAGATGACGAGTTATCTAAAGGTGTAGAAAGTGATGAAGATATAATGAAAGTACTATTTTCTAGAAGAAAAACTCCGTTTTCCAAATTTCCGCCAACCCTCCGAAAATTTGCTTTGACATTACATTTTTACTCTCCGTCAGCCTACAAATACTTACGTGGGAAATTTAAGAAAACTCTGCCACATCCTCATACACTGTACAGATGGTACGAAAGTATAGACGCTGAACCAGGATTTACATCAGAAGCGTTTTCAAGACTTGCAGATAAAGTGTCAAAATCACCTTCTTCACCGCTTTTGTGCTCTTTAACAGCTGATGAAATGGCCATCCGACAGCAAAAAATTTGGACAGGGACCAAATATGAAGGTCTAGTGGATATGGGCATTGGATTCAAGGAGTCTGATGATAAAGCAACCCAAGTTTACGTATTCCTGCTAGTTTCGTTAGATCAGTCTTGGACATTACCAATTGCATATTTTTTTGTTCAGAGTCTGACTGGGGAGATGAAAGCTAATCTGATTGAAATTGCTTTAAAAAAATGTCACGATGTTGGAGTCAAAGTAGCCTCTTTAACATTCGATGGTTGCAAAACTAATATAAACTGTATGAAAGTCCTTGGATGCAAACTCGATAATCATGCAGACATGAAGACTACCTTCAAGCATCCTTGCGCTGATTACGAAGTTGCTGTTTTGTTAGATGCTTGTCACATGGTCAAGTTAGTTAGAAACACATTGGAGTCAAAAAAGGAAATATATGATGACACGAATAACATCATCAAATGGAACCATATAGTAAGCCTGCATAATTTACAAGACGATAACAACCTGCACTTGGCCAACAAGCTAACTCCGCGTCATATCAACTTCAGAAACGAAATAATGAAGGTAAAACTAGCCTCACAGTTGCTTAGCAAAAGCGTTGCAAATGCCATCGAGTTCTGCTCCAAGGAATTGCAAATAGATACATTTTCAAAGTCCGATGCCACTGTTCGGTTCATAAAACTGATTAACTACTTGTTTGATATATTAAACTCAAGGAATTTTAATTCTTTTGGATTCAAAAAGCCCATGAATCAGGAAAATAATAAAGAAGTGATTTCATTTTGTAAAAGTGCTACAAGCTATCTCTTATCTTTAACAACAAAAGAAATGTTAAAAACTAAAAAAAGTTCTCGAGTTGAATACCGTAGTGAGCAGGTCCCGTTACACAAAGGCAGATTGAATACTGGAATAATTGGGCTAATCATTTGTATGAACAGTCTGCAGCATTTATATACCACTTTGATTGAAACCAACATAATGACTTATTTAACTATGTATAAATTTAGTCAAGACCACATTGAGATTTTTTTTGGTAAAATTAGAAGTCAAGGTGGTCATAATAATAATCCGAATGCCAGACAATTCAAATCGGCCTACAAAAAGATTTTATCGCACATGGAACTAAGTTCAAAATTTTCCGGAAACTGCTTACCACTAGAAAATATTCCGATTTTGAATGGCACCATCAAAACAACGCAAAGAATTAACAACAGCTCAATTAGTTACAGACATGAAGAAGAAGAAGAAAACGAAGAAAACATAGCTATGATATTTATTGAAAAGCGAGTACTTCAAGAAGAGATGGAAGAAAAATATATAAATAACTGTGACCATTTGTCGAAATCGTTGGAAGGAGTGAATGAAGTTACTAAGCAAATAATTGGGTATATTTCGGGTTTTGTAGTTTATCATTTATTAAAAAAATTGCACTGTGATGATTGTAAAAACCATTTACTTGCCACTGAAAAGAAATGGTTTCATAAGTTAGTAGATATTAAGGATATGGGAGGATTATGTTTTGCTTCTGATGACGTATTCTTGATTTGTTGTGAAACGGAAAAGTGTGTTAGGGAATTAATAAACGCAAGTGGTGGCAAAACTATTTTAAGGCAGTACAACAAAGCATTTATTACCAACAAAGTCTTGAGATCGCTAGTTGACATTAATTTATTTACACGTACTGATGCTCACAATAAAGAACAGTTTAATCATATGTATGATTTAACAAAAGTAATTATAGAAAAATATGTAGATGTCCGTTTACATTATATTTGCAAAAAAGAAAACCAGGAAAAGAAAGATAATTCAAAGAGACAAAAATACAACAAATTGAACCTTTTTCACGGTACGTAACTAAGAATTTTTTAAATTAAACTGTCATACAACATAACCCAACTTTTATTTCATAACTGCTCTGAATGTTTTGTTTGATGTCCAAATGTGACCCTGACACCTGCATGTGGCCAGTAAGAATAAAATAACAAATTTTCCTTATAAAAATTGTAATATAGTTTACGTAGACTTCTTATTTACTTTTATAATTAATAATAAATACCTACCTCTAGAATCAATATTTTGATTTCGTTTTCCAACTTCCGCCCAACAATAAGCTGTCTGTCTACCCCGTTAGAGATAAAGACGTGATAATATGTATGTATGTATGTAGAATCAATAAATTTTTTGATTGAATCGGTCTTTTATTAACGAAATACAAAAAATTGTTGAATATAAATGTATATTTTAATAGGGTGACACAATTTTTTTTTCGTATCGATTTAGTACACCGACTGTAAAATGTTAGGTATCGTTCGAATACTTAAAATAATAAAAATATGTCAAAAACTCTTTAGGCTAACTTACGAGTTAATAATACGTTCCTTCCTTGATTAACAATAAAAATGTCTGAACAAACAAATCACAATAAAAAAAAAAATTATGAATCTTTTAGGAACAAACCTACTCCATTGTTTTCTTGTTCGTCAGCCTATTCCGAATGGAGCCGAAAAGGAGCCGATGGTCACCGAGTCCGAGCCGTATAATCCGGATGAATTACAAAGCACTACGCGCCGCTATAGATAGTATAACGGCCAGATGTCTAGCGTATTAGACGGGTTGTAATACATCGATATACAGTTATGTAGGATTGTATAGTTAAGATGGTGACAAATTCTCGGCTTGTTTTTGTATGACACGTTGTATCTACGGCTAGTAGTAAATCAATGCTCTCAGGCGGTTTACAATTCAACCAATGTTCGGGCGTTTGTTATTTTACAGCAAGCGTAGCATTGCGAGTCGGAGACAAGTTTTGTCGAAACTTATCATTTTTGACAGCTGAACAAAAATACTGTCGATATCGTACAATAATTTAAGGCTTTTCTATTTCGACAAAGATTGTCTCAAGCTCGTTACGTTACAGGTATATTTCGAAATCTGATAAATAAAAGTAGCAAATATTAAAAAAGATATTCATCATTTAGATTACGAAATATAAACAAACAAACAGGCAATTAATTATCACAAACACCACAAATTTGCGAAAGTTAGTGCAACACAAATTAAATAATAACAGTTGTTGCTTCAGTAGCGTTCAGATCACCTTAATAAATAGCATCATCTTCATTTCAAACATCTGAGTTATACAATCACATAACCGTGTTATTTATAATTTCCGAGTGGAAAGCCTTCTTCGTCGTTTGTAGAGTAAAATTATACAATCAATTATATTAAATAAATAATAAAATGTGAATATTCAATTTCATATTACTTAGTAAGTATACAACGGATTTGTCAGAATCAATTACAGGTTAAATTAGAATCACAGTGACTTTAGTTACTTGAATCAATATTCAACGTCAATACGTCGTAAAAGTCGTAAAAGCATGTTATGTGCCATCAGCCTTAACTTGTAGAGTTTAAAATCAACTGAGGAATGCTGACCTACAGTGGTGACGAAGCATGCTGCTGTGAGTACATTTCCAACTCCACCTGAACCTAAAACCACGGTGATACCGAGCGTTTCCACTAGTCAATTAATGTTTCAATATTGTTTCGAAAGAGTCTCATGACAGAATTAAAATTTGCGACTAGTCAATCGCTTCGTAGCGACGAGGGATCTCTTGCTGCTCCATTTACGGCATAAATTTAAATTCGCTTCGACTGCACAGCTCGACTAGTACGTTTTCAGACCGGCGTTTATCGTCGAGTGTAGTGGAAACGCGGGTTAGACACGTAAACAACATGCACACGACCCGTCTGAGGCGCTACGGGTGAGTCGATGTTTCGTAGTATGTATTTATGTGAATATAAAAATAAGGTAGTGTATCAGGCGGGTACCTCGTTGAGTATCCTGGCGTTGTTGTGCAGCCTGGCGGCGAGGCGCTGGTTGTCGTCGCGCAGGTCGCGCAGGCGGCGCGCGTACTCGTCGCGCTCGTGCTCGCGCTCGTTGGCTTGCTCCTCCACGAACTGCCGCGTCGAGCGCAGCTGACGGTTCGCCGCCTCCAGCTGAACCACACCTCGGTTTACGACTACTACCTCTATGCTCGATATAGAGTGCCCTACCACTCGAAATATGAAAATAATTATCGGATGTATTGCGACATAATACAACATTACTGCCGCGGTCTATGATGACTGCGTCGCCGGCACCGACGACGATGGCCGTGCGCGAAGCTTAGCGCGGCTCCAGGCCGTCACGGCGCGGCCGGCGAGGGCTACGATGATGACCGAGCTCGAAGGCCGAGAGCGTAGTTAAGCTTAGCTCGAGCCCGTCGTAACGTGGCCGGTACAGTCATTGTGGACCGAGGCTTGTATAGTGCTTCACTCGAACGATGCGAGTACTACCTACGATTCTATAATATAACCTAATTCATAAAAAAAACTTACGAAACAGTGCAGCGGAGCCAAAATATAAAGTTTTTTTCGACCCCCCTAAGAAAGAAGTATTTAATAAAATGCCAAAAAAACTGTCAAATGCGAGGTTTATTTTATTTTTCTATACAAATATTATTTATATAAATGTACAATAACGTCATCTGTGTTTCCTCCCTTCGATGTACAATGTACTATTTTCGACAGTGACGGACTCTCAACAAAATCGTTGGTGGTCAAAAATCGTCAATAATGAAATCCCACACAACTTTGCTGCGTCACCTTCTTTGAGCAAAGTCGAGCTAGTCATGCTCCTCGCAATACTAGCTCAACTTTGCTCAAAGAAGTTTGTTAAAATAATGACCACATTACAAGCATTTTGGAGTAAAATTATTTTTAAAAATACACAGTACGAATTTTGTTAAAATTAATACGACTTCTAAGGGAACGATTAATTAAAAATGGAAATAAAATCAACTAAACACAAGCGTAAGTTTTTCTTTCGTTGCGAAACATTCCGACATTAAAAACATATTTCGAGCATAGAATGAACATAATTATAATACTGTAATGTAACATTGCTAATGCTTTCGACTTATTCAGTTTTAAAAAATATTTCAAACAATTTCTTGGCAATTATTATCCCTACAAAAACATTTTCATATAAAATGTTGCCAAAACGAGACCATATGGCTCGCACTGTCAATAGTTATCCGATCTCATGTAGAGCCAAGCTTCCAACTCTACAAGCCCTAACACAAACACACAGACTCTACACCTTAGTCAAAATAACATACCAAATTTTAGCTTTCTAGGACTTCAGGAAGTACCCTAAGAATTTTGATGATCATCAGTGACGAAATCAAGTTTTTTTAAATATCAATAAAATTTAAAATATAAGAGCTTTAATATGTTGCAAGCGATTTTTTTCTTAAATAACTAATTAAAAATGATTTCCGATTAGATGAGAAAAAAATATTAGGTATCCAAATTAAAGAATTACTATGATTAAAGCAAAGCTAAATTTAATAAAAATATTACTTGTCAAAAAATATCACTATACAAAGGCCATGCTAATAAAAAAATATATTTAAGTACATAGTAGAGTGAATATAAACAGTGATCTATACATGTTCAGGCATGCGGTTTTACCTTCTCACAGCATATCTTATGTACAGGTGAATCTGTCATCCGTCTTATCTGCGCGTGCGATGTGCATATTGAAAATGTAATATATATTAATATTGTACATATACTAAACGTCATAAATAAATCATACAGAAATATCAATTGTTTTTGTATATAATGTTGAAAATCTTAGAGTAGCCGTGAGCGTTGCGTATTCTTTGAGATTAAATTTCTTTGAGAGTTACGTTACGCACCAGTTTTAATATAATACAGCTCAGATTACGATCGTTCGTAACTGCGAAATCGGCTGCGAATGTGGAGTGAGACAGAGCAATAGTATAGGTTCAATACCGAATCACGATAATCGGATGTCGTTCGTTCCACTTCGTAACATTTACTAGCTTAGGAATAAGGATCAAAGTTAAGTAAATAATATCCCAAGAAAAAGAATAGATAATATATTCCTTTTTCATAGTAGAGGTTTAGTTATGTGTCTATAAGGAAAGAAACACAAATCAATATGTCATATGTATTACTATCACATTACTTGTTGGTGTAAATCGTCCCGATCTCAGCTGTGTCATATACCCATTACTGATTTAACTCTTTGAAATATATTATGACTTTGCCTAGTGTGAAATGGCTATATGACATTAAAATTTGTCAGAGTTTCAATAAGTCGAAGATTGACAGCGAAATTCCAGGTTAAAAATCGCTTTACAGAAGGCAATATCCAAATCTTGAACTACGTTTTCATATATAAGGTTTAAAATTCGATTATCGCACTTTTATAGATGTTTAGTTCCGTACCTATAATTACAAGTAAAAGTTACTTAATCTTAAATATTTTTTGATATGGAAACACTACAGAAACAACGAGTCACCGAAAAACGTGCGGTTATCCACATTAAATTTTCAAAGGGCAGAAAAGTCACTATAAAAATGTAAAAGCGTGGGTGCATAAACCATAATTATTTTTCTTTTTTCGAAGTTAAGAAAACGAAATGTCAATTTTACTTCTGTTTCGGCATCGATCTGTCGTTCGGTCGACAGATACCACAGACCGATCGTGCATCGGGCCGGAATCCCGAGGGTTCGATCGCTCGCCTGAGAATACGATCTGGTTTCCTAGTGTATTATTTAGTGTTTAACACGCACATCGTCAACAAGATACCTGCTGATGTAAGTCATCCCGGTCTCGCTGCAACGCGTCCAGGTCGCGGGCCAGCGCGGCGGCCGCGTCTCCCCGCGGCGACGACAACCCGTCCAGCGACACGCTGCCCGCCCCCGCGCCCGCGCCCGCGCCCGCGCCCGCGCCCGCCCCCGCGCCCGCGCCCGCGCCCGCGCCCGCGCCCGCCCCCGCCCCCGCCCCCGCGCGCACGCGAGGGACCACGCTCGCGCTCACTGCCTGTCCTGTGCCATACCTAAAGAACACAGCGTAATTAATGCCCGATTTTCTGACAGCTCAAATAAAAAAAGGCCAAAAGATTTCGATAGGTGGCGTTTTATGAAAGCCGAGCTGTAAAGTTAAACCTCCTTCACACTGAGCAATTTAGCCATTTATAGGGGCCACAATAACGAGGTCCACCATACGAACGAATTAACTTTGGCAAGGTTATTTTAATATTAATTAAATCTGATTTTACTTGAATTTGATATTGTTTATCTCGATCGTGGCCGCCTTCGAGTCTGACCGTAGAAGGTTCGTACGACACTCACCCCTCGGCTATAAGGTCGCTAGAGTTCAGCCGCTCGCCGGCCGTCATGAGGTGAGCTATCTTGATCATGGCCGCCTCCAAGTCTGACCGTAGAAGGTTCTCCCGCTGTAAGCACTCCGCCATCGCTTCTTCCATATTCTACGATTTAATAACAAAATTACAACAAGAAAACCCTATATAAACATTTAGATGACATCAGAAAAATATGTGGTAGATCTTAGTTACCTCGTTTCGAATTGAAGATGATTCGGTTCCGTTAACTAAATTGACAGGACTAAATCTAATTTTTGTATTCTATTCTTGTCTTTTCAATACAGAAATAAAAGGATAGAAAACTAAATTTATTTAGTTAGTTATAGTCTGTGGCGATCTAGCGTCTAATATATTAAGGTGTAAATCAGTGCAAAAAATAATGCTTAAAGTAATATATTTAGATGAGATTGTACAAAACCGTTGACTGAAATATAAAACTATACATACTATAACTAACATTCCCATAACACATTTTTTTTACAAGAAACATAAACATAATTTTATGGTAACGAGTTTAATATCTTTAAAACCAATTTTTACACAATCAATATGAAAATTAAATGCGTGTGTACCTTCCGGTGCAGCTCGCAGGTGTCGCAGGGGCGCTGCTTGGAGTCCAGGTCGTGCACCAGCTCGGTTATCTCCACCTGACTCGACTCCAGCATCTTGGAGTCATGGCGCTCTGCAATATACATGTTAACTGTAGAAGTTGCTTTCACAATGGAAATTGGAAACTAAAATTAAGTTAAACTTGGAATAAAAACTGCTTAGAAAAATAAAGAAAAACCTCCTTCAAAAAACCTGAAAATAAAAACAAACACCGCTACAAAATTAAATACCTCTAAAAATCAAGAAATAGTATTAAATATACGCATATCACTTTTAGTAAAACACGTTTAATGAAGTCGTGTGGGGCTGGAGGACTTCTTATTTTTTTATTCTAAAATGCGGCCATGAATTGTCTTTTTCTTTTGCGTGTGCCAACGGAGTTCAGGAATTTATATTAAACAAAAAATTTTATCGGTTTAAGTTAATGTGATAATTTAATTTTGTGAATGAAATAATGCTAAAAAGAAAGAATCTACTGAATCTACCATCATTTCACAAAATTGGGAGGTTCCTCCAAGAAAGAAATGGCGAAAGAAAACTTGGAAAGGATTTCCGACCTCCGTCTTTTATAATTATATACCAAAGTACTTTCGATAAAAACGGATACTAGCCGTTAAAAAAATTTTTTATTACATGTCTAGTGAACGCGTAAACTTGCGAGGTGAATGTTACTTACTGTTGGCAAGCTTCGCAGACAATTCAAGCAAAGAGCTAGCTTCGTGTCTTAGTCTTTTCAAGGACTTCTCCAACTCCAACTTAATATCAGCGCTCAAATCTCTCTGTTGCTGCAGGAACCGCAGCACGCTCGCCTCGTCCGCGTCCGCGCCCGCCTCCGCCTCCGCGTCCGCGCCCAGGAACTGTAGCTCGGGCGCGAAGTGCACGCGGCGAGACACCGCGCTCGTGTTCAAGTCTACGGACCCTTCGGGGCTTGAAGCGCGGGACACGTCTAGGAAGAACGATCTGGAACTTAAGACGGTTCGTATCAATTTGCAATAAGGCTGCTTTTTGTATGCGTTCTCTCTGTTCGTTGTTTTTAGGGTTCCGTACCTCAAAAGGAAAAAACGGAACCCTTATAGGATCACTTTGTTGTCCATCTGTCTGTCTGTCAAGACCCTTTATCTCGAGAACGCGTGGAGGTATCGAGTTGTAAATTAAAACCATAATTCAGGTCCACAGTCCTTTAAAACTGTAAACAAACAAAACTTGTATAGAGATAACTAAAGTAAAATACGATAATTATTAAATGTAAGCCTTTACAGGCGCTGGTTGACATAAAAAAAAACAGTATAGCTAGTATACTAATAACGTAACGACGTCCAATCAATTTTGCCCCACAGCTGGGAAGCGCTAAGTATACAGATTGACATTTTGTTATTATGTCGACTAAAGGCGAGCGGTGATTCATATTTTATATTTAAAACCACCTTTACAATTCATTCAGAGTAGCATCGAAAATAGTCCCGCGAAAATAAAGCAATTTCTACACGTGTGCATAGCTAATTAAATGCAACAACTGACTCGGGTCCAGCCGTCCGTTTCAAAGGATTTAACGCTATTTGTACCGCGAAATTACAAATCTTTATGAGAACGTAAACAGACCGGTCTATCGAATAGTCTTCGGTGGTTCGTTCATTGCACGCAGTATGGTCACAGTATTAGCATCCAAACAGTAGCGCAATGTTTGTACATACGCGATGGTTGGCGTTTTGCTACTTTGGAAACAACTTGCTGTGAACGGTTTTCTGCTGTCGTCTGTCTTTTTCTACTATGTCATCGTCGTTAGCGCAAGCAAGGGTGGCAGGGCGCCGCCCCTAAGGCCAAAATTTTTATTGGCTGATTGAAATTCCAACCGTGACCAGGGGCCCTACCGGCAAATTTTTCGAACTAGATAAATCGAAGTAAAAAGTTTCGTATTGTACTTACTATTCGCCGAAGTTATTTAGAAGATATCGATGTTCGTGTGACATCATGAATTGGGGTTCGCCATTTTGGCCCGATTGGGGCGCGATTTATCTGTTTTAATTTGAAGCCCGGCACTTTTCGAAGTTCGATGCGTTAGCCAGTACGGCCCCAGGTTGACTTGCAAGTTCATGTTGGTCGGTTGGTTGGCAACCATGTAAGGATGAGCTATGCGGTAAGTAGGGAAGGGAAGTTAGCTCGAGAGCCAAATCCTTGTACGCAAGTACCTACATTTAATTGCACTGCTGAATAGATTATAATACTGTGGCCTGATCCATAGTACCGTTACGTTTATAATATCGAAAGGGCAACTGCTGGCACACGTCCAGAGCTCAGGACGATATTAAATTTTCGTGTAACCCCTCGCAAATATAAATAGGTGTGATTAGTAGCGAGTTGCGGCAGACGAGCGCAAATACGCTAAGTTTAGATTTACCTAAAGACACAGTAACAACGACGAAGGTCTAATGTTTTAAAGTTATACCTACTTTAAGACAAGTATTTTAGATAATAATTAGATAATATGAGACCTATTTAATGCTCACCCAGTGTAGTTATGTATTTTATTTATTTATTCACATTTACAGTCCAGTCCGATAGGTTTACAAAAGAAACATATTTCAGTTCCAAGAAATAAGAGTTATCCTGGCTGAAAAAAAAATACTGTTCTTGCCAACTTGTAATCGTTAACATTAATGACTCGACGCGACGACATACGACAGAAGTGAATGAACCACGAATCACTTTCAAAGCTGTAATGGTTCCTGAAAAGTGTCACTCCGAATTAGCGGCGTTATATCTGCGAAGATTCTGCGAACTGCCCAGGCGATGCGACGTGACAACTCGCATATTAATGGTGATATATCATCGTGTGTAATAAACGTGATAATTTCAAAAGGCAGAATCTTTCAGCGACATTCAAATATTCACCAACCTTTCATTTAACATCAATTTTATTCTACCTTTCATGTCCAACCGTGACATCCGATTGAATTTACTTTATTTACGAACACCCCGAACGAGAGGTCAATCTCCATCAAAAGCACCGATTCTTCAAATAAACTTCACACTCAATAAGCGTCGAGTAGCGTTGTGAGTAAGCGCAGAGACGGCCGGTCTCCGCCGCAGTCTGACTGGCTACCGGGCTGATGGCAACGTGACAACTTGTCAATTACGAGTACACCTGTGTTTTTTATTTATATTACTTTTTGATGGAGTATATCACTACATAAACAGGTGAATTCGTAGGTATATCAAGTATCAGTATTTTTTGATATTTTTTTGTCTCAAATAAAATTATTTTCTTTATTTCTTTGTCAACAGACGTATGACACATTTTGGACTTTCATGATATATTTAATTGGACTACAGTTTTTGAATGGATGCAATCGTAATTTATTTTGCAATGTTTTTTTGCCGTATTGATATTTTGAAACGTATGGCAAAATTACTAAATTTTTCTGGTGAAGTTGTCATTGCAACCCGGTGAGTACTCACTCGTCGTGGTCGGGCGCGAGGCGCGCCAGCAGCTGCGCCAGCACAGTCTTGTTGAGCTCGTCCTCGGCGCGCGCGCAGTACGCCACCAGCTGGCCCACCACGCGGTGCAAGCCCACCGCCACGCGCTTCAGCCCGTCCCTGGAACAACGGCTACTTGCAACCACTACTCTAAGCGACGCATACTATACGATAGAACATGAGGATATGAGCAACTAGTATTTAAAATAGAGTGATTAATTACCTATTTAAACTATTTACAGAAGCGTAGGTATTACTAGCTTGCCCATTAAATGCCTTTTCTATCCTTTCTTGTAGAAAATAAGCTTGCATGTCGTGATAAGAGCACAGATGATAGGGTAGTAAATCTATTCTTTAGCAGTTGGCAAAAAATCTCACAAATGCTTGTACGGACTTGGACGGTGGCAAACTGCCGATGTCTAATACTCCGATGATGCAAGATCGTAATGTTTACTTTCAAAGTTATACGAGTGTTGTATAGATTTACCTCTCTTTAGTGACCTCTTCCAAGTGCCTGTTCTGGTCGAAGCTAAGGTTCCGTCGCTGCCTCCATTTGTCCTCGCCGCCCGACAACTCGTCGCGTAAACTCGACAACTGTTGACAACATATCAAATGATGAAAAACAACATAATAATTATCTACACTCTGACGCGTTCTTTAAACAATAAGCCTGGGATTGGGGTGGTGGTTCTACCAGCCAACAGTGGGTCAGCCTTCGATCAACAATATCATCATGTTATGACTTATAATGATCCATCCTCCTTATCCACCCAAGAACTCAAGCAGTGGGGTCATTAAAATATTATGAAAATACTACGCGAATATTACATACATATTTACTAAAAATCACACAAATTAAAATTAAATTACAGTTTAACACTTATGCACCAATTAAAGTGACAACGTACCATAAACCTCTTCAACATCACCATGGTTGTAACATTACACTTTAAGCACTACATCTTTGTCCAGTCTCATACTAACACACCAAACACTTTTAATAAAAAAAAATGCAATATTACAGACAGCGTATTTCATTTTATCTTTTTTTTACCTAAAAGGTAAATAAATAAACGTGATTATAAAACTAGCATAAAACAGTACCCGCTAAACCACACTACTGTCAAAATAAACTATCAGTAGTAAACCAACAGAGCCCGGTTATTTATGTATTGGCCGTAATAAATCGATCTTCGGAGATTTTATCGACTTTATTAATTAATCACTTCTTATCGTAAAATTCTTACGTTTTTAGTACACACGACGGCACCTCAGACTATACATGTTAACCTTGAGACCGCCTTTATGCCCTACGTATTAAAAGCTGTTTTCGCAGTTTAACTGTATAACCTGACGTGCTGTCGTGTATACAACAGTTAAACATGCAAGGCTGTCTCCTACGCATTTACTTTCAGTAAGTCCCAATATATAAGTCAATGGTTCCAACCCAACACAAAACATTAGACGAGAATGGCCGCGTCTATGCATTGGGTATTCTAAGCCGTTTGCTGTCTGTAGTTGTTACCTTAATTCTATTCTCTCCGACACTAAACAAAAGAAAATCCACTATCTATTGAACTGTCTAACCTCGATCAAATTCTTAACTCTTTACGAACCAGCACTGAAAAAGTTCTTTAAGTACCGTCACAACTAATAGTACGTACCGTCAACAATGATAGTAAAGTCAACGAGAGTACCCACATGAACGCAACAAAACAAAACAGCTCACACAAATAAAATTTAAAAAAAACAACACCGGATTTGAAACACGTGTGGCATGGGACAGGAGAATCTGTGTCACTTACCTTACCACCAACGGAATAAGGGTTGTTTTTCATTGTATTTTTTCGAGATAAGCGTGAGAGTGGTAGACTTGACGAGTAATGAGTAACAGAGTATTGTTGGATTTGAAACAACGTTCATTAAGATTAGACAAGTAATCAACCCGAAACGATAAGGCAGATTTTTTGGAAAGACCTCATACCATTCGAGTATAATCCGTAGCTTCGAGATAACGATGAAATAGCTGATTCGACTATTTTTGTCGAAATAATAAAAAAACGGTTATATAAGTTTTTTTATTAAGAGAAGACGTCATCAAAATACCCGAGTATACATAGCATACAATACAATGAACACTTTTGAATTCATCATTTATTTATGATTTTTTTTATAAAATCGATATGAAACATTATTGACGACCTCCGTGGTCGAGTGGCTTTGTACACCAGGTTTCAAGGTGTCGCCATCTCTGAGGTCCCGGGTTCGATCCCCGGTTGGGTCAATTTATAAAACGTACTTTTCTATATTGGCTCAGGTCTGGGTGTTTGTGATACCACCGTTGTCTCTGATTTCCATAACACAAGTGCTTTAGCTACTTACTTTGGAATCGGAGCAATGTATGTGATGTTGTCAAATATTTGTTTATTTTATTTATTAATGAAACAATTCATTTAAGTTTAAGTACCTATATAATTAAATGAGAACCGAACTGAAACACCACAACAAATCAAGTACACGGGTCAAATTGAATGGGTGCATTGAAAGCAAACAACTAGGGTTTATAATTGTGATTTAGTAGACATTTTATGATTTGTTATAATGGCTGGCCTATTCAATGACGGCATTGTACTTAATTTGGGGGGGACATTATCGTTTTTGGGATAGAAACAATAAATATTTTTAACTGTCGTCGCGTAAACGTATGAGAGCGCTGATTTCAAGTTATTTTTACACGAATGCCCAAAAAAAACAAAAGTGTATTGTGTTCAGGGTTCATGTTTGTTACTCGTTCTTGTTTGTTTTATTTTAAGCATTACAATAACAAGCTGTAAGTGCT
This sequence comes from Catoptria pinella, assembly GCA_963556745.1. Taxonomy (NCBI): domain Eukaryota; kingdom Metazoa; phylum Arthropoda; class Insecta; order Lepidoptera; family Crambidae; genus Catoptria; species Catoptria pinella. The sequence goes on along the minus strand of OY750772.1, from coordinate 12,045,567 downwards.
GGTAAAATGCACCAATAATAAATGTTAAATCAGTTTTGTGGTTTTGCGGTTGCTGAAAATAGACTTTATCAATTACAAAATAAATAATTGGTACAATTTTAGAACGGAATACACTAAAGTTTTCCATAAATTAATTTTGTTATAGTGACTCCACTGGTGACACAAAGTTTAGATGATGAACAGCACAAATTAATAACGTCCAATATTATTCTTTAGCCAATCACACTCGAGATTAGCGTCAACGGTTTTTTGTACGTCACAAGGTTCGCGTCCGCGAATTACGCGCACGTGACGTCACAACTGGCGGCGCGTACGCAACGTCCAGCGGCTCCAGGCGCACTGGCGGGAAGCACGCACAGGATCTACGACGCCTACACCGAAAACGAGAACAGAAACGAACTTACAACACAACGCGTACACTGCTGTACGCATATGTACTATCTATGGCTGCCCACATAAAAACGACGCATTGGAGGGTGACAGTAAAAAAGTTTTGTTTTTAGTTCTAGTTTCTGGATAAGTTTCCTTGTTTACGACGCTAGTTTGTTAATACGAGATGCGTTGAAAGTTCGTGGACACAGGACTTGGGTTACTGAACTGACCATCACTGATTGTAAATACAATTTGGGGTACTTTAACGAAACTATAATTTTTAACTGGACCTTTTTATTGGCAGTTAAAAGCTGTTCTTTAAATGATTTCATTTTGGGTCAGTTAATTTGTAGGAAATAGTTAAAGTTTACGTTTAGTTTCAGCGGGTAATTACGTTTTCAAGACTTTGCTGTCTTTCGATATAAAAAACTAACAAACTTCAATGTCGCGTTTAAATGGAAATAAAGTCTCATAATTTATTTACAAACACTCCCCGTACAAGTAAAATAAGCTAACCGAGAAATAGCCACAAAGCCGTAGATTTACAAGGAATCAAAGCCATAATTACCAACGCGGATACACGCGTGTCTCCTGCGTTGGCTATTTCTGTAGGGCTGTCACATCTATAGGTCGCCCATGTCGCACGAGGATTACTCAATAAGATCTTTTGACGCGCTTTTGAAAAATTATCTAAGGAATCAAGGAGCATATTTTCCCTACTACATAAAAATTAAAAACATCAGGTTCTTGTCAAGCATTTTTAAGACCGATTAAAAGTAATGTCAGGCATTACAGGCAGCTACACAAATTAGAGAAAAAAGGTAGATACAAAATCTCGAATACTATAAGGAATTTGCATGAGTGGCTGGTTTGGAGCCCTGTAGCTTACCATCAAAATAAGCTACTATTATTAACTAAAGACGATCTTTTTGTGGTTCACGAGACATCTGCCAATAGTCACAACCCTGCGCCTTTTGGTCGCGAACCTGAAGCATTCTTTATCCTGTATCTGTAGCAGTGATTCGTTGCCATAAACTCGTGGGGCGTCTAAATATAATCACGACATCCTGCCGACAAACTTACCGCACCCGCCGTTAAGACACCACAAATCACAGATTACTTGGACTTGCTACTACAAGTAGGTCAACTTTAGGATCTTTTTTTTCTCTATTCTATGTTAGTATGAAATCTTGATCTCAAAAACTTCAAGGATATCATTTTTGTCTTTGTCAGTTTTGGGGGCCATGACTTATTTAATAAATTTACAGATGATTTTATTTTTATTCTTATTTAAGATACATGCATGTTCGTTAACTTTAACTAGAGGTCTCTTACCCTTTTTTTATTTGTAAAAAGAGCTGTTGATTAGTTCCACCCATCTTGTTTATCTCAAACGTTAATGAGAAACATAGTAACCTGACACCGAACCTTAATCAGTAAAACCACAATAAACTTAGAAGATCAAACAATGAAGCCCACAGTAAAACGAAATGAGTCGACCAACTAATCTTCGTATCACATTTCTCCACAGTGCCAATTCCTAGACGCCACGCAATATCAGAAATGCAATCAAATCCCGTGTTAAGAGGGCGTATACTGCACAGTATCGCCGCCATTGGAAAAAAAATCATAGTGTTTAAATAAAGACGAAATTGTGAAAGTGACCACTATTCGCAATAAAACTCTATTAAACTAAACGTCAGGCTAGAAAATATTGTTTAAGCGATAAAAAGTACCACAGAGTGCACTACAGAAAGATAATTCACCATTTCGTCTTTATTTAAGCACTTTTTTTTCAATGGCGGCGCTTGTGTGCGTACTACGCGATCTTAAGTGTTCTTATAGTATATACAAATACATTGAAATCCAAAAACATGGTTTCACTCATCCGAGTTGGGAAACCCTTGATGCAGCAATTTCAAGTAAGGTAAGAAGTAATTAGTCAATTTTCGATTTACTTTGACAAGGTTCCATCCCATTCTCATTGCGCGCGGATTATACCTAGCCTGACGAAGGTCTGTTATATCAGAGCACTGTCAAGATAATCAAGAGTTAGTCATATAGAAATACTTTCTTCATCGCCATTCGATATTTTGCAAAGCGATGTTGAGCTTGTTATCTCCTATACTGTAAATATTTTGATTTATTTGTTTAACTAAAAAGTCATCAACGACAACATTGCTTGAACAACCCTCCCCATCACAGTTATTCACTGGTGACTGCGCTGGACCGTATCTATTAAACGCACGCAGTCAAGGGGGCCTAATGTGGTCGCAGTGGGACTTGCCCTTGTAAACAAAACGCGGCACTTTAAAAATATAACACGGAACTTACGCAGCTGTGGTTCGAGGGTTAGGTAATTAGACAGTTCGAGTTTTACAGAAGAATATGAATGGTTTAATTTTAAACTTTAGTAAATTGAATATGTTATCCAAATATGTCTAATAAAGGATGTATATTTTATGGAGGCGCAAAATAACGATCTGTTTAATAAAAATAACGCCTTGAAAATGTTATTGCCAAAACCAAAACAATGAAGAAATTATATTAGGTAATGAATGTGATAATTTCATAATCCAAAACGGTTTGATGTTCCTGATATTTTGGAAATTTACCGTCCATAAAACAACTGTTTACTTGTCAGTTTTAAAAACTACGTTTACTAGCTTTCCCAAATATGCGGAAGATACCTTTTTATAAGTCAAGGAAATGACGGGTAACGATTTATCTTCTTTCATCTCGTTCAGCAGCAAGGTGACGATAGAGACAACAACATTATCAGGACACACGTCGAAACCAACACATCGGAATCAACGTAAACATCGTAAAACGTGCCATGTATTACGTTATGTTATGAAATCTTGTTTTAGTATGGCAGTTAACAACTTTGTTAGTTTTCCGTGCCACTTTTGGGGAAGAAACACTTGCTACCGTTGGTGAGACATCTAAAAATTTACCACTAAACGCTGGAAAACTTTTTTTTTTTACATCACATACATTGCTCCAATTTCAAAGTAAGTAGCTAAAGCACTTGTGTTATGGAAATCGGAGACAACGGTGGTATCACAAACACCCAGACCTGAGCCAATATAGAAAAGTACCTTTTCTAAATTATTCCAACCGGGGATCGAACCCAGGGCCTTAGAGATGGCGACACCTTGAAAACCGGTGTACAAAGCCACTCGACCACGGAGATCGTCGATTTAACTCAGTAGTCAAATCAGTATACTTTAAATGAGGACGAAATAATTATTGGAGTTCTTTTTACGGTTTAATTTGTAATTTTATAAAACTACTAGCGACCGCCCGCGACTTCGTCTGCGTGGAAATTTTTTTGCTATCCCTCGGGAACAATTATTTTTTTCGGGATGAAAGGTACCCTATGTCCTTCTCTGTACCCCTGACAACGTGTAGATATGCAAAATTTCATGATGATCGGTTCAGGAGTTAAGACGTGAAGGCGTAAAAAACAAACAAACGGACTTTCGCATTTATAATATTAGTAAGGATCCATATTTTTGTATTGTAATATAGGTATCAATTGCGCAATAGCATCTGCGTAGATAGCAGAAAAGTCGTCAAAAGTTTCATGTGCTCTACTCACACATGACAGAGTTTTCTCTTTATTTCTATCTGCAGCAGAACAAATGCAACGAGTCTGCGGAAGTTTGTATCTTTGACACCATTTTTTGTCCATTTGTTTGGTTTGGATGGCTTACGCACTACGTGTATTTTATCTCTCAAAAAAGTCAGAATCCAGTAGAAAATCGAATAAGTATTTTTAGAATTTATTTTGTAAAAGAATAATATTGCAATTTGAAATTTTGATATTTAAGCATTCACAATGCTATTTTTATATAATACTAAATAATATACTAGAAAAAATAGGACTCGCACCAGATCATGTTCTCGGACGGGAATCGAACCCGCGACCTTTGGATATCCGGTCCAATGCTCTGACCGCTGAGCTACCGAGTCACAGCTCAGCGGTCAGAGCATTGGACCGGATATCCGTCCGAGAACATGATCTGGTGCGAGTCCTATTTTTTCTAGTATATTATTTAGTATTATAATATTGCAATTAAAATTACAATGATTTACTTAAATGTTGAGCTTAATATTTAATTATTAAGTTAACCTATTTGGTAGCTGAATATATCCGAAAACAAAAACATTTTGCAACGTGGACCCAGTTGCAACAACACTGGTATACAAATAACATCTATAAAGCAGTAAGACCTACGATTTACGATATAATGAACGATCACAGCGAAACATCGAAACCACTTTACTGGTTATAAACAATGGACGTGTTTGCAAACTCTTCATCGACATAGATTTTAAACGGGTGTGGTTAACTGGTTAGCAAAATTTTCGTATTTTGGTGAGCAGAAAAATCTGTTCGGTCAGCCAAAATGGTTAGTTGGTCAGCAACTTTTGGGTAGCAAATATTTCTAAATCAATCAGCAATTAATGGACTGCTCTAAATTTTTTTGCTGCAATCTGTAATCTGCGGTTAATAATTTTTGATGAGCAATTCAGTGACCCACGTTTAATAAAATTTTGGTGAGCGATTCAGTGACCTTCGTCTAATAAAATTTGGCTTGTTTGATTCGACAAGTACTGTTGGGAGATAGTGTCCAGGGTCTGAAGATGGAGCAGGCAGATGCCACAACTGTAATAAAACCATACAATCCCATCAAGTATGGGCTCGTTTGATTCGCCTTGACAAGTAAGGAAATGGGTGACCATTTGGGATTGCAATAAATAACTTTTAACAAAAGGTCGGGCTTGGAATGCATGACCGTTTGGGACTGCAATAATGAATGGTAAACTACTTTTGAAGAAGTCGGGTATGAGATGGGTGACCGTGGGATTTGCGATAACGAAAGTTAAGAAGTTTTAGGAAAGGCCGGATATAAGATGGATGTCCATGTGGGACTGCGATAATGACAGGTATGGGGTACGGGGGAGATAGGGGGATGGGCTAGGGGGAGTGGTTCTCCCACTCCCCTACCCCGTCCCCCATACCCCATCCACCATCATTTTTCAGCACAAAATAAAGTCAGTGTTGCCAAGTTATTCGTGATTTTGACGTATTTGCAGAAATTGGCGTGCTCAATTTTTGTCAACTCTTTAAGATCAAGCTGTACTCTGAAACTTGGAAACAAAAAATAAATTGCACATTGCAAATGTTACTAGCACATGTTAGCTAAAGTATTTATACCAACACAAACAATGGAATTTAGTTCACAAACATTGCAAAACGCCTCACATCCAAATAAACCCAAAAGCGAACTGTAACAAATGTCAAATATTTCACTACATACTCCATTAACCTAAATACTTCTGACAGTTATAGAATTTTAAAACCACAACCAAAGTCTGCAGCCATCTTCTTTTCCTTTTGATAGACCACACGTTACCCCTTGACCCGACTAATGCATTTTCTCAATGAAAGTGAACACTACAGATAATGATGTTAAAATTAAAACTAATCGAACGCGCTTACAAATATTACGTGAGCACGACCTAATAATCGATATTTGGATATTCAAGTGGACCGTGGTCCACTTGAAGATCGGGCCGTGACCCGGAAGAAAAGCATTTTAATCAATTTAAAAAAATACTTTTACTTATCACATAGCAGGCAACGAGTATCAGATCAGCTGAAAAGAGTCACTACGAGATAGTTTTTTAATTAGTAAATTGCAGGAGTGAGGATTTGGGACCTAGTTCTAATAAAAGCTCTGCTTAAGCAGTGTAGCAAGTTTGCTTCGGAAAAACGTAAAAAAAAACGAACTGACCTACCGATGAGGAAGACGCAAACTCAAATATCGTTATTAAAAATAGTTTACATCAATAGCTTCATAATCGAATAAACCATACATTATTAAGATACTTATATAATTTAACAATCACTGAGCCACATTAACAATAACAAACTGCTCACATCAATTAGAGAAAGCGCACATCCTGAAGCGCAGGCTGCTCTGTCATCGACCATGTATTAATTAGGAGAAATAATAAATTGTTATTTCCTTCGCTGTGCTCCTCAAATGCAGTTAATGAAAGAAGGCGGTGAGAGAAAATTTACTTTGATAAAGTATAAGTGACTGATTTTTTGTCTTTTCTGATGTACTTATTTGTATAAGTACTAAAATCAATTTTGATAGAACATAGTTAAGTGCTTCGAAAGGAATTCGACTGGATTAAAAGTCGATAACACCCACTGTGGGCTGTGTGTTAGGCATCCTGTGTGTAATCTCGGCAGTGGGGACTTTGAAGTCGCTCATGATGACGTTGTTTTGTTGCAGTTAGTAAGGACTAGTGCGCCGATGTATTGTGGTATTAATTAGATTTTATTTTTGACATCAACAATACTTGTCAATTTATTCTAATCAAACACATCCACTGAAATCTGTAAGAGGCCGGCAGCACGTGACATTTGGGCGCAGACAATGCAGCGTGCGCATAGTAAATAAATGTTACCCGGTATAATTAGACGCGCGGTTCAGTCACCCGCGCCCGCGCAGCCACCACGCTTTCAATTAATGCGGAGTCATTTTTAAAAGCTACATGTAAATACATATAAGCTCCAAAATTACTACTAATAATTATTTTCTACAACAAGCCCCTAAACATGATGACCTTGGGGGCGGGGGTTCCTACATAGAAAGTTCATGCCTCACTCTTAGAAAGCTCATAGGTAATGTGAAATCATTGTTATTTGTTTCTCCTTCATATATTCATTTATGTTTTTTTATATACAGGGTGTGTAAATTATCGTAGCCCTACACTATACAAAGTATACGTCAAATGCAATAGGGATGGTGACATGAATCGCAATATATAAAAAAAGTTATGTTTAAACTGTAGAAGGGAATATTTTAAAATACTGAAAATGATATTTGGTAACTGTAACTGTACCAGTAAATTAAATATGCGTATTAAATAAATAATATTAAAAATGATTAAAATAATGTTTAAAATCACCACTCAAACGAGACAAGACAAGACAAGCTGTCAAACTGTATGAGTCATCACATTATAGTTGTTGGTATGATGTGACATTCGTTTGTTTGTTTATTACATCGTTAAGTAATCAAGATCACGTGACTGCTTGGAGCGTTTAGAGGAGAAATTTTGACATTTAATAATTAACTTTGATACCTATAAAATTCCAAGAATTAGTCTCCATCCCTATTCTCTTTGACAATAGCTAATACACTCTTGTTAACACCATTAAAACCACTGACAAGACAAGAAAACCAAAAAAAGTGGGTGAATTGTTAAGAGTGGCGGGCGCCACTCACTCGCAATGCATCCGAGGGTGGCCGTATTTATAGCCACCACCATCGATTGACTAAGCCACCTCGGCATGAACACCGATCAAGAGAACTACACTTCTCTTATTCTTTACGATTAAATTCTTCAAGTGGTACCAGCGGTACTTAAAGTAACACTTAAAACGAGGAACATCATATGATTCATTAACAAAAGATGTCCATGCCAATCGAAATAAAATCTAGTGTAAATACCACTCTAGTAAGAGATATGATGAGCAATACTAAGTAGACATTATACAAGGTGTTATTTTTTTTCCCCGATTTCAGAGTTGGTCCCATAGTAAAAGTTGATCAGTTTGATGGTCCCTATATATCATATTCGGCATTAGGGGTACTTTTGTAACACCTTATATATGGCAGGAAATAGGTTTGCGTACTTAAATCCTTAGGTACGAATCAATACTAAGCATTGCAGCATTGCCAATATTTGCCGGTGCATAATTTATTCATTGTTCATATATACTACAGATTTTAACGATATTGATCCAAGCTAAAGTGTGTTGATTTGCTAACAAAGCTATTGGGAATTTCGCATTTAATCATATAAATGTCAAAGTCAAAATATCTTTATCGTCTTCTATATTTTCCTACCACCCGTTCCAGACTTTTTCGTCACAGTGGAAAACACAGCCTCTACCAAGCAAAGAGCTTTTGAACTGGGTACACATCTTTATCACAGTGGCGTTTTGTATTCCCGTTGCGTTGCACCGACGCGTATTATTATCGCTAGAGTAAGCATAACAGGATTGTAACATATTGCTTGAGACATTTATATGTCACTTATGACCAAATACTCAATCGAATCTTAAAGTTAAGGCCACCTTAAATTCAAAGTTGTCAGATTTGACAGAAACTCTATGAAACTGACACCTTCTTTAAAGTTAAGGGGACCTTAACTAAAGATTTGAGCTAAGAAGCCTTTGAGTATTACCGTAATGTTCTATTGTAAGATGATAAAGACATTGAGATTTGAGGGTAATAATATGTGGAAGTTGAAGAGTTTATTAAAACTAATTCGTTACTCTGCACGATTTCTATCTGTCATTCAAATCAATAAAAATCCGGATACGAACTTTCGTTTTAATCAAGCATCCTTATTGCTGTCTAAACTAAATTAGCGGTACTACGAGATCGTTGTGTCAACACTGCTATCAACTTAACTGCGGATACGCGGTTCTTCGACCTGAATACCCGATATAAACTAAATTATATAAAACAATAAATCCAAAAAATAGCACATTTTTCACAAACAAAACTGTTGATTGGAACGGGCCTTTAAAAATGGATGATGTCGAAGGACCCTTACACTGCTAATTTTACAATCTTCAAACCCTGGCTGGAACCACTGGTTTGGCCACGGAACAGAGCGACGAGCGGCACTGCGAGCGAATTGTTACTTTGTACATGGTATGCGGTGCCGAATAACCGCTGTGCGGTGAGCGTTTTGACCACGTAATGGAAACAGAATACGCTCGCCAGTCGCCCTATTCCGTAGCCTTGTTACACAAGTAGGGGTACCAACAAAGTTACAAGCACAAAATAAAGAGAAGACAGAAGTCAATATTAGTACCTACGACGCACTGACCGACGACACTGCGTCACGCACTCGAACTCGTTTGAGATTCCGGTTATTCGATGTCGGTGAGAGGTGTCTATGTGTGCGTTGCTCGAGCGCACGTAATACTAAGCGTGACTTCTGTCCTCTCTCTATTTGTGGTACAAGGATCTAGAGTAAGTATATCAAGTCCACTGACCTCCTTCTCCTGCGTGGAGCGCGCGTCGCCGTGGATCTTGTCCCGCAACGCCACCAGCTCCAGCGGCCAGCTGGACACCTCCGCGTCCGGGTCCGACAACAGCACCTGTCACACGCAACATCATGTGAAATCTTCTCTAAAAAAACAAATACAGAGGGCCTACTCTGAAAACCGAACAAACGTCATTCGTTCCGCTTCATGGCATTAAATAGCTCAGTCCGATAATCGCATTTCTTATTTCGTAGCTGAATATAAGTATTAAAGTACAATACTCATTGAAATAGAGCTGTTTGGTTTGTTCGTTTGTTTTACGTATTACATGTGATTGATAGTTTGGACGCTGTGCGTCCTCTCAGTAATGTTTATGAATACGGGTGTAAATCACTAATGTTATTGACAATGCGTCTAGGTCCGACTACAGCACTTAACACACGGTATAAAGTAAGTCTCCGGTATGAAATATGAAGGGTGACATGAGGGTTGCTGATATCCAAAGATAAGTAGCTAAAACACAACGATGGGGCAATTAAGAAAAAGTCGGTTTATTTTTTGTTGTTTGTGTATAGCGATCTTGATCTCCTCCATTCACTCCCTGGATAGCCATCATCTGATCACAGCTCGGTCAATCCCTGGCGGAGAACCAAGGCTTCAAAGTTACCTCGTTTGTATGAAAATAAAGTGGTGACCCGTCTTCTTTGCGGCCCAGTGTACGTTTATCTTTATCATGTGTCGAGAGTAAAAAAAACAAAACTCTTTGTTAGCCTCCCATAACTTTGCTTATTTTTATGAATCATAAGGCGACTGTCCACCAGTCATCTTAAATGGAGAGCAGATTCCGCAGGACGTAACCGCCAGATATCTGGGCATCCATCTTGATAGAAGACTGACATGGCAGAGACATATTTGGAACAAAAGAAAGGCTCTTGACGCAAAACTTAGATCTATGTATTGGTTAATTGGCAAAAAGTCGCAGTTAAACAATGATGGCAAAATGGCGATTTACAAAGCTGTACTTAAGCCTGTTTGGACATACGGAATAGAGCTCTGGGGAACAGCAAGCAACAGTAATATTGAAATTCTGGAAAGGTTTCAGACCAAAGCTATTAGATCGATGTTCAGCATACCTAAATGCATTCACAATAAATATATTCTGCACGATTTAAGACTCAACACTGTGAAACAAGAAATCGCTGTTAGAAGTCAACACTACCAACAGAAACTAACAACTCATGTTAATGCCTTATCCGCTAAACTATCGGGTGCTGGAAGTGTTACTTACACAAGATTGAGGAGGAACAGTGTTCCTAACCTTATAAGTCGGTTCTCTAAACAATACTGAAAGTTGTCAATGGACAAACCCTCACGCATTGATCACATTAAACAGGCAATATCCAGCCAAAGAAGTAGCTAAATGTCAATGACAGATTGCAATATTGAGCAGGATATTAAAAAAAAAACAAAAATAAGGCGGTAAAGCTCGGTTTTCCTAAGATGACGGGTGCCGTAATATAGCGGTGAATGATGTCATTAGAACGTTGTCTATGTAAATAATACGGTGCGGTTTCCTAAAGAGCGGTATTAGGAAACGTTGTTTGCATAGAAAACGTTCTTGTGACGTCATTCACCGCTATACTACGGCCGCTATATGACGGCACCGTCATCTTAGGAAACTGTAGCTCAAGTTTTTTTTCTGAAGAATTATAACTTACTAGCATGTCTCCCATATCAGCGCAAACGAAACACAACACAGTTCAAAACTTCATCAAATTCACAAAAACACTCAAAAATCACTTGATCACACTCAAGCTCAGACAAAGTGACACTGGCGCGAAACAATGGGGTCTGCAAGCAGTGTGACCCGCACCCCTTATCAGTGAACTGGCTGATAAAGCAAGTTCATAGCCAATCAAGGGAAGAGATTATAAACATCATTAAGTAACTATGTTTACTTGACAGTTCCAACCTTTTATTGAGATACAAACATCCCCATTCAGGTAAGGTATTACAGAGAAAAACAAAGCTATTAACTGATAGGCATAGTATTGACTAATGACACCTTATGCGCTTACCTATCGTATTGATTTCTGAATTACAAATACTTAATAAACAAACCTAACGGTAAGCTACCGTTTCATTCATTTCGAAAAATAAGGACTTGAAAGTTTGTATGAAATGCCATTTGCCGTTAACGCTCTTAAAACTGATAAATTATTTTCTCATTAAACGGTACTTAACAGTAATTTCACAAAACATTAGTTCTCTATCTGTCATACAATGGAAAGTCAAAACTAAGAGGCAAGTACTCATGATTCAAAAAAGGTCACCATAAAAAGCAGAAGAGGAAACAAAACATGAAAAAGCGAGACAGCGTGGAGTTTAAAGAATGGGGTCAGCAGCGCGAAAAGTGTCCTCTATCAGTTGGCAAGTGGCCAGTTTGCGGTGACAATATTTCAAAATGGCGATGAACTGTACGCCCGCGCGATGACTATGCGCACTTGCCGGTAAAAGTTGCCACGTTTTTAAACCAAGCGGAACAGCTCTTGAAATCATAGCAAAGTTAAGAGTTACGAGACATAAACATATAAGTTACGAGACATAAACATATAAGTTACTTCAACGACTTCTCCTATTGGTGTTTAGTTTTTTCACGACTTTCCTAAACATGAGCGTTTTATATGTCTGATAATCTTCCTCAGAAATTAGGAAAACAATACGTCGTATTATCGCAAAAGTAAACAGTTGTAGACTATTTTTAATAATATGTTGTAATAAATAATTAAAACATGTTTATTTACGTACATCATGAGTATCAATTGATTGCTACCGATTAGATCACATTTCCTGTCTAAATACCAGAAGGATATTGTGGTAATTTAATGTAGATATACACACTTTGACTAAACTTCCGATGCAGTAAAGTATACTATGGTGGTGCAGCGACCCAAAGATGTTTTCATTATATGGTATTATAATTTCAACATGTGTATCAATTGACTCCGGCAATACACTATTTTCTTGATGATATTTTTATTTGGTTATTTTTAGTACCCCTAATAAACTCGAGATTTCCCGATTATTTTAAGACAGAAGTGAAGACACTTTCATTGGTTATTATAGCTAATACGGCCAATAACAATAAAAGCGTGACTGTCCCAAAAAGCTCTGAATACAGCTTAAAATAAAATAAATGTGTTTGACAAAAATAAAAACTTACTCTCCTCTTATAAAACGGTAAATAGTTACGATCTGGCATTCCTTAACATTGTCAATATCACTTTAAAACACAGCACATAATAAAGTAATAATTATCTGAAAGTTCACAAAAACTTCACGTCATACTCCACGAAAACGCACTACATCGAGCATAGCTTTCTCCTACGCATCACGGTAGTGACTACTGGGACCTTGCTCCAGATCGACCATTGAGACGAGCTGGTATAGTGGAGTACTTCATTCCTGGCTCTTGGCCAATGGCCTAGGGATTCGACCGCTTAAAAATTGTACATGCTTTACCACAAATCATGAAATGTTGACGTCAATGATGGCTGGGTATCTGGGCCATACTTATATGAATTATTGAATGATTGAAAAATACGGTTTAAATCACTGTAGTTGTTGATGTTTTGGTTCTGAAGCTTATATAAATCATTTGTGATGAGCTCGATGGCGCAGTGGTTTAGCGCCTGGCCCAGCAATTGCGGAGGTTAAGCAACTTTCGTAAGGGTTCTGTCATGGGATGGGTGACTGAAAATTGATTATCTTGAGCTCCTCCGTGCTTCGGAAGGCACGTTCAGACGTTGGTCACAGCTGCTTTGCAGTCGTTAACACTCACCAATCCGCATTGGGCCCGCGTGGTGGGTTATGGCCCATCCCCCTTATCCACCAATAAGGAAGGCTTGTGCCCCAGCACAGCACATGTGCCCACATATTAAAAATGGCTGATGGTCTAAAAACCATTTGTGAGTATTTATTTGACTGTGTTAAAAAGTATAAGATGCTATGCCTAAAAAGTATAATAAAACTCGGCTACAGACTACCTAACCTTCCAGAAAGCCGAACTCTGCATTTGGGCATCAAAATTAAAAAAAACGAGCTGTCCATTGTCCATTGGAGAACTTCAAGTTGAAAATTAGTTTTCACATTTTATCATGATACACAAAAACAACAGATGTTCCGTAAATAAGTAATGAGACTATAATAATTTTGCGAGATGTTCGCCCTTTGTCTATTTGACTCAGTTTTGCGTAACAAGTAAACGGCATGATATTATAGTTTATGAGCGACTTACGTGAAATGAGAAATTTATTCAGCCATTACGTCTGGGGTTCATAAACTTTCATCGGTATTTTAGTTGGCAGTATAATTTAATAGTGGCTTCTCCGAATACCGAGCTTAGGGCATTGTGTAAAAATATTGGAGTACTTTAGAAATAATCAATTTTGTCGGTGCCCTCATTGTGTTTGGTTTTTTATTCAATGTTAGATATTTATGTTTGAATCAGAACAAACATAATCACTGCACTTGCGTCTAGGAAAGGAGCCAAGCAACAATTTTACTACCTGGGGCTCTATAGGCTAAAAACATTGAAGTTAATGTTAACTGTGTTTTGACAGATGTATATGACACATTGCTACTTCGTTTTGGCACAAATAAAAACTTACCAAAGAAAAGTAGCAATGTATCACATAATCTGTCAAAACACAGTTTTAACTTCAATGTTATTTGGCCGATACCACCGCTGGTATTGTATTGTACTGTTTTGAGGCATAAAAATTACCCAATACCTATATTTTCTTTATTGCCAATAAATCAGACAAATAATTATTTATCGAAAGTCTGACAAATGGACCTTCTTTCACACTCATGAGGTTCAAATCATAATTAAGTACACACGTCAGCTCATAAAATTAAACAGTTGAACTGCGAAAACAGCTTTTATTACGTAGGGCATAAAGACGGTGTCAAGGTCAACATGTATAGTCTGTATAGTCTTACCTGTATTTGTTCCTGGAGCTGGTGTATCACCTCCTGGCGCACCTGGTCCAGTCTGCTCTTGAGGCGCTCGTCCTACGCGGGTTAATCCACACGGTTAGTGCATTCCGCATGCAGGAGAAACGATAGCATGTGGCCTCTTATTTACTGTGGTTTGTGTGAGGTTAAGATTTTCTGTTAATACGGTACATAAGGTTGATTTAGAGAGGTGATTGTTTGTGTTTATTTACATATAATTTTGACGGATTACCATACAATATTATTTGGCGTCACGTCGTTTTAATAGAAAGAGATTGATCATCGCAAGTCAAATAACGGTGACATATTACTAACAGGATGCTGATATATTCACTGATATTTAGATTTAGTAAAGAATGAAAAAGAGTACAACCACCAAAGCTTAAGTATATCATAAGAGTATGCAGTCTCTTCCCCTGCATGCATTTTCATTAGTTCATACTTAAACAACAAACACACATTAGTTTTAGATTAAATAAGTCGAAAATAACAGAAGATAAATTAATGATTTCAATGTTTTTTTTAATTGTATTTATTAAAAAATAATGTTAAAATCTGAAGCTTAGAAGTGCAGGCTGTATTCACATACATCGATTTGAGTTTGAATTACAAATCGATTTGAGCGTCTTGCCATGACGATGTTGATGCAATGCAGTGCAAGGACAATGGTTGAAGTGAGACTCTGATAACTAGAGATGCGCCGAGAATAAGAATAAGAATAAGAATAAGAATAAGAATAAGAATCATTTATTTGCTGAGAATGTAGGTACATACATAATTGTTGTTAAGGAATTTCCGGTCCAGTACATTCTGCCAAAAATTAGCATGCAAATATTTAAATTAAAGTTCAGGTAAACTAAGTATACAATTACATATTATCTTGTTCATTTCACAATAAGGTATTCAATAATTTAAAACAAATAATTTTAAACTAAGAAATGTCAATTAGAAATAATAAGGAATAAGTCGTATGATGTCAAAATTTATCAGTTAGAAAATCTGTAATAGAATAATAACATTTTTCTAATAATATAGATGTCAATTTCTTTTTAAATTTATAACTATTCAATTCCTTAATTTCGTCAGGTATTTTGTTATATATTGCCGGTCCCATTCCCATCACACTTTTCCTAAGCAATGCTGTATGAAATCTTCCCAAATTTAGCATGTTTCGGTACTGTGAACGCACTTTAATCGACCTTTTCCGTGTTTGGGAAACTTTTGTAAATAAGTGCTGGTTAGACTTAACAAAAAGAGCAATTTCTAAAATATATAATGATGGCAATGTTAAGAGTTTTAAGGACTTAAACACAGGCACGCAACTGTCCGTCATTTTTAACCCCGTCATGGACCTAATGCAACGTTTCTGGGCTTTGAAAATCGTCTCCCTGTCGCTGCAATTACCCCAGAAAATTAAGCCATACCTTAAAATTGAAGCAACGAGACCATGATATGCCATTATTATTGTCCCAGAGTTAACTTTCTTTGATAAGTAATATAATATATAAGCGGCCTTACTTAGTTTCTTACATACTTCATTTGCATGTGGTTTCCATGTAAGCTGACTGTCAATTAATATGCCCAAAAATCTTGTGGTGTTAACCTCCTCTAATGCATTACCTTGATAGTTAACATTGAAGTTTGATTGGTGTAGTCTTTGATAGAAATGCACTAGTTTTGTCTTTTGCAAATTTATAATTAAGTCATTATTGTTAAGCCAGTCAATCATGTCTTTCAAAGCGTCATTAATATTATTTTCATATAGATTATAGTCAATACATTTTATTATAGCTGTACTATCATCAGCAAATAAGATCATTTGTTGTTGGACGTTCCTTCGTAAATCATTAATGTAAATCAGAAACAACAATGGACCCAGCACACTGCCTTGTGGAACACCACTTTGTATTTCCCTTGCAGATGACAAATATGTTTCTTCCTTCTTTGTATTTTTGTTTATTCTATTAATTTCTACAAATTGTTTACGACCAGTAAGATATGACTCCAATAGTTTAAGAATGTTATTACTCGGTACTCGGCATACTCGGCAAGTTTTATAGGGCTGGTTCATTATCTTTGTTGTTAGTAGAGCAAGTCGTACTCGAATTCGAGTGCATTAGTAGTTTTGGTGTCGTTCCAGTGAGCATTTACACTTCTTCCAGTAGTGTCATTTAACTAATGCCCTCTACTTATACGCTACTAAAATGTTGATTTACATGCTTCCAGTAGCGAGGAGTATCGCGCGGAGCATGACAGGGGGCGCTACTTGAACAAAAATAATTTTATTCAAGTTGAAAGGCAATTAGAACGCTACTCGCTTTAGTCACTAATATGACTTTGACTCTCCTAAAGCACTCTACGAACAGCTAAGATAGTGTAAACCAGCCCATAGAACTCGTACTTGGCCGAGTAACTCGGTTTAAATGCCGTGTATGCGGTTTAATAAAAATTGTTTAAAAACGGAGAGGGAAAGGGAGTAAAGAAGAAGAAGAGAATATTTTTAGTGTCTTCACTATCTATTTATAACTAACTTTGTCAAAGTGTCAGTACAATCGACATTATGAAGATTCAGATACCTAAGTACTAGACAGTTAAGAAAAGACTGCGTCAATAATAGGTCTGTGCTACTACCCTATGGATTTGGGGTCTATGACTTGGAGTTATGTCACGCTAAGTAATCGATTGGCTATATCAGTTTGATCGTATCGATTTGTGGATCAATTATGATACTGACGAGATATGGTACGTACTACTTATTTTATAGAATTAGTTTAGCACACTGGAAATGATTTTTTTATCATAAAAATAAATAATATGATATAAATAATAATGACATTTTACAACATACACATAGCCGACACATTTCGCACCTTTATACCTATATATACTGAACCGACTAACTCAGCCGAGTACTCGGTTCGGTAAAGTCAAAACCGAGTAATACTCGGTACTCGGCAAAATGGTACTCGGCGCATCTCTACTGATAACATAGCTCTACCTAGTTATTTAATATCACACAATACATATGTATATAGTGAGCGGTGCATATTGCATATGCACCGCTTAAACAGCACATGGCAAGGCCTTCGTATTAAGGCACGTTTAAACCGGGCGAGATCTAATCCACCGGTTTGTTAAGATTTATTTACAGAAGGCGTTATCTTTATTAAAGAGACTATAGCAGAACACTCACCTTTTCTAGCTCCAAGTCGATATCTTGCTGGTAGATGGAGACGTTGCCTTCTGGCTGCTCTGACGACTGGATGTGAGCTTTCAGTTCAATAATCTGAGTACAATAGAAATAGGTACCTACTTATCAGAATTTTTCAGCGCTTAAAATAAGTTGGCTCGCGGTAGGAAAATCAACTAATTTTGACAGTTGTCATGCCTTATTATAAGGGTCAGTTTTCAATATCATATTACTTTAACTTATAAAGTAAAGCACCACTTAATTATCGCAATGTACAGCTTGGCAGAAAGAGTAGAAATTAAATAAAATGGAACTAAAATTTGTCAGTACAAAATATAGTCAGTGTTGTCAAGTTATTCGAGATTCTGACGTGTTTGCATAGAAAGTGGCGCCCTCATTTTTTTATCAACTCTTTATGGTCAAGCTGTAACTCCGTGTTGCGGGCAATAAAAAGCCCTGCGCCTATGTCAACAGGTCTTAAACTTGTCAGTTTTCTGAATGGCTATCAAAGCGATGATTTAGAGAATAGTGACCGCGCTCCGGACATCCTTCCGTGAGTGAGTAGGACACATCGTAGAAAGTGAACTTTCCGTGAGTGAGTAGGACACATCGTAGAAAGTGAACTTTCCGCGAGTGAGTAGGACACATCGTAGAAAGTGAACTTTCCGTGAGTGAGTAGGACACATCGTAGAAAGTGAACTTTCCGTGAGTGAGTAGGACACATCGTAGAAAGTGAACTTTCCGTGAGTGAGTAGGACACATCGTAGAAAGTGAACTTTCCGTGAGTGAGTAGGACACATCGTAGAAAGTGAACTTTCCGTGAGTGAGTAGGACACATCGTAGAAAGTGAACTTTCCGTGAGTGAGTAGGACACATCGTAGAAAGTGACCTTTCCGTGAGTGAGTAGGACACATCGTAGAAAGTGAACTTTCCGCGAGTGAGTAGGACACATCGTAGATAGTGAACTTTCCGTGAGTGAGTGAAGTGAAGGTGAACCGACCATATGGTGAAGGCTACGGAAAACCGCCGGATGCGGCCTGCGCATGATGATAAACATTATAATTTTTAACCCCCGGTTCGTATTGAAGATTAAATACAGGAACCGGGGAAAAACGATCCATTTTGCTTACGGACGATAGATTTCTGGCAGATACTCCACTATAATGGGGAATATCTGAAAATAATCAAATTGGCTAAATATTTTTAATTGGTAGGAATAAGTTCCCTTTTGAATATAAAAATGTTTCAGAACTTATTGTTGCGTAAAATTTTTATAATTTTTACGCAACCAAAAATTCTTTAGTTTTTTCTATTATTAAGGAACTTATTCCTACCAATGAAAAAAAATCAGCCATTTTAATTTTTTGGAGACATTCCTCATTATGTCAAAAAGCTACCGCCTGTAAGCAAAACAGTTCGTTCTTCAATATAGGAACCTAGGCTAAGTGAATTTTTCCAGTTAGGGCGACTATACAACTTCAGAGATGGTCCCATAGTAAAAGTTGATCAGTTTAATGGTCCCCTATTCGGCATTAGGGGTATTTTTGTAACATGTTGTATATATTTCAAGCTAACATCAGTTATGTTATGTGAGTATATGTTGATATTGTACCTGTTCCTCGAGCGCTGCTATTTTGGCGACGTGTCGCTCCTGCATCTCGCCGATGGCTGCCGCATGTTCAGCGCGCAGGTCCTCTATCTGCTGCTCATGCTTGCGGCAGGGTTGCTTCGTGGGTTCCAGGGGGGTGGCCTGCAATATATCATACAAATTAAACAAGAAAATGAAGATGGATAAATCGCCGAATTTGACTAATAATTGTAGTGGCAATCATTTTATCTTTAGAAATACAATATTAACTTAGATGCAAAATTGACATTGATTTACGTGATTTATTTTGTAAGATTTATACGCCACTTATTAATGAGTGTACCAAAAATCAATGAATTAATGAATGGATTATCGAACTGAACAACTTTTACCATGGGACCAACACTGAAATCGCGTTAAAAAAATATCTGTGTCATACATTTTGATATTTTTGTCATTTAATTTCAAGAAACAGCTCTTTTTTTCGCGATTTCAGAGTTGGTCCCATTGTAAAAGTTGTTCAGTTTGATGGTCCGAAGGAACAGTTTTCCATTATTTTATGGTTCATTCATAAACCCTGCATAAGTAGTGCATTTTTTTTAAAAAATTTGGTAAAACCTCCGTGGTGGTATTGAGGTCGTTGGTGAGCGAGGGTAGGTCGGCGCTGCGGGCGCGGCGGCGCGGGTGGTCGCCCGCCGCGCCCGCCTCCAGCGACCACTCGGACCCGCCCGGCGACCACGCGCCAGCGCGACCACGCCACACCTCTTCAGAGTAACTGCCGACGTAACACACACGTTAATCACTTGAAAGTTGTCCACGCGAACATTGAAATAGAACACATTTTCGTATACAGACAGACAAATCGAGGTTTTTTAATGTTTTGTATTTACTAAGTTTCGTCGCCTAAGCGAATGCTGAGCTCGTGGGATTACTACAAAAACAACTTTGTTTATTTATGTGGAGACCACATAAACTAAAAACAGTAACAGTTTTTGGTAATGTGATTTCTGTCACTGTGTATTATAATAGACTTTGAAGAGAATTCGTGAAATTTTCAAAGGTTAAAAAGAAATAAAATTGGTCAAACTTACCTTCTCTTTGGCCTTGATAGCAAGCAAGAAAAGGAAAAATAATAAAATTACAAAACTTATATTTAAATTAAATAAAAATTGATATAAGTTATTCTATAGATAAGAACCTACCTTCTTTCCATGTCAGTGCATTTCTTCTCGAAGTAAGTTCTTAGATTTTCCATTTCTTTCTCATGTTTGATACATAACTCTTGACGTAAAGCGTCTATGTCAGCAGTACCAGCTTTTACGGACGCCAGCAGTTCTCTAAGTTTCCTAGTTTCCAAGGCGAACGCCTGCTTGTCCTGCTGCATTTGTGATTCCATCTCTTTGATTTCCGTATCGGAATCTATGCGCATCTTGCTTATTTCGTCACACAGAACTTGAACTATACTCTCCCGCAACTTATTTCTCAAATTCTCTTCAATAGAATCTTCAAACTTGCTAATTATTGTGGTCAACTTATTTTCAAAGCCAGTTTGGAATTCTTCAGAGGAACTGGAAGATTTTAAATCGGATCTCGAATAGTTGACAGTGATTTCTTCACGGTCCATGTCTTTCTCGCCATTTGAACTCTGCATTGAGGATCCTCCACTCATTAACGCCGAGTAGAACTTCGTACTTTCGTCTTTGAGCATGCTCTGGTACTTGACAAAGTCAGACAGTTGAGCTTTGATAGTGTCATGTTCGGAAGGAGATCTCTCTCCGACAACATGCTGTAATTGGTGGACCTCATTGCTGAGGTGTTCATTTTCAGCTTTAAGATCATCACGTTCACGAACTGAGCGCTGCAATGAGATTGTCAGTTCTTCAATTAGATCATCGCGTTGCGTGATAGCGTCTTCGAAGTGCACAAGCTGAAAGGACAGAAAGCATTCAATACATATAGAACATTCACAAGGCAGCCTCCACTAATGAAACAGTTTGAAGTAGTAAGTGAGTTTCATTCAAAAACCAAAAGCACATGAGCTTGTAGACTAAACTGTGTACATACATGACGACATAAACTTAAGACAAAATATACAAAAATCAACAAAATACAAAAATTAACAATGAAATTTTAACTTACAGAAATCATAGTAATAAGTAAATTTAAATTTCAGTAAATAAAATTCATTGTTGTGTTTCATGATTTTGTAAACATTTATTATACTCTTTTTAAGACAGAATGACAGAACATGCATTGATGCAAACGTGTTTGTATAATCACTTTTCAAATGAATACATTAAAAACACAATCAAATGTAACCCTCACTTCAGCCACAGCCTACAGTTAGAAAATATTTGGAGACAGCTAATACGTCAATAGATTGGGTTTATTTATGCATAAGTTTTCAAAAATAATAGAACAGCATAAATCCTATCATTTTTTTACCAAATCTTTATGGTATGTTTCAAATTCATAAATATCCAAATATTTTTTAACTTCCTATGCACAAAATGTACCTACTTAACAGAAAGTAAATGTGAAAAACATAGTTTAAACAAAAGTAGTTTTTATTAGTATCCATACACCATTAATATTTAAATTAAATAACTAGGAACTTTATTATAAATTAGAAAGCGCCTCTCATTAAATGTTAACAAATAGCATGCCAATGGTAGGAAAAGCAGTGTTTGTATGCAAAGCAGTGGCACCCAGTAAAATGTGTAGATACAGATACACATGTTGCGAAAAAGATCTAGTACCTTAGAATGATATTCTTCACATATTGTCTTATAGTCTGTAGTCATTGTGCTAAAAGACATTGTTTCTTCAGGCGCCATTGATCTCGGCTGGTTGGTGAGTGATGGTTCATCCTGTTTCCCATCATTCTTTTCAATCACCTCATCAACAGTAATTTCTTCTACCAACAAATCTTTCTGCTCACTTTTATCACTTGACAAACTTTTATCTAATGAAATGTCAATGGATTTCTCTAAGGATAAATCTAGGGGTTTTTCAAGAAAAGGCTCTTTAAGTTGTTGCTCATTGAAATCAAAGACTTCCTCAACTTTCATGCTGTCTCCACCACCAACGAGGAAAGGAGAGAGCAAGTTTTGGAAAACTGGAATGGGTTCTACATCAGGATCTAAAATGGTACTTCCTTGTGGAGGAGGCCCAAATATGATTTTGGCAGATGGGAGGGAGAACTTAGGAGCACCTTGACCTCTTATGTCAAGCTTAATTATTTCTTCAGATCCTGAACTGCCTACATCAGGCAAATCATCTTTAGAGGAGTTACTCACTTGCCCTAATGACTTGATTGACAATGATTCTGAATCTAATGACTTTTGAACAGAAACATTCAAAGAGTCATCATACTTATCACTCAAGGGAGATTCTTGAGAACCTCTATCATCTACTTTAGGTGACATAGGTAAAGGTAGAGATTCATTTTCATGAGACTCATGAGAGGCCACATCTTTAGAGAAATCTGATGATACAGCTAAATTTACAGGACTTTCTTCACTGATATTGTGGACATCTGGCACTGCATTCACATCCATCGGCCAAGATGCACTCTGTTTGCTTGGATCTTGTATACTAGGGCTCTCACTATTCGGTGAGTGGGTTTCTGGAATGTTTAAGGAGTTTGTTTTGGTCATTTTCTCTTGGTCTGCTTCAACTTTGTGTAAGTCTTCTGATTTGTGCGTGTTAGTAACATTGGTTGGAGGGTTGTCTTTGTTGTCATTCTCTGAGAGGGTGTCTGCCAGCTTTGAAGGCAAATGCTCAGATATAGATTCTGTTTCGCTTGTGTCTTGAACATTGTGCATAGAACTCCCACTTGCTAATCCATCACCTGTATCGTTATCGGTCGATTCTGTTTCGGCATTTACTACTGCTACTGTGGGTATCTGTTGGGAATGTACGACATCCGGAAGAGCATTCTAAAAATAAACAAATTACCTATTTGAAAAATATGTTACTCTTTGTTTGTTGTGGCGCTCGCTGTTATAATAGTAATAATTTAAATAATTAAATAAAACTCCCTCAATTAGCAACTATGAGGGACCTAAATAACCACTTCAATGAGGTGCAGGTGTGCATTTCTGTACTATTTTTAACGTTGCGACGATTAAAAATATCTTTTCGATGGGTACCCAATTTGATCCCGCGGCCCTGCGGTTCAGAAAAAGTTATCAGCTATTATAAATACCTTGATTTCATTTGCTTGTGACGAATTGTTTTGAGGATCATCCATAATTTATTAAATTCATAGTAAAATTAATCGCAAAATTCATTTACACCACAAAATTCTTTCGTTGTTGTCAAGACGACGTTTTTCCCGTTCAAACAAAACACACACACAAACGAACGACACAAACGCCATTGCCACAGAGTACTTTTTTGCCATTGCAGTGCATTGCACACGGAGACAAAGCCACAGACTGACTGAACCATAGACTTTTTTATACTATGTAGGACGGGCTGATGCGTATTTACGCGACCAGGTTTTTGCTACCAAGTACGAAAACCAGGTGCCAGCCCCAAATACTTGCAAGACGTTCAAGGTATTTTACTCGGACACACTCACCGCACTTGCAAAGGCAAAAACTATATTACTTCAGCCCTTCAAAATATGAATGAAAAATAAGGATTTACCTCGTTAAGAATAAGTAATATAAAATGAATAAAGACTTGCAAACCTTCAAAGTACTTTTTTTGCTAAAACCATTTTGATCCATATTAATATGACTGTAGTGGCTAAACTTCAACAAAATATTTTGAAAGTATTTTACTCGAGCCCCGGAACACTTGCAAGACCTTCAAGGTATATTACGTGAACGCACTTATCTGTATGTACCTTCAAAATATGATTAGGATTTTAGTATTTATCTGGTCGGTATAAGCAACATAATCGCTTAAAGTGAAAAAAACAAACCTTCAAAGTATTTTTTTTGTAAAACCATTTTGATCCTTATTTGTAAGACTTTTGTGATTAATTTTTAACAAAAGAATTTGAAAGTATTTTACTCAGATTAGCTCGGCCGAGTGGGGCTGTCTCGGTTAGGCTTGCACGCGATTCTGTTTCTTATTATAAATAAAATTAGGTCTATTTTCCCATGACGGAAGAAAAATACTTGCAAGTATTTGCACCCTGGTTTTTCGCCCTGGTTTTTATTACTTTACGAACCAGCGGCGGTATCGGCTAAAAACATTGAAGTTCATGTTAATTGTGTTTTGACAGATATATGTAATACATTGCTACTTTTCTTTGGTAAGTTTTTATTTGTGCCAAAACAAGGTAGCAATGTATTACATAGATCTGTCAAAACACAGTTACAGTACGGATCACGAAAGATGACCACAAATGGCGGCCGTCTGCGCATGTACGCACGACAGCACGTCAAGTTATACAGTTAAACTGCGAAAACAGCTTTTATTACGTAGGGCATAAAGACGGTCTCAAGGTCAACAATGTACTCGAGAGCACAGAGAGCGCGTCAATGCCGCGATAGGCGAATAGCGACTGAGCGGCCTATCACGCGTGCCGCGACGCGCACCCACCAATGGCGTCGCTCCGGTCTTGCCGTATTCCGCCCGCGTTTCACCCCGCATCTCAAAGTGGGCCTAAAAATGCGCAGTGGTCATCTTTCGTGATCCGTACTGTAACATTAACTTCAATGTTTTTAGCCGATAGACTCCCTGGTTGGTTTCATTCAAAAATGTTATATTAATTTTCTTGGTTTCATTTGACTCGCACGTAGATTTGGCCGACAGACTGCGCCTCTACGTGCGATGCAGTCGGACATTCGAAGGCATTTTTGCCCAAGCTGAAGCAGACGCTACGCGCACGCTTCGCGCTCGCTCGGTCGATAATCGGTTCAAAAATAAATTGCAGTTTTTTGACCATTTTAACGTGCTGCTGACTGTACCTTGCATGCAAGTAAATTTGCTTAATGAAACGGCGGGCGACCGACGGGGCGCGGGCGTGGCGTACAGCGACATTGCCCTCCCCTTTGGCACTTTTAAACACTTTTAAAGGCAACAAAGCGCCTTCTATTAATGTGTTCAGAAATACAAAATTCAAAATAAACGAACTTTTTTGCTTTCAGGATATAACTTTATTACTATTTACACATACATTTTAAGAGAAAAGCCGCTCTATTCTGTACATTTTATATAATATAATAAAATGCAACAACTTAATTTCGAATAAGGCCAATATCTGGTAATAGAAAATAAACTATTCATGTATTGCTTAGCATTATTGTGTTAATATCAGCCACAGACCATTAATCAAATACAAAGTATCAGCTACAGACCAATCGGCCATTTTAGTAATGTCTACTAAATGAAAACCAAATGAATGCTACTCATACCATGAGTTTTGTCAAATTTCCTCAACCAATTTGCGACTTAACGACAAACAAATTATGGTTCAAAATTGATTGGACATAATATTTAAGTTTTGTATCACTTGATGTACATGTACACACGAAGGCACCTCAAACTATACATGTTGACCTTGAGACCACCTTTATGCCGTAAGCCGTAAGGTGTATGTATAGTCTGAGGTGCCGTCGTGTGTACTTACTGCCAACTGTACATCAAAATGTAATTTTGACAACTAAACTATAGCTTTATCAAAGGCAAAGTCAAAGTCAATAATAACTTTATTCAAATAAACTTAGTAATTAAGCACTTTTGAATGCCTACAGCGAGACGACATTTTTGATTATATCAATGTAGACAAACCTCAAGCGAGTTTGTCACGCACGGCGCACGCTACAAGAGGCCGCAGTCTGTACAGTCAGCATAATATAAATGGAGACAGCGAAAAATATTTAAAAACAAACTGTTCACATGAATGTCAACTACATGGAACATTTTATAAGACTGTTGTCGTAACGATATTTGCGATCCAAATGTTCTCCAATTGATTTAAACCTTAAAGTGTTCAATATAAAGTTTAAAAACATATTGTGTTAGCCTAAGGTGCTGACTGTACATATTGCCGGAGAAACGGTGCTGAGCCGAAGTATTCAATTATCTCAATATATTAAGAAATTAAATGCACATACACAAAATAAACACAACAAGCGTGTAAAACATAATATTTTGGTGACTAAGCAATGCTAAATACAACATTCTGTTTATAACATCCACATGTCAGAAATTTTGTGTCGCAGTCTATTCTACTACTATTCCCACCTTGAATTGTGCTATACATTTCATTTACAACTAAAAAGGATATTGGTCCCATCCTTAATACCATAAGAATAGGTAATATAAATATAACTGTATGAGGTACACACGACAGCACGTCAGGTTATACAGTTAAATTACGAAAAAAGGTTTTATTACGTAGGGCATCAAGGTGGTCTCAAGGTCAACATGTATAGTCTGAGGTGCCGTCGTGTGTACAGTCAATAATAGCACATCACGTCACCCAAAACTGTATTTCTCCAATTGATTGTATACCTTATCCACTTGGATTTACTCAGTTAATGAAATGACATTAGTGGTAGCAAAGTGAGCTACTGTGTACCTACATGTTCATTACGGAAGAAAGTAAATAATACAGCTCTATTTGCCGATAGATTACGATCATTACTTCAGCAACGAGGGGGCCCTATTTGACTTTTTTAAATTATTTGATAGATCATGAGAAAAGCAATATATATTTAAGTTAACTAAATTCAATAGTAGGCAGCAATAATAGCTACATGATACCAGCCAGCCAGCCCATGACAAATGAAACGCGCTATGATATTGCGATTTTCGCTTTTAACTGTCAAAAGACAATAGATTTTGACAGTGGACTATCAATAAATCCGCTATTTCACGCGAAATAAATCGTGTTTCGGTGGTCAATGTGGTCATGCTACAGGGGCTGATGTATTTGAAAGAAACAAACATACACATTTTTTTGCTAGCAAAACATTGTCAAATGTAAGACAACACGGAGTTAAATAAACCACACAGTCAATAGATTTCTTTCGTTACAATGACACAAATAGACAAAACCACTTAAATTAACCAATTCAGAATTAAGATTCACATTTGGAAGCAAATGAAATGATTTGATAATCAACCATAGAGTCCAAAGTATCTTATTAATTATATACAATTATCAATTCATATCTAAAATCACTGCACTAAACATTTATTGCCATGCCAAAAGTGATAATGAAATAAGAGTATGTTATGCCAACTTAAGTGAATTTGAAAATACTCCATAATAATAAATCAAAATGCAATTAATATAAAAACACTAACACATCCACTATTGTCCAACAACATAAAAGTTTAATTGTATATACACATTATTTACTTGTTTATTGTTACCTGTGGTCAAGCTCTAAGACTGTAAATTATATTTGTGATATCATTTTGGATATCGATAGTTGTGCCTTATCAAAGCAAAAAAACATACTATAGCCTTTGCATAAAAATATTTACTTAAAAAGTATCCAATAATTAAGAAGTGGCCATAAATTCAATCCCAAAAAGTAACTTGCATTAGATGTGTTCATACAGTAAAATCAGGAACCAAGCTGAAAACTTACAACTTACTTTACATAGATTTAGATTTATGGTCAATCTACTGCTGTACTAACCTAAGAAGCATGAAAAAGAAATTAAAAAAAAGATCTTATGACTAGTTATACGAAAATAATTTACATACTTACTGAACATTTTATTATGAACTCTTAACAATTTACTAGCAGTAGATATTAGTTTTAAATCACATTTTTGAACCCTAATTAGCATACTCATCAGATGACAGACTCATATCTGGTTGGCACATTCCTGATACAATCTACAAAACAGTTAACAATTGCAAAACTGATAAAATATAGTCTTGGTAAGAAGATATCTCGCTAAAACTACTGGAAGTTTAGAACAACACAATTTCTGAATTTTTACAGCAAAATTAGTTACGAGCCACAAACTGCATGATGATCCCATACTCTATTTAGGACTCTTATTGGATGTTTAGTCAGCTTGAAGCCATAGTTAATGTTATGTACAGATGGCGACCACTGTGGCAGTCAAGTGGTTGGCTTGTCACTGTCCTCCTCCTCTTCTTCTTCTTCTTGTGCCATCAATTGCCGTGCCAGTTGAAGTGCCTGAAATTTAATTTACCTGATTTTGATCCCTTATTTCTACAACAAGAAATGTTCTTGAAATCTTGAAATTATTGATATAAAAAAACCAACTTACTGTGAGTATACTTTATCCAGAAGTAAATGAAGTCATAATGAACAAATTCATCCATTTAATCTACGGCTACATAAATTTTAAAGTACGATATTTATAAAACTGACAACCACTTTTTGATTTGATTGCTGTCCCCAGGGACCCATTATAGTTTTGTGTCATTATGGTTATGTGGTGATAAGCAAATTCAAAGTCTTTTTACAAATTACTTTTTAATCTTTGGTTCGTTTATGTAATATGCATGTAAAATGATGTGAAATGCAAAGAATTTGTACTCAAAAGGTAGTATGTTACTTACCTGAAATTCATTATAATGCATTTTTCTTTTCTTCTCAAACTCTAGTCGACGTTTTCGCACTTCCTCGGGTTCATCCATGTCCTCGTCGTCGTCACTGTCGCAGGTCTCCAGGCACTTGGGCGGCTTGTTCATACTCGCCGCAAGCTTTGCTGCCAAAATATTGGCATCTAATTCGTCGGCTGGTTCCAAGTCACCATCCACGGCTTCTGAGAAAGGTGTCTTAGGCTCGTCTACTTTCATGTGTCCATAATCTTTGTTTGCCGGGTGGAAGGTCTCCATTATATTTATTTCATCGAACCTCTGCTCCTTTGGCCTTTTGCTAGTGGAAGGCGTGCCTTCAGGGCCATCAATACTTCTAGATGTCTTGAGGATGCCCTTTGAGGGTTTCTTTTGTAGATTTTGTGCCATATTCTCTCATTTACATCCACATTGTATAATTTTGAGAAGAATAATTGAAATAAAATGATTTTATTTTTACTGCAAAATGACAGAATAAAAATCTACCTTTTGCTTGTCAACAATTTGACATTGACATACATTTGACAGTGAACTTGGTATTGCCATTATAGAAAAATTGTTTTAGGACCCTTTCACACTAGAAAGAAATGGTCTATGTATTTATACTAGTATACTAAAGCATAGAAACCGCGCTAAAATAGCGCGGACAGTGAAGACAATATACTTATCCTTGATTTTTGCGCGTAGGTTTTGAATTTTTTGTACGTAGTTGATTGATTAAAAAACAAAATGTCATTAGATAACCGTCAAAACCAAAGAGTAAATAAAATAGTCAAAACCATAGAATAGATAGATGGTTGGGTTGTCAAAACCTGTCAAAAGTCAAAACAAACAAATCGCTCAGCTGATTATTTTCTATAAAATATTTTTTACCTTTCTCTAAGTTTTTAACCCAGAGTTATAACTAAAATTAAAATTCAAAGGTTTTGTTTATCACATTTACGAAGTAACAGATATGGTCGAGGAGTCCAACGTCAATTCCAACAAGCCCAAAGTATGATACTTCATTGTATCGAAACAATAAATTATTTTCCACTTCTTCAACTTCGTTACTGATAAAAACAATATAAAAACAGTTGAAATATTTATTTTGTGATTGCAGACTAAAACCACAAGACCTAAAGCGGTATACTTATGGACTGAAGCCGATGTTCAGAAATGGCTACGTCGTCATTGCAGTGATTATTATAACCTTTATTGGGAAAGATTTCACGAGGTAGTAATATATTATATATAGTTTCAATGGTATTTTAAGCACTTTCATTAATAGTAGTAGTAGTAGTAATACAATATAGAATTCTATAAATTTCTTTTACAGCATGATATAACCGGAAGAGCTTTGATTCGGATTAATGACAACACTTTACTGAGGATGGGCATCACCAATCAAGAACACAGAGATGCTATATGGCGTGAGATTCTGAAGCTGAGACTTAAGACTGATATCATGGAGATTAAAGATCTGGAACGGAGACACAATTATTTCAATGACGATTTGTGACACAAGTCCCCTGGGAAACGAAAACCTTTTAGCAAAACTTGCCCATAAGGTTTTCTTGGTAATGAATTTCTAACATGAAACAGTGCAACTGCACACCCTTGGTGCCTTATTAATTAATATAATTTAAATTAAGTTACACAACAGCTTAACAAGTAAGGAAGCACTAAATAAAATAAAATGTTTAATTTACCTACACCATGCTTGTACTGTTAGTTAACAATTCGACGCTCCCGAGCAATAAGTCGGCAATGTGTTATCACGGACTTTTTGCTGTTATGGCAGATTTGGCATCTATGGACTAGAATACACCATGTCAATTTTTTTCAGATCTGTCCTAAAGATATTTACAAAGATATGATGGCAAAAGCGTTTATTGTAGGGAAATTTAAAAACAAAATCATGTCAGCAAAAATACTGTAATAGATCTGTACAAAGAAACATTTTATATTTTATTTTGGTAAGATGCGTTTACCGGATTATTGGCGTAAATAATCTTCACAAAGTTTTTGGTAAACTCCAATACGAGTTTTTTGTTGAAATAATTGTAATAAAGGTGTTTCGTAATATACACTAACAATGTTATTGAAGTCTAATATTGTCTTATTATTAAACGCAACACTGTATTACTGTAATTTTTATCCTAACTTGAACACACTCAGCTCGGTTCTGGATATTACCATATTTGGCGAGCCGCGTGACCGTTGGCAAAGTGCAATTATCTCTTTCTTTTATTGGTTATTAAACAGTAATAGACATATGCCACGCCCCCATCACCTGACCTGTCCTTGTCTATTAGCCGGTAAGATAAGTTGTTTACAAACAGTTGCATCTTGGTTGTAGCGGAAACGGGACCTCGCAATAACAATTTTGGAACTGGACGTTTCAGTGATAAACCGATACATAGTTTAGTGACGAAATTGTTGCGTTTATACTATTAGTTGTTGTGTTTTGCATTATGAGTTTTAAAAGACAGAGACTGTTAAAAAATGAACGTGTGAAACGAATGCTTCAAATGGTTGATGACACAGTTCAAAGTAAGTACCTATAGTACCTTATAACTATATTAACTCACAATTTCAGTTTATTGTCTAAAGTGTTTCTATAACGTTTTTGTTTATTATTTGATAGGCGCTGACGAAGAGTTAGTAGACACAAATAATGTTTGTCCGGAAACAAGTCTGAAGGCATCCTCCAGCACAATGTCTGACATGCAAGAAGTATCAAAAGGTATATACTTTTAAATATTTACTTTGTTTTAATTATACCTACCACCACCACATCCTATTTATGTCACCACTGCTGGGGCACAGACCTTCCCTGTGGATAGGTATTTATTAGGAGTTCGGGCCGTAACCCCCACGCGGACCCAGTTCGGGTTGGTGGTTTTTTACGACTACTAATGCAACCGGGACCAACGGTTTAACGGTGCCGAAGCCCGAAGGAGCTCCAGACTTAAAATTTTTGGTCACCCACCCAATAACCAATCACTGGTTGCTTAGCATACGAAGTCGCAGCAGAATGCGCTTACCATTGCGCCGCCGAGCTCCTCAACTCCTCATACCTAACAACTTAGTTCAAATAAGTAAGTTGTAACCTTCTGGTTATCTATAATAATGTAATTACTACTTAGGTTGTATTGTTTATAGTGTTTTATACTGTTTTTGTTTATAGGTACTGATGAAGAGATAGAAATAAATAATTATTGTCTAGAAAAAACTCCAAAAGCATCCTCTATTACAATATCGGACGTCCAAGTACCTCTAGTATCGAAAGGTTTGTAGAACTTTAATAACATCCAAATAATTATTTTTACACATTTTTCCGAAATCAAAAGTAACTAATGAGGTATTTCAGACTACGAGTATAATCTGTTCTGGCGTGATTGAATATCAAAAAAAAAATCACATTTTATTTTATGATAATTATTTTAGTGAGAATGCCATTGATATTTTTTTGTTGTTTCAGAGAGTGATTGCGATTTTATTGTTAATCCCGAATCTAGCGTAAAAGACATTCCTTTCAATCAAGCTGTAACGAGATATGAGTTGCGAGGTACGTACCTACCTATTAAAAACTGTGAGCAATAGAACTTTTTAAATATAAAGTGACGACCTCCTATACCTACCTATAAATTAAATTGTTGTTTATGAAATTTTACTTTCTGTGATATAGTCTTGAACAACTGATAAATTTTATGTTTTCTTCGTTCATTCTGGTTAAAACAATAAAAACAAAACTTGTGATATATGAGACGTTGTATCAATCAATATCTAACATAAAATAAATACAAAAAGTCAAGTAATCTTTTTTGATTACAGACGCACAGAAAAAGAAGTACGTAAATGCTGATCACGAATCAACTGACGAAGATTTTTCACCAGACTGCTCGGAATATATTCCGAGCCCACAGACAAACAAATTGAACAGTCCTTTCAGTACCACTTCAAGTCTAAGCGTCGACTCAGCATGTTTTAATAAAATCATACCAAATCCAGGAAATATTAACACTCCATCAACAATTTCAAATTTATCATTGTACTTGAATAACGCTAGCTTTGTGGCTTCTTTATCAGAAATATATATAGCAAACTTAGATTTATTTCAACAGACTACTGAAACGGAAAACCAAACCAGTCCAAGCGCAACAAAAACTATAAGTAACCAAAAAGATGCAGATGAAACATTAAAATCAGTAGAAATTTTAGAAAGTAATCTTGATGCAACATTGACCTGCAAAACTTCAAATAATATTTTGAGTACTGATGAAGTTGTAAGCGATCGTGAGGACAGTCCAAGTTTAATAGGGAGAATAAGTGGCCAAGAAGATAAAAATGAAATTTTAGAACGAGAAGAAAATTTAGAAACTAATCTTAATTCATCATTGAATGGTAGAACTTCAAACGATTCTTCGCATGTTATGGAAGTTGTAAGACGTGATCATGAGGACAGACTTAAGGAAGTACACAATTTAACTATTGATATTGAATACATTGATAATGATAACGACGATAATGAAGTGAATTTACAAAATCAACCCTCTACATCTTCGGAAGAAGAAAAAAGATTGACTAGGAAACGCAAACAGAACAGAAGTGAGTGGCGTTGTAAAAAAAACAAAATCCTCAAAAACTCTGGAAAAGCCTACGAGGGTTGCAATTCTAAAAAGAAATATCCTAAAAAAACTGTAGGCTCCCCATGTTCATGCAAAAAAGGTTGTGGCCAAAAATTCAGTCTGTCAGAAAGACAAGCTATATTTGACAAATTTTACAGTCTTGGTGATCGCGAACATCAATGGTTGTTTATCGGTAGATCTGTCCAAGCCAAAACTATCAAACGAATGACTTTAGACCGTAAAAACAACCGCACGCAAACCTTTAAGTACTCTTTAACTTCTAATAAAGAAAACATTTGTGTGTGTAAGAAATTTTTTTTGAATACTTTACAAATTGGGGAACAGGTGGTTTATACAGCAATGGACAAAGTTATGAATTCAGATGAAGGACTTAAAGATAAAAGAGGGACACATGATAATAGGCCTAACAAAATGAATACTATGACAGAGGCTACCATTAAAGAACACATAGAGTTATTTCCTAAAGTGGAGTCGCACTATACGAGGAAGAATTCAAGCAGAAAATATCTTTCAGAAAACTTAAATATTTCAAAAATGTACCGCTTTTATACTGAGTGGTTTACCCATCAAAATTACACTGATGTTGTAATGGCAACAAGACGGCAATATGAAACAGTTTTTAACGGTCACTATAACTACTCATTTTTTAAACCTAAAAAGGACCAATGCCCTTCATGCGCCACTTATGAACAATCAGACGAAACTATAAAAGTAACTTTAGAGGAAAAACACAGACTTCATTTACAGAGAAAAGAAAATATAAGATCATTAAAAAAAATAGAAATAGAGACAGCCGACAGAAATAATACCACAGTAGCAATATTTGACTTGCAAAAAGTCTTAAGTGTACCTCAATCTGAAGTGGGCACGTTTCATTACAAAAGGAAGTATCCATGCTACAATTTTACCGTTTTTGATGCTACACGGAAAATAGGATATAGTTATGTATGGCATTACCAAATTGCTAAGCGAGGAAGCTCGGAAATAGGGAGTGCTTTGTTATTATTTTTGCAAACTGAACGTGAGAAAGGTATTACCAAGTTTTCATTTTATTCAGATGGGTGCTACGGCCAAAACAAAAATCGTTACATCTTTGCCCTTTATCTTTATGTATCGAAACTTCTAGGAATTTCCATTACACATCGATTTTTTGAAACTGGACATAGCCAAAACGAGGGAGATTCGATGCATGCCTGCATTGAAAAAAATTTAAAAAACAAAGTTTTGTACACCCCTGACCAAATTTACAGTATAATTTTAAATTCGAAGGTTACAGGCGAAAAATATCGTGTCAAGGAAATAGAACAGTGCGAAATTTACGATTTAAAACCACTCGTAGATGATAGGCATTGGCGGTGTGATGAAGAAGGAAATGTGATCCGCTGGGCTGATGTTATGGAGGTTAGCGTGTCTGATTCACAAGCAAATAAGTTGTTTTTCAAATATAATTTCGAAGACACTTATTCAGAGCTTGACATAAATAACTCTAGCTCAGGTAAACGAAGAGGACGAAAGCGTACTCAAGGTGCAGGTACATACCTAGACAATGTGCAGTTGCAACGTGCTTACCACGAACCTATTCCAATTAGTAAGGCTTTACATACAGACCTTTTAACTTTGTGTAAAAGTGGAGCTATTCCACGGTTTTACCATCCTTTTTATGAATCACTAACCTGTTCTGAAGCAAATAATGAAAATATCTCTGAAGAAGAAGAGTAGGATGATTAATTTAAATGTTTCTAATTCAAATTTTATTGATTTCAGGATATGTCTTATTCCATCTATTGAATGTTGTTGTTGATTAATGTTTCTTAAGCCATACATTTTAATTAGTGATGAATAAACTTTGATTTAATAATCTATTCGTTTTTCTTTCCTTAAAACCTTCACAAAAATAAAATCGGTAATGGGTGGTAACAATAATAATGTTAATCTATATTTCCCTACAATATTGATGTTATGTATCAATACAGTTTCTATAATTATTTTTATTACAACAATAATGTCGTAATGACACGTTGTGGATCATCGCTACAATCAAAAATAGTACTGTAGAAGTCCATAATATAATGTTACAAAATGAATCATTTCAAAAATTTACTACAATAATCCCGTAAGTGCTATTGCCGTCATATCAAAACTATAGAATTTCAGGTAATATGAATTTTCTCAAATTGCTGGGTTTTGAATGATAATATTTTCATATTAAGAGTACGGTTACATTCTACAAAAAAATAGCTTTCATTTGATA
Organism: Catoptria pinella; assembly: GCA_963556745.1. Lineage (NCBI taxonomy): Eukaryota > Metazoa > Arthropoda > Insecta > Lepidoptera > Crambidae > Catoptria > Catoptria pinella. Next base: position 12,009,881 of record OY750772.1, on the reverse strand, counting down.
CAACAATCACTTTGATACTCCCATTCGCTGATAAGATATTGGACAAAAACAGTAAATATTTTTTCCTGTAAAATTTAGTTTTTTCTATTACCGACTTATTGCTTGGGAGCGTCGAATTAGTTTTAACTTTTAATTCATCAACACCAGAGTGGCCTCATGCCGCCAGACAATGGAATATCTATTGTGTATCATTTTCCTGGTGTTGAAGGGTTAACGATCAATAAGACATAATTTTATTTATAAATAAGTTTATCATATTGCCTGTATGAACAAAGTTGTAGTTGATCACAACTAAAGTCTTAGTACACCCTTAGGATCCCTTATCCTGTCTTATGGATCTTTACCCTTTAGTTTCACTAGAGATTATTAGAACCAAGAAAATTTTAACTGTACTATGGAAAACACCACTATATGTACCTTCTGAATCAAAGTGTTTAGAAAGAATGGACAATAAATGTACCTACATCTATTATTAAGAAAACTGCTAATAAGTAAAGTACATGCAAATAAAATTTATTTTTTTATGTAGGTATGACTTTTATTTGTGGCTAAAGTCTGATTGTTATTATACCTTGTTTTGGTAGGTACCTAAATAATGATAACTTCTAAATTTTTTAAGCAAGATCGTAGTACTAATTATTTATTCTGTGGCATGATGTTAGTGGCAGTGAGGAAATAAGGTGATTCAAACCACACACAACTTGATACCTAGGTATGTAGAGAGAGATACTTTTGAGTGGATAGGTAGCTGACATTATTCGAGCTCTACCGTAATACATCACATTAACAGCTGCCATAATGCTAATCTGTAGATACGTCGCGTGCACTGTGATCTCATTGTCGCGCCAGAAATGCTTTGGTTCAAGTGAACGACTTTCTGAAATCAGGTTTTGTGATGTCTTGCTATCATGACATAAAAAGTGTACGTTTTGACGCTGGATAGGTACCTACTTACGAGTTTTTTTATTTATCACATCATCTTTAAATTGGTACCGAAACTGGTCTCTAGTAAGTACCTATATTACCTTAATCTGCCAACGTTATAAAATTATAGAATTTCGATCAGACGCGATTTGGTGTTACCTAAATACCTACCCTACCGACCCAACCTTATCAACGGGTCTTCAATAATACTTCGTAATACGTCTACGTAGGTACGATTACGTTAATTTATTATTTGCTTAGTTACCAACTCTGCGAAACTAACCAATCGGTATATCTAACTGCGAACTTGAGTGACTCAAGAAAAGTAGCAGAAATAATTGGTACATAATTTGTTAAAAATCTGTGGTAGTACAGAATTTATATCGCTAATTGCTTGTGGCGATAGCGCAGAGTAACGGCTAGTTGTTAGCGCTCGACAGGCGACGGTCCAAAATAGCCATTTTAATGACCCTCTTTGTTTATTATTCTTCCTGTGCCTTCCCCCGGCCGACAAATCATTTTATTTCGGGCTGAAGATAAATCCGCCATAAATTGTCTTTAATATAGGTAATTCTTAACGAGCACCTTAGGTACATACTATACAACCTGGAGACGACAATGCGACAATAAATTAAATGTCGTATAGCTAAGAACGCTCCCATGCAGTCTATTATAAATATATCCAATAGTTTAGTTACAGGAAATATTTTTCAGTTACGATTTTCTGTACAATTAATTTTCGTGCTATTTAGTTAGTTTGAAAAACATGTTTTTTATTTCGTTCCTAGGCATTATTTGATAGTTTTAAAATACTCCTATCCGAACTCCGAACTAGTGTCACAAATGTTTTCATTTATTGTCGTATTTTCGTCTCCACCCCGTAAGGGGCTGCTCCGAAACTAACTAATAGTGATACGAAAAAATTTGTGCTTAACTGAAAAAAAAATGTTTACAGCTTTTCAGTTTAACTATTCCCTTTCTATCCATAATCACTTATTGCATTCGATCAAACCAGCTTTAATACATTAAAAAATCATCTTGCGGAGAGTTGAAAAGTTATCACCCAAATTCATCAACGAATGTAGGCGGCGGCGGCGGCGGCGCGGCGGTTTTAATTCCTGGGAGCTTTAAAAAAATTCATCAACTTAATCGCGGCTGTATACGAGGAATGCGATAGCAATATTTTACCCTCAAAAAGTCACCTTAGCCACCCATCCTATGACCGCGACTCTTTCTTTTGCCGAAATTGCTTAACATTCGCAAGGCGGTTCTTAACACTTGAAAAATACTTATGATGTGCAACTTTTATAAGCTTTTTTAACGCAGCTGCGTTACCGTAAGATGTGATATAGGTAGGTGCTTTTATGAACAACAACGGCCCAGTAGGTAGGTACATTAAAACCATTTGGCATGCTCCTGTTGCCAAATTAACTCCAAGGGAATGTCTCGCAAATCGCTCCCGTATGGTTATTACGAAATGTGCGTCGTGCCGCTCGGTCAGTGTAAATGCTTGATTTTATTGTGTCAAGCCGTCTTGATGCCGCATAGTTATCCGTTGTGCGCGGAAAACGGTCGCGCGCCTCCATCTTGCTTTTTTCCCGCCGCCGCCGCTGAGCTCATTATTTCTTAAATAGGCAAAGAAATTAAGTGTGACACCGCGAGTGAAAAAAAAGTTAACTGAAGTGTTATTTTTTTTTTTAAATAGTTGTCGAAGGTGAGTTAACACTTTGTTAACTTTATCTATAAAATTAATACATATTTCATATTTCCAGACTAACAACATTCTTTTGTATTCAGTAGTAAAACGAAGAGCTGAATGAAAAACTAAATCATTTTATAATTAAGAAGTTACAAGTACTAGTAGCTCGTACTGTTTCACGACTTTGAAACAATGTATTTTTCAAAACCTCTACACCAAATTTTTTTAAAAGGCTTTACTAAGAATTAATATAAGTATATTTTTTTAATGTTTTAGAATTTTCACAAAATCTAGAAACTGATAAAGATTGGCCACAATTTGCATATACTTACCCTGCTACACTCATCAATAAACACTAATGTTAATAAGAATCATCCAGAGCCAACTATTAAGTAAGTATTATAGATAGATAGTTAAAAATATATAAGTTCTGAGAAGTGCCCCTTGATCGCAATATAAGTACTTACAATGCGCAGTGCACGCGCCTGATACAGCGTGTTCCGAATGCGTGTATCTGCCAAGAGGTTGCGCTGGCGCATCCCATGATTTATAACGCGCTCGTGCGATCACTTGACGTAGCCGCAGCCCTTAGAAAGCAGAGAAAAGCGATTAATACAATTTAATATGTAGATATTATAAAAATATTTTGTAACAATAATTTAAAGATAAAACAGAATTGGTAACCGATAATCTTTAATGAAACTGAATCTTAATCTAAGAAGTTGAACCAATTAATGACTATTATTATTAGGTACCAACTTTTGCCAATCATTGCTCAATTTAGTCATTTCGACATTAAGTATGGTTTTAGCGCTTATTATTTAAGAATAAATAATATCACTAGCGTCTATAACATAATTATAATCAAAACATATCAAGTCTAATTTAAATATCCTCACGAAATAAACAAGCAAATTTTTTTCAGCTCTTACCCGCTTCGTTCATCGTTGTGTTCGCACCTTTATACGCTTATGCTATCCGCACGCACCCGCTATACGCTTGTGGAACTCCCATACTGAACGTTCAACCAAACGAGCGGTTTATCAGCGATTCGTGAACCACTGGATATATTATTATTACTACGTTAAATTTTCAGTAATCATAGCACTCGGATAGCTTCTTAATAATCTGAAAATTGAAGACCTACCTAGGTAGGTAGGTACACACGACAGCTCGTCAGGTTATACAGTTAAACTGCGAAAATAGATTTTATTACGTAGGGCATAAAGGCGGTCTCAAAGTCAACGTGTATAGTCTGAGGTGCCGTCTTGTGTAATTTTATAAAACTCTTACCGCGCTACTATCCATTGAAATGAAATATTATAAACCAGTGGCCGTATCTACCTGCTGATCACGAGGGACTGGTCGTATCTACCTGCTAATCACGTGGGACTGGCAGTCTCCTTAGAAAAAGAGATATAACTTTAGGAAATGAAAAAGTCATGTGATTTTTTTCAGAAATGAAATCAATATATTAAACACATTGAATTACGTAAAAGCTTAGCACTGCTTAAGTATTACCTGCCTACATACTTTCTTTGAGTGCTTTTTCTCATAAGCAAATTAAGAGTTGTTACACAAAAATCTACCAATAACTTTAAAAAGTGATTACAATTAAATCTTAAGTTGATATTTAAGATCAGGGTTTAGTTGGATTTGGAAACTTTAAGAAAACCTAATGAACATTAAAAGTAAGATGGATGAAAATTTTATTTTATTATTTTCGTAACAAATTTTTAAAGTTTCTGTTATTATTTATTTATTTGGTTCACTCCAACAATGGCAACACCCAAACTTATACATCAATATTATACAAAAACAAACTCGGCTAAATGCTACAATTACTTATAGGTAAACACCACATTCTCCGATATAATACGCCAAACAAAAGAAAAACAAATTAAAATAACAAATTAAAACGAAATTATTCTACTAGGTACATAGTTCTATGTGTTGTATGTATGTATATGTATGTATGTATGTTGGTTTATTTCAGAGATAATAATCTCTGAAATAAACCAAAAACAAGAAGTGGAGATTTATTTCACAGTTCTTGGAGATTTTTGTTTGTATCTCTGTTAAATGGAAATGTTGACTCCTTCTAATGAGTCAAATATTTTCGTGAGGTACACACGACGGCACCTCGGATTACACATGTTGACCTTGAGACCGCCTTTATGCCCTACGTAATAAAAGCTGTTTTTGCAGTTTAACTGTATAACCTGACGTGCTGTCGTGCGTACGATCATGAGTTTACGCAATTTATTGAAAACGAATGAGCCTTGGAAGAAAATATTTTCTTTTCCTACATTTGAATAGGTTAGGTTAGATACAATACATCTTAATAATAAAAAAATAATACTTGAACACTTACAAGAAATAATTATTGGAGTTGATATTACGTGCTATTACTTAGATTAGGAAATAAGATCGTTTCAAACAATCAAACATCTAATAAGTTGTACTTATTGCGAAAAAAGTTATACTTATTTAGATTTCATTGTTCTTTTTACTTTCTTTTGTTTCTAATTGAGAACGAGTGAAAAGGGGGTAATAAAATAATTCACAAATCCACCAGTCGCGTCGTATTCCAATTCTAATACAACAGCGCCGCAGGCAAACGATGCTGCTTCCGATGATGCGCGATATTAATAAACTCGATTTCGCTCTAAATTTGATTACAACTATGAGGTTTCAAATGAAATACAGGTATTCCACTTAGCTTGCCAATCTCGATAGCTCCCGGATCTAATAAAAGTAGAAAGATTGGAGTCCCACCCGATAAGTCCAATCTCGCTGAATTGTATTATTTATCAAAAAATATTATAAGGATTTCATCCTAGCCCCAATCATCATGAAAAAAGGTATTTTATCTTTATTTATATTGTATGTACATGTATTTTGTACAGTCCTTAATCCTATGAAACGTTTTGGACACAAAAAATAACCCTAAAACCGAACATGGTACCTCGATAGGGTACCATGCATTGGTACAACCCCGGGAAAATTATTATAAACCCTGAAAACCTTTAAAAAAATATTTTCATGATAAACTGCATACTGGCAACAATGTAGACCTAAATTATGTTTATTGGCGTCTAGGGTTGTCACTTTGCTGTTTTTCATACAATGATTCCCTGAACTTTATGGAAGTTCTCCAATCGAAGTACGCATTTATACATTTCCCACACTTAAGACACACGCACACGTTGTACTTCTCCTTCTTCGCTCGAATCAACGTCGATTCCGAGCATTTGTTTATATTTTTAACTAATAAATAAGAAACGAAGCAAATGAGTACCCATAGGCAATTTATGAATTGCGTATATTTTGACGTGCACCAAATGTGTTTTGTCGCGGTTCCGAAGGCGCGCTTATTTACACATTGGCACGTTTTCAACGCGGTTTGATTTACTTAGATTATCGCGGCTGATGCTGCGCTGGGGTAACAACGAAATATCCTACTTATAAAGTCTAATTTTATCAAAGTTTCATTGAAGTAAAATTGAATTAGACGACCTCCTTGGTCGAGTGGCTTTGTACACCGGTTTTCAAGGTGTCGCCATCTCTGAGGTCCCAGGTTCGATCCCCGGTTGGGTCAATTTAGAAAACGAACTTTTCTATATTGGCTCAGGTCTGGGTGTTTGTGATACCACCGTTGTCTCCGATTTCCATAACACAAGTGCTTTAGCTACTTACTTTGGAATCGGAGCAATGTATGTGATGTTATCAAATATTTATTTATTTATTATTTATTTAATTTTAGTGAAAGCAAAGAAAAACGGAAGATCGAAATATGCAAAGCGTAAGTGAAAATTTACCCGTCCACCCACCAGTGGAAAAGTACAGTGGGTCGGGAGGGGACAAATCAAGAGAACAGGGTAAAAAAAATTGTCCTTACAGTGATGAGGACAAATCAACATGAGTTTCTTGCCGGCTCTTCTTAGAATAAGTATAAGATCGTTTTTAAAGTAAATATGTTTTATAGTTTTGTGTATGATTTTCTAATTGGCAGAAAAGTAGGTAAGTACTTACTAAGTAACTAAAACTGTTTCAGTTGACATAGAACCTAGTTATTTCGAATGTAGCACAGAAATTACAAGGTATTAACATACCAAAGAGAAACTGACATTACCAAATAAAAACGCACCGATGAAAACCTATTTCATAAAGTTTTCGTCTACCCTACTAATCGACTCACTCATGTTGATAATTTCATATTTCAGCGAGGCAGTTTTACGATGCCCGTCAGTTTTGAAGAAGCATGTTGAAATTCTCATATCTTTGCTCTACGATTATGTCTGGTTGCAGTCACAAAACGCTCTGTGATGTTTTATTGTTCTTGCTTCTAGGAAATATCGTGACATTTCAAAATTACCTACTAGTAAAACTGAATTCTCACTAAGTTCTTTCAATGCATGTTGAAATTCTCATATTTTTGCTCTACTATTATGTCTGGTTGCAGTCACAAAACGTTGTGTGATGTTTTATTGTTCTTGCTTCTAGGAAATATCGTGACATTTCAAAATTACCTACTAGTAAAACTGAATTCTCACTAAGTTCTTTCAATGCATGTTGAAATTCTCATATTTTTGCTCTACTATTATGTCTGGTTGCAGTCACAAAACGTTGTGTGATGTTTTATTGTTCTTGCTTCTAGGAAATATCGTGACATTTCAAAATTACCTACTAGTAAAACTGAATTCTCACTAAGTTCTCTCAAAAACTAAAGCCCAGTTCTGCGTCTAGTGAATAATGAAATATTGTTGATAATTTGGTCCTTACATAAGTAAATAACTAATTTTACCGCTTCTGTGGTCTAGTGGTTCGCCCACCCGTGTAAGACGCAGGGGTTCAATTCCCAGGAGAGGGGTACAATTTGTACTCGGTTTGGTTAGTGGTACGGCTTATTTCAAATCCGCCTGACGCCATAACAACATTTTAAATATTATTGTGTTCTGGCAGTTAGAGGTAAGATAGCTATAGTTCCTCAGTGGTGAGGATTCCGGGTGTAGTGCGCTTACACTTTCGGCCTTATCTTCACTTAACCTCAGGTGAGGTGAAGGCCAAGCACAATCCCGTTGTGGATAAAAAATACGCTAAAATTTAGTTTTAATTCCTCTCATTCTTTACAAAATCAAACTACTGAAGTAGGTGTAATAAAAGAGTTCCACGACGCTAACCCACTTCGTTTTTAAAAACAAAGAAAACTGTGGTTTTTATTTAGAACATCCTGGCATTCTTGAGCTCTGATATGATTCACGAAATCATTTCTACTGAAACAACATATCGAAATGTTGGCGGTCTGAAGGCGACGGATGCGACCTAATTTTTATAAATCACCAGAGTCCCGTCCAATTAAACCGAAATAAAATGAAAATCCAACGAGAAACGAAGTCGATTTGTGCGAGATTTTTGAGATGTTTGATAGCTCAACTATATTATGAAGACTGGGATATTTTCTAAATAATCATAATTATGGAATTAATGAATTTAGACAGGAGTAAGTGCTCATACGCATTATGCAGTTACCCGCAAAGCGGGCAGCCGTCCGGATGCGGTTGTGAATGCGGCCAACCGGGTTGCGGGCGTAAACGTACGGTTGAAGAACCGTTGTGATTTGCGGTCATATTGGTCCATTTCAAAGATGGACGTGGAAGAAGTGGCAGATATTATTACATTTACACAACGTCACGCAAAGAAGGAAAAAGAAAGATATAGGTATTATTTAGTGCTTTAAAATTAAAAAAAGCGAAATGGATTTAAAAAAACTTTAAAACGTTAGTGAATTTTATTGCTTTTCTTATTCATTTAAGCGTAATACATAATTGTACTTATTTCACATACCTACGATACGAATTGTAGTATGTAGAACCTTCAAATAAGAATATTTTAACGTACTTAGATATTATCTGTTATTCTAATTTGTAGAATTAGACATTCATAATGTACGTAAATAATGTTAAACCTAAAATGGAGAATAACAATAATTGACCTAAGTACCTATGACAACAATGCAATGAAGGATTTTTTTAGAAACACGTTCGTAACAGCTGGTATGAAACCTAACCTAACCTGTCGCCGCCCAGCAGGCGTGGATTTGTCATGTTATTAAATACAGTTACACTTGAAATTCGACTTCAACACTAAATATTAACGGAAACAGCTGTTTTCCACTATAGGCTCTTTAAAGTTTGAAAGTTATAGAAAAACTTTTTTTTTTACAGGTGGAGTTAATCGTAAGATGAACAAAAAGGGGCATAAAAAAAAGGTTTGTTTTTTTGTTGCTCGTGAAATGGCGAAAGCCCTTGAATAACCCACCATGCGGTTCCAATTCGGTTTTTTGAGTGTTGAACCAGCTAAGCTATCGCAATTTAAGACTGCGGCTCTAACTAAAGACTGCGCCAAACGATTGAAAGTTGTGTTCCAATATCACCAAAAAAGCTAAAATAATAGACCCAGATAATACCGACTCTATAATCGTAATTTTTGTTGCATTGAGTTACTTATCAACGTGTTAGGTCACCCGAAACGGTCAATCATTATACCAATTGTCAATTTTTACGTCAATACTCAATATCATTCATAGAAGGGCCCTATTTTTGAAAGACAGCGAGCACTCTTTACTACTCATTTTCATTTTACAATAGGGCCCCTGTTATTTTCGCATCAATGAGTGTCAATTACATAAACATTGACAATCGCAATGGGCGATTTACCGAGACCAAAAAAGAAAATAGTTCAAAAATTCTCGATAGATTTTATTTTATGAAAGCTGAGCCGTCGTAAACTTGCATGAATGTCTATCGCCGTTTTAACTTCCAAGCCTCGTTTAACACTCTAAGGCAAAAGGGTACCTACAGCGTTTGCGATCAAAATTTTTAAAAAATTGCATGCTGTAAAATGCTTGGTGTGAAGGGGGTTTAATTGTACGACTCGGCTTTCATAAAACGTCATCAATCGAATTTTTTTGTACATTTTTTTTTATTTTTTGTTTGAGCTGTCTGAAAATCCATTGATCGTTTCGAGCGACCTGTGACAAATACGCTGACACAATTATCAGGCTATGCCCCCATAAATCGGTCGACTCTACGTCAGTTGTCACGACGCATACCGTGCCGCGGTATCAATCAATGGCGCGAGGCGATGCCAGCGCGGCCTAATGCCAGCGCGCCACGAAGACGTGCCACCGGCGAACCACGGCGTGCCATCGATGCCTGCCGCGCCGCAACTGCCCAGGGGCATATTACCGCAAACAAATTGTGCATGCGTGACATCCGTTGAAAGGTGCTGGCTTGCAGCGTAAGAGCTAATACGGAAAGAAATTCGACGTTTCTACTAGTGACTCGGTAGCTCAGCGGTCAGAGCATTGGACCGGATATCCAAAAGTCGCGGGTTCAGTTTCCGTCCGAGAAAATGATCTGGTGCGAGTCGTATTTTTTCTTGTATATTTGTAAATTATAAAAGTATTTTCGTCAACTGTTTTATTTATGACTAGTGGCCCGCCCCGGCTTCGCACGGGTACAATGTAGTTACTAATGTGGTGAGTGTGAAGTTATTAGACTGTCTATATAGGTATAGTAGTGGCCACAAAATTAAGGACGCCAGTCGATTTTCATACAAACGAAGTAATTTTTAAGCATTGCTTCTCCGCCAGGGATTGACCGAGCGGTGATCTGGTGATGGCCATCCAGGGAGTGGATGGAGGAGATCCAGATTTCTATAGACACCCAAGTGATCTGACCAGCATTTTAAGAGATGTAAGGATATGTTTAAAAAAACCGCGAATATAGTATAGAAATGTATGAAAACTTGCAACTGTAAATTCTTATGCTTACATCTCTTAGAATGCTGACCAGATCAGTTGGGTGTGTATTGCTATCTTAATCTTCTCCATTCACTCCCTGGGTGGCCATCATCAGATCACAGCTAGTTCAATCCCTAGCGGAAAACCAAGTTTTCAAAATTACCTCGTTTGTATGAAAATCGACTTGTGTCCTTAATTATGTGGCCACCACTATATGTATATACAACGTACACAACATACGCAAGGGGTGTTATAAGTTTGACTTGCGTGTGTCTGTCTGAGACAACCTAGCTCCCAAACTTATGGACCGATTTTGATCCGGTTTTTATGCATAGTTTAAAAGATCTAAGTGTACAGACGACGGGACTCTTAAACCATTGATCCGATTATGATGAAACTTTGGTGAGTTGTTCTGCTTACGACCGGGAAAGTCCCTGGCTAAAAAAACGGAGCATTGCAATACGCATGCCGGGTGCAGCTAGTTCTAATTAAAAATATGTTGTGCATTATCAGGATTATCAATCTCGATCATCCAACACTTCTCTATAATATACAACATGTTACAAAAATACCCCTAATGCCGAATACGGTATTGGGACCAACTCTGAAATCGCGAAATAAAAATCAGCTGTTTCATACAAAAATTCAAATCGAAAATATCAAAATGTATGAAACAGCTGATCTTTTTCGCGATTTGAGAGTTGGTCCCAGTAGTAAAAGTTGTTCAGTTTGATGGTCCCTATATACCATATTCAGCATTAAGGGTATTTTTGTAACATGTTGTATACCTACCACATTTCTTGTCATGTTATCCGGTTGCAAAATAAAAAGGCTATTCGGCGAGCTGACTTTCGAGCAGGCTACATTAGAGCTGGCTATGGGAGAAACAATCACTGCGCAGATCTACACCAGCTGCTCTTAAACTTTGTCCCTGTGCTTTATTAATTGTCATAGCATAGGCGACTTGACCGAATATTGTATTCTTTTAAAATTAAACTGATAATTAGATGGAATAATTTTGCGTTGTAATAGAACGCAATAAGGAAAAAATGACAGCACTGTCAACATAACGCCATAGGAAATGACCAAAGAGAATGTAATACTACGTTGAGTGAGTGAGTGAGTGAGTTTCCCTTTTATATCTATAGATATAAAAGGGAAAATCACTCACTCACTCACTGATCACGAAATCTCAGAAACTGCAAGTGCTAGGAGTCTCAAATTTTGCATGGGGGCTCCTTTTAAGGCGTAGGTGCTCACTAAGACTTTCCGAAATTCAACCCCTAAAGGGGTGAAACAGGGTGGTAAAGTTTGTATGGGAGAACGCGATTCCTTGGCCCGATTGACTTGGAATTTGGCATAGACATTCTTTCACAAAATTAATTGAACACGTGTTTCGTATTTTTTAAATATTTATTACCTAACAGGGTTAAAAAGTGATAAAAAGCTACTTTTGCTGTCATTGACTTCGACGTCTAAAATTGAAACTTTTTTGTGCATTTGATTGATTAAATAAGAAAAATAAATATCATTTGTCATATCAACGTAGTATTACATTCTCTTTGGTCATTTCCCCTGAGAGTAGGTAGAATGCATTTCATTTAATAGTATCTATGGTGTTATATTGACAGCTCTGACATTTATTCCTTATTGCGTTGTAATAAGCAAAATTATTCCATCTGATTATCAGATTAATTTTAAAAGAATACAATATCCGGTCAAGTCGCCTATGCTATGAAAATTAATAAAGCACAGGGACAAAGTTTAAGAGCGGCTGGTGTAGATCTGCGCAGTGATTGTTTCTCCCATGGCCAGCTCTTATGTCGCCTGCTCGAGAGTCAGCTCGCCGAATAGCCTTTTTATTTTGCAACCGTATAACATGACAAGAAATGTGGTAGGTATACAACATGTTACAAAAATACCCCTAATACCGAATATCAAACTGAACAACTTTAACTATTGGGACCAACTCTCAAATCACGAAAAAAAAAATCAGCTGTTTTATACATTTTGATATTTTCGATTTTAATTTTTGTATGAAACAGCTGATTTTTGTTTCGCGATTTCAGAGTTGGTCCCATAGTGAAAGTTGTTCAGTTTGATGGTCCCTATTACTATATTCGGTATTAGGGGTATTTTTGTAATACTTTGTATATTATAGAGAAGTGTTGGATGATCGAGATTGATAATCCTGATAATGCCCAACATATTTTTATTTATAAGCTGCACCCGGCATGCGTACTGTAATACTCCGTTTTTTTAGCCAGGGACCTTCTCGGTCGTAAGCAGAAGAACTTACCAAAGTTTCATCAGTCCCGTCGTCTGTACACTTAGATCTTTTAAACTATGCATAAAAAACCGCATCAAAATCGGTTTATAAGTTTGGGAGCTAGGTTGCCTCAGACAGTCAGACACACACAGGTCAAACTTATAACACCCCTTGCGTAAGTTATGTACGTCGTATATACATATAGTGGTGGTCACATAATTAAGGACACAAGTCGATTTTCATACAAACAAGGTAATTTTAAAGTCATGGTTTTCCGCTAGGGGTTGAACTAGCTATGATCTGATGATGGCCATCCAGGGAGTAAATGGAGAAGATTCAAATCGCAATACACACCCAACTGATCTGGTTAGCATTCTAAGAGAAGTAAGCATCAGAATTTTCATTTGCAGGATTTTAATACATTTTTATGCTATATTCGCGGTTAATTAAACATATCCTTACATCTCTTAAAATGCTGGTCAGATCACTTGGGTGTGTCTAGAAATCTAGATCTCCTCCATTTATTCCCTGGATGGCCATCACCAGATCACCGCTCGGTCAGTTCCTGGCGGAGAAGCAATGCTTAAAAGTTACTTCGTTTGTATGAAAATCGACTGGCGTCCTTATTTATGTGGCCACCACTATATAAGATATCCTGTAGTATAGTCTAATAACTTCACACTCACCACATTATTAACTACATTGCACCCGTGCGAAGCCGGGGCGGGCCGCTAGTATATAGATAACACAATAAAGTATAAAAACATATTAAGGTCTAAAAAGGAGGTTGGCTTGATCGCCAACAATATTATTTAGTATTATCCGTTGAAAACTTTTTTTTTCTAACAAAATTAGAATAAAACTAGACATCTAAACTAATTAGCAAGAGAGACGAAGATAAAAATTTGGTATTTCTGCCCTGCTTGCCCTAATGAAAATATTTCAATACAAATGAACATATTTAATTAAATTCCGAAAATGAACACCAAGAAATGGGTTTTAAAATCAAAACAATTAAAAAGTAAAAAATTATGGAAATCTCATTCAAACCGGGCGGGAAGCATTCGTATTCCGCGTCTCTTGAAAACTCTTGATCGAATTCTGTAGGCTGAAAGATATGAAAATTAAGCGTTATTTTCACACACACTATTCACACATTTTACTTAAATTACATCGATTTGACCCCTGACCCCTGACCCCAAAACTAGTTTGTACTGTAATATCAGAGTCAAATATGACTAGAAATAAGGAGGTTAAAATACAAGAAAGGGCCGGGGATGTCAATTGATGATGATAATAATATCAAAATAGATACTAAGATGCACGCAGAATAAAAAAGTGCAATTAATAGAAGTACTGAAGCTGTGTTTGGAACAATATTCATTATGTATATTCCAAAAACCGACTCTATTTTTAGTTATTAGCTTACAAGAACATAAGTATAAAATATATTCGAGTTACGCCGCAGTCGAGCCATTGAGATTATGAAGATAACATCTTCAGAATGTATTTAGAGTTGGCACGATGCACCCGCGCGGCCGCCGTATGCGTAAGTTTGTTGCAAAAATTACGCCTTGTTCTGTGCGCCTGCATGTTGCCAGATGACGCAGTTGGTATTATTAGAAAACTCAAAAATAATGCAGCTTTCGTTAAATTTATATGAGTACATATTACATAGTTATGTATGAGAACTTTCTCGTCACCAATTTCACCAACTAAATCCTGACTAAAAATCGTCAGAGACGTCGATAGTTGCGGTTAATTTGTTATAGGCCTTATTTCAGACAAGATAAGGAATAATTCGTCACGTCACAAATCGAAAAATAAAAAATGAAAATGAAAAAAGCTTGATATATCCAAGACCTTAATGTTATTTTTACTCTAATTAATAAAAAGAGTTTGACGTCGTGTAGTTTCGCTAATTTGCCGGCGCGGGCGCTGGTGCGCGGGAGTCGTGCCAGGATCGGTATCAGGCTGGCTGGCTGATGGGCAGCCCAATTAACACCGCACGTAATCACTTACCAACTACCAACTGTACCTATAGTAGAAGTAGATGGAACAGAAAAATATATTAATTAATTAATAAAAAACAACTTGAGTTGAATAGAAAATTTTTGCTTTTCATTATTTCAATGTAAACCAAACAAATTTTCAATGTTTTATCATTAAAAATATTTAATCTTCAACAATATTACCGACCCGGACTCAACCTATCAAATGACAAGATGTCTTTTCAAAATCTAATCATGTAAAAGTCATTATTTTGAAAGTTGCCAATTGTATTATGTGTCTCCTGCCCACTCGTTCAGCGGCGTCAATGAGGAGCTGGGTATGTGCTGACGAGCTGTCACTCTGCGCGCACGCACGCTAAATATTCGACGAAAGACAAATCATTACACAAAATTAGCCAATATTCTTTGGACGGGTCATTCTTCATCTTCACTACGCAGACACAAGTCGTGAAAGACAGATCGCTGTTACATTGTAACAACTAAGCTATCGTGCCATCATTATAATATACGAGTATCGTTTAACTCTTTAGAGTTCTCTCTTTTCAAGATAAATTATTGTTTTGTATACCTGCTACACAGAATGTTACAATAACATTGTAAAATTGATAAATATGTTTTTATCTATTCGTTATTTCCTGATAATGTTTAGTTCGAGACTGCTTTTCAGTTAAACAGCGCGTTCTGAAGTTTATATTGCTTCATTTTACACGAAGATGTTCTCGAATCTCATTTTTATATCAGGTTCTAACGAAATAATCGTATTCGTTCGAGTAGACGTTTATTATCGAGTAGTGCTAAATCTTCACAAGTCCAACAACATCCAACCGTTTGAAAACTGCCGTAAACATTTCCTGTCTTCGTAAAATCTCTCTAAATCAAACGGACTTGATTTTATTGGATAAGGGAAACCGGAAAATCATGTTTTATCTGTACGATATAATGAGCAACATACATCAAAGATTTTCTTATAAATTAGTTTTTCCTAAATTATTATTTTAATTCTTTTGAATAAATATTGTATCAAAGTTTTTTAATCCTTACTAATATTATAAATGCGAAAGTCCGTTTGTTTGTTTGTTACGCCTTCACGTCTTAACTACTGAACCGATCACCATGAAATGTTGCATACACGTTGTCAGGGGTACAGAGAAGGACATAGGGTACCTTTTATCTCGAAAAAACAATTGTTCCCGAGAGATAGCAAAAAACTTTCCACGCAGACGCCGACGCGGGCGGTCGCTAGTTACTTATATTTTCAAATATTTTACTTTATCTTATAATTAATACAAAATGAGTATGTTGATTGAACGTTAATGAAATAAATAATATTGACGATATAGAAAGACTATGATATAGAAGCTAGGATATCCGAACCGTAATGTTTTCCAACCGTCACCAGTATTAAATGCGATTTGAACAGCATCCAACGATGTAATATTATTGGGTGCTGAATCTTTTGTTCAGCTTATTTTAAAAGACAGTTAACTGGCGACTGCCAAGAAAAACAGAGTATAATAGCAAAATCGCGAGGCGACGAGACGACGTGGCTCAAAATAAACATATCTAAATGTGGTGGCATTGTTGTGGTCTTGTTGCTGGGAGGAATGGTGCTAGTCTCATATATGGGTTAAAGAAAGCTAAAGCGAGTAACCTTGTGTTTCATCGCCCACAGAGATTTATAGCCCGCAAGCACTGTTTGGTTGTTTAAACAGAAAAGAAAAGAAACGATTAAATGCTTGCTTCAAAAGAAATTATCGTGTGTGATAACCCAAACACACTATTGTAAATCACACAACCAGAGAAATTACGACTGAAATAATCAGGATAACACGAAAGCCAAGCCAACATATATATTGTTTGAAATTTTGCGTTGCGGTCTTAATTATTCAATTAGCAACGCAAAATTTTTATTTTCAATTTTATATCTATGAACGTCTCATAATGTTTTGCTATTAATCTCCCGAATTGGCGTTACAAGCGGTTTTATGTCCATTAGAGATAACTTCGAGTGCTATTAATTTAAACACATTTGCCAGCTCCTCCTAAGAGCATGAGTTCATGGGCAGATCATCATTCGAATTCCACGGATGTCCGTGAGGCTATTCATGAAATGGACGGCGAAGATTATCGAGTGGATAAAGCGTATTTGGATCCCAAAAAAACTAGAGTGCGGTAACCCATCGAATTTCACGGTCATCTATATCACTGGCAGGGTTATGAAACAGATTTTTACATCGAGCCATTGGCACGACGGTCAAGTGGGGCACAGAAATACACCTAGACTAACGCCTACCAGCGAGGAACTCATTCATAATATCATACGTCACCTCAGCGCAGGTTCCCCTGTGGATCGGAAGACGGATTTTGGCCGTTCATAAAAAAAGTCTAACGTTTCTTTTTGTCTCCAAAGCGACGGATGTTCCGTCGTTTATTCTGTGTAAGCTTTCAGCGTGGCGTTTATGTGATTAGTGGCAATTTTGTGTACCTAATTTATTGATGGAGTGGTTTCCAAGCAAAAGACGTGTTTTGGCAGTTTTTAAATCAGTGATTGATAATTGGTGTTTTATTTAAAGCAAAAGAAGCGAGGGAAGGGAGATGGCGGGAAGAACAAAGAGAACATTGTGGACGAAGACAAGGAAGCCCAGGGATCAGACGAGGCGCCGATGACGCCGCCGGCGCCGGCGCAGGAAAAACTCTGTTATGAAGTGAAGCATTCGGATGTCATGGGAAGGTACATTAAGATACTTTGTATTTCCAGCATCGAAAGACCGATGTATAACACTGTATGGTAATAATTTATTCTAATAACGTCAATAACCATGGAAATTTAAAACATTATACTGTATGGTAAGTTTTTACTTAAGAATAACTTCTTGAAGTGGGTGAAATTAAGTTAAAAAGAATTTTAAATTCGATAAAGATGATATTATTATTATTATAAATGTATATGTATTTAGGTATACGGATAACAACATTATGGAGGAATTTGAGAGCATTATTTCACTCCGCAAAAATAGATTCTTTGAAATTTTATGAGATAGTAAAAACTTCTATAAAGAAAATTATGTTATCTTCTGACGTGTCTTCCAAAAGTGTTTTCATTCGACGAACGATGATTAATAGAGAACATTGAATTTTATGAATTATATTTTGCTTACGTTTTGGAATAAAGTAGAATGTGACAATAATCCCAAGTCGAAAGAATAATAAAAATTAAATATTTCACTAATTTTGTCCAAATTGGCGTTATGGTAATTTTGCCTTTCCATTTACGATATAATTACTTATACACTTTCTTTCATTCATGAATTCAACAACGATGAACGACTCTCAGCAGCCTTGTGCTTACAGCGCATCTTTTACAAATTATTTATTGCCAAACAATTGTCTGTATATAAAGCTAAATAATATACTAGAAGAAATACGACTCGCACCAGATCATATTCTCGGACGGGAATCGATCCCGCAGCCTTTTGATGTCCAATGCTCTTGCCGCTGAGCTACCGAGTCACTAGTGGTATCGTTGAATTTCTTCTAGTATATCCTACTCTTGCGCTGCAAGCCAGCATTATTTCATCAATGTAATGTAAAAAAATTCGGTACAGGTACCTGGTGGCGTCACGCGACATCCGTGCTGGCGAGGTGATCTTCCAGGAGCCGGCGCTAGCGGTGGGCCCTTGCAGCGGCTGCGGCCTCGTGTGCCTCGGCTGCTACAGGGAGCTGGACGAGGCTTCACTCACCAAGTAAGGCTGAGATTCCTGGATGGGAAGATGATCTTCCAGGAGCCAACGCTGGTTATGGCCTATCCTCCTTTTCCGTCTATAGCGAAGGTTTGTGCTCCAGCAGCTCTGGTGGTGGTGATGCTGAATTCCGTTTCAATCTCCATCATATATCACTCGCCGTCAAGGTGTACTTGTCAAGGATGCAATATAGAGTAGAGTTCATGAAGCATTGTCGACAAAACTATGTTGATATTTAAGGCTGCGTTATATCTTATTCAATTTCTTTTTCAAGACTTTTTACCTGTAGATGCCGCGGCTGCAAGTGGCCTGTGTGCAGCGGCTCGTGTCCCGGGCTAGGCAAGTACACGGGCCACTCTCGGTACGAGTGCGACACGCTCAAGGAAGTTCCGCCCGACTACAATGACCTGGAAGACCTGAAGGACTGCTACCACGCGCTGATGCCACTCAGGTTATTATACTCGTCAAAAACTTTTTAATAATGAGCAAGGACTGTTGACCCTGCAATACTTGGCTCCAGCGCAATCTTTTTTATAACTTGCCTTTTTGCTAACTTGCTTAAATTCAATTTAGTTGAATGAACGTGAAGCTGAGACTTGTATAACTTTTTTCGTACTTGAGATTGAACGCCAATAAACAAAAATATTGAATCCAAGAAATTCTTTTAAGAGGTAGATCTCTACAAGATCACCTTAAGAAGCCATCTTATTAGCAGGAACCCCATCTATTTTATCACAATAATGATATATTTCCAACAATTTTTATTTAATGCTTTCTAAGTTTCTTCAACCTTTAAATTGTCTTCGGTGTGAATTTCAGGTGTTTGCTCCTTAAAAAGCACGATCCCCCGAAGTGGGAGGCGATATCCGCAATGGAAGCCCACAACGAGCTGCGGCGGGCGCGAGGGGACATCTTCCCGATGAACGAGAGGCTCGTGGTGCGTCGTCTGCAGGCGTGGAAGATGATCTACGATGCGGAGGAGATACACACTGTCTGCGGCATATTGGAGGTCAGTTCTTAAGGGCACTACAAGCACCTTTATTTCAGTTCACAAACCAAGTTGGTAAACTTTTTGAAACTTTAACGGTAACTTTTTGTGAAACGTGCTAGCTATGCTTGTAAAAGTTTTCTTTATGTTGAAGCTCATGATGCAAACTTCATAGGCTTTTCGACATGGTCTTGCATCGGTCTTGCACTGAATCTGAATCAAACCAAAATCTCATGTCTAATGTCTAGTTAAACATTAAAAATTCTTATTTTCATAATTTCGGGAGGGTCCAATAGTGAAATGTTTGTCGTCATGTGTGCTAATAGTCTCTTGCGGAATGACATGCTTTGAATTAACTTCTTTACGAACGTTTTGCAGGTGAACGCTTTCGAAGTAGGTGGCAGTGGCGCCAACGCTCGGGCGCTATACGACCGCGCGTACTTACTGGCGCACGACTGCACGCCGTCCACCACGCACACGGACGCGGAGCGCGCGCCCGGCCGCCCGCTCAGCGTGCGCGCCGCCACGCCGCACCGCGCTGGTGACGTCATCTCGCTGTGCTACGCGTACACCTTGCAGGTACCCAGTCTTGATTTGATTCTCTAGATTCACATATTATGAATTAAGGTGTGATTCCGTAGCTGACTGCAGACGGCAGCAGCAGGTGATGGAAGGTATTTCGAAAAATGCATAGAAACCAGTGTTGCGATGACCTGTCGCCTGTATCGTGTCGCGTCAGTCATGGTCGCCGGTGTGAACTGAATTGACCAAAAATAAAAATGTGTGGACGTTGACGATACATAGCGATCATGATTCGCGATAGGGCTGGAGACCGTGGAGAAGATATACCTACTAACTTTATGATGGAGACACATCGACCGGATGAGACTACAAGGTGTGAATTCACTCGGACCCGTTGACTCACGTTTTCAGTTTTAATCCGTAACATAAACAATGATATTTACTGATATCTGACAAAAAATAAGAAGTTTCTTAATTTTTTTAATAAAACCAATTATTATCCTAGGGAACCCTAAAACGGCGCGAGCACATCCAGCACAGCAAGTTCTTCGAGTGCGTCTGCCGGCGCTGCTCGGAGCCCGCGGAGCTGGGCACCAACGCCAGCGCGTTCCGCTGCCCGCGCTGCGCCGCCGCCGCGCCCGTGCTCTCCGCGGCGCCGCTGCAGCCGCAGGCCACGTGGCGCTGCACCGCTGCGTGCGGGTATACCATGCCCGCTGCTGCTGTACAATTGCTGCTAAAAAGGTAATAGGTTTGTAGAAGGGAGGGACATGCTGTTTACGATGCCGATGCAGCCGATCGTTACCCAGGCGATGCGAAGTGAACGATGATGACCTTTATACTAAAAATACTATTCCTGAGGTAAATATATCGGTTAAGGTTTGGTTTGTAAAACAACCCTATAGTGGCAGATGAGCGAACGGTGCCCCTCGTATATACAAATCACGAAACATGTCTTAAACCACTCGGAAAAACATAGCATTGGTCGTTGCCTTTAAAACCCTATCTAATAATTATTTATCACTACCAAAATAATAGTTAGGAGGTAAGTATGGTAACTAAAATAATATTTTTCCCCCAGGCTAACGGACGAGTACGACCAAATAGACGTCAACGATGTGCCCGGCTACGAGAGCTTCCTGCACAAGTACCGCAACGTATTACACACCACCCATTACCTGTGTCTCTCCGCAATGCACTCGCTCAGCCAACTCTATGGCAAGGTGATATGAAATCAAATAAGTTTATTCAACATAGACCATTTTAGTTACTGTACATAAGCCATAATGTCCCCACTGCTGGGGCATAGGCCTTATGGGTGAATATGGAGAATAGGGCATACATTTAACCCACCACTCGGGTCCAATGATCTGATGGGTATTATCGACTGCAAAAGCAGCCGGAACCAAACGGCTTAGTGTGCCTTCCGAAGCACCGAAGAGATCGAGGTAATAAATATTTGATCACCCATCCCATGACTGAAACTTGGGAAAGTTGCTTAACTGCCGCGATTGTAGGGCTCGCTAACTAGCACTGCACCGCACCGTCGAGCTGCGCAAGGTGATATGAAATGACATAAGTTTAACTACATTTTTTAGTTAGTTAATGACATCAACAATTGCATTACACAGGTCACCGGCTACATGATCCACCAGATGACTGACAACGAGCTCGACCGGAAGATACAGATCTGCAGGGACCTGATGAAGGTCTTTGATGTCATTGAGCCGGGGTATTCTAGGTTAAGAGGTGAGTAGTAGTTTGGTATTAAAACTGATTCTTGGAAACCTGAGGGTCTATTACAAAAAAGCATCTATCAACGAACATCGTCCGACTAACGTGATATTTTTTTTGTAATAGGCCCTTGGTCCATATAAGCGGATAATAGCAGAGTACAAAAAGCTTCACCATAAAATCTACACGCCTGAAAAGCATTGAAAGTGTTTATATTTTGCGTCAAGATTCGATAAATTCGATTCGATCTCTCTCGTAACCAAATTGAAAAACAAACGTGAATTTACTCGGAATGGGAATGATATATAATCACATCTTAACACTCATACTGTTATTTCACGAGGGTTTTTTTTATCTTCGCAGGTGTGACGTTGTATGAACTTCACGCACCTCTGATGATCCTCACTACAAGAGATTTTGAAAAGAAAGCCATAACGAAAGAAAATCTTCGGAAACGGTTGAAAGAGGTTGGTTAGCTGATTAATTAAATTTATCAATTTTTGCAAATACCTGCTTAACCAAAGTCGGTACTTCAAAAATAGCGCGGAAGCAGTACTACATTAATTCTGTGACGGCAGACTAAAAAGGTTGACCATCGATTCGGTCGTCGACTAAAGCGCCTCGACCGCGATAGATTAAAAAATCACATAGAGCGACTCTCCTTAGGCTATCTGCAAAATCCTTTCTTCTACGAGGGAAATCTTCGACGTATAGGGAAACTGCTACGACGTAGTACCAAGACTACGTCGTAGCAGTTTCCCTACGAAAGTCGCTCTATTACGTCATAGATTGCCCTACGATACGAGAGTTGCTCTGTGATTTTCATTTATTGTATTGTGGTTGAGGCGCCTTAGTCGACGAAGGACAGCCTTTTAGTCTGCCTGCTTTAGAAGGCTAATTTAAAAAAAATATTTTATCTAGGTATTATTTAGGAAAATAAACGTTAAAACCCGTAATATTATTATGTACACACGACGGTACTTCAGACTTGAGACCTCATTTATGCCCTACGTAATAAAAGCTGTTTTCGCAGTTTAACTGTATAACCTGACGTGCTGTCGTGTGTACATACGCCAATATTTTGGTGAGTGAATTTACGTCTTATTCTCATTTCGATTTTTCAATTCCAAAGAAGTGACTTTTTTTGAGAATTTATTATTCACAATGCAATTTTTATATAATAGTAAATTCGAAAAAGTGACTCGGTAGCCTATTGGAAGAGCATTGGACCGAACTTCCAAAAGTCGCGGGTTCGATTCCCGCCTGAGAAAATGATCTGTCGATAAGTATTTGTTTTATTATTATTATGACTAGTTACTTAGTATATTGCAGATTGTCGGATACCTTACGGAGGCAGCCTTGATTCTTGGCTTCGAGCCGGCACATTCATCAGAGGGCTTGATGGCCACTGCGGCCAGGGACGCTCTGAAGAAGATCAAAACTTGGGAACAGATCATCGGAAAAATATCGTGAAGATGATTAAAGTTGAACGTGAGACGTTTCTTAAAAAAAGTTACCATATTTTTTATTTTGTGATAATTTTAATGACTAAAATTGGTATGAGCTAGAGTTTTCGTAAAAATGCTAGAAATATTAGGTTTTATTTTTTTAATTTATATATTCCTTCTAAAACTACTTCATTGTGATTGTAATTTTTATTTTTATATTAATAATTATTTATTTACTAACAAGAATATTTCTCTAAAACAATATCAGTATTTGTTCGACTGGAAGTAAAAAAATTACTAACAATATCTTTATAAAAGTCATATATTTTTGTTGATCTTTTTAAAATAAATTCATTCCTTCTACTAAAAGACATTAAGATTGTTGTTATGATACTTACAATGAGAAAAATATTGGTAAAGCATTTCTAATAAAAATTCATAAAAAATGTGTTGTTTTTATTTTCATTACTTTTTTTTCTAAACATCATTGTGTTTCGTATGATTTATTTACAAATTATCAGATTTTTCCCTGTACTTGTAGTATAAGACAATATTACTTGCCAAATTTCATGGTTCTAGGTCAACGGAAAGTACCCTATGAATTTTGATTTCCTAGAGTGTTAAAATATGCGTTTTTTGCGGCATAAAGAGCCTCATCTTATTTTACGTTAACTTAGAAGTTTGATTTTTTCAAAGCTTCAAAGGGACTGTAGACCTGAGTATATGGTTTTCCAGAGTAATTTCAACCCGATACCTACCATGCGTTACCGAAATAAAGGGTCTTGAGAGACAGACAGACAGACGGACAACAAAGTGATGCTATAAGGGATCCGTTATTTTTCCTTTTGAGGTACGGAACCTGTCCGAATCCAATGTCCTGTTTGTCAATATTTTCAAAACTGCTTTCTAGGGTTCCGTACCAAAATGGTCAAAAGGAACCCTTATGGTGCCACTCAGTCTGTCTGTCTGTCTATCACAGCTGGATAACTCGAGAACTACTAATGCTATCAACTTGTGGAATAGTTTGAGATGACGTTTGCCCAACTATTTTGCAAATAAGAGAGAAATTAAAATATTTTTTAGATTTTTTTAAGAACGGATTTCCGAAGAAATAAAGGGTGCTACAGGCTGTTCCAGTTTGTATGGGAGTTTGTATACAAAAGTTGAAATGTGTGATAGAGTTCTAACGGCTGAAGGCAGAGACACCATTTTTGGAGGGTAGATACCTTTCATGGTTTAGGTGAGTACTAAAAAAGGGTTTAGGAAAGAGGAACGGGAACGGGAATTATACTAAAGATTTTTTTAAATGTAGTTAGATATATTATATGAAAAATAATTCAACCGTATCGTATCTGAAGGAGCCCAAATTTGGTATATTTTGAAAATGTTTTTTGGTTTAATTTAAAACAAGTGGCTGAAATGTAATGCTGTGGTATATCTTTAGAATCGGCTCAGAAAACCCATTCATTTGTTACCACACCTAGAACCTATCGTAGGTTCTAGAAAATATTTTTTTTATACAAGACGACAACAAGACTATAAAAAGACATCTAAAGCCTCTCTTAAGTGCATTTTTTTAAGAAATGCGGCTCAAAAAACCTTTTTTTACCTACGTTTGCCAAATATTCTGTACATCGATTAAGTAGCGCGCCTGATAATAAGAATTGAGCTTATACACAGGCAAAGTCATTTGCAATTTTGATATTGAAGGCGTTAACATTGGACGTAACATAAATAAGAAACTGATATAATCAATCGTTATCAATCGTCATAAATTATTTGAAAGAAATAATCTGAGAAATACTTTTGACTTAATATGATACTTTAAAAGAGACAATTTGATAATAATAGAAAGAATATCGGTAAGCCAGCTTAAGATAACTGCTGGTTTTTTTATTAAATACATTGACAAAAGCTGTACACGTAACACGTCATTAGAACACGTATGATTTTAAAATCCTGCTTTTGAATATCGTCAACACACTGATGATAATCTTGGATCAATAAAAATGACATACTTTAATTACTCCTAAAACATACTCCTCTAATAAAAATGACATACTTTAATTACTCCTAAAACATACTCCTGACAAAATTCAAAATTCAAAACTCGTTTATTCAGTCTAGGCTGTTACAAGCACTTGTGAATGTCAAAGAAGCTACGCCATCGGTTCGCAAACCCTAAGCGGGAGACCTTGTAACGAGAAGAACCGGCAAGAAACTCGTCAAGGGCTGCTTTTTTCTCCCTGTATATTTCATACAGAGTCGTCAAAATTTGAAAAATGAGGTCGGCATTTAAAGTGACGTCATTTTCCATTACAATAATTAACAAAGTTAACATTCAATGGGTAGGTAAAATAAATTTCAACTAGTTGAGAAATCGCTGTCTACTCTTAGAGCATTAAGAACGGGAGATGGCAAATACACGTTCCCCTTTCACCAAAGTACATGACCAATTTGATCGTGACAGTTTATAAAAACTAGTTGGTCTCGAACACCCGTCATTTTGTAAGAACACATGTCACCGATCGCAGCTCCGCAAAAATGGTGAATTGTGCAGTGTTTTCGTGCAAAAGACGATCTGAAAATTCAAATTTTACTAAGAACGGGATTTTCTATCACACGTAAGTATAATTTTATTACCAAACTATAATATAATTACGAAGAAAACGCACTTTGTTTGTGTAAGATAATGACGACATTGCGATAGCAAAACGATACCAAACACATGTCGAATACCATAATAAAAGTCATAGTGCTGCGACAAAGAGAACGAATGCTTATGCTCTAAGAACGAATGAATGATCAAGTGAATGAGTTTTAACTATTATTTTTATGTGATCAGACTAGCACATAAATTGTCAAATATTATTTTTTATATTTAATATGTAATAGGTAGGTATTGAGTTTTTTGCAAAATCTATACATAGTATTAATTGGAGACACTGTTTTACGGGTGTGATGTTCTCCTTTTTTAATCTTCTCTTTCTTTTAGGTCATCCCGGGACAGTTACTAGTCCTCGGCTGTCTGTCGGTTATGTAGAAGTGGAGAGAATCTTATAAATCAGTCCTGTCAAAGCCCGAGCATAGGACACCAAAATCATTAACCAAAATAAAGGAAACTGATGCCGAGATCCTCAAGTCAAATTGTTCCGATTGTGCAGCTTCTGCAGGTAAGAAATTTCAAAACTTTTGTTTACTTAAACTTTCCTTGCAAAAAAATTACTAACTACCAAAAAGGAGGTTTTCAATTCAACCAATACATATTTATTTGTAGATTATAGGTATTAACATATTATCATACCAACTTTTTCATTTTAAGGTGGCTGCAAGCATTCACTACTGCTTATATTTTGGCTTGAAAAGCGGAGCTGTGAGCCTTCCAGCACATCTACACAAGGCTTCTGGATAAAGCCTACCTTGGCATCGGAACGAACTAATCATGTATACAAAAATTTAATAATACCTAATAAAAATGAAACACAAATCACTTGTTTTCCAAGCATTTATTATTTTATTTCACTTTTTTGTACTATTATGTTTTATTAACAACTCGTATTGTAGAGACCACGACGTTTCAATAGTAATACACAATCACGATTGTATGCACAATAAAGTATCATCTTGCCAATGCAAACCAATAGAAACGGTGCAACAGCAAAAGTATTTAGGCCTATCAATTGACAACCGCCACAACTGGGGTCCTCATATCGAAACTGTGTGCCATAACTTCGTGCTCTGTTAGCTAAATTTGTCATAATCAAAAATAAAATACCGTTCCAAGTTCTATTAATCCTGTACAAATCCTTGGTAGATCCTATAATTTCATATGGAATTTCAAGCTATGGACGCACATTTCAACCTACTTAGAGAAAATGTATAATCTATATATATAAAAGGGAAAATCACTCACTCACTGATCACGAAATCTCAGAAACTGCAAGTGCTAGAAGTCTCAAATTTTGAATGGGGGCTCCTTTTAAGGCGTAGGTGCTCACTAAGACGGGATTTTGCGAAATTCAACCCCTAAAGGGGTGAAACAGGGTGGTAAAGTTTGTATGGGAGAACGCGATTCCTTGGCCCGATTGACTTGGAATTTGGCATAGACATTATTTCACAAAATTAATTGAACACGTGTTTCGTATTTTTTAAATATTTATTACCTAACAGGGTTAAAAAGTGATAAAAAGCTACTTTTGCTGTGATTGACTTCGACGTCGGAATTGAAACTTTTTTGTGCATTTGATTGATTAAATAAGAAAAATAAATATCATTTGTCATATCAACGTAGTATTACATTCTCTTTGGTCATTTCCCCTGAGAGTAGGTAGAATGCATTATCGCCATACGCATTGAATAGTACCTATGGCGTTATGTTGACAGTGCTGTCATTTTTTCCTTATTGCGTTGTAATAACGTGCAAAATTATTCCCTCTAATTATTAGTTTAATTTTAAAAGAATACAATATTCGGTCAAGTCGCCTATGCTATGCCAATTAATAAAGCACAGGGACAAAGTTTAAGAGCGGCTGGTGTAGATCTGCACCCGGCATGCGTATTGCAATGCTCCGTTTTTTTAGCCAGGGACTTTCCCGGTCTGTCTCAGACAGACATACACACACAAGTCAAACTTATAACACCCCTTGCGTATGTTGTGTACGTCGTATATACATATAGTGGTGGCCACATAATTAAGGACACAAGACGATTTTCCTACAAACAAGGTAATTTTGAAGTCTTGGTTTTCCGCTAGGGATTGAACTAGCTGTGATCTCATGATGGCCATCCAGGGAGTGAATGGAGAAGATTAACATAAGAATTTTCAATTGCAAGTTTTCATACATTTCTATTTCTATACTATACTCGCGGTTTTTTTAAACATATCCTTACATCTCTTAAAATGCTGGTCAGATCACTTTGGTGTGTATAGAAATCTGGATCTCCTCTATTCACTACTTGGATGGCCATCACCAGATCACCGCTCAGTCAATCCCTGGCGGAGAAGCAATGCTTAAAAGTTACTTCGTTTGTAAGAAAATTGACTAGCGTCCTTAATTTTGTGGCCACCACTATATATAGTTATCCTGTAGTATAGTCTAATAACTTCACACTCACCACATTAATAACTACATTGTACCCGTGCGAAGCTGGGGCGGGCCACTAGTCTACAATAATTACGAATATTAAAGCTTATAGTTAGTAAGAAAGTAAATCGTATCTATAAAGATAAGTATGACGAACTCTTTAGGTAATGCAAGGTCATATCGGTTCATGACAAAGTGAGTTACGCAATTATAACTGAACAACTCGATAACGTTGCTTCTTTGCCGAGGATTAATCATAGAATACAAACAAGACAGATTACGCAGAAGAAACTTCTCAAGGGCCGCTCAAATAACTTTTACGGAAAGAGAAAATTTACTTCTCTTCTTCCTGTCATAATTAACAATCTACCTAAAGAATTATAGGTTATTCTGGATGACCTCAAACACAAAAGTGTAAAGCAATAACTCAAAATTTATTGTTCCACCAAAAATTTGCTTTAGAATTTCTCGTATTTAAACAATAGTCAGCTTTTTCTTAACATCATCCTGTGCACACGCATTTACGATCAAATATTGTGTTTATTAAGTATTTTTTAAGACCTTAAAATAATACATATATGTATACAACGTGTTACAAAAGTACCTCTAATGCCGAATATGGTAGCTAGGGACTATCAAACTGAAATCGCGAAATCAAATCAGATCAAAATGTATGAAACAGCTGTTTTTTTATTTCGCGATTTGAGAGTTTAGTTTGATGATCCCTATATACCATATTCGGCATTAGGGGTATTTTGTAACATGGTGTATACATATATTTTTTTTTTATTCATAAGAATGAAGCAATTTGTTTTTTCTTTTCAATACTGCTTAGTTGTATACCGACTATTACCGACTATCTATTTTGACGAATACGTAGTGACTGGACAAACCTAATCGGGTTTTACGTTTTAGTCGCTGGGTTTTTCTATAAATTGTATGTTTTACTTTGTTTAATACTTAAATAAATAAAAAATGTATGTTGAACATTTAATTATAAGCGCATTTTCCTGATTGTTGGTGTATATCACAAAATCAAATGAAAACCATTTAACATAATCTTGTTCGTAATCAATCACTCATCTTCCAATCATTCAATTTCATCGGTCTTTTGACGGCACATCACTAGCTGTTGTTGTTAAGTTTGGCGCTGCCGTAGCGTGATCTGTCAGAATTTGTACTGAGATTGTTAGTTCCAAATTTGACCACCCACAATTATAACTGTGTGGGATTTTGTTTTTGTGTGCGTGTGTAACAACAAGACTTTTTTCTACAAGAGTGTGCGTGAATATGAAGTTGTGTGCTGTGCGTGTGTACCTCGTCCCCCTCCAAAATCGGTGAACAAAATCTAGTGTAGAAGAGTGCTGTTGGCATCTCCCGTTCTTAATGCTCTAAGTGTCTACTACTCGATAACTAAGAAAATCATTGTATGATATGAAGAATTAGCCCAGGTGAATTGCATTGACATGATAAGCAAAGGTATTTCGCTTCATTATTTAGCAAATGAAATGCCATCTAAATACATTATTAGATCTATTTCCATAAAGTTTCATTGTTACCTTCATAATACAAAACAATAGCCAAACATTATACCGGCACCGCGTGGAAGCATCGAGTGTCTTCTCGCGTTTATTTTTAAACGCATGCGCATGCGCCGCCGTTCCTCCCAAGACATCCCGGTGCCGCATCACGTTACATGTGCGGTGAAAAATTAATATACTGACATTATTTAATGCTTGCTACCTAATACTTCAGTGATTTTGTTGGTTTTGTGTATAATTTTATTAATTAGTACAGTGTCAAGCTCGAAGAATCAATTAATGTAAAATCTTTTCCGGAAAAAGGTGAGTTTGTGTTTTTTTTCAATAGCTTATTTTTATTATTTTGAAGGGATATAATAATCAATGGTTCACCTACAGTAAACCTGTATTTCTATAAATGATCTATCGTGATGTGACTCTTTTTACATGTCTCATACAATAATACGCCTTTATTTTATTAATAGCAATAGGTACGTACAGTAGATAAAAGCGTAATCGTTAGTAGATAAGTCAGCCTCAGAAGTAACAGAATGGAAATTATCAAATTAGCAACTATAATAGGTCACGATTGATCATGTTCAGTAAGTTGGTTGCAACGCAACCCCTTTATACTAGCGCAAGATACAGAGAAAAATTATCAATAATTCCATTTATTCTGTAGTTGATTTAACGTATTATTTGATATCCAAATTCCTGATCCAACTAAACTACAAAAATCTGCGTTGTGTTGGGTATTGTATCGGGTCACTAGACGCACACTATAGGAGCGGTAAATAATAGAAATAAATATTCCTACAACCGATTAATGGAACGTTTCTTTATTGACTGAATCACATACCAAGATTAAAATAGATTACTAATTCGGATAGCTTCATAAAAACATATTGCATATATGAAAGTATAATAGGAACTCCCACATTGGTTTTAATAATTATTTAATTCAAATTAAAAATAAAATAGTTAAAGCTCTTGATTCCTCTTAATAGTTGACCAGTAAACATGACGCCGAAAGGCTCGTGCGCCATCTGCCTGTCTCCCGCGGAGCAGAAGTGTTCGGGCTGCCAGGCGGTGCACTACTGCACCAGGGAACACCAGAAACAACACTGGAAGCTGCACAAAAATCAGTGCAGTCCCGCCAGGGTCAAGGAGGACCCTAAGGTCGGAAGGTACTTGGAAGCCACGAGGGATATACGCGCGGGTGACGTCATCTTGAAAGAGGCACCGTTGATCACTGGGCCGGCACAGGTGGGTTTATTTTACAAATGGTTTTAGGGTAAAGATGAAAGTAGATAAAGTGGTCGAAAGTAGACGTTGATGTAGAGATTAAATCGAAGAAATTATTTAATAATTATTTTCATTTGCGAAAATTAAATGAACTTGTAAACTTATGACTTCGCAGAGGTAGAGTCTTGGAAACATAAACCACGGTAGATTACCTACATTTCTAAAATCTGACAATTCTTTCCATCTCTATTGAATAGTTATGTTAATTATTTA
Organism: Catoptria pinella; assembly: GCA_963556745.1. Taxonomy (NCBI): domain Eukaryota; kingdom Metazoa; phylum Arthropoda; class Insecta; order Lepidoptera; family Crambidae; genus Catoptria; species Catoptria pinella. Next base: position 11,978,619 of record OY750772.1, on the reverse strand, counting down.
CTACCTTGAAAATTATTTACAACAGCCAAACTCAAATAAAATCGCGTTAGTACCCGTAAAATATTAGTCATTATTATAATCGTTTCATTTCAATATTAGAGTCAGGTAAATTTTTTGAACCATTAGGAGACTTGTTTAGATTTTTTTGTAAAAGTTTTCGTAAAGTCCTATATGCCTTTGATGCCTTTATAGATTACTCCGCCAGTATGCTTGGGCTGCTACGATTTGCTGAAGGAGGAGAAGATTGTGACCTGCGAAAAATGCGGCTGGCCATTCTGCTCCAAAGAATGCACGACCAAAGAAGTTCACCAGCCTGAATGTTACTACACACAACAAATGGGAGAAAAGGTATCTTAAACACAAATAATCAAAAATCTCTTCAAATATAAACTATTGATGCATTAAGAATTTTCATATCCTCTGAAGTTGAAGAGCAAACTAGAATTGCCAACATCATTCATCTCAAAAGTCTTTGACCTTCTCTATGACATTTTCCAGGTGTCGATATCAACATTCGGAATACCCCATCCAAGCTACCAATGCATCACAGTCCTCAGATGCTTGTACCAGCGCGATCACGACCAGAAGTTGTGGCAAAAACTGCAGGCTCTCCAGTCTCACTGCGAAGACCGTAAGGGGACGGAAAAATGGAACCATGATAGGAAAATGGTTGCCGACTTTATTTGGAAGTTCTTCAAATTGGAGGGAACGTTCAGCGAAGAGGAGATCATGAAATGCTGCGGAATATTGCAGGTAAATGGGCTGTCAGAGATTTAATTAACTAGGTCCGAAAAATGTAGGTGGCTTGGTGTGGCAAACAAACACTACGACTACTTCAAAACTATTTATTTTCTTTAAAAGTCTGCTTATGAATCTTGAACAAAACTATTTCACAAATAAAGGATTAAGGTAACTTTGAAAGATAACTGCCGTAAATAACTGTGCATTACCCTATATTTGTTTTAGTCGAGCCTACTATCAACATATTCATTATCATTAGTTAGTTTACAGCATACAAATTCATGTTTTCAATACTTATCTATCACAGGATATTGAGATCTACCTAGATCATTCTAAGGAGAAAATATAGAAATACAATTATTTTTATCAAATTACTCAGGGGATTATTATGTTCTTTAATCTATCCTTAATAATCTATTTATAATTATATGTTCGCTCCCTCAGATCAACGGCCACGAGGTACCTCTGTTGGAACCAGACTACCTGGCGGTATTCGATCGCATCTCCATGGCGGAGCACAGCTGCAGAGCCAACTGCAACAAGAGCTTTACATCTGATGGTGAAATCGTATGTTTTAAAATGCTTATCTATGTAAAAGACAACATTGACATGGTCATGTTTGTACACAGCAACAAGCCAGAACCAAAATCATTTACTTTTGCTTCATGACTGCTGACTTTTGCAAAAAAAAAGTCGTTGATCATCCTATCCGATGACGCACTCGCACCATTAGCATAAGGACGAACATCGACTATTTTAGAACACCAAACGCATAGTATAACATCATCTACCTCCAGATCCTGAGTGCAGGGGTGAACATCAGCAGCGGCGCCCACTTATCGATCTGCTACTCGGACCCGCTGTGGGGCACGGAGGCGCGCCGTCACCACCTCGCCGACTCCAAGTTTTTCGAGTGCTGCTGCGACCGGTGCTCCGACGTCACCGAGTTTGGCACTATGTATAGCGCTGTTAAATGCAAAAAGAAGTGAGTGATTCTCAAAGCATCATCATTATCAGCAGCCATTAATGTCCCCTCTACTGGGGCGCATGTATTCCTAAGGTGGTTAAGGTGGATAAGATTAGATAACCATATGGTTATCTAAGATATTTATATAAATATCTTTATCTACTAACAACCATGACTCGACAACAAAATTATTGTGCTCATCACAATACAATTTGGACCTACCGGGATTCGAATAGGGAATCTTTGGGCATTATGAGATTTCATTACTGTTGCAACTTCTATCTCTAAGCTCTTCATCACCATTATAGAAAATGGCGGTGAGCTTAGACAAGGTAGTAGGTAACTAATACTTTTTTAAACTAATAGGCTCTGCTCATTTACCTTTATTTCAGAGACTGCAAAGGCTACCTCCTCCCTGAAACATTCATCTTACCAATCCTGCACAAGACTAAGAACCCTGACCCGCAGACGAGAAACCTGGACAACAAGATGTGGGTATGCAGCAGCTGCAAGGACGCCGTCTCCGATGCCATCATACAGCAGCTACTGCAAGACATTGGGACGGAGATGAGCGTCATGCCCAAGGGGGACCCGGATGCCTGTGAGAGGTATGTTGTAAATTGTAATATACTCATCCATTTTAGATTATTTTATTCAAGAATCATTATTGCAACAGCATCTTTAGCACTGAGTATCTTTAGTTTCTGATACAAAATAACCAATATTTTAATTTCTATTATTATTTAATTTCTGAAATGACAACATCTGTTTTTACTCTTACGAGCCAGTCAGTAGACGACTCTGCTTATTCCTCGCAGATTCATCAACCACTGCAGCAGCTACTTGCACCCCAACCACCACTACATGACGGACGTGAGCCTGGCGCTCGCGCAGATGATCGGCCAGGAGCACGAGCTGGGCCTCGCCGGCGTCACCGAGGACCGACTCATCCTCAAGACGCAGCTCTGCAAGAAGATCTCTGACTTGCTAGAGACTCTGGCACCAGGTAACTAGATAGGTCCAGGAACAGGCAAAAATGAAATGAAATAAGTTATATTTGTTCAACTTGACTAACGAATTGAATCATCTTAAATTATATTTTACACTACTATACATTTAGGACAGTTTTTAGTTGAAAACAAGGACGGGAACAGGAATCTTGATTAGGTACGTTTTTTAATGTAACTGTCTCTGGTCTGTCAATTAGAAAGGAAACTTAAAAAAAAAGCGATTTTTTTTCGTTTCTAAAAATGCCCAGATTTACCAAATTCCTTAGTTAAAGTTCCTTGAACCCCTGAGCATACTATCACATTGAGTCATGTCAACTGCTTACTTACCCAAAATTTGAATGGTTTGTTGAAATGTTTGCAGCGGAATGTCGCGTGCGAGGTTCGTTGCTGTTCGAGCTTCACGCCGCGCTGGCTGAGACCGGCCGCAGGAGATCCCTCACCGAGGGGCCCATGGTCATGCTTGGCTACATCACGGTGAGAATTCTTCGTATCTACCTCTATGATTTAACTTTATTTTTTTTCGTATCTATCTCTATGATATTAAATTTTCAGTTTGGATTGCATTGTCTGTCCACTCCTTTGATTTAGGAATGTAATTAATAATGTTAAAAAATTCAACTCATCGTTGTTTATCAGCATCAAGTGTTATGTACTTACTACCATACCATGATGTAAAATACCAACAATAAACAGAACCCAGATTATATTTACTTAAATTCATTAATAGGTTTTCGATCAATTCTACTACAAGAATATCCCGTCCACTGTGCCACTTGATAACCAGACAATTAAATCCCTCGGAGTTTATGTAAATTTTACATTTGAGTGAACCAAAAAACCGACACCGTAGCAGACAAGCAGTATGCGTATTATGAGAGGCGCCAAAGTTGCATACAAAATTGCTTACTGCTACAGACAGTTGCTATCGAATATAGTAAATGTAACTGTGCAAACTCATAAAACAGGCACAGAGCATGCGCCCACCAATGTCGTTGAGCTGGCCATAGTCAAACATGACCAGATAGTCAATATTCAACAAAAACTTTTAAAATGAACACCGATTTAAGAATAAGTGGCAGATGTTTTGTCAACCATGCCTAACGAATGATCGCTGAATACGTTATTCAGAAATCCTAGTAGTTTTTAGTAATCCCAGTAAATTATTAGTAATACTAACCTAAGTTAATAAAACTTCGTAGCTTGGTAGTCTAACATCAAATTTTACGATTGCCTTATATTGTACAAAAAGCTCTGTCTTTGTCTTATGCAAGCTGAAACACATCACGTGTTGCAATTTATAAACTTCGTTTACTTTTAAATTCTTTTCTCTCTCTTAACTCTTAATAATAAAACACTTAATTTTAAAAATTTTGTTGAATATAATAAAAAACTTTTGTGCAGGAGTCCCGTAAGTTCCTCGTGGAGTGTGCGAGCCTACTGCGGCATGAACCAGCTGTGCTGCCTGAAGGGCGGCTGGCGCGCCAGGCCAAGATGAACTTGGTGCAGGTGGAAGAGCTCATCAAGAATTTGTCTGCGTCGCTGCCTGCGCCCTTGTAGGTCAGCCAGGAGTTGCGAGATGACTAAGGACTAGTGCACATTTTATTGATTGTACGATAGCATCAGGAAAGATGAATGAAGTTGGAAAAGTTGGATAGAATTTCTGAAATTGACTAGTGTGATAATCAAGATTTAAAGTTTAGCCCATAGGGTGATAAAGATTGTTAAATAATACACTTTCAGCCTGAAACTGAAACGACAGCAGCACAAATACCTACTCTTGAGCTAGTTTAATTTGTTTTTAAACTTGAAAAGAGAATTTTCAATTTAAGCCTAGGTGGAAACCTTGTGGCACTCAAACCTTAGCCACAGGAGTTTATGTAAGAGTTGTTAATTTTATTATATTGCATAAAGACTTTTAAAGTGACATAAGTAAATAATGTTGTTTTATTCACATCATTTAATACTACCCACATTAATGACCGAGCTAGCGTGAAGCGTGAGCGAAGCGTCTCCGTTTTAGCTTTGGCAAAAATGCTTTCGTATACTGTACGTCCGGCTGGCGTCTTATTAAACCATCCTTCAACTCAGCACGCTGCCGTGTTAAACAGTAGGATATATCAGCTTTTGTAAAATGTACCTCCCAGAAACAATACTCAAAACTGTGCTGAGGATGATTTCTGAGCGCTTATCATTTAAAGAGCCTAGTAAAACCACTCTTCGGCTCACCATGCCTGCGTAGCCGCGTATTTTATAGTAAGATGTAATGAAACTTTAGAGACTTTTACTTATGAACATTTTTATAAACCTGTGAATCATTTGATAGTGTATATCTAACCTGTTAGAGGTACCCTAATAATCCATTTATATTCAACAAACATAATGAATAACTCTACGGAGAGAAACTAATATTATCAACCACCTATCCTTACCCTACCCTAACCTAAGGGTTAGGGTAGGGTAAGGATAGGTTCGCCATGTCTGTCTGTACGTCCGTCCGTCCGCGGCTTAGCTCAGAGGCCCTTGGTACTAGAAAGCTTATATAGCGCCCGGGACATAATACACTACTTTAAGCCCTTGTTGCATAATCTACTATATTATTATTATTATTACAGTAGGTTTGTGAAAACCACTTTTTGATTCATGGATCCGTTTGCGAAATATTAAGCTTTAAAGGGCAAAATTTTCTAAGTCATGTTTTTTTTTACCTCGCGTTTTAATATTTTTGGATATATATTTCGAAATGTCTGAAATATGACTAATCCCCTTATCTCCGCCATTTTGAAAAATTGAAATACTGAATCGACAAAAAATAGAACCTGCTCACAAAATTCAAGAGAATCAGTTAAGAAATGTGAGAGAGGAGAGGAGAGACGCATTATTTTGCTTACCTATGACATACGTAGGTTAGTCTACTTTTACGAATTTATTGCATATATTTTTACGTATATTCTCGTGCATGTAATGTTAGCTTGAGATAGTAACAGTATCTTTTCCGTCATAAATTCAACGAGGTCATGATTTTTATGCTCATAATTATCACTCAGCTATTTATATTTCAATTATTAACTATAATTATGTATCATTTTTCTAACACTGAAAGTATGGTAAAAAAACTACAAATATTTGTCCACGAAAGTGAAAGGCCCAAATGATTTGGGTTTGCAAATAACAATTAATTATTAAAAAAATGCAATATCCATTACATCATGCATGCAGTTAAGCTTACTTAGCTCGATGCATGATGTAAAAAATTACTTATAAAAGAATATCATTGAAGATATTTTATTATTTTTTTCTTTTTTAAAACTTAGATATTACAGTTATTACTTAGTTATTTCACAGACTCGGGCTGCTCAGGCAAGGTCTGATTTAACTTCAAAGTGCATTTTACCCCGCACTCATTTCATAGACTTGAAGAGAAGATCCGAAGAGTTGAATATTTTTGACGTGTCCTATACATCCGAATCTACCAAAACTACATAAAGTTTACCCACCAAATTAGAACGTAGTCGCGATTTCACACAAGTATAGTTATCACTCGCAAATCGCTCAGCGACCAATAGCGCTATAGCGGCATTGTGTGCTTTGAAAATCTCATCTCAAACAAAGGCTATGTCGTCGTACCACCGCGCAGGATGCCGTGAACCAGCCACAGAGAACACGCAGTTTTTTGGACTTTTATCGACTGAGGAACGTGTAAATGTGAAAACTGAAGAGTGTTGTTGAAATGACTTACAGTGTAGCAGTTGACAGGTTTCGAGGTTGGAATTGGAAGTGCTAAAAACAATTTCTTATCTACCAGAGGACATTAAACGAGTAAGTAAATTGAAATAACTTTTATCGGAGTATTTTAAGAATGAATTCGTAATCTTCTATTAAAAATTATGGGAAATATTTTCAAGACAACATCAATGTGAAAACATTGATCTTGTCCACATAAAACTACCTCCAGAAATAAATTAATGTACTCTCAGTAAAGTCTAAACGATTATACACGCAAGTGGTTTAGAAAATTATATACCAGACATGAATAAGTTTATTTGTTAACAAGTTACATGTTGTTACAGCACATAGTAAATAATAGCCACTTTGGTGAGTTACATAATGGCAGAAATTTAAAGTACCTAACCTACCTACTTATTTAATTTATGATAATACTAAGAAACACAAAACAAGAGGAGTAATATCCATATTAAATACGGCCTAATTCATTCATACTCAACGTAAAAGTCTGCAATATGTTTTTAGAACAATGCTGGAGTTTTACACAAATTAGTCATCTGAAGTTATTCTAAAACATCAAAATTGTTGCCAAATAAATCATATTTATTATTCAAATATTATATTATTTTAGGATCCTATTAACTCGATTAGAACGTCCGCGTCCCCGTGTCCGGGACTTTTCAGCTGATTTTTTTTTCTCTACAAGCACAGAATAAATAATAGAACCTACAAGTCCTATAAACTATTTAATGACGTAGGTGCTTGAAAAATTCAAGATAATTCTGGTTTCAAGTTATAAAAACGTCATACGGTTACGGTACAACACAAGTTGCGTGGAGGCTGGCTGATTGCGTATAGATAAGCTATCGTATATCTTGTTCTTGTTATTGTTACCCGTTTAGCGATAATTATTTAAAACAACATCGGTTACAATGGCAAAATATTATCTTGCTAAAATCCGTAAGCAAACAACACACTCTCTGGGGAGGAATTGCGAGAAAGATAATTTAGTAATTTAATTTGACAATTCCTTAACAATAAACTCACTTTAAGTGTTCATTTTATTTTAGTATAAATTAAATATATGCTGCTCAGAAGAAAATTGACCATCAGGCATTTTTAATGTCCCCACTGTTGGGGCACAGGCCTTCCTTATGGGTGGATGGGCAATGACCCACCACGCGGGCCCAATGCAGATTGGTGGGTGCTAACGCCTGCATATGCGGCCGGGACCAACGGTTTCACGTGCCTTCCGAAGCACGGAGGAGCTTGAGTTAATTTTTATATTTTTTTCACTATTTGAGAGTTGGTCCCATAGTAAAAGTTGTTCAGTTTGATGGTCCCTATATACCATATTCGGTATTAGGGGTATTTTTGTAACTGTAACTGCTGTATATTCATCCGATCACCAGCGGCAGCGTAGACACGGACCTTATAACAAATTGTTTAAACAATGTTTGTTAAAACTAATCAAACAAGCTATGCTAATCCAATACAAGTAATGGACTAACTAAATCAACATCCATAAACACGAATAGCCTCACACGAACGACGAATGGTTTCTACCTATCGACCAAAAACTACACTGGGCCGCTAAGCAAACGGGTCACCACGTTATTTTCATACAAATATCAAGAAACATGCTCACTTCACAGTCTATTGATAGAAAAAATTGTCCATCTCTGCAATTATTATATGTCGATGGACGATTTGGACAAAGAAATACTGACATCTCTTGATTTCCTCAAAAAAAACCTAAAACAAAAACAAAAACAGCCTCAAAAATAAATACCTCTAAAAAGCAAGAAATAATATTAAAATTATTAGTTACGCATATCAATATTAATAAAATATGTCTAATGAAGTCGGGTGAGGCTTTTAGAATTAGAAAATGAAAAGATGGTCCTCTGGTGGTAAAGTATGTAAGCTTGTAAATATTTTTTAACTTCATATAATATTTTCTATGGTATGTACAACGCCCATAACTCAATTTCCAAATTCACGCTGTTTGTTTTTAAGGAGTTCCATTGTGCCTTCGTACTTCGTAGTCCAAGTCTAGCCCTTAACGTCGCAGACCACAGCTCGGTTTGCTTTGGATTGTCATAAACCTACCAATATCTCAATCACTATACATATCCTATTTGACATTAAGGAGTTCCCTTGTGTGTCTTCGAAGTCCAAGGTCCAATACCAATGAAATTAAAATGTGACCACTCTTGAGGTATACCCTTTCAAACAAAAAAAGAATCATCTAAATCGGTTCATAAACAAAGAAGTTATACCTGAAAATTCGTAAAAACTCGTGCGATGGTAAGCAAAATAATTGTTATTTTTCAGGATTATGAAAAAACTACTAGCCAGATCTCCGTATTTTTTTTTATATTATGGGACCACACACGAACTATGTTCTTTCAAATAAAAAAAGAATAATTGAAATCGGTTAACAACTGGTGAAGTTATGTTAAAACATACAAAAAAAAAATCCGTTGACTTGATAACCTCCTCCTTTTTTTGAAGTCGGTTAAAAAGGAATAAACGTTAACCATGTTCCATACAATGACTTTAAAATAAATTATATTATAAAATAGACGATTATCTAAAATACCGAAATGCGTGGAAATGATGTAACTTTGTACTTTGTTGTTAATAATCCTGTTGTACTGTATTTGGTAACGATAAATTTAAGTTTATAAATATCGTTACTTATTTCTGTTAAATCTGATAAGTTTCTTGCGCCTGTTCTTCTTATCAGTTAAAAAAGCCTGGAACGGGTAATAGGAAAATATAAACGATTCAAAAGTGGTTAATTATTAAGTTTATTTGAATAAAGCAATTTTGGCTTTTGACTTTTTTGACTTTAATTTTAATATAGAATTGAAATCATTATTATTTTATTGTATGTTTGAGGAAAAAAGGATTTTGCAGTTGTTAAATGCTTATTGATGGTCTAGCCATCGATCTGCAAGTAGGGTTGGATTCACCGTCGTTTGTACCCGTTTGTACCACCGAGAGATTCGTTTGTACCTTAAGGGGGTCGAACATAGCGGGTTTTTATAAATCATTGCAGAGATGATAATTTTTTTTATCAAGGACTGTGAAGTGAGCATGTTTCTTGATATTAGTATGAAAATAACGTAGTGTGGTGACCGTTTTCTTTGCGGCCCGTGTGTATGTTTAACAAATAGTGGTATTAAGCAATGTTGTACTTATTGTCAACTATTTCCTGGCCCGGCTAAGGAACAGGAAATAGTGAGCAGATTTTTAAATATTCATAAATAAAACAGGTAAAATAAAAAAATGTACAAGTATATTAAAAAAAAACCATTAAACGAGATGAAAGAAATAAAAAAACTTAAAATGAAGACTTATGGATGATCAAATGATTGATATTACACTAAATGTACAAAATTAATGGGGTGCACCTTATCTTTTGCTCTCTTAAATTATGAAATAAAATGAGAAAATATTTAGTTATTAAAATTAAAAGTAATTTATACGAAATCGCGGTTTTTCTTGTTAAGTAAAAAAATCATAAAATAAGAACGCCCTTACCAGATGAAAAGCACTATAAGACTTCCAAGATCAGGACTGGAGCTGCCCTGAGCTGCAGAACTTCTTGAGATAATGTAGGTACTAATTAATAACAGGTAATTTATTCACCAAATAAAAAAAAAACAAGAATTAATCAGTATTTTTAAATATCTTTCAAAATCTTTCCACCTCTTCCCTCCTGGAATGGGAAAGGAAAAAAAGGAGTAAATAAAAAGAAATATATATTTAAAGATAAATAAATACAAAAAACTGTTTAAAGAATTTTCTTAAAATACATATATACCCTCTATTTATTTAAAGCAATTATCATGAAAATGATATTTACAGCGGTTTTGCACAATATTTAATATAAGTTTCTCCAACGAGATTTTCCAAGACAATATGAAAAGCCTAAAAAAATTAAACGATTACATCAAAAATGTGAAGAATTTATAAAAATCAATATTGAATTCCCTTTTAAAATACTTACAGAACAAAAAAATAGGTTATTCTCAAAAGGAATCAACAAAATTACAACATTTGTTTTAAATTCATATCAGTCTCCTTAAAGTTCGGAGCAAAAATCAGCTTCGCGCCGTGAGAGTGAAAATTTTCCCAAGAAAAGGCGGGAAAAACCACGAAAACGGCCAACACAAGAAAAAGTAATAGAGTGAAAAGGATGAATGGTGTAAAATGGATGTGTGAGAAAAGGATAGTAGAATATTTAAATATTTTTAAATGTTGTCGAACATGAATTAAAAAGTTATAAAAAATAAATACATAGATACCAAGAAGTTTTATACAAGGAGGTTGATAGTTTGAATTTGGAGTATGGATGAAATGAGGTCGCATGTATGAAATAAATATAGAATAAGGAAAATTAATGAAATATAATAATAAATTAGTGTTTTATGTTTGTAAATAAATAAATAAGATGGAATATTAATAAATATAAAAATGTAACGTTGTTTTTCGATATAGAAAAAAAAACACAACGTTACATTATACTAGTAAGTAGGTAAATAAATACTGATCGTGATATTATAAATGTTTTATAGAGTTGGAGTTTTATTTATTACAGGAATACATTCCTTACTTATTGCTTAGGATAATTTCTGGGTCCTCTTCTCATATGGTTTTTTATTAAAATAATCAGTTCTGGTCAGTGGTTTGCAGAGATGGACCTAATTAGGTATAAGTAATCACTATTAGTTGCACGTTTTTGATAATAAAATAGATATTATGATCGACCAAAGTTTTATCAAAATTGTCTTTTTGATTTCAGCGTGACAACAGCGGTATGCTTTTGAAAAGCTACCTTTGGCTTCTGTTGTGCTACGCTCAGAACGCACGCAGTAACCTGATTGACGACTATGGAGTGATGTCACGACACCTGCTGGCGCCGCCGGAGAGGCCCGGGGAGATGCTGCCCGTACTTCTGGGGGTAGACAAGACCTCCGGGTGCCTCTGCCGGGCCACCACGAAGATAGAGCTCATCGTATGCTTCGGAAATTACGAGTGCAGAAAGTTTCCTGAGGTAGGACATCTATTTATGAAGAAATTGGAGTCCGTGGAATTGAATTTTCTTTTTATCACGTATATCTTATACGTGATAAAAAGAAAGTTATCTTAACACATGACAAGATTACTTAGGGCTTGTTTCAGAATCAAAAAGTAAGTTACTTGGTTTGCAATTTACAGATGATTTGACAGTTGTGATAAGAAAAATATAGCAAAATTATTTGTCAAGTAAGCTACTCAGAACTTGCTTTTAGATTGAGAAACAAGCCCTTAGTGTACCATGTATCATTTAATTTTTAACCGAAAATAAATTTTCAACTGTTTTTAAATGCTGTAAAATTATTTTCTGAGACACAAAATTTTATTTCCAGATTAAAGTGAAAAGTGACATTCTAAGGGTGAGAACTACAGTGATAGTGAAAATATTAAGAGGACAACTAGATCCACTTTATCACTTAAAAGTGTTGGAGATCGAGGCTAATCACAAGTTACAGTACTTAGAAGGAGGACTATTCAAGAACCTGACAAATCTACGCCATTTGTCAATATCTTACAACACACGTCTGCACACTATTGGACCCAGGATATTCGAGGGCTTAGTAAATCTCCAAAACTTAACACTAGTCAATAATGGATTCAATAACATATTAGAATTAACGCCAGCATTTAAACCCAGCATTCTTCCGTCCCTCAAATGGTTAGATCTCTCTGAAAATAATTTCGAAACGCTTCCCGAGATGACATTCAAATCTATGGCAGGAACAAAATTGAAGAAACTTGATGTGAATTTGTGCAGGTTAGACTTTATACACCCAAATAGTTTCATTCCGTTAACACAACTGAAAGAATTGAATATAGGTGAAAATGATTTGAATGCTTCTTTAATAGAAACCTTTTTATCGAGTATGATTAATAAGGGCATTAATTTAACGAAACTTGATTTATCAGGAATGGGATTCCGAAGACAGCCACCGAGAGCATTACTTGATATAATTGCGCGAACTACTATAAAAAGTTTAATTCTAGCACATAACCAATTTGAAGTAATTCACGACGATACTTTTCCAAAAATGGAGAACCTAGAATTGCTTGACTTAAGAAAAGTTTTATTACTGTCAATTGAACCTAATGCATTTGACCCTTATAAGTTTCCAAACCTTAAAGTATTATTATTGGGAGGAAATAATTTACCAGGAGTGCATAAAAAGCATTTGTCAGACCAGCTGTTGCTTATGGATATGTCCTCCAATAAAGGGATCTCTGCAAATCCTGTTTACTTTGAAATCGACAAAGACACATTCTTACAATGTAAAAAGCTTAGAATATTAATTCTATCATTCAATAGAATCAAATCTTTATACGATTACACTTTTACTGGCTTAATTAATTTGGAAATGTTAAGCATTGAGAACGGCACTCTGTATTTTATCGGCCCAAAAACATTTAAGCCCATGAAACATTTAGAAATATTAAATCTATCTAACAATCCCTTAGGTGTAAATCAAAACCTAACAAGTACCCAATTTGAAGGTTTAAATCAATTAAAAATGTTAATATTAGCGAACTGTGGTATTAGGCACTTTTATGAAGACGACAATATATTTGAAATGATGCCAAATATTACACAATTAATACTTAGAAACAATCAGCTTTCTTATATAACGGCGGAAACGTTAAAACCACTAAAATTTTTGGAATTCTTGGATTTAAGTGAGAATTTATTGGTGTCTTGGTGGAGACCATTATTTCTGGCTTCAGGAGTCAAGCCTCAGCGAATGTATTTTACAAATAATAAAATTTCACATTTCTCTATTAGTATGATTGAAGATATTAGTTACTTACTGGAAAGTAGAGGAAACACATCAGTGCAAATAGATTTTATGAATAACGTATTCGCCTGCGATTGTGGCGACATGTACAAAACATATTTATGGTTACAAGTGAATGGAACGAAGGAGCTGAAGCATTACTTTGACCACTCCAACTTCTTCTGCAGTAGTCCTGACCTCTGGGAGGATCGACGAGTCGCAGAGTACTTATCTTCAATAAGAAATTTAAGATGTTTAGTTTACAAGAAAATCTCTAGCGTAATGCTATTAGTGTGGACTGCTCCTTCATTAGTTAGTATCATTTTAGTAGCGATGATAATTATAGTTATTTTTAAATACAGAATTTATGTGAGATATTGGTTGTTTCTCGCGAAAATTGCTTTGGGAAGGAAACTAATAAAAAAGTCATGGATAGCACAAAACACCGAACCGAAAGGCTATAAATTCGATGCTTTTGTTTCTTATTGTAACGAAGATAGAGAATTTATTTCTGAAATGTTGATACAATTGGAGACGACTCCACCTAATTTAAAATTGTGCGTTTATGAAAGAGATTTCGAAATAGGCTCCTTTATATCTGAGTCAGTATTGACATGCATCAATGAAAGTAAATATATAATTTTAATTATAAGTAACAATTTTGCTAAATCTCAGTGGTGTAGATGGGAGACGCAACTGGCGGAATACCACAGGTTATTTCTAGAAGATGGCTCTACGTATGATCCGTTGGTATTAGTCAAAATAGGTGATATAGAGAGCAAGTACTTAACGACCACATTAAAATATTTGTTAAAGACAAAAATATATCATTTGTGGGACGAAAACAATCCTGAAGAGTTCTGGAGAAAGCTGCGATGTGTTTTAGTCAGGAGATAGAGTATGTAGGTAGTTAGTCGAAAAATGTGTTGTTTAAATAAATTATTTTTTATTCTTATTTCTTTTTTTAATATTTCTCCATTTATGTTGTTTCAGTTTCCAAGCTTAACTCCACTTTTGGCCGTGATTCTTTGAGTCAATCAGCACTAATTTAAGCTTTATAAAGAAGTCTCATATTTATATGCTAATGAAATCACAATTACAAGGAAAGTTGCAATTTGAAAGTTTGTTTACAATAGCTTCCTTGAGAAAGTTAAATATTGAAAAAACGAAAGTGCATCCAAGATTATTTGTTCATCAGGCAACATCCAGTTGAATTTCTCCAAGACTTTCTACTCGATTTGCGCACTAAAAGGAAAACGCAAATAAGTGGGTCGGTAGTGATACGTACGAGATCATTTTCGCGCAGTGCTTAATTAATTGATGTTCAAACAAAGTAGCTTTACATTAGTATAGATGTGCATCAACAAAAGTCTTAGATTTAAGTTGCTTTGTCGATTTTTGGTCTTCCTCATCGCCTGCATTATAATCCTAATTTTGCTGATAGTTTATAATTACAATTAAATTTTTCATCTAATTTTATTGTGATTTATCTTTTCTTTGGATTGCCTTTTTACGTATTGATATCAGTTTCATGTCTTTCTTCATTTTCATTTCTAGTTGCATTATTAGTAAACCATAAGTAGTTTGTATGTATTCCATAAAACGAATATTGTTATTGCAACATGCTAAAGACCATTAGAGAATTAAATTAAAACAATTTAAGCAGATACTTTTTTATTTGTCGATTTAGATGCTTGTAAGTAATTCAGTTTTCATCTTCATCTACTAGTGAAGTAAGTAGTAGGTAAGCCAAAAGACTAGCTACAAAACTAAATACCTAGAACAAGTAGATTCTGCCAGACTGAACACAAAATTCAAGCTCTTTTTAACATTTTGACACTAATTGAATGCACTTAATTAGTTTAATTAACGCTCGCCTTTCGATTTCCGAGTGGCAGGTCAATCTGCAATGGGCGCTATTGTTTTGGCGCGAGAGAAAACGCCATCTTCATTCAAGATATCGTCGCGGGATAACGGTGCGGCGCACGCGCACTATGCGCCTCTCTCTCCAACGATAACCTACAAGTTGGATGTGAACGAGACAAATGCAGACAGTGGCTGGCAAACGATTACTCGACTGACCTACTCAGTCGCTCACACTCTTTCTTGCTAGCAGCGGAACCTAATTTTTATATCGTGTGAATTCGCAATGAAACGCAATGCGTTCATGTATTAAATACCGTGAAATAATACGAGCGAACTATTATGATTACACTGGAGTGGAAGACAGCTAGAGCAAAAAAACTATACAAACTAGAAATAATGGATGAGTTTTTCAAAATATTAGTTTCTAATTGAATGTTTCAGAGATTTTCTTTACATTCTTGGATCCGAGTACTTGAATAGCAAACATATAGGTAGGTACAATATACAGCTACTTTTAGTACTATTATGTATTCTGTGAGCTTTGAAAGTATTCATTACAAGCCATAATAACTTTCCTAAGGTATTAAATAGAAACTCATTTATGTAACTCAATTATAATAAATTTACTCATAGAAAACTTTTGAGCAGAAAGTTAAGATTCCGGCGCTGTCAAAACAGCTCAAAAAACAAGTAGTTATAAGAAATAATGTAAATGTAAAACATGTAACGCTTAAATGTAAATGTAAAACATGTAAATCAATTAAGTGATGACTATAAGCATTAGTTCCAGACGCACAGATCAATATTGATGTTGGTATTGATTGCGACGGCATCGGCACCGTTACCCACGTGCTAGTGGATGCAAGTGCAACTTTTCCCGCTGTTAAAAAAGTGCATTTAGTGCAATAGTCCTTGGCATTGGTTTGGTGTCGGTAGTTGTCGGTCGGCCGTGGTGCGGAGCGGTTGTGACCACGATGTTCTGTCTCGCGACCACAGTGAAAGTTCGTTAAACGCTGAAATGCACGCGGTCGCCTTTCTGTTTGTGGTGAGTGTTCGTTTCCAAGTGATGAGGGTGCTACATTAGTGGATAATGTCTTGTGTGTCGTCCTCCCTGGTGGTACCTACATCGACGGTGGTATACTTAGTTTTAAGTCATCAAACCGACAACATAACTAGTTCGAAAAATTGGCAAACAATCGATTAGTTAAAGTGTTTGAGAAAACAGCGAAACCAGCTTTAAAGAATTACTAAGTGAATTGAAACTAATAAAGGTTAACTGTAGAATCACCTACGTGTCTATAAAGCTTTTGATTGGAAAACGGTAGAAATGTAAACGAAGAAGCATAGCTTTCTCTAGCTAAAGCCATTGTTTTAATAGCACATGTAAACAACGACTAGACTATTGTTAAACAATTTCCAAGAGGCCAGGTCAACAAACTGACCATATTAAAACCAAATGCCCAATGTTCATAGAAATTTAATAACATGTAATGAGTTAAACTATTAAGTAAAGCATAACCAGCAAGCCATATGTTGGACTAAACTTAAGCATAGTTCCCTATTTAGATCTACTTTATTGCACTTCACCTAATTTTTCAGTAACTATTTAGTGATCGTTAGAATGTAAACCAAACTGTGACAATTGAAAAAACATTTTCATTAGGATTGTCAATGATATTGATGCTTATCATGGTTATAAGAAACATTGACATTGACAGACAAGGTAACTCCGAAGTTTGTCATAAACTACTTCAATCCGTTCAACTGATTGCAAATTCTAGTACGCTCCTCAATTTTTTAAACACAACTAGCTACAACATACCAAAACAAATCGGTTCCACATCTAAACGCAGTCCGCACATAAAAGGACGTTTATGACTTGTAGGCGATCAGCGATTCCTCTGACGGAACCAGGACGAGCGGTGCGCCGGGCGCGGCGTGAGAAGCAGGTCGGCTTTAATTAGTTTTTACATCGCCATCGCCATCGTGAGGGCTGGGCTCAACGGCCCACATTCGGATGGTAAATTCGGTGCAATTAACAGGTGTCTGACGTAAGATACACTTGATAAAGGAACAAGACAATGAACCTGGTTCAATGATAACGAAGTTTTAAAGGAAAAATAGGTATGATATGGAAATTTTGGTGCCTAGTGATAAACCTCTTAGAGGAAGATTACACGATCAATCTGCCGCCAATCCAGATCATGATCCTCGATCATGATCAGTGATCGCGATCCAGATTACACGGAAGAGTTTTTTTAATAATGTACTCACCTAAAGGTATAATATGGCTGCATTAAAACTTATCAATTAATTTTGCCGACTTTCCCATACATTGAAATCTAGAATTAAGGTTAAAATGCATTCCGCCGTATTTAAAACCCATTTTTGCGGTAGAGCCACAACGCTACATTACGCAACATCCGATAAGATCACTTATCACGCTCTATCTAAGCGCACACAGTCAAGTTCAACAAAGTGAGTGTCAAAGCCAAGGCAACTTATGAAGCTGACCGCCCAAACCGAGTGACATAACGCGACCACCTTTACATCACTTGCCGTAGCCTCGATCTGGTGGCGAAAGTCGGCGATTTCTCCTTAGTGCCACCTCGTAACTTCAGTAGCCCCGTTTGACGAATCTAGTTCTAGATTCGATGACTTTGCCTTTTATTTACACAGACCCAAAAATATTATTAAGATAACATCGAGAATAGTAAAATAAGTAATTCGTTTTGTACAATAGACGCGATACAAATTGCTCTTAGATATCGATTTCGAGTGATTAGAGAATTTTCCTTTGCAGATGCGTTCACTGGAGTGGACCTAGATCCATTTACGTACTAAACCTACTACTAAATGGAAAACTATCAATTTTAAAATACACCATATAGATGATCCATTCCAAATATAGAGCCAAATGCTCTTAATATTCCATGTTAGTCTGCTAAATCAGGTTTAGGAAGATAAGAAAGCAAATGAGCAAACATTTACGTAAATGAATTACCTAGTTATAGCTAGACGACCAAAGATTTGGTTCAATAATCTAGTCATTAGGGAAATGTTATCTATATTAACAATCTACATAAATAATGGAAATGATGTTTTGAATCGCGATTTGATAAAAAATTTCCTATAGGTTCATCAGTTCGAGTTTGTATTCTTACTGAGGCGCGTCTGTTCTCGGTACTCTTTCTGTGGGAATATAGATCAATGTTCTCAGAGCTATTGACGATTCCGTACACCGCACCGGTCTTTAGATTTATGGCATTAGGTCTTAAGACACTTGACAAAGTTGCTGAGTGCGGCCTAAATGAAATATCGTTCCTGTTTACAGAGAACTTACATGTCTGTAAAGTTTTTAGGATCATTTAAGAATTATTTTTCGCCATTTCTTATTTTCTGATGGTGGTATGGCAGTATGATGAGATCAAAGACAAGAAAAGTGGATGATATTGGTAATTTATATAGAAATATTTATTTATGTCACTATTTCATTTATAAACAAATTGAACAATACACTCTTTTTTGGGCAGTCGTGTAATTAGGGACTGATGCCTGAATTGAGAATATCAATAATTACAAAAACGACCATCCTATCGTTTTCGTAAGCTTGATCTATAGCAACATGATTGAAAGAATAAAATTACCTAACTAATGCGAGCAAAATTAACGTTTAAGCATTAGTCGTTAATAACTGCGCATATAATATCGAACCCGTGTTTAAGCATCTACGACATGAATAAATTTGAATAAAATAGCTTAATTAAAATTATAAATACTTACGTTTAAAAGTTATTAGTGATGGCAACTTTACATTTTTTTTTTTGTAAATTGAATCTTTAAGCTAGTGTGTTTCACATTTAAGTTAAATTGTTAATCTACCTACTTAATATAAATCTGTAACTGAGCCGACTCTGTACATTCAATATTTTTTGGAAATTTTAATTCCAATAGTCATTATTATAGATACAGAGGCCAAATTCACCATTTATTTAAACTTTGTCTGTCTGTCTGTCTTTTACCACATCACGCGAAAACTGCTTAACGGATTTTCATGAAATTTGGTATGGTAGTAACCGACTATCCGGGTCAACTTACAGGATACTTTTTATTTCGGAAAATTGTCTCATTCCCGAGGGAAAATACAAAAACTGGTTGGGGCTGAAATTGCACCCAAACTGTAAGTGTATTTTAAGTTGATAACTTACAAAGTATAAGTCTAAAATATAAAAAAACATCTATCTATTTGTATGAATGTTAATAATTGTTTAATTACTAAATATTACATAATAAATACTTAAAATGTATGTTGTTTTCAAAATTTTATTATCCAAATAGATGTTTCGACGTGGTTTTCAAGAACCACTCCTACTATCTGCATTGGTATATCTATTCGAAGCTAGATGGCGCTAAGTTTTGATTTGAGTGACTTATTTTTTTGGGAATGGCTTAATTTTATTTTCGTTTATAAAATATTAAAATGCAAAATATAAGTATGTTGTTTTCTGAATTAATTCTTAAAGTCAATAAATTCAATATAATTTTTTTATTCAAATAAACTTAAAAATTAAGTGCTTTTGAATTGTCGTAATCACAGAAGAAATTCCTACCCGTTCGAGACTTTTCAGCTGACAAGATGACAGAAATACAAAAAATTATAGATACCATGTCATGCCCAATGCGAATAAATTTGCAAATCACTGTGATCTGCGATAATTTCAGAGTGCTTGCGGTGCAAAACAACGTGTATTTTAATTAGTGAATCTGTTTGCCATACATCCAATGAAGTTACAGCGGATAACTGTTTGTCAGTTTAATCGCATTGTAAGTTAACTAACTTATAAGTTTACAAATTCCCTGCAAAATAAAAAGCCTGTTAAGGTGGTCTTTCGTGCTTTTCTAGCACAGCCTTAGCAGTATAGAGTAGAGTAGCCTAATAGGGCTAAGTTGCAAATTCAAGGAAAACATTAAGCGAGCTCTACATATCCCGACGAAATATGTGCCAATGTCTGGCATACTGTGACTCTATCTGCGTTAAAATAAAAACCAAGAAGTTGCATATCAAGTGGTATGAAAAATACCAAATACTATAATAATAGGAGGTTTTTATTTCCTTTTATTTAGTTTTACCTGTCCGGCGTTTGTTTATCTCTACCTTATGCAAACTGGAACACCATGTTTCTTAGTGCTCAACTACACCATGAAAGTTATTACCCTCCAAAAAATGTCTCTCTCTACCTAATACAAACTGGAACACCCTCTAGCACCCTGTGTAACGGGAAATTTTTTCTTAGTTCTCACTAACACTATGAAAGGTATGTATCTAACCTTCAAAAATGGTGTCTTATTTTATACAAATTGGAACACCCTGTAAAACCCTGTATGACGGCAATTTTCCAAAACCCTTTCTTAGTGCTTTAACCATATGCCAACAATCAATTTTAGAGTTTTATATGTAGACATTAAAATAAAAAAGAATAAAAAAAGTCATTTTGTCAGAAGTTCAATGTATTCAATCCGCAAAGGTCGCCATGTGTGGGCGCCATTACAAAATTATTTCAATATTTTATAAACGAAAATAAAATTAAGCCGTTCCCAAAAACCAAAAATTAAGTGTCTCAAGTCAAAATTAATAATAAATAAATAGTAGTAAAATAAGCAGTAGTTTTCACGTGATGAGGTAACAGACAAACTTTAAAAATGGTGGATTTGACGTCGGTATCGATAATAATGACTATAAGTATTTAAATTTCCAAAAAATCTTTAAATTAAATATTTTTGACAACATTACATACATTGTTCCGATTCCAAAGTAAGTAGCTAAAGCACTTGTGTTACGGAAAATCAGAGACAGCGGTGGTATCACAAACACCCAGACCTGAGCCAATATCGAAAAGTTAGTTTTCAAAATTGACCCAACCGGGGATTGAACCCGGGACCACAGAGATGGCGATACCTTGAAAACCGGTGTGCAAAGCCACTCGACCACGGAGGTTGTCATATCCACGGAGGTTGTCATATTCGCAATCTTGAATGTACTGACAATATTGAATGTACAGAGTTGGCTTAGTAACAGATTTATTATTTAAGTAGATTAACATTTATGAATGTAATTATAATAATTGTAGGTGAAGTTTCAGTTTTCAGCTGTAGAATTTATGCTTCAGAATGACGTCCTACTTTAAAACTTGAGATCCAGACAGATAATTTCACACATACTAAATACTGACCACACTCAAGCCGGGGTCACAACCCAATCTCAACACAACCGGTTCCGTAGGTAAGATGTCTAGATCAATCTGCCGCTCGCAGGTCAAGAACATTAATTTGATTGAGCGGCAGTTTTTCTTTAACTTTAAAAGTTAAATGCTTATAATGATAGTCGATTAGTGAATCTTTTAACATTTAGGTTTGTTGAATTTGTTTTAATTCAAGTTTTTCTATCCAACTGATCCGAAATACTTGTAAACTTTATTATAGAAGTATCGTCGATGTATCATTTATGAATATACACTCTTAATTTTAAAGTATATCTAAAAATTAAATGGGATTATTAGACCACTACTGAATATGTATGTGCAGTCAAAAGTAAAAAATCAATATCGATATCGATTCCCGTCCGAGAACATGATCTGGTGCGAGTCCTATTTTTTCTAGTATATTATTTAGTAAAATATAAAAATAGCATTGTGAATGCTTAAATCTCAAAATTTCAAAAAAAAACAATAGTCTGAAAATATCGGCAAACTCACAAAAATAGCAAGATGCGTGCGTAGACGCTTATTTTTTCCATAATTTATTTAAACAAAACAGTATCTTTTCATTAAGCGTAAGTCTATGAATGAGCTCTAAATCCACAAATCAGTATCTATATCTTGCCTAATTATGAAATATTGAAACTTTTAACTGCATATACTTAATTATTAAAGGGATGAGATACGCCCATTACTTTTTTAGATAATTAACCGTGTATACTTACTAATATAGGCTTTAACTGTAACCAAACTGATAGTTAGGGCCATCGGTAGGCTTCTAAGCACCACGGGTAAGAACTATCATTATGGTCGCTCGAGATGATCAAAGTCACTCGGCTTATAGATACTATCTCAGTTTTCACTTGCATCACTGTCACGAATTAGTCCACGGTGTGACGTCACGCCACCTGCTCCCAAATACCATCAGTCACTTTCACTGCGAGCCCGTCGCGACCATCGCCGGCGCACGCGGCTGTTATGTTATGACCAGAACAATTTTGTGTTATGAATTGGAAATGGTTGCAAATAAAGGGACGTGGCGTGGATATTTACACTTAGTCTGCATAAACCGCTGCTTGAAGACTTGAAAGTAACGAATTAAAAACTTTAAAGATTAAGAAACTTGCCACGCCACATAGAATAATGATTCTGAACGACCCCCCAATATCAAAATTATAGTGCTCGATTTAGCCAAAATAGTTTCCACTATTGATCAAACATCTGCTTGATTTAAATTGCCTTTGGTTAGAGAATAATTTAAAGTGGTACCTACTTAAGTGATTTCTAAAACAAGCAAAATTTCACGATTCCAATTGTCGTGCCATCCAAAACCCGATGTAGATTCTTCTCAATTAACGGTACACCGTGCCCACGTACGTCTGGCCCAAATCACGTCATAAGCTAAGCTGTTTCACTTTTTAGGCACAGAATCACAGATTAACATCATAGTGTGTGATGCCGTAATGAGGTGGCGCCGAATGCAGGGTACCGCTACCCAAAAGGAAGGACGATGCACGAATTCTAATTGTGTCCGTGCAAGGAATCTGGGTTACCTACATGGTGGCATTTTTAGAGGACGGACACTTCAAGGACGCCGGAATTGTCATAAACGGTAAAAGAAAGAACAGAGCTTATGTCTCTTATAGCATATTATATTATTGATACAAAAAACGTAAAAAAAGAAACACTTCTCTTGACAAATTTAATTATAGTAGAATTCTAAAAGCAAGCGATGCCCAACGCCAACGGCATTATAAATATAAATTTAAATAAATAAATATTTGACAACATCACATACATTGCTCCGATTCCAAAGTAAGTAGCTAAAGCACTTGTGTTATGGAAATCGGAAACAATGGTGGTATCACAAACACCCAGACCTGAGCCAATATAGAAAAGTTCGTTTTTCTAAATTGACCCAACCGGGGATCGAACCCGGGATCTCAGAGATGGCGACACCTTGAAAACCGGGGTACAAACCCACTCGACCAAGGAGGTCGTCAAATATGATGCAACTAAAAGCGAAAAATGTAATCATCATTAGACTTGCTGTTGGATTCCATAATTTTACTTAGCCGAGGGCCTATAGTCAAAGTAACATTTCCAAATCATCGTTATCGCTGTCAAAAGATGTATGGGATTGACTTAGGTTTTCGTTAACAATCAATTTTTAACGTCACATCTGCTAGATAACAAATTATCGTACGTAGCACGAGTATCCCTTTAGACACACAATACCACATATGCAAAACCATAGTATGATAATGAGGCAAAAAACACCACCTTTACGCCATACGCCATTTCGTTCGATTGTTAATTCTGTTTATGAATTCATGGCTGAATAGACTGGCATGCTATGTATAAATAGGCTGGCATGCTGTGTATAGACTGACATGTTGTGTATAAACTGGCGTGTTGTGTATATGAAAGAAATAAAATACACCATTTTATAATCTTTAGCTGTCACAAATTCATTCATTCATTCAGTCATTGACAAAGAAATCCTGACCATTGTACCCATAACGGCTTCGTAAGATCCTGTGCGTTTGCGCAACCACCCCCGAACCGGCGCGGCGTCGCCTACGTGCCTTCCGTAAAGAGAGCATAGAAAGTTGCAGCGGCAAAAGTGAAAACGAATCTTGACACCGTGCACCTACGAATTACATTTAATTTAAAGGAGATCGGCGAAGTTTCTTAGGATCTTGGACCTGACAGTTACACTGATGATTTATGTACGATTTTGTAGACCTAAACAAGAAGATTCCATCAATATTACAATTATAAATCTATTCTACGGGAGAGCAAAGTAAGGGTGAAAATATGAAATAGGGCGGAATAGAAACAAAAAACTAAATTACTTAATCCAGGATGTTTAAGTGATGTGTAAATGATTGAGTGAGTATTAAATAGAAAAATAACCGACACAACAGGTAGATTTTCTACTGAGAACATTGTCCTTCAATATGGCGTCCTTCTTGGATACATGTAGTCAGTTAGCTTGTTAATAATTACATGAAATTGTTCCCCAAAGAATCATTAGTCGATTATTTTTCACAAGTTATTAAATAATATTATTATTATATTATTATATAATAATATTTGACAAAATCACATAAATTGTTCCCATTCCAAAGTAAGTAGCTAAAGAACTTGTGTTATGGAAATCAGAGACAACGGTGGTACCACAAACACTCCGCCCTGAGCCAATATGGAAAAGTTCGTTTTCTAAATTGACCCAACTGGGGATCGAACCCAGGATCTCAGATATGGCGACACCTTGAAAACCGGTGTACCAAGCCACACGACCACGGAGGTCGTCAATTATAATGATTACTATTAATTTTAGTGAAAGTCTGATTCCTGTAATGGTAGGCCCATTTCTTCCGATCTACTTTAGTACCATATAGTAACAGTGATAGTAACGTAAGATTAGGTACGTACGTACCTATACGTAAGTTTAGGTACAGGCAAAATAAAAAATCATTTGATAATACGATTAATTCATTCTAATTAAAAAACAGACAGATGAAAAATGGACTAAGCCCTAATTTTTGACCCGAGCAGGGAGATATAACTTTTATTTCAAGTTAAGCTAATCAAAAAGTTCAACTTTTAGGTACCTATATAAAACAGTAAGCAATTTTAAATTCTGCAATAAAATTGAAATAAATCCACTTGTCCTAAATACATTTTTATATCTATTGCATGATTTTCAAAACAAAGTATAACACTGCAAGTCTAGTTTTCTTCTGTTTGATTCACAGAACATTTTTTTTTCTTTGTTCTGTGGTTTGATTAATTTAACGTGCAGTAGATCTATATCACCTAAATGCGCTTAGATCAGTGAAAGTAAATAACAAACAAGTGTACGAACGAACCAATAACGCGTCACTTAATCTATAAACTTGCTGCATACTTTTTGTCAATCCAAAAATGGTGTTCAATTATTTCACTCAACTAAAGACGAATCTTCAAAAGTAGGACAGTAGTTAAAGAGACACCTACGTAATTTCATATTCATTTTTGTCCAAACTAACACTGACACCTATTGTTCGTAAATTATTATGAAACTTCGTTATGTAAAACGTTTCTTGGAAACTAACTTAAGTTTGCTTTCTCTCGCTATAGAAATATAATGCTAAGGAATATTTGCGTTTACCGAAAAGTACGTCTATCATTTATCATGCAGAATACTATGTTTTTGTACTTTGCATTCTAAGCTGTAGAACCAGAGGCAATACTTAATAAAGAAAAGGTTGTAATCGTAATTAATTAATGTTTCGTTGATCGTAGCACGCTTACCAAGCGCAGCGCCCATATAAAAGACATAAACGCGCGAAAAACGTTTCATACATATTTCTATTGCAAGTTTAGAAAAGTGGTAACTGTCACGAGTTCTGTAAATGAGTTATTATGTAGTTAGCTAAAAAAGGGTGGGCTAGTCGATCGCCCACTAACCAGCAGAAATATATCGCATGACGAAGCCGGCAAAAATGACTACATTTAAATGTCATTTTTTACAGGTAAATAAACGGTTTGTCTATGTCGCGAACCACTCCCGAGAACGTCATGCTACAAGGGCAGTCATATTAACGTAACCTTGCTATTATAGTTGCCTCGCTGTAGACACATTGGCCGCAAATCACTGTCTACGGAACTTGGCTATATCGTGTACATTATTACATTTGATAAGAAGTATAAACGTGACTTTTCCAGGTGACATGGACAACAGGCCTCAGCGATGGGTACGACTTCGCGTCGGCGTGCACGCGGCCGTACCGGTCGAACCGCGCGCGCGGCTCCCCCGACGCGCCCTGCGACCTCTCCAAGCAGGGCTACTGCACCACCCCGGGCGCCGACTACCCCTGGCAAGCCATCAGGCGGTTCGTCAGGGATAACCAGGTAACCAAATCCTACCTTTTTAATGACATCTACAATGGTGCCGGTTTCATCTGGATTCGCATATACAATAGGATATCTAATAATGTCAGCTCCTTTATCAAGGAAAAATTACCTTTTTCTGATCAAATCTTTCAATACTTATCAAAAAATTGACAGTAGTTTAGAGTTATTCTGCAGACTTACCCTAGTAATTACTAATTTTACACTAGAACAAAAACACATGTTACTTACTTAAAACGTTATTCTAACATAAAAAATACAGATGCTTCATAATGAATATGAAAAACATTCAACAGGTATTTAAATTTTAATTTCAGGGCCTCATGAGACGAATGTACGGTGAAGAACGGCACATATCGGTGCTAAAAGCTGAATTGGACAATTTCATAGAAGACGATGACGACGAATCACACGACTTCGCGGAAGACATCATCAAAACCAAAATGATGTACACAAAGCGAGGCCATGGACGTGCCATGAAAGACAAACCTCACTTCAGACCCATTCAAAACAACGACAAGAACAAAAAAGTCGATAGTGACTCATTAAAAGTTAAGCCTATAGAAGTTAGCAGCAACAGCACAGAACTCAACAGGGTGAACAACGGTAACAAAACACACAGTAATCAAACACTGAACGATGATAAGGGGATATCATACAAAACACAACTTGAAAGCATAGCTCATATTGAGATTAACAACCTAGATCCTGATGTTATAACATTAGACGCTGTTATAAAACAGAGCATTGAAACGAATAGTGTTTATCCAAATAAATCGGATAGCACTAAGTCAGACACTGTAGGTTCTGGTAAAAATAGCACAACATCGGTTCAAAACATTACTGTAACTACAGAAACTTCAACTAACGTTACGGAGACGTCTACTACCGAGGTATATGACGAAACCACGATAGAATCCGATAAGGATGGATGGAAAGCTATGAATAATCTTCCAGATGCATCAACTCTGCCGCCGACGGCGTTGTTTTCGGAGCACGAGAAAGGGAAAGTCGTCGACAGAGTTGACACGAAGCCTGGAGAAAACAAGAAAGAGGAGCCGCCGGTGAAACCCGTACAGTTTCAAGAGAAACGTCCATCAGTTATTAAGTTACGAGGAGCGTAAGTTTTGAATTGTTTCTGTAGTGGTAATTTAATCATATTATAAAAAATAAGAAGCTTTATAATTTAAGGCACCTTTGATTATGGATGATCTATTTTAATAATTATTTACGGTATCTGAGAATTTGCTGGAAAGAGTTAGATCAGCAATTTAAAATTGCTAATAGTAAAAAAATAAACTTAATAATGATACAACTAGTCAGGGGTCGGTTGCAGGAATGCGTGCGAGACGAAGGAGGAGCTACTTGCGCCGTTCTGGGCCAACAACACGCGCGGCGAGAAGCTGGTGCTCGTCAACATGTACCCCTACGAGCAGTACATACACCTAGAGACGTGCGTGCACGAGCGCAAGCAGATGTACTGCAGGGAAGGATGCAGGTAAACGTTGCCATTTAGTTTGTCAATCGCTTAGATGGCATATCTAGTTTTTTTATTATAATAATAATTATAATTGATATTTTACTAGGGGACTATAAGTTAAGCTTTTTGATTAATTGTGTATTTACACGGTAATCATTTTTTTGCTCGAGTGGCGCTAGCGTTGCATAAAGTCGCTGTTTGTGTAGAGACACAATTTTCCTATCTAAGTACGTTTACTTATACCAAAATTATTTCAGTGCTCTCCTAGCCAATTTCGGTTACGGCGCAGCAGCGACTGCAAACGATTTAGCTGTATTTAATATACGGATCTAATATTTCTTTTGGCATTCCAGATGTGAGCAGCACTTCCGCTTGCACCGGCTGCTGGCCTTCGACCCACTGAACCCGTGCCGCGGGATCTTCTCGGACTGGTTCAAGTTCCCCGCGTGCTGTGTCTGCCGCTGCTACGACGTGCCGCTCGAGTTCCGCGCCCGTTCCCCGCGCGTGTTACACCCCCAGTATGGGGAACACGTAAAGAGCATCATTTATGAAGACGTCGCTAGGGACTGGTACTCGATGACAGCGTATGGCAATGAAGATGACGACGGATTCTTGTGAGGTAAATGACATATACTTATATCAATGCTCAATGCCCTCTCCCCGCGCTTGTTACACCTCCAGTACGGGGAACACGTGGAGAGCATAATTTATAAAGACGTCGCTAGAGACTGGTACTCGATGACGACGTATGTGAGGACGAATTATTTTGAGGTAAATGACACAAACTTTATCGCTACATCTGCCACTGCTTCGTGCCGCTCGAGTTCCGCGGCCACTTCCCGCGAGTTTTACACCCCCAGTATGGAGAACACTTGAAGAGCATCATTTACAAAGGCGTCGCTAGGGACTGGTGCTCGATGACAGCGTATGGCAATGAAGGTGACGAATTCATTTCAGGTAAATGACACATACTTCACTTACCTACTTAGCAAAGCAAGCTATGCTCTGTTCCACGAATCGAACTCGACTATATAGGCTAGCTAACCTATCGAAGGAGCCGGACATTAACCAATGGCCATCAACCAAAATTAACCAACGCACACGGACCGATTTTCTTTGGGAGCTCGTTTCGTGGAATGGACTTTACATTATAATTAATAGGTAGGTATATCTATAACATACTTATTTGTCTCCAGTAAACTAAATACATTTTCTGTTTTTTTCCAGATTCATCATACTGGAAGCCCAATATGACATTCCGAGACCCCACCTAATGAAGCAAGTTACGAAGTTAGTTACAACTCTACCATAAGTAGGTAGTAGGTACCTACTTATTGCTTATAAAAACGGAACTAGGAAGGTACCTAACTGTTAAGGCAAAATCTTTTGTATTTTCATGGTAGAGATAGCGACGTAAAAATAGTTGTACATAATATTATTATATAGTACCTACTTAGTTTACATGAGTTTAATAATAAACGTTATACCTACAATTAGGTAGGTACTCAAAAGTTTTATAAACCCAAGTAATAAAGACAGATTTTATAATGCCTACTATGATAACATTCAATAAAAAAATTTTTATGCATGTTTTTTACTAAGTTAATACCGTAAATAACACTTATTTAAGTAAAATACATTAATTTACTAATTTAAGCAAGTACCTATCTGATTAAGTATGTTATGTTACTTAATTTAAGGCTAGTGAAAAAATTGTAAAAATGACATGTTAACGTTGAATTATTTTGTTACATTTGTCGTTATCTTTGATGGATGTGTTTGTTTTAATCACCAACCCTTCTTTAGACAATGGTCAATAATGTACCCCCTAGACGATCAGCAGCATGGCTTGTCAAGCACGTACACGTAATTACCACCATCACTACCATTTGGGGGCGTGGCCTATCAAGGTGCCTATCCTATCCTATCATGCTTGATGTAAAGCCGTTTAGCCGTCAAACATCGCTCCTAGACGATCAAAATGTCATTGTCAAGCCGAAAAATTTACGTGATTGACAAGCCATGCTTGATTGTTTAGAGAGTACATAATGAGCAAAAGTGAAGACGAAAATATTATTCCCCATTTACACGCTTGCCAAGGCTTGGCAAGCGTCCACAAGATCCAAGCCTGGACAAACTTTGACCTACGCTAGGATACCATACCCGGTTAGTGTTTTCCGGACAGCCAAGCTGTGCAGGCATACATGACAGACGTAGACGTTGAAGTGTGTCGGCTATTGCATTTGGCTTGACATACCTATTTTTATTTAAAATATAAACAAAAACAAAGGAAGCGAAAAGTTCGGCAGTATAAAAAGGTTATAAAATACACCCGTACGTAACCAGTATACATATAATAGTAGTTTGCGATGAAACTATACAAATAATTTATAATAGTGATATACCTATCCTCGAATCTCTAAAACTAGACCGATCGAAACCCTATACAGGTTTTTTATTAGTATGTGTATTTTTTTAAATGATTCAAATATACAAAGCATTTGTTCGCGCCCTCGCGAGCCGAGAAGCGATCTGTAGGATTTTGAAACAACGATACAAATTTTAAACGAAGAAACAAAACCGGGCCAGTTGGAATATTTCGATAATAGGGGTCAAGCCTACTCACCGGTATATTCTGCTGCTGCAATGCCTGTCGGCGCCGACCTTTGGCAGGGTCCTTGGTATATCACAAAACACATGTATACACTAAATTCACAACGAAAGAATGTTCAATGATGGATTCGCAATAAGCAGCGGTGCAACCGATATATGGTGTTGACCTCGCAGCTCCGTCCCGAGAAGTGTTACGACGTCAGTGAGAGGCATCGACCAAATTACAAAGTACCCTCACTGGATTAATAATTTCAACAATATTTCGCGAGCAACTACCTGCGAGAACTGTCACTACGAAGCGTTTCGTTCTATGCAAAGACGATCAAAATATGAAAACGAAATTACAAACAATATTATAATAAATTAAATACGCGACCGTAACAGCATTCGTGACGTTAGGTGCTACCATGTCCGCCATATTGTGTCGCTGTTTACATGGTTACAATTTCTACTCTATGCTGTTTACATAAGGTGTACGTACACGAAGCCGCAAAGTACATAACGGCAGCGCTCATATTTTGTGACTAAACTAAGCCGCCATGTTTGTATGGAGACGTGTGAAATAGGTACTTATGCATTGGCCACAGGAACAAACGCTATTATTCTTGGAATTGTTTCAAACAGAGTCTATAAATCCCGATTTACACGCTTGCCAAGGATTGGCACATAAAGTTTTTTTGAACTGTATGTATTGCACATACTTGAAATACGCCAGAGTACACGATGCTAACGTGGCTGCCACTTGCACGTCAACCATGTTGCCTACGTGATGTGAGCGAGCACACGTGATTGAAGTCTTCTCGAAGTTGAGCGAGTAGTTAGGCGACGTACTTCGTGCTCGGTTAACTAACTTCAACGATTACCTACTTCGGCGAGGAACTTCGCTTTGTAGTGTAGAGGCCTCTTAAAGCAGTGCTATTGTCATGTCACGACAGTACACTCACTGTCACTGTCATTTTTTTGTCAACAACACAACTGTCAACAACGCGAACGAAACGAACGAACGACCGACGCGGACGCGCCGATTTCTTCTAAAACGATACCTGTGTTGTTATTAATTTTCTTAAGATCGTAAATGTGCATATGATTGATTGATAAACAGTTTTCTGGTTAGCGATACCCAAAACCGGTAAAAAGATGGCTGGAAAAGGTAAAAAAGCAGGTGCTCCGAAGAAAACAGCTAATGGATATAAAATGCCAGCTCCTATTCCAACGGGGGAAGTTATACATGATACAATAGCGAAGAAAAAGTGGCGTATAGGTCCATCCATTGGGGTCGGAGGATTTGGAGAGATTTATTCGGCGTGTGACCATGAAGGCTCCCCCAAGAAAGGGAGCAACTATCCTTTTGTTGTAAAAATAGTAAGTAAACTAGAACTCCTAATAATGTACAGTACTTTGTACTTTACTAAACTAGATAGTTGCTAAGTCAAAACGATTAAAATCTTACTGGTTAATGTCTCAAATGTTTGGTGATTTCTGCAGGAACCACATGAGAATGGCCCATTATTTGTTGAGAAGCATTTTTACATCAGGAATGCCAACAAAGATGAAAGTAAGTAATTAACTTGATTACTAATTTATTAAACTATTATAAGTAGTTGTTCTATCTCACGAAGACCACTTTTCTGTGTATGTGTTAGGCATACACATACACATTGTTTAAGTGTGCATTTGCACGCTCTGGTATTATGCACATAAAAATAATGTACACCTAACAACATTCATAGCAAAACTGTCTTTGTGAAAATCCGTGAGATAGAAAAACGAATAGATTTCATTAGTTAGTAATTTTGTCTTTGTGTTAAATGCCCAATAGACTGTAAACT
Organism: Catoptria pinella; assembly: GCA_963556745.1. Lineage (NCBI taxonomy): Eukaryota > Metazoa > Arthropoda > Insecta > Lepidoptera > Crambidae > Catoptria > Catoptria pinella. The sequence continues at coordinate 11,946,374 of OY750772.1, read as the reverse complement.
ATCCATAATGATTGAATTTGTTAAATATAAGTCCTAAGTTGTTTTATCATAATTTCAGTAACAAAATTCATGAAGACCAAAAAGCTAAGTACTTTAGGAATGCCTTCTTACTATGGCAACGGATCTCATGAGTTCAAAGGAGAGAAGTACAGATACTTGGTGTTAGAAAGATACGGCAAAGATGTGTGGAGCATATTCAAAGAAAGTGGCAGGTCGTTCCCAACTACAACTGTTTTCCAATTGGGCTTGCAAATGGTAATATAATTATAATAACAAACAATAACAAACCTCGTAATAATCTATCTCCAGTAAGAGATAGTCTACTAAAGATATGTTGGCCTTGCTTAGTAACTGATCCATAGTAGACCTATATCTTACTTAGGAATTAGGATAAGTTTTTAGGAATGACAATTAGTGAAACAAGTAATACAGTAACTATGTTATGATCTCCATTTACTCTGCCTTATACAATGATTATGTTAACTATTTCAGTTAGATGTCCTTGAGTACATTCACAGTAGAGGATATGTTCATGCTGATATAAAGGGTGCAAACATCCTCATGGGTCTACGTAAGGGCACAGAGAATCAGGCATACCTCGTAGATTTCGGCCTGGCCACACGAGTCAACGACAAGGAGTTCAAACCAGACCCCAAGTCAGCCCACAATGGAACTATTGAGTACACCAGCAGGGATGCCCACTTAGGAGGTGAGAACAAATACTTCTACTCTACAAAGCAGCCCCCCTAGCATGAACGACGAAACACAATATATATTGCATGATATAGTGTTTTATCAACGTCTGTCAACATCCATTGTCTTTTTACAGTTTAAATGTGATAAATCGCTAAATCATATCGCGTTTCATTGGTCATGCTAGGGGGGCTGATAAGAAATATTTGGAAATCTCTTATTAATATTCATCGAATAACGAGTGCTCTCGAGGTAACACACGCTCAAACAATGTGTATGTGCACGCCTAAGAACATTTGTAGCTGACGCACCTTCGTGAGATAAAACAACAACTGTAATGCGCATTGTCTCGCGCGATATTTCGAGCCTCAAATAAGCTAAGCTAAACGTATTGTACATATTTGTTATCGTAGCCTAATATTATATCATATTCCAGTTCCCACAATGCGAGGTGACTTAGAGATTTTGGGTTACAACATGCTACAGTGGCTTGTTGGAGAGTTACCATGGGAGAAAAATCTGAAACAGCCAAAAGTTGTTCAGGGTATGAAAGAATCTTTTATGAAGAATGTTAGAAGTAATATCACAAAGCAATATAGCAATGTACCTGGTAAGTTACATACTACTTTTGACACCATTTTCTACCTTTTAATGTTCAATCAAAACAACTTCTTATTTAATTTTATTTCCAGATGCTCTAATTAAATTTTTGGAATACATCAACACATTAAAACCAAAAGATATTCCTGACTATTCAAAATGTCGCCAATTGTTCGACAGCTACCTCAAGGGTGAAGGAAAAACTCGATCTAGCAAGTTAGACTTTTCACCACTCAAGAAAAGCAAAACTGTAAAAGCCGTAAACAACAACAAAAACGATGATGATGATGATGATCAAGATGAGGTAGATTCATCCAAAAAAAGAAAAAATGGTGAAGCAGCAAAAGTTGTTAAACGAGGCAGAAAAATAAAACCACAAGATGTAACTCCACTAACAGACAATTGTGAAAATGAAGAGCCTGTAGATGATGCAAGTATAGAAGAGCCCAAAGAGGTCAAAAGGAAAAATAAGAGGAAATCTATAGAGCCAGCTGTTGTAGCGAGGGTCAAGAAGGCTAAGCTAGCACCTAAGGCCACTCCGCCTGCTAAAAAGAACCATGCTAACATTGCTACCCAAACGTCAACTGAACGACCTAAACGCAGTTTCCCCAGGCAGGTTTCTTTTGATAGCCCCATATGCGAAATCATTGGGGATAAGAAACCTTTGAAGGTTTCCAAAGTCTCCAAAGACAATGAATCCGCTAATTCAAGTGGCGATATTTTCGAAGATTCATTTACGATTGAAGGGAAAAAAATAAAACCAAAAAGGAAACTACTATCTAATGAGGAAGTTACAGTCAAGAGGATTGTGAAGAAAAAAGTAACTACTGTTAAACCAAAGAAGAGATCCTGGAAAGACAGTGCCACCATTGTAAATGGACGGTCTCCGCCCAAATGACGAAAGTAAAGTAGATTCTGTGATTATATGTGGTGTGCCCCAAGTACATAATATGAATAATATGCAAGATAAAATTGATGTAATTAGAACTTAGCTTTTATACAAATAGCTGTTTCTCTTGTTGTTGACCAGTATCACAAATAAGTTTTGTTTAGATCAGGAAGAATAAAAAAAAACATATACCAAATCAATGTAAAGGTTTAAATCATGGTACACACGATGGCACTTCAAACTATACATGTTAGCCTTTATACCCTAGGTAATAAAAGCTATTTTCGCAGTTTAACTGTATAACCTGACGTGCTGTCGTGTGTACAATAATCATTGTGTAATAGTGTAAAAATAAAACCCACCAAACTATTCACAAAAATATAGAAATAATGACATGTAAATCTCATGTTTATTTAAAACTTGATAGTTTCTTTTTCACTCTGTAATGCACAGATATTTTAGTAAAGTGGGCTCTAGTCTAAAGCCTACTTTACTAAAATTAAAATATCTGTCTAGCCTAGACCCATTTTTGTCATATCATAGTGAGAGGTTTAGAATATGTAAATGTGTTTATTTAATCCTTTTAAGTTTAAGGATGTACAAGACACTTTTGAATAATGGGTAACACTTTTTAGTAAGTGTGAATGTTGCCATTTTGTTTGTAAATATTCTTTAGTCTTGTACTTATAGTTCAAGTGTTTTTATTCTTTGAATGTGAATCATTTTAGAATGTTGTGTTGCGAATCTTGAGATTGATTAGTTAATGGAAATAAATGTTTTGCTGTACCCATGTTAACAGCTCAAGATTACAAGTTGATGCATTTATAATTGCGTTTGTTTTGTAACAAATAATGTTAGTAATGATGAAAAATAAACAGTATTTTTAGAAATGATGTTTACCTATCATTGGTCAACCTACTCCACGATTACACATTATTATAACAGGGAACATTTTAGGAATAAATTAAATAAACAAATGCGCAAGTCCAAAGCTTTTATTTTTTTATTTACAATATAATCGTAATATGAAAGTAAACAAAATGTAACATACTAAAAATTAGATTTAGAAATGTAATAATAATGAAACGCCGGACGTCCGGCGTGGTGTCCGGCGTGGTGGCTCGCACCGGCGATGGCTCGTGATTGCTGCACACGACACGATCGTACATTGTGATAATAACTCGACGACAGCATCGTTTGCAAGTTACAAAAGCTAAACTACATCTAAAATAGTATTTTGTGGATTGGTGATGTTCACTATACACTAAGTCGATCGATTGTGTGATATGCGCGCGCGTTCTCAACGCGTAGACCGTTATTCCTCGTATATCTACAATGGCAGTACAACAGCGATCAAGCTATCATTGACTAAAACACAAAACATTAGCACCATTTGTAAAAAAATATAATTTTCTTTTCAAACACAACAGAATTGGTCGCGACCCTCTGTAGAATAGGCGCGGCGCACACTTGTGTGTGCAGAGTAATTTAGCCCTTGCGACGATGCGGTCACGGTCAGTGGTCAGTGGTCACAACGAGTGCACACAGAAGTCGCGTCCGGTAAGCCCCCGCAGCATAGCGTGTCAACTCAACCGTACACTACTAACACCTACTCATATCATTATACAGTATCTGATCCAGACATTACATACTTTAGCTTAAAATTAACCTTATAAAAAACACTATTTACGCCGTTACAGGAACATTTTATGCAAAAAATCTGTTTTAACTTGCAATCGGACTAGTATAGATTTCATAAAAACTCCTCTTGTCATGATCCTAATAATCATTTGGAGTCTGGTAATTTGTATATAATCATCATATACGTTTATAAGGCCGCATTCACACTAGCTTTCGATGTCACAGAATACAAATCTGACCAATGTAAATGAAGCCGAAAGCTCCTTTTAGAATATGCTTCCAATTTACATCGTTTCAAAATACATAGGTATAATAAATCCACACTATAATATAAAGTAACAGTAGTTCGGTTCGTATGCCTAGTAGACCACTATCAAGACATTAACAGTTTTATATTTAACAATTTTATTTTGATCTTTATAAACGGTTGTTTATAGTTTTGCAAGTACATAAGGACAAAATATGTTTTCACCCAAAATTGAATCGGACTACCTACTGAATATTATCTTATATGTTTAGTAGGAAACCTGTTTTGTGACCTTGCTATGTATTTTCCTAAAATTTTCTAATGCTTGTATTTAGTATAAAAATATACAGAACGATTTGGAAAACAATTGACAGCAGAACTTGCGGCATATTTTAAAAGGAGATTCTACAACGTTCTAACAGGCCTAAGCACTGATCTTGAGCGGTGCCATTTTATGCGCAGAAACATAATAGCTTCTGTTGCTACTCCCATAGAGACGGCTATGCTTCTGCTCATTAAATTTCACCGCTCAAGATCCGTGCCGGGGTCTATACTAAGTAGTAACCATTAAGACTATGCTCTTATTCCGTACCCGTCTATATTTACGCTGTGTTTAATTAAACTCAACGCGACTTAACTAACTGGAATAAAAGTAAGTGTATATCGTATAATCATCTATACCTAAGCATGGTTCTACATAATTGCGAGGTGGCACTAACTATCTGCGTAATGGCTTATCTAAAACGACTACCCATCGGAGGCTATCATACACATTCACTCTTCCAATGCGTTTGCTTAATATTTTTTTTATAAGTAATAATTGTATATAACTAAATACCAAAGTAAACTATTTATTTGTTAATTAGCTAATTGGTAAGTCTTGATGAAATAAAGTTATTTGAATTTTATCATTGCTACTAACAGTCCTAACAGATAAACCACAAAACTTAAAATTGAATGTGCATGACAACCTGACGAAAGCTCCTACAAACACACGAGGCTCGAGCATAGAGCAATTCACCTATCAACCGGAATAGTAACAGTGGCTGCGCCAATTGATTGTACTAAACTGGGCGTCTGATGGCGGACGGTCGATGCCTGACGACCACCTGAAGCCTGAAGCCTGATGCCTGATGCCTGACGGCCGGCGCCTGACGCTTCGAGAACAAATGACTCGCTATACTCTTTTTTCTTTCTTTTTTTCTCCTCACTTACACGGGACACCGCGCCGCTTGCGCACGCGATCCGTTGCTGACTTTGCTCTAACACAAAACATTACGACTATCACGACATAAAACTATTTAAAAACTATGAAAAACAAAACCGTTGTGCTGATCTTTAATCTGGCATACTTTTAAAGCTTACAATTTTATTTGATATACCGTATTACGAACGGGAGGACAGTGGCGTCGGTCGACACTATCCCTCTCGTTCTGCAGACGCTAACGCAGGATTCTGAATAAATAACTTTTTAATATAAAAATTTGGTGTTGACTCAGTCAGGCATTAAATATACAGGTCCCATCACATTTTATTTAACATTCTTTTTCGAGCGCGGCAAAAAAGCACGTTATCTATTATGAAACTAAGCTATTATTGATTTTAAGAAGTATTTGAACACACGAGACTAGTCACATCGCTTCAGTGTCGGAATGTAACATCCATTTTGTTATTCTCTGCACAAATGTCTCTAATAGGTCTCGGATATCCCGGCATATATTAGAGGCATCTATATAACTGTAATTGCACTTACGCGGTGTAAATAAACAGAAAGGTACTAGGTATTGTTTCCGGAACTATTTTCATTATAACAACAATCATATTTACAAATATTTTAGTCAAAATGAAGTCAGTTTCTACATGATAGCGTAACACATAAATATAACGAATCGTATGAATCCACAATAACTTTAACATAGTAATATTAACATAAAAGTAGTAGTTATACCGATATAATACAATAAATAAGAAAATAAAAATAATATCCACCTCTGTGTTTTAAATTCTCAACATTTTGCATAATATTAATATACCCCCAATGGGGCAATCGAACAATTATATGAAACAGTTTATTTTTTACCTTTTCTGTTTGAACACATAGTTTACGTACATAATATGACTTGTGAGCTTGTTTTTAGAATCGTATGCAACACTAAATTCCAAATTAAAAAAAAACATGCAACATAACAAAAATATGTATTTAAAGAACGAAATAATAATCGTGTGATAAATGCTTATTTATTGTTCAAAGACAAGCTCAAAGTGATATTTTCACCCGAAACCCGGCTGCGCAGTATGGCTAGTCGTCACTTTTGGTCGCTGCAAAAACAATGAAGTTTACGCAGCTGGACTCCTACTAATACTATTTAGTGGCTTCACGCCTACCGTATCCCTTCGTGATTCCAAAAAATAAAACTTAACACAGGAATAAAACTAAAATGGTAAATAATACACATGATAAAACCATTTAGTAACTCGATTGCGCGGAACCACGAACGGGGCAACCGAGCAGGGCCATCAAACAATAACAGTGTAGAAATAACTTCATTACGTTTACAATGTATGGTAAAAATTGCACAGTACTTTAGTGAACAGAGTATCCTAAGAACACAATAGGTAGTATATTATTGGGGAACATAAAACAATCTGAGTGTACTACTTTAGGCCTCTCTCACAACCGTCGCATTAAAGTTTACAATTTTTTTATTAGTTTAAAAGTACATCGGTCGACACATTCGACTTTGCTATCGGAAACCGCTTTCACTATACGACACCGCTCTAAAAGAGACATCCTACTTCAGAAGGTACAATTAAACGATAGATGAGAAAGTCTAAGTAGATCTAATAACCATTCAACCATCAATATGCAATTAAAATAGTATGAAGATAAAATATGCAATGAAATGTACACGTTAATTTAGATAAACATTTTTTGGAGTTAAGACTTAGTATAATTTCATTCTCTTAATGTCAATAATACAATATTATATTTATAAAATATCAGTTTGCTGTACAAACACGTGTATCGAGGAGCCAACTCACAAATAACAATAAGTTCACAGTAACACTGGTGAATATTAATAAAATTAATAACGAAACGTAGTTGCAAACGCGATATCGGAAGCGGCCGACGGACGAGCCGGCGCGCGGCGGAGCGGGTCGGGCTGAAGGCGGCAACGCTGTTCCAAGTAATTTAATTACTCAATTTATTATATTAATATTAATATTTTTTTACTATTTTTTCAAAATATTTTCAAATTCGCTAGTACTATTGTAACCTAGTTACAGTTAACCTACCAATCTAAAAGACTGGTGTTTAGTACTCAATATTGCTTTTAGGTGTTGCCGCCTTTGTATTCATTTGTATACGTATTTTAATGTACATTTTCGAATAAAAGACTCTTTCCCTTTTTGGTAAAAAATAATATTATCCTAGAAAGATGCAAGGAAGGAGGAATGTCACACATATCTCTCCGCCTTAGAAATGGTGCAATACTCGATTTTCGCTCGACAGGTACACTCTCGATACATTCGAGTTAGATACGGTACTACCGAGCCGGGCGTCTGCGTTAAACGAACTTTAAACAACAAGTTTTTTAAGTCGAGTATACGCAAATCGTACAGTCGAATTTATTAATATGTACACACTTCTGACAGTTTATTAACCTTTATGCCTTTGTAATAAAAGTGAACATCCTGTCAAAAGTGCCAACATAATAATGAACTCGACTGTACAGTTACGCCTTCCAATTAAAGTACTTTTTACAAAATTTTCCTAGATCACATACAATATAAAATGTACACTTTCCCTAAACTCCAATGGCGTAACCACTATACTCGGTAGCACGTAAACAAACCCTTTTAATTTTACAAATCAATAGCATTAATCAGAATACCGAAACACTATACACTAACAGCATTGACACAGCGTTCACTAAACACTTTTTACCACTTTACCGTCACTGGTTGTAGTCACTTTAGTGTGTAACCCGGTGGCTAAGTGGCGTCGGCGTGGAGTTTCTCGCTGCGTAAAAAGTCTATCTGCGTGTAGGTCCGCGGCGGCGGCGGTTGGGAGGCGCGGCGAGGTTGTAAGTCTAGGGCCGCGTATTGGAGCGCGGGCGCAGGCGTTGTGTTGCCCGTAGTGGTGGTGCCTGACTCTGTGAACCGCGCGGGGGGCAGGCATCCCCCCGCTACCACTACCGTTGCGGTACTGCATGGGTCAGCTGCTGGAAATTGTGTATTGTTATGTGTGATTGGAACAGTTATAGAGCGAGAGTCATTGATAACTGTCTAAGGGGCTACAAGTCTAGAGCCGTTGGAGATTGCACGAGTATAATCCGCACGCGATGAGAATGGGATGCTACCTTTTGGAACCGAGACGCGCACGGGCCTTCGGCCAGCCGTAGCGTAAGCAAACTCGCGTAGATGCTCGCATAATGCTAGTTGTGTAGAACTGTGGATTTCTGCTCGAGATTTATTTTAAATGCCATTATTATTATATTATTGTGTGATTATTTTAGTGATTAATTAATAATGAGTGGAAAATGGGTAAAACTTTTACTTTTTTATTTAAAATTCATTTTTATTTAAATAGACTCAGAATTTTTTGCTAAGGCTATTTGACTGCTTAACTGTCATTTCCGATTTACTTTGACAAAGTCCCATCCCATTCTAATTGCACGAGGATTATACATATTATACACAAGGTGCGTACCCCGCGCCACGTCCGGCGGCCTGGCGAGCGTCTTGTTGGCGGTGGGGTTGGCGGCCAGCAGGCGCACGTACTGCGGCGAGCTGGACACCCCGCACTCGGGGCTCCGCCGCCCGCCCTCTTCGGATATCTCTCGGACCGTCGTCAGAGGGTGCATTAGCGGCTCTTCTGCGAAACGACCTTATAATCATTTCCATTCTTCACCCTCAACGTTTAAATGGAAGAAAACATCGTCAGTCACGCAATGTGTAGCCCAAAATAGTGCACGTGTATGATATGTGAAAAGTTGTATCAACTACTGAACTAGTTCGCACGAACTTTCCGCTGTATTTTGTTAACACAAATTATTAATAAACGGTCACATCAACTACCACCAACTTATATTTACAATGTTAGACAGATATCTAATGATCGTTTTAGCATTGAATTCATTAGCAGTTAAAATGAAATAAAACACGGTAGCTACAATGGTAAGTAGCAAACTTTTGAATTGTTACTCCATCGTAAAGTTCGTGCGACTAGCATTTGGAACGAACACAAACAAACCTGTTACAAATACACCGTGTGATAACATCCAATCTACAAAGAGCAAGCGTATGAAGAAACCGCCCCACTCTGGTATCTGGTATAGTCCCCGGCACGGATCTTGAGCGGTGAGCGAGAGCCGCGTAGAAGTCATTTTTAAGTGCGTCTTTAGTCAACGATATTTTGAACAAGTCCCTATACAAAGTTACATTATTGTAAAGCAATAACGACTTTCGCCAAGTAAATGCAGTGGTGGACGGATAATTAGAACCACCAGTCGACTTTCATACAAATGAGGTTCATACAAACTTTGAAACCTTGGTTCTCCGCCAGGGATTGATCGAGCTACGATCTGATGATGGCTATCCAGGGAGTAAAATCGACTGGTGTTTCTTATCCATCCACCAATGTATGTACGATTTGATATTAAAACTCAATGGTTAGCGAAATTAAGTCAATATCATAATGTTTTTCTTAGCGAAATGAGTTATATAGCTTTTACAAACATGACCTTGTCTATAGTGAGTTTTTTCCGCTCACATTCGATCGTGAACGCGTATGATTATGGCGCTGATGAAGTACTACTTTTTTAATAGATTCCGTTAACCATTATCACACTCGGTGTTATGAAATGATGTGGACTACGATGGAGCATGCTCTAGAAACAGCCAATACACTAAACCTTTAATTAGGCCCAAGTTTTATCGACACATAAGTGTACGATGCCCAAGCAATCCTCTGTTCGCTGTGCGCTCAAGATCCGTGCCGGCAGCTATAGTACCTTTGGGTTCCCGGGCGTGGTTGCAGTCGGGGGACAGCGAGAATATCGTCTGCGGGGGTTCCCGCCTCCCGGCCCCCGTCCGCGATGCGCGCGATACGTTGCATCGCCACGACTCTTTTTAATAGAGATATTTGCAGTCAGATCGAGGTTGATTTGCAAGGCGTTTTGATGTTTGAATAGATGAAGAATGACTACACGCGATTCGTTACGAGATTAAAATGTTCCATGTAAATGTTACTCCTGACTACGACAAATAACTTATTAAAAAAAGTTACGATAGCTGTTTAATATTACAATTTTCCAAATAGTTATCCAGGATGGAGCAAATTAGTTTTGTCAATATGACAATGGAAATTAATCTTTATCGCGTGTTTAATGATTTATTATGTTGATATTTTTGCTTTCGATCATTAGAATTTCTTTGGAAGAATTTAGACCTTAAGTGAAGAAAGTAAATTAAAGCTCTTTTTTTTAATAAGTATGTAATTAATGATGTGTCTGTCTAACTTACCTTACAAGTACAGTCGACAGCACATCAGACTATACATGTCGACCTTGAGAACGTCTCTATGCCATACGTAATAAAAGCTATTTTCGTAGTTCAACTGTTTAACTTGACTTGCTGTCGTGTGTACATAACAGCATCACAATAAGTTGGGACTTTGACACAAATAAATAATTTGACACGAATCGTTCCCCTATTGACCAATTAATACTAGCAAAAGAAACGAACATTATCAGCATATGCTAAATTAAGAAGTAACTTATTCCCCACCCCAGCTAACTTACGAAGCAAATGTTTGTATTTTAAAACAAACCGCTCAAACTTAACCATTTTTTTCATAACACGTTATTGAAATAGTTGAAAGACATTAATAACTTACTATGGTGTCCAAGTTTTATAATTTAAACTTAAACGCATTCGTAGAACAATCATGAAAAACCGACCAAGTGCGTGTCGGACTTCGCACATTTAGGGTTTCATACCAAATAGGGCTAAGGGGCGGGGCTTATATGTGCAACGCGTTTGAAAGAAATTTAAGTTGGTTTGTGATTGAGGAAAATGAGGGAATTTAATCTTTTGGTAAAATATACGTAATAATAAACATTATCTCTAAATTTCAAGTTCATAGGTCTATTGGAAGTTGAATTATGACCGCACATACCGTTGCTTAACCCTGATGCCAAGAGACTGTAGACCTGAGTATATGGTTTTAATTTCAACTCGATACTTCCACGCGTTTCCGAGATAAAGGGTCTTGACAGACAGACAGACGGACAACAAAGTGATCCTATAAGGGTTCCTTTTGAGGTACGGAACCCTAAAAAGGAAAAGTTTTGTTTACAAACATTGTTTCCGTAAGTATGCTGGAGGTGTAAAAACCTGTAAATAAATGAGATTATAAAAGGAATTGAAACTCACCTTTGGCATCTTCATCGAACTCATCAGCGTCGTCAAGTTCCGGCGGCGACGCTGGCGATTCTAGGGATATGGGGAATATCGTTTGGGACCCGAGGGGGGTCTTGGAAGACGCGACGAGGCGAGGGGGGGAGGTGTGCGGGGCGGGAGCGACGGAAGTTCGGGAAGCTATCGCTATAGGTCGGGAGGGGGCCCGCGTGTAGTTCATCTCTACGTAGCCATCGGGGACCGTGGCTTGCGGGGGAGGGAGGGAAGGGGTCGGGGCGGGGGCCGGGGTCGGGGGGAGGAAGGTGTTGCGGGGGGACATGTCCACGTATTCGTCGGTGTTCGCGCGCGAGCGGGGCTCCGCAAACCCGGCGGTGGGGGGCGTTCGCGCTACTATCACCTGTTGTTGAACAATTTATTGTAGGTACTATGTAATCAGTAGTCAAAGTAACTATTCAATATATAAGTTTTGACTGTTTCGTACATTTTGATCCCAAGCGCAGCAATGTGACGTCAACAAAGAATTTCACACATTATTTAAGTCTGTGCATATTAAAAAGTCGATTTTTCTCATGCCATAATAAGAAAGTTTCCTTAAGTTCCCTTTCTTCAACATTTCAATAAAAATATAAAATTATATACATGGTGTTAATAGCACCCTAGCAAAAACTTTCAGGGCATAGTCGACTCATGATTCTGATTCTATCTAAAGTGGAGTTCCGTCGCAAAATTCATGAAAAGATGTGATTTTTATTTTTTTTCTATTACACAGAGTCTGCCAGTTGCATAGAACTAAATTGTCAGAAAATTAATTAAAATATCAAAATTTTATAAACCCGCAATGTATGTACAACAACGGTTATTTACTCGCGGTCTAAGGTCGTGGCTTTGTTGTAAGCGCGCGTTGTTGTTATGCGTAACGAAAAATCTAAATCTCAACTATGCATTTGCGACAAGCGGAAGAAAGTTGCTTTACTCTAAGGGCATCATCAAAATCATCCTTTACAGTTTTCGCTAGGGTGCTACTAACTTGACTTGTTCCGTAAAATTTTGTATGAAAAATGCAAGTCATTAAAACTTTAAACTCCTGTCTTCGTCGTTTTTGTGATATCAAAATATTTTTTTACTGTTATGTGAAAATAATTATTAAAATAAAATTTTAGAATCATAAAAATATTTGAAACTTTCTTCATACGCGATATAAGGGACTCGCACATCGCGCTTCTGGCTGCTGTATTCTGTATCCAGGCCATATTACAATCAATACAGAAGTGCAACGAGATGTTTTTGTATTGTACATAGTCGGTCAAGAAAGTGGTCTACCAGTTTTGACAAAACTACCCGTGTAACCAAAATATCGGTAAGGTTGACATTAGTAACTGTCAGAATATTATTGCGGGGGAAAATCGACCTTGTTGTTTTATAACGTGCAAATGAACTTCAACCGTAAGGTGGTTAACCAAATTTTTGGCTGATTGTACTGTATACTCTACTTCGATCAAGAATACCCTAGATGTCCAAAGTCTCAAAAACGGCACCTCGAAATAACGCCACACTTTCAAATTGGGAGCTTGTTTTGTACAAAGTATTCTATCCTATGTTCTTACTACCTAAAGTTGAATTTGGAAAGAATAGTAATTTGTACCAAGATAAAAATATTTATGTGAGGATTCGAATTTCAAAACTTCGAATAGCTTTTTGTTTCTTCAGTCGGTTTGCATGCTTAAGGCTCCTATATACCTCAAGTGGCACCCTCATTTTAATTAAATTTATTGCTCGCTAAGTACATAATGTATCGAAAATTCAAATGTACAGATTGAAGCTTAGGTTCTATAGTTTATTTGAAAACAATAACCTCAGAAAAATTTTGTTTGTTGTAGTAGTAGTAATTAAAATGAGGGCGCCACTTGAGGTATATAGGGGCCTTAACAGCACGCATTATCTAGGATATTTTTAATCCAAGACTCTACAGTGTCTTAAGGAGCAAATTTTTAAAGTGCACATATCAAGCGCGTTTGGGGGCCGCGATCCGCGCCGCCCAACCCCCCGCGAGATTCCCCCGTTGCTCTGCGTAAGTACATTCGTTTACCAACTGTATGGATTGTAAAACAGTGGTAATGCTGTGGCTGTGTAGTAGCACTGACCTTGGGCTGCGGGCTGCAGTTGGCGGAGAAGTCCAACTCCATGAGGTCATCGTGCAGCATCGGCGCGGACGCGGGCGCGCGCTGCACCGACTGCGCCGGCCGGCAGTGGGCGCCCACACTGACATTATACAAATCAACCATAATAAGCATACAGTTCGGACATGTAGCGGCACGATCATACCGCTACATAAGCAAATCGACAAATGACGAAGAAATGCAGGATCAGCGAAAAGTAGAATAAAATGTAAACATTACGTAGACGTGACGTCGCACTACGTCAAGCTAACATCAAGGCAAAAATGTATGGAGACCTGACTCACGATATCGAAGTTTTCTAAGCTCTTCGCATAAATACAAATTCCAACATCAAACAGTTGGACCGCGGTCCCCGAGCAAAGACACCTAGCTCGGCGGAAGTACTTCCCTTTAAGCTGAATATATGGCGAAGAGATTCTGCCTCAACAGGACTCAACTTTCGTGTGTTTACTATGGGGATTCAAACTGACAATTCTCGCCGCAGAAGCGCTGTTAACGGAAGCATAACAACCGACGGCATCTGTCACAATCTATACAAGAAGTTGTTTACGTTTACATTTATATCGTAGAATGCTTTATGTGACAATTGGGTGTAATAAAAATGGTAATCACTGCTTTCCCAAAGACTTTTCGACGACCTCTTTGGTAGAGTGGCATTGTACACCGTTTTTCAAGGTGTCGCCATCTCTGAGGTCCTGGGTTCGATCCCCGGTTGGGTGAATTTAGAAAACGATCTTTTCTATATTGTTGTTTGTGATACCACCGTCGTTTCCGATTTTCATAACACAAGTGCTTTAGCTACTAACTTTGGAATCGGAGCAATGTATATGATGTTGTCTAATATTTATTATTATTATTATTGAAGATGTTAGACTGAGAACCCCGGGGTTTCAACTCGTCTTTCAATTCACAATCCATTAACTATACATATTTTACTCGTAAAAAGAGAAACACCACAAATTAACCAAATATTCTGATTTTTAGCACAAAATACTTTTCACATACACATACTACACTACACTTTAACTGTGTGTAGTGTAGTATGTGTATGTACGTGATAGTGGCCACACCTGTATGCGCGATGTCGGCCCTCAGCAGCGGCAGCACTGACGGCGGCGCGCGAGCCCACGCTCCACGCGCGAGGCGGCCGCGTCCCTTCTACTATATGCGACGTTGCCGGCTCCAGTTGGTACTCGCTGGAAATAACAAATAGTTTAGTCGGCTGGACTAATCCGGATATACGCTCACGGCCTGAGGCCTTACCGGCTAACTTTTCGAACTTCGGCGGTTCTGCCGAGCTTCAACTTAAAACAGATAAATCGAAGTATGGAGTTTCGTGTTGTACTATTCGCCGAAGTTATTTAGAAGATATCGATGTTCGTGTGATTTATCTGTTTTAATTTGAAGCCCGGCAGACTTTCTGAAGTTCGCTGCGTTAGCCGGTACGGCCCCTGGTCTTACAACAACCCCCTAATTACGTAACTCTGATGCTATTAATTCTCGTTTGAAATCATTTGAAACTAATGGAATTTGACTGTTACATTTATTAATAGCACTCTGTTATCAACTGAAACTGTCGCCATCGGCAGTACCCGGCTACTAGCTGCAGGATGTACCTGAAGCGGGGGTCGGTGGAGGGCGTGCCGCTGCACACGGACCCGCTGGAGGCCGACACGAGCGCGGGCAGCGGCTCGTGCCCGGGCGCCATCGGCAGTACCCGGCTACTAGCTGCAGGATGTACCTGAAGCGGGGGTCGGTGGAGGGCGTGCCGCTGCACACGGACCCGCTGGAGGCCGACACGAGCGCGGGCAGCGGCTCGTGCCCGGGCGCCATCGGCAGTACCCGGCTACTAGCTGCAGGATGTACCTGAAGCGGGGGTCGGTGGAGGGCGTGCCGCTGCACACGGACCCGCTGGAGGCCGACACGAGCGCGGGCAGCGGCTCGTGCCCGGGCGCCATCGGCAGTACCCGGCTACTAGCCGCAGGATGTACCTGAAGCGGGGGTCGGTGGAGGGCGTGCCGCTGCACACGGACCCGCTGGAGGCCGACACGAGCGCGGGCAGCGGCTCGTGCCCGGGCGCCATCGGCAGTACCCGGCTACTAGCCGCAGGATGTACCTGAAGCGGGGGTCGGTGGAGGGCGTGCCGCTGCACACGGACCCGCTGGAGGCCGACACGAGCGCGGGCAGCGGCTCGTGCCCGGGCGCCATCGGCAGTACCCGGCTACTAGCCGCAGGATGTACCTGAAGCGGGGGTCGGTGGAGGGCGTGCCGCTGCACACGGACCCGCTGGAGGCCGACACGAGCGCGGGCAGCGGCTCGTGCCCGGGCGCCATCGGCAGGTACCCGTCTACTAACGCATCCTCTGTGCCCATTGACGAGGTGCGCGAGTGCTGCACGGAGCCTAGGGGACCGCCGACGCTACCGCCCGAACTGGGAACGATTGGCTAAGTTAATCAACCGTAAATTGAATTTACTTTATGTGAAGTAAATAAAGCGCAGGTCGTTGTGGTGTCCCAGCGAATAACGGTTGTCTTAACAACCGCATAAAACTTTTTACCGCGTGTCTGTGATGAAAAACTTTCAACATGAACACAAAACTGAGATCGCTACATCATAGGTTCAATTAGCAACAGATTTTTGACAGATTCTTAGGTATTTTATAAACACTAATGTAAAAAGCGTCAGTATTATAATTTATGAGGCAATGCAAAGAGTTACGAAATAACGAACAAACAAAAAGGAAGCGAAACATCGCCTTCATCCAAAAACAAGCTTGCTCGAAGTGTTTATTTCCCTAATTTACCTGATAAAGTCCCTGCTGACTTCACACACGTCGGGCTCTTCCGGAATGCGCGGCGTGCGGTACCACTCCGCCATTGAGTCGGTCTCGTCCCGGGACATATCCGGACCTGATGCAATGTAGGTTTAATCTCTATTTAATTGTTTTAAACATCAGAGAACTGAGGTTTACTAATGTATGGTCAAAAAATTTTTTCCCAAAATATCACTTCGCAAACTATTTTACGCAATTTTTTATTTGCTACCGATTCACACAGTTGTTATTAGACATCTAATTGGTTTGGGGTCAATGTTTCGACCGATATTTTGCGCAGATATGAAATAATCTCTGACACCAGTGGAACAATATAAAATAAGAGGATAGCTAATGAATATTAAAAAATAATTTACCTTCAAAATGCTGTATAAGGCGATAATTAGTCAATGAACGTGAATGTAATTTTGATCAAAATAATTTTATTATTAGATTTGTATAATTAAATAAAATCTTAACACCGAAAAATATTGTATATGATTTTTAATTACGTACTAATTAATACTACTAATACTTCATTTTTACGGAGACATGTCGTTAAATTCTGCGCTTGCGCACGGCGGATCAGACAGAGTGAACGGAACCGGTGCTAACAGTATCGTATTTCACTTTATCGTCGTGTTGTGCAATTTCTTTTGTTCCGTCTACAATTGTTCTAGATGGCGCCACCGTCACACTTTCCAAAGGATGAGGGCTATAAACCGCAGCTTCGTTCATAACCTTTAAAATCTCAACTTTAGCGAAGCGTTTCTGTTCTGTTTTCATCTTCTTCATCATTTGTGCTATCATAAAAGCGAAAATGTCGTCTTCATCTATTTGTTCGGGCGTTTGTTCGTGTTTTACTGTCGAGTGAGAGGGCTTGAATGGGTTTCTATCAGTCGCTACGCGAGTTTGATCCTTTTCCCACAATCGTTCGTCATTTGTTGAAGGAGTTTCTGCTAGACGATCATATACATGGTTCAGAGGGAGCAACAACAGAATGGAATCAGATGACATGTAATTTCTATGTCGCTTCTGCGCTATTTGAAGTTGCGACCTCTTGAATCTGCGTTTGAAGCCCTCTTTAATCTTCTTCCACTTACTTTGCAGGGGAAAATCTGAAAAAAAAAACCATCGTTTGTAGGAGCTAACTTCATAAGTACTTAATACTAGCTATCAGGCATATAAACACCACTAATTAATTTAAAAAAAAATCTTTCAACTAAAAATAATCTACATTGTGTGTTAGGGATGGGATGGATTGTTGTAAATAATACAAAATCCTTAATTTGTTTCATGCATGAGTAATTTATTGAAACAAAATAATATTTCTTAAGTAATATCTGGTTGATTTTTTATGTATAGTACAGAATTCGACTCTTTTTACAAGCCTACTTGAGTTGAGTTGATTTTGGCAAATCGTTTAAACTTTTGGCCACCAAATTGTAAATCACCAAGACAAGATAGATGTCAGGGTAGACACTGAAAATACATACAATATGAACTTTTCGAGTAAATAAAACACATGGCAATGAGATTAAAATAAATAAGCAGAATCGATGCATAGAAATGTGAATTCACTTACCAAATTTCGACGAAATGATAGTATTGAGGTATTATGCACACACTTTTGTTTTTCAATGAAAATCATTAATTCTGTACATCGATCGAGAAAATCCAACTGGGTTATTAATGATATTTCCCCGTTCTCATTGTCCCCGTAATTTGTGTTAATTTAATGAGCTGTAACCAGCACAAAGCAATTTTTGCACCAACTGCAACTGTAAAACCGGAAGCCGGAAACATTAGATTTAACGTGATATAATGTTATACTAAATAATATACTAGAAAAAATAGGACTCGCACCATCATGTTCTCGGACGGGAATCGACCCCGCGACCTTTGGATATCCGGTCCAATGCTCTGACCGCTGAGCTACCGAGTCACTAGTAAGAACGTCGAATTTCTTCTAGTATAGCAACTCTTACGCTGCAAGCCAGCGCCGATTCCCGTCCGAGAACATGATCTGGTGCGAGTCCTATTTTTTGTAGTATATTATTTAGTATTATATAAAAATAGCATTGTGAATGCTAAAATTTCAAAATTTAAAAAGTGATATAATGTTTTTCCTCATTATCCACCCATAAGGAAGGCCTGTGCCCCAGCAGTGGGGACATTAAAAATGGCCGATGTCGAATGTTTTTGTCAGCTACGAGTATAGTGATACTGTTGTAGTAGGGGATGCGAAGCCGAAATATACCCTTTGGGTTACCTGTGAATGTGATTATTAGTTCCACTGGTGCAAGAGCAATATTCCTTTCATATGTCAGTAAAAATATACAAAACTATAGTAGTTGTCGCAGACAACTAGTTAATTTAGCCATTCAATTTACTGCCTAATCTAATCAGCGACATGGATGACATCCAGCTATAATATATAAACAACCGTAAGGCAAACAGATTCGTTCAAACACGTTTAAGCCTGGACCACCAAAACGAGATATGATATAGCGATTTATCACATTTAACTGTCAAAGACAATGGATTTTGATAGTTGAGTGTCGATAAAACGCCTTATCACGCGATATTTCGGTGGTCATGCTAGGGGGGCTGGGTCAAACCGAATGCAGCACAGCGCGTTGCGTTGCGTAGCATAAAGGCAAACGACGTTGTAATGTATGAAATGCTATGTATGTCACACCGAATGCGCGACTGAAATGCGCAGCAACCGCGTGACATATACTGTCATACATTTGACAAACGCGACGCAACGCGCTGTGCTGCAACAAACACGAATTTAGTGTGACCCAGGCTTTTATAGTGGCCCTTCACAAGGCCATTTTGTACGTGAACCCGAATAAGCATGTAAAGTGCCAAACTAGCCGGGACGTTTAAATTCCTTTTTCTGACACTGAAACGAAACAGCTAAATAATAACGAAAACGAGTACTAGTTTTCAACGAATATAAAACTAATAGATCATGTTTGTTGGTGCTTCTTTACTTTAGTGAATTTGTTCTGACAATTAATCTTATGAAGTATTACAAATGTATTAATAAAAAAAAGTCTTGTGAAGACAGCCATCGGATGGGTGAGCATAATTCGTATTATCTCGAGCTCTCTCTCCTTTGAAAAGAACGTTAAGTTGATCCTTTTCGATCGCATTTATAGTCACAAACACCCACCAATTCATCGTTATGGCCCAACGTCGTTATCAGTCTCACCATTCATAAAGCTGACCTGTTGCTATCCAAGGTCATTAAAAAATGGCTCATGAAGATTTCAGTAGTTGGTATTCCTCACCTTCAAGGTCAGCGTGCCTGGGCGCGGGCCTCTCCGCCTCAAAGGAGGAGCAAGCTCGCGACGGCATGCTGTCGCTGCGCGTGCGCAACGGGCCCGCGTCTGTGGACAAACAACTCTCTCACACGCTGGAAAACATTGAAAACATGTCTAGTGCTGATCATAAGCTTTTTGCAGAGATTTGATGTTTTACAAATTCAAAAGTTACATGTTGAAAAAGGCTAAATGCCTAGTTTTCATGCCTTTATGAAAATTGCAGCGCACCTGCTTAATAGATAGATAGAGTACTTTGATACGAACAATAGTATGGCAGCTCACCTCTAAACCGTATCATATCAGTGATAAATAAGGATTGGAGGTAATTTTCAGTTTTGGTATATGAAAAAGAAAACTGGTAATATATATGTATGTATGATTATCACGGATCGGATACGGTTTAGAGGTGAGCTGTCATACTAACTATTGTTCGTATCAAAGTACTGTATCCATCGAATAAGGTGTGAATGGTGCGCAGCTATTTTCAAAAAGGAAGGCACTAATCTGTGGAACATTTCAAGTTCTTTCTTTGATTTAGAAATTACCATTTAATAATATTAAAATCTGCAAAACCTTTTACATTACATTTATTTTGTAAAGCACAAATATATTTTCACAAAACTCTATTTATAAGCGCAGCGCTTTATTAGAAATAAAAAGAGCTTGATTTTATTAATACATAAACGACAAAGCAATATCGAATTTACACTGTTAGTCATAATGCAAATAAGGTTATACATGCACGAAACAGAAAAGAAATTCAATTATGTACATACCGTGGTAATGACCACATTAGCAAAGTAACATATTATAGAGAGAGAGAGTATCAAGTAAAACCAACAAGTAAATGTGCGAGAATCTGAATACGATATTAGTACATTTATGCTAATGTTGTTAAACTTCTGTTGCAAAATGGACCTTGTTACGAGCACATAAGGTATCTGAGTGGAGCTAGCACGCGCATATGATTTAGACCGAGTTGTGTTAATTTCGAAACCACTGTCAATCTATTAACGATCGTACAATTTAATATAATATACCGTAGCTGCTTATTAAGGTTCCATTTCTTATATTGGTAACGCTAAACCTGGTTTGTTTTAATGTGATTTTGTGAAAATTTAGATTTTCTTCTATACTTAACGAGTAAGGATCATCGCTAGAACGCACTCTTTTTTTTTAATTTTATTTTATTTTCTTTGGGGAGCTAACAGCATCATTTACAAGTTAACAATAAAAATAAATACTTAAAAGCTAATTACAAGCTTCCACAGATATAAGTACGTTTTTATTAGCTTCCACGTGTATTTTTAGTAGTAGATATGTATCAATTTCGCAATTGATGTTGCGAAAAAAGTTAAATCGCTAGACGACAGTGTTGCCAACTACCATTTTGGTGAATAAAATTTACAGATGATTTTAGAGCAATTATACAGCGTGAAATTTTAATCATTTGGTTCCCGCAGTGAGGTGATTCCACTCATGATTACAAGTAACTTTTACTAAGGAGCCAACTCTGATAACGCAAAAAAAAACAGCTGTTTCATACATTAAGGTCGAGTAGGTATTGCGCATTAGTCTAATAAAATGCTATGCAAAAGTTTCAAAGTATAAAAATACATATCAAAATTTTAGCGTGTATTTTTAGTGCAAAAATGTGCACATTTTTTAATTGCATCGTTTAATCTTCCAACTATGCATTTTGTGTTGCGTATGCGTTGGGCAAGTATTCACTAGTGAAAAACGTTCTAAAACATTCTTCCGCGCTCTAGAAATTCAGTTAATATAAACAATATAATATGATACTTATTTCGGTAGGACGAAAGCAGATTGAATGTTACAAGTTTAGATATAAAATAATATTGTAACATTCGGTATTTGAATGATTTTTCTAGTGCAGTGAACACTCGCATGAAGCTTTCCCCAAATGCACAGAGGAACTTTTAGCTAAATAATAATAATATTATAATAATCTACTTTTCTACGGCTACTATTCAATTGCGTGAGGTTGGCAGCACTGAGACACGCGGCGAGCGCCCGCTACCGTACCGATACGTACTCTTGGTGTGGGCGGGCGATAGCTTCGAGAGGCGGGCGCCGGTGCTGGCGCGGCGCGGCCAGGGGGCGGACGCGGACGCGAGGGCGGGCGCAGCGGGGGCGGGGGCTGGCGCGGGGGCGGAGTCGTCGCCGGCGAGGGGGGCGGAGCGCGTGCGCTCGTGCACCGCCCGCGGAGGCTCACGCGCCGGCTCCCGCACCGCCCCGCACCCCGCCGGCAGCGATACCGTTCGGTGATGCTTTATCACCCGCCCCCCGCCCGCGCTATCGCTACTTAATGAGTTATTCGGTGGTTGGTTTTCCGCTGAAGACAATGAGAAGCGACACGTAAACACATGGCACCAAGCGTCACCCGGTGCGATGGGGGGTTAAGGATGTCTGTGAGCGATAGCGGTCGAACCTTTAGTGATTTTGTTATTCGTTAGCGAGTAATGTAATGACATGATCGAAGTTATTGATCTCTCACATTCTTTACTATTTCATTTGGCGCTGAAATCGATACAAATAAAGGTAGAAAGTAAATAAGCATTTCATTAATTCACCATTGCCGGTTTTCGACAACACCATCGCTCAAATTGTTAAAGTACATAATCAAAAACATGGCAAAGAGAAGATCCCATACCAATTTTAATATTAAATTTAACGCTTCTGCCATATCTCCGAGTTATATACACAAAAGATTCATATTTTAGCATAGAGCACACGAGGTTTCACTTTATTTTCAGTTTATATCATAAAAAGAGGTTTCACTTTATTGTCAGTTCATAGCATAAAACTACTCAACTAACGCAGATTTCTAACCTTAACCTATTTTTCCTAAGTCAGTATGCTCTACACTTGCACCACTCCACAGAACAACCATCACCGCAAATCATTCGTCATCTCATCACATCACCAACACCGAACATGCAACTCCGAAGCGTACATTCTCACTTGGCTGTCAATCAATGCATTTAATTACACTGGAAACAATTAATATTTTGGGCATGGTTTGATTTAACGGTAACATGGTTGTGATTAATTAATCAATTAGTAACTAGGTATTATATTGTAGAGGATTTACGGTAATAATTAATTGACTAAGGTATACATGAGCTGTTGCTATAAAAATAAGTAGGTTAGTACTTAACACTACCAACGAATCGATTACGATTTTGTTATTTAATTTAGATTTTTCGCAATCACAATGCTATTTTTATATTTTTTCTAATATGATTTATCTTAGCGACTTTTGTTTTTTATAAAATTTAATGTATATTTTGATATTTTTATTTCACTTTTTATTGCAATTATGATAACTAAAATAAATAAGGATGCAAAATTCGGAAAAAAAACATTATTACATAAAAACATTATTACATGTTGAAATAACCATCTCAACATTTGTGGTAGATTTTACCATGCATACGTTTTTCTAATTAGTCGCATATATGTTATACAACTATTATATATGTTATACAACTATGCACAAATATCATCAATCATAAAAAAAAATAAAAGTAAGTGCATATTTGCCGTGTCTGTTGTTAAACCTAGCCGTTACATAAAATTAATTATTTATAATAATATACGACCTGAGTGCAGTGGTCAACATGCCGATCCACGCAAGAGGTCCCGGGTTCGATTCCCGGCTGGGCAGAAATTGAAATGATGAATTTTAATTTCTGTGACGGGTTGGGTGTTGCTACGTATAATAAGTATATATTTAAAAAGTATATACCTAAGTAGTATATCAGTTGTCTAGCACTCATATTACAAACTTTGCTTAGTTTGGGGCTAGATGGCGCTGTGTGAAATTGTCCAAGCATTTATTTATTTATTATAATTATTTATTATTTAATAATGAAAGTTTATAAAAATATTATTCATATTATTTTGTTATATTTGGCAAAAGTTTGGAACTATAACTTAACTTACTCTAAAATAAATAAGTTAAAATGATAAGGATACAATAATCACTAAAAAGCGCATTACAATGTCATTCGTAAAGCAGCACATAAAATCACTAGGTATAACAAAGAAAGCAGAAAGAGATAGCGATATGTTATTTTAGTGATATGGTTTAGTACAAAATTTTCAAAGCAAAAGCACAAATGAGATAGAGACGAATAAGACCTTATTTCGGTTGAGTCGGTTGAACGTACAAAGAATAGTGCAATAATATAGCCAGGTATACAAGGTGTTACAAAAATACCCCTAATGCCGAATATGGTATATAGGGACCATCAAACTGATCAACTTTTACTATGGGACCAACTCTGAAATCGCGAAAAAAATATCAGCTGTTTCAAACATTTTGATATTTTCGAATTTAATTTTTGTATGAAACAGCTGTTTATTTCGCGATTTCAGAGTTGGTCCAATAGTAAAAGTTGTTCAGTTTGATGGTCCCTATCTACCATATTCGGCATTAGGGGTACTTTTGTAACACCTTGTATACCTTGTACACCTTGTATACTCCGAGACTTAGATAGTGTCGTGGGTCTGTACAGGCTTACGTCATCTCCGCTATCGGTGTCGAAAATAACGTTTAATCGAACTCTTTCGTTTGCTAAGAGAAACAAAACACAATTAAAATGCACTATAATTATTTTGGAATGAGAGTGTCAGACAAAAATCTTTCATTCTTCGCTTGTTACTATAAAGTCGCGCAACTGGATAGTGACGTATGCCTGTGCATCTCCCAGACCTTGTTTTCTTGGATCATGGTACAAAGCATACATGGTATTGCTGTCCTTTTCACACCTATTTAGTTGAATGAAACTAGATGTGAGTAAAGAACAAGTCTAGTTTCAATGTGAGCTTCACAATTATTCAGTACGTCAAAAAATGTAAGGGTGCTTTTTAATATAATTAAACCCATCAATGACAAGAACAAGAATTAGGTATTCTATTTTGATACAAATATCAACTTTTGAAATAAATAATTGAATAAAAATCTTCTCTTTTGGCTTTAACATAAGTAACATTTTTAGTATTAGCCATCTAAAACATCCAACATTAGTTTACTTACAATAATTGTAAACCCATTCTTAATAATTCTAAACCCATTATTGTCACCGGATTGCATGCTGAATCAGATTGATAAAAATGGCCCACAAAACACAGAATGATATCTGGAACTCCGATAGCTGCAGAAAGAGTCCTATAAGTAACAACATAGTGAAGTTTCGAAGGTTATATTAGCATAGCAGTCCATCGCACAACATTGATGTTAGGTTGAAGCCCTGGTGCGAAGTTCGTGAAGCTGATACATCGTGACAATTTAAGCCACAATGGCACCGGATGAATCGCAATACAACCAGTAAGAAAACATTAAAATGAAAGACAACATTTTATAGGTCATGGCTTGTGGTTTGACTGTGAATTCCTAACTATACACTGTAATAGATTTGAACGTGTTATTTTTTTTTTCTTAAATGTACACTCAACAGCACATTAGCTTATCCACAACTGACAATTGGGTATTTGACTTGAGAATGGATTCTACTTTTAAGGTATAATAGAGTGTAAGAGTCACATTTCACATCGTGCAGGCGATATGTATTCACATCGTGCGGCCGATATGTATTCACATCGTGCGGCCGATATGTATTCACATCGTGCGGCCGATATGTATTCACATCGTGCGGCCGATATGTATTCACATCGTGCGGCCGATATGTATTCACATCGTGCGGCCGATATGTATTCACATCGTGCGGCCGATATGTATTCACATAGTGCGGCCGATATGTATTCACATCGTGCGGCCGATATGTATGGCGAGCAAAAGAAATTTATGATTATCTAAGCAAAAAATGTTTTTACAATAATATTTCGTCACTGGAGCATTTTGATTTTTTTACCTACTTTGGAGTCTTAGAAATCATAGTAAAATTCGTCAAATCGAGCCAAAATTACGCGTAGGGGTTTATTTTTCTTCCCTTTCTGCTCTATTATACTTTAAAAGTAGAATCCATTCTCAAGCCAAATACCCAATAGGTAAAATTGGCTTCAAACCTTAATATGTAAATAGACGTTAAGTTCAAAATATATTGAGGAAATCTAATATCTTTTGGTTCCATAGTAAAGTAGGCGTCGTGTAAAAAAAAAAGCGCTGATAAGTGCCTCAAAGGTGAGCGGAAATGTATCTTATGTCTTTGGAAAACAGTATAGATTCCTCCGTCATTTGCTTGTTGTTCAGCGCTCTTTTTGCCTGACGCTATATATACGCTGCTATGTATTCTGTATGAGTAAACTATATTGGATCACCTGACTCCGCATTTTTCTGTAACTCTATCTCATTTCGACGGACAACGTTAAGCTAGAATACGTCACTAGAACAAGAATACTGCTAGGCGAGACTGGCGCTTAAGCGATAGAGTGGTTTTCTCGCTAAAGTGATTAATGTTTCCGAGTGACGGAAAGAGATAAGCCATGAAAGAATGGTGTGTCAGATGGGCCAATATAATGTCACCCATTATCTCCGATAAAAACTAATAAAACAAATGAAAAATTGAAATAATTATGAGGCTACTTTCTTGTTTTCAGAGTAGTGACAATTTGATGGTTGTTACAGCCTGGCCTGGCCACGCGAAGCGGCAACCGGCGACGTGACTCGCGAATTCGTAATACATTTCGTGTGTTAATTATAAACTACCTCGCGAATTGTAAATTACCCCTGTGCGGTGAGTATGTCGAGCGCGCAATGCGAGAGACACGATTCGCGCGTCGCGTCGCCATCGCCGGTTCGCGTCGTCAGGCGGTAAGGTCGATTGCGATTCCCCAGGTGTAGATATCGGCAGGCGTACCTATAGTGGTGCGGGTGTGGGCGTGGGCGTGGGCGGTGGGGGGCTGGCCCGGGGCGGGGGCGGGGGCGGGGGCGGGGGCGGCGCCGGCGGCGGCGTCATGTAGCGAGTACGCGGCCGAGTCGCACACGCACTGCCTAATGCACGAGCCCGCGCACAGCCCGGCTGCAACCACGCGCGCCCGTTATCCCACCGGCACTGCCCGACCGCACGATCCGTTCCGTTCCGATTCGTAATGACGACTCCACTCAACTAGGCGGGACTATTTGTTTGCTCACGTGACGTGCTGAACGAACTCCAATCTCTGGAGACTGGAGATCTCGCAGTGTTGCGTGCATTACCAGATCATTTCGGGAAACCGGAACGGAATAGCGAGTGTCGGTCAAACGTAGTTTGTCCAGCAACGCTGTTACCGGGACGTCAACGGGGCAGGATGACGGCGCCGATATAGCGGAACATACATTTACTATGTCCACCGAAAACCCGTCCCGTCATCTTGACGTCATAATCAAACTCCGGAGCCGTCAACCCGTCCCGTTGACGTCGTTGGTAGACAAACGGCGTACGGCAGTGGATTGACTTGGAAGTCAATCCGATTTTTTAGACTTTTAAGACGTTTTGTGTCCGACTATACGCCTAGAGTTACCAGAAGAAATATTTTAATTCTAACAAAATCTTGGAAATATAAGGCCGGAACTGAACTAAATACTTGTAATATTAGATTAATAATTCGATGTCTTTTTAACATTCTTTTATACAGAAGTATAGCGAAAAATATTCCTTGAACCACTGCAGCAACCAACTAACATTAACGAAACCTAAAATAACATTAATAAAAACAATATAATGAGACAATTGTGGCTTATTCTAACTACAGATGAGCATTAAATGTGTTAGTCACATTGTAAAACGGTGCTGAGGTTACAAAAATTCTTAAAAACAGGTTTAACAAACACTGGTTTATTATTTAATAGAAAGTAAAACCATATATTGAAAGATGTGAATGTTTGTTACCTCAGCGATCGCCATGAGACTGCTAAGTTAATAATCTACGCCTGCAAGCTACAAACTACAAAATGATATCTATGCATAAACACTACATATGAAGAGCGTAAAAAGTATGTTCATTAATTGTCTGTGCTTAGCTTTTACCACACGTATTTTAAATGCGATTTTCAAGTGTACTTCAACGTACGAGAAACTTACAGTTTATCTAAAAAAAGTCTGCATGTGTTAATAGTTGAGAAAATTTGTTACACTATTCAACAATTTTGCTGTTCAATTACCGACCTAATATACTAGTACATAGGGTCACATATAAATGTGTCGAGAGATGTCTCAGTTAAACGACCGTTAGATGATGAGATTACTTTATTACTAACTGTCCTAATACATAAGTGCACGCTATATATATACTCATACATTACAGTCATGTAACATATAAATAGCACAGTCTTAATAATAACAGTCGTCCGACTCATGTTCGTCACGCATTTTTATTTTTAAATATATGCACGTTTATTCTTTCGTTATTTCAAATTAAAACTTTTATGTAAAATATTTAAGTAGTTTTGTTTGTGACAACCCTGACCCTTGACTGAGTTTCAGTGCGTAGGTATACGCAGTGGCGGCATTCCTTTAACGACAAAGGAGACGGACTACTATGTCGACTCCTGTCGGTAGGTGGTTTATAATACTGTGTAAATAGTCATAATTTATTTTAGTGTACTCTCGTTAATAACTAATTAATTGGTCCTATAATCTTAATAGAAAAACTGTTGAAAATCGCTCGTAAATACATATACGTGCACAAATTGTATACTATGTGGATTCAAATCACATCTAATTTTTTATAAGATTTCAATTTGGTTATTTACGAGGGGGAAAATATCAGAAGCTTTTTACAGTAAGGATACATTGTAAGTCACAAAATATTAATTATCCAACTATACTAGCTTCGTCTATAATTTAAAACGCACTAAAAAGTGTTCCGAAAAATATAGGTAAAGAAATATTTTGCTTGGGTATATAACGTTACATTCACTGAACGCTAATATTGGTATAACTTAGCGTAAATTTCACGTCCCATGGGTGTTTGTCATAATATAAATGCATTCAGCCCATCTTAAACAAGAACTATACTACTATATCAGGCCAGTGACACTCCGAGCTTTAGGTGTGACGCTATAAGTACGTGGCAGGCTAGACCACCGGTCGGGCCGATGCATAGGGCTGCCGCGCGCCGGCCGCAACCACGTTAGTTCCACACTCACTCACACGCTCGCCGCCAAGCGTATACCAAATACGTTCCTTAACCTATGTGATATAATAGTTTTTGTGTGTTTAAGAGTAAGGTCTAATTTAGCGTGTATACGAACCATTAGCGCGTGCAGAGGAAGTTTTGACTGAATACGATAATAGTCCTTATGTGTACAGACAGAGGTAAGGTCGAGAAAATCGAGTATATGGATCATTAGCGCACACAGGACAGCCGATGTTCTGCCTGTTTACGATAATAGTCTTCATGTATAGTATATAAGAGCGACTATATAGTGTATTTTTACAAAAAATAGCACGCGCGCGGAGCGGTCAGTGATTTGACTGTGTACGATAACAGTCGTTATGTGTATAGGCGTAAGGTCGATAGTGGCGTATTTACGGACCGCTGGCGCACGCCGTGCGGCCGATAAGGATGCTTAAGCGCGGCAGAGCGGAGTCGCCGCCTTTGGGCAGCACGATGTGGTACGCGATCTATGTTTACACTGTATACGATAATCGTCGCTATGTGTGTAGGTGTAAGGTCGATAGTGGCGTGTATAGTATACGGACCGTTGGCGCGCGCCGGGCGGCCGGTGAGGCTACTGGAGCGCGGCAGGGCGGAGTCCCCGCCCTTAGGCAGCACGATGTGGTCGCGCTCATTCTCCGTATCCTTCGCGCAGTTCCTCATCGCGCTGGAACAACACAGAAATAAACATCATCATCATCGCTCTGCACTTATCCCAGATTATTCGCCACTTATCCATTCATTCCTGTCACTCGTCAATGTAGATAAACTAACTTTTTTACTGTCACGGCCTTGGGAGTTTATGGTGCTGTCGTTGTTTGCAATTTCCATAACACAACACAAATACTTCAGCTATAACTTTGTGATGTAGTCTAATACTTAATTTCTTATATTTTGTATAATACTCACAGGTATATGGTGGAGTGCATACTCTGCGCGATGTTGGAGTCTTCAGAATGCATCCAGAGCTCCCCGGAGCCCGTGGACGTCTGCTGGCCCACCTCAAGATAGAAGAAGCACTCTGAATCTCCGCATCTGAACAACGAAATAAACCCTGTTATATGCTTTGACACACTAACGTCACAGAAATAATAAACAATCAGAATAAAAGCTTAAAACAAACGAAAAGCGCGGGTACATTTTTTACATCTACACGCACAGCTATATTTTGGATGATTTTCGTACGATTTGACTCGTGTGTACGTACCCACGAGTTCAAATTCGTACGAAAGCGCATCCAAAGTGCAAGCCAGCCACACTTTCCACCGACCCACACCCAGTGAGCGCGCTTTCATAGTACTTGGAAGGTTGGGATGTTTGTACGAGTCAAATTCGTACGAAAACGCATCCAAAGTGAGCGCGGGGGTGCACTGGCGTCCGCTGGGGTGGGGTGCGAACTGACAAATTGACCAAATTTTTGGGCGTCACAATTTGGACCCGCCTGTATATGATTATTTACCTCCTAATATTCTTGAGCGCGTACTCGATCTTCTCCGGTATGCCGAGATCGCTGATTACATTGTTGTGGCTCTTGATCTTGACCAGGGTGATGGTCTTGTCGGTCAGGCACAGGTTGTACAGACCCTGGATGTTCTTGGAAGCACCCAGGCCTTTTTTCTGGACGTTCACCTGCCACACGTGCTCTAGAAAAATTTAACAATTAAATCAGTTTCAAGTGGCAAAATATTTATTAACCGAACGAACGCGGAGCGTTTCCGTTTCAGCTTGGGCTAAAATGCTTTCGTATGTCCGTCTGGCTGTTTGTTTGTTCTCCTCTACAGCCTATCTCCTTCTCCTCGCATTTCTCAACCGATTCTCGTGAAATTTTGTGAGCAGGTTTTATAATTATATGTAATTATTGGATACGGGGAATATGTTGAAAAATTTTACAGGCAGACATACACAGCCACTAGTAGTAAAAATGTAGAGCTTTAATTTGAGTAGCACTTTGTTGAATAACCTAGGAGCTTGTTTTTCTATTTGTGGTTACGATTTTTTATGATATGTTACCTGTAATCGATGTTAGTTTAAATAAGCATAATTAATGCAATTTGCAAACCGTTAGGTAGTGGTTTTCCCTATAAGGACAATCACTGGCAAAAGTTAATTGAAAGCATACAACAATATAAATATATGTATCGGTTAATTTATATCGTATCGTATGTATCGGATAGTTATAAATAACAATGCTTATGAAACTTATAAATAATAATGCCGTACCAAAATGGTAAAAAGGAACCCTTATGGTGCTCCTCAGTCTGTCTGTCTGTCACAGCTGGATGGAAGTGAGACTACTATATTGGGTAACATATTAAAGAGCGCTGATTCAGAGAGAAAAATCTGACATTATTTTATGTGATAGAAGTTTATGTCAGAATTACAGAAAAAATAAATCGATGTCTCTAAATAGTAAACTTTTCTGAATGATGGTACGGAACCCTCGGTGCGCGAGTCCGACTCGCTCTTGACCGTTTTTTGTAAGTAATTTCAGTTTAAAAGACAGTTCGTTCTATCATCGACTGTACATAAATAACAATGGGCGCCCATAATCGTGCAAATACTCAGACAAGACGCGAGACAAACGTAGTTGCATGAAACGGAAAAACATGTTTACCAGTGAGTTGCGGCGATTCTGCGAACCGGCTTGATTGCGCGTGCGCAATGCAATCCGGCTTGACCTAACCCAACATCAAGGGTAGTAGATGGTGATATAACGTTGCAGCTGATAATGTTTATGTAAAGATGATAATTTTTATTGTAAATAACAGTGTTACGCGTTTCGGTCGGTGCTGTTATTTTACCAAACATTGCAGCATAACTGGGTTTATTAAATATAGATAAACATACTAGCAATGTAAGACCACAGTTAAGCTGAGTGAACAGAGCACATCAAGACTGATGCCCATCAACTTTCGCTTGAACTGTGTATTACGTTCGTGAAACTGCTGCAAATCTAGTTGAAACTCTGCTAAGCGAAAACGACACTAATACTAAGCAAGGAACTTAAAATAATAGTTAACACTACGTGGCCTACAATAAGTTAACTGTTCACCAGTGAGGGAATTAAATTGGTTCATTAGTTCAAGAGTTTACTTATAACAAACATAAGTGTTGGGTAGAAAACCATAAAATAACAAACACGTATCAATAAATAATAATATTTAAATATTTGATAACATCACATACATTGCTCCGATTCCAAAGTAAGTAGCTATAGCACTTGTGTTATGGAAATCAGAGACAACGATGGTATCACAAACACCCAAACCTGAGCCAATATAGAAAAGTTCGTTTTCTAAATTGACCCAACCGGGGATCGAATCCGGGACCTCAGAGATGGCGACACCTTGAAAACCGGTGTACAAAGCCACTCGATCACGGAGGTCGTCGTATAACTTTTGTAGTTCATTGATAACGAACGATCAACTCCGAAAGTCAACAACAAAAAGTTTAATGAAAGGGCCGTTCAGTCATACAGCGTAATTGGACAACTAAAACGTAACAATGGTCGCATGAATGAATTATACAATGTTACAACTGCGTTTCCAAATAAAACTATTTAATGATACATCAGAAGAACTACTGTTTGTGTAAGTAAGTAGCCAAGTTTCAACTTTGCTAAAACCTTAGTATTTGGTATTATCGTTGAAAAGCTCTTGATACAAGGTTCAAAAAACCCCAGAATTAATACGAACAAACTATATATCAATCGATTGCTCATACATAAGAGAATAGAATAGAATAGAATCATTTATTTGCGAATACTGCGTATACAAGTTGTTTGGTACAGAAATACAATTTTAGCAGTTTTAACAGTATTGGCCTTTTTAATGTAGGCATGCAAATATTTATATTAATAATTTCAAGTATGTCACATTCATAGTGGGTACAATGTCGATCGGTCGATTAAACTAATACATCCATAAACAGTAAGATAACAAGTAAGAGAAAAAGTCGCAGGCCCCAAATACATGGGGTATCGGAGATATACGCTGACGTATGAAATATAGGTAAAGTCCAGCATTTAACATTAATCAATGCGAACGAACTATATACCAATCAATCGATTGTTTAGACCGAGCGAAACAATATAATCGATATTATATCACTGAAGTTATAAAAACTATGATGTTAAATGTTATACTGTAATTCATACATACTTTGTCAGCCTTTATCTCCGGTACCCATGGATTTGGGGACTGCGACGTAGGTAGGACTGCTTCGCTCATTCTAAGCAATCTACTGGTACATAGCTTGTTTATATTAATTCTGGATCCATTCGTTATGTATTTTGGCCCGTCTCATTTGGCGCGATTGACTCTCAAATAGACTATGACAAACTGATAATTATATTTCAATTTTATACCTAGTTACTTTTTATACTTCTCCACTTGAATTAAAGATAATAAACGAAAAGAATAATGTCAAGGTAAGCTATATACTAGTTTCCGGGATATTATTTAACTGGGGTTTAATTAATCTTTGGGCATTCCCTTTGTAACGGAATAATCACTTATCTCGTAGAG
This sequence comes from Catoptria pinella, assembly GCA_963556745.1. Lineage (NCBI taxonomy): Eukaryota > Metazoa > Arthropoda > Insecta > Lepidoptera > Crambidae > Catoptria > Catoptria pinella. The sequence goes on along the minus strand of OY750772.1, from coordinate 11,912,903 downwards.
GAAGTAGGATAAAATTATTTAAAGTGCGAAGTTGTGCATTCAATAGTCACCGCTGCGGTTAAACGCATTTTATTAAAATATTGTTTGGTTTTGCTTTTACTAGACCGGCTTAATTAAACACCAAATATTATATCTTATACCACAGTTTTATAGTTTTAGATGATTTAGGTATTACTTATAGAGCCTATCACCCACCACTGCATCTTCCATTAGCAAAAATCAATGAAATTAATATAGTACACATCATACAATGAATGAAATATGTAAGTATTAGTAGCCCGGGCGGGAAAATTGGGAAAAACCCAGGCGTTTTGGGAATAAACCGTTCTGTGCCCAATAAATGCCCAATTGATGCTTAAATGAAAAATAATTATAGAAATACAACAAAATAATAGTGATAAAACAAATATTTATTTTGATTTGACATTTTAATTTTTTTTTGAACAACAATATCCTAACTAATATTATAAATGTGAAGGCGAATTTGTTTGTTAGTTACTTACATCATCATGTTGTCATTAGAAATTTTGCATACACGTTGTCAGGGGTAAGTACTTTCATCCAGAAAAAAGTACAGTACTGTTCCCGAGGGATAGCAAAAGTTTTTTAATAAATAAATATTTCTACAGTTTACTAAGTCTAATCAGTAATATACACCACCAGCGATATTCACTATTTCAAAGTTTATCGTGAAGTATGCTACCGCTGGTTAATTATGCTTTTGCTTTTTAACAATTAATCGTAACTAATATAACTAAATAAACTGTTACTAAATAATGTTAAAATATATTGAGTACTAAGTTTATTTTTAAGGGCAACTAATATTCAGTGCTAAGTTTACGCATAATATTAAACATTTAATTTGGATTTGAGTTTAAATAAACAAACTAAAAACAGTTAACCAACTAGGTATCTATTTTTAATACTATACTGAAAGACGATTAATGTGTATTTTGATTTATGTAATTATAAATACAAATATTTATCAAACTTAATTCAATATCTTCATTAATTTTACGCTGTCAGAATGTTCTGGTACGGTACGTGGATTGTGGATCTCGTGGACAAAAAATAGTTTACGATATTTTTATAGGTTAATTCAATTTAAAGATTCTATTTATAGTACGTTAATAGCTCTAATTAGCTTCTTCAATTAGGTACTTTAATTGAGCAAGGAATGTGAAATATTTATCCTTTTGGTAAATGCAGGTGTACCTATATCTTATACTACTCGTACTTCCGGTATGTCTCTTCATTATCAATTTCAAGTTTTAGCAGCAATAATAATAGTCTTTTTTTATTCACAGGTAAATTAAGGAAATAAATACCTAGTGGCTCTGTGAGCTGTAGAACTCGCGTTTGTGACATTTTGAACATTTTTCAAAATGGCTTAAATATGATAATAATTTTTTCGAAAATTTTCGAAACACTGAACTGACAAAAAATCTTTATAATTATCGAACCTGCTTATAAAATTTCACGAGAATCGGTTGAGAAATAGAGGAGAACAGACGGACAGCGAGACGAACATACAAAAGCATTTAAGCTCACGCTAAACGGAGACGCTTCGCGCTCGTTATCTTTAAGAATGAACCGCATCTTAGGCGCTGTCTCCACGGGCGAGAGAATCGCGAAGAGTAAACGCTTTTTCTATCGTCGCATCGCCGCGATAACATCGCATTCATAAAGAGTATATAGAAATACGTGGCACGACGACAATATCGTCGCGATTCTCTCGCTCGTGGAGATGGCGCCTTAGAGATACGGACGTATAATTAAGAAACGAAAACTCTTTAGGCGTCAACTGAACCTTGTTCCCTCCTTCGAGGATTCAGGATCAGTTGACAAATTGTTTACGATTCCTCGCCACTTGACCGCGAATAACGTATTTTTGTCGATCAAGTTCAAATGTATTTTGACAGCTATGCCCACTTGTATTGCAAAGGGCACTTGTACTATTGCTTATTCTGTGAAATAGCATATTGCTGATCCATAAAACAGTCAAGAGCAAGTCGGACTCGCGCACCGAGGGTTCCGTACTATAATTCTGAAAAACGTTTACTATTTAGAGAAATCGTTTTATTTTCCTGGAATCTTTACTTAAACTTCTATCACATAAAATAATTTCAGATTTTCTCTATGCAAACTTCGGAGATAAAAGGGGGGAGGGACTTTTTTTTACATTTTTCAACAGAAGTCGAAAACTATGCGGCTTAAAAAACTTGATTGGAGATGGATCGGAGCCAGACTGGAGATACACCGGAGCCGGACAGGAGATGGACCGGAACCGGACCACTTACTTCTCACACGTCTTGGTTATTATGGAAATGGGATAACGACTTTGTAAGTGTGGCAACGGATCCATGATATATTAGCGCGATGTCTCGATCTTGATTCGGCCTAACTCCGGTTCGGCTTAGGTCCGACCCGGTTCACCCGGTGGAGTTTCGGTATATAGATCTCAGATCGAACTCCGGTGCCATCTACATGAATTAAGGTTTCGTGTAAATGACACCAGAATACACAAGGAATAGTTTATTAATGTACACCAAGTAATATCCGAAATCAACATACTTAATACTAATTTGGTATACAATCCAAATAAATTAATTGTTTTGTTAATAACATAAATGATCAAACTTTGGAATTCATCCAATTCATTTAACCACAATAGTAAATAAACAATATAATGTTATTGTTTAGCTGGTTAACAATCATTCAAGAAGTAAATAATTAGTTTGTTATTGGTAAACAACTAATAACAGTGAAATATCTGTTTATAAATATATAATTTTTATATTTTATTTTATTTATCTGTTTATAAACTAAATGTATATTTTTATTGGTAAGTATAACAACTAGCGAACCGCCCACGCTTAGCTTCATAGTAAACTGTATTGGGCAGATACTCTAAAATATTTAAAAATTAACACAAATGCAACCTTCCAACAGCACCCAAAAAGAAAACAATTAATACCTTCCAGTTGTCACCTCCATTCGCTCCAAAGGTCTGTTTATTATAGGAGTAGGAGTAGTTTATTATAGTTAAGTGTAAAAGATTATAATATCCCTAACTTATTTTTACTTAATTTGATAGGGATTAATACTGTATCTGTCTAAATAGCTTTCCAATTACCGCATTGTATGTGACCAATTTTTTAGAAGATATAAGCTATTCTTAAAAGATAGATAAAAGAGAAATATTCCCATCATGCATTGTTTTGTTATATCTCAAAGGGATTAGGCAGCGTTTTCGATTAAAGCTCCCAGGTGGCTTGACTTTTTCGACACTTATAACAATTATCATTATATTTCAACCAATTTTAAACATTTTACTATTTGCATGTAAAGAAAAATTCATTCAAAATAATAAAAATTTTAAAAACAGGACTGAAAGTCTAATAATTATAGTCTTGAGCGATAATATAAAAAGCGGCTGTAGTTCGGAGCTCACATTAACTGTGATAGATTATGGGGCCCTTGTTTACTTATAATAGGATATCATTGAGAGGTTGTTGCCCAGCTCTTTACCTTGATCTTACTTGAATGTTTCCACAGACAATTTGAGTTCACATTTTCTGCAGTGCAAAATTTTTTTTTTAAATATTTATATCAATCAACATTAATTTTTTTTATGAGTAAGGCGATTAATAATCGTACGATTATTGTCAGGCATACCTACAATTTACAATCAATGATGTTAATATTTTAATATTAGGCTTAAAAATAAAAGCTTTTATTTACTTTTATGCAATAATGTATTCTCTTCCAGTACAAAAAATAAATGCTAAAATTGCCAAAAATACTAAATTTTGGTGGAACAGATGACTCAACAATTATTTAGTTTTTTGTGATTTCTGCTGATAACATTGGTGTTATGTTATATTATCTCACTTTTGTAATAAACAACAGTGATACCATAAAGGCCCCTTACAAATACTCAGAATAGGTGATAAGAACACACATTAACTATTTTGTAGTTGTTGAAAATTTTTTACAAGTTTTATTGAACCTTTGGCAACACAACAACAGGCATAATAATTGAATTTCATGAGTTGTTTACAAAGTGGCTAGGCAAAGGAAATGAAGGTTGTTTGGTACAATAACAAATCATTATGTTGTTTGTTCAAAGAGGTTCATAGTTAACTAATTGTTGTGAAAGATGTATAGTGATAATGATAATGATAACAAAATGTCAAAACTTACGTATTGGGTGCAGTAGTTCATCACTGGCATCGTCTGAGCGGTGCTGTTTGAGTATCGCTGTGAGCCATGCATGCAGCTCTTGCTCATTCTCAGCAACAATGCAGAACTGTTCCTCTCTGGTGAAGAGGGCTATTACATGCTTCTGCTTGAGGTCTAATCTCCTGGTGATGTTGTAACAGCTCTTGAGAGGCAACACTCTGCGTGGCGGCGCTCCAGAGCGAAACTTTTTCTCAGACTCGTAGTACTCGAGGCGCGCGGAGCAGTCAGCAGTCTCGGCACGCAAGACGAAGTACTTCTTCTTCATCTTCCGCAGCTTCCGCAGGTGGCCCTGGCGCACCACGGCGCCCGCGCCCCCGCCAGCCGTGTCAGCCGACATGTTAACGCACCCGCATCCCACTCCCCGACTAACACTGGCACATGCCAACCGATAACCTTGAAGTTGTTTACAAAGCTGATGAAAGTCACCCGAACTGTTGAACCTACGCTACCACTGTCGAAATACGCGACGCAACTAAAAATACGTAGGCACTATCCTTTTCGGATAGTGCGTAAATAGTTGCTCTTATGATAAATCGAAGAGCGTAACGAATCCGTCTCGTCCAGCGTAGATCCACTCGCGCGCGCCATATGATATGACTTCTATTGGTGGGCGCCACGATTTCGAGACGACGACGCGGTGACGCGATAACACTCGATGGTAATATTATTTATCTATCTCTGATAAATAATCATCATAAGTACGCCAACAACAAACACTATTCAATCCATGATTTGGTACGCTCGCTATTACACTCGGTCATTCACAGACACTCAAGTTTAGAAAGAGATAAAATCATTCATAGTAAACGTAATCCGCACGCACCGCACGCCCTTCCGTAGGCAGGCACGCAGGGCATGGAAGTCACGCCGTGTTCATGCTTTTACATCAAAACATTCAATAAGTCTTAGTAACTCGCACTGCTATGGAACCTATGCTTCGGTAAAATCTCAAAACCAAATCTAATTATTTGTTTTTATGTCCGTCATGTCCGATCACTTGATTTATAAAAACTCGTGTATTTGCGCGTCGTTTTTTATTGGTTCTCTCTCGCTATTGCGTGTCATTTTTGTACGGCGAACGGAATGAAATCGAAACGAAATAGTACCTACTAGAGAGGTGGCAAGAGTAGGAGAAAAGATAATGTAGTAATTGAATGAATTGAAATTATAAGTATTTATCGATTATATTTTAGGCTGCCACGCACGTCTTGCGTACACACCGACTAGCGGCGGTATCGATCGGCTAAAAACATTTAAGTTAATGTTAACTATGTTTTGACAGATGAATATGATACATTGCTATTTTTCTTTGGTAAGTTTCAATTTATCCTAAAACGAAGTAGTAATGTATCATATACATCTGTCAAAACACAGTAAAATTAACTTCAATGTTTTGCCCCAGGGGCCTTACAATATATATTTTTTTGACAAATATATACAACATGTTACAAAAATACCCCTAATGCCGAATATGGTATATAGGCACCATCAAACTGAGTAACTTTTACTACAGGACCAACTCTGAAATCGCGAAAAAAAAATCAACTGTTTCATACATTTTGATATTTTCGATTTTAATTTTGGTATGAAACAGCTGATTTTTTTTTCGCGATTTCAAAGTTGGTCCCATAGTAAAAGTTGTTCAGTTTGATGGTCCCTATATACCATATTCGGCATTAGGGGTATTTTTGTAACACCTTGTATAACAAAAAACTTGCCCATGTCCATCAATCACGTATGGTTTTGACGTCTTAAAATTCGATTGCTAACGAAACTTTATGTCATTCCCATACAATTTTTGAAAGCGAAGCGATAACGAAGATTTGAAAATGTTACATTGGCTAGCCAAAGTAATTAGACCCCCTATAGGGTCTGGGGGCTAATTGTCTAATTTCAAAATCTATCGCAATCGCTTTCATTTGACAGATGGATGTGACACATTGCTGCATTACTTTGGTAAGTTTTTATTTATGCCAAAAAGAAGCATCAATGTGTTACATCTTGAAAGCGATTGCGATAGATTTTAAAATTAGATAATAGAAGGGCTGGTTTCCTTAGCCGAACATCGTCTGACCGAAGTTCAATCAGTTTTATTGGTCATTCAAATCAACATTGTTTTGACTAAGCCAGAAGTTCTAAGGATAATTCTTTTTATAGGTTTGTTTTGAGCCCAAAAAAAATTGCATATCGGTCCAAAAAAATAGTCCGTCGGCTTTAGCCGATGATTGTGCCTATGTCTCTTGCGTTAATCAATGCCAATACATACAATTTTTCCAATTTTTCTCCATACATCCCTATTTCCCTGCGAAAGTAACTCTGTCTGTTTGTCTGTCTGTTACGCTTTCACGCCTAAACCACTGAAAGATTTTGATGGAATTTGGTACAGAGTATGGCTTGGGAAAAGACATAGCTACCTCTTGTTGCGAGAAAAGGTTTGAAGGGGTTAAAATAAGGGTTGAAATATCGATATTGTATGAGCGAGCTCCTACAATATGTATCAATTACACAATTATATTGTTTTTACGCTAACGTTGCAAATACGTAAATGAACGCATTTATAAAACAGTGGCAATAAAGCAATTATCGGTGATACACGTGTTATACATTTCTCCTTACATCCACACGAACATTAGTTTACGTCATCGTAGAACATCTCCGGAACATCCTTATAACATCATATGTAGAGTTAGCGATTCTACAGATATAGATGTCGTTATTGAGGTTTGATATAAACATAATAAAGATATTTTGATGTAGATTTTAAACACAACAACATAGTCTTTTTTCTCTTTTTTATTTGCAACTTCTATGTTTTTGTTTGTGATAAATTTCATGTAATCAATTGAACGTCATTTGAGATTATTTTGTTGAGGCTCATCTCTACATGTAATGTTGCCATTATAAATTATTGTTTTTTCTTTCTTCGTTGCCTCATTCCTAAAATGGTGGACATTTAAATCATTTTGTTTTTTAATATTCAAAATCTTTTGAAAATAAATCCAGTTGAATTTTTATCAGCAGAATATGTATCGTAAAATTGATATCACACGGTTCACTTCTGTCTGTTGACATGAATGAATGTAACTGAAGCAACCAAATTGAATAATTTGTAAATAAGTGAATATAAATAAAATGAATAATTCAATGTCTTTGTTGTCAATGTTTGTGATGTTGTCTAGTATTTATTTATTTATTGTTCAATAAGTTTTTATTTACATTTCGCCTTTCAACCCTCAGATTTTAGAGCTTAATATGCTTTAAGCCTCCCTCAGAAGAATAACTTTCTTCAACCAATGTGAATCAATATGGCTGAACTTGGCTGCATTCCAGCAGACTAATTGCTAACTTAACGATTGATCGAAAATCAATCAAATGCGATGGGCAAAATCTTAGAAAAATGGCGTCGAGTGGGTTTGTGTGATGCCGATTTGTGTTCACGGGCAAGCCCGGCGCGCGCGCGTCGCAAACACGATTTCAAAGATTAAACAACAACAGATAGGACTTCTGGTACCTGCTTGAAACTACCTATCAAAGCAAGAACTCTCTCTAGGTAAAATTAGTAATTTACTTAACTTATCATTTTCGAAATTGATTTTACATTTTAAAAATAATTGATTCAGTAACTATGTAATTTAGAAATTACGTTACTCTAATGTCTTAGGCATTTATTTTATTTTAAATACGCTTATGTCGTAATTAGCTTAATACTTAGGTCATTGTACTGTAAACGTAGGTACAAATATCAACGATGTCTGAAGAACGAATAATCTTTGATTTGGAAGCCAATGATCTGGAACAGCTGATCAGGCAGAGATGGGAATCTTTCAAAATCTTGTCGATATTTTTGCAAACCTTCGATACGGATTTTCTCAGTAATTATTATAGCTAAAAAATAAAGAACAGTGCCCATTATTTCAATTCCATTAATACTCATTGAAATTTCCGGCATTAGGGATATTTTTGTGACACCTTGTATAGTACCGTTACCTGTGACGTAATAACTGTCATCGACGGCAATCACGAAGTAAACGCGTAGTATGGGTGTACGTCTAGGCTAGACGCTTCCTGTTTATTACTTTGACGGAATGGGACGGAATCCACACAAAGAATTTTGAAATATGAATTTTAAGTAAAGGTCTTGGGACCACAACAAAGAGTATAGTAACGTTTGTGGTTCGCCTTGGACACAAAATGTCCGATGGACCCATACGTCTATTATATATTTTATTCTGTGCGTGCGAACGTCCGCTATTCGTCATTCGTCATTCATTCATTCATTTCATTCGCTTTGATTTGTACTCAGACAAGCCAGACAGAGGATTTGACGCTTTGCTAAAAAAGAAGTGAGAAATGTTGGCGAATTAGTGTGTGTTATACTTACGTGTTATCTTTTTGTTACAATTTAATTGAAAGAAACTGTTCATTTTGTTAAAAACAAGGTACGGATTGTTCAGTGATCGTTGTTGAAAGAGCAGTTGTTGTTTATATTGTGAAATACCTATTTCTAGACTATCACCGTGAAATTAATTTTGTTGGCGAAAGGAGAGGTTTTTGTTGCGTTTTCGGTGGTCGATAAGTGATTTGGTGGTATGTCCGTGGCATTGATGGACCGTGTCGGAGACTCGGAGTACTGTTATACAGACAGATGTGAGATCATGCTTAATGCCCTTTCATCCTGTCCTGCGTAAGAAGTTGCAACAGAGTTCCTACGAGACTGCGGCTTAGTTTTGCAACAATCATTAGAGCGTAGAAAACGTGTCAAGCTTCCACCTAACATGATAAAGTCAATGGTTTTAACGTAAGTTGTTATTTACAGGTGTAACAGTTGATTGGACAATGGATATTAGCTATTAGACTGAGGTAATGTGCACTTGTGTGTATTGTTTTAATGAAATATTTTTGTCTATTTTGCTTTAAAAGCTTTAGAATTAGCATTATTTTAGTGGTATTTAAACAACCCCTATAGTAATCCTATCATGTAAGAAGAAGCATTTGATTCTGTTATTCTATAAGAAAGCTAAATTGCAATTTGGGTTGGAGGGTTGCCATCACAATAAAATTTGTGACTAGTAAACCATAGTTTTAGTAATAAACAATATAGTTTCAGAGATATGGCATCAGGAACATCATCACTGGAGAGTAATGGAAGTAATGGTTTGTATCTTTTATTTATTAAAAGAATTATGACAAATTACAAACTAAATTTTATATAGGTAATTAAGAATATAAAGTCTTGTGTTTCTTAGTATGTGGAAAAGCTAGGGCAGCGTGGCATAGGTCTATAAAATGTTGCTAACCTGTTTCAAATGTACCATATAAATGATATAATGATTATTAATTAGATAGACTTTTATATATGTTCAAGTTAAGAATGGAGAAGTGAAATTATTGTAAATTATAATAAAGCAAAACTAATCCAAATAAAGTAAACTAAAGATTTGATTTATCATGGTAAAACTAATTGAAGTTTAGTTAGTATAACTATTTGAGAATGGTAACTTATTGCATGCAATTTAACATGCATAATTAAATCGTATTTGTTATAAATAATTTATATTTAGACAGGTGATACAAACTTCAAGGTAACCTTAAAATCGCACTAAAATCCAGTGACCTACTGTATGAGCAGGATATGACTGTAGATTCATAGTATTATATTATCAACCAACTATGACCTAGAAAAGTGTTTAATAACAGGTGATATGATGTCTTTTGTGACCATATTTAATAAATAATAAGGTTTTCCTTAAAAATTACCACCTTTAATCAAAGTTGTGCACAGTTTAAAGTTGTGTACTAATGTATGTATTTGTATGATTTTAATCTAGCTAGGAAAAAGTCATACAAAAATTTTTAAAATACATAATTAGCAAATAACAACCATAGTTCATCCACAATCACCAAAATTTTATGATATTCAAACAGGACAGTATTACAATATAAAGTACTAGCTAATTAATAGAATAGACTGTTATTTTGTCACAACTTTAGGTTTTTGTTGGATCTATGTATAAGTAATAGTTAATTTATGTTCCTTCCATATTGTCTTCTTGTCAATAATCTGGGAGAAAGACTTGTTGCCTACATATTAAGTACAGTTGCCGAGTTACTAAATAATAATAGATTTATCTCTCAGTAAGGATATGTACAGAGTTTGCCTGTTAAATGAATCGCAGACAGAAAATATTTTTCTTACAGAATCAATACCACATAGCTATGTGAGCAGTGAAAGGCCGCAAATCCCCAGTATCCCTATAGAGTATGACGTCTTAACGGGCAATCAGTGCTACGAGAACAACTATAAAGGGCACAGTGGGCACGTGATGAGCGGCCCATATGAACCTTTGGGCCAGTATGACGTCATAAGCAAGCAGACCAATGAGAGCCTCAAGCAGAAATGCGAGAAGGCACTACATGAGCTCAATCAGCTACGAAGACAGCACACAGAGACATCGCGTCGCTGTGAGCATGTTATGAAAGTGAGTTACTTTAATCAAAGATTATAACTGCTAAAGTTTGTGTGTGTTTTGTTAAGCGGCTGGACGGATTTGGATGAAATTTGGCACATTTTTTATCCCGGTCAAAAGTTCCCTAGGGTCGAAGTTTAGTTGCAATAAATAAAGAAAATAATTGTCCAAATACAAGCAAACGCCAGCAATGGGTGTAAATGATTTAGGGTATGCAAAGCAGGTGTCACTTGCAAGCTGACATATTTGTTCTTCTTATTTATTTTTTATTCTGCCTCCCCCTCACACGCACTTACCCAGTACGCGGCACTGCATTTGTGGTCAAATTCTATATGGGTATGATTTTATCAATTACCTAATAAATGCATTTTCAGTGACCTAATAAATAATATTTGTTCCTAAAATAGTAGATCTGTCACTTAAATTAAATCACCAAATAATATAAAAACGCTTACCTAAATATTAATTAATAATTACTTGGAAATAATATCAATCATCAAATAATTATATTGGGTTTCTAAATAATAAAAGTGTCACTAAAACTGAATCACCAAACAATTAAAAATGTTTACCTAAAAAATATATTTGATCATTGAAAAATAATATTAATTTATTACATAATTCAACTGAAATTTGAAAATATGGGTACAATTAATTAAATTAAACTACAATAGGTTTTAATCATATAATTTACATTTAAAATCGAAACAAAAACACTACTTATCTAAAACTAAACAAAACACTGCAGTCAAGTGCGAGCTGTGCGAGTTAGTTAGGTATATTTGTTACCGGCCAAACCCGATTTTCAGGACAAACTAGTTTGGCCTAGGTTAAACTAGTTCTTCCTATACGCGATGGGATTAACTGGTATAGCCTAGACCAAACTACTTAGTTTGTCCTAAGCCCGATAGGATAAACCAGTTTAGGCTAGGGCAAACTAGTTGATCCTGATATAAGCATTATGGCCAAACTAGTTGATCCTGATATTTATGGAGCTTCGCTCGCTCCGCTGCGAGTGGTCTAAACACTAACCCAACCTAACCTACCTAGTGCTTTTAAATTTTCACAGCCCGCCAATTTGACTCCGCCCCTACTTAGGAATTTTTCTATTAATTAAGTGACACATCTATTATTTTGATGATTGAACGATTAAAATGTTTGTTGATTAGATTTATAAGGTGATAGATTTACTATTTTAGGTACAAATATATTATTGCTGCCAGGGACTTACTTTTTAGAGGACAGATCTTATATTTAGGTTATAGAAAAAAGTGATCAAACTATTTTTAAGAGACATATTTACATTAATACGGTGATTTATACTTAGAGACAGATTTGATAAATATGATGACTAATATATTTCTTGGGGATAGATATTATAATTTGGGTATTGCAGATAAGTGACACATCTAAACTTAGGTGACAGAAAATATTGTTCCCATTCTATATTTCGTTACCAATAGCCAGTTGAAAATAACTTGTTTTCTTCCCATCTCAAAGTGGACGACCTTTACCCCCTCTACTCCAAGAGAGATACCAACAAGAAGTGAATAATGGTTACAATACGTTCCATTTTTATTGGCGGTTGTGAATAATAATAATAATAATAATCTTTATTGTCCTAATTGTGGTTACATAAGATCTTATCAAACTAAAATTATTTAGTTGGGTCTCTCACAATTAACCTATTAAGGCCCCTATATACCTTAAGTGGCGCCCTCATTTTAATTAAATTTATTGCTCGCTAAGTACATAATGTATCGAAAATTCACATGTACAGATTGAAGCTAAGGTTCTATAGTTTATTTACAAACAATAACCTCAGTAATTTTGTTTGTAGTTGTAGTAGCAGTTCGCAAAAGTGCCACAAGTGGCTACTTTTAGCACTTTTGCAATAAATTTAATTAAAATGAGGGCGCCACTTGAGGTATATAGGGGCCTTAAAGGTGTACAATGTGTCATCAATCATCAAACATAATAATGAAATTTTACTTAAACTTATTAATTTTAATCATGTCTTTAGTTCTAATAATTGAAGTTAGCCACTATGTGCGTAGCCGTGCCCCACCACTCGCTTCTCACCCACTTACAACGAAATTTGTTCTGCGCATCGATTCGCGATGTTCCAAGCCGCCAATAAGTTTGAAGCGCATTATAATATTCAACTCGATTGCGATAATTACAAATTGGTGTCTTTATAACAATGCCCAGGAGCTGGAGTACTTCAGGGGCCAACACCGAGCAGCCATGAACCAACTAGAAGTGTCCGCGCAGGAGGCCAGCAGCCTGCGCGGCAAGTACGGGGACCTGCTCAACGACAACCAGCGGTATGTGAATGTCAACCTTAAAACCATACTGATAAGGCTCACTTATGTTTGATGGATTAGAAAATAAAGAAACTTGAAGCTAAGAAATCACGTCAACGACAACCATCGGTACACTAAAATCACTCTTAAACACATACCGATAAGGCACTAAAGGCACACTAATTGTTAAATAGATAAATTAGAAAATAAATTAAGTTGTGGCTTACAAGTAACGAGATGTAGCTTGTTGTTATCAGTCAATAATACACTCCATTCCACGAATCGGAACTCCTAGGGTACAAAATACTCGCAGCTCATTGGTCAATGTGCACAGAGCTAGGCACAGATGAATATACTAGTGAGCTAGGGCCCAGGGTTTCGCTATCTTTTTTATACTGCGACTCCCTTTACGTGTTGTAATTTTTTTGCAGCTCCCTTGTAAAAAAGAGAAAGATAATAATTGAATCTCACAGTAGACTATTACCAGTTCGGACCAGGCAAAATGTCTGATATACGTTTTTAAGATAATATGTCTTACAACAATTACAACCTAATAAACAAATAAAAAAAAAACCTCAAACAGCACTGACGAAGGGTGATGTTATGTGAATGAGGTCTTCCTCGGTGGTCCTTTGAGCTGGATAACTCAGTATTTTACTACACATTAGATCACACTATAATTAAGATGGTCTTAGTCTTACTCGGTGTAGTGTAGTGTCATCAGCGTTAGACTGCCTGATTCTGTATATCGAGCAATTAATTTTTTCTCTATTTATATATATCGCGAACTGAAAATTATTGAGTCTAATAGGAAGTTTAAAGCTGTAAATAATCTGGTCTCCCAGGCTGGAGCGCGAAGTCCAGCACTTGCAGCAGACTAGCAATCCTGAAGGCAGCTCGGATGCGCTGGTGCACACATTGCGGAAGCACGAGGCGCTCAAAGAAGAGTTCGAGTGCTTCCAAAAGAGGTTAGCACACTAATCACTTCACTCCGTCTTATCACAAAATGATGTTAGACTAGTGCGTTTCAAAATAAAATTTAAATTTGGCATGTGTAAATGACTGACTGTTTTGTCTGATCTTTATTGCTTGAAAATATGGTTGAACTTTGCCTTGTATAAACTAAATAAATTCGGTAAATAAGTAGTGATTTTAATGTTGTAATGGACATGTACTAACTATTGACTTATGTAATAACCTAGCAAGTCTATTTACGATCGAAATCATAGGCTAAACCACCTGGCCAGTGGCCACGCGAAGCGCGAACGGTTACGCGGGAATTCTTTTCATTGCGCGCGACTCGCTCACTGAAAAACGTTTAATTCACAATTTGCGGCATCACACGTCATGTAATAGAAATTCGCTTGTCGTGTCGCCGTTCACAGCTTCGCCTAACATACGCACTACGACTATTTGTCGACACTTAACTCGGTCTCTCTTGCTCGTATCAACATGCTGTGAGCGGGACAGACCGCGCGGACAGACTGCGCGATTATGTGAAAAAAGTGTCGACAAAGTTTTGTCGCGGTTCGCAGGTAGGCGGTAACAATTAGTCTTCATTTTGTAATAAGGCGACTGAACAAGTGCGCAGTGAAAGGAATATGAAAATGATTGTATAGCTTCCGCTTCAGATACGAGGATTTGATAGAGACGCACAACGCGACGCTAGAGAAGCTGCAGATGGTGCAGGAAGAGAACAGTAGGCTCAAGACGCAGTGCCATGAGCTTACGCAGGAGAGGAACTCGGTGGTGGGTATTTATCATATTATTTTTCTTTTACTCTATTCCAACGCGATGCTCGGAAAACTGTAGATGGTGCAAGAGAACAGTAGGCTCAAGACGCAGTGCCATGAGCTCACGCAGGAGAGAAACTCAGTGGTGAGTTATGTTACATAATTTAATATATTTTTAGCGTTAGTTTTTAGCGTTAGCGTTAGTAGTAACAGTTAGTTACTGTTGCGGCAAGATCTCTTCACTATGCGAGTAAATTCAGTAAAAAGTAGTCATAGAAACTTAATGCCGTGCTACAGGTTTCCATACGATTTCTTCAATGCTATCTTGCCGTGCAGCGTCACCTGTGCATGTTTCATCATGTTTACATTTGTCCATTTTGCTGATCCTGAGTTTCTTTCGCAAGTTTCAAAAGTTCCGAAAGTTTGATAGAAACGTTCTAATCTTTTATTCAATGAAGTGATAAATTCGATATGTTGTCATAGATTCGTGAACGAAACGCGTTGAAGCAACAAGTAGCGAGCGTGGTCCGACAGTGGGAGGGCGGCGTGCGAGAGCGCGCGGATATTAAAAGATTGACTGATGAGCGGAACGCCGCGCTGACGGAATATACGCTCATTATGAGCGAGAGGTGAGTCACTATATCATAGAGTTGCAGCAACAAGTAGCGAGCGTGGTCCGACAGTGGGAGGGCGGCGTGCGAGAGCGCGCGGATATTAAAAGATTGACTGATGAGCGGAACGCCGCGCTGACGGAATATACGCTCATTATGAGCGAGAGGTGAGTCACTATATCATAGAGTTGCAGCAACAAGTAGCGAGCGTGGTCCGACAGTGGGAGGGCGGCGTGCGAGAGCGCGCGGATATTAAAAGATTGACTGATGAGCGGAACGCCGCGCTGACGGAATATACGCTCATTATGAGCGAGAGGTGAGTCACTATATCATAGAGTTGCAGCAACAAGTAGCGAGCGTGGTCCGACAGTGGGAGGGCGGCGTGCGAGAGCGCGCGGATATTAAAAGATTGACTGATGAGCGGAACGCCGCGCTGACGGAATATACGCTCATTATGAGCGAGAGGTGAGTCACTATATCATAGAGTTGCAGCAACAAGTAGCGAGCGTGGTCCGACAGTGGGAGGGCGGCGTGCGAGAGCGCGCGGATATTAAAAGATTGACTGATGAGCGGAACGCCGCGCTGACGGAATATACGCTCATTATGAGCGAGAGGTGAGTCACTATATCATAGAGTTGCAGCAACAAGTAGCGAGCGTGGTCCGACAGTGGGAGGGCGGCGTGCGAGAGCGCGCGGATATTAAAAGATTGACTGATGAGCGGAACGCCGCGCTGACGGAATATACGCTCATTATGAGCGAGAGGTGAGTCACTATATCATAGAGTTGCAGCAACAAGTAGCGAGCGTGGTCCGACAGTGGGAGGGCGGCGTGCGAGAGCGCGCGGATATTAAAAGATTGACTGATGAGCGGAACGCCGCGCTGACGGAATATACGCTCATTATGAGCGAGAGGTGAGTCACTATATCATAGAGTTGCAGCAACAAGTAGCGAGCGTGGGCCGGCAGTGGGAAGGCGAAGCTTAATTCAAAATTTAAGGTTCAGTCTAGGCTATTACAAAAAAGAAATATATATTATATCAATTCATAGAATTCAATAAACGTAAAGACAAGTAGGCAGAAGCAGACCCATTCCCACTGACAGCACCCGTTCACGAGCATGACGCATGAACCAGCCATCGCTTCGCTCAACCATTACCAGAAATTATGTTATGCATAAAATGAATATGTCTGATGCAAGAAATAAAATTATTATCTATCTATCTGTTTGGAGATTCTATACTCTGCGTGTTACCCAAGAACAGATAACATGGATTACACGCAACGCTACGAAAAACATCTCAAGGATGATCTTCAAACTGTGAAATCCGCGTTACTGTAGATTACTTTTCAACAATTAAAATATTTTTCATAAAATGTGCTAGTGTTATAACGATATTTCATATTTTAGAGACACAGTGCACAAAGAAATGGAAAAGCTATCAGATGATCTCCAAGCTGCGTTGAAGCGTGTAGCCGCGTTAGAAGCTGCCTTGCAAGCGTCCAGGGAGGAACAGCGCGCGGCGGCTGTACAGGTATGATTTAGACTCTATGCTGCATAACAATAAGGTCTGTATTGGCATAAAATAGTGTTAAACCGTGTAGCCGCGTTAGAAGCTGCCTTGCAAGCGTCCAGGGAGGAACAGCGCGCGGCGGCTGTACAGGTATGATTTAGACTCTATGCTGCATAACAATAAGGTCTGTATTGGCATAAAATAGTGTTAAACCGTGTAGCCGCGTTAGAAGCTGCCTTGCAAGCGTCCAGGGAGGAACAGCGCGCGGCGGCTGTACAGGTATGATTTAGACTCTATGCTGCATAACAATAAGGTCTATATTGGCATAAAATAGCGTTGCACCGTGTAGCCGCGTTAAAAGCTGCCTTGCAAGCTTCCAGGGAGGACAATAAGGTTTATGATAATCGTGTACAATTGCCATGTTACTGAATATATCAATCATTATATGATACTAAATATTATACTAGAAAAAATAGGACTCGCACCAGATCATGTTCTCGGACGGGAATCGAACCCGCGACCTTTGGATATCCGGTCCAATGCTCTGACCGCTGAGCCACCGAGTCACTAGTGGGATCTGGTGCGAGTCCTATTTTTTCTAGTATAATATTTAGTATCATATAAAAATAGCATTGTGAATGCTTAAATCTCAAAATTTAAAAAATATCAATCATTAATTCAATCAAATGGCAATGGCATTATATCAATCAAATGGCAGTACATTTCCCAAGTTCGTTAAAAACAAGACTTGATTTAAATAACAAATTCAATCGTACACTAGAATATACTTTAATGAAAAACTCCGATCTCATATAAATGGCAGAAACCTCTTATTTATTTGTAAATTACCCGATACTTATTTTTTTCGCGTAACCTAATAGCATACGTTATCTTAGTGTTTAAACATTAGTGCATAAAAGTTTTAAAACATCTAGCGTTCATGGTTGTTAAATAAATTAAGAAATGTTAATATGGAAAATTATTTTTTTTTGAAATTCACCATACAAAACGGAAATTTCATACGTAAACCCCTAATATGTATAATTAACTAATTCCATTGCTCCTATTATATCAAACCAATATTTGTAGGCGGAGAGTCTCCGTCGCGAAATAGAATCGGCTCTAGTGGACCGAGACCGCGCCATTAAAGAGTGCAGCGATCTCAAGACCCCACAAAACAACGCGCTCGCCAAGTCCAGGTATGTGAGCTTTATTAAGAGGGAATAAGATCCATAATGTGCAAGGTGTCCACAGTCTAATGAAGAGATCAAAAGTCCACAAGGGTGGTAGGAAAATATAGATCCATAATAATTATCAATATTTTTAGATATAATTGACGACCTCCGTGGTCGAGTGGCTTTGTACACCGGTTTTCAAGGTGTCGCCATCTCTAAGGTCCCGGGTTCGATCCCCGGTTGGGTCAATTTAATAAACGAACTTTTCTATATTGACTCGGGTCTGGGTGTTTGTGATACCACCGTTCTCTGATTTCCATAACAAAAGTGCTTTAGCTACTTACTTTGGATTCGAAGCAATGTATGTGATGTTGTCAAATATTTATTTATTATTTATATTATAATGTTCAAGGTGTCCATAGTCTAATGAAAAGATTTTGATCTCTTCCACAAGGGTGGTAGGAAAATATAGATCCATAATAATAATCAATATTTTTAGATATAATTGGAAAATAACCGAGAAAACCCATATGCGCGTACAACAAGTCTGCTACAGCTGGGCCATCCAGCGGGATCAATTTTCTGACATTCTGCCATTTTCATAATTTGTTTATGTAACTATGTTGTTAGTAAAAGAGTATGTATAGATGATATAATAATGTGTGCAGACAAGACAACTCCGCGTATCACCATTTGGGCCTAGCAAGTGGTGTGGGTAACGACGGATTCCTCAACGGGCAGCACTCCAACGACCCCTCCTTGGACAAGTTGCAAGGTAACTCGTTATCTATGGGACTTTTATAAGTTTGTGATTTATTGTCCGAAGCGCGAGCGAAGCGTCTCTGTTCAGCTTGGGCAAAAATATTTCCATGACGTGTCTTTCCGTCTCTTCTTAGAGAAGAGAGAGGTCGCATTGCTCAACCGATTCTTGTGAAACTTTGTGAGCAGGTTCGATAAATATATCGATTTTTGTGTCGAGCCAGTTTTTCGAAATCATTCAAAATTAGAAGCGCCATCTAGCTTCGAATAGATATATATTAAAATAATATCTTACCTATCAAACAGCAGATAGTACTGCTTTCCAAAAGCAGTGATTAATTTTTAAACAACATACAGTTTGAGGGAGTTCTACAGCTCACCGAGCCACTAGTTAGTATGAAAGCAATATAACCTTGTCAAAATCGGACAATGTTACTCAATGTTAATGTTAATTGACAATGTTAGGTACGAACCTATAAGTATATTTATTTTTATTTGATTATGAAGAAAGGTCAAAATATTCTCGAGATTGACATTTTTAGTCAGTAATCAGATTTCTATCGATAATAATGATAAAAAATACCTACTTCATGCCTGTACATGTTAAGAAATTATAGTCGTATTCTATTAATCTCTTATATTGACTTCCCACATTCACTGTGCACATAAGTGCGAATATAATTTCTCAAACCACGAAAATATTCAAACACGTTAGGATTGGTGGGGTTAGCGGCGGAAGGGGGTGACAAGGAGAGGGGCGAAGCTCTAGAACAGAACAACCCCGAGTTGGAGCGCCTGCGCAAGCAGCTGGAGCGCCTGCAGGCGGACCTGTCCGACGCGCAGCGGGAGGCCGAGGTCAGTACCAAACACTTAAGTTATGACTACACATCGGATAATCGATGCATAATTACCTAAAGTACTAAAAATATTCCAAGCTTAAAATATTTAAAATTCCCAAACCCAGATTGCTAAAGAAACCCAACGGATCAGAAAAATAAAATGCCAATTTTGGCAAAATAAATGCCAATATTTTTTTTTCATACAAAACTGTAAATCGCATTAATTTTTATTTGGTTTAGTATTTTGGATTTTTTATTTAAAAGAAACCTAGACAAATACTGTCTTAATGCGAATATCATCACAAGAAGAGTTAATTATGCTCAAATTGCAAATCATTTTGGTATTACGTTTGTATGGGAAGCTCACTGTTCGCCGGAGTCTTGAGTATTATTGTTAAGTGTAAGCTGGTGATTTGGCTCAATGGAGCTGCCATGTCTGAATACAAAAGCTCCAAAATAAATACATATAATAAAAAAACCTCGTTAAATCCTGGGCGGAGAACCAAAGCTTCAAAGTTACCTCGTTTGTATGAAAAATATGAAAATAGGCCTGTGATTCCATATTTTTGCTCGCGAGTGTATATTTAATAGGTTTTATTGTGGCTTGACTACTACTAGTGTCCACTTACTTTTTTTAGGCGTCAGAGACCAGCATTTATTGTGTTTATTAGGGTTCACATGTTGGTAAAACTGAAACTATTTCTTAATTAATTTCTATTGTATTGTTAGTTATGTGTATTCTGTTTGTTAGTAAAATTCCTAATTTCAGGTATCGAAACGAAGGCGAGATTGGGCGTTCTCAGAGCGAGACAAACTCTTGCAAGAGAGAGAAAGTGTCAAAGCTTTGTGTAATAGACTGAGAAAGGTAAAATAATATTTTAAAACGTGTTTTTGGTTAATATTGTGATGTAGTATTGTAGCAGTTCTTTTGCTTTATTAGGGTTCCGTACCAAAATGGTAAAAAGGAACCCTTATGGTGCGACTCTGTCTGTCTGTCTGTCAAAGCTGAATATTTCGAGAACTACTAATGCTATCAACTTAAAATTTAGAATAGTTTTAGATGACGTTTGCCCAACTATTTTGCAAATAAGAGAGAAATAAGAATTTTTTTTTTTTTTTTGCAACAGGGACTGAAAAGGGGGTCTTAAAATTTCGAAGTGAGGCTACTAGGGCATATGGGGTATCAAATGCACATTCTGAAACATTTTATTTTATTTTTTTAGGCCGCATAGTTTTCGACTTTTGTTGAAAAAAGTAAAAAAAAAAAAAACATTATTTTGTTCGTGTAAATCAATTAGGAGCGCGATCAAATGGTGGGCGAGTTAGCAGACGCGCGTCGACACGGGGGCAAGAAGTCTGAGGGCAAGGACAAGAGGGAAGTGGACGACCGCCCGAGGCATCCGCACTCTAGGGATAGGGCTGTCGACTTTGATTTACAGGTGAGTATTAGAATTAAAGTAGTCTTGCGAACAAATAGTGGGGGAGTTAGCGGACACGCGTCAACACGGCGGAAGGAAGTCTGAGGGCAAAGACAAGAGGGAAGTGGACGACCGCCCGAGGCATCCGCACTCTAGGGACAGGGCTGTCGACTTTGATTTACAGGTGAGTATTAGAATTACAGCAGAATTGCAAACAAATGGTGGGTGAGTAAGCGGACACGCGTCAACACGAGGGAAAGAAATCTGAGGGCAAAGACAAGAGGGTGACCGTCCGAGGCAACCGCACTCCAGGGCAAGGATTATGTATGTTCACACGACAGGCACATAAGACTATACATGATGACCTTGAGACCGCCTTTATGCCCTCGTAATAAAAGCTGTTTTCGTAGTTAAACTGTATAATCGGACGTGCTGTCGTGTGTACATAATGTTACATTCAGAAAATGCCTTTTCATTCAGTCACACTGTCAAAATGTAACTTCGAATTTTGTATCAAACAAAATTCTTCAAAAAAGCTCAATTATGCTAAGTATTAAGGTTTAAGTTTGGTGAATCCACTAAATACTTTCACTTTATAGGATTACGAGTGGGACGTGATCGAGGTGGAACTCAGTGGCCTAAGCAAAGACGGGGAACTCGGGTTCGAGTTGTCCGGCGGCCGCGACGAGCCGTGCTACCCCAGCGACTACAGCGTCTACGTCACCAACGTCAAGAAGGGCTCCGTGGCCGAGGGCAAGATCAAGTCAGTGGTCTCTTTCGGCCTTACCACTAAAGATTTTAAAACACTGTTCAACATCAGTGTTTAACTTAAGGCGCGTCTCCTGCTCGTGTTTTTTCGAAACATTACACATAATACATGAAACAAAAACATTTGTTTTCATACACAAACAGTCTCCTAAAAATAATAATACAAACCAAATAACAGGTATCTCCCGAATTAAGATTAAAAAATAAAGCACAGTCTCTTTATTCCACTCCATTACAATAATAATTTATATTTTAGCAAGCTTGCACTAGCACTTTTAGGCTAGAAAAATTTACCACAGATTATAGAAAGATTGTGCGCGTTCGGTAGTTGTCAAGAAATGAAACATACCCTTCCCTTCTCCCCTGCGCGGGGAATGTTTTCCGTCGGCCGCGGAAAACAAAAACGTGTATGAATACAAAAATGTGTATAACCACGCCCCAGTGTTTTGATGTTTCGAAAAAACAGTCGCAGGAGACGCGGCCTTAGACACTGTTTAAATATGATGCTATCACTTTTTTGACAATATGATTTGAAAGGATCGTTTAAGTTGGTCGATAAACAAAAGTAGTGTTTATGAATAGTATTTTTTTTAACCTACCACCTTCGGCGAGCTTAAAAAAACTGGACTCGCATACACGAGCATATTTCGGCGTGTTCGCTCGAACCTCGAAACCGCCCGCCTAAGGCTCGCGCTTCTACGAGCTTACGAGCGCGTCAACGCTCGCACGAGTCGCTCGTGTGGCAAAAGTTGCGCCTAAATGCCTACATGCGCTCCCAAAATCCCGAACTTATACGCGCGTATAAGGCGCTAATCTGAAACCGCTCTCAGTTCGTGAAGCGTCATCTAGTATATTCTCGACCGAAGCAAAATTTTATTTAGTTTTATTCGACCGGTGTCTTCAATCGAATCTTGCAAGTTAAATTTGACCCACGTCCCGGTTTCCGATCGAGCTGAAATTTAGCAAATATATAATGTAATGTAGTATCGATTCGAGTGTGTACTTGTACAGAGTGCTGGACCGCGTGACGGAGGCGTGCGGTGTGTGCGTGTGGGCGAGCGGGCACGCCGCCGCCGCAGCGTTGCGCGCCGCGCTGCAGCACGGGCACACCACGCTGCGGATACAGCGAGCGCGCGCACAACGCCGCGTAGTGCGGCTGCCCTCCTGCAGGGGGCTCGCGCTGCACCACGGTACGTACCCGGGGCCCGGGGCCCGGGGCCCGGGGGTGAAGTTGTATTTCAGGCAGACGACGGATTTTCCCGTACATTAGATTGCAACGAAGGCACAGCTCCGCATTAGGTACTGTAGAGATCGGCTACGATCATCACCGCGGTTGCTGGATGAACTTAATTTGAAAGGCTTCGATTAAGAAGCGCGCCGTAGGCATGGATGTTCGCCTATATAGATCTTTGGGAATGAAAAAGTGTATAAAAGCTAATAATAAAACTTAAATATCGTTTGAAAACGTCCTTTTTAATATCTACATCCCCACACCCTTATAGTGCATTAGTAAGTTATTATAGACCGTAGAACAAAAAGCCAGACACCAGATCTAACTTTCTGGTGTCTAAATCAGATTTATTAACTAAATCGTACTTTAAACTTTACCAAATACATATTTCAGATGTAATTCTAGGGCAGAAAAAAATAGTAGTACATACATTGGTTGATTCAATATTGTTTAACTGTTACTATTCTAGTAATAGTTTTTTTTTATTAGTCAATAGTCAAAATTTCTTTATTCAAATAAACTTAATAATTAAGCACTTTTGAATCGTCTATATTTTCCTACCACCCGTTCCAGACTTTTTTAACTGACAAGAAGAACAGGCGCAAGAAACTTATCAGCTTTAACAGAATGAAATTGTATTGAAACCTTAAACTACACTCGGCGTCAAAAAAATCGCACCTTCTATTACATTAGTTTAGATATGCCTACCTGCTACTGCTAGCACACGTATTATTTATTTAATATTTATATCTATTGAAAGTACATTTATTGGTCTTTTAAACAATCATTTATTGTTTAAAAAACATAACAGTTACCACAATTAAACGCTGCGCATGTAATTACTTGCGCATTCATTATAAGGGTATAAATAGGGGTCAATCCAGGAAAATCGGGTAAATTCACTATCGAAACGTTAGACCTCAATTAAGAAAAGAAACACCCAAGATGCATACTATTGGCCATGAAGCTTGTCAAATGAAATTGTTATATTGCAAAAAATGTGACAGTGCAATGTTGCTGGGAAACTAAATCTCAGTCATTTATTCCGTATGACGAGTGTTCCAACGGTTTGAGAGACTGTTGGTTATATACGAATAGATAGAAGTATATGACAACATTTACTATTAATTAGATATGATTAAAATGGTTTCAAAGAATTTTTTTGAAAAGGTGCGATTTTTTTGACGCCGAGTGTAGTTCATTCATTCATTTATAACTTGTTCATTTTTTTATATTAGATCATGCAAACTGTTTTGTATGTGTAAAACAGTAATTTTGAAACAGAATGAAATTGTATTGAAACCTTAAACTAGTTGAAGTATCACTTTTAAAAAACATTTTTGGTTTTACACAGGCATTTTCATCAACAAAATCTCGTGTGGCAGCGTCGCTGCCAAAGAAGGCAACCTGTATGTCGGTGATCGAGTTGTTAGTGTGAGTACAGAGTACTTAATTTTTGGGTACCTAAATAAGCCCCGGTTTCTGAGGTACTTTATCGGAAGGGCTTAAAGTTAATTTTATTACTTTAAATCAGATAATGTGGACCCTTCCGATAAGGTTAAACCACCGATATGTACCTCAAAAACCGGGGGTAAATCGTTTAAGCGCAGACAGTTGAATACTTTTTCATAACTAAACTCCTCACACATTATTGAGATGATGGGTAGTTCTGGGGTATTTTTATTTTTTTACATTTGACAACATCACATACATTGTTCCGATTCCAAAGTAAGTAGCTAAAGCACTCGTGTTATGGAAATCAAAGACAACGGTGGTATCACATACACTCAGACCTGAGCCAATATAGAAAAATTCGTTTTCTAAATTGACCAAACCGGGGATCGAACCTGGGACCTCAGAGATGGCGACACCTTGAAAACCGATGTACAAAGCCACTCGACCACGGAGGTTGTCATATGTTAGTGTGTTATGGTTCTCTGTGTTGTATTAGCTTGTTTACAAATACTAGTAAATAGCGTCTCACGCTTATTCTTCTCGAATTATGATTACGTTACATTTTTCCTGTTTGTGGAAACTTGTTATTAGCTCCTAGTTGTGCGTGTAAATTACTGGTATTTAATATTATAGCAGTAAGTTTTCCTAATGAATAAAATAAAAATAAATAATAAAATAAAATAACTTTGTCATTGAACAGATAAACAACCGCTCGCTGGAGGGCATGAAGAGCGTATCGGAAGCGATGGGCGTACTCAACGAGTACCAGTACGAGCCCGTCGTACTCACCGTACTGCGCCCGCTATACCCGTGCTGCGATACCAGAAATAGGTGAGTATGGTACAAACGAGTTACGGCCTGAGGGCCTACTCCGAAAACTGAACCACTATTATAGGAAGATGTAAGTTCCACTTCGTCGTGACATCTATTGTAAAATTGTAATTTTGTTTTTTTTTCAATCTGGTAAAAAAAACTTGTCACTACTCACTTACAAAGATTTCTTACTTTTATCAACATTACTTTCACTCATTTATTAGTTCATTCATTCATTGATAATTTGTTCATTTATTTATAGTAGATCCTGCAAATTGTATTGTACGTGTAAAACAGTAATTTTGAAATTTTTGTCTGTTTGTTTGTGCGCGCATCACGTAAAAACAGCTGATCGGATTTTATGGGATTTTCACAGTTTGGTAGCTTGGGGTCTTACTTAAATTCTAAGCCATATTTCATCTAATTAGGGTGGGTAGAACTCTCCGTAGTATTGGTCGCCTTATTGTAAGTCACGGACAAAGCAAAACGAATGTAAGAAGCGAAGCGAGGACAGGTCGCTAGTTAATAACTTAAGAATAAAGTCCAAAAATTATGTAAGTCTGATTGTAGCAATTCTTTTTGCGTAGTAAGCTTTCTGTTTACTCCACTATAGTTAATCCGTCGATTGTAGTAAGCTATTTTGTATGCATTTTGGCACAGCGCCTCTGGCGGCTTCTACACTAAACTAAAAGTTTTCATACAAATGTCAATTACAGTCGCTATTGAGTATAGTAAGCATAAACTCATAATTACTACTACTGTAGCGGACGTTTGGCTTGCCCCGTACTGGCCGTCTGTAAATCATTTTTTTTTTAAATATTAATCATAACGACCCTATCTCGTAAACCGTGTACCTTGCAAGGGTTTTGTGTGAACCATCTCTGATGGACAACATTTTCACCGCGGTTTATTGTAAAGGTTTCTACAGACCAAATTATGCTAAAAATGGTTGAATTTAATGTTTTTATTATATAATTTGACGGTAAACGCTTCAATCCCTTACACGAGAAACCTATAAGTTTACAAAAGCTCAAATCTCTGTTGTCAATAAAATCAATAAATCTTTACTATAATCTGATTTAACTGTTTTCCAATAGGTTTAGTATGTACGAGCACTCGTTCTCGGACGGCAAAGTGAACATCTGCTCGCAGACTGACGAGTCTTGGTGTCAATTCGTGCCGCCGCCGCAAGACCCAAAGGTAAAATTTATACTATTTTTATCTTATAATACGAAGATATTCTTTTGTTAGTAATGTCATTAGTGTCATTTCGCATTTTCTAAGCATAATTTTCTTGTACAAGTAGCGATTTACTCTTTACGAAAAGAAATTGATATCAAATCATAAGTTTTCCTGTTAGAATAGCAATTTACTTATCACAGTAAAATTAAAATACGATTTGATGCAATCAATCAATAAATGAAAAAATCTTGTCGAGTCGCATTTGATTACTACTCAATACTTACAAAGATTTCCTACTTTTATCAACATTACTTTCATTGTCATTCATTCATTGATAACTTGTTCATTCATTTATAACTTGTTCATTCATTTATATTAGATCCTGCAAATTGTTTTGTACACACAAAGGAATGTAAATTCGATCTGCTCGCTTTTTTCCACTTTTGTTACAATTAAATAACACTAGTAACTGACATCCACACTAATCAAAACATTGTTTTAGTACTTTAAAACCTTTTTATTGTAAAATAATTATGCCAAAGGAAAAAGTTGGTGCAAATATACCTAGTGACGCTGTAATAAAAGCTAGAAATGGATGTGAAATCAGTGTTTCAATACTTATTGTTTGTTTTAGGTGCACATAGACCATTGCGTGTCTGACTTCGACAGGCGGTACGTTTACCACGTGGCAGGCAGCCAAGGGAAGATTCACCAGGAAAGAGGTTCGTTCATTTTCATAATACAATTTTGAAGATTTAAGACCTTTTATACAATACAACACTGTATTGTTTGTACTTTATAGATTAGGATAAGCAGTCGTCCTTATTATATTGCCATAAGATCCTTAGCGCAAATCCATGACATGTTCAAGTACATTTTGCAGTTTGATGTCCTTCCCCAAGGTACCAAATTTCGTCAAAATCGGTCCAGCGGTCTGGACGTGAAAACGTTACAGACAGACAGACACCGTTACTTTCGCATTTATATGAGTATGGACTAGCGGCCGCCCTTTATGTGATACTAGCGGCCGCCTGCGACTTCATATACGTGAACAATTATTTATGTATCCCTCGGGAACAGTACCTTTTTCTGGATCAAATACCTTTCAATCAGAAAAAAAGGGTAACACAGGGTACCCCCTATGTCCCTTTCTGCACCCCTGACAAGTGTATGCAAAATTTCATGATGATCGGTTGAGTAAGTAGGACGGAAAAGTAAGGAAATATTAGTAAGGATTAGATCAAACCCGGCTAGTATCTCTATTTTTAACCCAGTTTTAACCAAAAAAAGTTATTCCCTATAGTCGATGCCTTAAGGTTTTCAATGCATGCGACCAAACATGCAATTTAGTTTAGCGGAATTAATCCTATGGCCGTTCGCTTTACCAGCCGGATCTGGGACCCTACCGCGCAAGTGTCGACGGCATCGCTATCGGCCTCATTTAACAGATGGAAGTGACACATTGCTACTTGTTTTTGGCACAAATAAAAACTTACGAAAGAAAAATAACAATGTGTTACATCTATTAGTCAAATGAAGCCGATAGCGTTGCCAACGACACTTGCGCGGTAGACCCACTGGTTAGTTCGTCCAAGAAACATTATCGCCTATTATTGTTATCGTATTGGCGCCTTCCACAAATAATTCTCCGGATTCGCTTTAATCTGATAAGCCGATTATAAATAAAGCATTTGGCGCCATGTCTCACTGTATGGAAAAAAATATTGTATACATTCTGGCGGAACTTTAATAATTTGAAGATGTTAGTTTGATACTATTAAAAGTATTATTTTTATTCTGTTTGTGAATTGTATACGCGATTTCAGTTACTGACTTTGCTATTGAAATAGCGAGTAGTTAAAAAAGAAAGTGTAATGCGCAAAAACTAGAAAAGGCGGCAATCAATAAAGATTTATATATCTGACTAAACAACCACAAATGTTAATCCCCATTCACATTTCACGGTATTAAATAGAATGTATTTAATAGCGTGAGATTAACTATTTAATAGATAATAGCCGTTGTTTGTTTACGTCCGGTGATGTGGATGTTTCGTTCGAGTATATCGATAAGATATAAGTATCTTTATCGATAAATCTATCGTTATCGATGACTAAGGTTGCCAACTTTTTATGCTTACATATAATATAGTAAGTTCGAGATTATTATTTCTTAGTTTATCAAATATCAAATAAATACAATATTTTTAAATCGTACATGTTTTGCCGCTCGGCATGCATAATCTTGTTGAACTTATTGTTTGAAAAAAAATGCAGTACTTTTATCTACTCTGTACTTTTCCAAAAAACATAGTAGTCGAGCCCTCAATATTAGTAGGATACTGTATTACATAGTATAGTTGGCAACCCTATCGATGAGTGACAGCGGCGCTGTTGCAGGCACTTGGGACATGATCCGCGGCAAGATCGAGGCGGTCACGGGCCGCAGCAAGTCGAAGGACAAGCAGAATAAGGTCTGTTTATTGTTTTGTGCTATTTTCAACTTTATACAACGTGTTACAAAATTAGCCCTAGAGCCGAATATGGTATAGTTTAGTTAATTTTAATAATTAAATATTCCATAATATACTTATGTATTTTTATCAGCATAAATGTTATCAGATAAGGTTGTAGATAGTGCACGACTCACTCATTTAGTAAGGCACCTTTGACAGATTTCAATAGAGTAGACAAATATAAGATAGATATTTTGCTACTCTGCGTGATGCGTTGTGAGCAGTTCGTATACTGTGTATTGTTATCTGATTTGACAAGTGTTTTGTTGTAGGTGCCAGAATCCGACGCTATCGCCGAACTGGATTCGGTTATCGACAGCTATCATGGCAAAACGAGTGAGTGATCCAATCCAATAGTTTCTTAAAACATTTGTGTGGTAAATTGTGCTGTTTGTCTAAAAACTTTATTTTCGTTTCAGTCAAAGAAACGAGCAGCGTTTTAAAACGTTCACGACGGAAAAACAAAGACTCACAAAATGACTCTAAAAACGGCGGAACGTGGCCTAAAGCGCGAGCTAATTTTATCTTAGAAGAAAACTCGACGGGAACTATCGTTCAACCTCGATCTAGAAAGGAAAGACCTCCATTATCTATACTACTCAGTCCGCCTACCAAGCTGCCACCGGAACCACAGAGATCGAATATCAACCGGAACTCGAATCCTATACCATTGGGCCATGCGCCGCTAACACAAGCCACTGCGCCAGCGCGGCATTCAGTATATAAATCCATCGAATCATCGCCCGCGATCGAACACTTCCCGAAGCCGGCGCCTCTCGCCATACACAACCCTTTCGCCTCTCCCACAAACATGAACTACGACAAAATCAGAACACTCGAGAAAGATAAAATGTCCATTAGTGATTACTCAGAGCACGACATCACCCCCAACCGCCTCAGTTTAGTGCTGAACCCTTCCGACGACTCGTTAGATTACCAGCCAGTAACAAGAAATAGAACAAAGAGCCCGCACTCTTTAGACTTCATGGTGAACAAAGGACCGAGCTCTCTAGACTTCGTGACGAGAAAGTCCCCGAGTTCATTAGAACATTCAATAAAAAATCATCCCGGAAAAGATTTGTTAGACAACTATTATTCAAGTAAGAAGTCGTCGTCACCTAAAACTGTGAACAAATACCCTTCGGATAGTGATAGCTTCGGGCCCGATAGTCTCAATAGCAACGCAAACTACCCTATGACTGGTACGCTCCCAACACAATCGCGTTTGCAATCGCAGTTTTACAGAGGGCCTTTTGTCAACTCGAATCCACATCCTACACGATACCCTAACTTAGCAAGCCCTACTAATATACCGCAGAGTCAGTCCGGGGAGAGCATCGGGACTAGTTACGAAATGCATTCATTCACATCTCACACACACAACATGTCTGACTTACAACCGGTTCCTAGAACGAACAGAGCTGGAGACTACCACCACACATACGAAGGTGGTACATTTCCCAGAAAGAAGGAGAACCAGAGATTTCGTATTCCGTCCAACCCCAGTGTAACATCTAAGAATTCTGCGGGAAAATTAAGTACGGGGTCGATAGAAAGGAGTTCGGAACGAAATTCCCCGATGCCGACATTTCACGTGGAAGTGTTGAGTCCTGGAAGAGGGGCAAAGCAGTTAACTCATAAAGGGACGAGGAATTCAATGCCCGAGTACTGCGGGTTAGGTTGGGACAAACCTTTGCCGGGGGAGCTTCGAAGGGTCCACATAGACAAAAGTCAGCAGCCATTAGGCATACAGATATACTGCCCGCCGAGTAGTGGGGGTGTATTCGTGTCTACGGTTAACGACAACTCGCTTGCCAGTCAAGTCGGTCTTCAAGTGGGAGATCAGCTGTTAGAAGTGTGTGGTATAAACATGCGTTCAGCGACATATACTCTAGCCGCGCGCGTGTTGAGACAGATCGGGAATTCGATAACGATGCTCGTGCAGTACAGTCCCGAGAAATATAAAGATGAGGTGGAGGTTCCTGGCAGTTCTTCGTCTGGGGAGAGCTCTCACGACGAAGAGGTGTCACTGTCGGGTTCTCCGACGCCCAGGAACTCTCCGGGCCCTCAGCAGAGCCTCCGCATGGAAGCACCTTCCAGTGACGCGGCGACTCTGCGGCAGTCATCAGCTAATCAAGAATTACCTAGATTCTTGCTGATCGAAATGAGGAATTGCTCCGACTTAGGCATCAGTTTAGTGGGTGGTAATGCTGTTGGCATCTTTGTACATACGGTCCAGTTAGATTCGCCCGCGTATATTGCTGGTTTGAGGACTGGTGATCAGATACTAGAGTATAATAATGTGGATTTGAGAAGAGCGACCGCTGAGCAAGCTGCTTTGGAGCTGGCCAAGCCAGCTGATAAGGTAAAAATGTTCGTTAATTTCAGAGATTGTGACTCATTCGTAAACTTTTTTTATAAACGAATTTCTAATCAAAACAAACAACTTTACTAAAGTCCGGATATAGGTTTGATTGCTTATCAGTTTTCGTTAGATTGAATTCTAAACTGATGACTTGAAATTTGATGTAGGAAAATAGATAATAACCATGTTATGCATACAAAATTCAAACACTTAATAAATCTATTTTATTTAGTTAAGAAGTATTTTGTCTTTTTCTTCCTATTATGAATTGAGTTTGAACGAAGAAAAACTTTTAACTAAAATAGGTTTAGCATTTGAGTTTTTAATGAATAACATGGTAATTGTTTTTGTTTTGTTTTTATTCTACCAATTTAAGGTCGCTGTATACGGACGGGACGGGAATGATCTGTGCATTATACATTTTTCGTCATCCCGTCCACGTCCCGTCCCGTCCGTGTCCTAGTCACGTATATTTGTAACTATGTTTTTATATGCAACGATGTCAAGAAATCGTCCCGTTACGTTGGGGACGTAAAAAACTCGACACGTATACCGAAACCTTTAGTTATATACCATGTGAACACAAAAATGTTGCTACAACTTAACACTATTTTTCTCTAGGTCAGCGTTTTAGTCCGGCACGATCTCCAACAATACCACGAGATAAAAGACAAGCCCGGCGACGCGTTCTATATTCGCGCTGGTTTCGACCGCTGCGCGAAGATCACGTCTATAGGCATGGACACGATAGACGAGTATTCTTTGTGGTTCAGAAAGGATGAGGTGTTGTTTGTGGACAATACGCTGTATAATGGCGTTCCGGGCCTGTGGAGGGCGTGGCAGTTGGATTGTAAAGGGGTCAAGAGGCATTGGGGCACGGTACCTAGCAAGTTCAAGTGAGTAGGTTTTTACTTCATTATTTTTGTGTTTTAGACTATCAGCCATTTTTAATTGCCTCACTGCTGGGGCACAGGCCTTCCTTATGAGTGGATAAGAAGGATGGGCTACAACCCACTACGCGAGCCCAATACGTATTGGTGGGTGTCAGCGACTGTAAACGCAGCTGGGACCAACGGCTTAACGTGCCTTCCGAAGCACGGAGTAGCTTGAGATAGTAAATTTTTGGTTACCCAGCCCATGACCGATCCTTGCGAAAGTTGCTTAACCTCCGCAATCGCTGGGCCAGGCGCTAAACCACTGCGCTATCGATCTCCTTTATTGCGCTGTTTTAATATAAATAAACTAAACTATAACTATAATAAACTAAACTATCTATTAGTTTTTACACCACCACTATTATGCCAGTTCCAAAAATGTCTTCTTCATTTTGCAGCCAATGGTTTTTAATCTTGTTAACAATTAAAAACAAAATGTTGTAAGTAATGTGCAAAAATCTTATCTCTTTTATATGTCACATCATTTGGTAGCTAATGGTTTTATTTAGTAAAAACTTTTAAAGGCACACTATCGGTTACGCCCCGCATCGGTCTTAGAAAATAATATTCAAAATGAACCCTATTATTGTCAATGTAGAGTGGAAGAGATCCTCCGACGGTCGATGGGCAGCATAGAGAGCGAAGCCCAGCGTCGGGCGGCGACGACAGCGCGGCGATCGTTCTTCCGCCGCAAGAAACACCGCGACAGCAAGGAACTGGCTTCCTTCTCTAACACGGAGCTCGGTTGCTGGAGCGATTCCGGCGCGCTGACTGATGAGCCGCCGTTGTTGTCCTACCAGCGCGTCGAGCGACTACACTGTGAGTAACGTCAGGGCAGTGACACTCCGAGCTTTAGGTGTGAAGCTATAAGTACGTGGCAGGCTAGACCACCGGTCGGGCCGATGCAGAGGGCTGCCGCGCGCCGGCCGCAACCACGTTAGCTCGACACTCACTCACACGCTCGTCGTTTCCCCCAATGGTCGCGTGCCAAGTACGTTTGTTGCTTAAGATACTTAACAAAAAAAATTTTTTGTTTGCTTTTCTTATACCATAGTACGCACAATCGCTTTCCTTTAATGATATGCTACGCAGTTCATTTAAAGCAAGACAACCCTAACGTGCTCAGAAAAGATGAGAGTACGCGATTGAAAGAGAGGCAACTTCTGGGTGAATGTAACTGGTCTTTACCAGAGCGCTGTGTGACCTGAATTCCGCTTTATTGTATAGGAGCCAGAGTAGCTATTTATTTAAATGATCTTGCAAAGTGTCCCTTCTCTATTTGTACTATTATGTATTCTGTGGTAACGTATAGATACATACGTAGAGCTCGCGCAAATTATAACTTAAACCTAACCATAGACAAAAAAGCTTGTGCACTAAACATTTTTGTTCTTAAAATTGCTACTGCGCATGTGACGTGGTACTAAAATTTGGGTCAAGTTATTTTGCGTGAGCTGTACAATGCGATTAAATTGACAATAGACAGTGATCCTCGGCAACTTCAGAGCGCTTGCAGTACAAAACGATATATTTTAATTTGTTGAAATCTGTGCGCACCATACGTTCTCGAGTGAAGTTACCGCGGATCACTGTCTATTGTCAATTTAGCCGCATTGTATAGCAAGACATTTACTCATTCTACTTAAGTATGAACAAGAATATCAAAGAACGGTATACTGTGCTCATTCGCTCAGACTAAATCTTTACTTCCTTACGTTGATGAAATAACGCTGGCTTGCAGCGTAAGAGTGGGATATACTAGAAGAAATTTGACGATGCCACTAGTGACTCGGTAGCTCAGCGGTCAGAGCATTGGACCGGACTTCTAAATATCGCGGGTTCGATTCCCGTCCGAGAATATGATCTGGTGCGAATAGTATATTATTTAGTATTGTACAGTTAGTACATAATTAATATACATATTTATCCTTAAAAACATATTTTGTGTTACTTTTCGCAACTTTTATCAAATATTTGTCTTTCTTTTATTTTACACAAGAGAGAAAGTGTGTAAATAGTGTTTTAGCGTACTCTATCGCTGTCCTAGATTATAGAGTACATCTACACGAAATAGAGGACAATTCTCTATTTTAGAGTACGGGTGGCAACCCTAGTTACAGTATGTCTCGATGCCTTTACATATAGTGGTCGCAA
Source organism: Catoptria pinella (assembly GCA_963556745.1). Lineage (NCBI taxonomy): Eukaryota > Metazoa > Arthropoda > Insecta > Lepidoptera > Crambidae > Catoptria > Catoptria pinella. Next base: position 11,878,421 of record OY750772.1, on the reverse strand, counting down.
TACCTCGCAGCACGCGGGGCAAAAGAACAAACAATAGAGATATAGCGAGTAGTACATAGTAATGAGGTGGTTGTATCGGTGGTCAGACGGCAGCCACCGGCCCGTGGTAGTGCTGGGCCCGCTGTGGGAGTGCGTGGTGGGCAAGCTGGTGTCGGACTGGCCCCACGTGTTCGCCGCGCCGCCCGCGCGCCTGCGCCCCGCGCCCGACGGCGCCACGCCGCTGCAGCCGGTCAGGGAACTCGCCGAGAAGGTAACACGACCTCACACTGCCCACTGCCCACTGCCACACACACGATCACATTTATTAAATAATTATAAGTAACGTTGCGAATGGATCCACACTTCACATTATATTAAACCTTTACACACTTCACATTATATTAAACCTTTCTCCCCGAATAGTAACTATTGAAATTAAAAAGGAAAAAAGAGAAAGGCTTAGAGATTGGAAAAACGATTAAAAGTGTACTTTAGGAGGACCATGCTGCGTCAAGTCTTTAAAAATTACTATTTTACTCTAAAACCACGGTACAAAATTATTTTAATACACTTTTGGGATACTTGGCTGAAGGCTGTAAAATTATTACGACAACCATATCCTTCAGATTCTCCGAGTTTGAAGGCTGTACTGGAAATAGAGACATATCTTTTGCTTATTCTTATTTTCTTAGCTGGAAGTCACTTCGTTCGAGCGCTTATATTCTAAAACCCACTTTATGCCACAAAATTAATGAGTAAATTCCTCTACAGGGCATCCACTGTATCCTAGATATAAGCGTATCCACGATCGAGAAGCTGCATAAACAGCAGATCTACCCTATAGTGCTGTTTATAAAGTTCAAATCGTTCAAGCAAATCAAAGAAGTGAAGGACACGCGATACCCCGCCGACAAGGTGTCCGCGAAGGCAGCCAAGGAGATGTATGAACATGGACTGAAAGTTGAGAACGAGTATAGGAACTATATCTCTGGTAAGTTCTTAAAGTAATGTTACTTTTCATAGCAAAGAAGTGAATTGGGTGACATATTCAAGGACAATACTCCAACTACCCTTGCTTATGCGAAAGCACTGCGTTGAAATAAATAAATAAATATTTGACAACATCACATACATTGCCCCGATTCCTAAGTAAGTAGCTAAAGCACTTGTGTTATGGAAATCAGAGACAACGATGGTATCACAAACACCCAGACCTGAGCCAGTTAGAGAAGTTTGTTTTCTAAATTGACCCAACCGGGGATCGAACCCGGGACCTCAGAGATGGTGATACTTTGAAAACCGTTGTACAAAGCCACTCGACCACGGAGTTCGTCCGTAATGGAGCTCTGTGATTGGTTCGTTTGTTTTACGTATTTGGTAGGTACGCTGTGCGTCCGCGGGCACTGCGAGACCTCATAGTAATGTTTGTGAATACGTTTGTTATTACTGTCAAAATTGTGGTTCGCTAACCATAGTTTCAATTAACCCTTTTTAGCGGTCTACATAGCACAGCATCGTTAAATCTATGCCTTAGGACTGGCTGTTTCGCATCTGTTTCGCTCGTCGTACAACAGACAATTCATGCCGAAACCTACTGCGGTTTCGCTGGTATTGTTTCGGAGCGGAGGTATGCTACATCTTCACGGTTAATTCTTGCTATTAATTCCAGCGGAAATCCCAGCGGGAGTGAACATAGCATATATGTGCACTCAAATCAAGGAAGCCGTCGAGGAAGAGCAGAACAAGACTCTATGGGTCCCCTCAGTACAAGCCTGACCCCTGCCGGCCGCGCCCAAGGCCGTCTCCTTCTGCGACCGCTGTCGGGACATGAGGTAAACTAAACCCCGCTTATCTTACTTGTCCTATTTGGTAAACAATCTTCACCCAACTCATTGAAACATCGTTACTAATATTATAAATGCGAAAGTCTGTATGTATGTTAGTTTGTTACGCCTTCACGTCTTAACTACTGAACCAATCATCATGAAATTGCATGTACGTTGACAGGGGTACAGAGAAGGACATAGGGTGCTTTTCATCCCGAAAAATAATTGTTCCCGAGGGATAGTAAAAAAACTCCACGCAGACGAAGTCGCGGGCGGTCGCTAGTACAGCTAGTTTTTATAACAACAAAAGGTTTTCCAAACATGGATTACGAAGAATTTGTTAATTTGATTAAATAAGACAACATTTTTTTATAACAATTGAAGTTTTAAAGGCGTATGATAAATGTCAACAGTTTAATAAACAGGACAAGTAGAGTAAACAGACTTTAAACATCATCTCTCTTACGAGGTACAACCAGCAGCACATCAAATTATACAAAACAGTTAAAAGTTTTAAATTTATTTTGAACCTTAATATCTTCGCATGTAAGGCTCTGGGGAACGGTGAGCCACATAGAGCTTCCCATACAAACGTAATACCAAAATGATTTTATCTTCTTGTGATGTTATTCAGATTAAGACAGTATTTATCTAGGTTTCTATTAAATAAAAAATCCAAAATACTACAATAAATAAATAAGCTGGGCCCAACAGATGTTGTTCTGTCCAAAGTTTAATATTTGTATGTGATCGCTATGAATATAATTAATTTTCTTTAATATCTCCTAACCTTTTCACCCGTTCACATTCAAGTACACTTCTTTTCATTTGTTTAAATGTATGATTAGTAATTTATTTAATAACACAAACAGTACATAAAATTAGTAGTTTTTATAGTCTGTTTTTTCTTATTTGTCTTATTTAGTAATTAATTTTTGACAGTTGTTAAATTTCTTTTTAACTTAAATCGTTATTAAAAAATATATTGTCCCATTAAATTAAATTGACATTAATAATAAAATAATATCAACTTATTTCGTAATCTGTGTGTGGAAACCCTACCCTGTAGAACACCTACATTGTTTCATAGTATGAAGCTTTCATAGTACATAAATACAAGATTGTTGGAGATACATAATGATGATTGTTATAGATACTACTCCGACCCCGGGCGCGCCCCCCTTGCGCGCCCCCCGGCGCCGCGCCCCTCAGACCAACACTCCGACCTCCGATACTACTCCGAACCAGACGCCAACAACTACTTCGAAATAGACTACGAGTTCTTAAAAGAACTCCGACGCATCGCTCGCAACAACTGTCCGAAATGTAAACGCAAGCGGTCGAGAAAGGTCGAATCTAAAGAGAAGCGAACCAAAACTAAACGGAGTGTTCGCACGAAAGAGAACTACGTTTACTGCGACGGCCGGTATCATAGCGAGGCGGAACACTGCCGGATTTGCTGCAAAATCTGCAATCGCTCTACTGACACCCTCGACTCTATTGACGACGAATACTCCCTCGTCTCTCACAGCTACTCCCAAACGACTAAACCGAATTCTCGATCGAAATCCACCCCCCGTGCCGCTAACCGCGAACGCAAAAACTCCATACAGTCCATCAAATCGGTCTCATTTCTCGAGTCGAGCAACGACGAATCTAAAGACGAGACCAATTATACTGCGAAGAGTTTCACTAATGACTTGAAGAAGTTTCTTTTAAAACCTTCTACCCCACGTCGGAGCTTGAGAGACAAGTTCATTACCAGCTTCAAACAAGAGTTAGAAGCTACTAAGAAATCGCCTAAATTGAAAGCTATCAAGGGTTTGTGGAAATCATATTAAATTCTTGTCGACACACTTGCTCTTAAAGTAAGCCTTATTACATCGCTTTTAGGGCCATAAACCGAGCTATAAGACATACGTGCGTAATAACATTACACACTAGTGCGTAATAGAATTATCCCCACAAAGTTAAATTAGTACCTTACTGCAAGTTATATGTGAGTAAACAGCATTCTCAATTTAACCGGGTTAATAGTTATTTTTTTAGTAACAACAAATAGGTTTTATGCCGCTGAAAATTCATATACATCTTTGGAATAAATAAATGTATATGTCCTTAATTAACCCCGACTTGAACCATACATAAAATAATGTTGAAGTCACCACTAAACAATATTTAATTTAAGGTGCAAGTCGCCTTAAGACAAACAAACATTTATTATTATCAAATTATTCATAATTCAAAATAATTTGTTAAAAAATATTAAAATATTTGCATTTTATCAGTTAAAATTTTAATTTTGAAGTAGGCTGTATGTTCACTGACACCTTTGTTCGCAAAATATTCTTGCATTGGGCGCGAAACCCATAATTTTCATATTTTGTTTTTATCGTATTTGTCGCTATATGGGAAATTATTTTGTTTTTTCCTCGCAAATGTGTTGAAACACGTCGTATGAAACATGTGAGCTCTGCTCATTACACACTCGCTGAATTACGCCCCCGAACATAGCGCACATGTGTCATACATAAAATACTATCACAACATCTTTCCATTGTTTTGTTAGTGCTTCGAAAGGAATTCGTTCCGTTTCGCAACGACAACGTAAGTGTTCAGAATTGGTCTAAATGTTTAGATGCCACAGTTTTGGTGCTAGTGACACGAGCTGGTAACTTATACAACTACTAAACAGCTCTAAGCTATACTGTGTAGGATTTTTTGTGGTAATGGTGCAATATGGTTGACGACGTGTCACAGACTATATATATAACACTATACATGATGATATTGTAAAGATATGTCTTTATTTGTGTGATATTTATATGAAGCTCTTGTAACTATTTCTTAAGCTCACTTATATTTAAATGCGCACTATGTGTAAGCGGTATATTTATGTATTATTGATAATGAAATTGCTATTTAAACAGTAAAAGCTTTATGATTATTATATCATTAATATACATTCAATTTAAACCACACAACTTATTCTTCGAACATAGAAAGAAGTGAAGAGTACTTTATTTTATTTTATAGCACAATAGTTTCTCGGTGTATGTTCATAAAACCTAATATAAATATTTAATATTCTTTAGCTGCACGTAGTCTTAGATTACTCGGTGTTATGTAGTTCCTTAGGGATCACTAGGAACGTGAAGTGTTAGTTCTCCTTGTTACGTTTATAGATGTTTATATTATATTATCTTAGGCGAAATATAACATGTTTTGTAGAGACACTTTACACTTGCATGTATGTAGTACCTACTCAGAGCTTCCGTTATGAGTTTACCTACTCGACAAGAAAATAGAATACTATTTGGAGCTTAAGAATATACCGGGCAAAGACAAGTTACTTTGACTATTGAGGATCACTTTGGAACAAATATTGGAAACTGGTGCTTGGAATTGAACTGCAAAATTTATTTAAACAGTTAAGATATGGCAGCAAACTCAAATGTTTTTCCAGTTTGTGCAAAAATGTTACTCCTCTAGGGTCAAATTAACCTAACTCGACTTACGGTATTGACAGGCCAAGGACACTCCGCACTTTAGGTAGTAAGCTTGACACCTTGTCCAGAAAGGGCGAATTCGCCACGATTTGACACGTGATTTTGGTTACACTGCTGTTAATATTGCACAAATTGCTGACGTCGCTGGTCCTAAGCGAGCGTTGTATAACGAAACGCGTCTGATTCGCGCGTAGCTCTGGACAGGGTCATAAGTAAGTGGCGGGCCCGTTTAACCGGGACAAAGTCAGGAATACCGCGCGCCAGCTGGTCGCACGTTAGCTCGATACTCACGCGCTCGCCGCCAAGCGTATGGTCGCGCATGTCATAGGTTTCTCGCTTAAGATGTTTAAAAAAAAAAACAATAATTTTGTAAGCTTTTCATTAATGATATGATACGCAGTTCATTTAAAATAAGACAACCCTAACGTCATCAGGAGAGATGAGATTACGCGATAGAAAGAGAGGCAACTTCTAGGTGAATATAACTGGGGAAGGGAGTGCTGTGCGACTTAAATTGTGCTTTATTGTGTCGGAGCAAGAGTCGCTATTTATTTAAATGATCTTGCGGAGTGTACTTTCTGTATTTGTACTATTATGTATTCTGTGGTATCAATACGAATATATCACGCGATGTCGATTTTGTAAACTCATAATAAGGGCCACTGTATGTAATCATAGTGGTTTATTACAATTTCAACATGTACAGTGAACAGCACATTGAATCTTTACTAATCCGATTTTAAACTTAATACAAATGCTACAAGTTGAAAATCTATTGGATAAATTTGTGTTTTGTATAACTTGATGTGCTGTTAACGGTACTTGGTCTGATTAAACGAAATAGTGACATAGCGGAAAAATTAGGTCTTGTCTTGTAATGAAATAAAACAAAACAATAATTATTGAGCAAACTTTATGTCTGTTTTCTTTGTATTTCAGTTATTTACTGACTCATAATACTATTTAATTTTTTGATTTATACTGTCCAATATTCTAGTGCATAGATGTTTTTTTATAATTATGTATTATTAACGAATCATCAAATAATTATTTCACTCAATTTGCATGAACTGGCCCATTGTAAGTAAAGTTAGGCGAAATGTATTAGAACATTAATAGAATTATGTATGCCATGCCAAATGTCTCAAAACATAAAGTATGCCATGCCAACGATATTTCTAGAAAATGCTGTTACATTCTGGACTAATGAGATTGGATTTCGGTCGGTTCGGCATTTCGGACTTTTTATTTCTAAACTGGTGGGTGATACCAGAGCTGGTTTTATTGTAAGATTTAATATTGTAAACGGAACCCGGAAGCGACATCGCGATCTCAATGATATTACATTAACGAGGCTTTCTTTTAATGACGTTATTTTCTGATAAAATTGTGTTGGAATTAAACTTCACACGACCAAGTCGACTTATTGCATTTTGAAAGTTATAAGTACTTTGTCACAGTTATATTTTCAATCGGTTATTTATTATTTCTTACGAGAGTAAAAAGTGATTACTTAGATACGGTTCTGTGTGATTTTTATTTCCCGTTCACACAACACATTATCTTAAGTTTTTTGTACAGATATTTGATATGAGTTTATGTTATGTTAATAATGATTTTATGTTTTTTAATACTACTGATGATTTATGTTTTAAAGTGCATACTACACAATTCATTCAGCTTTATATATTTTATTTTAGATGACGCTTGAGATCGGCGCCATCTTAATTAAATGTCGCTTTATTTCGAACCAAGACTAGAGTGGCTAGCATGACCATCGAAACACGACATATAACGCGTGATATGGCGTTTTATCGACACTCAACACAATCCAATCCAACAAAATCCATTGTCTTTTGACAGTTAAACGCAGCGGTGGATAAAAAGTTTCTGAGGCCCTAAACATTGAGACTGTGTAGGCTCTTTTAGCTTGGGTTTAGAAAGTAGAAAATAGAAAATGAAAGTTCATCAAAATAGAGAGTAGTACAATTTTAAAATAAAAACATTTTTTTCTTGATTTATTCAGAGCTAACTTTGAGATTACATCGTCGAAATTTATCTAACGAAGTATATCTGCCTTAATACACATTAATGCTAAAGAATAATTAAGCTTGTCTTGACATATTTTTGTTCTTTGCGGGTTACTAATCATTAAGCTGTGAAAGATTCTGAATGCCACTTCTATGTTTGGGACCACTCACTTCACTTTATCTTTAATAATCATTTCATATAAATCGGAATGGGTGATCTTTGTTTCTGAAGATTCATATTTTATTCGAACGTATTTATGAAAATGATTAAACTCGCCAAGGAAGTGATCATTGAAATCTTCTGGATAAGCTTTTAAGAGCAATTGGATATCTTTTTCATATTCTGAACATGATTTATTAAGATCCGCAAGAAATGAGAACTTTTGTGAAACTTCGTTGTACTCGTATACCTCACCTCTTTGCATATGGCCGAATACTCAAACGATACTCATTTTTGAGGGACGCTCAAACATCATGCTGTCTTTGTCGTATTTTTGACATTTAATGCGCCAGGACGATGTTTGAGAGCCTCTCAAAGTTGAGTGACGTTTGAGTATTCGGTCATAAGTATGTCAATTATTACATTGAAAGTCTCAATGCGGAATTTGGCTCTAGGATTCAAATCGACTTCTTCTGCATTTCCATCATTCACTTGTTTCTTCCTAATCCGATCGAGTGTCCTTATATTCCCCGTTAGGAAAAAAAAATCTTGTTTCGCCTTCAAATTTTTCGAATTGATAAAGTAAAATGTATGAAACAAACTGCAAAGAAACGCCAGCAGAAGAAAGGAAGGAGGCCCCTGGACAACAGGGGCCCCAAGCACGGGCTTGCAGTGCTGATACGTTAATCCGCCACTGGTTAAACGTGATAAATCGCTATATCATATCGCGTTTCGGTGATCTAGACTAGTAAGTGGTTTTAATTAAGGTTCTAAGTTCAGTTTTTTTATAATGCGTTTCAAACTTTTAGGCGGCTCGGAACATCGAGCGAGGCAATGCGCAGTAAACAATTTCGATGTAAGTAGATGGGGTAGGCGAGTGGTGGGGCGCGCACATACGATACTTTAAATAACGGTAAATTTTAAACGGTAAATACCGCATTGTAATGTGATAATTGTGTGGTAACTTTTGTCTCATAACGTCAAAAGGGCTGGTAACGTTATTATTATTATTGTTAATAATGGTAATAAAGTAACGATAAGACGAGTATCGTTATTATATAAGTATCGTTACCTTTGGCGAACAAAAGTAACGGTACCATATTTTTAACGGTATTCCAAGCCTTGTACTTTACAGCCGCCAATAAGTTTGAAACGTATTTTACCAGCCAGCCTATTATTATTAGTAGGTATTGACAGCGATGCTTGAAAATATTTTGATTCGGATTGTTTTTATTTTGTTATTATTGAAACACTAGTGTTTCTTTTAAATTTCATTTTTTGTTTTAATTCAATCTATGCTTGCTTTAATGGACTTAGGAAGAATTTAAGTGTCACTGTAACGATTTTTGCGATTCGTGAACCCCATAATGCACCAGTTTTTTAACCGACTTCAAAAAAAGGAGGAGGTTCTATGTTCGTCTGTTTGTTTTTTTTTTCAATATGCAGTTCTGTTGATCCTACCACTAGTGAGATGGGATGTAAATTGTTTTGTAGTTTATAAAATCGTCGCATAACGTTCATGGGCACCGGTGTGAACGCAGTAAGTTACCATAATTATCATAATTTGTGTACAATATTGCACTAAATTGAGTTCAATTTGCTATGTAGGTGTTACAAACCAGATTTAGTTCGTAAGGATGCACTAATTTGATCTGATATTAAAAATACATTAAGCTTAGTCGGTCGCTAACGTTTTATTTACTGTACATTTACAAATTATACATATTATATTTAGCGAAACAACGCTGAGAGAAAAAAAATGTAATTTAAAAACGACAATAATCAGTATTTAAATTATTAGAACTTTTACAATGTAATTTCTTGTTTTGGAGAATATTTATATGTTAATGTTTGACTTTTTTATTTTTTCCGTATTTGTATTGGTATTATTTGTATGTAGTTTTGTTTAAATAATAAGTATAGTATCTATTCCTATACGGACTAGTAGGAATCTAATTCTCCTAGGGAGATGTTTATTGAATAATGTTTCAACGAATTGTTTATAATATAGAAAAAAGCAATAAATCAATGAAATAATCTATCAGTGTTTTATTAATTCTAATCTAAACTATTTTAAGAGCGCTTTGTCTGCACACTAGCACTGCCATTAGAAAAAAAAACATAGTGCTTAAATAAAGACGAAATTGTGAATTATCTCAGAAGAAGCTTTGTGGTATGTACTTTTTATCGCTTAAAATTTCATTAAACTAAACATCAGGCTAGAAAATTTTGTTAATATAATGAAAAATACCACAAAACTTTTTCGGAGTGCACTACAGAGATAATATTCTTAATTTCATCTTTATTTAAAAACTTTGTTTTTTTTTCAATGGCGGCGCTAGTATGCAGACGATGTGCTCTTAAGGGGCTGACCTGAGCCATCTAGCGCCGCCAGTCGATTTTATTTTATTTATTATGAATAAGTCCAATTTCGTAAAAAAGGAATCAGTCAAGGTCTTGTGAATGACGTCTAATGCTTATTGAATAACGTTACAGCATTATAAAATGCGTGCAATAGTTTAAAAACTGGTTTGAACCAACAGTGGCCACTTTTAACAAAATCGCGTTTTAAACTGTTTGAATGCCTTTTCAAACTGAAAAGTTATTCAATAATATTAGACGTTATTAACAAAACCTTGACTTGATTCCTTTTTTAAGAAATTGGACTTATTTAGAATAAATAAAATAAAATCGACTGGCGGCGCTAGTTGGCTCATGTCAGTCCCACGTTTGTGTTATGTTGTGTCCATCGTTCCAGCAGCGCCAGTCTCTGATTTGCTAGAAAAAAATACAACAGGGGCCCTATTTTGGAAAGGCAGCGGCGAGCGCTCTTTACTACTCATTTTCATCGTATGCTGTTTATTGTCACATTGACAACACACACTTGAAAAACGAACATTATTATCTGACCCGGTGATGGCGTCGCTGTAGTCTATGTAGTCGACAGCGTAACCTAGTTCCAGTTTTGGCCATCGGGTTAGATAAGTTTGTATCACTACTTTTAAAATTCAAAATCGGGCCCCTGGTCTGGTCGCTTTCTTGTTTCTTAATTAATATTGTATAAAAAATACGAATCTTATAGCTTACGCTATCGTTCCGAGAGTTCATAAAATTTTCGAGGTACCTATTTAAGCACAACTAAGTTAAAATTATAAACACGGCCGTGTTATTAATTATTGACTAAAATCTTAAGACTAAAGTGACCGTACTTGTTTGCTTTCTGACTTGCAGGGGAAATTTTAATTCGTATTCAAGTAATAGGAGTGCTCTAGATAAATAATAATCCTCTATTCAGCCACTTTAATTAGAGAAAGCGTCAATTCAACGGACTCCACAAAATAAAACCACAAATTCACCACGATGTGCCTTTTTATAAAACGTACGAATTACAAAAAGAAAATGATGATGCGCGTTTTGTTGTTGCGACTTCTTACGTCGAAAAGCGTAGAGCGTGCGTTCGAAATTCGAATTTTGCCAGTCGGTTTTGCGACTTCGCGCATGCGCCGTGTCTTCGCTGTAATGGCCGATGAGAAAACGCGGGAAACTTTATTTAACTTGCATCATAGTCGTATCTCTATAATAAATTGTGATGTTAATTCTATACCAGACAAATAAAAACACAGCAACTATGAAACGATTAAAATGCCGACGAATTGTTTGAAATATACAGTGATGATTATTGTGATTGTAGTTTTGATAGGACCGCATGAGTGCTTGAAAAAACGTGTGAAAACGAAATTTAAGAGAAAAGTAGACGGTATCAGTGTTGTGACTCCTAGCAATTTATTGTACAAAGGAAATAATAATCTACCCGATGATGAAAGAGGCAGAGGATTTTTTGGACACGGTAAGTTTCGTAAGCCAAAACAAAACAAACTGCGAGTACTTAGGTTTTTTTTTCTGATATTAAGAATATAATAGAATAGACATTTATTGACACTCATACATATTTATAAAAAAAACAATTACCAATGACTTCAATTACATAGAGGAGCTGTTCAAAACTAAAATTGTGTCACAACCAACCTTCGCGGCGCATCAACTGTTTTTATCGGCCGCTCGCAATAGACTAAAGGAGTTGCGGTGCATGCACCGTAACTTAATGAGCAATTTTTCGGTACTGTACAGCCTGTCTAGAGTCGTATATACATAGAAGTCTTTGATACATACCAATAAATCAAATGTATATCAATAAACTCTTTGCTATTTGTTGTCCTCACATTTATCAATTTGTAAAGCACTGGTTGTATTTTTTATAATTTAAGGTTCTTATAGGTAAGAGTAAGAAGTAAAATAGCTTAAAAGCTATCGATGTTATTGGAATACTGTCCATAGATTACGTAAAAATAAAATGAAGGTTAAGCAAAATACTGTAAGAAACCTAACAAGTACGGAAATACACTGGCTTTCAAAACTTAGTACAACACTTTTGAAGTTGTAATATACTTTTAAAATAGGTACCTACACAAGATATTTTCGAAATAAAAAGGAATAAAGATTTTTTTACATAATAAATTCCCTATCGATAACCTTCTTGAAAAAAAAAATTTTTTTTTTATTCCATACTCTAATTTCTATTGCTTTAAAAGTGTGGTACTAAGTTTTGAAGTCCAGTGTATTAATGATTAACTAGATGATAAGACGACACAAATACTCATTTGATGCGTTGAGTATGACGAGTTTAATTCCAGTAGTCGCAGTTAGCCTTATTCCAGTTATTTCCTTATGGTTAGCCAGTGGTTAACCAGTCGGGTTTGTAAGTAGGCAAGTGACTCGACTCCGGCGAAGTTCACCAGCATCACAACTCTACATAATAGAGTCAATACGGCAACTTTGTGTAAGTAACAATTTTAAAATTATCTTACTTTCAGCAAAAATAATCTAATTTAGTGAGTTTTTTTTAAATTTTCTGAACATCAATTTGATAATCACAACGGATTAAATGAGTTGAAGAAATAGTGTCTATTATTTTGTTTTGGAAAAGGTAAATAAAATTATGTGAAACCTGCACTGCACATCAAAACTTAGATAATAAAAAAAGGTAGGTAGGTGTCCGAGATTTTCTCTTGGCAAAACAATAAAACGTACCTATCACGTATCGAGGTTTCGAGGACCAGCAGTTTTATGTCCTTAAACAAGGACACACTCGTCGTCTGTAGCTTAAGGAACCTTTATTGTAGCTGTTACAAAAGTCCGGACATTACTCGACATCGCGATTTAGTGCACGATAATAAATTGGTGACGATGATAGTTTTTCCCAATTCTTCACTGAAGTTGTAACAGTATACTTTTACGTATACCTAAGTATCGTAAACAATTTATTTTGATTTCGAGTCTGTCTATAATCTAACGGTTAGCTGCGCTACTAGATAGTTAATCTGCATGAGGGCTATTGATAAACATGTGGTATAAAACGAAATGGAAATGAACTTAAAATAAGTATTTCTTACCCTACCATCCATTCAAGGCGACTTTTACCCGAAAATACTGAAAGCCGCTTAATAAAGAAATCTTTAACACCTTTTAGGTTGTCTGGAAGAAATCTCTTTAGAGATAAATCCTCCTTTGTGTACATTTCTCGAGTTATATATGTGTAACTGTTTTTATAAGTGCACTAAAGAGTAAAATAATAATAAGTTTAGTTTGTGACCAAACAATTATTCAAAACTTCATTTTAAGCAGGTGCATTTCAGTTGAAGCCACAACAAAGCAATCGAGTGCAGTCAGTGCCAGTGGAAAACTAAGCTCGTTATCGTTGTCAATTTTCCAGCGGTCTAAAAAACAGCTTCATTCAGCCTTCAGCTATCTGCAAGCCATGCCAGTTCGGAAAACATTCCGCAGTTCGGAAACATTCCCAAAAGCCGCGGTAAATCCCGCCATATGTTCTGCCGCAGTCGTTATACGCAATATCACGTGCCGAAACGTGCGACATAAAACGTTTACGCTTTACATATTTTTTTATCACTTTTTGCGTTAACAGTATCCACTGGCGTTTAGTGAATACGTGAGTTGTGACCTATTCTATGGGTTTGTTATAAATTCGCCCACCTCGTCCGTAATTTTCAGTTTTTTTTGCTGGTTATTTAACCAATATGTTGTGTACCTACCATTTAACATGTGTCACCTGTGTATTTACTAATTTAGTGCTTATTAGCAGTATAAATTGAACTTAAGAACGCTAAAAATTGCCACTTTTCGCAAAAAAACTCCATTAATCTAAACAACAGGCCAGAAAATATTGTATAAGCGATAAAAAGTACCACAAAGCTTCTTCGGAATGCACTACAGAGAGATAATTTATAATTTCGTCTTTATTTAAGCACTATGATTTTTTTCCAATGGCAGCGCTATATAGTGTGCAGACTATGAGCTCTTAACCTTATTTTAAAGGGATACCTTACCTACTTAAAAAAGAACTGTCGTGACTAAAATGTTGTTGGTGCCAATTATACAACATGTTACAAAAATACACCTAATGCCGAATATGGTACATTATATAGAGACCATCAAACTGAACAACTTTTACTATGGGACCAACTCATTTTGATATTTTTTATTTTAATTTTTGTATGCAACAGCTGATTTTTTTTTGTTTGATGGTCCCTATCCCTATATACCATATTGGGCATTATGGATATTATTGTAACATAGTGTAAAATATGGTGGTTACTTCGATATAAAGTTGCAACGAAAAAATGTAGGTATTTCATCATTCTAAGTAAATACATACGGATGGTATGAATAGGTACCAATCTCAACATGAGATGAAAATGAGGGGACTGCGGGTAGATTTGCATTCTTCAAATAAATAAATAATAAATATTGGCCTGCGTCATCTACATAGCAAACCCAAGGAATCTTATCCAAACCAACTTTACATGACCCTTCGATCAAGAATATTCTTCTTACCAGGGGTTGTCTGGTGTTAGAGGTCACTAATACCCATCTATTTCACCCCCATGTATGTTCTGACTTTTTTGTCTTATTTTTGTTAGAGCGAGCTTTGCTCTTAAAACGACTTGATCCAGAAAACCATCTGTATCTTCTAAAAATATTAGAGCTAGACTCTCAGTTTTTTTACTAAAACGTAAATAGTAAGTAATAGTCGTTTTGAGAACTTTAAACAGAAAAAAAAATCAAAAGTATTAAGATGACAACTTAATCTTTTATTTTCAAATTAATTACGTTAGGACTTAAATTGTACATAAGGTGATAGATAACACCAGTTATTTTAGATTGAGAGGCCTATTAATGCACTACGTTTTAGTAAAATAGACTGGGAACCTACGAGTAACACTAATATTGTATAATATTGATGGTTTTCTCCATCAAGTCGTTATTAGAGCAAAACATGATCTAACAAAAATAAGTCAAAAATTACCCGATTTCGTGGAACATACATAAGGGTGAAATAGATGGGTATTAGTGACCTCTAACACCAGACACAGACAGTCCCTGGTACACATTTCCTGGGACTTTTCCCTATACCTGCCAAGATTTGTACCCGGGACCTGGAGTCCAGCCCTAAAGACACGCTATATACCGCTGCATATCTACTCGACAAAATTTAGCGGATCTTGCTTGGTCATATTATATTTAATATAATTGTCTAAGTTCAAATAGTGATGTTACTGCATTCATAAAGACAGAAGTATAGTCATGTTAAAAAATATATGTATACAGGATAGAATTTTGTCACTTGTTGTAGTTTTCATTTGTCATTGATTTCTGTCAAAAAAGTAATAGCTTTTAGAGTGACATAGTTCTAAACTGTATACGTATTTACAGACGTGACTGCGTACCTGATTTACACATTGTTCGGAACTTCAAAGGAACTTCGAAGACTCATTAAGACAAACTTTCGAGTTCCATACATCGCTATGGTAACTAAACATTCGCAATTAATTTGTAATTTCCATCTTTACATGTATATCTTTTGTTACTTTATGAATTTATACAGCTCGCTAGTTATCTATTTTAAACTATGACGGTTATTAGAAACGTTAGTCATACGGCAGTTTATACTAAAAGATTTATACCTAGTCGTTAAGAATGTGACACTTTATAATGCTGTTTCTTTATAGATTCAGTTTGTTACTACATAATCGCAAATTGCTGCTATGAAATCAACAACTTTTACCTTTTATTACATTGCTGTCTTATCAGATAGATAGCTAACAAACGTGTACAATAGTGAGAGCAGAGAAACCGACAGTTTAGTATAATAACGTCATCAAGTCGACACGCTATTGCACGCTAAGTTATGTGAACCAAATCTAAGTTACGCTTTTTTTGACACCTGAGCATGCTCCGGGTTGGGGCGAAACATGTATAGAGTAGTATTAATTGGTGAAGGAGCAAGGTGTGTTGCTGTCTTGCTAAATGCAGGTATCGTGCACTGATATTTTGTGGTGTAGATGTGAATTTGCATCTTGCGTATATTTTTTGGGGAAGTAAGCCACATAATAATATAAATTAAATTTCTTTTTTCACAAATTTGTTTTTATTTTTTAACATTCGAGAAACAATTTCCTGTTAAGCGTCAAATGAATTTGTAAATGTGTCGTGTTGAAA
The DNA here is from genome assembly GCA_963556745.1 of Catoptria pinella. NCBI lineage: Eukaryota > Metazoa > Arthropoda > Insecta > Lepidoptera > Crambidae > Catoptria > Catoptria pinella. The sequence continues at coordinate 11,862,343 of OY750772.1, read as the reverse complement.
TGTAATATAAATGTTCTGTTTTTTTTTTTTTTTAAATTTTGAGATTTAAGCATTCACAATGCTATTTTATATAATACTAAATAATATACTAGAAAAAATAGGACTCGCACCAGATCATGTTCTCGGACGGGAATCGAACCCGCGACCTTTGGATATCCGGTCCAATGCTCTGACCGCTGAGCTACCGAGTCACTGGTGAGAACGTCGAATTTCTTCTAGTATATCAACTCTTACGCTGCAAGCCAGCGCCATCTCACCAATGTAGAAGGAATTACCTTCGACATTCAACTGAACATCTTTCCAGATATTTTTAAACAGTTGATTAAGATGAGAAAGCTATATAACTTTTTTTTTTTTTTAAATTTTGAGATTTAAGCATTCACAATGCTATTTTATATAATACTAAATAATATACTAGAAAAAATAGGACTCGCACCAGATCATGTTCTCGGACGGGAATCGAACCCGCGACCTTTGGATATCCGGTCCAATGCTCTGACCGCTGAGCTACCGAGTCACTGGTGAGAACGTCGAATTTCTTCTAGTATATCAACTCTTACGCTGCAAGCCAGCGCCATCTCACCAATGTAGAAGGAATTACCTTCGACATTCAACTGAACATCTTTCCAGATATTTTTAAACAGTTGATTAAGATGAGAAAGCTATATAACTTTTTTTTTTTTTTTTAAATTTTGAGATTTAAGCATTCACAATGCTATTTTATATAATACTAAATAATATACTAGAAAAAATAGGACTCGCACCAGATCATGTTCTCGGACGGGAATCGAACCCGCGACCTTTGGATATCCGGTCCAATGCTCTGACCGCTGAGCTACCGAGTCACTGGTGAGAACGTCGAATTTCTTCTAGTATATCAACTCTTACGCTGCAAGCCAGCGCCATCTCACCAATGTAGAAGGAATTACCTTCGACATTCAACTGAACATCTTTCCAGATATTTTTAAACAGTTGATTAAGATGAGAAAGCTATATAACTTTTTTTTTTTTAAATTTTGAGATTTAAGCATTCACAATGCTATTTTATATAATACTAAATAATATACTAGAAAAAATAGGACTCGCACCAGATCATGTTCTCGGACGGGAATCGAACCCGCGACCTTTGGATATCCGGTCCAATGCTCTGACCGCTGAGCTACCGAGTCACTGGTGAGAACGTCGAATTTCTTCTAGTATATCAACTCTTACGCTGCAAGCCAGCGCCATCTCACCAATGTAGAAGGAATTACCTTCGACATTCAACTGAACATCTTTCCAGATATTTTTAAACAGTTGATTAAGATGAGAAAGCTATATAACTTTTTTTTTTTTTTTATTTTTTTTTTTTTAAATTTTGAGATTTAAGCATTCAAAGTTATATAGCTTTCTCATCTTAATCAACTGTTTAAAAATATCTGGAAAGATGTTCAGTTGAATGTCGAAGGTAATTCCTTCTACATTGGTGAGATGGCGCTGGCTTGCAGCGTAAGAGTTGATATACTAGAAGAAATTCGACGTTCTCACCAGTGACTCGGTAGCTCAGCGGTCAGAGCATTGGACCGGATATCCAAAGGTCGCGGGTTCGATTCCCGTCCGAGAACATGATCTGGTGCGAGTCCTATTTTTTCTAGTATATTATTTAGTATTATATAAAATAGCATTGTGAATGCTTAAATCTCAAAATTTAAAAAAAAAAAGTTATATAGCTTTCTCATCTTAATCAACTGTTTAAAAATATCTGGAAAGATGTTCAGTTGAATGTCGAAGGTAATTCCTTCTACATTGGTGAGATGGCGCTGGCTTGCAGCGTAAGAGTTGATATACTAGAAAAAATTCGACGTTCTCACCAGTGACTCGGTAGCTCAGCGGTCAGAGCATTGGACCGGATATCCAAAGGTCGCGGGTTCGATTCCCGTCCGAGAACATGATCTGGTGCGAGTCCTATTTTTTCTAGTATATTATTTAGTATTATATAAAATAGCATTGTGAATGCTTAAATCTCAAAATTTAAAAAAAAAAAAAGTTATATAGCTTTCTCATCTTAATCAACTGTTTAAAAATATCTGGAAAGATGTTCAGTTGAATGTCGAAGGTAATTCCTTCTACATTGGTGAGATGGCGCTGGCTTGCAGCGTAAGAGTTGATATACTAGAAGAAATTCGACGTTCTCACCAGTGACTCGGTAGCTCAGCGGTCAGAGCATTGGACCGGATATCCAAAGGTCGCGGGTTCGATTCCCGTCCGAGAACATGATCTGGTGCGAGTCCTATTTTTTCTAGTATATTATTTAGTATTATATAAATGTTCTGATTTACCAAAATAAGAATCTGACTCTGTTATCTACTTATAAATTCAGTTACTTCTCTAATATGTTAGTGTGAGGATCCTACACTATCTGGGAGTTACTGTCACTAACCTTCAATTATGAACCTCGAAATTACCAATCATAATTACGTTTATTTTAATATAAAATTTCCCAAGTATATTAACACATTCACGCGAGCCGGCCAGTGCGCAGTAACTGTCACGACTCCTCGTTCATACGTCTCACAAACATTCAAAATCGCTGACATGCAACATTCAAAATACAATGTCCCTACAAATTCAAAAAAGGCCTTATGTGACAAGTAATTTTTAGATAGGTTTTTTTATAATATTAAATAGTATACTATAAAAAATTCGAGTCGTCACCAGGACGATTGTCAGGCGGGACTCGCACCCGCAACCTATGGGATAACGGCTCAATGCTCTATCTAGGTTTTCATTGATTGAATTGAACTTCGATTTTGACGACCTCCGTGGTTGAGTGGCTTTGTACACCGGTTTTCAAGGTGTCGCCATCTCTAAGGTCCCGGGTTCCATCCCCGGTTGGGTCAATTTAGAAAACGAACTTTTCTAAATTGGCTCATGTCTGGGTGTTTGTGATACCACCGTTGTTCTGATTTCCATAACACAAGTGCTTTAGCTACTTACTTTGGAATCGGAGCAATGTATGTGATGTTGTGAAATATTAAAATTATATACAACGTGTTACAAAAGTACCCCTAATGCCGAATTTGGTGTATAGGGACCATCAAACTGAACAACTTTTACTATGGGACCAACTTTGAAATCGCGAAAAAAAATCAGCTGTTTCATACAAAAAATAATTACGAAAATATCAAATTGTATGAAACAGCTGATTTTTTTTCCGAGATAATAATTGGATTTTTCTGTAAGTTAGAGGCCGTGGTGCAATTAGTAGAAGGTATAGGTACTACTAATGCAATTTATGAAAAATAAGTTGCATTTCGAGTAAACCAGTCGAACTGCTTATAGTACTTATGCCGTATTCAAAGTATCTTTTTTAATGTCAGAAATAACAAAAAATATACAAAAGGATATCTTAAGGTAAAGATTACTTAACCGTTATACTAAAGGGCTTTATAACCTTTTCCCTAAATCTAAGGCTTTAATCTAGAAAATTGCGAGCTCACTCCAAGGCCCGTTAGGCCCTTTGGCCCGACCCAAACCTGTATAACTTAGGTCTCACGATTTCGCCGGGAACCCATCTTTCTTTTAATGGAACAATAAAACTGGAGATCTTGTATTACCATTTATATAGGATAGATTTGTTTTATTAGTATTCCGACTTTCCATAATGGTGGAAAAAAAATAGTAACACAAGAGTTATCAGTATACGCATAATATTAGTTTACTAGTGGCCCGCCCCGGCTTCGCACGGGTACAATGTAGTTACTAATGTGGTGAGTGTGAAGTTATTAGACTATACTACAGGATATCTATATAGGTATAGTAGTGGCCACAAAATTAAGGATGCCAGTCGATTTTTATACAAACGAAGTAACTTTTAAGCATTGCTTCTCCGCTAGGGATTGACCGAGCGGTGATCTGGTGATGGCCATCCAGGGAGTGAATGGAGGAGATCCAGATTTCTATACACACCCAAGTGATCTGACCAGCATTTTAAGAGATGTAAGGATATGTTTAAAAAAACCGCGAATATAGTATAGAAATGTATGAAAACTTGCAACTGTAAATTCTTATGCTTACATCTCTTAGAATGCTGACCAGATCAGTTGGGTGTGTATTGCTATCTGAATCTTCTCCATTCACTCCCTGGATGGCCATCATCAGATCACAGCTAGTTCAATCCCTAGCGGAAAACCAAGACTTCAAAATTACCTCGTTTGTATGAAAATCGACTTGTGTCCTTAATTATGTGGCCACCACTATATGTATATACGACGTACACAACATACGCAAGGGGTGTTATAAGTTTGACTTGTGTGTGTCTGCCTGTCTGAGGCAACCTAGCTCCCAAACTTATGGACCGATTTTGATGCGGTTTTTAAGCATAGTTTAAAAGATCTAAGTGTACAGACGGCGGGACTCCTAAACCATTGATCCGCTTATGATGAAACTTTGGCGAGTTGTTCTGCTTACGACCGAAAAAGTCCCTAGCTAAAAAAACGGAGCATTGCAATATACGCATGCCGGGTGCAGCTAGTGCTAAATAAAAATATGTTGTGTATTAACAGGATTCTCAATCTCGATCATCCAACACTTCTCTATAATAAAAATCAGCTGTTTCATACAAAAATTCAAATCGAAAATATCAAAATGTGTTTCATACGTTTTGATATTTTCGATTTGAATTTTTGCTGATTATTTTTTCGCGATTTGAAAGTTGGTCCCAATAGTAAAAGTTGTTCATTTTGATGGTCCCTATGTACCATATTCGGCATTAGGGGTATTTTTGTAACATGTTCTATACCTACCACATTTCTTGTCATGTTATCCGGTTGCAAAATAAAAAGGCTATTCGGCGAGCTGACTCTCGAGCAGGCGACATTAGAGCTGGCCATGGGAGAAACAATCACTGCAGATCTACACCAGCCGCTCTTAAACTTTGTCCCTGTGCTTTATTAATTGTCATAGCATAGGCGATTTGACCGAATATTGTATTCTTTTAAAATTAAACTGATAATTAGATGGAATAATTTTGCACCTTATTACAACGCAAGGAAGGAAAAAATGACAGCACTGCCAACATAACGCCATAGGTACTATTCAATGAAATGCATTCTACCTACTCTCAGGGGAAATGACCAAAGAGAATGTAATACTACGTTGAGATGACAAATGATATTTACTTTTCTTAATTAATCAATCAAATGCACAAAAAAGTTTCAATTCCGACGTCGAAGTCAATCACAGCAAAATTAGCTTTATTTCACTTTTTAACCCTGTTAGGTGATAAATATTAAAAAAATACGAAACACGTGTTCAATTAATTTTGTGAAAGAATGTCTATGCCAAATTTCAAGTCAATCGGGCCAAGGAATCGCGTCCTCCAATACAAACTTTGCCACCCTGTTTCACCCCTTTAGGGGTTGAATTTCGCAAAATCCCGTCTTAGTGAGCACCTACGCCCTAAAAGGAGCCCCCATGCAAAATTTGAGACTCCTAGCACTTGTAGTTTCTGAGATTTCGTGATCAGTGAGTGAGTGAGTGAGTGAGTGAGTGATTTTCCCTTTTATATATATAGATGAAACTGATGCATAATGAAGTGTATAGTATCACACGAGTGTTTTAATACCTAGTTATGTGCAGTTTCATACACTACTTTATAGTTTCCATGGTTAAAATCCACTCTAAGGCGATCGATGACCCAGCGATTAGCCTGCAGAAGTGCATCCAATGACATTATTTTTCTACATTGTCAATGAGCCCAATACGCGCCAATAAATTAAAAAGTAAAAGTGAGCTATATTATAAAAAATATAAAATAATATTTTATGATGCAGTTGATTGAACTGTAATGGGTTTTTTTTTATTTTACCTATCCACGAAAATAAAGTTCGTGTTTATACAATCTTTTTTGAAATCGTAATTGGAACATTGCGTTGTGAGTGTAGATAAAGATTTGTATGAAGTTATTTACGGTTATATGATAAAATATTTTTTTAAGCCAGAAAATTGTTACAGAGTCATCATGATGCCAAGTATGAAGATAATGAAAAACAAAGTAAATATGTAGGTTCAAATCCCTAATTCTATTAAAATAAGACCTGTAAGATTTATTCGACATCAATCGATGAAGGATTTTTTCGTAGAACCAACGGTCGAATAAGGGTGATTTCGGTGAAGTTATCTATCGACGAAGGGTCTTTCGATATACCATTCTAAGTTCATTTTTAATGTCCCCATTGGGGCACAGGCCTTCCTTATGGGTGGATAAGGAGGATGGCCCGTAAGATATATAATATTATTATATTAACAATAATATTATTATTATTTTAATATAATCGGGCGTTACCTGGCGGAAGTCCATTTTAAAAGGTGCAAAAACTTTTACTTTGCTTTCTAAGTTTTGCCATTTGTTGTGTGGAAGTTATTGCTAAATATATAGTTTCCAGCGTCCAATATAATAATTCAGTAGGTAAACATTATTATAACATAAAACATACATGCTTCATATAAACCTGTTGTTTGTGTTGTTTCCTCGGAACTATCAAATTCCGCTTTCCCGATTTATCAAAACAGTTTCCATTACTCTAGGTACTCTCACATTGATGGAAGGCCGTGTGTACTCACAATATCTTTTCTCTAATATCCAATATTTATGTGTCTTCTCTACTCTAGAAAAATATTAGCTACTTACTTACCTTCAAGGAGGTTATTGTATTCGTTTGTGTTGATCTTTCTGCCGAAATATTATCATATAATTCTGCTCTATTTTTTTATCTATGTGAGATAGATTGTATTAAAATTATTTGCGTTAGTACTAAATAATATACTAGAAAAAATACGACTACGACTTTTTCTAGTATGATCTGTCATGTTCTCGGGACGGACGGGAATCGAACCCGCGACCTTTGGATATCCGGTCCAATGCTCTGACCGCTGAGCTACCGAGTCACTAGTGGGAACGTTGAATTCCTTCTATATCTCACCAATGTACAAGGAATTACCTCGACATTCAATTGATTATCTTTCCAGATATTTTTAAACAATTGATTAAGTTGATTAAGGAATATATATATTTTTTTAAATTTAAAAAAACTGAAAAATAATTTGCGTTATTGTGAAGTGCTGATGAATTTGTCAAGAAAAAGCTTTAAAAATCGCATGTCAGTAATATCCACTGAATCTATTACCTATTTCTATAATTGTCACAGAAACACCACAAATTTTTCTTATTTGCGAGACATATAAGAGTATTCAAAATATTTTTTTTATATTTGAATAAAAATCATAATTTTACTAGTCATGTTTGATACGATTACAGTTTTGTTTTCGGTTTTTAAGTAATTGAATATTTTCTAATTGTTTTACATATAAATGTTATGCGTAAACATGTTTAGTTAGAAATCATACATAATTGCCTCATGCATATTTGATGATTTAACGCTCTAAATATTGAGTCATCTCGATTTCTTTGCCCTTCTCAATGGTAATTCGTCTAATTACATATTCGTGTTGGTATAGTAAAAAATCTGGTTTGACATTTAGCATAACAAGTCATTCGTCTAACTAATCTATGTTACGGTATATTTCTTATATTTTAAAGTTTGAGTAATTTTCAAAATTACTTACTTATGCCTAAATAACGTTGTAATAATCGTGAACGGGTCTCATCATCACTGTCACCCTTTATGCTGCTGCTGCTTCAGTCATTTATGTGCATGGAATTTTTTTTTTTTTTAATCAATTTTTTAACGGTCACAGACTGACGGAGTTCCACCACGAGGCCACGACGCATGATCACGAGTGCAAATCCTGCATGTTGCAGATATGTAAAAAATAATCTATGTAACATATTTATTTATGACGATATATTGACGACCTCCGTGGCTTTGTACACCGGTTTTCAAGGTGTCGCCATCTCTGAGGTCCCGGGTTCGATCCCCGGTTGGGTCAATTTAGAAAAACGAACTTTTCTATATTGACTCAGGTCTAGGTGTTTGTGATACGACCGTTGTCTCTGATTTCCATAACACAAGTGCTTTAGCTACTTACTTTGGAATCGGAGCAATGTATGTGATGTTGTCAAATATTTATTTATTTATTTATATAAGTGTGAGTGAGTGGTCTGGATTTTGTAGGTATTAGATAATTGACATTTTAATACCAACGGATAAAACCGGAGTCATAATTTATTTATGACTCCTCACCTGCGTTATTTTTCAATTGTCATAACCAGTTTGCACTTTTTGACATATAAAATTTGTAAAATTTTACAAGTTTCCTTATTAATCGTTATTTAAAAGACAATTGGTTTCATTCATGGGTTAAACGGTAATGCGTGCGTATTACCCTTAAACACTTCCAATTAGAAAGTATGAGGAATCCACCGAGTACCTGCCTTGAATAAAAACTGGCAACTTGCTTGGCAACTTGATCAGGAGTAACGGAGTAGGTAGCTTTTGTTACGACTGACGTCATGGATCCGAGTGACAAATTGCTGTAATCTAAAGTATCTGAACCCTTTTTCAGGATTATATTACGCTATTTTTTGTTCATCTGAAAACCATTTGTAGAGTTTATCATAATGAACCACTTTTAGTAATGAAACAACCCTGAAAAATTTTTTTGTTTCATACATAAGTTTATTTTTGTTCAAGATTTTAGGGTTGCTTCCATAAAGAAAACAATATTATTTTAATTTATGTTAAATTATTGATATGTTTAAAATAAAAACACATCAGCTAAATCACACGTTACATTCAGTGTTTTATCTTTTCCCACTATCCAATATATTACTTTCCATTCAAACTCATTACGTGATTTGTAAGCTCAGATTTGACGAATCTCGTTTGTCCAAAGCAGTGATTTGTGATTGCAGTCACTGCAGTCATGTGGACTGGTATTTTTCATGTCATTAGTATGCTGGGTGCAGCTTTGCCCTGTCCTATTTTCCGCAGTATACTGCATTTAATTCCGAGACGATTTGTCTCGATGTGGTTCAGAGATTTATGTGAGGTTTAATGGCTTCTTTGTGTAGCTCAAAGACCTCTATTGCTCCATTTGTCAATGTCCTCATCTGATATTTAATTAAGTCAGTTAAGAAACTGAACATGTATTATCAGAAATAAATTAAGTTTGATAAAAAAAAACTGATGTTAAAATTAGTGTAAGTATACTAAGAACTAGTATTAAATTCCAGTATGACCACCGAAACACGATATAATAATATTAATAATATTATATTATAACATCGCGTGACATAGCGTTTTATTCAAACTCAACTGTCAAAATCTATTAATTGTCTTTAGACAGTTTAACGTGATAAATCGCTATATCAGCCCATTTAGCATGGCCACCGAAAAACGACATAATATAATATTGCGTGACATATCGTTTTATCGACACTCAACTGTCAAAATCCATTGTCTTTTGACAGTTAAACGTGATAAATATATCATATCGCGTTTCGGTGGCCATGCTAGAGGGGCAGGCGTAATAAAATATAGGTCAATTTTCTTTGAATGTATATCCAATTATTTATCTGAAACTTATCAAAACCTGTAAATTCGACTTTTAATATGTGTTAACATGAGTGCTCGGAAGTAGAGATTTGAAATGTGCCACAAAGTAGGTAGTCAAATCAGCTTATCTTTTTACGAGATACACCCGATAAAGTAACAGTGATTTTACCTGTCCCGCTTTAGCGCATCCCACTGCAAAGTGCAAGGGACTGCATTCCGGCATATATCCTTCCTTATACAGGTTTTGTTCACCTCGTGGTACACTTAGGGCCACCGGATGTTGCAATAAAACAACATTGCACAACGGGTTTGTTATTATTATATTACGTATAATAAAACGCGTCTGATACAAAGTAATATATGTAATTAATTGTATCTGGGTTTTGGACACTATTTTTGTAAATGTTGTATTCTACTATTAAGTAAAATGTGGATGGATGCTTGGATGTTTTTTACTTATTCACGCGAAAACGGCTGAACGGATTTGGGTGAAATTGGGAATACAGATAGTTTATAAAATGGATTAAAACGTAGGATACTTTTTGTCTTGGTTAAAGGTTCCCTAGGGATTTTTGGAATGTCCACTGTTCACGCGGACGAAGTCACGGTCGGAAGATAGTAATGTATTATTCCTTTGAAGTTAAAAAAGTATTACTTCTACGACAGAAAAAAATTATTAGTCTTTTGATAAATTAGAGAAATGCATTTTTTGCCAAATGCTAGTTAAGAACTTTTTTAAACGTTAATAAAATTGTTTATCAATCAGAAAAAAATCTTAATCTTAAAAATGTTAGAATATTCTAATAAAATATTTGCTAAGTACCTAGGTAAGTCGTCAAAAGCTCACGACAAATGGAGGCACATAAAACATAATTCACACTCCCGAACCCACTTTTTGTAGATAAAAAGGAATAAGGTCCAAAGGTTTTCATAAAATGACCAAACATAAAGGAGTAATCACACGACATTTTCGGACAAAAGTCGCCTGACTTCCATTCCTACATATTCAGGGCACAGAGTAGAAAAAATCTTCAATGAACACTAGAGAAAAAACCTCATAGGGGTATCCAAATATGTTCAAAGTTTAAAACTCGCATGTCAGTTCGCACCCCAGCGGGCGCAGTGCACCCCCCGCGCATATAAAAGCTGAGCGTGAAATTTTGGCGTAAATTTTGGCTGGCCTGGCTCTAAATTTTTTTTGGTGGAGTAGTTGCGTACTCTTTTCGTTTGTTCTAAGCTTTTATTCTGGGCCCTATTTGATAAACGTGACAATTTGTCACCTGTTATGACAATTTTATATCCATTGCGTCAACAAATTTGAAAATAGAACAAACTACTTAGCTACACTGCAATGTGAACCAAATTGTCATGACAATTGACAAATTGTCACGTTATTAAAGAGGGCCCAGGGGGTCTAGCCAAAAAAACATTTGCAAATCTTCGTTATCGCTTCGCATTTGAAACATGCATGGGATTGACATAAGGTTTCGTTATCAATCGAAATTTAAAACGTCAATTCCATACATTTTTCGAAGCGAAAATTTGTAAATGTGACATTGGCTACGGGCTCTGGTTGTTTATTATTCCTGTATTTAGCGTTTATTCCAGTTAGAGTCATCTATGGATAACGAACTAAAGTTTTTGCTTGTGGGTTACTAATGGTGGTATAATGTGCAGCTTCCAGTTAAGGCGAGGCCAGTTCACGATCTTATGAAAAGGTTGATTTTAAGCTTCCAATGCGAAGAACTTATGTAGAATTCTACTTCTCAAAAATTAATGTAGACTGAAAAAGAAACAAAGAAACAAGTTAACCGAACAGAATATTGAAAAAAAAAATTGAATAACACCATAAAAGCTTATAAAAATAAACTTCCAATCGTCAGTTCTCGTAATTTTCAACGACAGTCATATGTTTCTTTATGCAAAAAGGAAAGCTTTTATATTGATCTAACACTTTAACCGAGTTTTAATAAGTGATCTAGTATTCCAGAAATCAATAAAAGTGTACTAAATTTCGTCAAATTTCTGGCGAAGCGACAATTAAAACCAAATTTTTTTTTATATTTATAAATCTTTATTGTACATATACACAAAGTAAGGTACAAATGGCGGACTTAATGCTAAAAGCATTCTCTACCAGTCAACCAACAGTAAACAGATAGACACAAATGCGGTACAAACAAAGAAAACTAATATTTACATGCATACAATATAAATATTACATAAATACACACCATTAAATACATGTCCACATAATTTTATATAATATTAATTTAATATATAGAAATTTCAAAGAGATAGTGAAAGAGTAGATTTTGTGAACTGGCCTTGCCTTTGTCAATGGATGTGGCTGGAGAAACGCCCCCAAATAACTTATACGAGAAACGATTTCTACTATTAAAATTATTTAAGTAAAATGTACGAGTTATTAACCTGTTAGAAGAATATAACCTAAAGGCACAGAATACATAATAGTTAACGGTCATGTAAATGCCTATGTTGAAAAACTTGTAGTTTAATAACTTTATTTTCTTATAAATAAATTACATTGATTCATTTACTGACAAATTATAGAACATGACTTTAATTTAAATTTTATTTTTAATCTTTAGTTAAATATGATTCTGCTTATGTACGATTCCAATTCCGTACAGCTTTTTATTTGTAATTTATTTTCTCCTATAAACATTTCAACCATTTTAATTCAAAAACTTAAAAGCTACAAAATATAGGTTGCGTTTTAACAATGTAAGTTACAGCCCTAACAACGAGATTAAGGTGTCTTTACACGTCACATAAGAAGAATCCCGTTTTGTGCTGTTAATCGAGCTTAAGTTTTTGTTAAGACCGCGATGTTAACGGTGGCTACTGTGAGACGCTTAAGACGCTTTTATTTGTGGAATATTTTTCTTCTTTTTTAAATAAAGCAAAGAAGCTCTGACTCTGAGGCATTTAGGCATTATATAACGAAGATATTTTAAAACGCCAGTATAAGTACTCCAATAATTAATAGATGGTTAAATAATAATAAAATTTATTAATATTTAAGGACGACCTAAGTGGTACACTGGTCAACATGCCAGTCTACCATGCAAGAGGTCCCGAGTTTGATTCCCGGCCGGGCAGAAATTTAAATGATAGTTTATATTTCTGTGACGTGTCTGTGTGTTACTGTTAATAATAAGTATATATTTAAAAAGTATATAAGTAGTATATCAGTCGTATTACGTTTGCTTAGTTTGGGGCTAGATGGCGCTGTGTGAAACTGTCCAAGCATAAAAAGGTGTGTTGTTTCACGTCAGAAAACGTTTTTTTTCGATAAAAATGTCTTCAAGTTACCTGCCGTCAGTAACAAAAGATCGTAATGGATTTTACGTGTAGCCATTTTCATTATAGCGGGCTAGTGCTCATCGTAAGTGTCCATAAACATAATATAAAGGTGCATTAATAATAATTAAGCTTACAGCTATACAAAGCTTATTAAAGTACCGGATTGTCTGTTAATGCAGATGGTAGATATTTTATAGATATTGGTTTTGATGATCGATTTGCACATCCGTTTGACATAAGTCGGTGCTAGAGTTATTTTATCAAGAACGCTAAAAAGAGGGAAAGCGAATTGCAATGGAGATAACTATTTATTTTCAACTAATAGTACTGTGGCCCTACCATGAGTTGATGCAAGCTGTTTACGCTACCGTAAATTATAGTTTTCTCTCTTTCACTCGCACTGACTATGAGGCACATCCTATAGTTTACGGTAGCGTAAACAGTTTGCATCAACTCATGGTAAGGCCACCACAAACTCTTTGTCGGAAGAAACCCATGTGAGGAACAGTCATAGTAAAAGCACAGTCTAATAACCTCTTCTCTAGTAAAGGTATACACATCAGGGGCCATATTTTTGAAATCACTTGGCTGGCGTCGAGCGCTCTTTGCTACTCATTTTCATTCGACAACTTGGCTGTCCGATGAAATTGATTAGTAAAGAGCGCTTGACGCAAGCCGAATGATTTAAAAAATAGAGCCCCTGAGCTAAGATTGATGCATCTAAGATGTGGTGCTGGCGAAAAATGCTGGGTATCTCGTGGACCACCGTAGTAACGCTTCCATTCTGTCCGAGTTAGAATAAGGACCCGCTTATCAACTGTGTGCATGCGTCTTCTCCAGTACTTCGAACACGTGGCTAGACGGGAACCGGATAACCTTGAGAAGTTCATCGTCGTAGGCCACCTGGAAGGAAGAAGGAGCCGTGGAAGATCACTAACCCGATGGACCGATGCAGTTAAGGAGGTCTGCCAAACTGACATGCAGACAACTATCCGGATGGCCGAAAACCGTACCGCATGGTCTCATACACCGAGTGATTTCAAGCTGTCGCGACCCTCAGTCATGAGAATACGAAGAAGAAGAAGTAAAAGTATAGAAGAAAATTGACAGACACCGGTAAAACAAGATTGTCTTTTCATTATTATTAAATGCGTAAAAAAATACCTGTTGTATGTCGGCTTGCCGACGCGTCCCAGTATTGTTTTGTGGAGAAATGAACCAAATTTCTACCACATACTAGATTTCGCACTTTCTTTGTATCGCAATAATAATCTAAGTATTAACTTTTATTGTGTCTGAGTGAAAAGGTTCCACACGGTCTGCAACATTCAATAATCATTGGTCGAATGAATTCGCAAGTCATTTAAAGAAGCTTTAATGATGATTGCAAACCATTGAATTGTAATATTTCAATGGTTTCGCAGACAATAAATTTGTAAAATTACGAAGAATTTGTTATTTTTTACCTCCTTTGTAAATTTGACGGACACAAATACAAGATATTTTTAAAATATCCGTAAATAGGAGATGAATACGTTGATTGCAAATTGAATTCGTCGGAGAAAAAACTTTTTTCTTCGTTTTACTTCTTCTTATTGAAATATATTTACGAGTTCATTTATTATGGATGACAATAATTTATTGAATAAAATAAATGTTAACTTTATTTTGACTTAGGTACTTTAATTTTAGTCTGAGCCTGGTAATATAGGTAAGTACATATTTTGTAACGAGAAATCACAATGTCACAATCTCTTACCTAATTTTAGGTTACGAAAACCTTACTTTATCCGAAATATTTCTATTCAAGAACTGGCTAATGGCTTTCTTAGATATAGAGGTCTCTAACTTATCGTTACTAGTATTATAAATGCGAAAGTCAGTTTGTTTGTTTGTTACGCCTTCACGTCTTAACAACTCAACCGATCATCATGGAAATTTGCATACACTTTGTCGGGGGTACAGAAAAGGGCATAGGATATCTTTCAACCAGAAAAAGTGTACTATTCCCGAAAGATAGAAAGACAAAAGTCCTCGCAAAAGAAGTTGTAGGTGGCGGCTAGTAATCATAATATTAATATTATTGCTTTACAGCCAGCTTTTTGGCGTCGCAAAAAATACATAATCAAAAAAGTGCATGAAGTACACTTACCGTTTTATTAATGATCGACTCTTCTTCAACGATGCGTAAAGTATGTACTTTATTAATATAACCTACACCGAGTCTTTCCCAGAACACAGGCAATTGATTCTGTTGAATTATGGCACAGTTTTGAAAGTTATCGACGTTGGATGATTTCCATAAAATTGCATCGACTTGGTTATAAAAGATGTGTAAGCATCTTTGAGTTATGATCGTGCGATTAATTTGGGTGATTATTTTTTTATAGTCATTAGAAAATTATATGTATAGTGGCTTATTTAGTTAATTTGAGTGATTCTTTTCTAATTCACCAAAACACAATTAAAAGTTTGGACAGGACAACGTCTGTCGGGTCAGCTAGTATGCAATAAATAAATAAAATGCACGCGAGCACAACTTTTGCGACGAAACAAAAAAAATAAAATTGCTGAGCAATATTTTTAGATCAATGAAGTTTAGTATGTAGAGTATATCTACCTACATACATACCTGTCTAAGTAGGTAAAGTCTTGTCTTATTCAGTAAACAGTTTTTGACAGTTGTCATACGTCTTTTATACTTAAATCGTTACTTAAAAATAAGTTAGTAACTTTATCAAATTGTTATTAATTATTAACAAATGGTTTTTTGTTGTATTTTTCAAATGATTATTTCAATAAAGAGTTGGGTGAAGATTGTTTACCAAATAAAACAAGTAAAGACAAACAGACTATACGTAAACTAGTGGAATAAAACACAAATGCACCAAGTGAGTACCTACCTACAGTTTTAATTCATGAATAATTCAGTTTTCAGGGTGCTTTCTGAACTCATAAAGTTTCCTGCGCCGTGTATAGAGACGAATATTCAGTAGCGAAAATGAATTCGTATATGAAATTATGAGATTTAAGCATTCACAATGCTATTTTTATATAATACTAAATAATATACTAGAAAAAATAGGACTCGCACCAGATCATGTTCTCGGACGGGAATCGAACCCGCGACCTTTGGATAACCGGTCCAATGCTCTGACCGCTGAGCTACCGAGTCACTGTGTACCGGTGACTCGGTAGCTCAGCGGTCTTTCTAGTATATTATTTAGTATTGAATTCGTATACATTTATTTTTCGCATAAAATGTATATTGATGCATATTTGTGAAAAAAAAACAAAATTAAGTCGTCTTGATAACCTCCTCCTTTTTTTGAAGTCGGTTAAAAACGCTATTGATTGCTGCTGACGTCATTGCACAATGCATATTTTAAAGATGGTTTGTTTATGTATCTCCATAGAATTTAAGCAGTTCTGTTCTTATTAAAGAGGTTATTATAATGCTTCCTAAATAGAGGGCGAATTCAACAGTGACCTGCCTTACGATCACCGTAAGCATCATAAAGTGTCAAGTTTATAGCGAACTGGTTGAACTTACCTGATATTATGAGTCACCAAATTCGGAGAAAGCCGGTGAGATGCGCTCGGGCAACTTATTATGCAGTCATTCTTGTTATTTTTCCTTCTTTTTCGTTTTACTTTGAGTCTGGCATCCATGTTTGATAATGAACGTAGATGTTATTAATTATAGTGGCAGACAGGAATGCCTTATATTAATGAGATTTTATTTTATAGAATTCTTTATTCCTCATCATCTCCAGTCCGTCATAAATAAGTTCCTAATTATGATAGGGGTTAAAGTATGAAATTGCCGATCTTTTCTTACACATAGAAACTCTCATATCTTCTATGATGTTAAAGACGCTTCAGTTGCTTGTAATTTCGAATTATGATCATCGGTAATAAAAATGTTTCCGATTTTCTCTACTTAACTTTAAAAAAGTACTCGTCATCATCATTATCCCCCTACCCTTATCCCAATTTATTTGGGGTCGGTGCAGTGTGTCATTCTCTTCCATTCCTTCCTGTCACTCGTCATCTCCTCATCCACTCCCTTTACATTCATATCATTCCTCACACAATCCATCCATCTTTTTTGCGGTCTTCCTCTTACTTTCCAACCCTCAACATCCATATTTATTACTCTTCTAGTAACATGCCTTTCATCCCTTCTCATAACATGCCCATACCAAGCCAGACGATTCCCTTTCAACTTTTCTATCACTGGTGCTACTTTGAAACTTCCTCTCACATACTCATTCCTAATTTTATCCATTCGCGTCACACCACACATCCACCTCAGCATTTTCATCTCTGCTACATGTAATTTTCTTTCATCCATCTTCTTCATAGCCCAACATTCTGATCCATACATAACTACTGGCCTTATTACGGACTTATAATTTTGC
Source organism: Catoptria pinella (assembly GCA_963556745.1). NCBI lineage: Eukaryota > Metazoa > Arthropoda > Insecta > Lepidoptera > Crambidae > Catoptria > Catoptria pinella. Next base: position 11,845,092 of record OY750772.1, on the reverse strand, counting down.
CTTTTAACTTAAGAGGCATCCGCGGGTCACATGTAACTCATGTAAAAAAGTACTCGTATTAGTATTATAAGTGACTACTTTTTTGTTATTATTATTTAATTCGTTTTAACCCTTCAGCGCCTGGAAAATGAGAAAGAATAGATATTCCATAGTTATCCGGCCGCATGTGTCCGCTCGGGCATTGATGAATTAAACGACTTAGCCGATACTTATTTTTTTTACTTAACACAAGTGGTATTCTAAGTGTAAGTGTTTAATCATTTGTGCATAAAAGTTATAAATAAAACACTAGCGTTTTTTAATAAATTAAGAAAATTTTAGTATTGAAAATGCAAATCCTTAATTCATCAACGCCCGAGCGGCCGAATGCGGCCGGATAACAATGGAATATCTATTGTGTCTCATTTTCCGGGCCTTGAAGGGTTAAAATTCTTCATACAATCAATACGGCAATGTCATACTTTAACCCCTAATGCGAAACTAATAACATTGTGAAGTACATCTTTGTATTAATAGACGTACATACAATGCGATTAATTTAACAGTGTACAAGAGAAGTGACCAGCTTCAGAGCGTTTGTGGTACAAAACGACGTAAGTATTTTAATCTGTTTTTCTCTTTGCCATACATTTGCGAGTGAAGTTGCAGCGGATCACTGTCAATTGTCAATTCAATCGCATTGTTTATGAAAAGAACAAGACATAATATTTGATTAGGGTCAATCCTTCTGTGTAAAGAGATGTGGAAAATACATATCTTTTTATTATTCCGATTTAAATGACATTTATTATAAGCGCTGGCTCCCAACTAACAATAGGTAAATAAAGTGTTGCTTACAAAAATATTACCTACAACAAAATGTGTGTCAATTAAAAATAAAAGGAAAACGGTAAAACCACATATTATTATTAGCATAATTATGCAATAAAAATGTATTCATTTCTACGTATAAAATGCAATGAAAGTGTTTCATGACGTGTTCTCGTTTGTGATGATATCTGGGCTGCCGGTAAAAGTGAACTTAGTTTGTAAAAAAAGTTAAAAAGACTAAACTTTTTTGCTCTTGAACTCAATACCAGTCGACACTAGCTATCTGTTTAGCAGGGTTTCTGTAGGGTTGCCACAAGAAGTAATAAAATATGATACTTAAATACTTAGGTAAATTATGGGTTGATTGGCTATGATCTATCTTAAAAATATTTTCATTAAATAGACATGCAGTGAAGTCATAAAAACTCAATAAATGTTATGGTTTCACCAGAATTAAGTACTTATCAGTAATTTATCTAAAACGTTTAGAATATAATTCAAGAACGTACTTAATATATACTTAATTTTTATGGACATGCAAGCCTCAGCAACAAATGAAGAATATCTCGTCAACTGATAATTTTCTTTTGTGACAATTACTCGCTAGTGTTCAATTTCAGCAAAATCTATTAAAATCCCTGTTGACAATTTGATTGAAAATAATATTATCAATTATGTGACAACCCTAATTTCACTTTGATTAGTCCATCAGTAGTGAGTGCGCAAATCGCCAAACCCGTTACCAAAATGACAGCGGTGATTACGACCAGTCCGATCCGTAGTATTGGTAAAAAACTACAAATAGCTTATACCAGCATTGACTGATTGGACTCCGGATAGCACTGAAAGTTGTTTCTGAAGGCTTGTTTGCTTTCAGTCATCCTATCATATTTATCTTGATGTAAAAAAAGAGTTTTTTTTTAAATAAAGCGAAAAGAGTGACGAGTGGTTTTTAATAAGAACCTTTTATTTTATTTTAGTGTAGAGTTACACTAAGTACATTTCACATCAATGCGCTTAATTACTAACTTTAATTAAATATTTTTTACTTTACTTAATGGTATGTACGTTCTACCTTTACGAAAAAAGAAATTTATTTTGCAATTTAGATCAACGACTGTGCAATAGTGAAAAAATAACTAGGTATATTAATATACGTATTAAAGAAAGGCATTATACTGCCATATACGTAAAAGTAAACCTCGTTACCGAAAAACACAAAAACCATAACATTTTACCAATATTGATTTAATTATCTATAAATTAATATTAGCTAACTTTATAAGTAAAAGTTCATTAGTTCGCCTAACCCTTTCGAGCAGTTTTCATCAAAGTACCTATCTACTTAATACCGTGAAACTTCCGTAACTAACATAGTTAAGCTGCGTCGACAAAATTCACATATTTTAGAGTGCGAAAAGCTGTGAAGGATTTTAGGTACAATACTATCCTACCAAAAACATCATGTAAAAAAGTAGCCGAGTCTCAATGAAGCTGTTTATTTCTCTATAAAAAGTGATGAAATCTCTAAGTAGCGCCAAGCCAAGTCTAAGGTTCCTAAGGGCAATTCTTTATTACTATAGTCAGATTTTATTTGACTTGGCCGTTTGTATCTATACCTATAATGCTTAAAAAATGATCAACGGCCAAGTGACATGAAATCTGGCTAACTTGAAATTTTGAGATCCTGGTGTTTGCATACAGTTTACTATATGTCAATAATTTTAGCGTTCTAAACCTATTCAAAGGTCGCGAAAGAAATGCTTCGCGTTCGACTCGGCGGGGACACGGCCGTGCCCCCAGATGCTTATTTTGTTTTTGATTTTTAGAATCAATCAGAACATTTCTGGCCAATATTCGAAATTTGAAAATAATAAGGTTGTGACAGAACTTATGACTGATGTGTATACATATTATTTATTTGTTTTTAAACAACATATTTTTAACGCGAGGTCTACAGCTGACGGAGCTACTAGTATTTATTTCGGCTTATAAAGGTTGAAACAGAATATGTCAAAGCTGGTGACGGTTTATGCTTCAAAGACGGCAAGTATGTCAATATGTCAGTTTTTGATAGTAAAAAATGAATCTATATAGTAGAGATAGGTATCTTTCCAAGCTACAGTAAGTAAGATCAATTTCCGCCTGACGTCATGCAACATTATTTTTCACTATAGAACGCATAAAGTTTTAAAAAAGTATTATTTAATAAGTTTAGTCTAGCTAGGATTTAGACCGTGCGCTTGGAAGTACTGAAACTAGAATTTGTGCTATGTAACGTAAACATACTTGCAAAACTACAAAGCAGAGCTTTTGGAGTTAAAACTGACGTTAGTTATTAGTTTTGGACTAGGTATATTTACTATAATACTTGTTTACACCAAAATGGGTTGATGTTAGCACATGTGATGTTTTGACGACCTCCGTGGTCGAGTGGCTTTGTACACCGGTTTTCAAGGTGTCGCCATCTCTGAGGTCCCGGGTTCGATCCCCGGCTGGGTCAATTTAGAAAACGAACGTTTCTATATTGGCTCGGGTCTGGGTGTTTGTGATACCACCGTAGTCTCTGATTTCCATAACACAAGTGCTTTAGCTACTTACTTTGGAATCGGAGCAATGTATGTGATGTTCAAATATTTATTTATTATTATTTATACAATACGGTGCAACCATTATATAAAATCAAAAAGAAGTTAGTGCTCAGTTTAGAAGATTTTATACATTACATGAAGACTGAAAACTTCTTAAAAGCCAAGCCGTGTGAGCGTAATGTGGTTGTATCTGCGGGGAGATATGTCCTGAAGCATTCAGGATGTACGAGACCGACACATGTAGATATATGAAGGCGAGTGCATTCAACATTCAGTTACATTGTATTGTGTCCGTGACAGTCGAGCTGGTTTTAGAAATATTGATCGACAGTAGTCTGCGGTAGAAATGTTGAATTGCTCGAGACCATTTTCAACGTTCGTGTGATTCAAGTGGATCAGAGGGCCTATTACAAAAAAGAATCGCGATAAGCGTACGATGTTCGTCCCACTCCGTGACATTATTAACTCTTGTATAAGATTCAAAATCAAGGAAATCGATCTACGAAAGTCGTCCGACTATCGTGATTGTTTTTTGTAATAGGCCCTCTGTGTTGCAGTACCCCTATGGTGTTCTTGTTTGGAGCTTTTTATTGTAACCACCATGTATACAACAAGAACGCAAATAAAGAATATGAATATGGCAATGCAATATACCATGTACTACGAGCGTTGGTTGTGATTTATTTCCCCAAAATATTCACACAGTAAAATCCTACATTCCACGTAATTAAACACAACAACAAGTTTATGTAAAACTACGACAAATCACGTTTCGTTAATCATCACATTTTTCGCCAAAAACCTTTAAGTCAACAGTCATAAGGCAAGTCTATTATGGAGCAATTTACGTAGGGATTCCCATGGCACGGGCGTGTTATAAAGACAGATGGGGAGAACTCGGGGTAATAATTCAGGCTATATTCTCAGAAAATATTAAGTAAAGAAGCGCCTCTCGTCGCGCTATTTGGAAACACGTTCGTCATTTGTTTGGTTGCGCTAGGAACTTACCCCTCATCTCTCGACGGGATCGAGTTCACATCGGATCGAATTAACGTCAAAAATCTTTTAATTTGGTATTTTTGAAACGGTTGCCATGGTTTACATTGTACTGTTTTGACATTTATTCAATTTGAAATCGAACTCGATCTCGTCGGTACCCCTCAGCTTAGGAACTATTACAGTGCTGACTTTTGCCCTGTTTGGCCTGAGATTGCCTGTACGTAATGTCTATGTGAGCGTGCATGGAAAACCGCGGTTTGTTCCAAGCAGCTTTCTGTCTACTTTATATTTTTTTGTGATATTCTGCTTTAGCCCGGGCTCTCGTCCGGGTGTTTGTTTTTTTTATTTTTTAAACTGTGAATGCTGTGCAGACATCGCGGACGGCTTTTGATGGTTACAATTTACATAGATCGTGGATTGTAAGAAAACAAATATGATTTTTGCGAGAAAAATAAAGCTGCATTGATTTCATTCTTATTTCTATGGTGGAATAATGGAATTTTGGTACAATATGAAATGACCTATGTTTTTATATTTGCGATGCGAGCAGAACTGACAAAAGGATTAAATATAAATTAATCTTTCTAAACTGATATCTACCAAACTGGATTTTCTTTTAAATTTTGTCCATTTAGAAAATTATTAAAAGCAAAAAAGTTAGCGCTATCTGAGCCTGAATTCGCTTTTCTTCTTATTTTTCTTATGCAAATTGCTTGTAGTCTTGTTATAAACCGCGTAACCAGTTGTCGCTGCCTACTTCCTGAATTATTTAGTCTCCGAGCTGCTTATCTCTGCTCTCATGAATATTTCGTTAATTACCAACAAACGAAGATGTTCTAATTTTTCTAAAGCACTTTACAAGTTCTAAATGAGGTTGTGATGTAATAAATGTAAGTTCGGGAAGAATATCCGTCGTGTCATACCTTATTATTGTTAAGAGCTTTATTCACTGAACTTCGGGGCTTTTAAGAAGGTTTATTGTTGGCTTGGTGATGCCCGACGACTTTATAAGAATGTCAGACTTGATAAAACTTAACGATGTGTATAAATGACTGTATTTAGTTATTTGGTAAAAGAAGTTGTACTAATCTTTCGGGATCAGTATTTTTTTTTCTATTGTTATGAAAATGACAAGGAAAATTTCTTATCAAATGCGTTAAACTCAAAAAGTAAAGGTTTTTCTTTCAAAGTTTCATCTTCTTGTTTTTTATCTGAACTTAAGCATACGAAAAGCGTTTTTGTACATTTTTATAGTGTAGTACAAGGATAGCCTTCTAGGTGGGCAAAATTTATTATTGTGGCGGCGCCGCCGCCGGGCCACAAAGTTGGCCACCTGCTCGGCGCGCGACGGCAGGACGTTTCTTGCGCTCTGTCTTCGCTGTTACTGTCATCAGGTGGATGCGGTGTCACATCGCGATAGCCAGCCGGCCGACCGCTGGCAGGAAAATCCAAATGACTTGGTGGGCCACTTCATGGCCCGCGTGTCTTGGTTTATCCGGCCTTGGTCTAGTGTCTAGTGGCTGGTTCATAACGTTACCTGCCTTCGTAGGATTCTTAATGGTCATCATCAATGTCTTTTGATAAACGTTTCATTTTGTTTCAGGTTTATTCGCTTTGGGCAAAGTACTCAATTTCTTCCCCGTGGGAGGAGAGCGAGAGTGCCAACCCAGCAGTTACACAGCAGCGAGAGCGGGCATCTGCCTCAACCAGTACGACTGCCGGCAGAGGGAGGGGCGCGCGGCGGGGGACTGCGCGCATGGGCTCGGCGTGTGCTGTGTATGTGAGTACTGTGACACAGAGCATTAGCCGTTTATATGCCGTGACAGTGGTCTATCGGTACAGGGAGGCAAGCTATAATACTGCTCCCATGGAAATGGTCTTCCTGGGTGAGTGCGGGGCACAGGCCATTACCAGTCGGACCACAGGCCAGGCCGTCACCAGTCAAATTAGCTAAGATTTTGTGAAAGCAGACGTCTGCCTCAAGTAAATAGTAAAGAGAAGAAAGTGGCAGAAGACTGAATCCAATCTTGATGTGCTGTTCAGGGAGACACAAACTACGACTACTACTACTGGTTGTATCTTAATTGTGTCTTCTGCATTAACTGTGGAAACTATTCAGATGTGTGATCTAAAATGTTGTTTCTCAATATCTCTCAGAGAACAAAACCAGCCGCAGTTGACGATACACCGACGACATTTCAATAGATACAAATATAAATAATGACCTTAACCACAGTCCAAATTAGTAAGTGCCAACAAGTTAATTATTCTATCATAAAATCTAGAACAGCTTTCACTGGAACAAAATCAATAGACATTAGTCGACGGACTAACACAAAAATACGGACTAAGTGATTGATTAGTTTTGGAGCCTGTGGTCACTAACGATCTTCTGATTATACGAGTAGAACATTAGTAATTACGGCAGAACACAAAAAGTTTCTTAAGTTTAGTGTCAGTGTAGGAAGGTTAAAAGATGTGGCTGTGGAATATAGTCTCGAACAAAACGAAACGGTAAAGTAATTACCTGACTACTTACTATTTTAGAAAACATTCCCATGGGTGTCTATCTCATGAAAATAAATTCTTAGACCAAGTATTATACTAGTAATATGCCTTTTAAATGATATATTCCTAACGAATACCAAATTGTATTTTTTTTATTATAATAAAAATAAAATATGAATAAATTCCCAACAAACATAATGGGAATATGAATTTTATAACGGCAATAAAAAATACCATTGGTATTAGTTTTTGGTATTCGAAAGGAATAGATCTTTTAAATTAGGTACGTTTAATATTGAATTATTATTATTATTAACCTTGATGACATTTAGTCAGTGTTTAGTTCGTTAGATTTTTTGTTGTAGTTTGCAGTGTATTTATTTGTCAATTTTTGTACATCCGACATTTGAATATTCAGCCAGCAGTTATTTTGAACAGCTCACGTAAAAGCCTTGTAAGCTTTTCTTTTCTGTTATATGAATTTTTTATTTCAATACTAATATTTGTTGCGATTTAGATGAATACTTTGGAAAATCCATTGAATTTATAAACACGACTGACGTTTCCCTCTAACTTTCTAGTGTTAAACCTCATGTGGTTCAATCTGGGTTTAGTTATGTTCCATTGTTCTGTAGCCTGAATATATATTATTGTCTCCGCAAATATTCTTGTTTTCTACCAGAAATGATGTCAGCGATGTCCATACATCACACTTTCCATATAAGTTGCCTTACTAAAATAAGTTGATTGGAGTTTTTGGCGCCATTTTGTCGAGTCCGTTTTGAAGTCTATTTTAATTATTTTCAAATTGATTCATAGTGGATATTGTGTCTTAAAATTGGTGCAGTTATATGGTACAAGTGTCTACGCAACTGAACAATATGTGGGATAATTGAAACAGGCGCGATCTTGGTTGTGTGAAGCTGAGACTTTTATTGAAGTGGTGGCTTCCTCGGCAGAACTAACCGAGTAAACTGTCTTGATATACTTGGTGCCGAATGCTCCAAGCAGCATTGGAATGCGATGCACCCGCATTCTAATGAAAAATTAAACAATATCTACCACTGAACTATTTAAAACTTGACACTGGCAAAAACTACTTCCAAGAGGAAAGTAGATTGCCATAACAAAAAAAGAAGAAGAAGAATAAGTTGATTGTCTTTTGTTAATTCTTCCTTTTCATCTGTAAATTAAACCACAAACTTTTGTAGAAAATGAGTGTTCAATATAAACAATCGGTATATTGGCAGTGCAAATATAATTAAATAAATAAAAAAAAAACAGTTTACCAACCTACTTTGCCTACCAATTGCAAAGAACGAGCATCGAAGTTTCAAGTGTACCAATTTGTAATCTAATCAAGCTTTTAAATTCGAACAGTTCTTTATAATGAAGATTAGGGTAGGCTGAAAGTCATCTGCGGACATCGTGTCGTGCGACTGATTTGATATTATCTTGATGTTACGAAACTTGTAATCGCCCATCGCGTAAATGTGTTGTTACAATGTCGATTTGTAAAGTGGTATTGTACTAAGGTCGGTTAACTCGCATTACTGTAACTCTATAACAATCTAGCAACATAAAAATACCGACCATCACCGTTACTGGTCGCGAGAATGCGTCGTTTTGCCAAAATATGAAGCGACGAAAACATCGTTTTTGTCTTTACGGTCTTTTTCACATAACCTGTCCATATTATCGTTACAGTGTGTGTCCATTTGCCCCGTTTTTATAAGCGAGTACATTTTTTATATTTAATTTGTTTTTTTCATAATGCATGTTAGTAAAGCAAGGCGAAGGGGTTTTTTTATTAATCCTTAGACATACATATATTACCTTTTACTGAGTTTTTTTTAATTGTTTATTTTCATTCTTCCGTTTAAGCTGATTTCTAAAAAAGAAAGGAAACATTACATGCAATTAAAAGTAATGCACAATTTTTTAAAGAAAAGCTAATTTGCGAAGCATGTACCAACCAGGAAAGACTTTTCTCAGGGACAATATAGTTGTGGCGCTAAAAGCGGTGTAGTGTAGCATTACCTTTAGTTACACGTTGCAAACTTAAAACCATATGAGTCAAACTTTCAAATTCACAGCCAAACATTGTAACAGTTGTATGTCTTAAGTGGTTACGCTAAAAGCTTCCAACATGCACATACAACAACGCAAACAATGTGACGTGCGTGCAAAACGTAACTCTTTCTCATTTCGATGTTAAGATTGCTTGGGAATGTTTTTGCCATCTAAATGGGTATGGCGTGCGATGTGCACCAATTTTGAAGTAAACATAAATGTCATATTCACATGAGAATTTGAATTGCTTTAAGTCAAAGCTTGCTCTCTTGCAATTTCATAGTTTTCCGAAATTGTTGAACATTTCTGCTAGCAACTACCTAATGGAAGTTGCAAATCTATGTATGTATTCCCTTTAAGTGTTGTAATAGATTTCATGATAAGTGTTAACCTATTAAGGCGAGGCCAGTTCACGATGAAAAGATTGATGTTTGAGCTTCTAATGCGAATAACTAATGTAGAATTCTACTTCACCAAAATATTGGAGACTACAAAAGAAATACAGTAACCGAACAGAATATTGAAAACTGTCTTGGTAACTCTGTAAATAAATATCCTGAATATCACCATAAAAACTTATAAAAATAAACTTCCAATCGTCAGATTTTGTAATTTTCAACGACAATGATTTTATTTTTTATACAAAAAGGATAGCTTTTTTATTGATCTAACACAATAACCGAGTAGATTATGAATAAATGTTCTAGTATTCCGGAAATCAATAAATATGTTCTGATTTTCGTAAAATTTCTGGCGAAGCGACAATTAAAGCTATGCAATAATCAACCATATTCTAAAGACATAGTGAAAGAGTAGATTTCGTGAACTGCCTTGCCTTAAGTATATTTAGTCATGCGAGGTTTATATTTCTAATGCTAACTTTCTTGCCATTTTTGGACTATGTAGCTAATTTGTTGTAGGCAAAAAGGCAAGATTGTGTAAAACATTGATTGATTTTACCGAAAATAACAATCCATTGAAAACTCTGAAATAATATCAGTGACTCGTAAAACATCTGCATTTCATTTCTCATTGTACCTACTCAAGTAAGTACAATGAGAAATGAAATGCAGACGTTTCCATATGAATAATCGATTCATAAAACCATTTTATGATTTGAGATTAGCATTTTAAACATAACTATCTTGTCTTTGTCTATCCCTTGATCCTAATGCTAGTCAACTGATATACTACTTATATACTTATTATACATAGTAACACCCAGACCCGTCACAGAAATTAAAATTCATCATTTCAATTTCTGCCCGGCCAGGAATCAAACCCGGGACCTCTTGCGTGGTAGACCAGCATGTTGACTGCTGCACCATTCAGGTCGCCCGATATTACCTTATCCTTTTTTTAAATTTAATCTGTAAATCTAGCATCAACTTAACTCAACTTTTAAAAATCTTATTACATTAAAAGCGTCTTTATTCTCAAAACTGTCAAAGCTATCAGGAGGTAGCGATGTTTGCGCAGGTTCGAGGCTGCCTTTGAGCTGTCTCAGATTACATCGCCGCTAATCCGCCAGTCTGCGCGCCGCGCGCCAGTTTACTGGTACGTAAACTAGTTATCTTTTATCTAAGATGGAGGCTTTGGTGGAGAGTAAGCATAACCGAGGAGAAAAAATATAACTTACTATTATGTTTACAAAATGATATGTCCTGTCCTGACTGACTCACTGTCATCAAACCTGCCTGAGACACATAAAAAGTTGTTATCACATATAAATCAATAATAATGAAGAGGAATGTCCGCGTTGACGAACTCGCGGGCAGAAGCTAGCTAGCTAGCTAAGCTAGTAATACAACTATGACCCTAATACTTTATGTACCTAAAACTTTCTCATTTGTATAAATAGTATAAATATCATTTCATTTCAATTGAAATGAAATGAAAAGAAATGTCAGTGAAAACATTTTTTTTCTGCGGTCAATATTTATTGAGATATATTATGATGCTTTAAATATTGACATCATGGCGGCCGCGTGAAAACGCCCCATACAAAAAGTATCAGAAAAGTGACGTCTCATTTCTAACAGCGCGGCCCATATGTATGGCGCGCAAAGGAGTGATTATCTAAGAAAAAAATGAAAAGAATCTCGGAAGTGGTCACGGAACACGTCCACCGATGTTGTTTTTGAAAAATTATCCAATGGTTTTTTAAAAAAAATCTCGTATTTTTCCAGATGACATCAACGATTGCAAAAAAAACATAATATTATCTGAAATCGTAGCAACTAGAAGAGGCAATTTGGTTCTTCAGTCTGGTACAAACCTACTAATTGCTTCTGCCATCTGCCCGCCACTTTCTCCACACAAGCCACAACCTAAACCTCCTTATCACTCCAAACTGATCTCTATTGTACCAGTGATAGAGTACAGGTATATTGACGTCAGTGGATCCTGTTTATCCACTATTTACATCCGTTCTACTCGTTGTGCGGTACGAACTAATCCACTTCGACACTTAATTGGTTCGGCAAATTGACGTTTGACGTATGATAAGTTTTTGCACATTTTTTTTGCGAGTTTGTCTAGAAATCATGTCAGAGTTTGTGGTTTCGATTTTGTTTGGAAAGTACTTTTTGTCATCTGTCAAGTTAATTCAATTAGACGAAAGTGTAAGTGGTTATTTGTATTAGTTATTTGTATGTTATGTTGTTTAGAAAAAAAAACCCCTGAGGGGTTAACTATCGACGAGATTTATTCATTTATATATATTTTAGACGAGTTATTTTGGTACGTACTTTCCATAGCATGGTTTTGACGTTTAAAAAACGTACATTTCCACAGAATAAAAGCATAAAAGCATTTCGGCTGTTTTTCAGTCACTGAGCAGTAAACGAATTAAAAAATTATGCTGCACTATAACAGTAAAATCCCTGTTAGGTATTTGATATTGACTTTTGAGAACCTACCCCTTATATTATAGTGCATCAAATATGGCAGGTTGCTAGACTTTAAACAAAATAAAGGACGCCGTCAGAATCCTCTCATCTAAAAACGTAACGGTTTTAAAAATATTTCATTTAAAGAATAGTGCGCGGAAATCTATAATAGCGAAATAAAAGCTTAAAGGAATTTACTGTGCTAAATTATTGTTCCGACAGTTGTAAGAAACTGCTGACCAGAAAAAAGATGAAAGAGCAGAGTTCGCGGCAGCCAAGTTATTGTCTTTTTAATCGATTTCTCGTGGTTTCTTTATTCGGGTCTGGTATCGACGATGTAATTAAAAGTTAACCGGGAGTTAAGAGAATACCGATTACTTAAGCTTCGTTTATCTTGTATACAGGAAGATGATGATATTTTGATTTCCTTTCATGAAATACTTTATTTTGTATAGGGTTTCTTTTAACATCTTTTGTTGAATTAAGTGTTAATATTTAAGTGTTTTGAAATAAAAAAGCTTGCCACTAAATACCCAATTAGTGGAATAATTGGATGTGAGATAGACAATCAGGCATGTGTGCTCCATGTTTCTTACGTTAGTACAAATATAACACACTTATATAATAATAAATAATATACTAGAAAAAATACGACTCGCACCAGATCATGTTCTCGGACGGGAATCGAACCCGCGACCTTTGGATATCCGGTCCAATGCTCTGACCGCTGAGCTACCGTCTATCAAAGTCGGTCAAAGGTCGCGGGTTCGATTCCCGTCCGAGAACATGATCTGGTGCGAGTCGTATTTTTTCTAGTATATTATTTATTATTATATAAAATAGCATTGTGAATGCTTAAATCTCAAAATTTAAAAAATAACACACATATGTTTCCAAATTAGTATCATAATAACAATAATAGAATATGAAATATGCGACAAATAATCAATAATTTAATTCATCAACGCCGAGGAGGTATACATCTGAAAAGTTTTGCGCCAAATATTAATTAAAAATTAAATTGATTGTTGGTTTCACTTCAAAGTCAATACGTATTTGATCAATTTGTTAACAGATTAATTAAAGAATGGCAAACCGGGAACTACATCTTCAAATTTTATAATACTGAGCATTCCGAATTCGGACTTTAGGCCACTTAAAGGTCATTAACTGGTAGTTCCTGTTCAATTTTAAATGTTCCTAGAGAAGCTCGTAATAACTATAAAAACATGATTGTATCAGTTCTTCTTATCTTGAAACAGAAACGCCATTTTGCAGAAACAAAACGCTTTTTGTGTGGTTTGGTTTTATTATATTGGCCCCTATGGGAAAAAATCCACTAGACCAATTGAATCACGAAAATAGTTTTTTCAATATCAATTTCATAAATGTCAAATGTCAACGTCAGATTGATTTTGGTTTATATCAATATTGTCAATGTCATTCAGTCTGTGTTGCCATAATAGAAAATAGATAAATAGCATTACGTTTCGTTGGGTTGTATTGAGGTTACATTTTAAAATAAACTTTTTATTTACAGCATAATAGTAAAACTTACCGTTACATATTTTATTAGGCTATATTAGAGTATTAAAATTGTAATATTTACTTCATGGCACGCTAAACCTTTATGTGGTTTGAAAATACAGGGGTTTCTGCCATTCTTCTTTCCTCGTCTGAACGTCACAGGGTGCACCATACTGGCGAGCCGGTAATTTTCTAACGGTATCATAATAACACGACGGAACATTATGTTGCATAATGGAGCATAACGGTGGTTTTAATTTAAAAATAATGGACAACTGTTGAATTTAACAGGATTAAGGGCTGATTTTTCAATGCTTAGATAACATTTATTCGCGCGTATGAAAACGTTTGTCTGTCATAGTTTTTGAATGCTTTTATTTTTATTTGGTTACTAATTAAACTGACAGATATTTGTTATCTGAGTATTGAAAAATCAACCCTAGTAAATCTACTTAATTTTTCAATGAAACGGCAAATAGATATATTTGCTGCTAAATTAATTGCAACTTCATTTATGCTTGCCAAACCGCGACTTTAATTATTATAGTGCTGGTCTTTGGTTTGTTTGCTAACACACCACTAGATGCTAGATGCGGATATATCATCTCGAGTTAATGAGTAATTATTTTTCAAACAGTAACAATTTGGGTATAGCCTATGGTCTATCTATACCCAGCAGTGGGTGTCGTGCGGGTGATGTGATGATGATTAACGATTTCGGGTCTGTCTTATAATTGTGTATATTATTATCATTGCAAGTTCAGATAAAGCTGACTAAAAAAGTCGGTAATACGTTGATTTATCTGATTCGCTTAATTGATCGACTTCGCATCTTAAATTTGAAAAAATATACTATTGCTAGAGTTACTGGTATGTCCTGAGGAAGATCACTGTCCAACAGCCAATCATGGGCCTATTTAATAAACGTGATAATTTGTCACCTGTCATGACTATTATATATCCATTGCGTCAACCAATTAGAAAATAGAACAAACTACTCATCATTTTGACGACCTCCGTGGTCAAGTGGCTTTGCACACCGGTTTTCAAGGCGTCGCCATCTCTGAGGTCCCGGGTTCGATCCCCGGTTGGGTCAATTTAGAAAACGAAGTTTTCTATATTGGCTCAGGTCTGGGTGTTTGTGATACCACCGTTGTCTCTAATTTCCATAACACAAGTGCTTTAGCTACTTACTTTGGAATCGGAGCAATGTATGTGATATTGTCAAATATTTATTTATTTATCATGGCTACACCGCAATGTAAATCAAATTGTCATGACAATTGACAAATTGTCACGTTATTAAATAGGGCCCAGATGACCAATTCTTCTAAAGGTGATCAGTCAAGAGTCCAAAGATTGAGTTCAAAGAATAGTTCTAAAAACGAAACTTAAGAATTTTACTTCTAGAATTAAAGTTGACGTATATTTTTGTTATAGTCGAGGTGACATGTGGAGGCTTAGTGCAGAATAACCTGACGTATTTCTTATCGCCGGGGTTCCCGGAGCTGTGGGCCGGGGATCGGGATTGCAACATTACCATAGAGAAGACTCACGCGGGGATCACACAACTTAGGATAGACTTCGTGCACTTCACTATTGTGAGTATATTTTACAAAGTAAAGCTTCAAGAAAGATATTGTAAAGAGACACAGTTCAATGAAACATGGGTTGGGTGACCAAAAATTTTCTATCTCGAGGTGTTTCGGAAAACTCGTTAAGTCGTAGGTCTATCCGCACCTCCTTGTCCATCCACGCGTGCTGCAGCAATGAGGACATGAAAAATATATTATATAATAATAGGATATTATGAATATTCAAGAGCTCGGTGGCGCAGTGGTTTAGTGCCTGGTCCTGCAATTGCGGAGGTAAAGCAACTTTTGCAAAGGTCGGTCATGGTATGGGTGACCAAATTGTATTATCTCGGAAGGCACGTTAAGCCGTTGGTCCCGGTAGCATTTGCAGTCGTTAGCACCCACTAATCCGCATTGGGCCCTCGTGGTGGGTTATGGCCCATCCTCCTTATCCACCCATAAGGAAGGCCAGGGGATTCAAAATTGCTGATGTCGAATTATAAATAATGTCCACCTCATAAAATTCTTTCTGTGATAAAAATCTGAGTAAATCAATTTCCTATTAATTACTTGGCGTACAATTTTTTTCTTATAATTGTACATGTATGTATCATACAACCAAGTAATATAAATAAACGAATGTTGTTTAATGTTTCCAGTGTTTGTATTGCATTGCGCGATGCGTGCAGTGTTTGCTTCCAGTAATCACTTTTGTTTCCAGTCAGTCCCACTAACTAACACAAACGAGATTAAAACGCTCTGTGGTTTATGTCAACGGAAGTTTATGGATACTGGTACTTTTATAGACTTTTCTGATCTAGTTTCATGCAGAAAAATAATAACAAGGATGAAATTGAGTTAGTATAATACCAAATAATATATTAGAAAAATACGACTCGCACCGGATCATGTTCTCGGACGGGAATCTAACCTGCGACCTTTGGATATCCGGTCCAATGCTCTGACCCCTGAGCTACCGAGTCACTAGTGGGTGACACTGCCGAGTCACTAGTGGGTGACACTACCGAGTCACTAGTGGGTGACACTACCGAGTCACTAGTGGGTGACACTACCGAGTCACTAGTGGGTGACTCGGTAGCTCAGCGGACAGTGACTTGAGTTAGTATCTTTTATATCATGCCATATTGTGTGGTAACTCGCCCTCCGTCCACTTGGATCCACCGTCAGGCTCCACCGGTGGATCCATGGATACAATTTTCTCCTCATCAATCCACCAACGAGGGGGATCCAAATATAATAATATTTTTATATGCCACTTAAGACGCCGGCGAACAGTAAGCTTCCCATACAAACGTAATACCAAAATGATTTGCAATGTGAGCATGATTAACTCTTCTTGTGATGCTATTAGGATTAAGACAGTATTTGTCTAGGTTTCTATTAAATAAAAAATCCAAAATATTCCTAGAGAAATCCTATACGGTATTCTGATTATTGTCAATATCTTCAGATTCAGTACTATGCCATGGTATTATTTCAGGGACAACCGAACAGGACCACCGGAGAGTGCGACGAGGATGCCATGACTTTAGGAGAAGGAGATAGCAAATTCGTCTTGTGTGGCCAGAATCATGGGCAGCATAGTAAGTTTTCATATTGTGTTTGGTTTAACTGTCCATTTATATAATAATTAATAGGTAGTTATAAATTGTTTGTTATGCTTATTTTGTTCTAACCCTCCGAAAGTATACTACACAACTTAATACTTTTTAGGGTTCCGTACATTAACAACGGAACTTTTATAGGATCACTTTGTTTTCCGTCTGTCTGTCTGTCAAGACACTTTATCATGGGATCGTGAAGGTATTAAGTTGAAATTAAAACCATAATATAATCAGGTCTACAGTCCCTTAAAACTGCGAAATAATCAAACTTTTAAGTTAACGTAAAGAAAAGATACGGTCGTTTATGCCGCAAAAAACGCATATGTCGAAACTTTTTAGGAATAAAAATTTATAGGGTTAACCTAGAACTATAAAATTTGGTAAGTAATATCGTCTTTACTACAGGTACAGGGAAAAGTCTGAAAACTAATTATTTGTAATTAAATCATAAAAAATATAGTCCTTATTTAAGTACCTACGAACGGAACCCTCGGTGGGCGAGTCCTACTCGCACTTAACCGATTTTTTTATTGATAGAACATCTTAGGTCTTCAAACATAGGATAGGATAAGTAACATCATCTTCGCTGGAATTTTATCTCCTGTTCAAGATATAAAACTGTCTTCAAAATACTTTACTTCCTAACGTTTCTAACCTTAAAGTGGACAAGGGGAGAGGTCATTTTGATGTATCAAAAGAGACGTTTGAAGAGGGTCAAACGCACCCATAAATTAGCGAAATCGCACCCAAACCCATTTGGCTAATGGAGACCAGAGTTAAGGGACTGCTCCCCACTTTGACAATTCTTCGAAACGAGTGTAAATAGAAAACAAGGTTTAACTTTACAACACTACAATTGACGAAGAGTTTGTTAAACTTTTTTATTTCTTTAACGTCGTTACTTGTTCCACGATGAAATTGTTTGTATTATTATTTAAATAAAGTTAGTTGTTATTTAATTACTAGTTTGTCATTACTCTATCTCTAGCAGCTGCAGCAACTTAAAGTAAAATAACAAGTAAAAAATTAGTTAATTATTCAAAGTAAAATTAACTGGTGAGTCGATGTTTTCTAGTATGTTTTTTAGTAAAAACATCGACTAGGTACTAACCTATATTGTTAACTAATTAGTCAATTTTCGATTTCTTTGCCAAAGTTCCATCCCAAGCTCATAGCGCGCGGATCTTATATAGCAATGCAGGAATTTATGACAGCAAAACAAGAATTTAGTAACAGTACCTCGTATGTTTATGCTTACTTTTAATGACTTGTCAACAGTATATTACACGTTGCCTAGTGGCACAGAATCTCGGGAAGCAGACGAACTGCCCAACACTAAGAGCACTCGTCTGTCCATCCGCATGCGAGGCAGCGAGATGCCTCGGTTGTGGCTCCTACGCCTCGCGCAGATGCCGCTAGCGTATGCTGCGCCTCATGACTGTCTGCAGTATTACACTGCTGATAACGGTAAGTCTAACCTTTGATAAAAGCAAAAACTATGACAGTTGCGTTGCATAAATCACACCTTATTTACGATAGCTTTAGCACCCATGACCAACTTGTAAAGCAGGGATAATCATTGTTTGATTACACATCCGACAGATGTTGTTGGGTTTAATGGCCTAACAGCCATCCATCCATATCCAGGAGACCGTCAAATCCTCCTGAATTAATGACAAACTCCTACAGATTACCTTGTGCGGGCTTTGGTTCCTGCCCGCACTATACTTTGTTCGTTGTTAAAAACTAGGTATGAAGGAAACGCTTCCAACGTGTGTTAATTATTTACTCCACAAATGCTATGTACAGAGAATATATACATGGAAGAGTCACAATGAAATAGGAAGGAATACGGACGAGTAAGGAAGGGATAATATTAATTTACAATAGCAAGAAAGCAACAATAAAAATTCAGTGACAACAGTGTGTAAGACAGAAGTCAGAACTATCTTCTTTTCTGCTTAACCATAGAGGAGTGGTGACCTCTTTGCAGACGCCACACCACCCCCCTACGGAGAAAATAAAAATAACATTTAAAAAAAAAAAACTTAGCTATAGGTACCTAACCCTTAAAGAAAAAAAAAAAACACTAGTCTTAAGAACAAGCAAAAAAAAAACTAGACATCGAGAGGCACCTTAAATTTAACCTTCCTTCCAGCCCGGGTTCTATATTCCGGAGACTGGAGAGATTGGTTTTGGCTGTCCAAAATTGGCTTTGGAAAGGTCGCAGTTGAGGGAGTTTCAGGAACGGTGAAGTTCGAAGTCGAAGAAGGTTCCTGAGCAATATAAGCAGGCTTCACTCGATCCAGGCTTACCGTGACATTCCTAGCACCCATCAATATGTTGATAGTCTTCCCATCTTTGGCACGAGAAACCACCTTATAAGGACCCGAATACGGGGGAGTCAATGATCTTCGCACGGAGTCATCCCTCAGAAAAACGTGCGTCGCTGACAAAAGGTCCTTGCTCACGAAGGTGCGCTTTTCCCCATGATGGCTGTGGGCAAAGTCAGCGATGTGGCGAACGGGATAGCGGTCAGGAACAGTTCTTGCATTGAGCGCTCGAAAATCACCACAAGGACGCCATCCGTTTTCACCCTTGCGAGCCATGTGTAACGGCGATGCCCAAGGACTGCTGGAGGGTCGAGCTGTTCCACAGCTGACCATCTGCTCAAACTCCTTTTTTGCAGCCAGAAGTTTCTGAGGGGCGAGTCTGCGAGGACGGCAAGAAACTGGTGGACCATCGGTTGTAATAATAAAGTGCTTAGTTGTGTGCTTTACAATACGTGGCAGCCCAGGCGGACGCAAAATATCTGGAAACTCCAATAATACTTGCGCAGCAGGAGACTCAGCAACAACAGTCTTTACGCTTGTCTGGGTAGTGTCAGCAGCAGTTGCAGCAACAAAAAGACTGGTAATACCATCAAGCAGGCGTTGGTTACGGCAGTCCGGCATCAGGTGGTATTCAGCTAAAAAATCTGAACCGATGATAGGTACACCAACGTCAGCGACGACAAAATTCCACTGAAATTCCCGGCGAAGACCTAAATTTAACCGCAATAAAATGGGACCATAAGTCTTAATGGTACTCCCGTTGGCAGCGCGGACATCAAACGTGGATGCTTGATACTGACCTTTAAGTAAGTGACGAGGAAAACAACTGATGTCTGACCCGGTATCGATAAGGAACCGATGGCCTGACTTGGAGTCCGTCACAAATAAACGGCGGCCAGGATTAGAGCAATCAGCTGCCGCCTCTACTGATTGCTGGGATGATTTCCCTGGTTTTCGGGTTTCCAGGAGCAAGGTGAAATGCATTTAGCAGCCTTACCGCCGAACCTCTTGTGATACCAGCAATAGCGATCAACTGACCTACTTGCTGACCTGGTAGATGGAGAGCGAGAGACTGAACGGGAACGACGAGACCGCTCAGTACTAAGAGCTTCAACTTTACGTGAAAGCTCCTCAAGACGTTCCATAATACGGTTTATTTCAGAGGAGTTTACGGCATGGATCGCTGCAGGAGGTGGAGGTGATGCTTCAACAATGGCATCAGCTATCTCAGCCACCTTGTCCAATTGCAAGTCCTTCTGAGCGATGAGTATTCGCTGAACCTCACGTGGCAGACGGCGCATCCACAACTCCCGCAGGATGCTGTCATCTCCCATCTCAGAGCCAGCCAGGGAGCGAAGGTGGCGCAGGAACGCTGATGGTCGCCTGTCCCCCAGCTCTTCGTCGCTAAGCAGTTGCCGAATTTGCTGAGTCCTAGAAATCGAAAGCTTACTGATGAGTTCGTCTTTCAAATGGTCATACTTCCGGTCGGCAGGAGGATTCGTAATGGCATCCTCAACCTCAGCAGCAACTCTCGTGTCCAACATAGACAAGACATGCCCAAACTTGGTGGAGTCAGCCTTGATGCCACAGATCGCAAATTGAGCCTCAGCCTGCGCAAACCATAGCCTAGGTTTATCTGCCCAGAAGGTCGGAAGTTTAACTTTAACCTCATTACATTGCGCACCCGCAGAAGGCAGGCTAGCAACTAGCTCCTGAAGCTGCCTCAACTGTTCCTTGAAATCTGCCTCAGCCATAGTGCAATAGCGTATGTATACTTACTTATTAACAAATTAAAATACAAAACATAAAGCATTAAATGACATAGGCAAAAGACTATAAACATGCAACATGCAAAAATGTAAAACTTAAAAGTAATAATGAAAGAAAATGCACCCACATGCAAAATTAATACAACACAAAAACAACGCACATAAAATCATTTTAAAATAACAACGGAATAAAAACTTACAGTTCTTAACAAATAATATTTACACGGAATCCAGAAGTTCGACGAGACACCTTCAAACAATGGACTGTCACCTCACCAAACTCCTGTGCCAGTCGGCACCAATAATAGGTACGGTCGACGCGTGGCTGCACTGCTCCGAAGTAAAGGTCACCGATGTACGGTGACGCGAGCTCCGTAGTAAGGGTCACCCACCGATGTGCGGTGACGCGAGCTCCGTCGGGGTCACCATTCGCACGACTAGTTACCACCCTTGTGCTAATGGTCTTGTGGAGCGCATGCACAGGCAATTAAAAGCTGCCCTCATGTGTCATAACGACACGTGGCACAGGACGCTGCCAGTTGTCTTGTTGGGCATGCGCTCTTGTTTTAGGGAAGATTTACAAGCATCCTCGGCTGAACTCGTTTACGGGGAGCCTTTGTTTTTGCCGGGCGAGTTCTTTTGTTCTTCGGCCATTCCGGACCGCGTTGGAGAATTGGATTTCGCCGAGCAGCTCCGGAGGAATATGGCTCTCCTTAGACCGATTTTACCAACTCATCACGTCGGGGTCACCAAAGTAGATCAGAAGGTTGCGTGTTCAGATCACGTCGGGGTCACCAAATGTGCGGGCTTTGGTTCCTGCCCGCACTATACTTTGTTCGTTGTTAAAAACTAGGTATGAAGGAAACGCTTCCAACGTGTGTTAATTATTTACTCCACAAATGCTATGTACAGAGAATATATACATGGAAGAGTCACAATGAAATAGGAAGGAATACGGACGAGTAAGGAAGGGATAATATTAATTTACAATAGCAAGAAAGCAACAATAAAAATTCAGTGACAACAGTGTGTAAGACAGAAGTCAGAACTATCTTCTTTTCTGCTTAACCATAGAGGAGTGGTGACCTCTTTGCAGACGCCACAACCTTATAGCAATATCACAACCATAACTTACTTGCGATATTGCTGTAATAAAACCACTAGGCGTTTTCCACAGGCACGATACAAACGTTCAATTTCGCGGTCAACGGACGTCATTTAGCCGGACAGGAGTACAGAGCGTGCATACGGAGGAACACACGGAAATGTGGCGTGAGGTATTCACCTTGCGACCGACGCTCATTCAGGATTGGGCCTGGGCAAGGTGCGCCTCAAGTTATTGACCCAGCGGGTGAGTTTGTTGATACTTTGTTAATTAAAGATGAATTTTTCAAACTGTTTATTTAACGCTAATTACTATACAACATGTTACAAAAATACCCCTAATGCTGAATATGGTATATAGGACCATCAAACTAAACAACTTTTACTATGGGGCCAACTCTCAAATCGCGAAAAAATCAGCTGTTTCATACATTTTGATATTTACGATTTTAATTTTTGTATGTAACAGCTGATTTTTTTTTTCGCGATTTCAGAGTTGTAAAAATTGTTGTTGAATAAAAATTTATAAGTTTGATGGTCCCTATACAAGGTGTTACAAAAATACCCCTAATGAAGAATATGGTATATAGGGACCATCAAACTGATCAACTTTTAATATGGGACCAACTCTGAAATCGCGAAAAAAATAATCAGCTGTTTCATACAAAAATTTAAATCGGAAATATTAAAATGTATGAAACAGCTGATTTTTTTTTCGCGATTTCAGAGTTGGCCCCATAATAAAAGTTGTTTAGTTTGATGGTCCCTATATACCATATTCAGCATTAGGGGTATTTTTGTAACACCTTGTATACCACATTTGGTATTAGGGGTATTTTTGTAACATGTTGTATATTACAGTTATGATTTACCTTTTTGAAATCCTTATGATAAGCCCTTTAATTTGATACCTATATTGCTGTATTCTAAAAAATTTTTTTTGCACTTCAATTTAACATTAGCACCGCACAGCCGCCATGTTGGTTTTTTAACATCACTTACCTAAGAACACTTGGCTGTCGAGACTTAACGATATATCTAGAAATCTGTTCAGCCGTTTGATAGATATGAGATTACATATATTCATACATACAAGATACGCGCGAAAAACATAACCCTTTCCTTGCAGTCGGGTAAAAACAAAACAATACTTTTAACTAACTTGCTTTCAATGAAACAATGATAAATAATTACGATAGAGTAATTTTCGCAGTGAAGTAAATTGTTAAAAACCTGCAAAGGCTGTAATAATAAAATTTACAACGTGTTGAATTCTGAGAAAATGTGAACTAATGTGAATGAATAAAAGTTAACTAATAATAATTAAGTATTATTACAACTTTTTAATTAATGCCTTCTTCTTCTTATCGTATGAGGATTAGTGACCACCTCTGGTGTTAGAGTTTATCAAGCCGCCTGTAAGGCCTCTGACTAGGTTTAACGACTGTTATCAGATGACAAAAAACGTGCCCTCCGAAGCACGGAAGCGCTCAGTAGTAAAGTCACTTAACGGTCACCCATCCGATACCTGGCCAGACCGAGTGTTGCTTAACAAACATGATCGAGTACGATCAGTCTGTCAAGCTCCGCCATGAGCGCCATGAGCGAACATCCAAGTGCTTTGAATTTCAATGAAAAACTGTTTTAATTTTCTAATCTATTAAATGAAACATTTAGAGAACCTCTACGTTCTATTATGGCCAAAGTAAGAATTTGTGTTATCGTAGAAATTGAAACGGGCCCTGGCAGTTCAGGTGGGTCCGGAACAGGGTTCTATGGGTCAGAAGGGCAATTTGACCCCACAAGATTGTCCACTACGCCGACAAACAACATCACGGGAGACCAGCAGTCTGAGGAATCGCAAAATGGTTCACAATTATTTACCCCCTTTATCCTGACGTAGACGTTTGTACTTCCTTTCATCCTTTGGCACACCTGTTGACTAAAGATTAGATCCTCAACATTGTTAAAGCATCTTTATTTCCTTAACTTTTGTTACTAAAAATATTTTTTCCCTAAAACTCCCTGAAATCATAATTAAAGTTTGATCCTTCTTAATCCGTTGCGCATGAAAAGTTATATAAATCCTGTAGCCTTTAGATTCCTGGAACGGTTAATTATTTAGAATATTTAATGGTTCTAGAAACTTCTTATTAATAATTTTCAGCGTTGTTGTTTCATCTATTTTAATTTAGTCTGGCATAGTTAGTTACTACCTCTATTTTTTAACTTTGATATCGACTACTATATCAACTTAACTTTGCATATGAATAGTTTTTTTTCACAGAGGAATAGAAAATGGTGGTATGATTATAATTCCCCCTTCCCTTTAGGTTCTACGGAACAAGTGCCAATGATGCCACCAGAAGATCAGATGCAAGACGAGGAAGGTTCAGGAGCTGATCCTCAGATCGCTCCAGGAATGGAGGCCCCGGTAGCACCACCAAGTTTAGCAGCTAGAGTGAGTGTTGTTGTATTTCACGATAGGTAGGTACTCGATTCTTGGTTGAAGTTAAAGTTGTTGCTTACGACGTAAGGCCTTATATGTTATTCATAAATAAATATTAAATTAGTATAGTTATAGTTATTAATTCCTAATCGTATATTCTGTGGATTTACTGTATCTTCAGAAGTTAACTGAAATTGAGAAAGTTGACATAACTATGAATGTCGGTTCATTTTGATATATTTTAAGTAATTTTAACTTTAATTAGGTACTAATTAAATTAATACGCTGCTGCTTCCAATAAATTTCCTTTGATATTTCCTGTCGCTCTTATTAAAAATAATGGGTCTGACTCCGGGACACTTATCCATTTCCATATTCTCCATATTTGTTTACATTTATTTAATATCCAGAAGCTTTGCGAGAAAAGTACCATACATTAATTATAATAATTTAATGTAGCTACTTCTCTGGAGTATTCGTCCTAGTATCATGCCGAATTTATTATTAACATTATTATATAACATGTATAGTTAGGGAGCGTCTATAAGTGCCTGCCTATACCTTTTTCAATAATTAATATCCATTTTATGACACAAAATGATCCTTTATCTGCATTTTTCAATATCGCAATAAAATACAAATATTATATACTCTTCCTGTCTTCTTGATTCATCAGTGGTATTTTTTTATACTGCATAATGATCAGATAAAAATCGTATGAATTCGATTTACATAGAAGATTTACAAAAATCGTATTTTTTTTTCAAAAGTTGGCAAAACAATTACAACATTCAAATGTTTCACCCGATATTGTCAATTAAAGATGAGCAAAGTTCAATTAATACTTTTTTTACAAATGGGTTGTTTTTCGCATGTTACACCCTCCCTTGCAATATCTATATCTGTAACATGAATTAATCAATTACAATTAAAACAAAATCCCTCGCTTCTCTCGTAGCACATGTAAGTTTCGTAGCCCCCGTAACACCCGTAGCTAGTATAACCACTAACGCCCGTAGATCTGGAGTTATATCTGGCCGTCTTGGCTGTGGGGACAGCGCTCGTTGTCTGCGCGCCGCTGGTCGCCGTACGCGCAGCACTACGAGAACAACGACGACGTCGGGCTGCGGTACTACGGCTACGGGAACTTTGGGGCTGGCCTGCGGGGCCACGGGAGGAAGAGGTGCACCGATAGGATTACTATACCTTGCGAAAATGAGTATTTTATATCGGTGAGTAGATTTTAAATGAATTATTTTCTTGCTGGCGCAGTGGTTTAGTGCCAGACCCTGAGATTGCGGAGTTTAAGCATCTTTCTTGCGAAAGTCGGGTCGGTCCCATGGGATGGGTGACCAAGAATTCATTATCTTGAGCTCCTCCATGAATCGGAAGGTATGTTAAGCCGTTGGTCGCAGCATTTGCATTAGTTAACACCCACCTACCAGCATTGTGGCCGCGTAGTGGGTTATGATATGACCCATCCTCCTTATCCACCCTTTGAGGTCTGTGACCCACCAGTGGGGACATTAAAAATGGCTGATGTCGATTTTATTAGTTACTATTAATATTTTCCCTTTGTAATCATACTTATCATTCCTAGTGATTTTTTCTGCGATCCTCTTGTTAAACAATATAACATGGTTTGAACTTAATATAAAATAAGAAGATATAGATTTAAATGGTGTTCAAAAACCATAACCACAAAAATATTGCTGGTCAAATCTCCTAGTTACATAGCGAAAGTTTTATTTAAATAAACTGCTTAGTATCTCCAATTAAGTTCAGCAGCTTTATTATAGACTATTCTGAGAATATCTTGTTATTACATAACGCCATAGCTGAATGGGCTAAAATTAGGACATTATCATAAATTCGAATCTCCTGATTAATGATTACAGTTACCAAAAGCAATTAGGTTGAGAAACCTTCGGCGATCGCTATTTCCCTTGATAGTCTGTTTGACCAATGAGCAACATTATTCAGTGTCTACTATGAAAATTATTATGAAGTTCAAACTGTATTGTACTGTGGTTATTTATCTATGGTTAATTACTTTTCAATTACATGGTTAGTTGTTTCGTGATTCAGTCAATCAACATAGTTTGTATTTAAAAAAAAGGTAGTCTCAAATATACATTCAATTCAGATTCACATATTTTAGTATTCATGTTTACTTGAAAAAAAAAATATGTCTTTCCTTAAGTATAAATAACATTTTGTGTATATCCTCAAATCTCTGTGGCACACTTAAATCGGTAGTCTGAAAGTTGTTCATGCAATATTCCGCGGAGTGACTTACCGTTGCACTCCAGATCCCTTGGGCCGCAAATCGTTTCACACTTTCAGACAACGGAGTCTGGAGTTTAAAAGTTCATGCATGGATAAAATTGTTTTCTGTCTGATGTACAGTAAGTTGCACGAGGAGTTTCATGGAAATATTTGAATAATTATAAGATAAGTATATCCTGGGTAGAGCTGAGAGTGAAAATCGGTTTGGGTGGCAACTCGCTCACAGAATTTTGAGTCACCGAAATCTTATCTACACCAAGATAAATAATATTAGAAAAAATCGACTCACCCGTCGCACCTCAGACGGGACTCGAACCCGCACCCTTGGGATTCCGGCCCAATGCACTGACCAATTATGCTACCGAGTCGCTAGGGGGAGCTGCGTCCCCTACATCTTATCTATATCGATAAACTTTACCTAAAGGAAACGGAAAAAAGTCAGTGAGCACTATTAGTTCGGGCTACTTTTCAAACAATTTTTTATTTCTAAGTGAATTCAAGTAGTCAAGTGCCTAATACTACTCATGGCATTCGATTAGGATACTTACATAGTATAACAACTTATTTTTCTTTGAGATCTCGTTTAATTGGGCATGGGCAGCTTTATTTATTACAAAAGCCATCAACTATCACATTCCCATCAGAAAACGTGGAAGTTGATGAATTTTGACGAAACTGAGCAATCGTTAAACCGGCGACAATACGTGCGAACTCTTGGGGCTGAATGCTTATCGCACATTTGGCATCACGCGTCTTATAGCCGGTATTAGGAATTCTCTTGCCGTGTCGCCGGATGCTTTGATACATGACCATGGCCAGGTCGATAGGTGTCAATTAAAAGCATCGTCATAGATCTTTATCCTTACTTCCATGGTACAATATAGGATCATGATTACTACAAGAACGGAATATGGATATCAAACTAATATTATAAATGTGAATGTATAATGTTTGTTACTCAATCACGCGAAAACGACTGAACGGATTTGGAATGGAGCACAAATACTATATAGCCTGGCCCGGGTAAAAATATATGATACTTTTTATACCAGTCAATGGTTCCCTAGGAATTTTGCGAATGTCCGTCCACACGGGCGAAGTCGCGGGCAAAAGCTACTTTACATTATCCTCTTTTATTATAAATCTGAAAGTAAGTTTGTTTGTTTGTTACGCCTACACTACTCAACCGATCATCATGAAGCTTACACGTTGTCAGAGGGACAGAGAAGTACATAGGGTACCTTTCATCCCGAAAAACGTCCTGTTCCGAGGGATAGAGAAATAATTGACCACGCAGATGAAGTCGGGGATAGTCGCTAGAATCTTAAATAACAAAACTTTATCCTAACTCCTGCCTTCGTGTTCCAGAGCAGCTACTTCCTCCCGGGCGTGTGCGACCCGCACCACTGCGGCAGCACGTTCTGTCCCGGCGCCGACGCCGACAACTGTCACGTCGAGTCTTCCATATCACCATTCGGTATCTCTGTGCACTTCGGACCTCCCACGCCCAAGAGGAATCCAGAGGAGAACATTGGGGCTTGCTTGAGATACACACAGCTTCCTTGTGATGGATGACAAATTTTGAGTAAGCAATAATATACCTTTGGCTGAATAATCATCATTGCAAAGATTGAAGCGACCATGGGTATAATTCAGTTTCGCCCTTCACCATCTACATGCATTTCGGATTTTGGGGCGTGCCTAAGATACACACAACTTGGTATGTACTTTGCGATTCCTGAGGAGCAAAACTTAGCCATGGTAATGTGGAGATAGACCTTCCTTCGTAGTCCCTGAACACATTACACTTGAAAAGCTTGGAGCGACCATAGAGATTTCCATATCGCCATTTATCGTCACAGACTTCACAGCATATGTAGACGGCGTTGGAGGTAACAAAGCATTAACAGGAAGTAAATATGGAAGCCATGTAGATCAAGCACCACACATTTGGAGTGCATTTAAGCTTGTATTTTAACATACACCAATCCTGTGATTATTGAAGAGAACAATCAATTACGGCTAGTGTGATATTACGTGGATGTCATGACGTCATGACAAGTCGTGGATGAAAAGTGGAACTTGCAGTTTTGTGAGAGCGAAAATTTGTTTTGAACATTCTGACCCTCAACAATCCATGCTAATGTAAAAGAGGAATAACAAAGCCCATTTTTTTATAAATCAAGCACCATCAATTAGTCATTAACTTAAATCGACCCTAAAATGTTTGTGGTTATATGAATTTACTATTCACAATTGTTAGTTAGTTTCAGAAGCTCTGATTAAACATAGTTTCCGATAGGTACGCTGAACTGAACTAAATTTTCATTTGATATTAACATATTAGTTTGCAGTTAATTTTAATTAGTAGGTTTCTATCTTATATGAATTCACCAAATATGCGCATTGCCAATAATTTCAAATATAAAGGCATTTTGGACATTAATGTTCGTGGTGCATAATTTAAACTTAAACAGATTCTTGCGTCGATAGGTACTACTATTTTCGAATATTGTTCTGTAGATATAGTAATATTGTTTTTCATGTCCACGTTGTAAATCTGGATCTGAAATGTAGAGTAGGGGGGGGGGGGGGGGATGTATGATATATTTTATTTTATGCTTTTTCCACACAAATTAATCGATGTATTTTAAATTATTATACTTTTTCGTTTATAAATGTAAATTGTTTATTTTGTATAATTGTTTCGCAACTGGTTAGTGCCACAACTGTGCAACGAAGAAATTATTTACACTATACTTCATTTGACAGTTGGATTCGACACATTGCTGCATTTCTTTGGTAAGTTTTTATTTGTGCCAAAAAGAAGCATCAATGTGTTTCATCCTGAAAGCGATTGCGATAGATTTTGAAATTAGACAATAGAAAGGCTGGCCTTCAAAACTTAGTGCCACACTTTTAAAATTTTAATAACTTTAAAAATAACTTCACAATCGATAACAATCTTGAAAAAGCATTTTATTTCTATACTCTCTCTAAAACTATTGTTTAAGAGAAATTGCAATTTTAAAAGTGTGGTAGCTACCAAATTTTGAAGGCCAGTGTATTTTTGTTGAGACCAATGACTTAGTTGAGAAACGACAATTAGTTAATTTAACTGAATATAATTTAACTTTGTTATTTTGTACATAATTAACCTGTGCCATTAAAATTTATGTTCGTTTTTAATACTTTTTTATTTTGTAAGCAAAATGAAAAAGTATTTTGCTTACAAAATATAAATTTTTACAAACTATATTATTTGTAAATATAGTTATTAAGTACATACAGTAATTTATTTTTTGTTTTTATTTATTTAAACTGTAGTTGAAGCAATATTTTTTTATTAAATGATTGTATAATATGTATATATTTTTTTATTTTTTATTCTGCGGTTTAATATTGATGAATAAAATGAATGAGCGTAATTTAACACCGATAGCGGAGATGACGTAAGCAAGTGTTTCCCACGCGACTTCCTCTGTCTCGGCATGCCTCATGTCTCTGGCGCAGTATTTATTGTACCCTGTTTCAAGTCATTTAACGTCATGTAACGAGCCCGCAAGTGCAAAGGGATATTCTACTCTGCCGGAGCCTACGCTACCGGCCGTTGCTAATGACGCGTATCACTGCCTTGTTCTCCCGCCAGGTGGCGCATTAGCGATAGTACCCAATTGAACTGTAAGTTTCATATTAAGGTTGTCATATTTTTATAATTTTCTTAAAATACTGTGATAATGCGTCTGTGTGCGGCTTTTAATTGCAAAAAAAACGAGGTGTCCATCGTTTTCCGAAAGACAAGTAAATATGAGTTTTGTGGTCCCTGACCTCCTCAAAATCTGATCCTACCTCGCAATCTGTGTTCAGCAAGACATTATTTAGAGTTATCCTTAACTCAGCTGTCTATTAAATCAGCCTTCTTTTCTTTTCATTAAGCTTTCCGCTTTCGTAATCCATCTTTTAGTTGAGTCACTGATAGTGTAGACGTTATAATTTGTAAACAAGGTACCATTGCCGAGAGCGCCATCTACAAAAGTTTTAGAGTGATACACCTAAGAACTTTAAATTCATAATACATCCCCCAATTCCAAAAGACGAGTTAAAAGGGCCTATAGGAACATGATGACGTCATTGTATCCTCACGACCATGTTGGTGTAGTTACTACGTATTCTATGAAACATGATTGCTTTCTTGTAGTACAGAGACAGATACATTATGGAGGAGGCAGTTTTTTAAAGCAAAGAGGAAGCAAGACTTAAATACTTACTTGTCTGTGAGTTAATAATTGTCTTTTCAGACACACAAGTAGGTAAATATCAAAGTTTGATAACTTAAAAAACTTAAGTTCAAATCAGATACTAAATTATAAACCAACCTAGCGAAGTCACGTAGTTTTAAGCATACTATTAAGTACTTAATACTTTATTTAGTTTAAAATTGAGAAATATTATTTTGAGTGCGACACCCACCAAAACGATTCTTAAGAAGAAACACCACGGTCGAAAAAATTGAAAAATTCCTATAGAAAGTTGACAAAATCGATGTTTCGTAGTCCCCTGTTTCTTCCTCCAAAACTTTTTTAAATTTGACGAGATAATATAAAAAAGCAAAACATAGGAACACAACCAAAAATCCTTTGTTTATTTTTTTATGTAAAAAGTTTTGGAGGAGGAAACAGGGGACTACCAAACGTTAATTTTGTCAACTTTCAATAGGAATATTTCAATTCTCTCGACCGTGATGTTTCCTCTTAATATTTCACATATATCCAACCCATACATACCTCTCCTAGGTAAATTGTCAGTCCGCAGCGCCGGGCGCACAAACTACCGAAGCCCTCTTTAATCGGAAACCCATCACATTTGCATGGCCACTGGCCACGTATCGCACGCCTATAAATTGCCTAGATACTGCCCAGAACTGGCCCTCACGCGATGAGATAAAGGAAACTAAAGTATCTAAATACTGAAATTGGATTGCTAAAGGGTCGGTAACCTGTAGACCTAAATATTTGTAAATATCAAACCAAATATTTTGCGGTTACATTATTTAGGGCGTTAACTTGCTTTTGGTTCGTTTTCTTAATTCCTTTTCAGTTTTGTCTTAGATAATGGGTGTACGAGAGCGATTTGATAAGTCCATGACTTTAAAAAAAAGAAACACTTTTTTTCATAAATTATTTTTGTTTCATAAAAAGAAACGAAAAAAAAAATTGACAAAAGATTATTACTTTTGGAAACAAAAAGCTCAAGCGACTTCTAACTTTTCTTAATGACCCTGTCGACCCTCTAGCCGCACTCATGACATCAAAACTCATCGAATTACGGTACGAATTATTGCCTTACCTTTCCAATTCTCTAGATTTAGCCCGCTGAGATTTTTTCTCCTACCAAACATGAACAACTGTCGTGGCAAGCAAAGATTTTTGCAAAAAAAGGTTGTCTGAAATGGGCCCTCATTTCAATTACAACATTTTTCAGTCGATGAAAGAAAAAAATAATGGGTTAAAGAAGTAGAAACTTCGTTGGACTGAGTACGCAGAGCTACAAAAAGATTATTTATTTTATTTTATCTGTTGTTATGTAGAGATATAAAACAAAATATGTCGCAAAAAGTGTCTCTTCTTTCCAAAGTCATGGACTTATCAAACCACTCTCGTATGTGGTGTAATATATTATCTAGATAACAATTACAATCACTAGGCCACAAAAATATTTACATTGGTATGTGGTATATTTTGCCGTTAAAAAATTGTCATTCTCCTTTCAGTTTTGCTAGTAAACAAATTACACAACCACACTTAAACCACAAGTAAATTAATCATATTTAACAAATACAGATTACGTTTCTAATTTTATTCCTTGTCGAGGCTCGTGGCGCAGTCACAATCCGCGACTTATTTATGAAAGTTGCCTTAAAGATTTTCAAACAGATGGATCAGCGGAAAGGCTCCGAGTTTGCACGCCTTGCAAACTGGAAGCATAGTGAAGGGTAACGCGGTGTCTGAAATATATTTCACTTACACTGACTACCCAAATAAACGGTTCTATGATCATTGATGAAAGTACGAAGTGTGTTAATTGATGTACCCTATAATATTTGGATCTATCCATTTATTGTTTTCAAGCTCTTCTAAGCAATAGCTTAATTTTATTTGTGTATTTATTAATTACTTAAATACTATATAATTTATTGTAATTATGTTAGGCTCAAAGACAGAAATCGCTCTTAGAGTGAAAAAACCACTCACAACTTTTTAAATAAAGTACTTAATATTTTAAAAGTCTTCAGTTTCCTAACTATTTTAAACAAATTGTAGAATTTAAGTTTTCATATGACAACAGTTTTTTTTCAATGCTTGATGTTAACACGTAACGGCAGACAATTAATATGCCAGCACCTTAATTCTGACAGGTTTTCTCTGGCTTAAAGATTAGTAATTAACAACGGTCGTTGCTAAATAATTAAACGGTGATTAGGTTAATAAAATTCAAACGTAACAATTCAAAGAAAATATATTTTAACATAAGCGCATGCAAAACCAATACTCCAATTCCAATAAAATTAAGCCTATAAATAAGCACTCGACGAACATACAAATAATCATTTAATTTACAAACCGCGGTTTTATCGCAAAATGATGCGGCCGCATCAATTAGTTAGTGGATGCAGCACCACAAATAAACGGCCTGATATGCAGTCTATCAAACTGTAGTGGTCTGTGGCGAGGCCAATGTAAAATGGCCTTATAATAAGCCTAAATTAACTAAAATAACTCGTCTGAAACTTATCAAATAGAAATCAAAACCATTGTCTTTCGCAATCCGGCAAATGATTGAAAATTCGTTGAACTAAAAGTCAAACAGTCAAGTTAAATTTTTGTTGAAACAAAAGTTTGTTGAATAAAATTTGTAATAAGTTGTAATAATTAACTTTATCAATAAAAAATAATACTCGCTAGTATTTAGTTTATCTTAAGACTAGCTCTTACACTCGTTTGTCTAGTTTCATTATATCTTTTCGTTATTTACAGTTATCCTACTGAAAAATCCCTGAATACTCTGTCTTTAAAACACCTCTCAGCGATTCGGTTCGGACAGAGAAGACGTCATTTATTCCATGGATTATACGGTTTATATTTATAAACAGATTGGTTTTGAATACTAAACAACTCGGTAAGAAAGGGAAAACTGTTCTGTTGTATTTGAAAAATAAGACTTCGATAATGTCTTTATCTAAATGTTACAAAATTTTCTGTATAATCTCGAAAGTTGATGTTACCTAAAGAAAAACTCTTCTTTAGGTAACACCAACTTTCGAGATTATATGGGTATTTAAACAATAAAAAAACTTCTTTAGTGGCCTAGGAATCAATGTGGTTTGATTGTACATTCAATTTAATCACTTATTTATTCATCAATTTACATGCAGGCTTACAGAGCTAAAGCTTCCAAGTTGGAAGCTTTAGCTCTGTTGGAAGTTCCAACACACCAGCAAGTTAAACAAAATGTCAGAAAATAATTATATAGTCAGAATACGAGTACTTCTGGGTCATTCTGAACATCAACGAATGACCCAGAAGTTAATTTTGCTGAGACAGGGTCATTAACAGCACACTTTTCGTTTTTATTTCGTTGGTTATTAAGTATTTATTTATCTGTTCTTGTTTGTTTCTTGTTTTATTGTTTACTGTTTTCTTTTACTTTGTGTGTTGTTAATAAACGATTCTATTCTATTTTAATTACTTTCTACTTTTAACTTTTCCTATAAAAATATTCCTCCATTAAATAGTTGAACAACGATAAAGTGGGTGTTTAGAACATTGATTGGCATGATTAGTAGAGGACGTGACATAATGTTACTAAGTTACGTGTGATTAGAAGTCATGTCAATGTTGCTTTATGTGTATGGAGGGAACGCTTCAAAAGTTAATCAAAATAATCATAATTATTTTTAATCATAATCATAAGATAAGTCGTTGAATGTAACAAACATCGGAAAACCAATAAATCTAATAAAAAACCAATTTTAACCAACGAAAACTTTAAATAAATCCGCGCTACTATCGGTAAAAGGTGTTTACTTCAAAATTCCACTATACCACTTTAACACAGTAACTTTAATGCCAATTTTAATGTGATTCTTAACAGGTTCATTTACCTAAACTGTTTAGCTCAGCTTATCGTTCGCGACTGCAGCTTAATGATGCAGGCGACGCGAACGAACCGTGCACTTTATTGCATTAGCTGCGAGCGTCACATGTGATGGTCTTTAGGTCTTATTTAAATGCGAATACAAAAAAAAATGTTGACACCCCTAGAATAAATTAGATTTATAATATTAGAAAAAATCGACTCACCCGTAGCACCTCAGACGGGACTCGAACCCTTGGGATTCCGGCCATTGGGTCGATTTTTTCTAGTATTTTTTCTAATATTATTTATCTTAATATAAAAATAGCATTGTGAATGCGGAAAACTAAATTAAAAAAAAATATTTGAAAATGTAATAACTAATAATAATCTAATAAACTAGAGGTGTAGCCACGAAGTGATGATTTGACAGTTGTGATATGAAAAATTATGTCAAATTACTTTTACATTGTGAAACAGACCCTAAATGTCATTCAAGTTTATCTTGTTCGAATAATAGTTATGGTATTAGCCATAATATATACATTACGGCTTCTTTTCGTAGTTATTTAATGTTACGCTGACGACTTCTCACATTGCACTAGGTAAGTACTAAAATCTTTTTTATTATGCACATTTCCGAAATCTTTCAAAACTTTTTAGGTTGCGCAAAGAAAAACTTGATCGAAGTGTGAAGACAAGCCAAACAAGTGACAAGTTCGGACGATCCAATAGTTTGGCTAATAATGATCCCATTGCGTGGCAAGTTGGGACTACTTGCCGCAAGTTTCCCCCATCAAGCCGCGGCGATAAAACTAGCCGCCTTGGCAACTTCGCCCGTTGTTTGACTTGTAACATATTGTTGGGTGCTATATTGGCTTGATGAGATTGATCGATGGTTTTGTTGTCAGGGTGCAGTTTACTGCACCATGGAAAATTAAAAATAGTAAAACTCGCGTTTTTGATCATTTTTCGAAATAGCTGAAATATGATTTTTCCCATATCTCTGCCATTTTGGAAAATTTTGAAAAACTGAATCGGCTAAAACAACTGCATAATTATACCTGCTCACAAAATTTCACGAGAATCGGTTGAGAAATGTCACCTGTTGAGGAGATTAGACGGACAGCCGGAATGCCGGAGATTCGGACAGACATACGGAAACAATTTTGCCCAAGCTGAAACCGAGACGGTCAATAAAACATTGTTGTCAGTGGACTCTTTTCTTGGTCATAAAAATACAATGCGATGAAATCAACTATGTACAACAGAAGTGACTAAATTCAGAGCGTTTGTTGTACAGAACGATGGAATTTTAATCTGTAAAATTTTTGCCATACATTCTCGAGTGAGTTGCCGCTTTTGTTGTACATAGTTAAATTAACCGCATTGTAGTTAGTTTTTCTTTTTTAGGGTCAATCAAAAATTAATAAAATTTAGAAGTAAATTATAAATAAATACTTTTCAACGAACAATTAGTTTTGTTGTTATGGTATCTTATTTATTATCATTTGAATTGCTGGGCATAGGCAATGTACATAGTAAACTAAATTGTTAATTTGCTTTTGTTACATTAAAAAAAGTTAAAAATATCCACTTTAGAAGCTCTCACATCCAAGAAATGTTAATTACGCCTTCGCCACGCGTCGCCTTCGCCTTCGCGGCTACGTCCTTGATACACCTTCATTAATAAAGATCGACAGATTTAAACCACACAAATTCCAACACTGATCGTCTGTTTCTATTTTAAGATTAGAAAGTAGAACTTTACGCGCATTTTAAGATAGGACTTTTTAGAGCAGAGTATATAATTAATGATTCCTTGTGAAAATTACAATTGATAAAATTAAACACTCTCTGATTGGTATACTTATTTATCGCTAAAAACTATTTGCCTTAACTAAGATTTAAAACGAGCGTTGCACCAAGTTTTTATTTTCATCCAGAAAGGAATAGTGCTTGGCCTTCATCTCACCTGATGTTAACAAATGATAAGGCCGAAAGTGTAAGCACACTACACCCGGAATCCTCACCAATGAGGAACTGACTATTTACCTCCAACTACCGGAACACAATATTTTTTCAATTGTTGTTATAGCGTCAGACTTCGGTAAGTTGGCGGTAGCTAGCCAGGCGGACTTGAAATAAGCCCTACCACCCACAAAACCGAGTACAAATGTACCCCCCTCCTGGGAATTGATCCCGGGACCCGTGCGTCATACACGGGCGACTAGTCCACAGAGGCGGTTAAACTGCCAAAATATGCACCAGACTTGTTGAGATTAAGATTAAGGTAATGGAATTAAAACGCAGTAAAATCAGAGCTTGGTGCATACCATCCCTCGAAAAAGTAAATGAACTTTTATTTTTCCTTCATTCATTCCGTATCATTTCTCTTATGATTGTCACTATAAGTTCGTGACAACACCGCAATGTATGAGGAAGTAGGCTGTGAATTATTGCGATAATATTAGCTGATCGGACCAGCCACCCACATAACAAGACGTGTCGATGTATGACAAACGGCTTTACCAATGCCAACGAAAAAATTACATATATTTATCATTTCGGTAGATATTATCATTAATTCATAATGTATACAATACGTGACACTTTGTCTTTCTCCCAATCGATTATTAACAAACATTTTATCCGACTTAGGATAATGTTAATGACTGACCTGTTAATGAAAATTGTTAGTGACCGTTTTTCACATTTGAAAAGAATATTTATGTGAATAAATTGAATTGATGTGAATGAATTAATTACTGATTGTTATTTTAAAATAGTTTTATTTATTTTTTATTTAAAGATTTCTTTATTGATTTTCAATCTTTTTTTTTTAATTCAATACAATTCATATTATCCATAATTAACTATTAACTTTATTTATGTGTCTAGCATAAGTTGTTTTTTCTTTTATATAATAAGCTATTAGGCATACATTTATATTTTGGATTATAATCTAGGTCTTTTTTGAATACTAGTATAAATAATGTATATTAATTATTGTAATCTAGCTTGTGTACTAAATAAATAAATAAATAAATAGGTATTCAATTTATAGTAACCTAAAGGTCGGTACGTTTGACACTCGTACACAATACCTGCACCACCGGGGATTCCGAATCCCCCAGGATTTGCTCTAACTGAGATTCACTACCGGAATATTTCTCAATTTTCCGCTTTCCGATAAATTGCGGTGACGATCCCGACACGACTTGGAATTTTGATGTTGAAATCGGTTTTGTCGTGATCCTGTATTTATTTATTCAAATGTATTATTTTTGGTGGATTGGATTCTTACAACATCAATAAAAGTTCATACTTTATAAACCGTATTTGTTATGTATGCCTTGTTAGGCATCGAACGAAGTTATAGTGGAAGTTCGTTAACAATTTTGCCTTCTAGTAAAATATTTTTTTCTGTTTGTATCAGTTATTTTATTATTCAGGAAAAAGAGTTCTTATATTTGCTATAAATTATCTTATATAAAATAATAAAAAAAGTGGGACCAACTCAAGATTGAACTTGATCTAATAAAGTTTGAATCATTTCAATCGGTTTCGAGCATAGAAGCGAAAATTTTTCTAAGTCTATGGTTTTGAGTAATCGGGGAACATACTGTACATAGAAACAAAAAAATATTTATGCGACGAATAAATAACTGATGGCGATAGCCCAAATGTTAATGGATCCACCGGTGGTGCCTGGCGGTGGATCCAAGTGGACGGAGGGCTAAAATTCAACTTATTTTTACTTTGGCAGATATGCTAAGGCACACAATTTTGTGCCAGCGACACTGTTCACCTTTTCAGATAAGAAAGTTGGTCTTGCTATGGCGCAGTCGTAGCACTTGTAGTGGTCGTTGGGGCTGTAGCAAGGTGCCTTGTAGTTGGAGGTACGTAGATGTGACCGAAATGCCCCCCTAGCATGACCAACGAAACGCGATAAGATATAGCGATTTATCACGTTTAACTGTTAAAAGACAATGGATTTTGACAGTTGGGCGTCGATAAAAAGCTATATAACGCGATATACAGCGTGTTACAAAAGTACCCCTAATGCCGAATATGCTAGATAGGGACTATCAAACTGAACAACTTTTACTATGGGACCAACTCTCAAATCGCGAAAAAAAATAGCTGTTTCATACATTTTGATATTTTCGATTTTAATTTTTGTATGAAACAGCTGTTTTTTTTTCGCGATTTCAAAGTTGGTCCCATAGTAAAAGTTGATCAGTATATAAAGTTGATCAGTATATACCATATTCGGCATTAGGAGTATTTTTGTAACACCTTGTATATCGTGTTTCGTCGTTCATGCTACCCGGGCTGGGGCCCAATGACGTTAATTTTAAACGATAAAACCAAAACTAAGTTGTTACTGTTTCAGTTTCATTTACAGAAAAATACTCGTTTTAGTTTTGTTTAAATTATTAAAAGCTATGCCTAGGGAGCCTAGGATGCCAACCCCAGACAATTTGAATGAGAATAAAAAAAAACAGTTTCGTTGTCATTTAGGTTATATTTACCTAAAAAGCTTTGGTTTAGCTTAAAAATTTAGTTGTCCCTCCATCTCCCTAGGCATAGCTAGTGTAACGATTTAGCTTTGGGTTTATTGTTGAAAATTATAAGCTTGATTGGGCCCTTGTAAAGACTTAAAATAAATGTAAATGGTTAGAAAACCGAGTTATGTTTGGATTTTTATGAGAATATTTATCTTTTAGAATATAAAGAATTTATGAACCTTAATCACACAGGATTTGAGCAGAGCTTTAATTATCCTAAGGCATGAATAAGTGGTAAAAAAATATTGACGGTTCAAAAGCGCGAAATTTTTGTTCTTGTTTGAAACGATAATATTTTGTACTGACAGAATATACATTTTATTATTTGTTATTCCAGTTCATTACACATTGTTTTCTTCCGATCGTATCGCATGTTGGATGTGATTGGGTTGGGCGTTCCATTTGCATATACCATTCCGTGTATTGGATATCTATCTGCAATTGTGTTTGTTTCAGATACAAGTACTACAAATGTACATACGTTACGGATACGGCTAGGTACTTACGGTACCTATTTTAAATGTTATGTAACGAGTATGTTATAAAAAAAAACCATAACCCCCTTACTAATAGAGATTGTATAACAGATGTATAGTTACACAATGGTTACTCTCTGTCAAACTATTTAAGTTTGACACTGAAGAGAAAGAGACAAAACACTGGGAAACTATACATCTGCTATACAATACAATCTTTTTTAGTAAGGGGGTTAGAATACGGATGCTGCCTGACTGACAAGTTGATTTTTCCAGCATATTATACAATAATAAATAAGGAATAAAAGAAGAAAACAAAAAATAACCAAATAGTTTAAATATCTATTTATTTTTATTGCACATGACCTTTTAACCTTCTCTTTGAGTTTTTGGCGCCATTTTGTCGAGTTCGGTTTGGCGTCTATTTTAATTATTTTCAAATTGATTCATAGTGGATATTGTGTCTTAAAATTGGTGCAGTTATATGGTACAAGTGTCTACGCAACTGAACAATAAGTGGGATAATTGAAATAGGCGCGATTTTGGTTGTGTAAAGCTGATACTTTTATTGAAGTGGTGGCTTCCTCGGCAGAATTAACCGAGTAAACTGTCTTGATATACTTGGTGCCAAATGCTCCAAGCAGCATTGGAATGCGATGCACCCGCATTCTAATGAAAAATTAAACAATATCTACCACTGAACTATTTAACACTTGACACTGGCAAAAATTACTTCCAAGAGGAAAGTAGATTGCCATAACAAAAAAAAGAAGAAGAACCTTCTCTTTTTATTTTATACAACAACTTTATAATTTTATACAATGTAGATATTTAGATCAGTTCTGCTTATTTATATTTTGCGTTCATACAATTTCGTTGTAAGAGAACAATCGAAGTGTTTTCCATTTGCATATTGCATTCTTTCATCTGTGTTATCTTCTATTTGTCCTGTGCTCTTGAATGCAGACGTAGAAACACCAATGCACTTGAGAACACTGTGCATTCTATGTTTCACTTTAGCTACGTCTAGACTAAAACAACTGTCCAACTGTTTAAAGTACAACTTAGCCACATTGCCATTCCAGCCAGATACTGAAATCATTTTGATTGTTTTTCTACAAGTGTCATACCACGTCACACTTAAATTTTCGTAGTTTTGAGATTATAGGTTAGTATAAAACATTTTTTCGTAACTTTAATTGTTTATATATTTACTTCCCACGTCTGATGAATTTATTTTTTCTAAGCACGTGACAAAAATATATTTGCTCTAGTTATTACAAAAAAACAATAACAGAATATTTTACTTCTCAATTCAATGAATCTGGTTTGAATAACAATTTGCTTTTACACTCGTACAAATCTCACTGGCGCATGGCGGGTTGTTTCATGAATATTGTAAGCTTGAAATCAAAAATTCTAAAAGATATTAAAAATCTTTATGCACATTAATTTGCTTAGTTTATTAATAAAGTAAGCTTATTCGTTGAATAAATACAATATTTTAGATGAAGATAATATCAGTTTATTTATTATTAAATGCCTCGAGCCAGCTCGGACTTACAGCAATGTAATAATCATGACATGCGTCTCCCAGGGTGCTGCGCTGGGCCTCAAGCTATACACTATTAATTACTTTTGAATGACGTTAGAAAGACAAACACGATTAATTATATATGAAAGAAAACTGTTATTGTTTTTATTCATTTTATTACTTAATTTATTAACTTGCCAATATGCTACTGTTTGATAGTAAGTGGCTACACCAAGGAGTCAAAAACTTGTTACTAAAGATGGTTTTTTTCGGTAACTTTTACGGCCTTCATTATTTACACTTTAACCTATATTGATAAAGTCTTTTATATCTAATATACTCGCCAGCTAGCGTTTTTTTATAGTTTTTTATTCCTTCTAATAGTGTAACATTATCATTCAATTCATTAAGCCATGATACTCTTAACTCACCTGGAGCATTTGTAGCATACTCGAGTACAGTCATCAGTATGCTACAAACGCTCGTTCGTAAAACGAATGCTCCCGGTGAGTACAGTCCTTAAACCACTTACATTTTACATCTATTCTATAAAATTGACTTATGTCGATAGAATCGTACGTTTCGTATCAGCCAGGAATTAGGTCCACGTAATCTGTTCCTAGGAGTCGCAGGTGCAGGCAGTCAGCGTGAGGCTTAAGCCCATTGAGTCCGGATGAGCTGGGCTGGGAATCGACTTATACGGAATACGTCCGAAGGTTTCCTATTACGTGCATTGTGATTGTGGTGAGTGGATGAAATAGAAGAAGGATTGCAGATTGAGGATAAATCTATTGGCATAGATTAAATCGTTCACAGTAAGTACACTTAGGAAAGAAGGTCTTATCGCCACAAATTGTGTTTAACTGTCATAAAATATTCAGCAACATGAAACCAATTACAATGTTGAAATAGTACACTAATGTCTGTTTATCCTTAATTGTCCTATTTGGTAATCAATCTTCACCCAACTTTTTTGAAATAATCTTTTATATACAACGAATGGTTTTCCACACAACGATTACGAAAGAAATTGTTGATTATTTACAAACTTCAAAAAAGGAAAAGGTTCTCAACTCTAGTGGTTTGTATGCCGGTTTTCAAGGTGTCGCAATCTTGGTCAATTTAGAAAACTAACTTTTCTGTATTGGCTCAGGTGTGTGTTTACCACCGTTGTCTCTGATTTCTATAACACAAGTGCTTTAACTACTTGGGATCAGAGCAATGTTTGTAATGTTGTCTAATATTATATAATAATAAAAAAAACCTGAAAATAAAAACAAAAACAGCTTCAAAATAAAAAAATAAAATATTCAAGTCATTAGATACCTACGCATATTAATTTTAATAAAACACGTCTAATGGAGTCGGATGGGTATTTAATTTTTAAGCTGTTGTGGTTTTTATTTTCAGGTTTTTTAAATGACAATTTTGATTTAATAAGACCATATATTATTATCATTATTAAATAGCGATTCAAGTTTAAGGCTCCTATATACCTCAAGTAGCGCCCTCGTTTTGATTAAATTTATTGCTCGCTAAGTACACAATGTACAAACAATAACCTCAGTAAAATTTTGTTCGTTGTAGTAGTAGTTCGCAAAAGTGCAAAAAGTGGCCACTTTTATATTTAATTAAAATGTTCACTAAATAGAACAAGTAAGGATAAACAGACTGTAGGTAGTTAGAAAACCTGCCTGTTTTCACAGTACTACGTCAATAGTATTATTAATTCTGTGACAGTACCCACTATCAAAATTGTCTGTACTAGTACTTATAGTGGCAATACGCGCCGAGTAAGCCGGGATTTAGGTGCCTTAAGACTCCGCGCCATCTGCCGGGCAGCCCTGATCCTGTATCAATGACTCAACGAGCCTCTTAGATAGGGAGACAATTTTCAAGATATTATACAAACTTACTAGTAAGACAATAATTGACCGTGCGACTGCGAAGCGTCTCCGTTTCAACTTGGGCAAA
This sequence comes from Catoptria pinella, assembly GCA_963556745.1. Lineage (NCBI taxonomy): Eukaryota > Metazoa > Arthropoda > Insecta > Lepidoptera > Crambidae > Catoptria > Catoptria pinella. The sequence goes on along the minus strand of OY750772.1, from coordinate 11,801,859 downwards.
ACGAAACTTTTCATAATGTCGCGCGGAAAGTCAGTGGCGCAGTCAGTCACGTATAGTGTCCGCCACCGCCATTCCCACATTTCCGGTCCGCCACTGGCGTGTCGCCATTACGCCATTAGGATTAAATTATGCGTGGTGAAATGCCGCGCTTTCCATTCCGTAGCCATGTTCCAAGTTACGAAGACGTGTTTCTTTTTTAAAATAATGAATTGAGAAAGCCAAGTATATTGGAATACTTTTGAATGGTATGGCTTTGTTATATTTTATAGTTTATACAACCAATTATTATCATAATAATTATGAAGATCGATATTTTAATAATTTATTAACGGAAGAACATAGTTCTCTGAATTTAGATAAAATAAAAGTAAAGTAAAGATAAGTCTTTGAAATGACGGTGATATTCACACAACAAACGACATTTTTTACAGTACCTACTCATTTCCAGTTATTTTTTTTTATTACATATTTATGCCCTTTAAGCGTAAAACAATATATTCCGACAGTATCAGAGAAAAGCGTAGTTACATATTCAAATAATACGTAGGTATTTTACACAGAGGTATAATATTATTAATAAATATTATTAATTTTAAGCTAAAAATATTCGTTTTCATTTCAAAAGTCACATTCGTTTTAATACAAAGCTGACAATTTTGAACTTAATTTGTGTGAAATTTTTAAACCTGTTTGGCCTTTGTGAGGCTCAAAGCTCGTCATGATAAAAATAAAAATTTATGAGATCAGTATGTGTAGGATTACATAAAATTTTTGAACCTTTATTTTTAGTCGCTTAGTATTTTTTATTACCCAATTTTAAGCTGTGGGTGGATTTGCATTATCATAAAATTGGATCGAATCAGAGTGTGTAATTATCGGTCAAACTGTGAAAATTGCATCCAATATCGTGCAGTCGTTTTTGCGTGTTGCGTGTACAAACATACCGACAGACAAAATTATTATAAAAATAATAGTGTTGGCTTCTAATTCCCTTACAAATGACATTTACATCTCTTTTTCTTTAATATTTCGTATGTACAGACATAGGCTAGTTACAATTTTAATTTAGGTATAGAATACTAACTACACATACATATTTTATCATACACCATCGATCGCTATCAATTATAATAAATTATCAATTATTCATTTATTTTATTGCCATGTTAAAAAAATATTTATCAAGAAGATGTAAGTAACACACTAACATGAAGTTGTTTAGCATACCAATTCGAAAAAAGCTATAAAAGCCTTTATTTGATTTTTATTTTCCAGACGTTTCGACTTTTAATAAGACTCGAAAGTAATAAGTGCACTTTATTTGTAGCAGTTATTTTATTTATTTCAACGAGAAAAGCGCGGAAAATACCGTATAAAAGAATAGATATGTAAATACTACATTATTATTTCCGACGTATCGTATAATTCATTCGATGAAACAATGTAGCTTTTATATTTCCAATGTTCCTTTACAAAAGAATCAAGTACCACAGATTGCTTTCGAATGCATGCAGCAGGTAATATGCGGTTTTTCACCGAGTATCCGCATAAAATTAAATGCCCACTGAAGTTGCATGGATCATTCGACTATGCATGTTTTCAACAATCAAATGCATGCATGAACAACTTGAGATTTTTACATTGAAAATTTAAGTTGAGGGGTATAAGTCGAACTGTTATTAATTAGAAATAAAACACTTTTTTTACGGATTACAGCGCGTATATTATTAATTCAGGTGTTGTTTTGGAATTATTTAGTTTGTATTTATTGGTTTTTTAGAATTCCCGACGTTTCGACACCTTTCCAGGGGCCGTGGTCACGGGAGGACTGTAATGTATACGCGCTGTAATCCGTAAAAAAAGTGTTTTATTTCTAATGAACTGTACGCGCGAAAGTCTTAGAAGTGTATATGTTATTAATTACTTACAGATTGATGTAAGAAATTATGTGTAGAATTTTGATAAATCTTAGGAAGCCCACTTAGTAGCAAAGTTATACTAAGATTATACATATACTGCAATCTGTAGAGAACGGTACGATTAAAAAAAAACCGGCCAAGTGCGTGTCGGGCCTCGCGCAGTGTAGGGTTCCGTAGCCCATGGTTCATTACTTAAATGTAGATACTACCGGTTTCACACACCTGACTACGTTATTTAAGTAGTTTCCAATGAGGAACTGTTACTCGTAAACTTGTAAAGCCTACTTAGCTGTGATAGTTAAAATAAAAAATAAAATAAAAAGTGTTTATTTGTTTGATTATACTTTTACATCACCTTTTTGTAGTTTGGCTAATACTTAGTTAGTTTCATACTAGTTTTCCTTTTAACTTTGTCATATACAAGTGTTACAAAAGTACCCCTAATGCCGAATATGGTATATAGGGACTATCAAACTGATCAACTTTTACTATGGGACCAACTCCGAAATCGCGAAAAAAAAAATCAGCTGTTTCATACAAAAATTAAAATCGAAAATATCAAAATGTATGAAACAGCTAATTTTTTTTTCGCGATTTCAGAGTTGGTCCCATAGTAAAAGTTGATCAGTTTGATGGTCCCTATCCACCATATTTGGCATTTGGGGTACTTTTGTAACACCTAGTATACATCTACCGTGAATTTTTTCACGTATCCAAAAACAACCATTTGGCTGGCAGGGGGGAGTGGGACAGGGGGGAGGAGGACACTTGACTCTAACAAAATGTTGCCATTGAAAGCTGCTGCCGAAAGTGCTGATTTTTTAAAGAAAAAACAACTGACTACAAAAATACGTAAATGTGTAGACTTGTAACAATTCAAATAACACTATCGGCTTTATTGTTTTCGTTCTCTGCGTACTTTTGCTTGTTATTATTATAAACATCCCCGCTAAATTATTCACAAACAAACACCACTCAATATAATATTTATTTAACTGTCAGTTGTTGGTTAAACACGGACCAAGTGGCACGTTAATTAAACTAGTTCATAATTTAGTCATGAAATTATACTTTTTAAGCTTAATAGTTGTACAAGTAGTGAGTTATAATTTCCCGAAGAAGTTTTGTGACGTCGAAACAGACAGTTTGACAACACAATGTTTCTTAAAAGAAACCTTAACTTCTCTAGCACACAGTCCAAATCAGATAGCAGTTGATAGAACAACAAATACAGTTTACCTCAGTTTTGATTCGGGACAGGGAGAATACGTTCCAGCTATGTTGAACGTTGAAACTAAAAAAATAACTGTATTGCAAGGTGTAAAAGATGCATTTGCAATGGCGTACGATCCGATAGAGAAAGAAATGTATTTCGGTGGGAGTTACGGTATTTACAAGTACAACCCAACTAAGAAGTTGTTGAGAAGGCTCGGAGTTGAGAACTTGGACATCTGGTGGTTGTTTATAAAACAGAGTATTTACTTTATAAAATTTCCGAGTTTAAATGCATTTTATTACCAGAACAGAACATTAAAGTACGTTCATCGATTGAAATCGACGACGATGCACCAGTTCGTTCTTGACAAAGAAGATAATTTTTATTTCATCAACACCTCTGGTTTGTACGGGGTCAAAAACAACAGTAATGAAGTAGTCCTTTTAAGGGATCAACCGAGATTTTTGGGGATGGCAGTGGATAATAAAGGACAAGTATATTTGAGCAGTGACGATGCTATATATGTTGTCAGCCAGTTAGTTCAAAAAGTGAAAAAATTGGTGAATGTACAAGGTGTTCTAGGTTTAACTTTTGATAACAACAATAATATGATTTATTCTGACTCCCATGAGTTGGTTCGATTGATTATTGTCTCTAACAATAATTATTATGACACTTTGAATAATATATCATTTTGATGATTACTTTTGTTTTATGTTGGTGTCTTATTATACATAAAATTCTCAGCTTATTAGCTAGCGTATAAATTATTTTTGACATCACAATTAAAAATCAATTGATGATAAAAATTAGAAATGTAAATGGATATGTAAAATGGTCCGGTGAAATAATAAAATGAGGAGTTCGGTGGCGCAGTGGTTTAGCGCCTGGCCCTGCGAGCAAGGGTCGGTCATGGGACGGTTGACCAAAAATTTTTATTTCGAGCTCCTCCGTGCTTTGAACGGCACGTTAAGCCATTGGTCCCGGCTGCATTAGCAGTCATTAACACCCGCCAATCCACGTTGGGCCCACGAACTTATTTAGCTCCTTATGCTTAGCAGATCGATTTCTTAAAGAAAAATAACACAAGTCGAGTAACATTTACTACAGGGCCAATCCACATTGGGCCCACGTGGTACGTTATGTAGGACCCATCTTCCTTATACACATTGAGCCCACGTGGTGGGTCATGGCCCTTTGGAAGGCCAAGCAGTGGGGACATTAAGAATGGCTGATGGTCATGTATAAAAATGTTTCATTCTGTGTCTTTATTCTATGTAAAGTAAAACACAGCGACAGCGACTCGGTAGCATAATTGGTCAGTGCATTGAGCCGGAATCCCAAGGGTGCGGGTTCAAGTCCCGTCTGAGGTGCTACGGGTGAGTCGATTTTTTCTAGTGTTTTTTCTAATATTATTTATCTTAATATAAAAATAGCATTGTGAATGTGAAAAATCTAAATTTAATAAAACACATGTTCTAAATATAAATGAAAAGCAACATTGTATAGAGTTTAATTTATAGACATGTGTTAAAATAGATTATACCGTACATCCATTGTTAAGAGTTGAATCCCTTTTAGGGTCTGACCAGGGAAGATCGTCAGACCCTCTTCAAGTGCATACATGACTTGGCACTGACAGTTGGACGGCATGTATTATGGTGCCAGATTATGTCCCAAACTGACGCAATGTGTTTGAACAGGAACTAAAGGAAGTCGCAATAAGAATATCGAAAAAAACATTTGGGGCTACAAACGTTTCTTCAGAAATTCATATAAATGTTACGCCGAAATGATTACTCAAAAAAATACCGTCGCCTTGATAACCTCCTCCTTTTTTGAAGTCGGTTAAAAATAAATGATAGAAAAAGTTTTATTAAATACTTTTTATACATTTTTTTTGTATAGTTTATTTTCCGCTTAGATCGCTAGATGGGTGACCGCTACAATTGTCGTTAAATAGACCATCTTGACTAAGTACATTATTTATATTATTTTTTATGGTTTGATTATTGTAGGTTAAGGTTAGATAATTGAACAAAACATCGTTCAATTGGCAAAGTTGTCTATTGTTATGATTGTAAGTCAAGACTCGCCTTGTAATTTGTTACAAAAATGTACTTTTAAGTTAATAAATAATAATAATAATAAATAAATATTTGACAACATCACATACATTGCTCCGATTCCAAAGTAAGTAGCTAAAGCACTTGTGTTATGGAAATCGGAGACAACGGTGGTATCACAAACACCCAGACCTGAGCCAATATAGAAAAGTTCGATTTCTAAATTGACCCAACCGGGGATCGAACCCGGGACCTCAGAGATGGCGACACCTTGAAAACCGGTGTACAAAGCCACTCGACCAAGGAGGTCGTCAAACTGAAGTTGAAGAACTTATTTAGCTCTATCCTTATGCTCCCTCCGGAATAAGATCTTAATACCAAAATGTTACCAGATCGATATCTTAAAGAAAAATTACACAAGTCAAGCAACATTAATTACAGGGCTGGCCCTGTTCAATTAATCACCGTATCCCTGGCGGTTGCCGACTTTGCTATTGATCAACTGGCCTTCTTAATGTGCCAGCCCTAACAAGTAGGTGAAGAAAAAGTTCAGCTCACTTCGGGAAACACTTATTTTTTTATCTGTACTGTTAATAATAAAATGAAGTAAAGTAAAGTAAAAAATTGCTTTATTCGAAAAACTTAGTAATTAAGCGCTTTTGAATCGTCTATATTTTTCTACCACCCGTTCCAGACTTTTTTAACTGACAAGAAGAACAGGCGCAAGAAACTTATCAGCTTTAACAGAAATAAGTAACGATATTTACAAACTTAAATATATCGTTACCAAATACGATACATACAACAGGTTATTAACAACAAATTACTTACTGGCAAGTTATTGTGTTACATCATTTCCACGCATTCCGGTCTTTCAGATAATCGTCTACTTTATAATAACCTTTACCCATGAGCGTCTTTTTGACATGGAGGAGCGACTAAAGGTGTGTAAGCAACGAAAACGGAAATGAGTAGTAAAGAGCGATCGATGCCAGCCTAAGAATTAAAAGATTCTTACAAATATAAGCAATTTTTAGAAAAAAAATATTCTTCTTAGTCGGGCACTCTTGGAAGAGTGATCGTGGCTGTCGATGGATAGGGTTGCGGCTCGCCGTCGCCACTCGCCCCCAGGGCCGCCGCACGACGTACAATGTCTCTCCATTTTTGCCGATTTTCAGCGTTGCGAAAACACTGTACTGCGGTCTACTGCGTAGTTTTTTTAATGAGGTCGATCCAACGAATCGGAGATTAATAAGAAAATTATTAAGTTTCTGACATGAGCCAACTAGCGCCGCCATCGCCAGTCGATTTTATTTTATTTATTCTAAATAAGCCCAATTTCTTAGAAAAGGAATCAGTCAAGATCTTGTGAATGATGTGTAATGTTCATTGAATAACGTTACAACATTACAAAATGCGTGCAATAGTTTAAAAATAGGTTTGAACCAACAGTGGCTACTCTTAACAAAATCGGGTTTTAAACTGTTGTAATGCCTTTTCAAACTGTGTAAAGTTATTCAATTTTTAGACGTTAGTAACAAAACCTTGATTGATTCCTTTTTTTAGAAATTATATATTTAGAATAAATAAAATAAAACCGACTGGCGGCGCTAGATGGCTCATGTCAGCCCCTTAAGAAAAAAATATTAGAACTTAAGTGTGTTCCATGTTTAAATTTATCACTAAATAACCAGTGTTTACGATGTATCTAAAAACGTTTGGCATGCCCCTCGACCTTACGTAATTCTTAGGTCTCCTTTTGATCAGTAATATGATTAATTTTCCGAGATTCGATAGAAATATCAAAGTATCAAATTCAAAGGAAATGATGTTTTTGATTGAACAACAAAGACTCAAAGCAGATTTTATAAAGACAGAAAGTAATTTTGACATTTTAAAAATATAACAAATGGAGTATTTAATTTATAGTATGTAATAAAAGAATCTAGCTGGGAAAATCGGTATTGTACATAATAATATATCGTAAGCAACGCGCCCCCGATCGAACAATATTCAACAAAGCGGGGAACATTTACACCGAACTGTATCATTGTTGTTCGCTTACAACTGGATTTTAATAAAAAAATTACCTGTAATTTTGAAGGCGGTAAGACCGCCTATCTGTCAAAAGATTTGAAACAAAAATGACTAACAAATGAAAAAAAGAAAGAAGCAAAGATGTTTTCAATAAATAAACTTATATTAGAAATAATAACGACGTATAGTAGCTTTTCAACCGTTTTAGCTGTTTGCATCTAAATAAATCAAATCATCTAAATAATCAAGCCCGCGTTGCGGGGCAACGCTGTCGTTCACTTTATTAATATTTTAGTAGAAAAGACAGCCCTATAGTTCCATTCCGACAGAATATTACTGTGTTTATTACGCTATTACCTACTTTGCTTAAGGATTAATTCAAACCTTTTTTTCTAAATTTAAATTACACCTTTGTGTGTGTGCCAGCAAAGTTATCGTGCAGAATGAGCAAGTTAGATTGGTTTGTTTGCGGGGCGCGTGTTCGAGGGGCAGGTGGAATAAGTGATTGTCACGAATCCTGCTACCTCCACATGGTACAAAAGACGTCACGACCTCCAAACCAACATAACACTTACTTTTCACACCATAAAGTTTAAATTCGGTAGTTTGCACTTAATACACTTTGAAAGATTATTACATCACGCATGTACTAAGTATAACCTACTTTCTGAGTAACTTGGGATTTTTCGATAAGGTTATCAAGTTCGAATATTGCGTGTACATAAATTAATTTTTATGCCTCTTTCGTGATCATTTTATAGTGTCACGTGGCTACATAATTATTATTGATGACAGATGAGTACACAAATTTTATCTTTTGGAATGGTGCAGAGATGAAAATGCTGAGGTGGATGTGTGGTGTGACGCGAATGGATAAAATTAGGAATGAGTATGTGAGAGGAAGTTTGAAAGTAGCACCAGTGATAGAAATGTTGAAAGGGAATCGTCTGGCTTGGTATGGGCATGTTATGAGAAGGGATGAAAGGCATGTTACTAGAAGAGTAATGGATATGGATGTTGAGGGTTGGAAAGTAAGAGGAAGACCGCAGAAAAGATGGATGGATTGTGTGAGGAATTATATGAATGTAAAGGGAGTGGATGAGGAGATGACGAGTGACAGGAAGGAATGGAAGAGAATGACACACTGCACCGACCCCAAATAAATTGGGATAAGGGTAGGGGGATGATGATGATGATGATGATGATATATTTTCACGGATCACAAGTACGAATCAAATACGAGAGTGCACACTAAAATAGATAATTCTTCATTGTCAACATAATTACGATTTGCACATTTTAATGATTGATCATTTTGATGATAATGATAATGATTAATTTGCCTTAAATATGGTACATATAATGGTGGACAATAAATTTATAAAGTTCTCACATTTAGTCTTTTAAGACATGCAAAATAAAAAATAATGAATTATTTATAACATTTAAAGACTTTATATAATCAAAGATAATTACATATAGACCCCTTATAGGCTCATAATAAAAATCTGATAAAATTCTGCTTTTCAAATAGATAGGTTAATGTCAAACAATTGCTTTCTCTGTGGTTAATGTCAGTTTAATCATTGCTAATGTCAATTGTCAATCCAATAAATTCTAATTAATAATCGCAATTCATTGACATAATAAAACACAATAAAAATCAGTTATTTCCTATAAGTTATAGGAACTGTCATGAAGTTATGAAATGTAGTTTCAATTCAGTAAATAAAGTATTTCAATTCCAAATATCACAGGAATTATAGCAAATGGATTGCAAAGGTAGAGTCGGAATATTAAAGTATATTAACGGTACCGCCGCCGCTTTTAGGGAAATTCACTCGTCACAGGCTTATGTTTCGGCGGTCCATTTCAATCAGTGGAATATCTACTTCGAATACTTTTGTTCTTCGCTCGATGATGGATCTGTATTTTTCTGTCAGTTCAGTACTATGTTTGTAAGGTACTGGGATAAAAACTTGTTTCGATACATCGATTTTTTATTTAAAAATAGTTGTATTAAGTAAGTAGGCTGCTTATACATTGATATAACACTTTTACGGATACAGCGCGTTTTTATTGTAGGGATCTACACATATTGGATTTCTAAGTTTTTTGAAAGTTTGATTTAGTAAAAGTGTTAATGGAAACATATTTAATCAAATTATTTTTGATCTTATTTATTAAAGTTGTAACCTCATTAAAAAAAGGGAGGTAGAAACATCACCTAACCCTTAGGTTAAAGTCTATTGGACTACCACTCCGAACATAAAATACACTTTATGTGTTCTGTGGGACTAATTTTTCTATAGCACTATGTCGTTGCCACTCAGAAACACCGTTCGCTAGAGCAAGAATACCATTCGGAGACAACCGTCGTCTGCATAAACCAATTCCAATATCCTCGGTCAGCACACAGCTTTAATATTTCAAGGCCCAGATGTCCTTCCCTACATCCAGAATTCTGAGACGGTCCATCAAACTTTCCGGTAAACAAAATTATTTAAACTAATCTGGACCCTACGGTTAACGTAATAAGGCTTTATTGTAAGCTCCTTTCTGCCACAACAAACTAAGTTTATGTACTAACAATTAATCAACACCCAAAATGGGCTTAAGTAATATCACTCTTGACCCTTGTTTATGCTTCTACGTATATAATATTTAGTTTGGCAAAATTGATAGTAACTGTTTTGATATAACAGTACCTATTCAGTATTTCAGGTTGTCTTTATCAATTCTTCAGTAAATGTGGACATGTATAATAATATAGCTTGCTTTAGAAGTTACCAAGTACATCATTTTGAATGGTTTTGTAGAGATAGATTGTAAGTATTTATTTATTGTAACATTTACCACTCATTGACCGAGTGAGCGTGAAGCCCGAGTGAGGCAAAAATGATTTCGTATGTCCGTCTGTTCTCCTCTACAGGTCGCATTTCTCGTCGATAATTTTTATGTCGATTCAGTTTTTCGAAATTAAAAAACAATATTGTAGGCATTTATTAAATTTCTCAAAAATATCACAAGTGCGAGCAACGTCTACTCACAAAGCCACTATAGTAATAATTGAAATAATGTATGGATCCAACACGTAGAGGCCATTTTTAGCGACTTTCATCTATATGCATGAGGCACACCTGCTGGATCTAATCTGTGACTACATGAGTTTAATATACTCAGAGACTATCCCCAGCAAATGGACAGCAACTATGGAATTGGAATTGGAAAGGCTAGGATTTGGGCTATGGAAAGAAACTACCGAACTTTCTTATCATAGTCTCCAGGCTGAAAAATTGGCAGGCGGTGACTAGCCAAGTACTAAATGGGCCCTCCAGAATAGCCGCGATGCCAAGAGAGCAACATCGGCGTCCTCGGCTGTAGGGTGTAGAGAGGTGTGAACCGCTTTCTACCCACTGTACAAGGGACAATGTGCCAACTCGCGTCTTACGCATGTTTCACTTCTACCTTGCGAGCGTAGCTCTAACGACTCCACCCTAGACGGCCGACGAAGGCGAGCCAGGGGCGGGAGTCCACAGGCCCCCTTGGGGTTCACCCCTGCTGCAGCGACGGGGGCCTGGATCGACTCCTGGACCTGGAGAATTCCGGTCACTACTCACCAAAAGCTCGCCAGAAGCTGCCCTGCGGGCTTATTATTATTATTATGCCATCATCATCATCTCTCTGCCCTTGTCCCAATTAATTTTAGACTTAGCAGCCGTTCTATTCATTATTATTACTTTAGTACCATACCATATCATTCCAGTTCTTTCTTTTATTATAGTAGGGTTTGTACAAGCAAAATGTTAGTGTGGCATCGCTTTGTTAGGCCTTACAGAAGTGCTATATTTGAAGTGAAATAGTCGCATTGCTCTTGACACCAATCTTAAAGGTTAGGAGATCAAATTGATCGACCTTAAGCAGAAAATGCTTGCTCATTCCTACCTTAAAGGGCAGCGGATAAGCACGCTAAGCTATAAAAGCTACCCATTTCATACCTTATGATTATGACAGTAAAGATCGCGGCAAAGTTCAGAAATGCCTGGTCACTGCTGTTTTATGTTCAAACGGAAGAAAAGGTGCCGGTAGAGGCTCGTTGGGCTATTGTCCACATTCAATACATATGCCTGAAATGGTATTAGGAAGTCCACTTACGCCTCTGTTATGATCCTTGTTCGTTCGTGAGAAGTCAACTTATTTGATTTACATAACAACACAATAAATTAATCCCCTATTATTAAGATATTACCTTCCTACGTATAACTTTGATTTATTAAACATTTTGTAAAGGTTTAACATGAAGTTGATCAACCAAAATTTTCAAAAGGATCAAAAAGATCTACGCAATCTATAGGTACTTTAATTTCTTTAAATGGTGTTAATATGGTTTTATTCTTTTATTTTCATGATCTACCTACATTAACGTAACACACCTTTCATGTTCTGTGGATCCACGAATGATGTTATTTTTACTGAAACTCTGTAGAGACAGAATTGTAAGAATAATTTAGTGTATACACACAGATAGAGAAGTGAATGGCTCACCTGATGATGATGTTGATGTTATTCATCGTAGCCTTTGAGCACTTGAGTTATTCAGAAGTAGCGTTTTGCAGAAACTAGGAACTAAAAGGAATAATGAAAATGGAAAAAAAAATCTTACTGTAAAGACAGTTATCATAAAAATAATATAAGTACCAAAAAGTGGATACGTAAAAGTTATAGTCACCATTGCTGGTCCATAATGTTTTGGAATATTCCACAATTAGTGTTTACCACGATGTGGCCAACTGTGAGTGCCCCAGTAATTAATTGACTGCTGAAACGAGGGTCAACTATAATGACGTCACAGCCGACAGTGCATAAATCTGTTTTTAGTCGGGAAAATAGCGCTAAACGTAATTTTGGTCATAGTAAAAAGTAAAGCTTTCAAAAGTGTCTTTGTGACAGGGAAATGTAGAAACTGAAAATTGTGATGTGTTCTGACAGAAGGGTAAACTAAGTAATTAGTAAGTTCAAACTGAGTTAAACTAATTATTAGATGGTTGCTTTCATTCTATGTCCCTTTAGTTGGTTGTAATATTAGCAATATCAACATTGTTGTGTTCTGACACTAAAATATGGGGTAGGCAGTTAACATCTAAAACATCACACGAGATCGGACGCCTTCAAACCTTGATGACTTCACGACACTTTGACATATTGACTCTAAAAGAAAAACCTTCAAAATTCCCCTTTGGAGAATAGAGCCTGCATGGTTTGATAAAGCAATAAAAATACTTTAAATACGACTGTTTCTAATTTCACTTAACATCTTACACTTCCTTTATTTAATCTTCCGTATTTAGACCAACGTTCTTTCTCACAATCTCACATTCCGCAACTATAATATTGGACGCAGAGCATAAAGGATATTTTCTAAAAAACTGTACTTTACATACCATATAAGCAAAGAACTAATTGCGACGGCAATTAAAGTCTTAATGTCCAGTATTTAAAAAAGTAGCAGCCTTAACCGTTCATCTACTACTCAGAGAATAGTTACGTCAGTTTATTTCTATCTTAACCATTCGTCTAATGCTGTCCAGTGACTATAAACTATACGAGAGGACGTGGTCACAATATTGAAAGTTTAAGTGCATGGCAACATGATTTCTGTCGCGGTGGGGGAAAGTTCAATATTCTCTGGAGACAGATAGATGCCAGTGAACTTTGGCGCAGAAAGCGTTGTAAAAATATTCGTGAAAGAGTAAGGACTTTATGTACCTAGTACTTAAGTAATAAAAGAAATAAATTATGTAAAGTAAATGCGAATGAAAGTTTTATGAAAGGGTACTACTATAGAGTATGTTATTTTAATATTTTTATTTCTAACAGATAACTTTTAAATGAAGATTATTCTTTTCCTTTAAAAATACGAGAATGTTTTTGTTAAATAAATGATATCGTTAGGTTAGGAAGGATAGGATCCTCACTTCTTAAAATGAATGACAGTCTTTTGTTTCTCTTTTAAATATTGTGGAAATGCATGAGAACCAAATAAAAAGTAACAAAAAGCTTTTAAAAAAAAGGAAAACCTCTTCCAAATTCACGCTGTTTGTTTTTAAGGAGTTCCGTTGTGTCTTCGTACTTCGTAGTCCAAGCTAGTCCAAAACGTCGCAGATCATTGCTCGGTTTGTTTTGGATTGTCATAAACCTACCAATACTCAATCACTATACATATCCTATTTGACTTTGAGGAGTTCCCTTGTGTATCTTCGAAGTCCAAGGTCCATTACCAATGAAATTAAAATGTGACCACTCTTAAGGTATACAAACAAAATAAGAATCATAGAAATCGGTTCATAAACAAAGAAGTTATACCTGAAAATCCGTAAAAACTCACATGATGGTAAGCTAAATAACTGATATTTTTCAGGATTATGAAAAAACTACTAGCCAGATCTCTGTAATTTTTTATGGGACCACACACGAAATATTTTCTATCAAATAAAAAAAGAATAATTGAAATCGGTTAACAACTGGTGAAGTTATGTTAAAACATACATAAAAAAAACCGTCGACTTGATAACCTCCTCCTTTTTTTGAAGTCGGTTAAAAATGAATCAGCTTATAAACAATATATATGGGTACATCTAATTGATGTTACTACAGCAATGCTCAGTGACACAAGTTGAGCAGATATAAAGCCGTGTCGCCGTAGTTCACCGGTCACAAACGGGAATTGTACTACAGATTAGTCTAGAAGAGAAGATGCTCAACTGATGATGTATAAACAGACTGTCTTGTGGGACCAAACAGGTTAAAAAAGAGGTTAGAAAAAATAGGTTCGAAACTCTGTAGGAGTTTCAGTAAAAGAGTAGATTCAGTGAAAATAAAAATGCTGTTCCTGTTATATTATTATCGCTACTATTTCAAATTGGGTTACCACATGTGAACATCTTTATAGACATGTCAGGATTTGCATGCGTTAGGTACTTGGCTTATTTTATGTAAATTAAAGAATCTGTGAATAATGAAAACCATTGCCACGAAAAATGTGAAAGTAATTTCATTCAAGTGACTTATATTTTATTTGATTTCGTAAAAAGTGTCGACTTAAATCATTTTTTTCCTGTCCTTTTTAAAACTACGATACAAACAGGCATACTTAATACAAACAGTAGGCGCATTATGAGTTTACGCTTACTACTTGATAGCGACTGTAATTGACATTTTGTATGACAACTTTAAGTTTAGTGTAAATTAATTTAGTACCATAATGAATAATGATTGGCATCAATAAATCTCAGAGACAGACCATTCAACACACACACACACTCTCGCGCGCGCGCACACACTCACACACACACACACACACACTTACGCTATACTTACTAGGAAAGTCATCTCAATTTTTGTAATCACCTGGTTTGTTAACGAAATAAAGCATTTTGTATTTTGTATTTTTTGTATTTTGAGTGTAGTTACAGTCAGAGGCGCTGTGCCAAATTGCATACAAAATCGCTTACTAAAGTCGCTATCTATCGAGTATTTTACTATACTGTAGCTGTGCAAACTCATAATACAGGCACTGATATTATAAATAGTTAAAGGGTATTTTTAATTAAGAATTGAGACGGTCACCAAAAGAAATTAAACTTTCTCCCCGTCAAAATTCTCGTGATCTGCGGTAATTATTTGTTTGGAAAAAGGTTTTTTTCATAACCAACTCACTTGATTTATCAATAACGCTGTCACTGGAGAGTTTACAAACACGTGTCGATTGGTTGGTATCTTTTATCAGGAATTTCCGTCCTTCTTTATGGTGACTGTCAGAATTCGCGCGGACCGCGGTTATTTGTCGGGAGATTTTTTTCATAACCGACTCACTTGATTTATCGCCTTCGCGCCGCTAAATAAAGACCACCAGAGTGATTTATGCTTTTTAATCCGATTCAAACGAACAAATAAATTGTAGCTCGTTTATTTGTATTCCGTTCTTGTTGCGTTTTTTCGGGAAAAAGGAATTTAGTGTTATTAGGTCTAGAAAAGACTAGCATTTTCCCGTGAATTCATCCACGCAAACTATTGGAAACACAACTGGGATAAAAACTATCCTAAACCTAAATCCTGGCGATGTATTTTTTCATTTGAGATTTTAGTATTCACAATGCTATTTTTAGACAATACTAAATAATATATTAGAAAAAATTCCACTTGCATCAGATCATATTCTCTTCAGGCTCAGTGTTAAGAGCATTGGATTGGACCGGACTTCTAAAGATCGCGGGTTCAATTCGATCCGAGAATATGATCATATTCTGATGCGAGTTGATTTTTTTATTGTTTATTTATTATTAAGATATAAGATTGTGAGATACGAGATCAGTTATTTATTTGATCTCTTTATTGTAGAAGACCAATCAAATAATGTACAAGAGGCGGACTTCTCTCCTAGTCAACCTTTAGGGAACAGATAGCCACGAATGCGGTACATTTATTTATGAGTTTTCGCCCTAAATAGGGTCAATAACTGTTTTCA
The DNA here is from genome assembly GCA_963556745.1 of Catoptria pinella. Classification (NCBI taxonomy): domain Eukaryota; kingdom Metazoa; phylum Arthropoda; class Insecta; order Lepidoptera; family Crambidae; genus Catoptria; species Catoptria pinella. The sequence goes on along the minus strand of OY750772.1, from coordinate 11,786,097 downwards.
TGTAATATTTTTGAGCTTAAATATTATATTATAAGTAGGCGGTTTTTACAACCAGTATTATTATTTGTTTAAACATTCAAACACACACAGCTCTTTAGAAAATCAGATAAGTCGTCAAAGATAATTTTAGGAAAGAAGCACCTCTTTATTTGTAAATCTAGACCTTTTTCATAAAGTCGGATAACGAGAGAATAAAAAAAATACAACCAAAGGAAATAGGTAGAAAAAAGGCGCAACTCGATTTCCCATCTTTTCTCCATTTCTCACTGGACGAAGTTTGTTGCTGTTTATTTTTCTTAAGTGTTTTATAGAAAACTGGGAGATCACTTAGCTCAAATATGAATAAACTTGGTAACAGAAACTTAAATGTTAAAAGATGAAATACCTTAGATAGGTATAGAAATATGTTTGGCTCAATTAAACACTAAAATAAAATAATTTGAAAATCACCATTGACAGATTTGCAAAGACACACTTCGGTAATAGACTTACGGCCAAATACTCAAACGAATCTTAAAGTTAAGGCCAAAAAGTTGCCAGATTTGGCAGAACATTTATGAAACTGACAGCATGCTCAAAGTTAAGGATACCTTTACTGAAGATTTTGGTTAAAAAGCCTTTGAGTTTTCGGCCGTTAGCTCACAACTCGGCCAATTAAAATTTGGTCACTATTTTAACTTCCATTTTTCTAGTCACAGTCACCTTTTTTTTGTATAAAAGTTACCTCTATTTTTATTCATAACACTGACAACCAATAGATACGAAACCTAACTAAAACTAACAACTCTAAGATCTAGATACATCTAGGTAGGTGATATTGTGACAAGATACCTATATCTCTACAAGTGAAAGATTATTTTGCTGGTAGAAAAAACTTACATTGAGTTTGGTGTTCGAAAAAAAACTTCATCGTAAATATTTCACAAATGAAAAATATTTTATTTACGATCGAACGAGTGCCGTATAAAATTTATGAGTGGCAATGAACACGAAATTAAAACCTATATATTCTTTTGATGTCCATCGGGAGCATTTCTGAATGTTTAATTTCAACAGGTAATTTATTAACGAAGCACCGCGCAGGTTTTCCACAACTCAATAAAAGTGTAACGCGTGGGCGAATGAACGACTCACAATGTCGTCTTCAAAGAGTTGTAATACCAAACGTTCTAACATAAACCTTATATTAAGATAAATAATATTAGAAAAAATACTAGAAAAAATCGACTCACCCGTAGCACCTCAGACGGGACTCGAACCCGCACCCTTGGGATTCCGGCCCAATGCACTGACCAATTATGCTCGGATTTCTAGAATTTCTAGAATTTCGCCGCTCCCACTAGCGACTCGGTAGCATAATTGGTCTGTGCATTGGGCCGGAATCCCAAGGGTGCGGGTTCGAGTCCCGTCTGAGGTGCTACGGGTGAGTCGATTTTTTCTAGTATTTTTTCTAATATTATTTATCTTAATAAACCTGATAAGTATAGATAAGCCTTATGTTTAAAGTTTTCGCAACTCTGATGAGATCAGTCAGTATTATCGTCGAGTAGGAAAAAAATTAAGCAGCCACTTAAAACCTTTACATTACAAGTCTGCATTACATCTTACATCGACTTCCCGTGATATGACCGTTGAGCTTTTACATCCTAGCAGCCTATTACAGTCCACTACAATATAGAGGGTGTCCCAAAACTTTACCATATGGAGGGAAATTCATAAAATCCCACGCGGCTACCGGTAACGGGCAAGAATGAATATATTGAATCTCATTTTCCTGGAGTTAAAGGGTTGAATATTAAAGGTAGGAAATTTTATTGAAAGAAGACTTTATTTTAATTTTAAAAAGAATTGGAACTGATTTTTGAAATTACCAAGAATCGAACCCACCAAATATGGAAAAAAAATCTATCTCGTCTTTTTACGATACCGATCAAAAGAGTTACTCATTAGCATTATGTTTTCTTGATAACAAAGCATTTTAAACAAATGGAACATCATAAACATAAAAAAAAATAATTATTAAGATTTTTGGAAAAATCGCATACGATACGCGTATGCGATTTTTCCAAAAATCTTTGAATGCAGTTCCAATTATTTTTAAAACCAAAATGAAGTCTTCTGTCAGGAAAATTTCATATCTTCAATATTTAAAATAAACTTTCCCTCCGTGTGGCAATGTTTCGGGACACCCTGTATCTAGACCTCATCACTTACTAATACGTTATTACGAGACAATTTTGCTTGCGTTAATTTCAAGTAAACAAAACATGTTATTTTTGTGTCAAGCTTCTACCATCTAACACAAAAGTAGGTTTTTCTTTCATAATTAATTTGTCCACGATATTAGATCCGTGGCCGACTCAAAGCTGGCTGAATCGAGGCTTATCCTTGTGGGAAATTAGTGGCAAATTGCTGGTAGTTAACTCGGTCACATGTGGTCTGAGAGACAAGCCAGTAGAGTTTGGAGAACGGAGAGAGTTTGATCGCAGTCTATTTAATTATGCCTTCAGCTCCAGTTAACTGAAGATTTTCAGTGCTTCAGTAGCTAAAAAGTACTTTAAGTACTTTACTCAAAATACTTGACAAAATCAATACTTTACAAGATCTACCTATACTAACGGTAGACAAACGAGTTTAAAAAAATCTTAAACGAATTTCAGGGTTTCAAGATATACAAAATGTTACAAAAATACCCCTAAAGCCGAATATGGTATATAGGGAACATCAAACTGATCAACTTTTACTATGGAACCAACTCTGAAAGCGCGAAAAAAAACAGCTGTTTTATACAAAAATTAAAATCGAAAATATCAAAATGTATGAAGCAGCTGATTTTTTTTTCGCGATTTGAGAGTTTGTCCTATGGTAGAAGTTGTTCAGTTTGATGTCCCTATATAGCATATAACGGCATTAGGGGTATTTTTGTAACATGTTGTATAAGTGATAGATAGATAAGTTTCTGGTTTTCAAAATATATAAATGATAAATAGATAAGTAAGTCTTAAAATTATTTACAAAATATGAAGTTGACAAAAAAGTTATTTTATTCGTAGTGTAACTTTCTGAATAGGATTAATTCAACGTTATGCTCTCTATTGGGAAATAAAAAACAACTGAAAAAAAAGAGCTAAAAATCACACTAACTTTTGGAACGGAATCAAGCTTTAACCGACTTCAAAAAAGGGAGGAGGTTATCAAGTCGACGGTATGTTTTTTATGTATATTTTATCATAGCTTCACCAGTTGTTAACTTATTTAAATAATTCTTTTTTTATCTGGAAGAACATAGTTCAGGTGTGGTCCGAAAAACAATACAGAGATCTGGCTAGTAGTTTTTCATAATCCTGAAAAATATAAATTATTTAAGTTACCATCGCACGAGTTTTTAAGGATTTTCAGGCATAACTTCTTTGTTTATGAACCGATTTATTATTTGAAAAGCTATACCTAAGAGTGGTCACATTTTAATTTCATTGGTATTGGACCTTGGTCTTCGAAGATACATAAATAATATACAAGATGAATATACACAAGGGAATTAAAAAAAGAATTTGTCCTCCAGCCCCACCCGATTTGAATATTATTTCTTGCTTTTTAGGGGTACCTATAATTTTAAAGCTTTTTTGTTTTGTTTTCAGGTTTTTTGAAGGTTTTTAAAAAAAAAAGCTTTTTTACATTTGATTTCTTTTGCAATTATCAGTACAATGGACTAGTAATTTCTTAATTTTGTTGAATCGCTTGAACAGTCTATCTTGTTCCACCCAGTGGAGATTTAGTTAAGACTTAATCGTGTGCGGATAGAAAAACTAAGTGGTTTAGCGGTTAAGGGCGTGTGTACACAGATCGCTCACACGCTGCTGCAGGACCCTTGTTTGTTCACTTCTGAGTTCTGACACGTCGACGGAGGAGGGAACATGAGGAATATTTATTTGGGGAATCAGGAACATTGTGAAAAAAAGAAAGAGAACTTATCAGAATAATTCATATTACTTGAAGAAGAATAGTATGAACTATTTTGTCCGTTATTACATCAATGGCAGATGAGAGTATACTCTGTTTTTCCTTACTTCTCTTATTTAGTAAAAAGTTGTAATAACAATTTGATAACATTACTAAAGATGTATGTGTCTTTAGTAATGTTATCAAATTGTTATTGATTATTGACAATTTCTTTCGTAATCTATATGTGAAAAATGATTTGTTGTATTTTATAAATGATTATTTCAATAAAGAGTTGGTTGACGATTGTTGAATAAGACAAATGAAGATAAACAGATTATAGTCCGTGTCAGCGTTACAGCTTTACTAAAAGGTCTGGCAATAATATTGACGACCTCCGTGGTCGGCTTGTACATCGGTTTTCAAGGTGTAGCCATCTCTGAGTTCCCGGGTTCGATCCTCGGTTGGGTCAATTTCGAAAACGATTTTTCTATATTGGCTCAGGTCTGGGTGTTTGTGATACCACCGTTGTTTCTGATTTTCATAACACAAGTGCTTTAGCTACTTACTTTGGAATCGGAGCAATGTATGTGATGTTGTCAAATATTTATTTATTTATAATAATAAAAAAAAGAGAAAAAAAAACACGGAGTGAAAGATTACGATATTATATACGAAACGTTTTTATTCCTCGTGACGTACGCACATTACTAATTCTTATTTTGTGACGAATAAAATTATGTTGTGATGCTGAAATTGTCCTACACTACTTAGATGCTATCACGGAAGATGCAAAAACACATACTTAATATGGTTGCATGAAATCACATTTTCTTATTATTATTTTGTAACGTAAAGGAAAACGTGAAAGCAAAATAAATTTCGTTTCCTTTACGCAATATGATAAAAGTTTTCCGTATTTTTTATGGATATTGTTGCGAGTACAAAGTTCCCAACACGTTAATTAAGTATAGACTTTATTAAAGTTCAATACAATATGAAAAAGCTAAAAAGCAGAGGCCCAATATTGGAACCTTGCGGCACTCCATAAAGCTGGAGGAAGCCAATAGACGCTCCCTTTATTTGAGTTTTAAAGTTTGGGTCTCAGTTGATCCGCCATTAGTCACGCCCCTGTTTTCGGCCGCCGACAATTTTATGTTAAATCGCTGAGCGGCTGAGTTTTCAAAATAAACTTTATAAGCTTAAACTTAGGAGTCCGCTTCTCTCGGATACTATTATTATATTATTTTGTTAATTTTTGATAATTCTATCTATAGCTAGTGTGTTAGTAAAATTTATTAGCTTATTATTATTTACTTATTTATTAACTTCAGCTACCAATATAAGTATTCATAAGTAAAAGGACTGATTGCAATCAGATCATAATATAAGAAGGATAAATATAAAATTAAATAGGATATTTTCTTTTTTAATATTATAGATCTTTTTTGTATCCATATTCTTGATTCTTTGTAAACCCTTGTAACTTTCATTGTTGTAATAAAGTAGTTACTACGTTTAACTCTATTTTTAAGTAATTGTTTAAGTACTATGGCAATTGATTCCAGCTGTGATGCTCCCAAGCGTCTACATATTATTATGTCTAGATATACGTGTAGTGCAAGGTCATTTCGAAGCCCTACATTATCATTCAACCCGCTACCGTGGCAATAATCAGGGAAGTGGGTAGCGGGTAAACACGTCACTCCCGCGACCACTGCTCCTACCACTCCCTCACTGAACACGCAACTGTTTAATAACACACAAGTGAAATGGAAATGTTGAAGCTTTTGATTGCTGATAGCTACCGATGTTTCTGTTTATAACAAATTTTTGATTAAACCACTGAACAAAGCCAAAAAAAATTGTTTTCCAGTCAACATTCATTTGTTTCCTTGCTAATGTAGCTCATATCCATAATTATGTAGTCTATGAAAAACTTTCACGACACACTCCTCTTTTTAAAGAAGTTGTGGTGAATTAAAGAATAAATAAATAAAATAAATATTATCTTTTCTATATTGGCTCAGGTCTGGGTGTTTGTAGTTACACCGTTGTGATTCTGATTTCCATACCACAAGTGCTTTAGCTACTTACTTGGAATCAGAGCAATGTTTGTGATGTTGTCTAAAATTTATTTCAAGTCTTTTTGCTCTATCGTTACCAAGGGAAATCTCAAAAGCATTTTAGAAGATATACCCTGAAAATTGAACCACCGATCTTTTATATTTTCCCACCATATTTTTGATATTCATTTAAATTAGAGTATTCAGATAATTAATATACTAGAAAAATCGAATCACCCATAGCATCTCAGGCGAGATTATTTTTGCTCATACACTTCGGAACCCTTCAGTATGTGACGATACGGTCTTGACTCTTAATAATAATGGGACTTTTGGGGGAGAAAATCTTTGCCGACAACTATTTGAGTTGTAATTCGATTCTTTTCGAAAGTGACTTCGGTGGGATTATTTAATGCCAAAGTTTATTCTGAGCTATTTGTGTTCAGGAGAATAAACGCTAATTCACTATTTGAATACTGAGAAAAGAGGTCGGTTTAAGGAGAACCGGCACTTGCCATAGAAAACATGCTTAACTTGTATACAACTGGATTTGCTTTGAAAATATAGCCAATAATTTTTGCTGCATGGATCAAATTCTGTCTTATTTTTAGCGCGTGTAGAAAATAATATATTGTATTATGAATATTTTGAACATGTATGAGCCATCTTGTTTGTCTGTTGGAGCAGATTCTTAATAAAGTGGTACAGTAAAAATAACTAAACATATACATTTATAAGACTTCAGCGCTTACAGTACATAAGAAAAAAAGTTAAGCTAATTAAATTATAATGTAAGGAACATATGTACTTATTGTATTTTTAATTATAATGACGCACTTATTCCACGTGGTATTAAGAAGAGCTATTTAATTAAGAGACAACGATGTGCAAAGTGGCACGTGATGTGAATTTTTCGCTGTACGTCGTAAATTTACACGTCACGACTTCGCAACGTTACACGATGACGCAACTTGTTACGTCACGACAACGTAATTATAATATGGGAGTAATCATGCTTAACATAATAAAAACGATCCTTTATATTAGTCTGAAAATCCCTACCTACAAACTAAAACGAGTATTTTTTCCGAATATTTTCGTTTCATACAATCTGTTCAGTGCTCCTTTCCAAATTAATATGAAAGAAAATTACTTCATCCGACGTCCATATATTAGTTTGGAGTCCCCGGTTGAATCGTGGCAATCACAGATAATAAAACTCCAGTAACGGCTCTTCACTTCAATATGACGGCCAAGCAATAATCTCTGCGATAGACACAGGAAAAAAATATCGATTGAATTTATTCAATTCGGTATCGATGAGTTGTTGAATAAAGAAGCTTCATTTCTTCGCATTTGAATAGCGATGATTATGTTAGAGGGAAATAGCAATTTGGATATTGATTATTGAATTCGGGTATTCTAGTGAGTGACAACTTATTTGTTTTGTTGGAAAATGACACGTTTTCCATTGGAAACATTGTTTTGACATGTTTTAAAGATATTATTCATGTACAGTCAGCAGGACGTCAGGTTATACAAAACTGTCAAAAATCTGCAATTTAATTTGAACCCGAATGTCTTCTTATTGAAGTATACAATTGATTGAATATTACCCTGTCGTAGAAGCCCAGCGTGCCGTTGACTGTACATTTCGCCTTAGTTATGCAATTCAAGTATTCGAGTTAGTTACACATTTCTAATGCGTGGAAGTCATAGAACTATTTAAATGTTTTAATTTACAGTTATCTAATAAAGTTTATTTTATGAACAATGTATATACTTAAACTATTATTAATATATAGTAGCAAAATATTTTTCATGACATAGCGAGTAAAACTAAACATAAAATAATATCAATGTAACCATCGATACTTTCCCATCCCTACAGTGAAGTGATAACAGCTAGGGGCACAGATGTTAGCACTCAAATGTGGGATAATTTGGACAAACTGTAACCGTCTAGATAGCCCCACTGTTCATTACCGCCCACCTCTAAGGCGGAGGGCAGGCGGGCTTTAGATATGAATCAAGTTGACTGTTCAAATGGGAGTTTAGATTTTGATCGGTGTTCCAGAACTTATTCCTTTATTCATGATTTGGGTATGACATTATGTAGCTTTTGTATAATATTATGCTTTATTTCGACTATAAGCCCATATGATAAGCAGTGCTTCTTTTTCCTTCATGTTTAGTGACGTAAAGAATACACTAATTTGAGTTAACCCTTCAACGCCCGGAAAATGAGACACAATATATATTCCATTGTTATCCGGCCGCATACGTCCGATCGGGCGTTGACGAATTAACAAATATTAAAATTGTAAAAGCTATAAAGTCAATGATTTTAGAGATTAATAGTGACCAATTAAGATAAAAATAAAGTAGGTACTTAGATATTTAAGAAACAACTCTGAAGCGATTGTGATCGAAGCTTAATTTAAGCTTTTAAATTTTGAGATTTTAGCATTCACAATGCTATTTTTATATAATACTAAATAATATAATAAAAAAAATACGACTCGCACCAGATCATGTTCTCGGACGGGAATCGAACCCGCGACCTTTGGATATCCGGTCCAATGCTCTGACCGCTGAGCTACCGAGTCTCTCTCGAGAGAGACTTAATAAGCTGTAATTAAATAGTTAAATAGCTTAATTTAAGCTGTAAGATAAGTGTTTTTTTCATATTATGTAATCCCTTTTCTAACCTTATTCTTAATCATTGTCGAAATGGATCTTTTCTTTACGACGCATTTAAGCTTTCTTCTTATTTAAGTAGGAAAAATACCGCAGGCTTGCGAAGAATTTTATACAAAAATCTTGTATCACAGTTTACCCAAAGTAACACTAAATTCAAAACACATTCCCACTCTTTCACATAAACGCTAATACGCTACATTTCACGAAAATCGAATAAAGACAACCGTATGCATATCTCGAATCGCATAACCGTTATCGATAACATCGCGTAGAGTAACATCGTTATAACTCCATCGCGCCCGTTATTGGATGTATCGATATAAGTGCGCCAGTTCCCAACACATTGTCGCATCTCGCAGTTTTGTCACGCCCCTACTTTTCTCGTGGATGTATAAAAACTGTCTACTATAAAAACATTATTGAACATTTTAAAATATCGCAACAAATACTTTCTACTTTCGTTAAGTAAACAATATTTATTTAATCACTTGTTTCAGGCTACTAGGCCTATTACAGTATAATAATTTACCTTACCTATTAACATACTTATTATAAATACATATGTAAACGTCGCTATTTTAACAATGCTATAAAATAAAAACAAAAATGTATGATATTTAAACGCTACGTGTGCCACTTTGTAACTGTTTTAGCGGATATACACTTAACACCAGAATAATTATTGTGTATGTAATGTGGAAGCTCAATGTATAGTAAGCAGCATTTTAGGTTATACAAAAATGTTTTTTTAAACTTATTTTGAACCTTATTCTTTTGTATTTTTAGTTTAAAATTGAAACTGATTACCCGCTGTGGTAGCCCAGCGTGCCGTTGACTGTATTACCGCTGGTCTCGGAATAATTTATGTCTAATAAATAGAGCTGAGATTAGATACGCTATTGTTTGTTCATTATGAGAATAACAATAGGATTTATAATGAATGTAAGTGGATGTGCGTGTTAGAAGACTAAGATTGAGTTTTCCTGCTATGTTATATGGTTTTTGTTAGAGACAATGATAAAGAGAGGCTACAATGGGAAGAGATCTTTATTTAGCAGCTAGATGGCGTAAAATTGCGCCAGTATAGCTATGATAGCTAGCTTCTCACACTAGCTGGCTGTAGCTCAGTGAACAAAAACGAATTATTTCAAGCCCCTAGCTAATGAACCGTCCGGCTCGTGCAACCAAAATGGGCTTAAGCGTCCTGGGCGATTTCCCCTGACTTGACAGTAAATTTCCGGAAATTTTGTACGTTGACATTTGATAATTTTTTTCTAAATGTCTAACAAATTATGTGTTTTCATTAAGTTTGTTTTCAGTAAGGTTTTCCCTGTTTTCTAGACTGATGTCTAAAATTCCTGACATGTCAGGAAAATTTCTGTCATCTGGTAATCCTGGCGGCATGACACCCACTGCTGGTCCATTGTGCTTAATTGCTACTGAATACTGCCACATCCAATATATCTAGATTCGTTGCTCCACGACTCAGTTTGTTTGCTCCGCTGAAACGATCATGATCTGGGTGTGAAAAGGTTGTGAACACATAAAAATGTCATCGCTACGTAACGGCCATTTGCCCGCCAAATATGGCATGTAGTCAGGCATTTCTTGTATTAAAATTTGTTCACTTTCGTGGTCGAGTAATAACTAATAACACGACTTTACCGTCTGTCAAGTCAGGTCAATGTTTTATCTCTAACTGTCCGCCTGGCTAGCTACCACCATCGTACCTAAGTCTGAAACCATAACAATAATTTAAAAATTGTTGTGTTCCGGTAGTTAGAGGTGAGAAAGCCACCTCAGTGTTTAGGATTCCGGGTCTAGTGCGCTTACACTTTCGGCCTTATCGTCACCTAACATCCTATCTCGTTGTGGATAAAAAAATCTATTTGTCGAGCTTTATGTTCAAGGGTCTACAGGACGACATTAGAATCAGCTGTTCTCGCAATAGGTTTTTCTTTCAGTGGAGTCCCACTCTGAGCAGATTGCTGAAACCGTTGGATGCGGGTAGCGCAGAACCGAGCATTAAGGAGTTGTGATGATCCACCGGGAAGCCTTTACTACAGAATGTGATTGCCCAGAGCAACGGAGGGGATCTCTTGGGGGATTGGGTGGCGGGGATCGTGGCCCCCAAGCGCACGTTTGCGCACTCTAAGGTTAAGCACTCGCGACGTGGTTTTCGCCCGCGCCCGCCGCGGTTGCGGGCCCGCAGTTTTATTTCCAAACTCACGAGACCGCAGTTCTGTGCGGTCGCTGAGGGCCGACGCGACCGTGTAAAACGCCAATACTTCGTGTGATTCTTTTGGCAGGCTACAGTTGCCTCCAGCTGATTTTATAAACTACTGTAATGAACTAGAAAACCATTCTAGGTAGAATTTTCTAATTTGTTGGAAACAACATTTTAGATAAATAATTTAACATAAGTAAAGTAGAATTGAAATTACGGCCATATTCATGTTTCCCTGAAATTTTTGTGATAAAGATTGTTCATCCGAATGAAAAAACACTAAGCTAATAAAATATTATAATAGAAAACCGAAAAAATGAAAAAATTAAGTGTCACGTAAACATTTGGCAGTGCAACAAATGTAAATGTCATTAGGTACATAGGTACTTGTTAATAAATGATTACATAATAATCACATTTATTTTCGTTTTCTTTTTTGTCAACCCTTGCACATTTGCGACTGATAGCGTAAGACAGGCAGCGGCACGCGGCGCGGCGGTGTCGTCCGACATCAAAGGCGTTTACCAACTGTATGAGGGAGTTAATACAATCAGTCTGCCGCCAGTCCATTCATCAGTCTGGTTAGAATGGCGGGAGACTGATCGTATAACCCACTGACTGGTGGACTGATTGTGTAATCTTCATCATAGAGGGAGATTAACACAATCAGGCTGCCGCTAGTCCATTCATCAGTATGGTTAGACTGGCGGCAGAGTGATTGTGTAATCTCCCTCTATGGGTTGTAAAACTGTTTCTATACCCAGCAGCAGGCGTAGTGTGGCTAAAATGAAGCAGACATCCCAAACAAATATTAAATTTAGTGAATTTATTGGTAACTTCTATTGAACTATTTACTACAAGTGTTTATTCCAGTTGAATGGATTCACTATCGTCAAAACTGGTTCAATTACGTAGGTATAAACCTACGTAATAATCAACACTGTGTCTCGAAAATATATCAATGAGACAATTCTGATAAAATTTCCTTTGTGGAACTTATTGGAGCTTCACTAAAACATTGTATTTTATTTTTTCATGTAAGAATGTGCTCAATATGATTTACGCCACAACAAAAGAATGAGAAAATGTTTGATGAGGCCCAGAAACAATAAGCTTGATCGATCGCTAATACGAAGGAAGCTGAACAAACAGACAGACGGGAAATTATTTTTCTATACGCTCTATTGAAGCTTGGATCGTTATTAATTTTATTGTACGTCTTTGGAACATATTTGTTGTATTAACATAATAAAAATTAATCATCATTTCTTGTTGTAAAAATTGCTATTATAAAATCTCAACTACCCAGTAGAAGGATACGAATCAAGCTTGGTATAGTAGATTGTACAACAAGTGCATAAAATTATACTACCTGCTCGTCAAGTGCACATTATGTGTAAACCTTTCCTAAAGTAAGTATTTTTTCCCATGGGAAATAATGTGATTTGAATTTGGAATGCAAACCATGTAGTCGTGCTTAATCGAGGTTGGTTTCAAAAATGTTTAGGTGCAATGAGATTTTATTCTGAGTTGGGCTATATGTTCTTCATTATTTTCTTTGCACTAACTTTTTTGCAACAAATTAAAAAAAATGTTTGTTTTAATGTTCCAGCATTACTTTTAATTTTCAATAAATATTATTAATTTTTCATATTTTATTATTCTAACTTTCAATAAATACTTAAGTACTTTCTTTATAACAGTCATTGGTTTTAAAGAAAGCCTCGCAGAAAGTATAAAAAGAAGAGTATGCATCGCGGGCTTAAATGTGTATTTGTCTTGGGCGATCTTGAACCCCTCGTACTCAGGATTCTAGCCTTAACTTCCTCGCTCCGCTCGGGAGTTAGCCCCTAAAATACCTCGTACTTGGGGTTCAATATAGCGCCCGAGACATAATACACTACTTTAAGCCCTTGTCGCATAATCTACTATTATGTACGAGTTATACACTCTGCTTTTCACTTCGATTGTGAGGAAATTAAACGTAAATATTGTAAAACAATTTCAAATTGCAACACAAAGAAAAAATAAGTGACAGTAATATTGTGAATGCTATAAGGTGTCTCGCGGAAGACATCATTTATCTCAAGTGTATGTAACTTGAGACAGATTACTCTGAAAGAAGGATGTTACGACGCTTTGTTACAACTTACAATGACAGATCTAACGAATGTCACCGTTATAATTTCTGTCTGTAAGTTTAGCAAAAGTGGGATATAAACAAATGAGTATGTTTACTTTGACACTATAACAGTCATCATCAAATATTTGGAGACAACTTATGAAGATAAGTTTGAAATATTCTAAGATATGTTTTATCATTAACAGCCTAAGTTTTTTTAACGTTAACTTTATTGAACGTTCTAGACGTTAACAAAAAACAACATTATATAGCTTTCTCATCTTAATCAATTGTTAAAATATCTGGAAAGATATTTCAATTGATGTCGAGGTAATTCCTTGTACATTGGTGAGATGGCGTTGGCTTGCAGCGTAAGAGTTGATATACTAAAAGAAATTCGATGTTCCCACTAGTGACTCGGTAGCTCAGAGGTCAGAGTATTGGACCGGTTATCCAAAGGTCGCGGGTTCGATTCCCGTCCGAGAACATGATATGATCTGGTGCGAGTCGTATTTTTTCTAGTATATTATCCAGTATTATATAAAACACTTTGTTTATTTATGTCTCCAACTTTAATTATCTACTTAAAGGTTTTCAAATTGGACATTCTTTTTACTAATTGTTTGATATTGGCTAACTTTTAAAAATGGTTCAGGTATAGTAAAAAAAAATAGATACCTATAATAGAAATAATTGTTTGCTACTGTTGTCGTATAAAAACATTATAAATATTTTGAAATTTCAATCTCAGTATGTGGCAAAACAAGTAAGTAATTAATCGTACATTTCTGTAAGAAACATATACCTACAAGCATATACTCGCATATGGACTACACATAATGACTAATTGCTTACAACACAACCTCACCATCAAAGCCCTGTTTGAAAACTAGAGGACCTATTACAAAAAGAGTTATGAAAATCGTTCTAAGTTCGACGCTTTATTTATTTAATAATTGGAACTAACGTTCTAATTATCGAGTTTCGGTATTCGTAGTAGGCCCTCACGTCCCAAAGGGCAAACGTTTGTAGCTATAAGCTCCATCGATTAAATAGCGATTCACGCGTACAACGCACAGTGGGCTGAAATTCGCGTTTCATCCTTACTAATATTATAAATGCGAAAGTGCGTTTGTTTATTTGTTACGCCTTTACGTCTTAACTACTGAACCGATCGTCATGAAATTTTGCATACACGTTGTCAGGGGTCTGTCCCCCTGATAACGTGTATGCAAAATTTCATAGACATTCAAATTATTAATTCATATTCCTTCTCTGTAGAAGGACGTTGGGTACCTTTCATCCCGAAAAAAATTATTGTTCCCAAGGGATAGCAAAAAACTTTCCACGTAGAGGAAGTCGCGGGCGGTCGCAAGTATATAATATTAAACCAATTTTTTTATGGTTTTTAATGAATTTCACTTACTAATACTGCTCACAATCAATTTGCGTAAATTTCCAGTCTATACACATCCGTGTTAAGCTTGATACCAGTTAAAAACGAAAAAAAATAAAATAAATAAGATTTACATTAAAACGCACGTTTGACCTTAGCATGGACTATGGCAAAAATCCAAATTAATTCATATATTAATAACTTAAGTGGATATCAGGCACAATATTGTGCGATAATGGAGATATCATCATTTATCTTCGTATACTTCATACAATTGTTTTCGAAAAAAAATTGAGTGCGCTGTTCACGATTATATACTTGACAGTTAATTATATAAGGCTAAGTATGGTATTCTCAATCGTTTCTAAGCAAAAAAGCGGCACTTAAAAAAATAATTTAAATGTCTATGAAACGCAAACAGCCCATTGTGCGACGTGCAGCATTGTTTACCGGTACGCAATGCGTCTATACACAGGTCGTTTTGCGGTACGCGGTAATTTGCGTTGACACAGAGTAGGCATGTCAGTAGTGTAGTAAAATATTTTCTAAGCATGACACGTAAAATGACAGTAAACTTGTCCCAATGTAACTGGCCCCCTATTTATGATCCACCTAAAATGACTCCATTTGTGTTTAGGCTAGAGAAATGTACCAGAATAAAATAGTGGAACAAGTTACATTGAGACTAGCTGTCACCAAACTCGTAAATTATTACGATAACATCATGAGAAACTCACGGTGGCGCAGTGGCATAACGCATGCTATTGCGGAGGTTAAATAACTTTCGCTACGGCCGGTCATGGGATGGGTGACCAAAATATAATTTTTGGGCTCCTCTCTTGGAAGGCATGTTAAGCCATTAGCCCCGGCTGCATTTTGCACTTGCAATCTGCATTTGGCCCGCGTGGTGGGTCCTTCTTTAATCCATAAGGAAGAAGGCTTTTCTTTTTGCCTTAACGTGGGGCATCAAAGTGGCTGATGATGCATGATACATTGGTTTGGAAAATTCAGTTAACTAAGCCCTACAAAGTTCCTTATTACACTAAGGATTAATTATCTGCATAGCATTTTTTCACTCAAAAACAGTACCAAACCCAATAGAAATAAATTTTACAAAAGGGTTTATCTGAATAAAGGGTCTCTCGACAAAAGAGAGATCCTTGCTTTAGATTGATTGATGATGCCTTATTTGTACTTCCATCAGTTCCATGGTTCTTGAGGGTACAATCGTATATGCAAATCCGAAAGTAATTTAAATAATAAAGTGTGTATCGAACGATGTGTAAAAAATATTAAAATAATATTAGGTGAGGTGTGAAATATTTTCAGTATTTTTAAATAAGAATTCTAAAATCTACTATTTTAATTTAAAAAAAACTCTTAAATAACACCTAAAATACGAATTGTAATGTGCTAAAGTATTTTATGCCAATAAGCTTCACATGTAAAAATATAAAAACTATTTAAACTTCTCATATCGCTAACAGTTTGTCATTAGTCTGTGCCCCTGCTATTACCCGCCGTCGAGCGTTATCGATTCGCACCGTTTGTGACAACCCTATCGGCAATCACATTACAGCCGTCTCTTTGTGCATTTCGGTTAATGTTACAAAAGAATTCAGGACAAAAACCCCTTTATTTGAGTATACATTTCCATAATAATTGATGATACCGATTCTTCGAAACGTGGGCTGAAATGAAAGCCTTGTGTAAGCTAAAAATGTTTTGGTGCCGATATTTACATAGCAGATATGTGTGGTAATATTTTCTTTTTACCTACACTTCCAATCTGTCGATGACGCTGGCTACTTGCTAGTATACAGTTCTACTCACCCTTGTTCGGAGTCCAGAGCCTCTTCTAATACGTGACCACAACAAACACAGATTTACAAAACATACAAAAAAGGATGAGACGAAAATAAATAAATTGAAAAAATTATAAAAGGAATACCTTTAAAAAATGTTTTTACTCGCTGGAAGAGTTTTTGGATGAATAAAATAAATAAATAGTTGAAATAAGATGTTTTAGTAGTAGGTAATATATTAATACTAAATCAAATTAATGTGATTGTTATTTAATATTGATATATTTTTTTATTATAAGTAAATAAATATAGATTATAAGTAATTGCTATGCTCTTGCAGGGTCATGTTTGTGTCTATTTATAAGTAAATATAAATAAAATAAAATAAATATTTGACAACATCACATACATTGCTCCGATTCCAAAGTAAGTAGCTAAAGCACTTGTGTTAAGAAAATCAGAGACAACGGTGGTATCACAAACACCCAGACCTAAGCCAATATATAAAAGTTCGTTTTCTAAATTGACTCAACCGGGGTTCGAACCCGGGACCTCGAAGAAACACCTTGAAAACCGGTGTACAAAGCAACTAGACCACGGAGGTCGTCAAGTATTGTAACATCTTTGTAACTAACAACATGATACAATAAAGAATAAATAACTTAAACTTGAACTTGATGATTTTCTCCGAAAGAAGTTGGAATGTGCAGTGCTATCGATGTTTCGCAACAAAAAAAAACAATTTCGTATGTTCTGAACCGTGACAGGTGCCTTAGACGCTACTATCGTGGAAGTGAAAGGAAAAGCACAAAAATCTATTAAGGAAAAAAAACTCGATAGAATAATTATCTATGGAAAATGTCATTTCGCTTTTCGGCGGTAGACGGCGCTGTACAAATTTCCCATACAAAATTACTCTACCGCATGTTTTTACGCGCGTTATTTTTTTCGATAGCTGTTCGTGCTAAGGGCACAGATCAATCAGGATAATACGTTATAAATAAGACCTAATTGTAATTTTTGTCATTAATTATATTTTACATTAGGTATCTATTTTTTTTAAACGCCTACCGACGTCCCAAAATCGTATTTCAATTGTAAAGAGTCGAAGCATCCAAACTATTGGTTTGGTTTGGGTATTTTACTTACACAATTTACACAGTACCTACCAACTTATTATTACGTGAACAATATTCTTTTAGATAATTATAAAAAGTGCGTATATTTCCCTTTCCCCGAGTCAGTGCGTTTCATGTCTTTATCTTTGCCGGTTTGCCTACAGAAAAGTAATTGTTTTATCATTTATGTATATTTTTCTACTTAGATTATATTTAAACGTTGGATGTTATTGCGAAAGTACTTCATTTATACAGGTTGTCACTTTAAAGGATCGTGATATAATATAACAAACCACATTTCATAACTATGTCCGTAACATACAAGTAGCGCTAATTGCTATGGTTAATAGGCCACCTGCAGGGAAATATAATTAGAGCAGAATGTTAATGGAATAAAGGATATATTATTAATGTGATCATTACTGACAGAAAGCGAAATTTGTAATACAGGGTGTTACAAAACAATCCGCAATGCCGAATATGGTATGTGGACCATCAAACTAAACAACTTTTACGATGGGACCAACTGTAAAATCGCGAGAAAAAATCTGCTGTTTCATACAAAAATTAATAATGAAATAAATATCGAAACGTATGAAACAGCTGTTTTTTTCCGCGCTTTCTTAGTTGGTTCTATGGTAAAGTAACAGTTATTCAGTTTGATGGTCCCTATCTACCATATTCGGCATAGCAGGTTGTTTTGTAACACCCTGTATAACAAATCGCGTTTTCTGTCAGTGATGATCACATTAATAATATTTCCTTTATTCCATTAACATTCTGCTTTAATTATGTTTCCATGCAGGTGGCCTATTAACCATGGCAATTAGCGCTACTGCAGTGTATGTTACGGACATAGTTATGAAATGTTGTTTGTTTTATTATATCACGATCCTTTAAAGTGACAATCTTAGAATAATGACAATAGTGACAACAAGCAAAAAAAAACTGATTAACAATTTTACTAGTCCCGTCCCCGTCCCCGTCCCCGTCCCCGTCCCCGTCCCCGTCCCCGTTCCCGTCCCCGTCCCCGTCCCCGTCCCCGTCCCCGTCCCCGTCCCCGTCCCCGTCCCCGTCCCCGTCCCCGTCCCCGTCCCCGTCCCCGTCCCCGTCCCCGTCCCCGTCCCCGTCCCCGTCCCCGTCCCCGTCCCCGTCCCCGTCCCCGTCCCCGTCCCCGTCCCCGTCCCCGTCCCCGTCCCCGTCCCCGTCCCCGTCCCCGTCCCCGTCCCCGTCCCCGTCCCCGTCCCCGTCCCCGTCCCCGTCCCCGTCCCCGTCCCCGTCCCCGTCCCCGTCCCCGTCCCCGTCCCCGTCCCCGTCCCCGTCCCCGTCCCCGTCCCCGTCCCCGTCCCCGTCCCCGTCCCCGTCCCCGTCCCCGTCCCCGTCCCCGTCCCCGTCCCCGTCCCCGTCCCCGTCCCCGTCCCCGTCCCCGTCCCCGTCCCCGTCCCCGTCCCCGTCCCCGTCCCCGTCCCCGTCCCCGTCCCCGTCCCCGTCCCCGTCCCCGTCCCCGTCCCCGTCCCCGTCTTTTGTCTAGGTAATAACTCGCCTTAACTTGTAGAGATTACAGTGTGGCATAGTACAGCACAGCAGCACAGTTGGGTGTAAATAAGCCATACCCACATAAGAAAACTGTAATTTGTGAATATTATTGTCACATACATTGACGTTGACCTATATCGATTATTTTATACGGTAGCATGCATCGTCGGTTAATCTGATCGCGTGGCACCACGGAATGCTTAACAACTTCTTATCAATTAGACCATCGATCAAAAATCGATGCTATTATTTTAAACGTAGTTAATTATAGCTTGTATAAAACTGTGCCAGCTTTTCTGTGCTTTAGAGCAATTATATCATTGCTTTAGAAGAGGTTTACACGATACTGCACGTTTATGTCAGGTACTCAATACTCATGGGTCAATATTAAAGCGGAGCTAACGCATGGTTTATTCATTGTACACAATAAGTTCATAAATATTTTGAACAATTCACTGTTATAGGTACAGTTAAGGTTTAAATAGTTAAATGGGTCATTCTTTAGAATCTAAAGAATAGACTCATAAAATTATTTTTAAAGTTTAGTAGATCCGTCTGTCTATGTTTTTTACTAATCCTTTAGGGCGTAAGCAGCCCAAATATAATGATAGAAATCGAGTTAGGGTTGTCACTCACATTGTTGTCACCTCCCTGTTGGATAGGCCAGCCGAGTAATTAGGGCAACCGAAGCATGGCAACATTGCGTACGACCAAATACTTGCCCAATTTAAATACACGGATAACCGCTATTTGTTCACACTCGGGATATTAATCAACTACGAAAGAAATTATCTAACGAATACCACGCGGACTAAGAAGAGAGAGTGAAAGTGGAAGCTTCGACCATCTGCTATTTTTAATGTCTTCACTGCTGGGACACAGGCCTTCCTTATGGGTGGATAAGGAGGATGGGCCATAACCCAACACGCGGGTTCAATGCGGATTGGTGGGTGTTAACGACTGCAAAAGCAGTCGGGACCATCGGCTTAACGTGCCTTCCGAAGCCCGAAGGACTTCAACATGATTTTTATTATACTACTGTGCTTAGCCTAACTTATTTTATTTAGGTCTGATTTTTCAATCCTCAGATAACAATATCAGTCAGTTAAATTATTAAACTAATAAAATGAATGGCATTCAAAACATTTAAATGAATGAATGAATGCTTGGACAATTTCACACAGCGCCATCTAGCCCCAAACTAAGCAAAGCTTGTAATATGGGTGCTAGAAACTAATATAACTACTTATTTACTTTTTAAATATATATTTATTATATATGTAACACCCAGACCCGTCAAAATCCGAAATGAAAAATTTATTATTTCAATTTCTGTCCAGCCGGGAATCGAACAGACAATCGAATGACAAACATTTTCAATTTGACGGTTTAATTCGTTATTACGCGAATAAAATTGTATCTAGGCATTGAAAAATCAGCCCTTAATTCATCAACGCCCGAGCGGCCGGACAACAATAGAATATCTATTGTGTCTCATTTTCCGGGCCTTGAAGGGGTAGATAGATCTATATGTTTAGATGTTAATTTAAATAAAATAAGTGACTAAGTGTCTAGTAACAAACTAACAAAGAAAAGGTTGTGCTGCAAAACCAAATGTGGCCAATGGTAGATAGGACAAACAAGCAAGGGGCTACGATTTGACTTAAGACAAACTCCTATTTGGTCTTCACCAAAGTATACGAAGTTTCCAAATACCTATAGTAACTTGTGAAACTCGTTTGTCCAGCGATAAGTTGGTGCCAATTTCAACTTAGCTAGTCCGAGTTTATGCTTAGACGTCTCGGCAACTTAGATTGGCACACCGGTGCATACCCAGTTCACTCCACCGTGTGCTTCATACAAAATTAACTTAAATGGATGACTTGTAGTTAGCAAGTCATCTAATATTTTGAACAATGTGAATTTGATGGGATTGGCTACCAAAATATTGTGTAAGGTTGATTGGCAGAGAATTCTATTAGCATTAAGTCCGCCTTCTGTACTTTAGTTTGTAGTACACACGACAGCACGTCAGGTTATACAGTTAAACTGTGAAAACAGCTTTTATTACGTAGTAGGGCATAAAGATGGTTTCAAGGTCAACATGAATAGTCTGAGGTGCCGTCGTGTGTACAATAAAGATTTTTAAATTAAATGAAATTAAAATTATTTTGTAAAACGTGTAGACTCTGTTTCTGGCTTCTGCATCATGTTTCTAAATAGTTTTGATGGTGCTACTCCTTATATTAGAGGTATTATTTCAAATTTGACATCGATCTAATTGTATACTGTACATAGTACACTTAAGTGTTTGCCCTGTGAGTTCAGAGGGATAATCCCTCCGACAGCTGCGACAACACGACACGGCTGCGTTATCTAGTCGACGCGACGATAAATTGTGCGTAGCTCATCAAATTAATAAAAATGTTTATATTAATAGAAAAGTTGGAAAACGTAATAATGATGTGCTAGTTCTCTTATAATGAAAATAGTTTAATTTTTGGTTTAAAATTGTAACGTGTTGCGATAACCGCAAAATTGAAAAGCTACAATCTTCAATAATAGAGCGAGCGTAAAGCGTATCTGCTTCAGTTTGGGGAAAAATGATTTCGTATGTCCGATTGCTCTCCTCTGGTCGCATTACTCAACCGATTCTCGAGAAATTTTGTGAGCCGCTTGTCGATTCTGTAACCAAACTTGAACCTCACTTCAAAACTCACTTCATTGCGCGGAAATTTCAAATCATAAATGAGATGATGATAGGCTACAGAATTGCTCCCCAGGTTCGATAATTAAATAGTTCTTTTTTTGTCAAGTTTTCGAAATTTTTCGATTGAAAAAAATCACTTCTTTCGAAATAATATGTTCAAAATTAGAAGCGTCATCTAGCCTCGAATAGATATAATAAAAGAATACAGCTACCAAACAGGACATAGTAGGTACTGCTTTTGTAAAAACCTCGTGGCGACATCTATTAGATGAATTTTTAAACAAAATACAATTTGAGCTATTTTTAACGCACAAACACGGGTCTACAGCTTATTGAGCCACTTGTAAAAAACGGTTCCATAGTTGAGTTGGGTCTACGGGCATAGCGACTAGCGGAACGGATCATTAGCAATACCTAAATACTATATTTCGTTTTTTTCGATATTTTATTGCCATCATGAAACTAGATGATGATGGTGGCGATGACGTGCCTAAAAACTTTTATATGATGATTACCGGTCTCAGTTTTTAGAGTTAGGTACCTACTTATTCTTTTATTTTTCTAGAGATAGTTAAAAGACTTGTCCACGTCAGCCTTGGTGCCGAGAAAGCTCAATTTCTGTAAACCTTTGTCTCTGTAATCAATTTACTTCTTGTTCCTGTGGAAACATATAAATTTTTTTTATACTACCTGCTCGTCAATGGCATATTATGTGTCATGCAAACCTTTCCTAAAGTAAGTCATTTTTCCCATGGGAATAATGTGATTTGAATTTGGAATGCAGGTTGCATGTTGTCGTGCTTGATCGAGGTTGGTTTCAAAAATGTTAAGGTGCAATGAGATTTTATTCAGAGTTAGGCTGTATGTTGACGACCTCCGTGGTCGAGTGGCTTTGTACACCGGTTTTCAAGGTGTCGCCATGTCTGAAGTCCCGGGTTCGATTCCCGGTTGGGTTAATTTAGAAAACAAACTTTTCTATATTGGCTCAGGTCTGGGTGTATGTGATACCACCGTTGTCTCTGATTTCCATATCACAAGTGCTTTAGCTACTTACTTTGGAATCGGAGCAATGTATGTGATGTTGTCAAATATTATATTACATTATATATTATATTCACGACAGGACAAAGCGCAGAAGCGAAACTTATTGGAAATTAAAATACCTACTATCTCTAATATAAATTAAATCAGCAAAATCTTTTATTGTATTTATTCCTAGACTCGCTCGACGCTAATGACAAGAAGCCAACCTCAATAATAAGGGGGTCCGTACACGCCGAGACAAAGCGCAGATTCCATTTAGCGCACCTTATTGGAAATTCCACTCATTGTGATGCTCTTCATTAGTATTGCAACCAGCTAAGCAGTCGCCGAGAAATTCTGAAAGATTCTTCTACCAAGGTATTACACAACGTAAAAAAATGTTTTTTACGTTGCAACACCCAATAATGATTGGGTGTTGCAAGAATAAAAATATTAATTTTTAATAGGTTAGACCTTTTTGGCATTCAAATTGTAGGCTTTTACATAACCTCTTTACCTCATTTCCGTTCAGAGTGTAATCTACTGATAAAAATGTGCATTAGTGCTTTTTGATTTAACGACTTTTTGACAATGACGTCATCAATCATACTGCGTTATGTTAGACGCACTAAGTGAAGGCAATCTAACCTCTCAGATTTATCGTAATATTAAATAAAATCTTATATTATGATTTTATCACATCACGTTGAGTTTAAGTGCTCCTACAGAGATGTGAGATCTAAGTAATTCTAAAAAAACAGGAGAAGTTCAAGTTTCCTTCGTGCACCGAGGGTTCCGTACTATTTAATATTTTTATGGGAAATAACATTTTAGAATTTTTTTTTCTAGTGTTGTGAGTTTCCAGTTTTTGAAGATTGAAGAAAATCGGGAAATAGTTTTTGATTTATTATGAGTTGAAATACAGGATACAAATGATTGTAAGCAAGTATCTTTCGATTGATATTTTGACAGTTCCAAGGGAGCATTGAATTCAGTATTTGATACAAAAAACATGATATCTCCACGTGATCCTGGGAAAATGGGAAGTTTACAACGTAATAATAACATTTTATTTTCCCTCCGAGCAGATGTTCCTTTGTTTAAACGTCGCACACGAAACGTTACCCAAAAAGTTAAGGATTGTTCAAACTGAAACGTGAGCGTTCGGATTCTATCGGATCGTAACCGTCTTCTGACAGATAGATAAACAGATGCATAAGGAAATGCCCTCTTTCCGTGTTCTTTTCTTAATAAATTTAATAATTATATAGCTGTCTAAATTTAATAATTATATAGCTGTTTCATCTTTATCGATGGTCAAAACATCTGGATAGATGTTTCTTTCGATTGTGGGGGTATTTTCTCACATTGATAAAATTGCGCTGGCTTGCAGCGAAGAAGTAAAAAGTTCTAGAAAATTTCACCACTCGGTAGCATAATTGGTCAGTGCATTGGGCCGTAATCCGAAGGGCGCGGGTTCGAGTCCCGTCTGAGGTGCTACGGGTGAGTCGATTTCTTCTAGTATTTTTTCTAATATTATTTTTCTAATACAACGTAGCTTAATCCTCCTATTCGTCTGCTATTTCGGCTTAATAGATCACTTCATAATGAAATAGTACTCATCAATAATTTCGTAGTCTGTTTTAGATCATGTCCATCGCTGGATAATGACCTAATTGTTTATGTAGTTTTGGTTGTATTAATAAAACATTTTAATAATAAATCTGTGATTCGGCTCCACATTGCTGCTGCATCCGCTCTAAGTATTGATTTTGAATATTTACTGTTAATATCATTCGTTAGTGCTATGTGAATTATAATAGATTGTGTGTATTATCAGTTACTGAATATAATGTAACAATTTATTTTCTTAATTTATATTCAAGGTAAGATAGAAGATATAAGATTTGCCGACACAAAGGTCTCTAAATGAGCAAAGAAGGGGAAAAAAATTATTAACGTCATAATAACATTTTATTTTTTCTCCGAGCAAATGTTATTGCTTAAACATCACACACGAAACGCTACCCAAAAAGTTAAGGATTGTTCAAACTGAAATGTCCGGATTCCATCGGCTCCTAGCCGTCCGGCTAATTTCGCATAGTACCTGACCGAATACTTTTACGGCTCATTCGCATTTCACGTTCATAATATTTCTTTTAATTATATAACATACTTTCGGTGACATTGAGGTCGAATCGTTCACAAAATGCAGATAACTGCTATACTCCAACAAGAAAAGTTAAACATCGACCTTACCACAAAATATTTTAAAACATTGTTTAATTTAGACACTGTTAAAATAGTATTCTGTCTCTTTCAAACAATATTGTCAAAAAAAGACAGCATCACATTTTAACCATAAACTTTCTTTATATTAAGTAATACACGACATCACAAAGATGCTCTGATTCCAAAGTAAGTAGCTAAAGCACTTGTGTTATGGAAATCAGAGACAATGGAACTACAAACACCCAGACCTGAGCCATATAGAAAAGTTCGTTGTCTAAGTTGACCCAGTTGGGGATCGAACCCGGGACCTCAGATATGGCGACACCTTAAAAACCCGCGGACAAACCACTCGACCACGGAGGGGTCGTCGAAAGGTCGAAAGGAGGTTTCTAGCTTTAACATGAGTTTATACATTATTACTATTTTAGTTTTCCAGCATTCCGGGTGCTTTTTAGAAACAGGTGTTCACTGTTCATATACGGTTTGTACGAACCCTTATTCGTTAAAATCCTGCAAAGAATCTTGGAGCAGTTACAAAGCCCGCTTATGGTACCCACAATGACCTGAGATTTGCATTAACGACCTTACAACGCCTGAATAAGGAATATAATGGCGGTAACGGTTATGTTTAATGTACGTTTCATTCCCTTTTATACAGTGAGAATTAAATATTCAAGTATTGTTCTCATAAGTGTGCGTTTAGTGTAGGAACACACATAAATTTTTAAATATGCAAAGGTTAATTGTGCACCTTTTCTTGTGGGGTTAAACTAAACATACAGTTTCTTTTATGAGAAAAAGATTACTCATTTGGAGAGAATATTTGTAGTGAAACAAACAGTAATTATTTTCACATGTTTCATACTATAAGGATATTTTAATGTTTCAACATTTTGCAAGGAGTAAATGTTATCGTTCTATTTAAATTTAATTACTCTCAGACCAACGTATAATATTTCTTTATTCATAATAACCTTCGTTTGGTAGAAGATAAACTAAATTGCAATGTTAAATGAGCTCCAAAAGTCACATTCGTATTCATGTTGTGGCCAGCGCTGCAGTCGCATCATATCTCCGATCGACGACCTCCGTGGTCGAGTGGCTTTGTACACCGGTTTTCAAGGTGTGTCGCCATCTCTGAGGTCCCGGGTTCGATCCCCGGTTGGGTCAATTTAGAAAATTAACTTTTCTGTATTGGGTCAGGTCTGGGTGTTTGTGATACCACCGTTGTCTTTGATTTTCATAATACAAGTGCTTACTTACTTTGGAATCTGAGCAATGTATGTGATGTTTTCAAATATTTATATTTATCCTTATATCTGAAGTTATTACTACGGAGCGGATACTGTTGTACATTCAGCTTTATGAATATACACACGCACAAACTCGGCCTGCAGGCTTGGACTGAAGCCAAACCCTTCCGCTCTAATCTCACGTGAGTAGCATAAATCCCGGACTGAAGGCGCAACCGGAGGCGGTCCGGCTTGCAGGCTGGGTCTCTGCATCTGTAGTCTCCATTAAAGTGGTTCCGGACTGTGTCCGATCCGAACCCGAATCCATTTACATAGACACAGAAAACTGTTCTTTATCCTCATACAAATAAGAGCAATAAGAGCGTTTTGAACGAACGCACTGCACTGCATTCAATTCGAATTTGGTCCAAAGTGAATTTAACGTGCTGTAGCGAAAGTAACAATCGATCAACTCGTTACCGTCAGTGTAAACCTTGGTTTCGAACTAACGTCTCGTTAATGAGTTAATAGTGGAAACTAAATCTGTCTGTAGTACTCTCTCACTAATTACCGTTGAGAGCGACGCAAACAGAGCACTGCCCCCTGATTATGTAACTTTGTTGCAATCAACTGTGATAGAAATCGCAGTTACATTGCTGCTTTAGTAAGAACCAATGTGCCAACTATCTTACTTAAAGCAGCAATGTAACTGCGGTTTCAATCGATTTCAATCGAGAATTGTTAGCAACATAGTTACGTAATCAGCCCCCGGCTCCTATAGAATGAGCTACCATTAATATAGGATGGCACTGACAAAAAGAGAGTGTCCTTTTCTTCCTTTCTATTTTATTTCAATGAGCGGGTGAGTAAAATAACTTCACAACAAACAATTGCCAGGTTGAATTTCCGATCAACTTTCAACGTTTTTTTAAAGAACCTTTTTATATTGTAATTAAAACAAAAACTTTAGAAGCAGAACCAATTTAACAAGAATTTTAACAAAGCAAATTGTTGTTATGACAAATCTAAAGTTCGGAACTCAGCTAACGAATTAACTAATTCGTCTGTTAGTTCTCCGTTGATTGCCACTTTGAGCGACGCAAATCCGGCCGGAGTACCTCTCCGCGGCTGTTGGGTAAAGACAGCCGGAACGGCGTTACTCTGCGGATAATGTGATTTCTGAAACACTCTTGGTTTGTTTATCTGATCGTAAAGGTGTTGATTTGACTGTTTGCTTCAATATTTTATGCGTCTGTTGGATTCATTTGTATTTTCTAGCGTCATCTGTTGTGTAAAGACAGCCGGAGTGGTATTACTCTGTGGTTAATGTGATTTATGGAACGCATATGCCCCCCTACTCAGATGACCAACGTTCCATGTGTTTGAACGATACGCTCAGGTACTTTAAAAGCTTTAAAATAAGCAGTAGGTAAACTTTATAATTATGTTCCATAAGCTTGTCAATTCCATACAATACTTTAAAGTCTGTGATTTACATAAGCTTGTGACAAATGACTACGTCGTCAACTATTGCTAATATTTAAGCTTTAATAGTAAGCGTAGCGTTCAAATGTATATATAGTATGTTGGCCATTTGAGTAACAGGGGCTGATCGTGATGGTATTGCTTTGACTGTTTGCTTGCTTCAATCTTCTATACGTCTAGTGGATTAATTTGTTTTTTCCGTCTTGTAATCTGTATTGCTTTGACTGTTTGCTTAAATCTTTTATGCGCATTCCACATATTATACCATTTGGGTGTTCTCTTGCTTGTGGGTATGCATGCACGAGTACAATAACTACACAACAAAAATTTGCTTACAACTCTTATCTGAACGGTTAAATTCACTATGCGAGTACATAACAGAGTGTACTATACGATAAAAGTATTTCTAAACCAGTTTCCGCACATGGAGTTACTATAAAACAAGTTAATTCTTATAACGCACTACAAGGGAGAATTTTTTCGTATGCTGACGATACCGCTCTCATATTCGCAGCAAAAACCTGGCAGGAAACCTATAAGCGTGCTCAAGATGGTTTTGACATGGTTAAAACATGGCTTCAGGAAAATGTGCTGACGCTGAACACGGATAAGACAAAATACCTAGCTTTTTCAATTCGTTCCTCCCCGCATAATCATGACCTGTTTGCGCATAGTTGCCCTGATTCCTCGAATAAATCACATTGCCAGTGTATACCCCTTGAACGAGTAACATCTGTGAAATACCTGGGAATCATCATAGATGATAGACTTTGCTTTAAGCAGCATATTCATACATTAAGCAAAAGAGTTCGAAAATTGATTTATATATTTAGGATATTGAGACATGTTGTTTCCCCTGTAACTCTAAAGCGGATATATTTTGCCTTACGCCGTTCGTTACTAACGTATTGCATTTCTTCTTGGGGTGGTGCGCCTAAAACCACTCTGAAAAAGCTTGAGGTAGCGCAAAGACCTGTTCTGAAGATCTGTACTTTTAAACCTTTTTTATACCCAACAAAGCTTCTTTACGAATACTGTGAAGTTTTAACAGTGCGTCAACTCTTCCTGCTTCACATTACTCTGAAACAACACCAGTTGTTAGTGTATCGTCCGGAAATTATGTTGAGACGCAGGGGTTCTGCTGTATGTGCTCGGACTTGTAGTGCCAAAACTTCATTTGCACGTAGATTCTTCCCGTTTTTAGGTCCTTTTGTCTATAATAAAATTAATAAATCTAATAATATCTATGGGATGAACAGGCATGCGCTCAAAAAATCTGTATCTGATCTACTTATGACAAAGTCATATGATGAAACAGAGGGCTTGATGCTTGTGCAGCTATAATTATAGTTAATATTTTTTTAATACCTATTTTATTTTTATTTCTTCATGCAACATAAATAAATTATTATGATACGTTGGTATATAAAGGGTTTCTATTTTAGTATTATAATAAATAATTACACTTACACCTACTCACCCTCTTACATACACACATGCACTTACATTATTACACACCGAGAGGACTATCAGAAAAAATAAAGTTGTTAAAATTAAGTTTGCATATCTCTGGAAAAATTATATGGATATGGCTTAGTAACTTATTTATTATAACTCTGAGGATAGTGGGCGCTGTATGCTGAAATACAGGATTTAATATCCTAGTTCAGCAGCAGAGGCTACATTTGTTGATTGTTTTTTCAATGTTTTAAGCTTTTACCTGTTAGATATTCTAATATGTAACATTTAAAGTGTGTATGGTAATAAATTATTATTATTATTATTATTATTATTATTATTATTATTATTATTATTATTATTATAACACTGAAAGTTTAATTCGGACGGGACTCTTTTCTCCCGAGTAGGAGAGAGTAAGTCCGAAACGCCCTTCGGTAGTAAACATCCGTTGACCTGCGCGCTAACTGCGGCCGGAACGACCGGTCGTTCCTCTAATTGAGTCCAAATCTGCCGTCGTATCAGAGAACACAGTATCTTTACTTACTGTGTTTTCACTTTTATTGTATTACTGTAATAATGAGCAAGAGCTCTACCCGGCAAAATTTTTGTTTTATTTTTAGCACTTATGGTTCCAGAGATACGGTTACTAAAAACACAGTAACTTTTACGAACTAACACCAATTATTAAAACAAAACACAGCATGTAGGTATTACATAATTTGAAAACAGTAAGTAAGAGGTTACTGTGATAATGGTAACAAACAATAAATACCGTAAGAAATACACTTTAGATAAGAACACAGTAAAACGCTCTTGCTAGTATAAAACACAGCATTTTTTCTAAATACTGTGTTATAGATTAGCTCAAGATTTCAAGATTATGATATATCACCTAGCAACAATACAGTATCTAAGATACTGTGTTATAAGAGAATTATGCTGGCAATCGATTATTTAAGTTCCTTAACAAAATAACAGTATTTAACTACTTACTGTTTTTTTACCTAGACCTTTCGAGCGCGGAAACAATATTTACTGGGTTTTAACTAAGTATAAGGGACGTGCGGGGTAGGTGGGCGGTGAGGGGCGTGTGTGATTTGGGAGTGACGGTGACGAGACGAGTCAGTCGGCGTATAGGATTACATAATAATGTGAAATTTTATATAATTTTGTATTGGATCTTTTATTGAGTTTATGTAAACATTTATTTGTTGTTTTTCGAAAGCCTTATTTAATATGTTAATAATGCAAGATCTCTTGAGTGATAGCTCACTCCAGCCGAAGGACGGTGGTCATGCTAGGGGGGCATAAAACTAAATAATTTTAATACCATCACGTAAAAAAGTAAAGTTAGTTTGTACGAACAATATCAGTTTTAAAAGGTCGTAAAGTAAAAAAGGTTGAGCTACCAAATAAGAGATTTTGCGTTATTTACAAACATATTCCTTAAGGCTTCGGCGAACGGTGAGCTTCCCATACAAACGTAATACCAAAATGATTTGCAATTTGCGCATAGTTAACTCTTGTGATGTTATTCATATTAAGACAGTATTTGTCTAGGTTTCTATTAAATAAAAAATCCAAAATACTAAACATAATATAAATACAAATACAAATAAAAATGTATGCGATTTACAATTTTGTAAGTATAAATGTAATTGGCATTTATTTTGAATTGGGTTAGTATTTTGGAATTTTTATTTAATAGAAACCTAGACAAATACTATATTATTCCAAATAATAACACAAGAATAGTAAATTGTGCTCAAAATGAAAATCATTTTGGTATTACGTTTGTATGGGAAGCTCACCGTTCGCCGGAGCCTTAAGTTACTGTTTTTATAATTATTTTAAAATATTATGGTTGATTGATCTCATGTTTTTAATAAGTAAAAGTTTTAACTAGATATTATTATAATTTGTTAGAAGTTTGCTAATTTTTTATTTTTTTGTAGGGACAACTTTTTCCAAATAGTGATTAAAAAGACTTTTAGAATTTTTTAATTTTGAGATTTTAGCATTCACAATGCGATTTATACAATACAAATAAATATACTAGAAAAAACACGACTCGCACCAGATCATGTTCTCGGACGGGAACATGATCTGGTGCGAGTCGTGTTTTTTCTAGTATATTTATTTGTATTGTATAAGACTTTTAGAAGATTATTATTTAATGTAAAAGCCTAGAAAGGCATTTGATTTGAGACTGATTTGTTTAGTTTAGCTGTTTTACCAGTAAAATATAATTAGTAATTATTTGTTTTATTTACCTGGACCATATTCATGTTTTTTCAATTCATTTTACTAAAGAAAATTATATGCTTTTTAGTACAAAAACTTGCAAAGTTTAGTCTATAACACAGTATTGTAAAATACTGGATTAGACCAACCATCGCTAGCTTTTATCGTTTTAACTTAAAATACAGCAACTTGACTTACTAGATTCACAGTCAACTAAATTTTGTTAAGTAAATTAGATTAAAAAACAGTATATTAACAGTTACTGTGATGAAGTAAGGAATTTAGCAGCTTCTTTACTTAACTTAATCACAGTATTTAGTAAATCTTAGCTAGTACACAGTAACTATGTCAGTTACTGTCATTTAGTCTAGTACAACTATTTTTTCTTATTTCTTTTTACCAACAAGAACACAGTTATGCATTTAACACGAAATATCATAAAGATACATAAAAAATAAAAATACACATTTTAGCGCAACGTTATTTTTAATCACTCTACATTCTAGTTAGTTTGCTAACTTTCATAAATTTGTCACAATCGAACATAGTTTCCAAAAAACTTTTCGCGCGTTTTTCTCGAAACGACTTTTTCAAAGTTACTGTGTTCTCTGATACGACGGCAGAAATGGACGCCAACGGGTTACCACGGGCGAGCTTTTGTTACAGACTTGATGAAACGAAAATACTCATGCGGAGCTCCGGGTAATGTCACGGGATGTTTTAACAGTGATTTTGTTTTAAAGTATACTTTTGTATTATTTTTCTGTTATTAGTCGAGTGCAAGAACGTATTTTGTGAGGCTCACAAGCAAGTAAAATTATGAAGATTGAAATATTTTAGTGTCCATCGGTAATTTGACGACCTCCGTGGTCGAGTGGCAAGGACGGCATAAAGTTTTTTCGCAAAATGGTATAGGTTTTCGCATAATGGCATATTCACATAATGTTGTATTCGCAGAATTGGCATGTGATTACTTGTATAAATGTTAAACGCAAAACTTTAACACGCATAATAGTAATTTAACATAATATACAAATGGCATATTTTTTACTTCAGTTTATATACATAATTTGATTGGCACTATACAATTGTTCTAAAACCTATCGTGTGTGATACCAAATGCAAGGGTTTTTTTAGGCAATTTTAAAAATATACAACATCATTAAATTTCAGCCACTTGTTTTAAATTTAACCAAAAAACATTTTTAAAATATACCAAGTGTGGGTTCCTCCAGATAAGATACGGTTGAATTATTTTTCGTAATCCAAATATTACACATGATAAGTTTTAGAACAAAAAATAATGTTTTTTCTATACAAAAAAGATGACGTCATAACAACTCCTCTCCTAAAGGCATTTTTTTATGAACTGCGGCTCAAAACAATTGTTTTGACCTCAAGTATACGTGTGCCAAACGGCTATTCTGTACATCTATTTGCGGTTTTCCCTTTAAATTAGACTCCTATCCTACGCCGACCACTACTATGAATATTCTATCAAGACTACGAATGAAAGGAATAACACTTAGGTAGTTATAATTTACTAGTGACCGCCCGTGAAATTGTCTGCGTGGAAAGTTTCTTTGCTATCACTCGGGAACAATTTTTTTCGGGATGAAAGGAAGCACCTTATGTCCTTCTCTGTACCCCTGACAACGTGTATGCAAAATTTCATGATGATCGGTTCAGTAGTTAAGGTGTGAAGGCGTAACAAACAAACAAACAAACGGACTTTCGCATTTATAATATTAGTAAGGATTTATACTTAGATGTCTTCTTTAATATTATTTTTTGATGTCTGTAAGTTAAGCTCAAGGTTTTATAATAAAATTGTTTGATACAAACATAGAAGAAGCTTTGTGACATTTTTTATATTTGACAACATCACATACATTGCTCCGATTCCAAAGTAAGTGGCTAAAGCACTTGTGTAATGGAAATCAGAGACAACGGTGGTATCACAAACATCCAGACCTGAGCCAATATAGAAAATTTCATTTTCTAAATTGACCCAACCGAGGATCGAACACGGGACCTCAGAGATGGCGACACCTTGAAAACCGGTGTACAAAGCCACTCGACCACGGAGGTGTCTTTTATAAAACTACTAGCCTGCGACTTCGTCTGGGTGGACAGTTTTTTTTCAATCCCTCGGCCACAGTTATTCTTTCTGAATGAAAAGTACCCTACGTTCTTTATTGTACCTCTGAACACGTGTATGAAAAATTTCACGAGCGTAATAAACTTACATTCGGATTTATAATATTAATTAGGATAACGACAACACGGCCGGTATCTCACTATTGTCGTAAAAGATTTACAAATTTAAGCATTCACCTAGCATTTTGCTAGAATTGAAATGCCTTTACCATGTTATTCGTTTGCAAACACTTCCGATTAATATTGACATCCGGCTGCATAGTGCCGACTCCTGTAGTCTGTCCATCACCATGAAATCGGGTTATATTTAGGGCTTTACTTTTACTATTGCTATAAAGCTTTTAGGCTGTTTCTAGAGACGTAAGTGTCAGAATGCTTTACCTTTGTTGTCTGTTTCTTTTCGATCAAAATAGAATAAGACGACACCACACCACATATAAAACATGTTACAAAAATACCCCTAATGCCGAATATGGTATATAGGGACCATCAAACTGAACAACTTTTACTGTGAGATCAACTCTCAAATTGCGAAAAAAAATCAGTTGTTTCATACATTTTGATATTTTCTATTTTAATTTCTGTATGAAACAGCTGATTTTTTTTTTGCGATTTCAGAATTGGTCCCAAAGTAAAAGTTGATCAGTTTGATGGTCCCTACATACCATATTCGGCATTAGGGGTATTTTTGTAACATGTTGTATATATTTAAAATTTAAATATATTTTAAATATTTGACAACATCACATATATTGCTGCTGACCCAACCGGGGATCGAACCCGGGACCTCAGAGATGGCGACACCTTGAAAACCGGTGAACAAAGCCACTCGACCACGGAGGACTTTCAATTTATTAAGTGTGATTGAAGTAATTGAAGTCATTGCTAAGTTATATCATATTGTTAGAAACTACAATTTCTTGTTTAAAAAATAACACATTTGCCATTATTCGAAATCTTTGAAAGCAGATAATACTAATTCTTAAACATTAAGGTTGTTTGAATAAAAATGAAAGTGACGACAATATTACGTTTTTAAGTCAAAAGAGTTTTTTGACTTGCCGCTCATCTTGTAATCTAATTGTAGGAAGATTAAATGTAAACATTTTAAATAGAAGAAAAAACTTTAGTCGTCGGAGAAACTCCAAACTTCGAGAGTTCGGAGGTAAAAGCAGGGTAAAAGCTAATTTACTTTTAATTATAAAAATTATAATTTCTAGTCCTTTATACAAGCGTTTTGCCTTTGAGACAATTATTCACGATTATTCAAATTTAATTATCTATGTACGGACGACAGCACGTCAGGTTATACAGTTAAACTGCGAAAACAGATTTTATTACGTAGGGCATAAAGGCGGTCTCAAGGTCAACATGTATAGTCTGAGGTGCCGTTGTGTGTACTTTACTCTGAAACTCCGAAACAAATTCACTTTTCTTGTATTATTTCGTATTTAAATAAATATTCTTATTATTTCGACTAGATTAGCCACTCGTTACCCGTGGTCGAGGTGGGTCGACCAATTACTGGGACCACGGGTAACGAGTGTGATTATAGTGCGACACACAGTTTACTCACACTTCACACATAAACTAAATATAAAAACCTTATTAATTAAAAAACCTTATAATAGAGTTATAGTTTATTTTAGTGAAAATACTGGTAAGGCTTATTTATTCATAAACGCTTTATAGGAAAATGTTCACATTGGCACAGAATAGATATAAAAGTACCTACTACGTAGCAGTGTGCTACCTTAGCGTTAATATGTTGTCGTTCTGAAAAAAAGAAAACAATTATCTGTCATTAAATGTCTTCTTCATCTTCTTTTTTTGTTATGGCAATCTACTTTCCTCTTGGAAGTAATTTTTGCCAGTGTCAAGTGTTAAATAGTTCAGTGGTAGATATTGTTTAATTTTTCATTAGAATGCGGGTGCATCGCATTCCAATGCTGCTTGGAACATTTGGCACCAAGTATATCAAGTCAGTTTACTCGGTTAGTTCTGCCGAGGAAGCCACCACTTCAATAAAAGTCTCAGCTTCACACAACCAAGATCGCGCCTATTTCAATTATCCCACATATTGTTCAGTTGTGTAGACACTTGTACCATATAACTGCACCAATTTTAAAACACAATATCCACTATGAATCAATTTGAAAATAATTAAAATAGACACCAAACCGAACTCGACAAAATGGC
This sequence comes from Catoptria pinella, assembly GCA_963556745.1. NCBI lineage: Eukaryota > Metazoa > Arthropoda > Insecta > Lepidoptera > Crambidae > Catoptria > Catoptria pinella. The sequence goes on along the minus strand of OY750772.1, from coordinate 11,750,439 downwards.
GCCAAAAACTCCATTAAATGTCAATAGGTATGATGTAAAATGACGTGAAAACTGTCACATTATTCAGCTGATGCAGTCGGCCATGTTATTCTCTAAAATAGAGATAAAATAGGCACCCTTCTATAACTTAATTAAAGGTTTATAGAGCGTTTTTCGCTATTAAACGATTATGAATGATTTTCAAGAAATTCCTTAATAAACTCATAGGCCTTCCATAACTTTTAATGAATAAGACGGTTTAATATTAGAAAATAATTATCACATAATCTCGTCCGTGCACATTGTAGTGTATGAACCTAGTGTCGACCGCATACGACTGGCGACATACTCTGTGGTCGGCACCTGACAGGAGATGGAAAAGATGGCGCGAGGGTTTGTTGTGTGTTGTGTGTGTTGACGAGCCAGATTTAGATACAAATACTGCGACGTTACACAAATAATTCATCAATTAATAAAATCGCCATGTGTTTAAGATCTTTGGAAGGTATTATTTTACAGTGCGTTGTGGACCTTACTTCATTTTTAGGGTTCCATACCAAAAAAACGGAACCCTTATAGGATCACTTTGTTGTCGGTCTGTCTGTCAAGAACCCTTTATCACGGGAACGCGTGGAGGTATTGAGTTGAAATTAAAACCGTTATTCAGGTCTCCAGTCCCTTGAAACTGTAAATCAAACTTCTAAGTTGACGTAAAAAAATACGGCCGTTTATGCAGCAAAAACGCATATCTCAACACTCTCAAGGGATACAAAATTTATAGGGTACTTCCCGTTGACCTAGAACTATATGAAATTATGCAAGTATATCGTCTTATACTCCAAGTAAACGTGTCACAAAATACCCCTAATGCCGAATATGGTAGTAGGGACCATCAAACTGAATAACTTTTACTATGGTGCCAACTATGAAATCGCAAAAAAAAAAATTCAGCTGTTTCATAAATTTTAATATTTTCGTAATTAATTTTTGTATAAAACAGCTGATTTTTTTCGCGATTTCAAAGTTGGTTCTATAGTAAAAGTTGTTCAGTTTGATGGTCCCTATCTACCATATTCGGCATTAGGGGTATTTTTGTAACACGTTGTATACAAAGTACGTGCGAGTCGACTCGCCCACTGAGGGGGTGGGCGAGTTCGACTCGCCCATATATCCGGTTTTTCTCTTCTTTGCTTTAATTGCATTGGTTTATAAACATTTGCAGTTTTTATCTATTTCCGATCATTACGCAGCAATTCTATTTAGCCGCCTTACCTCTGTCAATCAAAATTAGTGGATCCATTCTGTCGGATAGTTGGTTGGGTCGGACATCTATCATTTTTAACGAGAAATACGTCGTTTTTGGTTGAATGCTCCCTTGAAGGGATATTGGAAAGACTGAAACAGTATTTTCATGAACCGATCAATCCTCACTGGATAATTTTATTATCATCATCATAAATTATTGACATTTTGGTCTTATTTAAGTATCAATTTTTTACACTTAGGGACTGAAATGAACCAACTAGCGCCGCCAGTTGATTTTATTCTATTTATTTTAAATAAACCCACTTTCTTAAAAAAGGAATCAGTCAAGGTTTTGTTAATAACGTCTTATATTTATTGAATAACTTTACACAGTTTGAAAAGGCGTTCAAACAGTTTTAAACCCGATTTTGTTAAAAGTGGCCACTCTTGGTTCAAACCCGTTTTTAAACTTTTGCATGCATAATTGTTATGTTGTAATGTTATTCAATAAACATTAGACGTCATTCACAAGACCTTGACTGATTCCTTTTTTAAGAAATTGGGCTTATTTAGAATAAATAAAATCGATTGGCGGCGCTAGTTGGCTCATGTCAGCCCCTTAAGTATTTCAAGTAAATCAAACTATCTACCAGATTAGGTAATTTTTCAGGAAATTAACTTTTATGTAAGATGGTGAATCTGCAACCTTATTCAACAAAGATTTGTGCTTCTATTGTCTAAGAAACGAATATAAAAAAATATTGAAATAAGTTAAATGACAGTAAAATCAACTACACAAGTGATTAATTTAACTGATATGATGTGATTGACAACGCGAAATTACTTTCCTACCTGGCGACTATCGTCGAATTTTCACAACATTGCCAAAAGTAGTAACAAAGTGGAGCCATTAGTTTCAATCAATATTAACACTACTATCTCTCAACATAAGGGCGAAATACACGTGACATGAATATGGAAAGATTAGAATAGCCTAGGCACATTAAATTCAATTGTGTGCGAAAGAAAGATGGCCGACTCGACGGAACTGGCGAATTTAATTTGGGCTCCGCAAACATCCAGTAATTGTTTGAAACCGAGGTAAATACTTGTTCTGTCCCCGATTCGCTTTAAACAGGGCTTTTTATTACATTTTTATTATGATCCTCTTTTGCAAAAAGGAACCCATTTTGTTAAATGCTGTCCGACTTTGAAAGTGTGCACGATTTAATTCTTGCTTATTGAGTTTAATATGTTGAGTGGTGTCTGTACTCGCTGTTGGCTTATCGAACCCATTTAAACCCATCCAGTTTCACTTACATCCACATCATATGCATACACAAGTACAACAATTCGTAGTGGTAATTTTTTATAGTTTTCTTTTTTGTAACTCATATACGGTGTTTTTACCTAAATGTTTAAGCAAGAGGGCCCTGGTGACCAGTGGCACAGGTTCTTTTAGATACCTATATCAGGCACCAGTCTCTCACAATGCAGGTCATATTGTCATATTGTGATTATCACCATCTAGTTAAGAGTACCTATTGTGATGAGAAAATAAATTGATGTATTATTATTATTATTATTATTATCGAGGATTTCGATAAAATGTTAGCTTACCTAACATACTATTAAGTTTAGTTTTTTTTTTATCTACAACAGGTCTTATCCTTCATCTCATCTCTAACTGCCGAAACACATAAATGTTAAATTGTTGTTATGGCGTCAGACTTAGGTGTAAAAGCCATCGGTCATTTATGTATGAAGACTGGCATACCTACCTGTCCGCCATTTTGAAAAAAGTCGGTTTTAGAGGCCTGTTCTAAAAGTGGTGTCAATCGATAGAATAAATAATTACAAACAAAAAATCTCGTAAGTGATATACTTACTAAGATATTTGAGTTTGAAGTTGAAAAACAAAACCACTTTTATCACAGGCCTCCAAAACCGCCTTTTTTAAAAATGGCGGACAGGTAGGTATGTCAAAAGCACATGATGCTCTTTTATGTGTGTGGGTGTAATACCTCTTGGGTGTTAAACTTTCGGATGTGAAATATCGCTATAGTTAATAAGAACTGTAACTATTTTGTAAAATTATGTCGAACTATCTGAAATATGATAATTTTAAATAGTGGAAGTATCAAAATGTTATCAAAGGAAATATTATACTGTCGCATATCTCATAATTTAAAGCTTAAAGTATGTGAAATAATGAAATAGATCTTAAAAACTACTTCAAAATTCACACGAGGAAGTTTTTATCATTTAACGATATCATCTTGTTAAAATTAAAATGAGAAAAATCTTTAGTAAATGCCGTAGAAAGTTTATGAAAATAGAAATCTTGTTGTATTTTATTAACCAACTTAAAAAAAGAGGATGTTCTCAATTCGATTGTGTATTTTTTTTCGGTATTCGCGCATAACTTCCACATTTTATAGACTGATTTTGATTATTTTCTTTTGTTTGTTTGAATTTTCTAGCGAGATGGGCTGATTTATTTTTTGAAATCGGTTCGGTAGCTTTCAAGTACTCCTGAAATTACTATAATTTCGGATACTATTACATTGATGATATTATTATGGTTATTCGGATATATTTTCTTTGTGTATGAACCGATTTTGATTATTATTTTAGTTGGAAAAGGGATATCATTTAATGTCATTGACTTTAGACCTTCGACTTCGAAAATACCAAAGGGAACTCCTCAAACTCAAATAGAATATTATAGGTGATTGAGATATTGGTAGGTTTATGACAATCCAAAACAAACCGAGCTATGTTCTACGTCGTTCTGGACTAGACTTGGACTATGAAGGCACAACGGAACTCCTTACAAACAAACAGCATAAATATGGAAATTGAGTAATGGGCATTGTAATGAATGAATGAATGAATGTAATGATTTAAATGTTATTTCTTGCTTTTAGAACTATTTTATTTTGAATGTGCTTTTGTAATATTTTCAGGTTTTTTTGTGACACAAAGGGATTCATCCAGTAGTGTGAAATAAAATGAACAATTTTGAAAACATGATGAGTCCATATGTTATTTTGTTTTCGTTAAACAAAACATTTATCCTAAATATATTCAAAAACCTGTAACCCGAGCTGTAGAAATTATCAGGCAATCATAATCAATGTTTGATGAATGACCGAGTCGGATCTAATCCAAACAAAAAAACAAACAATTCAAATTACTGCGATTGATCAAATTAAATTGACTGCAATGGATATAAATTATGTTCACTGGATGTGGTATGATTTTTTTAAAGTTAATATTGAACTTGTAAGCTAACATGCGAATTAAGTATATAATTTAATAGTTATAATATTATAATCAAAACACACAGAGTTTTCTATTTTTGGAAAAATATACGTGGGCTGCCTGAATTATCTATCAAGTAAAAAGTATGTCCAACACAACAAAATATCTGTCAGTGCAACCGTGATACGGACTAGCACTGCCTTATCGATGATGCTTTTATGTACGTGTTATGTATTGCTGAATAAAATGTTGTTCCATTCAATTTCATAACATTTCCAGTATAAACCAAACCTGTGTTAATAATTTCGAAGCAACATCCCCAGTTGGCTGGGTCAAGGGATTCATCACTGTATTTCTGATGTATCGATTACAGCCTCCAGTGAACGAAGATCAACGAACACAATACGAAGCGTGGAAAATTCTGATCCATATTTATCCTACTTGATATTGCAGGGTTAACCCACACAGAAACATAATATCTGACACGGGTTCGATCAAGGTAAATATTTAGGTAGTAGCTTACAATAATATCTATGACACGACAAGTAGATTCAATATTGTAATAAATAAATAAATATAAATAAATATTTGACAACATCACATACATTGCTCCGATTTTAAAGTAAGTAGCTAAAGCACTTGTGTTATGGAAATCGGAGACAACGGTGGTATCACAAACACCCAGACCTGAGCCAATATAGAAAAGTTCGTTTTCTAAATTGACCCAACCGGGGATCGAACCCGGGATCTCAGAGATGGCGACACCTTGAAAACCGGTGTACAAAGCCACTCGACCAAGGAGGACTTGCAATTTAGTAATGTAACGTTGCAAAGTACAGGATAGGTTCTTACAACAAATGCCAGGTTAAAATTATTTCATCAATTCAATAATAACGAGTTTGAAAGTTATGAAAAACGGAACAATTTAAACTGTTGTACCTTTTTGTTGTTTGCTAAGCGTCAGCGCCTACGAGTGACTTTTTGTAGCTGCGATATCGCAAAATTTTAAATAAATACTTAAGTACTTTCTTTATAACAGTCATTGGTTTCAATTGCCTCGCAAAAAGTATAAAAAGTAGAGTAAAAGTTGTATTTGTCTTGGACGATCGAATATTATAGCGCCCGAGACATAATACACTACTTTAAGCCCTTGTTGCATAATCTACTATTTCTTTCAAAACCTTTGGGTTTTCTTTATAAATTAGAAACTGCTGGGAATAGGCGCAAAGCTACGAGCCCTTAATTTTTTTATTAATATTTATTAGCTTTGTTAGACCGTGAGATGAATATTTATTTTATTTTTGAAAGAAATAGACTATTGGTCAAGTTGATTCAATTATTTTGTATGTTTTAGATACTCGATTTGTGGCAGGTTTACATCGGAGGACTTTTTGCTGCATTACAGAAATGTTTTATTGTTTATTTAATATGTTTCGGTGTGTACATGTCTTCTGATCATGCTTATTGCAAGTTTTGCAAACAACGTTAAAAAAAGGCTTCCGATTCTAATTCATTTGTTTTAAAATACCTACTTCTTTTATGCTCTAAATAGTACTTAATTAAAGTATATTTTACAAAGTTTGGGGAGGTGCAACAATATTGGCAGATGTTTGGTTTAATGTCATGCTCGTGAACGGGTGCCGCTAGTGGAAATAGGTTTCCTCCTGTTTAGCCTTGAATGAAATATTTGCATTTAAAATTATGACAATCTTGTTTAAGAGTATTGTAAATCGTGTAATATACTTGCAATCTATATTATATATTTTATTATAACATAATGGTAGCAACTTATATTAATAACGACACATAGTAGCAAGTTATAGTTATTTAATTTCTTATAACAATGTCAGTGTGTACACGTTTGCCCGGAGGCTTTCCTTTCGTTTATCTTTATTGGAAATAATGGTAAATAATGAATTATTCAATACCAATCCTGGGGCCGTACCGGCTAACGCATCGAACTTCGGAAAGTTTGCTGGGCTTCAAATTAAAACAGATAAATCAAGCCCCAATCGGGCCAAAATGGCGAACTTCAATTTATGATCTCACACGAACATCGATATCTTTTATAACTTCGGCGAATAGTACAATACGAAACTCCATACTTCGATTTATCTGTTTTAAGTTGAAGCTCGGCAAACCCGCCGAAGTTCGAAAAGTTAGCCGGTAGGGCCCCTGGTTTGACTACGGAAATAGATAAATTGTTTACCTGGGTGGTGCAGTGGTCTACTTACTACGCAGAGGTCCCGGGTTCGATTCCTGGCCGGGCAGAAATTGAAATGACGAATTTTAATTTGTGTGACGGGTCTGGGTGTTGTTATGTATAATAAGTATATATTCAAAAAAGTATATAAGTAGTATATCAGTTGTCTAGCACCCTTATTACAAGTTTAGCTTAGTTTAGGGCTAGATGGCGCTGTGTGAAATTGTTCAAGCATTTATTTATTAGGTCGATAGGTTCTTTGTTTTAATAACATACCAATGTTATAATGAAACAAATTAATATGAGTAAATAGTATACAACAGAACACGTGGAAATAATGATGCAACTATCTGGGGCCGTACCGGCTAATGCATCGAACTTCGGAAAGTCTGCCGGGCTTCAAATTGAAACAGATAAATCGAGCCACAATCGGGCCAAAATGGCAAACCCCAATTCATGATGTCACACAAACATCGATATCTTCTAAATAACTTCGGCGAATAGTACAGTACGAAACTCCTTACTTTGATTTATCTGTTTTAAGTTAAAGCTCGGCAGACCCGCCGAAGTTCGAAAAGTTAGCCGGTAGGGCCCCTGGTGGTAAAGGTCGCGGGAAGCCGCTGGATGCGAGTAGCGCAGGACCGAACGTTAATGGAGGTTCTTGGTGTTAGGCTTATGCCCAGCAATGGATGCCGTGTGTATACAATGATACGTGTTTTGAAACATGAAAATAAAATTACCTATGAAAGAGTGCCAAACAGAATACCAGTGCAGCAGTCTGCCCACTTCCGGCCTCACCACAAAAGATATTAAAACACTGTTTAATTTAGACACTGTTTAAATGCGATGCCGTTTCTTTCAGACAATATTATCAAAAAAGTGACAGCATCACATTTAAACAGTGTCCAAGTTAAACACTGTAAACAATGTTTTAAAATCTTTTGTGGTAAGGCCGTTTCTCTTTATACTAGGTTGGTATGGTTTTGGCATCACGCAACGATGCGAAATGTGCATCTTTTTTTCTGTTTTTAATGTAGTTACTGTGTGTACCGTGGTTTGTGGTCCCAAATGAATGTATTTCTTTCTTTCCGAATGCTAAAATTATAAACGTATCATATCTCTTCCTTAATTGTCTTCTTGCGTGATGAAATTGTCACAAGTTACTCTGGCGCCTCGCGGTAATGACGTTATGGCCGTCAATGAAATCTGTTTCTAAGATTAATCGTGCTTGCTTCGCTTAGATAATTCGCGGAACGCACTACGCATAAAATAGCTAATTTTCTTACCATAATTAATTCCAAACTTGGCATTAATATCAGTGGTAAGGCTTAGAGTCTATTCACTAATCGGTAGACTTACCTGCAAAAAAGATAGCATAGCTTAGTTAGCTTATTGGTTTTGTTTATATAATAAATAATAACAATAATAAATTTGACAACATCACATACATTGCTCCGATTCCAAAGAAAGTAGCTAAAGCACTTGTGTTATGGAAATCAGATCAGAGACTGCAGACTATACATATTGACCTTGAGACCGCCTTTATACTCTACGTAATAAAACCTGTTTTCGCAGTTTAACTGTATAACCTGACGTGCTGTCGTGTGTACATACTTAGTAAAACATTTAAGTCTATTAAAATAAGTATCTAAAATCGGTATATAAAAAGACTATTAAATATAGAGGGGTGCATTTAGTCCAACTTTTATTGATTCTACAACTACACACTTAAGTGAATCGTTATCCTTACTAATATTATAAATGCGAAAGTCCGTTTGTTTGTTTATTTGTTTGTTTGTTTGTTACGCCTTCACGTTTAACTACTGAACCGATTATCATGAAATTTTGCATACACGTTGTCAGGGGTACAGAAAAGGACCTTTCATCCCGAAAAAAATAATTATAAAATATAATAATTGTGACAAAAATAAACTTATTAACATTTTGTAGTGTAATGATTTTCACAATTTTTTTAGGGTTGTCAAATTGTCAAAATTATATTTTTTTTACGATGGTACTCTTTGTTATATTATGGCACGTTTAAAAACCACCCATACTATCAAGTAAGGATGTTCGACAGCGCCATCTAGTAGGCTTTTAAGGAACGTTGCCTGGAAAGTCTCTCAATGGATTGTTATCCTAATATCATCGCGTTGAAGATACACAACATGGGAGATTAATTGGATACCGTATTCAACGTGGTCTATTTAGGTGTGAAATGTGTCCGTGCCGTATTAATGCACGTGTGATTTCAATAGAGCGTGTTTGTTAGTAATTTGATAACTTGGAAATTAAATGATATTCGTACATTGGGATTAAATGTCGAATTATTTGTTGCGTATGTTACAGAAATATGAATATTCAAATATTTGATTGAATCAGGCGTCACTTGGTGGAAGTCCCAAACCATTGTGAAAAGAGAAATATATTATGTAGCTTACTTCCGCGAAAAATTTATGCAAGATACACCAAGATGTACCAATTAGACTACTCTACACGTGTTTCGCCCCAACCCGGAGCATCCTCAGGAGTTAGATCGTGCATAAACCAACACCGATTGGTGAAGGTGCGAGGTGTATCGCTGTCTTGCTAAATGCAGGTATCGTGCACTGATATTTTGTGGTGTGCATGTGCATTTTTTTGCGGGTGGTGCATCCTGCATATATTTTTTGCGGGAGTTAGCTACATATATTTCTCTTTCCACAATATTAAAATAATTTATTGTGTTCGTTCGTTCGTGCACTCGCTACGCTCGTGATTCAATTCTGGACTACTTCGCTGGTTCGTCATTTAAAGTCGGCACTCGCAGCACAAATTGACTTGGTATCTAGTATAACAAATAACTATTTCTGTCTGAGAGTTAACAATGAAAATTTTCACTAGTGGCCCCACTGCTGGAACCACGAGGAAATGTAGTTAGAATGCGCCGTTCTTCGTGGACCCATTGATCAAATATTTAAATCGTTAGATGAATTGACTTCAAAAATTTAATATAAAAAATATACTTCATCCTATTCACGGCTTTAATTTAATGCATCGTTTCCCGGAATCCCACAGGCACCTGAAATTGGAACCTGTTACTTTACTCGTCTCATATTTCAGTGGCGCTCAACATTCCGAATACTTTATCTTGGCTTAAATAATTGAATCCATTATGTTTAATGTTTTGTCACATTCGTTTAATGGCGGCTATATGTAAACGCTCTGCTATAATGTGCACGTTAAGAAGACTGAAGCTTACAACTTTGTAAGAATAGGCACTTAAACATTATGGCTTTGACGGTTGATTGTATTAATTCCTTATATTTCGGCATACTTCAGAGTATAATAATAATAAATTTGACAACATCACATACATTGCTCCGATTCCAAGTAAGTAGCTAAAGCACTTGTGTTATGGAAATCAGAGACAATGGTGATATCACAAACACCCAGACCTGAGCCAATATAGAAAAGTTCGTTTTCTAAATTGACCCAACCGGGGATCGAACCCGGGACCTCAGAGATGGCGACACCTTGAAAACCGGTGTACAAAGCCACTCGACCACGGAGGTCGTCAATAAATCCGTAAAAATGATTATTAAAAGACATTAATTACATCGTTTCAATTAGTTGGTGGTTTTGAAACCTGCGTCTTTTTAAAATATGAGGAAATAAATTTTCAACTTAACATTATTACATGATTTCCCAAAAAAAGGTGTCTTTGTATGTATGTATGTGAGTTTCTTTATTCCACCATAACTTATAAATGCCTGAACAGATATGTGAGAGATAAGTGAGGAATCATTAAAATCCTTACATTATACAGAGTGATACTGGCTATAGGTACATTTTTGAAAAAAGTCAATGTCCCGTCTGATGTGCTACGGGTGAGTCGATTTGTTCTAGTATTTTTTCTAATATAATATTTAAAACTTACTAATAACTTTTCACTAAAATGTATGAAACAAAAATAAACAATTAAAAAATATTACAAACACGACTGCTCCTATCATTGCAGTCGGTGGACCTCTTTGAATGACAGTTCTTCCTCAGAACGGTCCCCGACTGCAATGAGACTATTGTCTTGTTATTTGAGTTTTTTTTTTTATATTTGTTTTATAAGACGGTCACAAAAACAAAAGAAAAGTATAAAAACAAAAATAGTAACAGACTTACAATCTGAAATTACAAATTATAGATAAAAATTCGGCGCATAATTTGATGTAAGTATGACCACAGTATTATAAACAAGGCTGTGGTATAAAAGAATAAATTAAAATTAAATTAAATTAAACAAGAATAAATTGACTAGACTAGCATCCTAAAATTAACTTCTGTTTTTATGTTGGACCGCGCGAGGTGTTTTAATTTTGAACAAAAATCTGTAACAATTTCTTATAAAAAAATATATAAAAGGTTCAATTACTTTCTGAATATTTAACATCGTATTATCTTCTTACAACAAACCTCAGTGTCTGTGTGCGCTGATATCAAATTCCTTATTCATGGAATAGCATAGCTTGCTCACGTGGGACGCACAATAACACATAAACGGCAGAAATTAGAGCGCGTTCACTCATGCGCGACTCCTGCGCGATTTAACCGCGTGCGAGTCGCGTAAGAGTCTCGCCCCCTTTACAGAAAGAGGGAATCGTGAAAAAAATCGCGTAGAAGTCTCACTAGTGTGAACGCGCCCTTAGGCAGCCATCTTTGAACGACGTCGTTTATGAGTTTAAATGCGTTTTGGGTACAGACGAAATCACGGTTGGAGGAGGTAATAGTACAGGGTTGAGTCTTCTCCACTCAAGTAGAAACGAGATAATATTAAATTATTAATAATATGATTTTCATTTTGTTGTTTTGAAGGGTTCTATTGTTCAAATGCGTCATTGTGAGGTCATACATTGTTACAAGCTTTGGTCTTACTTCTACTGTTGTTAGTGACGTAGGTAATATGTGTAAGTTAAAAACTTCTTTATATTGATAGCCATAGTTCAAAACCAGGTAATGTTTTTAGGGTTCCGTACTTCAAAAGGAAAATATGGAACCCTTATAGGCTCACTTTGTTGTCCGTTTGTCAAGATCTTTTATCTTGGGCACGAGTGGAGGTATCGAGATGAAATTAAAACCATTTAACTACTCAGACCTACAGTCTCTTGAAACTGTGAAAAAAAATCAAACTTCTAAGTTAACGTAAAAAAGATACGGCCGCCTATGCCGCAAAAAACGCATATTTCGACACTCTCAAGGGAATCATTTATAGGGTACTTCCCGTTGACCTAGCTAGAACTATGAAAGGCAAGTAATATTATCTTATACTACAAGTAAAGGGAAAACTATACATTTGTAATTAAATCTTAAAAATATTGACTTTATTTAAGTACTTACCTACGTACGGAACCCTCGGTTGGCGAGTTCGACTCGCACTTTCCAGTTTTTTTTTATAATTACCTACTTGCACGTACCATTTTTTTAACTAATAAAAAAAAATAAAAGCAATCCGCATTGGGCCCGCGTGGTGGGTCATGGCCCATCCTCCTTATCCACCCATAAGGGAGGCCTGTGCCCCAGCAGTGGGGACATTAAAAATGGCTGATGGTCATAATAAGAATAGTTACAGTCCAATTGAAGCAAATACACGCACGAATATATGCCGCAGGGAAATCAATCCAAGGCATAATATGTAAAACAGTCAAAGACTACCTACCTGCAAGCAAAACAGACAGTCTCTGCGGACAGAGACTAAAGAGTTTTTTGCATAATAACAAATAGAGCTTCGTGAACAAATATCTAAAAATATTATTATTAAAACGGCAGAATTATTTGAAAACAAAATAACATATTTTTTTAATGGTTTATTATTTTACTGGGTATATTCGTAATTCGAGGTAGTGAACCGCAAATAACAGTGGTTTCACATTTTTTTGTCGTCTAATAAAATGTAGACGAATACAATAATTTGTGTAGCACAGTCATTCGCTTTAACTTGCATGATTTGATTGGTAAGTCAGTTAAACGTTTTGTTTATTAGCATTTCTAAGGACTTGTTCACAATCAAAAAGTAAATTTTGAGTAGCTTACTTAACAGATGATTTGACATATTTTTTCATATCACAACTGTCTCAGAATTTACTTTTTGATTGTGAAACAGGCCATAAGTATATTGTTTTACTTTTTAGTTAGTTGCGCTTCTTTGTCTCTGTTCTACTATCTTGTCCTATCTCAAAGCTTGTAAGCCTATCACGTACTCCCAAAATATATGTTTCGTTGCCGTATTCCAATCTGAACCTTACTGGAACAACATAAGGTGCATTTGTTATGAAATTTGGTAGCTGCAATTTTGTTGACATCTAATTCCCGTTCATATAGCATCTTTTTGTTTGAGATGTCATAAAGATAAAATGTCTTCTAAGGCTTTTACGTTAAGTATGTCAAAATTGCTGCCGAGATAAGAATCAAATATGAGTTACAAATTATATATGACAAATAGTAAGGCAAAAAATATACCTATTGTAAGGGTTGCCAGGTCCAAAAACACAAAAGCCGGACTCGGCGCTTAATTTGGCCGGACATTTTACCCTAAAAGCCGGACATATGTTCCAGAAGTCAGACAATTATATTACCGCCTTGCAAACAGCGGTCAGTTAGCAGGGTAGTCGTGTCGTGGCATTACTTGAGACTCGCGCGGCAGTCACACAAAATGCCTAACAAAAGCCGGACAGGCCGGACGCAGTTTTTGGCCGGACACCTGGCAACCCTACCTATTGCTAAAGGGAACTATAGCTTATCTATTTTTAATTTCATGTCAGTAACAATGTTAGTCATTATAATAAAATTAATGAAATACACTTGGCAAAATACAGTTACTGGGCCTCGAAACATTAAACAAGTACTCACATACTAGTTAATAATAAATAACACCATCATTATTGTTTGTGACGTGGCGCAGCCCTGCTAGACATGTGTACCCATGGTCCAAGAAAACAAGGTTTGGAATTCCGGGAATAACACAGAGAGAATAAAGTCTTTTTTCTGTCACTCTCATTACCACATTATTATAGTGCATTTTAATTGTAATTTGTTTCTCTTAGCAAACAAAACAGTTTAAATTGAAGATGAATGAACGTAATTTCAAATAGCGATAGCGGAGATGACGTAACATATGAATATCTCGGAATACTATTATATACCTGGCGCAGAATAGTATTGTACACACGACAGCACGTCAGGTTATACAGTTAAACTAGGAAAACAGCTTTTATTATGTAGGGCATAAAGGCGGTCGGTCAACATGTATAGTCTGAGGTGTCGTCTCGTGTGTTTGTACCGTTGTGGGTGTGTCTAATAAGTTTGAAGAATATTCCTGACGACAACTGATATAGTCAGGGGCAAAGTAACATTTACAAATTTTCGCTTTCGCTTCGCTTCGAAAAATGTATGGATTTTATTATTAAATTTTGAGATTTCGCATTCACAATGCTATTTTTATATTAAGATAAATAATATTAGAAAAAATACTAGAAAAAATCGACTCACCCGTAGCACCTCAGACGGGACTCGAACCCGCACCCTTGGGATTCCGGCCCAATGCACTGACCAATTATGCTACCGAGTCACTATTTAATATTTTTCTAATATTATTTATCTTAGTATGGATTTTGTTTTAAATTTCGATTGATAACGAAACCTTATGTCAATCCCATACATGTTTCAAAAGCGAAGCAATAACGAAGATTTGCAAATGTTACTTTGGCTAGACCCTCTGGTTGTTTATCAGTCAATATAAAAATAATAAATGAAATGACCTTACCTTAACTATCTGCACGACCGTGCCTTTAGGCATCACAGGTGTTGTCTTTCTTCTTTTTATGCTGGTAGTTTCATTCATTCCATCCTGTGGCTAGCAGATAATTATCTACACCTGTGCCTACACGTAAACAAAATGTTCTCTTCTGGTAATGCTTGAACACAATGTCAAATCTTAAAAGCTTTTTATCTGACAAGAACCACACTACAACGCATTAAATTGATAAACACTTCATGTCCGATTGCAGATGAAAATGTTACACAGTTCAATATTAAACTTTGATTTTGAAAATGAACGTCCGACTCAACGCGGCGCAGAGCCGCGGCGCGAAGCCATTTTGATACTGACGGGGGAACCAATCAGCGATTAGTATGGCGTGTATGCTCTTGAATTTCAAGCATTGTTATTGGTCGATCTACGATACTGTCAGTTTTCAGTCATGCGGCGGGGATGTCGGATTTTGAATGAGTGTCGTTTATTTACTAATTTATAATTTATCATCTTTAGCATGAAGCAAAAATAGCCAAAAATGCTTTCGTATGTCTGTCTAGCCGGTTCTTCTTTACAGGTTGCTTTTCTCAACCGATTCTCGTGAATGTTTGTGAGGTTCGATAATCATATATAACTTATTTGTCGATTTAGTTAAAAAAAAAATTTCATCCATTTTAAAAATTGATTAAAAAAAGTCAAACGAGGTATACAACTCACAGACAACTTTGCATAGCGAATGATCTGTTTTATTCTCTAAGGTATGCAGTTCGACAGAGAGTCACAGGTGATTTGCTAAACATCGGCATATTATTACATAATCATAATCTTTATTTGCAATTAAACATGGTATTAAAAGATGTAAATAAACAATAATTATAAGTAAGGTAAGAAGGATAGTTGTGAAGGATAAATGAACCACAAAACAAACAAATTCAAAGATTATCGATCTCAAGATAATTTTCTGAAGTCTCAAAGCAAACTCAGTGTGTCCTTGAAAGTTACACTGTTAAGAAATGTAATAGACAGCCTGCTGTTTCTCACATTCATCGCCAACTTTATGAGTGTATTCAGATTTTTTATGCCAATCGATTTTAGATTTTATTACTTGTGTGGTCCGACCGTTTTTTAGGCGTCTCGTCCTAATTGGCTTCGATCGTACGATCAAGGGATGCGTTTTCATCGCACGATACATTTCTATAGAGCCGCGCCTGTCATCGAGTGACAGTCTATAAAAATGTGTCATCGTGCGATGAAAACGCATTGTTTGCTCGTTTGAATGATATTGAGTAGGTAGTACACATAGAAATAGAATGCCAAAGAACAACAATATCAATGAACAGGTAAACTTTTTCTAAGTCTATGGTAGTACAATTTTATTGTTGGAAATTGGGTGGAAATGATTTAGTGATTATAGTGGTAAATAGCGCTTTCACACAATCGTCGAGACGATTATTAACGATTGCGTGGGGATGGAAGGAACTCGGCGATTGTGTGTAATCTCGCGCGATAATCGTAAAGATTATAGACAATCGTTGTCATATCCGCGACGATTATTGGCGAATGTGTTGACTGTCGATTTTGCGACAGCGGTCAAATGGCTCGTACAGTCGAGTTCAATAATATTATGTATGCACCTTTGACTGTTTATCAACCTTATGCCTTTGTCATAAAAGCCAACCACTGTCAAAAGTGCCTACATATTTATCAATTCGACTGTACCTACACCAGTTTTCATGGTGTATTGGTGTCGCTATAGGTATCTGTGTCGTTGGTTCGATCCCCGGCTAGGTCAATTTATAAAATAAACTTTGCTATGTAGTCTCAAGTTAGGGTGTTAGTGCGATTGCGGAGGTTAAGCAACTTTCGCAAGGGTCGGTCATGGGATGGGTGACCAAATATATATTATCTTGGACTCCTCCGTGGTTCGGAAGGCATTTTAAGCCGTTGGTCCCAGCTGCATTTGCAGTCATTAACACCCACCAATCCACATTAGGCTCGCGTGGTGGGTTATTGTCTATTCTACTTATTTACCCATAAGGAAGGTCTGCGCCCCAGCAGTGTGGATATTTAAAATTGGCTGATGTCGATATTAATTAGATCACTTGTGTCATACCATTGAATTGTAAATAATTTATCTTACTCACTTCATCACGTTCTAACAAAAAAAAAATCAGATTTATATTCTATCCATTAAATTATTTCATAAAGCGTCTTAAAATATTCAAGGGTTAGTACAATAATTAATGATAATGTTCCTTATCAGTGGGACGCAGTCGGATTAACGGCCTTGAACTTGAAATAACCATTGTTTATGGCCACCCTTTTGATTATGAACGATGTAGGTTAGCTAATAAGTCAGGTGTGTTAAGGTAGCGGGGCTATGGCTTTTATGGTTTAATTTGTAAGTCTGAGTGCCATAACATTAGGTTGACCTGAGACAATATACCTACAATTACAGAGGTGATTTCTGCATACCCTGAGGATGATATATATACAATCAGCTTGAACAATTATTATTAATTATTTGGGACTGGCGGATGGCTAATGGGCTAGTGTTCAAATAATAATAAATAATTTACGCTAAAGAAGAGTGGCTTCCTCAGACATAGGTGCGTTCGTACCTAATAGAAAGTCAATACCCATTTTGTAAGCCGAATTAATTAATTAATTAATTTGAGTGTATGGAAAGTATACTCAAATAAAACTCATTTCAAATTTCAATGTTTAATGAACAATATTTCAAATAATTTGTTTTTTGTATTGTTCAAAATTGTATATGTATATAATTATAGAATGCTATACATTAGATACAAGCCCTGTTTACTCACTGTGTAAGCCTTATTTCCTACGTTGCAAATATCATTTTCCATTGAGATACTGTACGTGTCACTAACTAAATATAAATTAATATAATTGAAACAAACGCCATAGTGTTTGAATTAGCTCTAATAAAAATAGATAAAATGGTTTACGTCCCATTGAATTAAAATAGTTTTACGTTTCGTTATCATTATAGTTCATGTTTAAAAGGCTTGCTGGCGTAACGCATACAGTATCTAAAATGTAAAATGAACGTATACCATCAGATGTTAAGCTGAAAAGCCTTCAATATTGTGTAACTCTGAACTTTAACTTAAATGCCGCTTAACTTTCAATCTTTGACTGAATAACTAATATCTACTAATATGTTTTAGTAGTGTAAGGCTCAAAAATCAGAGTTAAACAACATAGATTGGAACTTTTGAAATTTAACTTTCCTTAAATGATGCTTACAATAAAATAAGCATAAAGTTAAGCTTTGATAAAAAATACGGACACTTAAAAATTTATGTCAGTAAAAAAAGGGTTGAGAATTTCTTACTTTTATGAATAACTTAGTTTATTAGAGACCATAAAAATAAGTACGCACAGCAGCATATCAAGGTATACACTATACATATCTATAACTACGACACGCTATACAGTGTTAGAAAGAAAGTCACCTTGTCATCATTGGTGGATTTGTTTAGTGTGTGCAAATTTGCCAATGACTGCTTAGCTGTCAAAATTAAGGGCCAATTACTGATCAGCTGTCAAAATATTGACGTTAGTGGGCAACGCCCCTGGCGCATACGTCACCATCCGCCCCGTCTCGCTGCTCGCGTGACGTCATCAGTCAGTCAGTTGACCTCAGTAGACAGTGCGCACAGTTTTTAGTGTCGTGTTGCGGCTAGTGAAGTTTATTTTATAAAAAAAAGTTAAAAAATTTACAACAAACTGGAGTATCGGTAAGTAACTTTTTATAGTATTTCTAAGTAAAAATTTATCAAAAGTGTTAGTCTTTTTAAACAAATCGAGTGAGCGTTGACGAAATACGGCATTTCATAACAACTTTCAAGTTCTTATTTATAAAAAATAATGAATTTAATGAAACTTCATACACATAAGTAAAATATATTGGTCTCAAAAGTTAATAGAACTCATTTTTGATAAATAGTTAGACAGATTTTAAATTTTTCATAGAAACAGAAATTTCCAATTATCTTTTTTAAATTAAGACATTTCAAAAATGTTCCTTGCTAACTTTTTAAACCTACATATCCTGCTTATGCATATGAAGTTTCATTAAAATCGGTTAATTCATTTCGAAAAATAAGGACTTGAAAATGACGTTTTCGTGAATGCCCCTATCTCGAATTTATCGCGTTTCTTTTCAATGGTTTCATAATTATTATTATTATGATCAATAAGTGTAGTCTTAAATAGTTAATTCGCTTTTTAATAACTTGGCATGATAGATATTATGATTACGAGTAGCCATCGAGCTTCTCTTAGATCGATAGATTAAATTCTAATTTTACTATTTTTTTCTTAATTTTGTTTTGATTTTGTTATAACTTTATTATTATTAAATGTTATGTTTTTGCTGTAGAGACGAACCATCTGGCTGCGGCGCTGGGAAGAGGGTCCATCACGACAGCGCTACGAGAAGGCCATAGGTAGATAGTCTGACCCATATTTAAGCACAAGAACATAAGAACATCCTCTTCAAATTGATAATGTGAGTAATTATCTTAGTCTCTTACATCTGCCCCCCTAGTCAAAAGTAAAATTTTTGCAATCAAGGATTTGATGTTTTAAAATTCGATGGTAACGAAAACTTTTGTCAATCCAATGCATCTTTCGAAAGCGAAGCAATTACGAAGATTTTTAAATGTAGGTTTGTCAAGGCCTTCTTGTGTGTTTTAAAAAATGTTGCAGCAGTATATAAAATAATTTCATTAGGTTAGGCATAATTAACGTGACCATTCGTCCCGTTTTCGAAAAAAACATCTTTCTAGAGGTTTTGACAATCGATAAAGATGAAATAGCTAAGTATATAATTATTAAATTGAGATTTTGCGCTTTCACAATGCTATTTTTATATTAAGATAAATAATTATATTAGAAAAATACTAGAAAATATAGAGCATCTCAGACGGGACTCGAAGCCGCACTTATTATTCTCATTTTTCTTCTTTTAAAATGTTATATCGTATCATATCGTATTTAAAATAAAAATAATTCATAAGTAGTTTTTGTTCTCATGACTTGGTAATTTTCCAAACATAAACAGACACCTGTGATAATATATGATTCTTTGAACTTGCCGCCCATGAAAGAAACAAAAGGCGACGGATTCTTTTTTTTTTGAGTGTGAGAGCATTCGAATAAGTAAACATTTTTTTTTACTTATCGGTTTAAACTTAAACCAAAACAAAATATGCGAGTCATTGATAATCTAAACATTTTGAACCGTTTATGTTTTGATTCTTTGAAATATTAAATTGTTGATTATATGGTGTTGAGATTTTCTTTGTTGATTTTGCATGTTGATATGTAAACCCGGTAAAGTGAAACCTTACCTTAGAAATAAAACACATTTTTTACGGATTACAGCGCGTATATTGTTAATTCAGGTGTTATTTTAGAATTATTTAGTTTGGATTTATTGGTTTTTTGAATTCCCGACGTTTACTTGCCTTCCTTAACGTGGTTTTACTTGTCTATTTAATACTTACAATGTTAACCCGCCTTTTAGCGGTGAAGCCTGCTCACTTGATTTAACACTGATTCACAATACGTAACTTCATTACGTTGAAAAAAAAAAATAGTTTTAAATAGTAGTGTGATTGGAAGTGTTTTTTGTTTTAGATTTCCGTGGACGGCGTGCGGCGGAGGTCAAAAGAAGCTAGAAAGAAGCGAAAAAAATGAAATAATGCCGCACCACACAGAGACAAGAAATGGTGGATGAGCTCTTTGGGTCATGAGCATCTTTGTTATTCTAACACGTTTTGATTTAGAGTTTATTTATTTACTAAATCCTGAACATGCACTAATTTTTATCGATGCCGATCTTATTACCTCTGAATGAAAATCGACATTGTGGTGTTAATAACTAACGTGGATTAACGTTTGCCTTATTAAAATTTATTTTAAAAATAATACTATTTCATGGTTAATTATAATACTTACTTACTCTTGGCCAACATTAATTCTTGCTTCTCGGCACGGGGCGCACCATTTCATTCTATTATTAAAAATTTTTAACATGTTACTTTTAATTTTTTCTTAGATATATTTGCATAAATAATATCACGTTTTATTTATTCATCTTGTTTTTTGTTTAGTTATCAATGTGTGTATTCTATGTTTAAATAAGACAGGAAAAATAAGTATTGTCAAAAGATTTAATCAGTTTTGGACTTAGCTTACGTCATCTTCGCTATCGGTATTGAAAAAACAAATCACAATCAAAAAGCGACTCACTAAATTAAATAATTACTTATTTTTTTATTTAAAACAATTTATTTATATGACTTTGCTTATACATTACGTTTTTATATTATATTCCTGATTTCTGATGGTCTACAAATAAGTGCCCACAGGCACACATTTACTAGCGAGCATGACAAAAGTATCGTAAGTCCTTTGACTAGACCGACAATCTACCGCTGTTGTTCATTCAATTATGCTCTTTAAAGGTATGACGATAATGTTCACTTTACGTTTCCAAAATTGTTACAATAGAACAGAACAATGCAACCGTTTTTTTGTTGTTTGTGAATGTTTTGCGTTTAACAACCTACTTTTATTGCTTTACTTACCTATTTGCAATATTTGTGTGAATATTTTTTATTAGTCCAGTCCAGCGAGTCATTTTTATTTCTATTATAATTATTAACACTATTTTTATTATTAAATTGTTACATGTTGTTACTTATACAATACTAAAAAAATACGACTCGCTCCAGATCATATTTTCGGACGGGAATCGAACCCGAGACCTTTGGATGTCGGTCCAATGCTCTGAACGCTGAGGTACCGAGTCACTATCTTTTTAGATATTTTTACAATTGATTAAAATGAAACAGCTATATAATTTTAAATTTAAGATTTTTCAAAAGATAAGATTAGAGATAAATTTTTTCGAAAGATATTTCAATTGAATGTTGAATTCAGTTGAATCCCTTGCATTGATGAATTAACGCTGGCTTGCAGCGTAAGAGTGGAATATACTAGAAACAATTCGACGATGCCACCAGTGACTCGGTAGCTCAGCGATCAGGGCATTGGATCGGACATCCAAAGGTCGTGGGTGTGAGTCGTATTTTTTCTAGTTTATTATTTAGTATTTTATAAAAATAGCATTGGGAATACTAAAATCTCAAATTTAAAAATGTTGTTGCTTCCTCAAAAAGTTGATTTTATTTACCCAGATTTTTAAATCTTAGTCGATATACTACCTACCTACCAACTGTAGAATCAGAAACATTGATAAAACAAGAAAAAAGCAATAAGCTTTTATTATGCCGTTTTGTTAGTTCTTTCGTTATAATTGATGTAATAGAAAAAGGTTTTATTGTGATAGTAATAATAAATTATTTAATTACCGTATAAACGTAAGTGTTTTATTTCCCATTTACTACCTACACGATATAGTGTATGATCAAGTAAGACATTCAAGAAAAATACCGAATTGTAAGCCTTATCTTGCATATTATCACTTCAAAGACGCGCAGCCTATTATTTCGATTTTATGCATTACCTATTGACAGTGAACAATTTTATGATGTGTATTGTCTTGCTTGACCTTGACCGACAGAGCTGCAAAAGGGTGAACGTCAGGATGGCTGGTTGTCTGCATCGGTTCGCGTCAAGCTGGTGACCAAAAATTGTTACCTATTGGTTACTATTTGCTACTTACAGTCAGTTAATTGCTACCTAACTATAAACAAAAATAAATGGATTGCAAAATGTCCAGCCATTCTGATATTGAGATGGCTGGTCCACTCTCCGTTGTGTAAACTATACAAATTCTTGTTATTATTTCTTCTTTACTTCAGTAATTGCTACCTGATTGCTACCCTCACGTTTAACAATGTCTACCTTGTAGCTGTAACAAGTAAAAAGTTAAATCATTTGAAAATTTTACAGGGAATAGACTAAGAGTATTGAAATAAGCTAAAACGATTACCACAATGTTTTATTGAAATACATTTTTATATGAAATAATATCTATTTACTAAAGTCATCAGAATGGTTGGACATTTTACTATCCCTTTATTTTGGTTTATAATTAGGTAGCAATTAACTGACTGTAGGTAGCAATTTTTGGTCACCAGCTTGACGCGAACCGATGCAGACAACCAGCCATCCTGACGCTCACGCAAAAGGCTCGTAGAATTCGTTTCACTCGCATGCAAAACCAAATATTATCTTCACTTTGTTAGTTTTAACTTAGCCTAAACATAATATGTTTTTATTCATTTTAGTGGCACTACTTAGCTTAGTGTTCAATCAGTCCGTTACATAAAAGTTTTGTAACATTAGAGAGTTCGAGTTGTGAAATTAAGATTATGAAAAAAGCTCCTTTAAAATTCTTCACAAACAGTTAATTTTGTAGATCACAGATAAGCAACATTTTCCTTAAAATAATGAAAGATATATTTTATATCTTATTTGCCTCTTATCAAAGTCAATAAGTCAAAAATTTTTATTCAAATAAATTTAGAACTTAATGCTTTTGCATTGTCTATATTTTCCTATCATTCGTTAGTGACTTTTTTATCTTTTTTGTGTAAATCATAAATTAAACACTATTTTAAATACTAAGATAATTATCGTAAGTATTTCCTCATTTAAAAGCTCGTTTACCATTCCAGCATACAAAAGTAAATCATTATAAAATTAATAAAATAAGCAAACGTCACAGACAGTCATTTTTAGTTCCCGTCTCATTAAATACACAATTAGGTTAGTAAATCGGCGATGAGCATGTTTGAAATACAGTGTTCAATACAAATTTCTTTTGCACGGCAAACTCATTGAATCAGCAGCCGCGCCCGACGCACACTGCTATAATCTATTTAAATAAACTAGAAGCGCATGATGCACACATGCACAGTCGGTCGACCACCACGACTTAGTCGAGACGGAATTACGAAAACACTATTTGTCTCATGCGACCGATTCTCTCTGTTCATTCGCATTCGGGTTCAAGGTCAAAGTGTATACACTTGATGTGCTGCCCACTGTACAAGGCAAATTAGTAGGACTAAGTTAATTAAGTATAAAACCTTATACATTCTCTGTGGTCCACTAAATCCGCTTTTAAGTTTATGTACAATTCAGCAAAACAGCTCTATACATCACTTATAAAAGGATGATTATTATAGGCATTCGAACTGTATTCTTTTTTTTTCAAATAAGTAATTATAAAATTAAACTGAATATTACTAATAGGCTATTACTAATTAAAGTGATTGAGATAAAAATAAGAATACGAATCAAATCAGAAAGGTTGTCGATTTCTTAGTCACGATATGGAAAAAAACTATTATATTTTATATATGATAATATCTGGGTTGAAAAAGGGTTTTTAAATTTTCAGAATATATCAACATGTTTTTATCAGGTTGCTTTCTTCTTCATTTGTTTGTCCACAATTTTAGCAAACGATTTTATATTTTTTATCATTCTTTTATGAGTGAGGTATTTGAAGACATCAAATTATACAATTTACTTTTAAAATTATGCTAGAAAAGACAAGCTACGTTATGAAATTATATTAGCCCGGCCTTTCTGCCTAATTGAAACGAGGTAACTTCATTATTATAATTTACACTGAGAGTGTATTTAAACCTAAAATTATATACAAAAGTTTGTTTCGTAACTTAGTTTTTGTGCTATCTATAAACGTTAATATTATTGCATTTCATGCGTATCTATCATAAAATATGTGACTACTAAACTCAATAAAATTTCGAAAGGTACAAACTTAAAGCATCACAAACTATTTACCATTTTTCAACGTTACATAGCAACGTTATTATTAATCATAATTTTTTAAAACATTAAAGGGTCCCAAACTTTAGACATAATTTTTAGATTTGTTTCAATTTTATTTAAATCAACTTAATTTCGATAAGCAACTAAAACAATGTTATAATACTTCCCCTTGCAAATTTTAAATTGTATATTTTGTATTAATTAAAATTATACATTTAACTAAAGTTTTACATTTTTGTTATAAACTTAAAACAGTGATATTACGTCGATAAATAATTTATTTGCATTCTATCTACCTTATTTACTTATATCTATCATAAACATAGTCGCTTTTTATACATTTAAAACAAATATACAGGGATATTTTTTAGTTACCATCCAAATATTTCTCTAAAAAACATGAGTGATAAAATTTGTGTCATCCCTTACTAAACTGATGATATCTTTATGGATTTCTTATGGATGGGTAGTCAATTTTTTTAGATATTTGGCCCTATGTTTCTTATAGAAAGTTGTCGAGTGTCATAGACTGAATACATCATTTTGGACGATGACTAAAAAATAATCCAGTATAACACCAATAATGAAAGAAGGTGCCAATGATATGTTTTCTAGTGATTGTATATAACTGCTAAGATATAAAATTATTAACGCTACTTTATTCCTTATTTACAAATTTACTGATAATTTCACTTATAACAATGTAGAGAGAACTTGCATTATTTACATCGTTTGGACGTGATCATTTAATAATTTTTATTTTTTTAATTATGGAAAGAAGAAATACGAAAACCTCACAAATGTCAAATTCGGAATAGCACTAATGGCGCCACAAGAAACTGTACTAAAGTATTTTATTTGTTGTTTCTAATGTAATTTCTGATGATCATTGATAGCGGCCGGCCTCCGGATTATGTAAGTCTGTTTCTAACAACTTTTGATTGAAACTGACGAAATCGCAGTTACATTGCTGCTTTAGTAAGAATCAAAGTGACAACTATGTTACCTAAAGCAGCAATGTAATTGCGATTTTTGTCAGTTTCTTGATTGCAAAAGTTACATAATCAGGGGGGTCGCCGCTGGCGACATTTGCGGTTAGCTTTGCGTGTGGATCCTCATTGTTAGTTTAAAAATGTACTCAAAAGTAAAAGTAAAAGTATCGCATTATTTAAAAATCCATTTTAAACGGAATAAGCCTGGATAATCTATTTAAAATTCAGTAAATATTAAAAGGTAACATCATTGAAAGAGACAATGCAAGTATAAAATAAATGATAAAATAGATAATAATTATCAGTGTCCTTTATTATTATTTTTTATTTTATTATGGTAAATAAACACAAATTCTCCCCCATATTCAATGGACAAATGGACAGTTAGACGTATTTGACTATGTATCCACGAGTTATAAGCCAAAATTTTTTACCATGAGTTCAGCAATATACTTACCAAACATAAATCATATTACATAAAATCAAACTATAAGATCAAATAAATTTGTTAATTTTCAAAATTAAATACATCGTTAAGATAAATTGAATTGTACGTATCTATAAAAAAATATTGTAAGAAAGTTATACACACAGTAATTGCACGTGACAATAAAAGTATTAAAATTTAAAGATGTCCCAAAATGCTAGTTGAACCTTAGAGTTACTGCACAAAATATTCTAAATATTGATGATAATATAAAATAGATTGACAATCAATGACGTAACTTTAATGATTCATTAATAAATTGATGTTTTAAAAAACATGCAGCAAATGGGTGATAGGTTACTTCAAAACTCATGGTAAAGATATTGTTCAATGTATCGTCACTACAATAATATGTATATTTCCATTTTCATTTGATTTTTATCTTGTAATCACATCATTGGTTTATTTCATGAGAAAATAACTGATAGTTGCAATACCAATATTTAGTAAATGTACAGATTTCACATAAACGCTCACAGATGACAATGAATTTGACTTTTAGGTATTTCCCTAGTCATCAGAAAAAATGTGTTAAAATTTTTTGAAAGGTAAAACAAAAACATTAAACGTCTTATGCTTTCATTGTAGGTAAGTAGGTAAATTCTGGTACATACTATAAAAAAGGAGAAAAATTGTATGATACTTTTAAAATAAATACCAATGATGACTACAAGAAAAAACCCAAAGTCAACGTGTTTGAAGACTAAAATCTAATTCGTGACAGGCGACTATTCACTATTATGTATGTGAAAATACGTACCTTACCGATAACTAGCTTACAACTATCACGGCCTTGGTATATTGATCTTAAGACAAAACTTTAGATTACATTCCATTAACGTACGGTTATAGCACAAAAGTTAACCTTTATCTTCATTAGCGACAGTTAGTCCCATAAAAGCAGTACTCTATCTCACTTTAGTTCCAGTAATATAATGTCTCAAATAGTCTTACATTATTAAGACACGCAATAAAATGGGATGCTTTATTGCTCGTTCCGGTGGACGTAAAACTAGGATCAAATAAAATCATGTCTCGGTCAATCTCGATAAATTTCATTTTTCTAGTTTTACTACGTTGAAACATCATATTACTCGTTAAATTTAATTTAAGAGAAAAGGACAGTGTTGTCGGTTTAGGAAGAAAATTCTTAATATACTATTGGTCTCGTTGATTTAATGTTTACTGTGACGGCAGCTTACCAATTTTATTTAAATGGGGTCTTGTTATGTAGATGCTGAAGATTTTCTCTTTTCTATTTTGTTGTCGCGCAGTTTGCTTTCATCGAGAGATTCAATCTTATGGTCTCTCAGTAAAGGTGTTCTGGCGTCAATTTTTTCATCACCCTTTCCGTATCTTTCATTTTTGTAGTTATTAACTCTGATAGTGTTGTCGCTTTCTAAAGATTCTTGTCTACTTGATACTTTACTACTCTTTGCGCTATCTGTGCGTTTATCTGCTGCTTTTTCTTCGTGGAATGCCATGTTGTCGAAGCACTGAGTTGGTACTATGTTGACTGATTTCATCATCGGCAGTGCGATGGCTAAAGCAGGGCTCATGTCTCGAGGGCTTGGTGTCAAACGGGTTGTGACTGAGAGATCCATGCCTGGCATCAATGTTGCGACTGTTAGAAATAAAACTGATGTAAATAATCAAGAATGTAGTCTAAATGAACACATTAAGAAAGTAAGTAGAGTTAATTAGTTGATAGACAATCATGCAAATTGCATGCTTAGTTTTAGTTTCATAAAATATAATCCAAAATATTTTAAGAAAGATATAATACATGGACTATTTACAAATAATAAATAACATTTTATTGCACGGCACGAGACTTTTTAGAATTTAATACAGTCAAAAATATTTAAACGGAACATAAGTGCTAATTATATTAATAACACTCCACTTTTTTAATCGGAAGTCGTCATTTGGTAGAAAAATAAAATATTCACAATTATTATATCGACAACGACAATTTATTGAGCTTCAATCATTCCAATTGGAAAAAGTGAAGTAATGGAAAACAAAAATTCTAGAACACGTATACATCTATACACATTTATTAAAAAATAGTATTAGGTATGTGTTAGTGTATTTAAAATTTAACTTTCAATGTGTACCACAGTGTTGGATGGTGAGATCGATGCTTCAGTTGGTGTGGTATTGTTTTGATTGTTTGCCGATCTTTGATGGTATGGTAAACTAGGGCAGTAGCCTGAAAAATTACCATTACATAATGTAATAAAAAACAAACTTTAACCATACATGGACGACAAAATAAACGGACTCTCTAATGGACAAAGTAATATAGAACAGCTCACGGACACTGAAATAAACAAAAATGCAAACGTCACATTTATATTCTAAAGGGTTAACAAGGACTCGGATAGTCTAGAAAGTAACTACAACGACATCAAGAAAAAAGCGTCAAAGCAGCTACCAGCATGGGACTTCCACACAATGTCAAAATAACCTCGAACCTTGCCTCCCGACCGAGTAGGTCGGACCTAGCCGGCTCCAGTAGTGCTGCTGAAGATATAGTCAGTTTGTGCAATTATGATGATGAGCTGAATGACCATGATTTTGTTAGTGACGACTAAAGATTTAGTAGCATTCCTGTAAGCTAAGTCCGTATATTGTGCAGGCGATATATAAAGCCCGTTTGTAGTCTCAACGACGCCAGTATCATGTGTTGCTGTCTAAAGCATGTTTAAATTTTTTCTTTTGCAGTTGTTTGGTGTTGTTTGGATCATAGCTTCAAGCTCGCTACGATCACCATCTGTGGAGGATTACATTGCATAAGCTACAGTTACTGTTTTAGTATCAATATCAGGTAATGCCCAATATCTTCACAATAAGAGAAAACACTCCCAATTTTTATTAAGTTAAATTTGGTCTATAGCACTAAAGTGATTTGTTTCCTCTTCATATTTTGTATATTAATTGTTTTCTTTATTATTGGGATTGTCATCTCGTAATATATTAAGTAAAGTTGATATTATTATGTTTAGTTTGTTAAATATATCAGTTAGTTTCAAAGCAGTGAGGTAAATATTAAGTAGGTATTATTACTGATTAAAGCATACTTTGATTTATGTAACATCCTTTGGATGTTGATTATACCTGTGCTTAAAAATTGTTTTAGTAAATTATAATGCAAGTAAGTGTTAGTTTTTAAATTTAATGTGATAATTTTAATAATTCAGTGAATTCTTTACATAAATGTAATTGGTTAAACGCTGAAAAATATAAAAAAACCGTCAGTTCTTTTATATTATAATATACTTGTAGCGTTATTATGAATTTCTACGCAGTGATTTCATACACTTAACGGTGGTGTTACTACTGGTGGATACAATCTTAAATACTAAATCAGACATCATTCAAAAGGAATAAGTAACAACTTCAAATTAGCCTTTAAGATTGTTTTTTGTACAGCTGAAATAACAATGAGTATAAAATTCTAAAATAAGTTCAGTCAGTGTTTACTTAAATGTACAAGAATAGTTTAAAACATTTTTTTTGTAGTTTCAAATGAATTGATATTAGGGTTGTCAATAATGATTTTTCCCTTACCCATGTTAGGTCCTATTATGTCCTTGGGATGGTTCGTTTTTATTGCATTCATCCTACGATTTATTGCTTGAGGGGCCATCCCTGGTGGTAAAGGTCCGGTACCTGGTTGTCCTGGTGCGCCTGGTGTATGGCGTGCTGATTTTATTGATAACAAAAATATTATTACAATGATTGAAAAAAGTTTACCCGAAAATAAAAGGTAGGTAATCGAAAAACATAATAAATTAGCTGGAATACAATATGACATAGAGTAAAATGTATTAGATCATACCAGCCTCGACAACATGGTACCGAAACGCGATATGATATAGCGATTTATTAAGTTTAAATGTCAAAAGACAACGAATTTTGACAGTTGAGTGTCGATGAAACGCTATATCACGCGATAAATATAGTGTTTCGGTGGTCATGCTAGGAGGGCAGAGTATAAAATAAACGATACTTAGGTAAATTCAAACATAAATGTAAGAAGTACTATGTATAGTTATATTGGATCTGTAAATATATTTCTAACAAAAAAGGTAGATGTCAAATAACGTCTTTCATTGGTATATACTAAATACTAATAGTCGAATACTACTGAAACGCTTCTTAGCTAAAATATTTGAATAAGGTCATAGCATATTTTAACAGTTTCATAGTGTTTCTATAAATTTTTTGTCTAAAGTTTGACAGTCGTTTGAGTATTAGGTCGTAAACTGTCGGTAATGGTGATAAAATAAGTGTATACTAACGCATCGGAGGTCTAGTAGGTTCTACGTTGATGACTCGCCGACGCTTCTTCGGCAGTTTTGCTCTGGCCTGCGTGTGGGAGTAGTACATCGCAAAATTGGATACGATGACTGGCACAGGCAGAGCTATTGTCAGTACCTGTGGATGGGAGAGTTGTATGTAGTGGTATGAGAAAGTTTGTTAATATTTTAGTTGCTTTAGCAGCTTTATCAGAACCATCAGTTACACTTTTAATTTTTAATGGGTTATTGCAAAATTAAATATTACATTCTTACAAATTACAATAATTAACTATCAGACAGATCTTGGTAACGGGTCCACAAGACAAGTACTTTAATCTTATTTTGTCGATGAAATGAAATCTTTATAAATTATTATTTAATGTTATACTTACACCAGCTAAAGCACACAAGGCACCAACAAACATCCCCACGTACGTCTTCGGCGCCATGTCACCATACCCCACCGTCGTCATGGTAACCAGCGCCCACCACAACCCCAGCGGGATGCTATTAAAGTCATTGTGGGGATTCGTTTGTATCCTCTCCGCGTAATACACCAAACTAGCGAAGATCACAATACCCAACACTAGGAAAAACACCAATAATGTCAATTCTTTGGCCGATGCCCTAAAGGTTTGTATCAAAATCTTGAGACCCGACGAGTGTCTGGTGAGCTTGAAGAGTCTCATGATTCTAATAATGGAGAAGAACTCCAGGATATCCGCATTCTCTACGTGGGAGGCGTATTTCTGGAGGGTGAGGTCAATGTAGAAACTCATGGTGGCGATATAATCGATGATGTTGACGGAAGATTTGACGAACTCGCACTTGTTGGGGGACGATATGAATCTAACGAGGATCTCGAGAGTGAACCACGCGTTGCACACGCACTCTATGTAGAAGAACGCTACGTGAGCGTTTGTCTGCACTTTGTCCAACGCCCAACTTTGCGTCTGGTTTGCGGTTGTCACTGTGTAGTTTCTGATCACTGGCACTCTCATGTCCGGATGCGTTTTCAGACAGAACGATATTATCGAGACGCAAATGAAAAATACTGATATCACACCAATTATCTGAAAAAAAGTAAAATATTCATTTATCTGAATAAATTCATTTAGTCATGGTTTAGGTTTTTTTAGTTTTAACTATTGTAAAAATAATGTTCGGTGCAAACAAAATGGTTTAATACGGTTGACATCTCATCAATAGAATTTAATTAAACAGCTTTGATAACAATCTATAACTAAGTTTGCTTCGGAGTTCGCTCCGTTTCAAAGCAGCAATTTAATTTATAAGTCAATGATGTACATTGAATAAATTAATATCGTGTTATGAAAATATTTGAGGCATTGGACCGGAATCAATAAGCAAACTTCGTTTGGGAATTACTGTACGGTTCGTTAGATTTTTGTGAAATATTTAAGGAACCTCTAACGTGTAATGTTGTGTCTGTTGAAACGAAATGATAATCTCTTCTAAGCTCAAAGTTCCGAGTTTACGATTGTCACAAATGGAGACCGAGTCAAGGAAAATTACAATTAGCATAAATTTGAATTATAATGTTCGGCTCTTAAGAATACTCCTTCCTGAATTGCTCTACAATATTTTACACTTCATAAACTTAGGGGATCAAAATTTCGCGTTTAATTTAACGTTGCGAAATACTTATCTTCTGACTTTGGGGTCGACAATTGACTGTTGCAATCAAAAACATCATATCTTTAAGCATCATGATTATGTTTATCTAAAAATGATGTTTACTACAGTACTGAATTTGGGTCAGTCAAGTTTTTGAATTAAACTGTGTGAACAAGAGTATTAGTCTCTTATAATTTAGTACTCGGGCAGTGGTCGATTTAAATAATTTACTCCCTGTTTTTTAAGCCAGTGAAAGGATTGAAAAAATTGTTAAACTCTCTTTGGCACTGTTAAGGTATTATCTTACCTTCGCTGCATTCGAGCTGTACGGCTCATCGAACAGAGACCACATCTGGGGCTTGAGCTGCTGCCACCATGACACCGTGCCGTTGTAGTAGTCCTCTTCATAGCCGAATTTCCTCGCCACTTCCTCGTCTGAAGGCTTCTCCGTATCCAGGTCTAGGCGGTCCAGCACTGCTAGAGTTTCTTGCGTGTCTCGATGCTGGGGACAAAATAATATGATAAAGAGGTTGTTCGTTCATCCCCATGATTTCTTAAATTTTGTTGTTTTCTTCATAATAATTGAAACCAGTAGAATCGATAAAAAAAAACAGACTTTATGCGCATATGTGACGCAGCTAACTTGGCGCTAAAAAGATACATTTAAAAAGAGCCTAGCATGGCTATTGAAACGCGATATGATATAGCAATTTATCACGTTTAACTGTCAAAAGACAATGGATTTTGACATTTGAGTGTCGAAAAAAAGCTATTTCAATCGATAAACAACATGTTATAAAAATACCCCTAATGTTGAAAATGGTATATACCACCGAGTTTTTTTTCGCGATTAGAGAGTTGGTCCCATAGTAAAAGTTGTTCAGTTTGATGGTCCCTATATACCATTTTCGGCATTAGGGGTATTTTTGTAACATGTTGTATATCGTGTTTGGTGATCATGCTTGGGCATAGGGTCACTGAACGTTTCCGATAAGCCTGTCAATAAAATTGTTTATGAATAATATCAGAAGTTTTTCATAACGCGTACAGTTGCAATTTTAAAACACAGTAATAAAATGTTTATTCAATAGTGAAACAGATAAAATTTAATAAAACTGCTTTTAAATTCAATGAGCCGTATTCGAATTACCATTTGCCCGGAGCTATTTGATGCTCGCCTTGCATTAGTATAAATAAATTAAAGTTCTTTGTTTCGCTAAATATTGTTTTCCAATTTCTGTTGCAAGTTATCATTTTATTTTTCAATAATAATTTGTTCCACATACGTGCGGTTGAAACAAATTAAATTTGGTCAACAAAATTTGAACGGATCATTGCGTTAACGCTTCCCGCGTATATTTTGATAAAAAAAAATGAAAAAATGTTTTTTTTTTATTTCTTTGACAAAAAAAATATGGTGTAGTACGTTGATTGTAACATTTGTTTTTTATAAATGGTTTCATTCCAGTATTCTATACTGCTGGATTGATGAGTCCAGCAGTTTAGAATAGCACTAATCTTGTACACTTAGAACAAGTTTTTAAGGAGATGTCCCTGCTGAGGGGCACACTCCACACCGATTAAAGACTGGAACTCAAACGGTTTCATTCCAGTATTCTATACTGCTGGATTTATGAGTCCAGCAGTTTAGAATAGCACTAATCTTGTACACTTAGAACAAGACTTTAAGGATATGTCCCTGCTGAGGGATACACTCCACACCGATCAAAGACTGGAACTTAAATGGTTTCATTCCATTATTCTATACTGCTGGATTTATGAGTCTAGCAGTTTAGAATAGCACTAATCTTGTACACTTAGAAGGAGGAATAAGACTTTGAGAAGATGTCCCTGCTGAGGGGCACACTCTACACCGATCAAAGACTGGAACTCATTTGCTCATAGTGGAAAGCACTGATTGCAGATTTTAAAAGAGAAAAATAAACTTAGTACAAGACATGCTGTCTTAAAATAGTTACTTATGATTTAAAGCTAGGAGGTACATCTAGCACCCCCCTCCATCGACCAGAAGATTGACTATCTCCCTCCATTGACTTTGTAGTTGACCAGAAAATGAGCTACGACATTTTTTCATGTAAGCGATCCAATACTGCAATTTCCATCCGATAACCAAGCTTGGAGATTTTGGCAACATTCGTGAGGCTTACATCTTGCACAGGACTTGTTAAAAAAGGTAAAGTAAATTAAAACGTAAGTTACTGTCCAAAAATGTGTCAGAAGTATTTGCTGTAATGCAAGTACTTACGTTTTCCTATGCTTCAATTCAGTTGTTCTTTTGAATATTTTTCTTGCTAACATTATAACAATGTTTAGGTACCCTGGTTTTAGCGCTAGTTCAGAATTCCATTTTTACACGACTGTCTAAAAATGGAATGATTCATGGCCGTTGTTAGTACTGAATATTCATCGCGGGTTTTCATTTTAAACTTTTTTGTTTCGTATGAATTTTCATGTTCTAATAAGCTCGACAACACGTTCAGTTAAATTACGTATATATAACGTAACATTAGTAGCTTTTATATTGTTACTTGTTATGGTGCGTACCCCCACAGGGGACCCTCAGGACCAACCAGCGGTGCATGAGGGCAAGTACCGGGTTTTTTTAGTGGGTATATTCCCCCCTCCCGGGGTCCTATCGAGCCACTGGCAGGGCGGGACCACGGGAGAAGGTCGTGGAGGGAGCCGCAACGTCCCCTCCTTGTGAGTGGCGAATCCCACATACGAACCCCCTGTTCACCTGCGAGGGGGGAGGGGATGCGTAAATGCATCGGTATAAAAAAGGCGCCATCTCCGTAAACGAGGGAATCAGTGCAGTTTCGATGACCAAATTATTTGTATAAACTCTTAGGGATATATTTATTCATAAAACGAAAATTTTTTTTCATCATCTAAGAACTACTAAAAATATTTAACTATTAAAATTAAAGCGACATTTTCTCTTCTTAGCTAGGAAAGTCATTGGTGGAAAAGCTGCCTTCCAATCAACAATTTTGTTACGTCAAATTGACGTCATTACGCTAAAAACTGTTTTCAATTAAGAAGGATTAAGCACTTTGTACCTAAAGCTTATTAAATCAGTCTTCCGTTCATTGTCCTACGGAGTAACTTCATAATGATAAATATTGTTTAGCTTCGTTAATTAATGAGAAAGCGTAACCTTTACCACCTCTTAATAAATAACGAATAACTCTCTTAACATATTCCCGTCCGAGAACTGATCTGGTGCGAGTCGTATTTTTTCTAGTATATTATTTGGTATTAAATAACGAATAATCAAGATTATTCTAAGGGGGGCTGTTTCACAAAGTCCAATTAAATTCAATACTTGACAAGTAATTTCATATAAATTCTTTAATTCTTCATTTTTAAATTGAACCAGAAGTTTGTCCAAATCATCATAGATTGTGAAACAGGCACACTTAACCTGTCAGGCTGTCAGGTCAAAAAAGTTTTGAACGTGTGGTAGGAAAAATTATAGACGATTCAAAAGTGCTTGATTATTAAGTTTATTTGAATAAAGACATTTTTGACTTGAATTGAAGTGAAATGTTGCTGATATTCGCGTGAAATCGAAATAAACATTTTATTTATAAAACATAGGTATATTTTGTGCGTTAAAATAGACGAAGATTGTATAACAAAAGCTTCCTTTTATCTTTAAACCGTAGTCTGAAATAGTTCACTATTTCACTCTTTCTCTTTGTGATGTTGTCAAATATTTATTTATTTATTTTTATTTATTTACTTTACCTATTAACTTCTTTCCAAATCACTCCTAATTAATATCTGAATCTAAACAAATATCTTTGTGCCTGACCAAAAATAACGATGGATTCAATGAAAATAAATCCTTAAATATTCTGTGGCTTTTCCAATTTTCTATGAAAACTTAGTAATTCCATCTGGTAGGTACATATTAAACTCCATGGATCCGAAGAGTACAATAGAACTACCCCTGGAGACCAATTTCAAAAGGTTTCTGTATTTCTGAAGTCTCGCTTGCTAATTAACATTTTGAATGCATAATGCAAATAAAACCAGCAATGGAACGAGTCGAGAGCAAATTCTCGTTCAAAATTTTACATATAAAGAATTTTTCTTTAATTTGCTCGAGGGTATGGGATTGGGTTTTAATGGGTATTGAGTGTGTTCGAACATGAAATGTAAATAGGATTCGCATCTACAAAGGATCAATTTCAATTCTGATGTGGAAATACCCATGTTTAAATTATAGGATGAGAATTAAGAAAATGTTTTATTATTTGTTTCAAATCGAAACTTAAATACATTTATTGCAACCTAGGATTGAAAAAAGACTAAATATATAGTTCAATCATATGTTTCCTAAATCTTACTAGATAAGATATATAATAAGATAAGCATTAAATATTATCAATTTTAAATATGATTCCAATAGGAAAAAAATTGCAGATATTTCGTAAAATCATTTTACGGTTTTTTTAAAGGATGTGTGCTTTCGATGACAGTGCAGCGTTGATTTTACCGCACGCAGTGCGTTGTTGTTTACGTTTTAGTACAGCGTGCGGAAACTTGATATTACCGCACGCCGAGTGTTTTTGTTTACGGTTTTTTATATATTTTTATTTCAGTAGTACCTATACTGTTTTCTCGCAAATGTATTGAAAAACATCGTATGGAACGCAGTTGTTATAGTAGTTTACAATACCCCCCTTAATTTTGTACGTATAAACATGACATTTTTTAATTCTCATTACAGAAACGCTTACTTATTACTAGAATTGCTTAACTACACACACACACACACACGCACACACACACAAACACATACACACACACACACACACACACACGCACACATCCACACACACACACGTACACGCACTCATGATACCTCTTAGCTAGATTTTTACTACCAACCAAACATGCATATTAAAAACAATTGTTTTCTTTGTAATTTGATTGTTTGTTTACTTTTTCTATTGTTGTAATATAATTAATTTTGTAATCTACTGTTATCCATAGGGAAGTAGTTTTATTTATTTATTTACTCTTTTCTAGTAATCTTATTAGACAGAGTGTATGTACATATTGTACTAGAAAGCACACATTTTCGAGCAACTGTATTGAAATAGTAGTTTATGATACAAGGTTGGTAAGGAGTTTTAAAACAACCTTAACAACCGTGTGCCATACTACGTTTTTCAATTTATTTGCGAGAAAAAGGTTAGGTTACATTCTGAAATAAAAATAAAAAACCGTAAACAAAATGGCACGGTGGTGGCGTGCGGTAAAATCAACTTACCGCACGCTGTACTAACATCTGTATAAACGTCAACTCGTTTTAAAAGCCTTACCAACCTTGAATCATAAACTACTATTATATAAATACATAATTGTTATGAAAAAATGTGATGGATACAGTTAAAGTGAACCAAAAATTTAACTTGTTCCAATAAGCGCCTCACATTTATTCGAGCTTGCATATTCCAAACTCAATATTTTACGAAAATGTATGAAATCCTTTGTAAATTAACTTCGTTGGAAAAGTTGATGTCAATTTTCCACAACGATATCGAATGACTGGTTATTTGCTTGACTTGGAAAATAATATCATTCGACAACGCGATGTGACTCTATTCATAAGAAATCAAATATTTCAGCTCTAACAATTCGTGGAACAAATGAGTACGTTCGACGTGTGCATTGAAAATCATTGAATTGAAAAATTCAGTTAAATAATTTAACCTGCTATACCGGTGTTATAATAATGTTGATTAAAACTTGTGGATCAGTGCTTCATAAAGTAATTTGTTCTTAAAGCACAATTTGAGGCTAAATAAGCCACTAATGTCATATTTTTATTATTATTTAAGTAACGCCACGATAATATGGATAAGATTCATGGATCCATGATGTGTCAGATCCATGGCCAATGTTTCATAACAATAAATCTCTAAAGAATGGTTCACGTAATATAAGCTTGGACACGAATCAATGAATGTCCTTTAATAAATTTTAGAAACACTACCATATTATATTGAACTTTATCCCTTTCCCATTTTAATGAAAAACCCAAACAAAAGAGTTAACCCTACTAACATTGTTGACTTGACAACTGCAAAAACCCTCCATATATCAGTGTGTCAGCGAAATCCCCAGAGCACCACCGCACATCCAACAAACCAATCTTGCACAGTGTAACGAAATTTAATATCAGTCGCCATATGTCGCTCATAAAAACCGGACATGTTGTGGGCTGCGGGCAGTAAAAACGGTCGAAATGTACCGAACTGTTCCGATACGTGACGACAGTGGACTAATGAAAGTTTTACGGGAAAAGAAACAATGAAATATTCCGAACGTTGTTAAGAAAATGTAAGTTGCGACGGATTTTCCACTAATCTTTAAAAGAGATGAAAATAAAATGCGCCTCGAAAAGAGTGCGGGAATATTATTGTTACAAATTTCTTCACTGTTCCAAATAAATAAATTAACTTTTACTTGCAATACCTCGTTTATTTGTAAGTCTAAACAAACATTAGGATTAGCCTCTCGAAACAACCTTAAGTTTTATGGACACTAGCCATTGTGTTCTTAAGACATCCGAAGTGCAAAGCGCAATTTGAAGCAAGCTGCACACTTTAATGGATTCTCAGATGAATACTGCATTTGTTTCAACTCCGTCTCAGATTTCGTGGCCAGATCAGATTTTTTATAAATGTTACATTGTATCTCTCTTTGATACAGTGTAACTTTCTCAGTTTTTAGTAACATTTTTATTTATTAAGCGGTGTGGTGTTCGGAACAGTCAAAGTCAAAATATCTTTATTCAAATAAATTTAGTAATTAAGCGCTTTTCAATCGTCTATATTTTCCAACCACTCATTCCAGACTTTTTAAACTTATAAGATGATCGGGCGCAAGAAACTTATCAGCTTTAACAGGAATATGTTACGATATTTACAAACTTAAATACATATATCGTTATCAACTATAATATAACAGAATATTGTTAACAACAAAGTACTTATACAACAACAACAACAACATCATTTCCACGCATTTCGTAAAAAACAAATTAACCTTTCACACTTAGAGGTGAGAAAGCGACTAGTGACTTAAAAGTGTAACATAGGGTTAAACATCTAACACTTTTGTGGAACAAAAAATTACATTAACGGAACATTACTGTTTCCCGAAAATGGTCCAACATCTCAATCTTTAACCCAGTTACCAAGCATGGAGGTTATAGCATCATCGATTCACGTCACTCAATCATTTAAATTCAATAAAAAGGTTATTTAAAATATAAAATATTTATAAAATAACTAGCCTGACTTTTTTGAGATATTAAATTGAAAAGCTAATACTAGTACCTCTAAATTTCATAAATTAGCCGCCGATCGTGAATTTCTTTCGCTTCAATATTAGCATAGAAGCAATTTATTTATACTCCGAAACTTTACCTCATTGGTTGCTAAGGCTTCTCTTAGTAAAATGTATCGTTTCATCTCGTCTCCCTAGGTAGAACTTAAGATGAATGTGAACATTCTCTCCCTAATTTTAATTATAGAAAAGTACCAGAAGTTTCTAAATTAGTTCCAAATAAAATTAAAATATCGCATTCAACCTTATTTGTTTATTCAAAAATGCTTATAATATGGTCATTACTTTGACAACCTGCTTTAAGCAAAGTCAACCTTTACGCGCTACTCGGATGGTGGCGCAGCAAAGTTGTATGAAATTTCATTATTTTCGAGTTTTGTTTCAAACATAGGTGAAAAATAGTACATTGTACATCGAAGGGAGAAACTGACCGCTGACTGCGCTGTGATGGCCTGAACCTGTGCTAAGCTCCGCTTTCGGCCATCATCATCGCTGCTAGCAACGCAGTCATATAGACCGCGGCAGTAATGTACTATAACAATAAAAAGCTCTCTAGCAACGTTATTTTTGATTTCGTTTGTGTTTTTTATTGAAGACAAAGCGATTGAGAAGATCAAGAATTAGTTTTTATTTTTAATTTAATCAAAGTCAACATGAATATTTATTTTCTTGAACTATTTCAAACGGCAAGTGAATAATTTCCTTTAAGATCGGTGTACCTAATGCGTGGACTAAGTCGCGTTTTGTCTAAATGTCATATTTATTAGCTTTATGCATAGGACGGTGTTAGTCTATTTAATAGATTGCCTTAATATTCATCAGCCTGTCGCTTTTTAAAGTAATGACTACTTTTACAGTGCCATTTCAATACTATAAATATATTGTAGTTTAAGAATACGTTGACTATGTTAGGAATCTTCATTACACCTCCAGATGTTGGACATTTTATGTGAAGAATGCCACGTATCGGAATGTCTTCTTAAATTGACCTGTATATTTCGTTGTAGAGGATAGGAGTAAAAGTGGACCGTAATATTACTAAAACTATTGATTACAGTAATACATGAAAGTTTATTGTTTTTATGGATGCGTGTAATTACAATCAGCGTCATATTTTTTTTAACGACTTCCTTTGGTCGATTGGCTTTGTACACCGGTTTTCAAGGTGTTGCCATCTCTGAGGTCCCGGGTTCAATCCCCGTTGGGTCAATTTAGAAAACGAACTTTTCTATATTGACTCAGGTCTGGGTGTTTGTGATACCACCGCTGTCTCTGATTTCCATAACACAAGTGCTTTCTACTTACTTTGGAATCGGAGCAATGTATGTGATGTTGGCAAATATTTATTATTTATTATATTTATAATTACCTGGCTGAAATTACTAAACAGTATATGCTGTAAACCTCATTTCATATTGCAAACATACATTAGCCTTCAGATCATAGTACCACACTTTTAAAGTTGCAATTTCAAATTAGAATTTTGAATTGTGAAGTTATTAATTTAAAAAAAATATGGCCAGTGTATTTTATTAAAGAAAGCATGCGGGCAAGAATTACTATAACATTTAGCAAAGTCCGCTGCAATATAGTATTCTCTTTAAAAACTAGAAAATGTTTAAGCTTATAACAACAAAATATGTTAATGCTTATACATATTTGGCGGATCGTTACCGCAGCGAAAAATGTATTCTACTATCCTTGTTTTTAAGTTGCTAATTACTTTAGGTTTACTCAGTGAATAGCTGTTACTTCCATTATGGACTTGCCTTTCAAGCTATATTCAGGGCAAACAGGCCCAGGCACCGTAATGAAATTTCAGCTCGTTGTTTTTACCAACTTCAGCTAAAGTTTAAATGTAGGCGAGAATAGCTTCGCGAACAATAAGGCCTGAAAGTTTTGGTATTATCATAAGGTTTA
The DNA here is from genome assembly GCA_963556745.1 of Catoptria pinella. Classification (NCBI taxonomy): domain Eukaryota; kingdom Metazoa; phylum Arthropoda; class Insecta; order Lepidoptera; family Crambidae; genus Catoptria; species Catoptria pinella. The sequence continues at coordinate 11,709,419 of OY750772.1, read as the reverse complement.
TAGTATTATGTAATACGGAAATTAAATTATAAACACCTCCATATATAATTATGAAATTTGGATTTTTCGCATTCACAATGCTATTTTTAAGATAAATAATATTAGAAAAAATACTAGAAAAAATCGACTCATCCGTAGCACCTCAGACGGGACTCGTTTCTTTCGAATGTGGGGGTATTTCCTCACATTGATGAAATTGCGCTGGCTTGCAGCGAAGAAGTTAAAAGTACTAGAAAATTTCGCCGCTTCCACTAGCGACTCGGTAGCATAATTGGTCAGTGCATTGGGCCGGAATCCCAAGGGTGCGGGTTCGAGTCCCGTCTGAGGTCCTACGGGTGAGTCGATTTTTTCTAGTATTTTTTCTAATACCTCCATATATAGTTATTATTTTGCGCAAGTATGAAAATTGTTAATCGTCCCATATTTTGAATCAATGGTGTAGTAATTAGTTTACATTGGCACGCAAAATATAAAGCGGTAATCATTTTGAAGTTTGAGTGTTTGTAAAAATTGGATTATTTACTTTTTGTTTCAGGATTAATTAACTTTCAACAGGGTGCGAGTGAGTGAAGATATAAAATCGTAGCGACGCAGTTCTGTCCGTGCATAAGTAATCATCAGACATGTGGGATCAGCTAAAACATTTGAGTTCCTATACAAGTTGCTCTCAACTTGTTTAATTGTTTAATAGTTCTTGTACCAGGACGGTTGGGAGACGCTGACAGCTGTGACACAGTTCATACTAGTACGGCTGTCAACGTTATCCTCTGAGTAGCTCATTCATTTAATGTTCCATATAATTTATAAGAGGAATTTATTGCAAGTTGGAATGTGAAATAAATAAATAAATAAAAAATAAATAAATAAAATATTAAAGTTTTGGCAGCAGTCCACTAGTGCTAGAGACCTAGCTCGATGAAAGTAAAAAAGACGGTCAAGAGCGAGTCGGACACGCGAACCGAGGCTTCCGCACCATCATTCTGAAAAATTTAGTATTTATAGACATCGGTTTATTTTTATTTTCCCTGTAATCTTTAAATAAACTTCTAACACATAAATTAATTTAAAATTTTTGTCTATGCCATCTTCGGAGATAGAGGGGGTCTGTTTTCGTTGAATATTTGGGGAAACATTTTGCATTTAACGCCCGGAATCCTCAATTCATAAGGAACTGGCAATTTTAACTAACAGACTGCCGGAACACAAATAAAAAAAATTATGGTGTTAGTTACAGCCAATAAGTTTCCTCCAGCTCACCTGCGTATAGGTCATCCAGCAGCAGGGTTCCACTTGGTTCGCGTCCAGCCCCCAGAACTCCAGCTCTTCTTCAAACAGTGGCCCGCAGACGTCTGTAGGGTAGTGGAGCTTGCCGGTCCTGTGAAAAAGTGAAAACTATAAACAATCTATTCAGTCGATTTCTGCAAAGAAGTACTGAAGATTACGGATTTTACATGTGAGCGTATGGTATGTATATTCTATACCTTTATTTCTTTTCGATACACAGAAATGTCATTTCTTTCTCAAATTCGATAAAACTACTTGACAACTTCTGCGTTTTTTTCCGCGTCTTTATTCAAATAAGCTTAGGAGGGCGTAGTCTGCACACTAGCGCCGCAATAGGAAAAAAAATATAGTGCCTAGATAAATACGAAATTACGAATCATCTCTCTGTAGTGCACTCCGAGGAAGCTTTGTGGTACTTTTAATCACTTACACAATAGTTTCTAAACTGTCATTTAGTTTCTAGACTGTCGTTTACTGCTAAAAGTGGCCACTTTTCGCAAAAAAATTCCATTAAACTAAACGGCAGGCTAGAAAATATTGTTTAAGCTATAAAAAGTACCAAAAAGCTTCTTCGGAGTGCACTACGGAGAAATAATTCACAATTTCGTCTTTATTTAAGCGTTGTGATTTTTTTCCAATGGCGGCGCTAGTGTGCAGACTACGCCCTCATTGAATGAATGGATAATAATTTTGTTCTCGCTTTAAAAATACTACATTTCTTTATTTTCTTGCAGAGACAGATGATATAGTAGTACAATAAAGCGTATCATCATTTTAATAAGAAGGACAAGGAAATCCTAAAGTTGTACTTATTTCAAACTGAACATTGTCCTTTAATTCATTGCAAGTGTAAATATATTTTCAAGTTTTAAATTATTTTTAAATTTTGGGATTTTAGCATTCACAATGCTATTTTTATATAATACCAAATAATATACTAGAAAAAATACGACTCGCACCAGATCATGTTCTCGGACGGGAATCGAACCCGCGACCTTTGGATATCCGGTCCAATGCTCTGACCGCTGAGCTACCGAGTCACTTCCGATTTCCATCCGAGAACATGATCTAGAGCGAGTCGTATTTTTCTAGTATATTATTTGGTATTATATCTTCAAGTGTTAATACACTCGGCGTCAAAAAAATCGCACCTTTTCAAAAAAATTCTTTGAAACCATTTTAATCATATCTAATTAATAGTAAATGTTGTCATATACTTCTATCCATTCGTATATAACCAACAGTCTCTCAAACCGTTGGAACACTCGTCATACGGAATAAATGACTGAGATTTAGTTTCCCAGCAACATTGCACTGTCACATTTTTTGCAATATAACAATTTCATTTGACAAGCTTCATGGCCAATAGTATGCATTTTGGGTGTTTCTTTTCTTAATTGAGCAGTTGACGTGCGTTCTCTCTAACGTTTCGATAGTGAATTTACCCGATTTTCCTGGATTGATCCCTATTTATACCCTTATAATGAATGCGCAAGTAATTACATGTGCAGCGTTTAATTGTGGTAACTGTTATGTTTTTAAACAATAAATGATTGTTTGAAAGACCAATAAATGTACTTTCAATAGATATAAATATTAAATAAATAATACGTGTGCTAGCAGTAGCAGGTAGGCATATCTAAACTAATGTAATAGAAGGTGCGATTTTTTTGACGCCGAGTGTATTAACGCTTGAAGTAGTCAACAAGTAAACAGCACGCGTCCGCCTTTAACACATCTCCAAACAAAAGCAATAAAAATAAACCCAAACAAAAGCTGTAAACTCTTTCTGTACAGAAACAAACACATTTATCCGATTAATAGGACGTGGGCAAATACCCACGCGTGGGGACAACATTAGTGGATCGATGTTGGTCAGATTAGAGACATTAATCAGATGCTAAAAGTGGCCAAGTTTACCCGAGGTCAAGGGGTAATAAGGTAGCGAAGGGACATGAGCGATAGCGGGGGAGTCACCGGGAGATATAATTAAGGCTTGAGGCATCAATTAATGCGATATTTATTGTCAACATTCCTGAACTGTCGGCGTCTGTGTAGAAACGCACGTCGTCGTACCACTCACTGAGTCAGGCGAGGTGGGGATGGCCGGCCTTTATAAAGCGGCGCACAAGGCGGCCAGAGGCATTCTATTGGATGCGCTCGCTCCGTCAACACCTCTTAACTGTGATATCGATCACACCTGAATCAGACGCTTGAACGGTAGTTTTACTGAAGGATGAATCCGTAAACTTTAAGTAAGCGACGACGATTATACAATTTCGCTGTCTCGTGTTTTTCAACCGACTTAAAAAAAAGGAGGATGTTCTCAGTTCGTCGGAATATTTTTTTTCCTTTGAAATCATTCAGTCTCTAATGACTGAAAACCAAACATAGACGTCACTCAATTCCATAAGCCTTAACTATGGCAATCAATCAATATAAGGCACCGTTTGCCTCCTGGTTCTTTTGTATATGGGTCATAGACATTACTGATGGTGACTGACGAAATCCACCGACGCTTCGAAGAACATTTAAATGTTCACCTTAAGCTGTGTCTTCATACAATACATACGGTGTGTCTCAAGACGTTTAATAGCGCATGCCTTATCTTTTCAAAAAAAACTAGAATTTGTTTGGCAGAAAGTTGAACGTAAAAGCGCACGGCTTGGAAGCAATCAATATTGGATGCATTTGACGCATGAAAGTTGAATTAAAATTTGAAGCGACTCGATAAAGACAGACCAATAGATACATAAAGTCATTCTTTAGACGTAAAGAACAAATTACACATTACAACTTACAAATTACAAATTACAACAGATACAGTATTATGAGTCCTATACAGTTTGTTGTGAAAATATTAACCTCGGCGCTCATCACACTGCTACAAGCTTTACTCGAACAACAGTAGAAAGAGAAGTTTGGCCGTTTGACAGTATTATATATATATATATATATATATATATATATATATATATATATGCCAATTACTTTCACAAGTGTTGATTACAATAAATGACGTGATTGTCAATATGCTTATAAAACTACTTCTTAACAAGATACAAATAAAGCGAAACCATTTCTTTTTTCTTTTGAAATAAAAAAAACCGTATTTCTTAATTGATCGAACGAGCGCGAAGCGCGAACGAAGCGTTTCCGTTTTTACAAAAACGGAACAAAATAGATCGAACAAAGAAATCCGGAAAATCTACTTCCGGATTTCTTTGAGCTACTTCTGATGATTATTAATTGCGCTATTGAGTCTCACGATGAGTTGGTTTGGGCCATGAATTTCTTAATGGGCTCTTGAAAAAAAACATATTTTTACGTTGTGATTAGATGCGATAGTTCCGTTTCATTCCTCAATAGTGAAATTAATAATCTCAGTTATTATAATCATATCAATAATCCATAATTACAAGCATGTTTGCACTTTCACTGATACATCCATGTCAAATTAAGCATCAATTTATTAACGCCTTCGATAAAAATACCACACGATATATCACTAGTTTCTATAATCCTGATAAAAAACACACACGATATATCACTAGTTTCTATAATCCTGATAAAAAACACACACGATATATCACTAGTTTCTATAATCCTGATAAAAAACACACACGATATATCACTAGTTTCTATAATCCTGATAAAAAACACACACGATATATCACTAGTTTCTATAATCCTGATAAAAAACACACACGATATATCACTAGCTTCTATAATCCTAATAAAGTTAACTACAGATCCGAGAAGTGCTAAATAAAACTTCCATAGATCTAGGATTACTTGCTTACTAAATCCCGAGACCCTTTTGCTACCTATAAATTCAGGGTACACGCGCTTAAATAAGTAACATTTTTTATTTTGACACATCCCGGGAACCCTCCCTGAATTGAAAAAGTCCGCCTTATTTTTCTACTAAATCTGCCGTGCCTCGAGGCGAGACTTTTCAAGACGTGAATTTTTTACACCGATATCTTTAAGATGTTCGCAACGGACTTTTTAGCCTCATTTTCATCGGGTTTTGTAATAGATTTTCATCGCGATTGTGTTTCTGTGGAGTTTTTAATATTCATATTATTGAATAAGAATTATGTACGTTTCGGAATAAAGTAATGTTTTATTGTCTTAGACAGAATAATGTATTGGTTTTAGTTTCTTCAAACATATTGCAATTTGCTTGTTTTATTTTCTCTGTCAAGAAGTCTATTTTTTTTTATTAGTGTGAACAAAATTAAAACCTGTCTATAGTCGAGGAGATAATTAGATGGAAAAAGTGTAAACAAACAGCTGTATTTTTTTTCTTAAATAAATGAAATGATACCATGTAATACAACAAAACCAACTTTATTATGATTTGCTTTTAAAAATCAAACAAGGACGTTTAAAACTTGTCATTAATTTTCGAGAAAACATAATAAACTTATTTTTACGTGGCTCTTTTAGATTTTAAAAAGCCTTAATAAATGACTTAGGTGTATATTTATTTTCAATATTTTTTTTACGTACTGTCTACACTGTGGCAAATTATAGTAGGTCACAAACCTTTTTTTAACTTTTTTCTAGTATATTTATATGAATATTTTGGCCAAATCAGCATGGGTTTAACTTTATTGTAATTTACTTTAATTAGTAATTATTTTCTTGGCTGTTGTTCTCCGTTAACCAATAAAAAAATATCAGATTGTAGCACAAAAAATATATTGTAGTATATTTTTTCCATGTAACTTAGTAAAATGTTATCATCTTCCGTTTTTTTGATTCCATTCGCACCTTACTTTACTGTGATTTTCCCTAACTTGGCAAAAAGCCCACTAACATCACCAGAACATATGCATAATAAAAGACTGCAAAATAAAAGACCGCAAGGTTCTTTTGGTTGTTTGCATAAAGTTAATTTACAAAAAAGTTTCCAAATCCTGTAATTTAACTTGTGACATTGACAGTTCTTTGTATACATTTTTATTGGTTTTCAAACTGAAATATTGGTTAATCGAGAATTTAGCGAGAGTATGTGCTAGAAACACAAAACATTATTATCTATAATAGGTACTTGATATTTGAATATTCTGAACCGATCCAGATTTTCCCGTATCCATTTAGAAATTCACGTTGAAATAAATCACTTCTTTTATGAAGGTTAGGATATGAACCGAAGGCATGAATTTGTAGGGTCTCTTTGATAAACCCTGCTTGAATTTCAATTTGCGTAATCCCCGACCTACTTCATACTAATAACTGAAAATAGTATTACCTTAAACTGTCGGGCGAGAAGTTTGAGAGTTAAAATTATTACATCTACAAGTCATTAATACTCTAAGCCGAAGGGGATTAATAAAATTAGTTTTTTAAATGTGTTAAAGTGGCCATATCACTACAAATGTAAAAAGAAAAGAAATGCATGATCAGGAAATTAATCTTAGAGCTAGAGAGTGTTTGTCATACTCAATAAAATATATTTAACGAGTGTTTGGAGCAAACAGCGATTCTGTCTATAAACTATCTTTTTTATATTTTTTATACATTTTTTTATATTTGACAACATCACATACATTGCTCCGATTCCAAAGTAAGTAGCTAAAGCACTTGTGTTATGGAAATCGGAGACAACGGTGGTATCACAAACACCCAGACCTGAGCCAATATAGAAAAGTTCGTTTTCTAAATCGACCCAACCGGCAATCGAACCCGGAACCTCAGAGATGGCGACACCTTGAAAACCGGTGTACAAAGCCACTCGACCAAGGAGGTCGTCGATGTCCCACCCCTGGATTTGAATTTTGGTGATGGCCATGATGATGAGCTTCGTTCCCGACGGGTTTTGGACGTAGATCCGCTTTATTTAATATGGGACCAAATGATTGGTATGGGGTATCCGGATAAAACAAATAGTCGTAGATGAATCCCAATGAATACCGGCCATCAAATTGATGAAACAAATATTCTGCCTTCTATAATTCCACACGAGTTGGACTCCCTCCGTCGCCGTATATGATATTCTCAAAACATCATAATAGCAAGACATATTCCGAAAGGAGAAAGTTACCAAATATCTCGTTTTGTTGAGAAAATATTATCTTAGGCTGGAGTAAGTCGTAAGTATTCATAAGCAAAACGGTCGTAACTTCCCATTATAACCTCATACGAAACCGCAATTAAAACTTAAACTTTTCAGAACTGGGTAAGCTGAATATTGGTGCAGTTTGAAAGTAGGCATGGCATTTAAGCAGGATTTTATACGCAATTTCAAGTCTACTACATTATGGAAGTTACTTTGAAGTTAATTACATGCTAGCTGCAGATGGTGAGCAATGAACGCTTATTTTGCAAGTTGAAATTATTAAAGTGCAGATTTACCTGTAGTAATTAAGGACTTGCGCGAAGACCCCAGGATGCCTGTCGAAGAAGTACTCGTTGAGCACCGGGTCGTAGTTAGCGAGCGCCTCCGTCAGCCTGGAGAGGCGCGTCGCAGGGATCTTCTTTAGGGTCGCCTTGTAGGTCTCGTGGCGAATACCCCCCACATTGAGAACCACACGGTTCTCTGCGTCCATATTCAAGAGGTTCATGGCTGTAACAACAACTTTATATACTGATACGGAGGTACAGACAAAGGTTGGATGGACAAGAAATTACTCTATATTTCAGGTAGCCAGTTTGTCAGGTCAGTTTGTCAAGAGTGAAAATAGAGTTGAAGATTTCTTTGAAATTTAGAGCCATATATTTAGTGTACCTAATTTAAAGGTTGTAAGTTGCAGCATATTGACTGCTAACAATTTTAATTTCCTCATGGAAGTTACTAGGGGTAACTTTGACCCTGGGGGACACTTTGAACAATACTAACTGCTGGTAAAAACTAATATCATTCCATGAAGTAGATTCAAACTGCAATTCAAGCGGTTTAGACATGGCGGAAAGTTCTAACTTGTTCCCAGTTTCGGATAAAGTTATCCCTAGGGCCAAAGTGAATCACCTCTACTGTACTTTTTAGGAAAAGGGTAGTGTTAGGAATGGTTTACCAACCAACATTATTTTAATTTATTAAATGGTGAATAATATTATTTCTTTGTCTTCATTTGGTGGACCAGTTGTTCCTTATAGCAGTGTATGGAAATAAAATATTATTTATTTTTACCCTTAAAAACATATATTTTATTACTTTTGACAATTTATCCTAGAGAAATAACAAGCTATGTGAAAAAAAGTATTTTATTTTCCTCATAAAGGATAGAGTACAATTATCCCGAAATAAAGTATATACTTTATTATTAAGTACGGGTTAAATAGGTGCTATAGTAAAAACCTTGACGATTCGAAAATGCTTATAATAATGTTTTGAGTTGAGTTTGACTTACTCGCGGTCTCCTCTCAGCCTCCTAGCCGACACGCGACGCCGCTACGGTGACCGGCTCTGGCCCCTCCTCCGCGTGAGCTCGATGTAGCCGCTCTCAAGTCTGCTGACCTTCACGTGGGGTGTCATCGCTGCCGGCCGAAGGAATCCTGGTAAAAATGGAGACCTTAGTGAGTTGGTACAGTCAACCAATTCATCTTTATGGGCGCTAGCCTTAATTCCTTTTGGATTGATTAGGACTTTGTACCTTAACACCGACATCAGCTTAATTATTGAAATTGTAAAATTACTTTAAAAAAAATCCTGCAAAACATGACGTATGACGATACAGAGAGGCTATTGGTAGTAATTAAATAGTATTCAATTTTATTTAAGTGTTTTTTTATAAGCGTAATTTGTAATGTGTTAATTATTAATTATAATATAAATAAATATATCTATAAGTTTGTTAGTGATTATTTGATACATAATTTATTGTTGGCTATACTCGCCTGAAACACAGGTTTTTCCTAGTTCGGGAAAATGTTATTATTATTTTACTTAAGTTAACTTTGTAAATGATTGTACTAAACTGCATTTTTGAAAATAAATAATTATTCTATTCTATTCTATTCTATTCTAGCTATTTGAATTCCCCATTGTTGAGCCACAGACCTTTCTTGTGGGTGGATAAGAAAGATGGGTCATAATAACCAACCACGCAGGGCCAATGCGAGTTGGTGGGTGTCAACGACAGCAAATGCAGTCGGAACCAATGGCTTAACGTGCCTTCCGAAGCACGAAGGAACTCGAGATAATACAATTGTGGTCACTCATCCCATGACCGATCCTTGCCAAAGTTGCTTAACATCCGCAATCGGAAGACCAGGCGTTACACCGTCACCGTTTAAGCGTCATTAAGTTCTTCTGAAATGAAAACAACCAAAACATCACGCGGGCCAAATGCAAATTCAGCAGATTGGTGTCTGACCTCAAAAAAAGTTAAACATTTTAGAACTTTTGTTTTAGAAATGGCAACCGTGGTATATGAACACAATCATTGATGCGACATGGTACTTAAGCATTCAGGTACTGCTGAGACCGACTGTTTGAAATAAGAACAAGAAGTATTCACAGTCTAGCATGAACTAAATGAAATTTAACTTTCAAAACATAGATTTTTCGAACAAGCAACTACATTTAACTTGGACCTTACGTTTACAAACGTAAACTAAGATTATTTGTAGGATTAAGATAAGTAAAGTTTGATTAAGTATTGGGGGAATAATCCCTTAATCCTTGATCAAACTTTACTTAATTCCTTAGAATAAAAGTAGAAAAAGGTCGTCAATAACTTTTTTAATTTTCTTTATAGATTTTATTTAAAGTAAGTAGGTATTTTCGTGCTGACATAATTTGTCTTCGTAACTTAAATTATAACTTTTTAACAAAGTACTTTAAGATAATGCCATTAATCAGTAAGGCGATTTAAGCATTAATTGTTGGATGAAGATTGATAAGTTTTCAGACCGATCAAAATTTTATTTGCAGAGTAATCGCTTTTATCCTTAAAGTACTAAGGTAAATAAGCCGCATTTTTCTTTCATTATATTATTTGAAAAGAAGTTTAATAAAGATAGCGAGATGACAAAAGAATGACATTCAGACAATATCAGGCTGTCTGCTGTTTATCTTAAGTGACATAAATGAAACTGTGGTATTCAGGGAAAACCAAGGCAAATCGAGTGAGTGACATGTATTCCAAAGTTTGTTCATAATTTATTATACATGCGAAAATAACTCGTGTGTTTGTTACCTGCTCAGTTGTTCACAGCTTTATTTTTTCTCTCCCTAGTTAAAGAAATATTTAAACTGGTGCAACCCTAGACGTTGTACATAGACTTGCGCGCTGAGAGTTCCTTACTAAAATAAAATATAGATTTTCTGGTTCTGAACTTAATAGCTTAGAATAGCTACGTCTTATAGTATGCTGTGGAAAAGTTCCAAAAGCTACGGTATAAAAAATACCCCATAAGTTTTGGTTTATTCTGAGTTGAAATATATAAGTGACCGTATTATGTGATTAATTTGGTTTAATGTAAGTTTGATTTGCACAGTTCCAAGGGAATGGTCCTTTATTTTTATATTATTTCATATTAATTTCAACTTACTACTTTCATCCGTTCTTGAGAAAGGGTGTTTATAGACAAATCGATGGTTTTGAAGTTATTAAATGGGACCCACTTTTTCTTTTATGGTACCAAAATTAAAAACGAACCTTTTTCCCACTCTCAAAACCCAAAATACAAAGGCAGTTGCCAAACAATGTGCGGCTGAAAAATGTTGCCAGAAAAATCTAAAGTATCTCAACAATTTGCGGGAATTGGGTGACCCTACACTCTTCGGAACTCCGATACTTACAAATAAAAGAAGCCTTGATTAAGTAAGTTTTGCCAATCTAAGGAAAAAGTTACCACTTTTATGATGTAAGCTGGAGGCCCATTCACACTTAGTCCAAGTGACTTGGGTAAGTAAGTAGACGTTTACACGTTGCTTTGCCTTAACTTTCGATTTGATAGTTTCATCACGTAACAACGCGAACGAGGTATAACATTGATAAGTATATAATAATAATCTACTGAGGCATTATGTCTCTACACATCGACGGAGGCATCAGCAGGCTTCCCTCCACACGTCCGTAAGTTCATTCATCAGTCTTTGTTCCCTCGAAAGACGCAATTCATGAAACATGATCACTTCACAGTCTTATTGATAAAAAAATTAGAAAATATATTTTTATTTCAAATAAGTAAATAAGTAATATTTATTTGTTTTATAGAAACTCATTGTTCCCGCAATCAAACCGACCAGTAGGTTTAGTGGGACAATTGTTAAATACAAATTGTAATTCCTTGCTTAACAAATATATAAATAAAAAAAAGAAAACAAAATGATGATTTGGAGGACAATCTTGATTTTCTCAAAAAGGACTAAACCTATTCCATACAATGAATTTTATTTTAATATGGAATTGAAATCATGATTATTTTATTATATGTTTGAGGATATTTAAAGTTCCAAATAATATACTAGAAAAAATACGACTCGCACCACGACCGCTGAGCTACCGAGTCAGAGCATTGGACCGGATAACAAAAGGTCGTGGGTTCGATTCCCGTCCGAGAAAATGATCTGGTGCGAGTCGTATTTTTTCTAGTATATTATTTGGTATTATATAAAATAGCATTGTGAATGCTTACATTAAAAAATATACTTAAAGTTTTTGCAGTTTCTTTAAATGCTTATAATGTTGCTGCTATGCTGATATGTTGAACTTTTGGTCTAGCCATTAATTTATAAACAATTGCAGAGCTCAAACACAGGATCCGTTTCGGTCATGCGATCCGATCCGCAGATCGCTGCGATCAATGCGATGTATGGAGTTCTGGAGAGGAGTAATGGTTGCGTTCCGATACCATATATCGCATAGCTTCAGATCGCATGACGAACGCATCCTGTGTGTTTGAGCTCTCATAAGACTGTGAATTGAGCATGTTTTTTGATATTTGTATGAAAATAACGTGGTGACCCATTTTCTTTGCGGCCCAGTGTATTAGTCGAACCATAATAGTGCAATTTTAGTTCGTGCGAAAGATCGATTGTGCAATTCACGTTCGTACGAAAGATCGATTGTTCGATTCACGTTCGTGCGAAAGATCAATTGTCCGATTCACGTTCGTGCGAAAGATCGATTTTGTGATTCACGCGTTCGTGCGAAAGATCGACATAAACATTCCTTTGAAACCACTCTCTGATATGTATTTCTTCGTGGAAGGAAGCACGACTAAGGTACATTATGCTACTCTTTTTTCATTAAGGATATTATCTTGTATCTAGCAAGATTAACATTTCAATATAAAAAAGCTTTGCGCTGTGATGTTGGAAGAGGGCTCTCATTCACAATCTGTACCTCTAAGGCAAACAAAAGTTTGAATAGAGGGTCTTATTGTAGAATGTATAAAGTATATAAAATAAAATTAAATATTATACCTTTTAGATCGGCTAAAGGACCCTAGCTTACATTATACTTCAAGAGTTTGTAATGGATTATTCAGCTGCTTTTCAGAAGCTAGATGCAACTACCAAACATGCTACACTGCATACCTACTTAAAAACTCGATGCAGCGACTGAATGTGGCAAGTTGTCAACATCACTAGTTGCTACAATCGAGATTGAATGCAACGCAACGCGAATAGATAGATAGATAAATTGATTATTTCCATTACATAGTACACAGATGATGAATTATTACAATAAAACAGGAGCGGGAGCGTGAGCGGGAATGGGAACCGGAACGGAAACGGATACGGAATACTTATATCTCTGGGTCCGATTCTGTATATTATAAACTAGCTTCCGCCCGCGACTTCGACTGCGTCGATATTCGAAAAATCCTTAGATAACCTTAAACCAGGTTAAAAAGTATTCTATGTTTCAATTTCATCAATCCTACGCGGACAAAGTCGCAGGTGGAAGCTAGTTATTTATATTAATCAATATTAGCATTAAAATGGATATGTAACAGACTTATTTATTCATTCAAATAAGGGCTAATTTTTTTAATCTTCAGATAACAGATATCAGTCAGTTAAATTATTACCCGAAACCCGTGTTTGTCACATGTTTGTTTGTAAAAAATTTTTACAAACAAACATGTGACAAACATTTTCAATTTGGCAGTCTAATACATTATCAACCGAATGAAGCTGTATCTAGGTATGGAAAAATCAGCACTAAGTCTGTTACATATAATACTAAATAATATACTAGAAAAAATACGACTCGCACCAGATCATGTTCTCGGACGGCAATCGAACTCGCGACCTTTGGATATCCGGTCCAATGCTCTGACCGCTAAGGTACCAAGTCACTAGTCGTATTTTTTCTAGTATATTATTTAGTAAAATATAAAAATAGCACTGTGAATGCTAAAACCTCAAAATTTAAAAATATCTGTTACATATTCTAATCAGGAGCCAGAGGCAGAAACCGTTATCAAGCGTGCTGTATTGGCTTTTTCTAAAAGAAAAAGTGTCATGATAATATGCGAAGGCCCTACCGTCTCACCGACATCGAATAGCGTGGATGCGGCCGAGTGGTATTCTCACACTAACGAATCATGTTTAAAGCAGCGGAAAGAGACAGAACTACAAAAAATACGGAGCCGGTTGTACCAATATAGTTTGATCTTTAACCTTTAAAGTTAAGTTACAATAAAGTTGTTTGGCCAATATTGGAGTGGCAGCAAGGATTGTATAAAATAATATTTATTTTCTCACAGAAGCATTAAAACAGGCATAAAATAGAGAGCATAATACTTAACCCTATAACATCAAAGTACCAAACGGTTCTTAAGGTTGTTATTCGACTGAAACGAATCATTAGCCTCCTGTAATTGGCACAGAAAGGATTCAATTTGCGACCATTCGCCCTAGGAGCGAACGGTTAACGTGATGTGAATGGCTCTGTAAACGATAAAGAAGTAAACGATTAAAGGCCCAGAATCGTAGGAGAGGTACTATAAAAATGCCACAGAGTTGCAATTCGCTACAAAGTTCTCTACTGGGAAAAATAAAATATTTATTTATAAACTTTATATTTTTTTAGACGTAAGGAAGGGTGTTTTTTCTCCACTTTAAATTTTAGTTTTTAATTATGTAATTTTAAATACCTCTTTAGAACCAGGGGGCTAATTGTCTAATTTAAAAATCTATCACAATCGGTTTCATTTGACAGTTGGATCCGACTCATTGCTGCATTTCTTTTGTTAATTTTTTATTTGTGCCAAAAAGAAGCATCAATGTGTTTCATCCTGAAAGCGATTGCGATAGATTTTGAAATTAGACAATAGTACTGCAGCATTGCGATTCTGTAAGACATCATTCGTGACCTCGCATCTGAATCCGCTGTGAGTTTCTTGATTGGTATTCTCAAAACTCGCTTGATAATTCGCATGTGCACTAGCGCTGCACTTGCGAGCGTGTCAGCGAGTTGAACTAAATTGACGGCGAGAATTTTGACGGGAACCGATAACTTGTCCGAAATTTACTTGTCCTAATTTCATTTAACGGAAACGGTTTACCAAAGTTTTTGTTGCTATATGTATTGTTTGCCATATTTTTAAACCATCGAAATATCATTTGGCATATGTCTCATTTTACCGAACTACGTTTCACCGATTTTCAAAATGATTTTTTAGTATTGGCACCACCAGAACAACATTTTACCGAATACTATTTGGCCGCAACCGCAACTATGGTATATTTATATTATGTAGGTAACATTTGACATAATCGATATTTGTTATAATAATACATGTTTTATTAAGCAAGCATGCACCATGCATGCAAGCATTATAGAGCTGCGAATGGTCAAAACACTAACCTAACCTAACCTACTTAATGTATTCAAAGTTTTTCATTTGGTGAACTGAAAATATGACAAATAAATCAGTGGTGTAATGAATGTTCGGGAATATAATACTTCGACGAAATGTTCTTTCGACCGCGCATAACTTCGGTAAAAAGTTTTTCGACCAAATAAGACATCGGAGTAACGAAAAAAACGTAATTTCGACGAAGTCAAAAAAGGCGAAACGAAAACAGTCGAAAAGATTTCAGTAAAATGAAATTCGATCAAAAAAATTTCGACCTTGGGATAGGTTACCGATTTTGACAGATAAAGTATGAGATGATGTAAAAAGTGGCATTCTGTAAGGTATAGACCGAGAGGTGACAGGATTTTTCGTAACGATCAAGGAAACGATTACTTTTACTTTTATGGGGTGTAGAGTGGTTGTAGAATGTCCCCTAATGTGAATGATGAATTTCCATACAATATAATGCTATTTTCGCGATTTTTTAGCATATCAAAACAGCTCTTAGAATCCTGATAGATCAGTTGTGTGTATTGCAATCTGGATCTCATCCATTCACTCCCTGGGTAGCTATCTTCAGATCGGCAGAGAACCAAGGCTTCAAAGTTATCTCGTTGGTATGAAAATTATCTGGTGCTTCTAATTATCTAAGGTGAAGGTGCAAGGTGTGTCGCTGTCATGCTAAATGCAGGTATTGTGCACTGATATTTTTGTGGTGTGCATGTGCATTTTTTTGCGGGCAGGCGGGCGGTGCATCCTGCATATATATTTTTGCGGGAGTAAGCTACATATATTTCTCTTTTCACAATTCTAATTATCCGTCCACCTCTCGAATTAAACAACCTCTCGCATCAGATCTCACTTCGCTACTCCCTTCACTCTCACTTAAATTTGCATTCTGTAAGCATCACCTATTTACTTGCGAAGTGAAGTGAGTTCTGTATTGTAGTGACTGCCACACTCAAAAAAATGTTAGTCGAGATTTATTGATTGCAGTTTTTTGATACAATTGTTGAGTTTTTGGTACAGAACTTTATAGCAAATATGCGTTTTTTTAATTAAAATTTCTTATTTTAAGGAATTTGAGGCAGCTAATAGTCTGCGTGTTGAATTAAAATTGACCGTGAGATTTTGACAGATGAAATATGAGATGACATAAGAAGTGGCATTCTGTAAGGAAATTCCGCCCTCACTTCGATGCTCACCTCGCAAGTGAACCCGATTCAAAGTGTCAAATAAAAAGTATCTATTTTACGAGTGAAAATAGAAGAAGTCCTCTACAAACAATGTTAAAATAATATTTTTTTTAGAAATAAAACACTTTTTACGGATTACAGCGCGTATATTATTAATTCAGGTGTTGTTTTAGAATTATTTAGTTTGTATTTATTGGTTTTAGAATTCCCGACGTTTCGACACCTTTCCAGGGACCGTGGTCACGGGAGGACTAAAAGTGTTTAAAAAGTGTTTTATTTCTAATGAACTGTATACGAGCGAAAGTCTTAGAAGTGAATATTTTTTTATTTTTTAACACTGACAAGTAGTTTTTAACCACAAATTATATAGCTATTTAATTTGTGAAAAACTATTTTTTTTTTATTATTTAACTTTACAAAAACAAAAATTTTTCATCGTAACAAACCAAAAACCACGGCGGTTTGTCCGGAATGCTAGACTTATACACTAACATTATTATATATTTATGGTAACAACAACATATTATAAAATAGGTCACTAGTAAACAATTTACCTGCGGTGATCGTCCAGTTTTAATATTACTTTCTGTAATGCTTTGTAAGAGATGTAAAGGATGGTGAGAAAAGCTTTGAGTTTATATATCCAGATGACTTGTATTTATTCTCAATAATCAGAACAACAGATAGGTGTGTCTGTCAACGGTTTGAATTTCTGGACAATTGCATTGCTATTATTGTTGTGCAAGCAAAGATGTTCATGAGCCACAAGCCTTCTACCACCACCACCTACAAGGATGTTATTTCAGAAAACATTTTTATTTTAATGTCAATATTTTTTTTACATGTTATTGTATAAAATTTGATAAAAAAAAAATTTTATATTGTTAGGTAAAACTTATTATACTGGTTTGTAAGACTCCTGGGAATAGAGGGATTTAGGTGCTTGTTAGTACACAGAATGCTCAATTATCATCCAGACATAGTTGCAAAAATAGTTATTGCATGCTGTGTTTTGCACAACATGTGCAATCGCGCAGAAATACCGGCTTTCACAATTTCAGAAGAAGAGAGACTAGAAGAGCTACAAACAATTGCTGAAGTTCAAAGGAGGCAAACTAGGGGTTTGCCATCTTACGCCGATTTAGCTCTAGGGCAATAACGTAGACGAAATATAGTAAATAGCCTATGGCGTTCACGTCATATTTAATTTATTGGTTGTCAAAAACCCTTTACAAGTTTTCTTTCGTCATTTCATTCTTGGATAGGCCTTCCAATTTGTGAAATGGTAGTAGATTCAGTAGATTTATACATTTTTAACATGATGTGCTAACAGAAAACCTAAAAAAACTGCTATAAAAACAGCTTATTTTTTTTAAAGCTTTATTTATTTAATACAAAATAATATACTAGAAAAAATAAGACTTGCACCAGATCATGTTCTCGGACGGGAATCGAACCCGCGACCTTTGGATATCCGGTCCAATGCTCTGACCGCTGAGCTACCGAGCCACTCTTTTCTAGTATATGATTTGGTATTATATAAAAATAGCATTGTGAATGCTAAAATCTCAAAATTTAAAAAGCTTTATTTATTTTTAACATTTTTGGGGCTAGGCATATGTAAATATATGTAATAAAAATGTAAGCGATGATATAAATATATTTTATTAATATTTAAACGACAGTTGATCCTTTCAATCGGTTCAGCCGTCTTCGAGTAGTTCTGGTAGCTCTTCCTTCAGGTGTTCCTTCTGGAGTTCCCTGGTAAGTTCAGACCAGATGTTCTTCAATTTGCTAATATGTAGTGACACTTCACCACTGGATTGCACTGTGTAGCTGAAGAACTTCATGCACAGGCTTTACTCTTTTGCAAGCCATCATACAGGCGGTGTAGTTCTAGCCATACTTCCCTCGCTGTAGAATATCGCAAAACTTTCTCACAGTTGTCTTGTGACAAATTCGTAGTAATAAGTTCGCCTCATGAAGCTCTCGTGTCTCCCACTTGGATTGTTGCTGATTCAACGATAGACTTTTCCATCAACTCTCGACGTAAATTCTATCTGAATTTTATTTCCGGTAACATTAACGCTCTGCTACCATATTAAAGTACATACTTTTTGATATTATAGGATCTTGGGAAAGAAAATAATAAAATTAAACTGTAAAAACTGTATTAAAAAACGCAAGGAAGAATATTGACAAACAAGACAATGACATTATATTCAATGAGCAATATATACAAAAAGAGTACTTAGGTCGATTTGCAGCAACATTTACTAAATCTCGATTTTGTTAAACCTAGACTTTACTCATACGAATATGTAAAATTTTTAAATCGATATTTAAAATTTTCACAGTTTCATAAGGGCTACATCTAAGTTTAACAAAGTCGAGATTTAGTAAATGTTACTGCAAGTGGGCCTTAATATAGGTAACTATACAAAGCAGGATTCTTAACAAAATATTATAGGTCTGTCCACGGTCCGGTTTTTTCTTGGATGACGGATCCGGGCGTTTCGACGGAGACGGATGACGGAGACGGATCACGTTTGTCCATTGCGTCCGGATCCGATCCAATCCCGAACCACATATCACTCTGCGGTGCAACTGAGATGTCATGTGCACGTGCCTTTTTTTACGTTAGAATGCCGACAACTTCTTGCAATATACGTACAAAGACGCAGAAGACAAAAAAGTTTTGGGTTTCACCCTCTCCTGCAAGAGAGATACCTCGATGGGGCATTTAATACACTATACGATAAATTACAACAACGTGAAGATATATAATACCAAATAATAAACTAGAAAAAATACGACTCGCACCAGATTATGTTCTCGGACGGAAATCGAACGGGACGGGAGCATTGTAAATGCTAAAATCTCAAATTTAAAAATGATGTAGCTTTCTTATCTTAATCAATTGTTTAAAAATATCTGGAAAGGTATTCAGTTGATGTCGAGGTAATTCCTTGTAATTGGTGAGATGGCGCTGGCTTGCAGCGTAAGAGTTGATATACTAGGAGAAATTTGACATTCCCACTAGTGACTTAGTAGCGCAGCGGTCAGAGCATTGGACCGGATATCCAAAGGTCGCAGGTTCGATTCCCGTCCGAGAACATGATCAGGTGCGAGTCGTATTTTTTCTAGTTTATTATTTGGTATTATATAAAAATAGCATTGTGAATGCTAAAATCTCAAATTTAAAAACGTGAAGATATTTTTTTAACATTTGTTTTTATTAGTAACTCCTTTTTGGTTAGCAGAAATGACCTTTTATTTCGTTGTGACTTAGCCGATACTTATTTTTTTCGCATAACCTAAGTGGCATACGTTATATTAGTGTGTAAACATTAGTGCAAAATGTTTTAAAACGTTAGCGTTCATGGTTGTTAAATAAATTAAGAAAATGTTAGTATGGAAAATTCAAATTCTTTAAAATTCTCCATACAAAACGGCAATTTCATACTTTAACCCCTAATATTAACTTGCCCTAAAAACTTTATTGTGTGAACAAAATAAAGTCGCAGCGCAAGTGCTTGTCGCAATAAGCAAGTTCGGCAAGTCGCAAAAGATGACGGTTGACGAAGACGGACGTCGGGTGGCTGCGCCGTGGACAAGTCCATATGTATTTTATATTCTAATGGGGTACTTCGAATCGAGGCTCCGGTTTAGCGGTTCATCCGATCAAGCAAAATCTTCGGAGCCCGTCAAAAGAACGGATGACGGATTTCGGACGCCGGATGTCGAGTTGACATAAGTTCATACAAATATAATATATAGGCCGCTATTCGGTCCGGTTTTTTCTCTCCGAGGAGACGGACGCCGTGGACATACAGTTTAAGGCATAGGGATTATATTCATGGCACGAATTAAGAGTTTTTTATTTTTTTTATTTTTGCTGCATCAAATTCCTTAAAATAAGAAATTTTAATTTAAAACTCACATATTAGCTAAACTGGAATCGATAAAACTCGACTAACATTTTGTTGAGTGTGGTTGTCACTAGGTACAACGCAAGTCAAGGTCAAGGTCAAGCGAGGTGAGATGCGAAGTGAGAGTGAATTGCGAAGGGAGTTGCGAGTTGTCGTCTGATTTTACAGAATCGCAGGGCAGGTAAGGTTTAACACATCTTACTAAAATAGACAGAACCTACCTAAACCTGTTTTGGAATTTGCAAACTATTTTTTTTTCTAACTTTTGCAATCAATAATTTACTAGCATCGAATCAGACATTTTAAAAGTAGAAGTTGTGTGGCGTATTATCTTTTCAGACACCAATTCTTATCGTTTCATGTTAAAAGTGGGCGTCTAAAATGTCAAGCCTTCGTCGTGTTGGCCATTTGAACTTGATTGGTTTATACCGGCCCTTTCGTGTAATTACAGGGCAATTTCTCTTTCTTTGAATATCATTTTGACGTCTCATTGCCATTGCTAATTAAATTGTTTGGGGGGGAGAAAGGGATGACCAAGAAATATCTAGGTACCTATTGTTTTCCCATGAGTAGTTTGTATTCGGTTTCATATTTATATTTTTATTGGGTTTGATTTCCGGCTGAAACAATGTAGAAAAAACTTACTTTTATATGGACTATAGTGTATGTATTAGATTTGAGGTATGTATGGCGTTGTCATATTTTCCGATTTTCATGACAATTTTCTTTTCAATAATTATTAATTTTTAACCGACTTCAAATGAAAAGTAGGCAGTTTACAATTTTATTAGGTTGTATTTTTTTCAATTATGTTAACAAAGTTATAGAATCATATGGATTTGTTAAATAAAACATAATAACCTTAAAAGGTACCTATTTAGTTCGGTGGTGGTCAATTTTGCACTCTATTACCTTCAACACAATGTTGCCGTAATGAATTTTCGTGGCCAATGACAGTTTGACAAATGCGATAATTTCAAACTGTATTTGATAGATTGGCCTTCAAGCACCTCTTCCCTGATGAATTGGGCTTAAGGCATCGTTAATCAATTGGCTAACCTATAAATGTAACCCGAGCAAAATCGGTTAATGATGCAAAGCCTTAAGTTGGCGGTGTTATTTCGGCCTGTCGTTAAAACTTTGTAACGATTTCCGTTGAGTTCTTACTGGGTTATACAATATTATTTTTTGTATACAACCGGGAGACGACAATGCGACAATAAATTAAATGTCGTATAGCTAAGAACGCTACCATGCAGTCTCATAAAAAAACAATTAAAAATATCCAAAAGTTTAGTCACAGGAAATATTTTTCATATGCAATTTTCAGTACAATTAATCTTCGTGCTATTTAGTTCGTTTGATAAAAAAAATTCGTTCCTAGGAATTATTTGATAGTTTTAAAATACTCCTATGAACTAGTGTCACATTTTTTTTCATTTACTGTCGTATTGTCGTCTCCACCCCGTATACGAAAGCGGAAACACGGGTCACATATTTTCATTTTCAGAATCAGTATAAAAAAATGATGATAAATAAATATTTGACAACATCACATACATTGCTCCGATTCCAAAGTAAGTAGCTAAAGCACTTGTGTTATGGAAAATCAGAGACAACGGTGGTATCATAAACTCCCAGACCTGAGCCAATATCGAAAAGTTAGTTTTCAAAATTGACCCAACTGGGGATCGAACCCGCGACCTCAGAGATGGCGACACCTTGAAAACTGGTGTACCAAGCCACTCGACCACGGAGGTCGTCAATGATGTTACCTTAAAAACTCACTAAGTAACAAGCTTTTTGTGTGGCACGCGCGAGACATTTTAGTAGAGTGTGCGTTAATTATGGTTTTGTAAATATTATTTAGTCAAAATATAACATGATAATTATAAAAAATATTGCAATCGATTCTATTATTGATTTTGAACAAATAGTTTTCAGGTTTCGTATACAATGTGTTACAAAAATACCCCTTATGCCGAATATGGTAGATAGGGACCATCAAACTGAACAACTTTTACTATGGGGCCAACTCAAAAATCAGCTGTTTCATACAAAAATTAATTACGAAAATATCAAAATGTATGAAACAGCTGATTTTTTTTTCGCGATTTCAGAGTTGGTCCCATAGTAAAAGTTGTTCAGTTTTATAGTCCCTATCTACCATATTCGGCATTAGGGGTACTTTTGTAACACGTTGAATACTAAAAATAACCTTGTATCATAAGTGGATGGATGTAAACAGATTGTCATATTGCAAACGATCGTTACATAGATGTAGATTTACAGAATCAGGCTCCCGTCCCTTGTTAAACGGAAATAGAAAACGAATTTCGATTATCGACTTCCATAACTTAATTTTACCCATGACACTACCGGTAGAGTCACGGGAAAGAAAAATTTCTCATGACACTTTGGTTTTAATCACAACGGGTTAGCGCTTGGCCTTCACCTCACCTGATGTTAAGTGACGATAAGGCCGAAGGTGGAAGCGCACTACACCCGGAATCCTCACTACTGAGGAACCGGTTAACTTACCTCTAACTGCCGAAACACAACAATTTTTAAATTGTTGTTATGGCGTCAGTCTTAGGTAAGATGGTGGTAGCTAGCCAGGCGGACTTGAAATAAGCCCTACCACCAACCAAACCGAGTACAAATGTACCCGGGTCCTGGGAATCGAACCCGGGGCTCCTGCGTCTTACACGGGTGGGCGAACCACTAGACCACAGAGGCGGTTGAATTAAACCACTAGACCACTACTGATAGTGCCACGCAGTAGTGTCACATGCAAAAAATGGGTGATTTTACTTAGCTTAATAAACAATGCATAATTATAAAGTTTTCTTCGGTGGCTGTTTTATTTATAACGGATCCAAGCTACTTTGTATTAAAAAGCTCAAGATTTCAGTTCTGTTTGTGTATATGAACTTATTTACGTTTTTTATCAGTTACTTAGTTCTATAACTAAAATGTATAATGTCTGCTTATCTGTTCTAACTATTTGGTAAGTTACCTAATTTTTAACCTGAATTCTGAATTGCATTTTTAAGTTGAGGTGTGGAAAAACGTTTACGATGGGCTTGAAACCAAAATGTCTTAATCATTAGCTTAGCTATAGAAATAGTAACTTTAAAGCTCTAAAAAGATTAACGGATAATAAAACATTACAGAATAAAAGATTATGAAAAAGTTACTAGCCTAATCTCTGTATTTTTTTATAGAACTACACATGAACGTTTTTTCTTTCAAATAAAAAAAGATTAGTTGAAATCGGTTAACATCTGGTGAAGTTATGTAAAAATAAACTTAAAAAAATACCGCCGACTTGATAACCTTCTCCTTTTTTTTGAAGTCGGTTAAAAATAAAAGGAATATAGTCCAGTTCTTGGTGTCACTGAGCCAGGAAATACGTACTCTTTATAATTATACCTTGACTCCAGTTAGTTAAAAAGTTATAACCATTTTTTCATCCGCTCACTTCTTTCCCGCTGAAGTTTTACCATTAAAGTTTGTCTGACTTTATCCTGTTTTATCATCTAGTTTAAACTAGATAAAACTACTTCGCTTTTGACTTGAAAAAGGTCGAAACAGACATTTATAACCTTTTTATATTTTAGACCATAGATATCGTTTATGTACCCCAAATATTAAAAGTAGATTATACTACTATTAGACTAGACTTTAGACCTCGTGTTTGTGTCATTTTGGATTATTATTTGAAATGGCAGAAATTTGATTTTTTCCATAACTCCGACAAAAAAATACGAAAATCTCAATCGATGAAAGATCTATATAATTATATAACCTGATCACTAAATTTCCCAAGAATCGGTTAAGAAATTCGACCTGTAGAGGAGAACAGACGGACAGCCGAAAGCATTTTTGCTGAAAAGAAGACGTTTCGTTTGCGCTTTGCGCTCGCTTGGTCATCAAAAAAAAATACAACTCATCTGTGTTATGATGACATAAAAATACGCCAGAAGATTCGTAAAACTATAAGATAAAAAAATATATTAGAAAAATACTAGAAAAAAAAGACTCACCCGTAGCACCTCAGACGGGACACGAACTCGTAAAACTCTGAAGTGAGTCAATTTTTTCAGTATTTTTCTAAATATAATAATCCTAATATAAAAATAGCACGTCGATTGCAAAAAATCTCAATTAAGTAATTGTTAATTGTAATTAAATAATTGTTAATTATAATTAAATAATTGTTAAATAATAATATAATTTTCTATTTATTTTTTGCGTAAAAAAAACCTTTGACATCGGAAAAGTTTAACTTTAATAGTTAAGTAGCTATAGTTTAGCTTTTTAAGTTTACATCTATTTTTTTATATTACAAAGTTATGTAATTAAAGATTAATTTAATTCCAAATTTACTTATTTATTATTCAACTAAAACAAACGGAGCAATTCAAGTGGCCAAACCAAATTACCTTTGTCAAGGTATAAAGGACTTTAACACAAATAGATTAAAATCGAGAATACAAGTGATGTTTTATCACACAGCCTAAGGTCGTCAATTAAAACTTCAAATTAGTTTTACTGTTGGACACATTATCTTTATGTAGGTTATTCAGAGGTTAAAGTAATCTTGTTAAATTCATGGTTAATTTCAAACGATGTATTTGTTTATGATACTAGTTATAATAATATGTGTAATAAACATGGTTCTTTAGTTTATGTTTTATACTCTACTTTTGACGACCTCCGTGGTCGAGTGGCTTTGTACACCGGTTTTCAAGGTGTCGCCATCTCTGAGGTCCCGGGTTCGATCCCCGGTTGGGTAAATTTAGAAAACAAAACTTTCTATATTGGCGCAGGTCTGGGTGTTTGTGATACCACCGTTGTCTCTGATTTCCATAACACAAGTGCTTTAGCTACTTACTTTGGAATCGGAGCAATGTATGCGATGTTGTCAAATATTTATTTATTTATTATTTATTTATACTTGTCTGTTGGTAAAGCCACAGTAACGCTGAAGTACATTTAATCGATATGGGGCATTTACATGGGTTACATTTACATTTACCAGGTGACTAGCTACTCGACTTCAGTCGAATAGTGCTTTTTTATCAACAATTGCTTGCGAAATCGAATCGCACACCTAATTTCAATGAGATGGCGATTTGACTTCACAAACGGTTGAAAATCCCTAGACGACTAAGTCGCCTGGAAAATCGACCAGTGTTTCCCTATACTAAGTTGAAGCTAAATTTAAAATGCTACTTAGATTTTTAACTTGAATTTTAAGAAAAAAAAAAAAAAATTTTTGCTAATTTAAAAGTTTTTTTTTAACAATATGTATTTAATTGGACCATTAGTATTGGCACATAATACAATAAGATTGTATTTTGTGTCATTGTTGTATTTTAAGGGTGATTGGTCATAGCACTCATAACTTATTTTGATGAAATACAAACGTTTATTTACACAATCAAAACATTATTTGGAAATCCTCTCAAGAGCTGGTGGAAACCCATTCAATTTTAATTTGTTTTGTTTAATATTGTAATAACATCTTATTTCAACTTAATTAATTAATGGCTTCATCTTGAGAAACAATGGAAGTCTAAAAGAAAGACTCTTGACTTTCATTTATTATTATTATTATTATTATTATTATTTCATTTGTTTCATCTAATTTGAAACCAAAATAATATTTATTTTGAGATCTAAATTGCCCATATTAAGAACAATTTAAATTTGAATAAAATTATTTTTTTCATAATTTTGTAAGTTTAGTTGTAGTAATTAAAAAAAAAGGATACACTTCCACGATATTTTTTACCATTAGGAAAACGAAAATAAGGAGCTGAATAATACTGGTTCCTGGCTGTTATTAAAATAATTTGTTATAATTTAACCCATTAACGCCCGGAAATTGTGACACAATAGAAATTCCATTGTTATCCGGCCGCATGCGTCCGCTCGGGCGTTGATGAATTAAAGCAACTAATGCATATTTACAATCAAAGAACCTTTGACGTTCTTTGTGTGTGAAAATATATTAGTTATTTCCCTTACAATATTACTTATATCTTAAAGTGAAAATCAAACCATAGATCGGTTGTGAAACGAAATGTTGCCATTGAAATAATATGGGCTATTAACAGGCTTTTAGCGCGGGTTCCGTAGCTAGTAATTAAATTGGAGGGAATTGGAATTACTATAATAGTTTCGTTAACGATCATCACGATTCTGTAACAACAAGTAGGGTTAGCAAACTACACTTTCGAATTTATAAAAAAAACAAATTTTTTTTGCTCTTGTTTCCCTTGCTTGGCTCATATTAAGATTTTTAAATGTAGATTTTCTATTAAGATAAATAATATTAGAAAAAATACTAGAAAAAATCGACTCACCCGTAGCACCTCAGACGGGACTCGAACCCGCACCCTTGGGATTCCGGCCCAATGCACTGACCAATTATGCTACCGAGTCGCTAGTGTAGATTTTCTGTTGTCACACGTCGATATATAAAAATTGAATTAGTGTATTGAAATTTAATTTTTGAATCAAGAAAACAACATCTTTTCTCTTCTGTTGATTGTTCAGCTGAAACTAGTTTTTTATCTTTGAGTACTAATTGTTATCTACCTTTATTTTTAATAGACTTTGCTTAATATTTTTGATATTTCAGTAACCATTTTCCAGCTTGTATTATAATAGTATTTAGTATAGTAAAGAGAAACTCATTTTATTATGTGCCTAATTAATAACGTAAAGTAAAACGAAATAAGATACACTTTTCGTAGTACTCGACAGCCCTACGCCGTAGCATTCGTAGCAAAACGTAACGGCACCGTTAATTACCAAATATCGTGCGGACCGGCAACCGATAAGCTACGATAACTACTCGAATCGGTCAAAATTATGTCTTTGCGTTGTTTTCGCCTTTCGTTGTGTTGGTTTTTTATCGTTTTTGCTGATGACACTTTTTGATTGAATACTTTTTTTATAACGAGTTTCATTATTATAGAAAATTATACACATTAACAAGACAAATGGTACGCATTTATATTTTGTAATTTTGCTTTTTATGATACAAAATTGCTAAATTTGCGGTAATAAGTTTTGGTTTATTTTTCCAAAACACACATAATTAAATTTTGATATTGGCCTTAACTATTTATAATTGTATACTACTGCTTATTAACTTTATATTGTTCTTTAACAGTCATGTTTACTTGCTGGAACTATATACTGACAATATGCGAATAACGAGTTGACATAAGGTCGATGCTATCATACCACGATGTAAATGTAAATTCTATGTTATTTTACTAATTTTAAGTCCTTTTCCCCTGATATCAAATACAAAGTATCCGTATAAAAATATACTAATTTATTACCTGAAAATGGAGATTTCGCCCGCAATTTTTACGGCCCCAAAAAGGGTTTTCGTTGTTCAGCAAATCTGAAAGAAAGAAAAAGTACTTTTAATTTTATGAAGACATTGCTTATAAAATAATTTTCTGACACTCAGCCGCAATAGATCTTTTTTTGGATTTAATTTATTAAGAGCATTTTTAAGGGGCTCTGTGGTGGAACTGTGTGGTGTGACAATGAGTAAATTATAGCCAGTATTATGAATATTTTAAAACATAGCTAGGGTGTTTGTGTTACCACCATTGTCTCTGATTTCCATAACACAAGTGCTTTAACTACTTACTTTAGAATCGGAAAAATGTATGTGATGTTGTCAAATATTTATTTATTATTGTATAATTATAGCTAAACATGATTTTTTATATGACATTTGGATTAATCACATAGGATGCCAATTTTACGCAGAATTTCAGAGTTTTCGGGACTACGAGGAATAAGGGATATATACAATATGCGATTAAATTGTCAACAGACAGTGACAGTAAATTAACCGCATTAATAATTTACGTTCTTGTTCTTAAACTACAAATTATGAGGAAAGAATTTCCCCTAATATTAGGCATTGTTAAATCCACATAACAGCAAATCTTCTAAGGGAATAATAGATAAGTAGAAAAGGGTGGAACTAAGCTAAAAGGGTTTTTAAGTGTCAGAAAAATAAATCCCTTTATTTTACAGTTTCAAAGTATATAACGGCTTAAAAATATTAGTATTATTCATTACTTTATGTCTAAAATAACAGATGTAGAGTATGCTTAGTAGAATCAGATTTATAAATATTTAATATCAATGAAAGTTACTGAAATAAAGAAAAGTATTGAGTCGTTTTATGTTTAAATGTAATCTTAAAACTAATCTATGCTGTTAGCGATATAAAAAAACGGTCAAGAGTGAGTCGGACTCGCGCACCGTGGGTTCCGTACCATCATTCTGAAAAAGTTTACTATTTCGAGACATCGTTCTATTTTTGGTGCCCTAGTAGCCTAACTTTGAATTTTTAAGACTCCCTTTCAGTCCCTGTTGCAAAAAATATTTCTTTCTTAATTGCAATATAGTTGGGCAAACGTCATCTAAAACTATTCCAAATTTCAAGCTGATAGCATTAGTAGTTCTCGAGATATCCAGCTGTGACAGACAGACTGAGTCGCACCATAAGGGTTCTTTTTACCATTTTGGTACGGAACCCTAAAATCCGTTAGAAATACAGTCGATGCTAGGAAAAGAGACGGAAATTTTAAAAGATGAAAGGTTTCGAGAATTCGTAAATTCGTATTATAAGTTGAAAGTTTTCGAGAATTCGTACAGAAACACTATTTAGGGAAAACACAGTTCCAATACCGCCTGCGCAAAAAAAATAAATGTTCCGAGTTTGTTTAGCGTTGTCCTCATGATTTTATAAATAAAATTTATACCCAGTGTCTTGTAGGCTCTCACATTTAATGTAATATAGGCTCTCATTTAGGGTTGCCACCCGTATTCTAAAATAGAGTATTGTCCCTTATTTCGTGTAGTTGTACTCTATAATCTACGACGACAGCAAATACAGCAATAGAGTACGCTCAAGTACAAATAATGAACAAAAATTTTTTTTTATTTGAATTTTAGTTCTTATTTATTGTTATTGTATAATGAATTGAATTAATTCAAAATTTATTTAATTTAATTTTTGTGATTTAATTTAAAATTACTATTATTGATGTTTATGTTTAATTGATTTATTAGTATTAAGCCCTAAATCAAATATTTTTTTTAAAAATACTCTATTTACGAAGCTCTTGATTGTTATTGGATTATGTTACTGGTTGTGAGTACTTATATGAGACTAAATAAACTGGTTATGGACTGATAAGTATAAAAATAAATATGTACTTACTCTTTTTATGCTGCGTACTTTATTTTTGTTCGATCTTAATGAAAAAATAGGTACTCTATGTATCTGAAAAAAGGTGGCAACCCTAGTCCCAGTAGTATTCCTTGCGATCTATCGCGCCCATTCCGCACGGAACTTTATTCGCGCACATTGGAAGATAAAACCCTTTTTTTAATGGAATTGAATAAAATAACGTCTTATGGTTGTACAGCCATTATGGGTAACTGAGAAACTTAAGTGTAAGTACTAAGATCAGAACAAAACACTTTAAAGAAGACAAGCGCCATTTTTTTGGTTTGGCTCGTACGTTGCCATAAATTATTGTGAATACACGAATGTTATTTTGTTCTTTTTTATTAATGTTTCTTGTGAGGTATTGAAAATTCAAAAGCTTGAAATTCAAAAATTCGATGATTCACTTATTTTATTTGTTATAAATATATGTAGTTCTTTAATACATACCGCAAATTTTTGCCACAGAGTTATTAGCAAAAATGTTTAGTTTCATTGGTATTTAAAAATAATGGTATTTAATAAATCCCGTGACTCTTTCTACCGAAAAGGTACCGAAAAGTCACAAATGTCATAAAAAAAACAATAAGAAAAATAAACAACAACAAAAAAAATACATTTTTCGAACGTGACATAGTACGCCGGGAGTACAAATGTGACATTATGCACCGAAAGGAATTAAACTAACACAAAAAAACTGGTGATAGTCACACGTTAACCAATTTTGTTTAAAGTAACTGTTTCGATTATGTAACGGCATTTTCGTCCGAGCACTTACGGAAAATGCCGTGAAAAGCTGGTCATAACAAATCACTTTGTAGCGTCAAGTTTAGTGACAACAGTGAACCTTCGGTGGTGGATATAAGGTTGATAGTAGCTAAGCCTAATAAAGAGGCTTCAATCTGACGTGAACATTCGACAGTAGATTAAAATAGCTCAGTGTTTATGGATAGGGAAAACAAAAAGCGGAAGGTTGTTTATTTTTGTTTTAAGCTCAAATGCTAACACGGTTTATTGTTTTTTTTTTATTTATGGAGCCTCCCAAATTGAACACTTATGAAAACATTGATTTGTAACAATCTATTAAATTATTTTCTAGGTTTACTAGGAAATAATTTTAAACTATATGTAAAGTATTTAGTAATGTCATTAACCACAAAGAAATAAAATGAATAAATAAAACCATCCTTCCCTCACCCTGATCAAAATATTTTTAGTTTTTTTACGAGTATTATGTAGAGCTTACTTACTAACCTAAAAAACATTGTCAGTTTTAACTATTCCATATAAATTTTAAATTTGAGATTTTAGCATTTACAATGCTATTTTATGCAATACTAAATAATATACCAGAAAAAATACGACCGCTGGGCTACCGAGTCACTAGTGACTCGGCTAGTTCTCAGCGGCAAGAGCATTTGACCGGACATCGTAAGATCGCGGGTTTGATTCCCGTAATCCCGTCAGAGAATATGTTCCGGTGCGAGTCTTATTTTTTCTATTATATTATTTAGTATTATTCTATATATAGTATTTTATATGGTTAAAGATAAGTCACCATTTTGAGATCACTGAATTGTATAATAGCGATTACTTTTAGCGTTCAAAATCAAGCGTAGAATTGTGTCTAAATTGTAATATTTTAAACTACACGTTCAACCAGATTTTATCCTATATAGTGCGGTGACGTGGCACAAAACAGCCACCCTAACAAGTCACATCGTTACTGGCGAGGTAACAACCCGGGTTGAGGTCACTGTATTTTTAGGCAAAGATGCCTAAAGTCTGATCAGACAGCGAGCGGACGTGCCAACTGAATAGTTGTAATGTACTATTTAGTATAGAAGATGTCACACAATCGGCGTGGTGGCGATGCAACATTAGCTTAGTATTCATTAAAAAAATGTAGCACGACATCTGTCACTTGAGATGGCAGGTGAAGTTGGGCGACGTTCGGCGATGTCGACTGATCTTGAATTAATAATCAATGTGTCCGAAACTGATCGCGAGGATTATTTTCGGCTAGATTTATTAGTTATATTCTACCATATCACTCAAAGAGGTAGTGTAATTATTGCAGCTTTTATAACAAAACATTTGTGACTGAAACAAAGCAATAAGACAACAAGAAACATGACGGGCAATGTTACCGAACTAGTCGTGCCCAAATAAACGCATTTTGTATCTTTCGTGTGATGTCAGGCAACATCGACAAGTGTCGCGTGACATTTGAGTCATATAGAAGCTATTTATCAATAAAAGCAACATCAATAAAATGCAGTCTGCTAATGTGAAATCAGCCAAAACAGCTGTTAAAATTATAGATTTGCAGCAAATACAGCAATAACCTATATTAACTGCACTGCTTCGGAACCGAAAATATAGTTTTTCGCCATTAAAAAAAAACAAATGTTGCTGCCTTTTCTTTTATATGACTTACTAGTGGATCCTGTGAACTTCGTATCACCTACAATTTAATGATCATAAATTTTACCTTGAGAACCAGCGCTATCTTTTTGATTAGTAAGTTAATAACAAAGCAGCTGAATACTAAAACGAAAGCAACACTACGATCCTTTTATAATTACTAAGATCATTCAAACTAAAACCTCTTTATCAAAAGTTAGCTGTCAAAAGTAACCCGAAAGTTATTACACAGGCCAGAATTAGCAGCTTTATAACGTTCGAAGTAATTTCGAACTAGAAGCTTTACCATTAAAGTACAAATCAGTGCGTACCCTAGCGTGGTGGTTACACCGCGTCGCGTTGCCCAAGATCAATGTAATTTGTGATTTTTCTTGATTTTTAAAACCTTACATTCAACTTAAAAATATTATGCTATTAATTATTTTTACTATCATGAAAAGCTATTTTTAGAAACAATAATAAATTCATTTGGTCGAATAACTTTCGCGATAATTGGGTTACAGTATTAAAAATCTGCTAAAAAGGCGAAAAAAAACTTTGTACATTAAAGTTGAATAAAAATTAAAAACTACTAGTAATTTTTCGTGAAATCAATAACATATAGTTTTTGATAATGTAAACATTCCTTTTGAGATAAATAGCATCTAATACTACAAATTTTGTGAGTCTGACCTCTGTAATTTCCTTAAGGCACCGTCGTTGCGCCAGTATGACCGTCTTTGTTCTGAAAGCTTTTAGGAAAACGGAATCTTCGTATAAACGGTTAGTGTTTCCTGGGCGGTTTGTGCTCTTTACGCAATGCAAGCGCGGTGTAAGCGCGGTTGTTGAAGGATTCACAGAGGTATGTATATACTTGTATAGCGCCATTGCTTTTGTGCCGTGCAATATGAACAACGGTGCATTCTGGGTACTAAGAGGTTTTTGAATCAATGTAAATGGTATTTTTGTTATAGTTTTGAAAGTTTACTGAAACGATGATAAAAACATAGTTGTTATGTTTATTTGTGTTATAGTTATTGTGTTTATTTATAAAAAACATGGTTAAATAGCTCTTTTTGATCTTTCTCTTTGGTGGTTGGAAATAAAACGTAGTTTTATTATGCTCAGTAAAAAAAAAATAACTTTTATTTATTACAAGTAATATTTAACGATGTGTGCTCTTCTTCTAAGTTTAAAAAAAACCTGTATTAGAAGAGGCCCCTCTCTTTATCTCGCTCGGGCGTTGATGAATTAAAGTCTATTTTTAAATATGCATTAATTTGATGAAATCAGTGATAACCTACAAAGTGTTGCTCGAATCGCTCATATTTATTTACTGAACAATTGGTTTCAGATTTCGTTTATTGACCGTTTACCATTCACCTTGGAGAGTTTTCATTTGTTTGGATCCTCGTTACCATGGCAACAGAAGTACAGGGAACAACACATTAACAGTAACGCTTACATTGTTGGTAGGTATGTAATTTATTGTAAGTGATTATGGGAGGTTAAAAGGTATTGAGTGTTGCGATCGATATGTGGTTGAAGTAATTTGTGCGTGTATCCACATGACATGAAGATTAGATGTCAAATTTTAGGAATTATCTATTAGATTGTAGTAGCAGTTAGAACATTGTAATGGAAAATGACGTCACTTTAAATGCCGACCTCATTTTTCAAATTTTGGCGACTCTGTATGAAATATACAGGGAGAAAAAAGCAGCCCTTGACGAGTTTCTTGCCGGTTCTTCTCGTTACAAGGTCTCCCGCTTAGGGTTTGTGAACCGATGGCGTAGCTTCTTTGACATTCACAAGTGCTTGTAACAGCCTAGACTGAATAAATGAGTTTTGAATTTTGAATTATACATACGTAGTAAAAGTTACAAGACCGTTGATAAGTCAGCCTCAAAAGCAGATGAATGCTTTTTTAGTTTGAATGTTTTAGTAGGTACTATGTCGCACTAATGATAACGTGGCATTCATCCAACTAATTAAATGTGAAGGTTTGTGTTGGGAATTTGTTACTCAATCACGCAAAAGCGGCTGGCATACAGATAGTTCAGGTATAGCCTGGAAAAAACTGATTATTTTAATTTTGTCCACGCGGATAAAGTCGAAGGCGGAAGCTAGTATAGAACATTTGCAACATAATAATATATTATCCTTAATACTGCAAAATAAACTAAAAGTAAGTTCTAAGAACTAGAAAAAAAGCAATCATAGATAAGTAACATTGTTTTATCAACTTCAACGGTTGATTGTTATTAAACCGGCAATAAACAATTTAACTATCTATCCCAACAGAAATATTCTTAGTCTGAAATGAACATCTATGAAGTCTGTTCACAGGAAATTCACTTTTATCGCCCATAAACTGATACAACTCTTGTTAATATTCAAAACAATAACGAACAAATTATTGTTATACGAGATTTCACCGCAGCCGTTAAATATAGGTTATGTGCAATTATAGTCCTTCTCTGTGGGTATTATTAAATAATAATGCTTCGTCTATTTTATTATCGAATCAGTAATAGTAATCCTTATTAGTATCTTTAAAAATATTCAACCGTCTACTTTATTATCAGATTGAAATCGAAAATAGACATCACCAGAGACTCCGCTTCTTAACAACAAAAGAAAAAAAAACGAGATGTCAAAAGATAAAGCATTAGAAACTCATGCAAAATCAACAAGATATAAATTGTCTATAGACATTAATTTCTTTCTGGAAGTAGTAGTTTTAAAAAAATTGCACTGGAATTAGTTAGTACATGTTATTGTAACAAATTGGCAATGAGAACCGAGTTTATGGTCTCTGTGAACTGATCAAAGTAAAAACAAGACGAACATTATACTAAACATAATCAGATTGAGATCTTGGCACTCCAGACAACTATGCCGAGTATTACTTTGAAGTATGATTGATTTATTCAGTGGTATAATTCGGAAACAGACAAGCCGTCTGATAAAGTGATATCTTGGGAAGTTAATCAAATAAATTATTATTCCAGTTTGACTTGTGAGGGATTCGGAACACATTCCATGAATGTGTTATACTCGTAGCTTATTTGCCAAACCTTCGTGATTTATGCGTCTCAATATTTCTGTTTGAAATGTTTTTGAACTATGGTGTACCTCAAGGTTCTAACCTAAGCCCAAACTTGGTAGTCTTTCTTCTTAATTACTATAAGAAGCTGACAAAGCTGATCACGAATAATTTTTGTAGGTTAAGGATTACCTTCACGTGCCAAAACCAGTATTTTCTGCCAGTTTACATATCGAGCAAAATTATTTAAATAAAAGAAATTATGCACTTTTTTATGAGCAATAGACGCTTTTTTATCAGAATAACCATAAGAATAACTCAACAAAGTCTACTCCCTCTTTTTGTTTATTTGTTCATTTTCTCTACTATTAATGTTATATAGTAAAGACTGTCAAGATTTTATCAAAAGTCTGAGCTCATAATTTGTGATCATAAAACCCGTCTAGTACTATCTAGAGCCAGGCACGGAACGGTTTACCTTCTAGATATTGAATTTGTCCATCATTTCGGATGATTTACTATTATTTAGAAAAGGTCATTGAAAGTTGTATAGGACCAGTATTTTATTTGGAATTAAAGATAAAAGTTAAGTCTTACAAAAAATATCAATAGAAAAATAAGTTGTTCTCAGACAGAAATTAAACATTGTGAAAAGAGAAATATATGTAGCTTACTCCCGCAAAAAATACTATATATGCAGGATGCACCGCCCGCCCGCCCGCAAAAAATGCACATGCACAGCACAAAAATATCAGCGGTCACAATATGGACCGGACATCCAAAGATCACGGGTTCGATTTCCGTCCGAGAACATGATCTGGTGCGAGTCGTATTTTTTCTTTTATTTAGTATTGTATAAAAATAGCATTGTGAATGCTGAAATCTCAAAATTTAAAAATCATTATTTGCGACAAAACGACGTTGGGATGTTTCAGAACACACTTTTTCTGTCACGGTTAATTCTAATATACTATCTACTATCTACTGCAGCTGCTATATATTTTATGATAAATCAGTTATCCTTGACTAACACACGGAACTTACTTACAAGTCCACAATGCCATAGGTAGCTAAATTATTCACCAATGTGATTATGGGCAAATACGAATTTGGCGCAAACTCCATACAGAATTCAAGGCGGTTAAATTTCTTACGCTTGCTGGAACAAAACAATTTAACTCATTTACTGTCGCGACTGCATTGACGCCGACGCGACTTGAGAAGTGTCTTTGAATAAATCATACAGTTATTTTACTGGTTTCGTACGAGTGTAAATGGAAACGTATAAAACGGGGAAGAAGTTCGGGAAATGAGTTTGTGATTTTATTTGAGTATGGGAAAGCTTTTGTTAAGAATAGGGAGAAAAGGTTAAAATAAGTTTATTACAATAAAGATGAGAGCATAAATCTAAAAGTGGTGGGTATTTGTAGAAATGTTTAACCGCTGTTAATATTGCGTTTGGTTCGAACCTCGAACCGCTAGACTAGGGTTGAATAACGAATAAAAAAATATTAAATGAGTAATTGCAATTATATTTGTTTATACTAATTATATTGCTTACGTAAATATAAGTTTAGAAAGACACGAAAATGAGGTAGAGCAAACTTCTCATAATATAGTTTTAGTACATAGATATCTAATAGAATCTTTAGTCGCATAAAGTCCACTACATCAAAATGTCCACTGTATCAAAACATCCAAAGTCTCAGAAGGCGTTAACTTGCGGAAGTCCATAATCAATACTAATTATGTCGTACTTTTCGTACGGTCTGCAATCTGCATTACTTTAAACAAGTTAATGAATGAGCTAACGATCGGATCTCGAGTAAGTTTCGTCGTATCCCGAATTCCTAATTGAACTGAGCTTCGCGGATCAAAAAATATTGGGGTTGGAACCTAATTTTGGGTTTTGATCTAATTCGATAATTCGGCCTATGAAGAACCACTTTTTATCAATGTAAGCTTTAATATTTTTCTTTTCTTTGCATTCATTATCTTTTGTTATTGCACTTATTACCTGAATAGCCACACAGAACGAGCAGCCTCGCCCGAGGCCCGCCGCACGCGGCAGACAGGTGGATTGACAACAGAATGTCTAATTTACGTAATTAATTATCTTACTTTCATTAATTAAAACTTGTTTTTGATTTACTATCTATATAAGCTGACGTGCAATGAGTCAGCGTGACATCGTGTGGCTTGCGTGTCTTTTTTTTGTCCTTTTTGCGTGTTAGCGTGTTGTCACCATGACCGGAGTTTGCGTGAAACCTATTTTCAGTGTAGTGTGTTTATGCAGGACTGCAAGTTTTTGCATTTCTCATTCGATAAAATCTAAAATAAGAGACCATTTACTAGTGCTTTTCCTTGTTTTTTTGTTGAAGTAAAACCAACTTAAACAGCTTTATTTGTGTGGAGAGAATAGATACGAACTTGAAAGAATGCTAATGTTTTACATTATTTTTAATGTGTCATCATATTTTAACACATCCATTTAGATACCAAGTGCTGAGCTACCGAGACACTAGTGGCTCGTTAGATCAGCGGTAAGAGCATTCAATTGGACATCCAAAGGTCGCGAGTTCGATTCCCGTTCGAGAATACGATCTGGTGCAAGTCATATTTTTTCTAGAATTGTATTTATAAAAATAGCATTGTGAATGCTAAAATCTTAACAAACCACCCATTAGATGTATTAACTGACAAAAAATGGGCCAATGAAAAGACACCACAGATTTGAAACTTCATTAAATCATTATTTAATAATTAAAGATTATATATATTGTATCGTGTGGTAGTCAAAATGTCGTGCAGTTATATTCATGAAGATTTTATTATTATTATTAAGCGATAATAAAACTCTACAAAGTAACCATCGCATTAAACAATTTTCTTTAGTCTTTATTAACGGTGTTTCTAGTTATTTTGCTTCGGCATTGACGTCGTGCGCTTTCAAACTAATTGAAGTCAGAGCAAATTGGAAATTAATTATTTGCGGTATGCGCTCCGATGGCGCCGATACTGTTATAGTGCGAGGATATAATAACGTCGGTTTTTCGTAGTCAGAACGCAGCTATTAAATAATTTAATAAATTTGAATGCATAATAAAGTACTGAGCATGTAATTGTCTTAACGTTTATTGAATTGTATGAATAAATATATATATTTTTTTTTTGTAATAGCCTAGGCTGAGCCTTAAATTTTGAATTAAGCTTGACACCTGTAATTTGATTCAGTAGAAATGAGCTAATTAAATAATGTTATTTATTTATGAATCTATGTTAATGGTAACATGTATGAATACTTTGAATGTAATGTCTGGAAACGATATACATATTTGTAAATATCGTTCCTTCTAATAAAGCTGATAAGTTTTTTGCGCCCATTTTTCTTGTCAGCTAAAAGACGTCATAATGGGTGGTAGGATAAAAGAATTGACGATTTAAAAATGCTTGTTATGTGAGCTTATTTGAATAAAGAATTTTTCAATTTCAATTTCAATTTCAATTTCAATTTCCATTTCATAAAAATATAAGCAGCCTTTTTGCTTCAGTCATCCCATGACCAATAAATCCAAACTAAATAATTCTAAAATAACTCCTTAATTAATAATATACGCGCTGTAATCCGTGTTTTATTTATATTGAATTGTACGCTATGTTTTATTTGAACACCAATATAATAAACAGCATTAATAATATAAATGGCTAAATAAAACAGCTTTTACAACTTAAACAAAGAGGATAGACTTTTTAGCTGCCACCAATAGATACGCATAGATATATGTTTTTGGATTTAGCTACGCTATTGATCTCCGCTATAAATCGGTTTAAGGGGCTTCTGGCCAAAGTTAGACTTACAATCTTGATACACTCGGATCTTATTATAACATCTCGACGCCGCCGTGGGAGCTTTGAGGTAACAGTGAAAGAGAGTGACTTTGGGTACACACAACAGCACCTCAGACTATAAATGTTGGCCTTGAGACCGCCTTTATGCCCTACGTAATAAAAGCTATTTTCGCAGTTTAACTGTATAACCTGACGTGCTGTCGTGTGTACTTGACATTTTTTTGTTCCTTTAATTAAATTAGTGCATCGTAAAAGAAATAACAGTGTTTTTTTTCTGCTATCAAATTCTATTGTGATGTGATGCTATGAATGTTGCGATCATGGCGGCCGCGTGAAAACGCCACATACAACAAAGTATCAAAAAAGTGACGTCACTTTTCTTATACATATGTATGGCGCGCAAAAAATTCGTGATTATCTAAGCAAAAAATGATTTTACAATAATGTTTACATAACAAAATTTTTTTGTAATTAAGTATGGATTCTAATAATGCAGCATTTTGTTATTTTTACAATATTTTACCAAATTTGGAGTCCTAGAAATCATAGTAAAATTCGTCAAATCGAGACAAAATTTCGCATAGTGGTTTATTTTGCTTCCCTTTTTGCTCTGTTATACGTTAAAAGTAGAATCCGTTCCCTAGTCAAATACCTAACTAGCGCGATTACGGGCCCCAGATACGCCATTCACTAGTCTAAAGAGAACTCGAGGTTGTGCAATCAAAGTCAAAGTGTAACCCCCTTACTAATAAAGATTGTATAGCAAAAGCATAGTTATACAGTGTTTTGTCCCTTTCTTTTTAATGTCAAACTTAAATAGATTGGAGTAACCATTGTGTAACTAAACATCTGATATATAATATTTATTAGGAAGGGTGTAAGTATTATTAGAAAATAAATTATTTTCATAAATTCTTTGATTGTTACAAAAAGTTGTTACAGGTTGTTACAAGAGCTTATTATGTAATTATTGTCGCGTTGAGTAATTGTTTTGTAGTAAAATTGAAAAATTCCCTTGAGGTATGAGTATGACGTCACAATCAATTAAGGGTTTTAGGTCAAATGGAAGTATATTTATAGGTAAATGAATTGTAAGTATCAATTGTTTTGTATAACTGTGTCACTAACAACATAATTGTTTGTCCAAGTAAAATGAAAAGGTTACTCTATTGGAACACACATTTATTCAAAGTGTTATCTAACAGACTATGAAAACAGGGGAAATCCTCATAAATAAGGTATTTTAATTCATGTCACTAATCTGACATTTAGAGCTGTCAGATTATGTATGGGCAAACGGGCCATTGCTCTTACTATCTGACAGTTCCAAATGTATATTTTTTCATAATGTAAAAGTAAGTTCTGAGTAACTTACTTGACAGATGATTTGACAACTGTGATATGTCAAATATGTCAAATCATCTGTCAACTAAGCTACTCATGACTTACTTTTAGATTGTGATACAGGCCCTTAATATACTATAAATAAGTCTATGATATTTACTGACTCGAATTAAAAATCCTAACTATGCTATGTTTCGAATTGTATAATTTGAGGCGAAATAATTATGTGACTCGAAAGGCCGTATATTTTGATTGAATTAGAATTATGATGTTTTTATAACTTTTTTATTTCACAACGGGATAGTGCTTGGCCTTCACCTCACCTGATGTTAAGTGACGATAATGCCGAAAGTGTAAGCCTTGTGTAAGTGCACTACACCCGGAATCCTCATCACTGTGGCCTTCTTGGTCTGTTAACCTGTGTTTTATAATAATTTCAACTTGATACATACTCGTAACACATGCGTTAATCGCATCGCATTAAAACATTGAATAGCAACTTTCATAATTGCACCTTCAAAGTTCAGTTATAATATAACCGATGAACGTAACATCTCATCACTAAGCCCGTAAAAAGTTGGCAAACTTACTGGCTTGTGAATAATTCACACAAACGGGTGGTTTAATTAACATGAGACTTTCTGTCGTGAATCCGGGTCAGGAGTCCGGCACAGAACTGACACTTTTTAACCAGCTGTAGCTCTACCATGAGTTGACGGAAATTGTTTTCGCTAATGTAAACAATCGAATATACTGCTCACAGTAGATGTGAGCGAAGGACAGAAAACAATAGTTCACGCTAGCGAAAACAGAAATCAGTTTGCATCAACTCATTGTAGTGGAACTAGTTCCAATTTTTTTTTCGCAATTTCAGGTCCCATAGTAAAGGTTGTTCAGTTTGATGGTCCCTTTGCAACCACTACGCGCTGACTCGATGTCGCATGTCACCCTCTCAGCTCGTTTCGTTGGGACCGCACTGTGGTTGCCGAGACGCAAGACGCATACGCGAACGTGGTGATGTCGTGGCCGAGGCCTGACGCTTCCGGACGCGTCGCTTCGCCCTTGGTGTAAACTGAGCCTCTACGGGTCGATACAAAAGTTATAACGAGTTCCCGCTAGATGGTGCTACCGATCTGATTAACGTTCAATCAAAGTAACCAGCGTCTTTCCCAAAGTTACCCATAATTTTATTACAAGTATTGTGAAATCTTGTTATTTTCGGCTTTCGAGGTTTTGTTAAGTATTGGTTCTTGGTATTATCGTAGTTTGAGACCCGCAACTTAATTACAAACAGATAAAGCTCCTATTTGATTGCCAAAGTTAGTTTGGAAGTTCTGAATTCATTCGTTTAGCAGTAAAGTGATTATCATGTTGGTTTATCAAAGTAATAACACTTTCTTTATTAACATAGATACTACTTTAGTGTTTCGGTCACGGATTATCTTTCGATTGGTGGTAAACATTTTTTGAAAAATTTTCTACCATATTTTTATACCTCTAAAACAAACAAGTAAATGCAATAAAAATCCGGACAACTTACACCAATGAAGATACACCCAGATTA
Source organism: Catoptria pinella (assembly GCA_963556745.1). Classification (NCBI taxonomy): domain Eukaryota; kingdom Metazoa; phylum Arthropoda; class Insecta; order Lepidoptera; family Crambidae; genus Catoptria; species Catoptria pinella. The sequence continues at coordinate 11,667,736 of OY750772.1, read as the reverse complement.
AAACATACGACACATTTCATCCTATTAGGTGTTTAAGTATGAAATTGCCGTTTTGTATGGAGAATTTTGAAGAATTTGAATTTTCCATACTAACATTTTCTTAATTTATTTAACAACCATGAACACTAATGTTTTAAATTTTTTATACACTAATGTTTAAACACTAAGATAACGTATGCCACTTAGGTTACGCGAAAAAAATAAGTATCGGCTAAGTTACAACGAAATACAAGGTCATATCTACTGAAAAAAAAGGAGTTACTAATAATAAGATAGTTCTTTTTTAAAGCTAAGGAAAGAAAATCGGAAATATTTTTATTGCTGACAGGTAGTTGGCTGTCATGATAATAATTCGAAATAAACAACCGAAGCATCTTTAACATCACAGAATATATGAGAGTGTGTGAGCAATTTCATACTTTCATACTTTAGCATTTCATACTTTCATAATTTCATACTTTATTTCCAGGTTCAAAATACAAGTGATTGGAAAGAGTCAGGATGTTTGAAATTATACGCTTGTCTTATAAGCCATTTATTGTTTAAACAACCTTTGATGATTGGTTGTAATAACGGTGGTTTCCTTTGTTTGTCTGTAAACAATGTTAGATTTTCCTCTCTACTAATTAAACTACACCACACACTATATACAAAACACACTATTAATTTCTGAAAATGTTAACTTTGAAGATATTAATGTTTCATGATTTTTATTGTTTGAATCCTTACTTTCAAACTTCAAATTTTTATTTATAACATTATAAATGCAAAAGTAACTTTGTTTGTTTGTTACGCTTTCAAGTCACTAAATTTCATGAAATTTTGCATAAACGTTGTCAGGGGTCACAGATAAGGACAAAAACCTTTCATCTAGAAAAAATAAGGAATAAAAAAAATTGTTCAAGCAGATGAAGTCGCGGCTATTAGTTCTCAATAATCCTAATCCGATAATTTAGACAAACTCAGGTAGTTAGTGACAAAAATTCTAAAAATGTTACACTAAAGTTTCCACAACCATTGTTAAGAACTCCTCTCCACAAAATAGGTTTCTATGTCATGTAAAAACATTGACACTGACACTATGAATAAAGAAGGAAAAAAGCTATCGAAGGATTAAAGGATATTTTAATGTAGATTTACTACATGTTCTACAACCATGATATATCATCTCCTTCTCCACACACGTTACTACCAATGTCAGCAAACATAATCCGATCGCAGATCATATTATGTGAGCAAACCAGAGTTATTGAATCAATTTACTGACACTACGTATGTGTAACCTAGTTGGAAGATATTGTTATCTGATTCAGCCAGCCTAGAAAATGGGGCGGCTTTGATATTTTCTGTAACTTGCATACGATATTGCGGATTTGAATGTCTGTTGAATGGATGTAAGAAGGGGTTAACTTATGCTATAGATAACATAAATATATATTATTGTAGATTATGATGAGAAGAGGAAGAAAAAGAGAGATACCTTTAGCTATATTATAAGTAGAGTTCGGATATTCGGATGCATACACAGACTAATAAGAAATACTACGGATGCTATATGTTGAAGCGTTAAGCAATAATGTATGGTAAAATATTTACATAGAGTTCAGATGTTGGGTATTATGGAAAGCACCTTTTTATCGAAAAAATCCAAGGATTTTGAAAAAATCTGAGGATTCCAGGATTAGCCAATTTTAATATATACTCTGTGAGATGAAATAATTAAACCCGATTTGACACTAATTCCAGTTGGCCATCAGTGATTTTTGAAAAAGCAAACACAATCTTATTTTGTTGTAACAAGGCTATTTAATCTATTAAATCTCTTGTGAATATACCTATTTAAAAAAAATACTTTGAAATAAATAACATAAACTTTGACAGAGTTGTAGTTTAAAAATTAGTGCGACGAAAATGTAAAATAACCGCGACTCAGTTTTCATAGTAAGATCCGTTTCGGTGCACCGCACAAGTTACTCAAATAACACAGTTGAAAGGATGCAGAACCTGTCAGCTAATACAATTCGAGCCGAGAAAATGGGACACGCCAGCGTTTAGAATATGCTGCGATCAATACCGAATATTATAATGATGTCTTTCAGTGAAACGTCTTACTGTGATATTGTGCAGATGTTGGTGTTTCGTAGTTTAAGATTGTTGAGTATAATAACTTACATTGAGGGTTTTTTTTATCAAAAAAGGTATAATCCACGCGCGATGAGAATGGGATGGAACCTTGTCAAACTGAGACGCATTTGCTTGCCGGCCAGCCACAGGGATATCCGAGGTGAGGGAACTCTTGCTGCAGCAACTTCAAGTAAGATAACAAGTAAACAATTAGTTGATTAATTATATTAAAATTAACTTATTAGTCAATTTTCGATTTACTTTGACAGGGTTCCGTCCCATTCTCATCGCGCGCGGATTATACCCCGAATTATTCGACGTTCTTGACAACCGCTGATCTTCATTTTCGTGATTCCACACAACATGGATTCCGCACAAATATTAGTTATATTCTACTGAGGGCATTTATTTATTTAAACTTCATTGCATCATGATGATGATAATCATCCCTAAACTTCCCATGAGAAACAAAATTTAATGCTAGGTACATTTATTGACATAGCAGCAGAGCAACCACAGTAGCACGTTTCTAAAATCAGCATATAATTGTTGACCCGTTCAGCACCTGAGTTCTAAACCAAACGATGCATGGTGGGCATTAACAGATTTTACTGCGTCGTAAACGATAAATTATCAATTTATGCATAACGTTCAGTGCGCCTGCGCGTGTTTTGTTGCTGTTACTAATTCAGCTTGTTTACACACTGATGAATCGGTGATCGTTGAAATACATGTGTATCATCGTGAACCATCATTTTAGCGCTACCAACTTTCTAGGAAAATGTGTTTAAAAGATGTTTTTATTACTAACATGAAATATTGACGCATTTTATCGACATAATTTTAATTTAGAAAAAGTTTTTAACCCATAGGCCCCGGAAATGAGACACAATAGATATTCCATTGTTGTCCGGCCGGATTCGACCGCATTAATGAATTGACACTGATTCAGTTGGACCTTATCAAGAAAAATTTAAGGCCATAAAAAACACTGCATTTTGACCACCTCCGTGGTGGAGTGGCTTTGTACACCGGTTTTTAAGGTTTAGCCATCTCTGACGTTCTCAAAATCTCGTAAATTAGGAGAGTTTGAGCGAGACAGTCGATACGAAAATAGTTTATCGATGCGTCGCCTTAAGTTAAGAAGTGGTTAGTTTTTTGAATATATTCTTTTTTTGTAGTGTTATTTTTTGTAAATGTTTGCGTAAGTTTATAAATTCTGCATGCTGTGTACGCTAAATGAGATTGGATAATTGCATTATTGTCTTGTCTTATCTTCAAGTATAGTTTATAAGTTCTTGTAATGACTCAATTCTGTTAGTATTACCTACAACAAATAAATAAATAAAATAATTGTTTTGAGTATCCACTTTAATTATGTAAGTGTTTTCATAAGCATTTATCCCAAAACGCTTTTCTTGGAAATGGATATTAAGGTCGAGTGATTTAGTGAGATTCTATTCAAAACAAATTCTATTAATTTTAAATGAAAGGCCCTTGTATGCTAATTTTATATCTAAATTCAATATTGTACCGTAATTTATTTATTTACGTAATGTATTCAATCTATAATAGGCTTTCAGAGAAATTATAGACTGAATTGAAAGCAATAAAAGTGGCTTTGCCTATCAATGTAATAAAAAAGTAAAAAGTAAAAAAAAAGTAAAAAATTGCTTTATTCAAATAAACTTAGTAATTAAGCGCTTTTGAATCGTCTATATTTTTCTACCACCTGTTCCAGACTTTTTTAACTGACAAGAAGAACAGGCGCAAGAAACTTATCAGCTTTAACAGAAATAAGTAACGATATTTACAAACTTAAATATATCGTTACCAAATACAAAAAAATACAACAGGTTATTAACAATAAAGTACTTACTAGCGAGTTATTGTGTTACATCATTTCCACGCATTCCGGTCTTTCAAATAATCGTCTACTTTATAATAACCTTTACCCATGAGCGTCTTTTTGACATGATTTTTAAATTCATGCAAAGGTAGATCAATCACTTGTTGTGGAACTTTATTAAACAAGGTTATGCGTTTCCCCATAAATGAACCTCTAGTTTTTGCAAGCCTAAATCTTGGAACGGCAAGTTTATCTTTATTCCTTGTATTAATATGGTGATTATCGCTGTTCTTAGCAAATGAATCATAGTGTTTCCTTACACATAGTAAATTTTCATATATGTATTGGCCAGCCAAAGTTAGTATATTTATTTCTTTAAACAATTCTCTCAGGGAATCTCTTCGACGAAGATTATATATGGCACGAACAGCTCTTTTTTGAAGTATAAAAATATTTTGAATGTTGGCAGCCGAGCCCCACAATAGTAGCCCATAAGACATTACACTGTGAAAATAACTAAAATATACCAACCTTGCCGTTTCAATATCAGTTAAAAGTCTTATTTTCTTAACGGCGAAGGCCGCAGAACTAAGTCTACTTGACAAAGCTTCAATATGAGGATCCCATTGCAGTCGTGAATCTAGTGTAATACCTAGAAATTTTGTACTCTCCGTAAATTCAACTTCAACGTCATTCAGATTAATATTCAATTCGACGTGCTCAACATTCGGTAATGAAAATTTAACACATTTAGTTTTTTTGGGGTTGAGTGCTAAATTATTACTATTAAACCAGTATGAAACTTTAGAGAGAGCGCTATTTACTTCGTCAGAACAGTTATTACCTCTGTTGACTTTGAAAACTAAAGAAGTATCATCCGCAAATAGCACTGTCTCACATAAATTATTCGCGTAGTTAGGAAGGTCATTTATATAAATTAAAAACAGCAAAGGGCCCAATATTGATCCCTGTGGCACGCCCATATTGATGGGGGCTCCAGTAGATTCAGTTCTATTAATCACTACTTTCTGGGTTCTATTGTACAAATAAGATTTCATAAGACTAACTGATTTAACAGAGACACCATAATGTTCTAGCTTCTTTAATAGTGTTTGGTGATCAACGCAATCGAATGCCTTAGAAAGGTCACAAAAAATACCAATCACATCTTGCTTTCCCTCCCAAGCATCAAGGATATGTTTGAGAAGAGCAATTCCAGCATCAGTAGTACTTTTACCTTTGGAAAATCCAAACTGATTTTTATGAAGTATATTATTTGATGTAAAGTAATCTAATAATTGAAAATATATAATTTTTTCAAATATTTTACTAAGTGCTGGCAGTATAGATATTGGTCTAAAGTTAGCTGGGTCAGTTTTATTACCAGACTTAAAAAGAGGAATCAATTTACTATTTTTCATTAAGTCAGGGAATATCCCTTCATCAATACATTTGTTAAAAATGAAAGCCAAGTAAGGGGCTAGTATATCAATTATTGATTTAATGATGCTTGTTGACATGCCCCAGAGATCTTCTGTTTTTTTGACGTTAATTGATTTAAATGCTTTAATTATATCTTCACTACTTATATATTTAAAAGAGAAGGTTTCCTTGCATTTATCAACACTTGACTCTAAAAGGGAGATAGCGATGTTGGTACAAGCACTAAGAGTACTGGTAGTTTCTATTGGTATTCGAGCAAAAAAATTTTCAAAGACTCCAGCGACCTCATCGTCAGATTTAAATGTTTGATCACCAATTTTTAAACAGAAGGAATTTACACTGGATTTTGTTTTGCCTGTTTCTTTGTTAATAATATTCCAAGTAGCCTTAATTTTATTGTCAGCTGATTTAATCTGATTCGAGAAATACTTGGACTTTGCTAGGATACAAACTTCCTTGAATGTTTGTGAATACTTCTTGACAAATTCAATGAAGTTTGAATCACAGGAAGTGGCTTTTTCTGCATAAAGATCGTATAGCCTCCTTCTGCTTATATATATACCGGGTGTGGCCCAGTCACTAAATTTTCTATTATCGTTACATTTGATCACTTTTTGTTTAAAAGTTTGACTAAATTCATCTTGGACTATACTAAATAAGTGATTATATAAGTTATTAGCCTCAAAATTTGGCTCTGGTAAAGTTTCAATTTTACTTGTGACATTAGTTCTGAATTTTTTAATACAGTGTTTCCTTATTGGCCTACACATTATTTCCCGTTTAGGCAGAACATGATGGTGCTCAATAGATGCTAACTGTCCACTGTGGTCGGATTTAATACAATTTAAAATCGATTTTTCAAGTACATTACAGTTGGAGAAAATATTATCTAAGCAGGTTGCCGAAGTGGGTGTGATTCGTGTTGGTTCATTAAAAGTATGAAGCAAATTAAAAGATTTAAATAGGTTTATGAACCTACTCGAGAGCTGTGACAATTTAGGATCTAAAATGTCGACGTTAAAATCCCCACAAATCGCGACTCTTTTATTCTTCCTGCATGTTACTTTTAGGACTTCCTCCATAGTGGACTCAAACTCAGAGTAATTCGAATTGGGGGGTCTATAAGCACATACTATAATTATTTGATCAAGTTCCACACAAGACAACTCGATGGTTCGTTCAATTGAGAGGGAAACTACATCTTTGCGCTCTTTATATTGTAAGCTATTGTGTAGAATAATAAGTGAACCCCCTCTTATAGCAAATTTTCTACTAAGTGAGCTAACAATTCTATAATTATCCAAACTTAAAATTAGTTCGTGCTCTTTCAACCAATGCTCAGTAACACATAACACATCAATATCTTCAGAATTTAAAAATAAGCTTATTTCTAAATCTTTGCCAGAAAAGCCTTGCATATTTTGGTGTACAATTCTCAGACAGTTTGGCTTTTCTGTTGTCGGCTCAACGCTAGAGGACGCCTCTATTGTCTCAAGTGGTAATTTAAATGTAGTAAATTATTACTAGCATCATGTAATATAATATTATTTGGAACAGATTCCAAAGTAGAATTACACATGTCAAAACTTAACTGCTCAATAGAAGCAGATGTTTTTCTAGCCAGATTATTGGCTAGTTGTTTTAAATAAAAAGATAGCGATACTGCTATTTGTCTTCTAAAAGAAGAAGGCAGATAATATTTATCTTTTGTCAAATAAAAATTATTCAATAATTTATTAATGTCAATTAGGTGCAACTGTTGGCTATTATGAAATGCCACTGTATTTAAAGATAAATTCAAATTATATCTTAAGTTATTTTCCGCCTGTGACAGACTGTTACTGTAGGGGAATGTAAACAATATCACTTTCCTAACATTCAAAGAACAAAGGGAATTACAATATGTCATCAATTGGTTTTTGGTAACATTACCCCTATTTCCAATTAGAATTATCAAGTTGGTGTTGGCACTGTATGATTTTTTTACAATTATTTTCATTATGTCATCCAGAGTTGACCCAGGCATGCAATAATTAATAATGTTTCCTCCTAAGTGATTTTGAATTATTTGGCCCAAGTTCTTTCCAATTTCATCACAATACATAATTGTTTCACTGCAATTATTTTTCATACATGACCTATTATTGGTGCTTAATATACGAGTACTATTGTAAATATTAGAAACTTCAGGCTCACCCACAACATAAGTAGTTAAACACTCTGGGGCAGACTGGGTAGAAGCATCTTTCATCATCAATTCAACATTTTTATTTAAGCAGCTGCAGTTCTGTTTTCTGCCTAGGGACTCAAACCGGTCTGTGTTAAAATTACACATGTCAATCATATCATTTGCAGCAAGCTTTTGATAATTTAATTGCTTGCGAGAAAACTCACTCAAGTTATTATACATTTCCCTGAGTGATAATTCTAAATTGTCTATTTTTTCACCCAACTGATTACTAACTGTTTCACATTCTTTATTTTTATTACTTGTATTCCTACTTATTACATTTAATTGCTCTAACAATGACTTGCGTTCTTTTCTCAACTTTGAATATTCACTATAGTAATTTTGCCTTTTTATTAACTTTTGTGTTTTCCTAATGTATCTATTCAACTTAATATATTTTTTAATTTTTTTCCCACTATTGAGTTGGCAGTTATTTCTGCTAATATTTGATTTATCATTAAGGTTGTTACAAACCAAAATTGATTTATCATATATTGCAGAATCACACTGCTGTAACTCACTGAACAGACTTTGAGAGTGCTTTTCTTCTGTTATAGTTTTATTTTCCTGTTCTAACTCTAAAATATTCTTTTGAGCAAGAGACAAACTGATTTCAAGATCTGTTATGCGACTCAATGCCTGTTCATGTGTGTCACTGCATTCTCTAAATGACTGAATAAAGTCTTCCATATGGTTGCACTTATCAACAATTACAGAGTACTTTATATGAAGCTCAGCAAGCTCATTCTTGAGTTCGGTGTTCCGAGTAATGGTCTTGAGGATCTCGCGTTCACTATCCTCTCTTTCTTGCAGAAGAGTATTGTTAAGCTCTTTGGCAGCCTTCAAGTCCTCCAAGGTGTGCTTGAGTTTGAGCTCCATATCCTTCGCAGTTGCCTTACGGGTCAACATCTTGAATTGAGAATTTAAAGCCGTATTTACTGCAAATATACAATAAGTAGTTAATATAATGTAAATAAAGCTAACTTTACAGTGTTGTTTATTATTAAAAGTTATTAAAATCAAGTTATAAGTTATTGAATAAAAGAAAAAAAAAAGAGAAAAAAAAAAAAAAAAAAAAATGTGGGTAGTGCAATCAGGTGACTGATAGCATGAAATTTACTTTGTAAAGTACAGTTAACTATATTCAACAGTGTTTGTGTTTATTATGTAGGTACTTAATTTCTTATTGATTGCAAAGTAAGTAAGTAACAGGTATCACCATCAGTTTTTCTTTGAATAAATAAAGTAAGGACTGATTAACCTTCACTAGTATTTTTATCACTACAAGTTATTTAGCTGTGAAGCAGACTCGGATTGAAAAATAATAATATAAAACAAAAGAAGATTTATCAACTACTTAACACTCTGACCGATAAACTTGAATACTTATTTTTAATTTAAAGAAAAAAAAACAGATTACAACAGGTACCTGGCAAGTTGGTTGCACAATTAGTTTGTCTGTAAGTAAGTAAAAGTAATTCTGTATAGTGTGATGCTTGTTATGTTATGAGTTGTAAGATTAATGAATGACTGTGGCAATTAAGGTCACCATCAACTTTACTTCCACTATAAGTCAAGTAAAGAGAGGTTAACAGTGCCAAATCGTTATGAAATATGACGCTATTCACTAGTGTGAATCTTGTAAAAAGTAATGTTAGGGATGAGTAAAAATTGAGAGCCAACTCGCCATACACACAACACAAACAATATTCTCATAAATCAGTCAGAATAGTTTTGTCTTTTAATCTTAGTGTAAGTATAAAGAAAATACTCCCCCGGTTTAGATGGTCGTATTCCACTGTGTAGTCTTTAGATCCTTGAAGAAATCACGCCTTGATAATATGAAAGTGTAATGAACGTTTGTGCGAAAGATCGCTGGTGCGACGGATTGCTGTCGTTTGTGCGCATGATCGCTAATGCGCTGTCGTTTGTGCGAAAGATCGCTAATACGCTGTCGTTTGTGCAAAAGATCGCTCGTGCGATGGATTGCTGTCGTTTGTGCGAAAGATCGCTTATGCGCTGTCGTTTGTGCAAAAGATCGTTTGTGCGAAATATCGCTCGTGCGATGGATCGCTTATGCGTTGTCGTTTGTGCGAAAGCAAGGTTGTGTTAAAAGTTTGTGCGAAGGTACTTTTTTGCAATACACAGTCTTGTGTTGTTTGGTGTAATTGGAGGAACAGACGAGTTCAATAATATGTACGCACTTTTGACAGTTCATCTTTGTAATACAAGTCAACATCCTGTCATAAGTGCTAACATATTAATGAACTCGACTGTATAGGGAAGGACCTCACCAAGTTAAAAATAAAATATTATCATCATTTATTTAATAGTAGTTAAACGCTAAGTTGAAGCTAAAGCTATTAAGTAAATATTCAAGTAAGAATACGGATGTTTGATAATAAACAGAAAACTCTCATAAAAAGTAAAAAAAACACTATAACAATAATAAACGACAACTTTATCATACCAAATGGAAACAAATTGAGATTAATGTATGATTGTAAAACGAATGCCAAAGCAACAAGTGTGCTAAGTGAGAAGAATCGGATAAGGGGTGCCTCTAAGAATCGACTATATACCTAATAAGTAGAAACAGAACCATCCTTTACGACCTTTCTCAAAGCATATAGAAAAATAAACTTTAATACGCCACACTAAAGTCGAGTTTGCTTCAAAAAGTGTGATCAAGAGAGAGCATTTCTTGACATAACTGGGTTATTCCCATTTGTGTTCAGAACATTCATTATTATGTATTTTTCGTTTGGTCCGCCAGATGGTGCGCGAATCTCTGATGGACTTGTTTTCAAATTACGGCTAATTTATGGTCGTTAGGCCACAATGAGTCGGTTAAGATTGCGTGTTGCAAAATTAAGAGGCATACTTAATGAGCTACGGGAGCTGTTTGCAACGTTGGAGAAGAAGTAAAGTGTAAAAAGCAATGATTAATCGTTTGCTTTGAATAGCTTACTTTATCTGAATAGCTTAGTTTTTTTGAATAGCTTAATCGTTACTTTGCTTATAATAAAGTTATATTTTTCTGAATGTTTATTGTCGCGGCATCCAGCCTCCTTCGGCTGACCAATGACTGACAGGGTGACTGACCTTGACAGAAGATGACAGGGATGACGTACCGGAGGAACGGATAGATGACAATCAACAAACGACCAAGACTGACCCGCAGACCGACGACTACGACGACGAAACAGTTATAATTGTTAAGGCGAGGCCAGATCAAGATCTGATGAAAAGATTGATTTTTGAGCTTCCAATGTGAAGAGCTTTGATTATTTATATGTCTAGCTGATAGAGTGTTGCGCTTTTGACGTACTAAACCAAACAGTGCAACTTTTTTAAGATGGTGTGCGTTTTTAGCATCATCGCGTCCAAAGAGTATTGTAATAAAAACAATGGCCTTACAAATGTGTGTATGTGTTTTTATCTGCCAACAGTTGGCTGATATGTTTTTCGACGCGTTCGTAGCTTCGACTGTCTATCTAGACATAAAAATAATCAAAGGTGAAGAGTTGATGTAGAATTCTACTTGACAAAATTTCCGTAGACTGAAAAAGAAACAAAAAACACAATCGAACAGAATATTGAAAAAAAGCGTGGTAATTCTGTAAAAATATCTTGAATAACACCATAAAACTTATAAATAAATTTCCAATCGTCAGCTTTTGTAATTTTCATCGACAGTGATATGATTTTTTATGCAAAAAGGCAAGCTTTTTTAATTGATCTAACACTTTAACCGAGTAGATTTTTAATAAGTGATCCAGTATTACAGAAATAAATAAAAAATTACAAAATTTCGTCAAATTTCTGTCTTTAAAGAAATAGTGAAAAAATAGATTTCGTGAACTGCCTTGCTTTAATGCATGAACAAAAAACATTATAAAGACCCTACCCACGATGTAGGGCTTTTATATAGTTTTATAAAACAAGCAAGTTTTTTGTAATTTTCTTGACAAGTTATTTTAGTTTACTTGTAATGGGGGGAACACTTAATGTATCTCTTTAGATAATTTAAAATGTCATAAAGCCTAATCTTCTATGAGCACTTTGCATACTTTCTAACTGTTCAATAAATCATACTGGCATTATTGTACCAGTCCATTTCCATAACATTTGTAAACTAACCATCCATAAATATTCCAGAGCGTATATTCAATTCTTCAGAGAACTTGGGGATTCGTTTAGGTATTCCTTCCTACGCACAAAGAACAGAACTGGCAATAAATAAAGCAATTTGTGGGGGAGTGTCGTTTTATTTTGGGGGGAAAGAGCCAGATGTTCAACTGTTCGTGGGTAATACGTCGTCATGATGAGTGCACGCCTTTTTTGCGAATCTCTCGCTCGTTTTGCTTATTCACAGTTTTAGGCACTTCCGCCACGAGCAAGTTATTGCGGCGATGTTGTTGTATTGTCACTTAATTCTGTAATAAGTCTATGAAATGTTTTTATTATACTTTTAAAGATGCATATCCGTTTAATTCATCAACGCCCGAGCGGTCGAATACGGCAAGATAACAATAAAACATCCATTGTGTCTCATTTTCCGGGCATTGATGGGTTAACTTGATTATATTGCTTTGACGAGCAAAACGTCAACGACTGCGCGCCGTCTCGATGTTGGCCTCTCAGCTTGTCGTTACAACCGCGCAGTGGTTGCCGCGATAAGACGCACGAGCGGTGATGTCGTGGATGAGGGGTCAGCGTTTTCGTAGCTCAATCACCGAACTCCTTTCAACAAAACAATATTGCAACTGCGACTATTATAGCTGCGGGTCAGTTAACAGTCATGCAGCCGCAACGATACGCTGATGACATAAGCGTAGTATCGTGAAAATTACCTGACGATATTAGAGCGTTCTTGTCGCGACTCTCTCGCTCGTGGAGGTGAACCCTCAGAGCTGAGGCCTAAAGGTCCGTGGATCCGTGCGTGAGTCAGAGTTGGAATTTTTTACAATAATTATGGAATGTTTTAGCGCAGCTAACGTTGCGAAGTATTCTGAATCAAAAGTTTCCTTTTTGAAATTTTGAGATTTAAGCATTCACAATGCTATTTTTATATAATACTAAATAATATACTAGAAAAAATAGGACTCGCACCAGATCATGTTCTCGGACGGGAATCGAACCCGCGACCTCACCAATGTAGAAGGAATTATTACCTCGACATTCAACTGAACATGGCGCTGGCTTGCAGCGTAAGAGTTGATATACTAGAAGAAATTCGACGTTCTCACTAGTGACTCGGTAGCTCAGCGGTCAGAGCATTGGACCGGATATCCAAGGGTCGCGGGTTCGATTCCCGTCCGAGAACATGATCTGGTGCGAGTCCTATTTTTTCTAGTATATTATTTAGTATTATATAAAAGTTTCCTTATTTGTTATCACTATTACGAACTACAAACATATTCAGTTCGATATGACGCGGATATTCAGTGTTGTGTAACTAATCTAAAGTTTTAATTAAGTTACTACTTAAGTTAATTAAGGCAGAATCATCGCACGAGATGCACGTGTAACAAATATTCCTGGAACTGACATTATCTCGTGATGAGGGTTAACTGAAGTTTGGTAGCATCAGAATTTACACAATTGTGTACAAAGTTGCGCATTAGATTTCAAGGCGATCTTGGGAAGGTATGAAGGCTATATGGATAGGGCTGCTTGCGTCAAATATTTCTGAATAATAATAATAAATGCTTGGACAATTTCATACAGCGCCATCTAGCCCCAAACTAAGCAAAGCTTGTAATATGGGTACTGATAATTATACTACTTATATACTTTTTAAATATTATACTTATTATACAAAGTAACACCCAGAGTCCAGACCCGTCACAGAAACTAAACTTCATCATTTCAATTTCTGCCCGGCCGGGATTCGTACCCGGGACCTCTGCGTGGTAGACCGGCATGTTGTCCACTGCACCACTCAGGTCGTCAAATCGTCGTCGATTTTAAGTTAAAGAAAATCCATTTTTGAATTGAAGCTTTACAAATCAGGCAAGTTTTCTTTATAGGTGGATAAGGAAGAAAAGCTATAACTTGTAATATTATGTATTCTGTGCCGACTGCGCCATAACCCACCTCGCAGTCTCAACGTAGATTGGTGAGTAAACATTAAAATTGTAAGAGAAAAAAACGTACTTCATGAAAAAAACACAAAGCGAAATTGCATATTGTAATATTGCTAAGGAGGAATTGATAAATTAATGTCGTAAACGTATCACTCAAAATGTACTCAAGACCTATTTTAAGTAGCAAAACGGACTTTTTTGTCCGTTTAGTCCTATTAAATTTTGAACAGAAATTAGTAGAACTAAAGGGATATTTTTCTCCGCTTAGTCCTACTAGTAGAACTAAACAGTAAAACTATACGAACTACTTGAAGTTTACAAATACCGTGTGATAGCAAAATTTTCTTTATTATTCAAGAGTTGTGCTAATTTTTCGATTTTTCTATTATATCGAATAACTTATATCCAAGAAGCTTCGTGCTTAGGGTTGCCAGGTCCGAAACACAAAAGCCGGACTCGGCGCTTAATTTGGCCGGACATTTTACCCTAAAAGCCGGCCATATGTTCCAAAAGCCGGACAATATTTATTACCGCCTTGCAAACAGTGGTTAGTCAGCGGGGTAGTCTTTCGACATTACTTTCGACTCGCGCGGCAGCTACACAAAAAGCCTAACAAAAGCCGGACAGGCCGGACGCAGTCAAATTTAGCCGGACAGGAGGTCAAAAAGCCAAACATGTTCAGCTAAATCCGGACACCTGGCAACCCTACCCGTGCTATAATTTTAAAGTATTTATAATAGGAACACGTTTTCTCACCTCCATAAACTCCTAATGAAATTTCTCATTCAAAAAGTTCTCTGTACTTCTCGACTTGGAAGTGTTATTTGCTTAACTTTCGACTTGTTTAGATTTCTTACTTTTCCTTGTAATTGTACTTCAGTTCTGACGCTAAAGATTTTAGCTATATTTATTGAAGATGTTGAAATGTTTTATTGTAAAGTATTTCAGAAAGTTCATGCTATTGGATTTAGTAGTATACATTCGTAAATACCTACTTTTTTTTCTTTTCGTTATGTTTTTAATGCGGTATTTACACGGGTTGATTTGGCTCGCGATTTTAGTCAATTAGCGATTTTTATCGACAAACGCTTGTATAATTGAATCGTCAACTCATTGAAATTAGGTTTACGATTATTTATACAAGCGATTGTCAATAAAAAGCGTTAGTTGATTAAAATCGCCTGCCAAGTAGCCTGTCAACGTCAAGTCGACTCGTAAATACCACATTAGCGTTTATAAACATACCTTATTTATGTAACAAGAAAAATCGTCATTGATTTGAACCACACAAAGTTTTTCTGATCTACTGGTCCAAAAGAAGTAATTAAGAAATAATTTAAAACGTTAATTTTGGTATTATTATTTAAACATAAATTCCATGCGCCGAAATAAAAGTAAATAAACACTAATAGAGAAAGAATCATGAAGATTCGTGATTCGTTTTTGTCTTGCTTGAATAAAAAACAATTTTTAAATGTTTCCATATTTGTAGACTATTCTCAGCGATGGTAGCTTAGTGTTTTTTTTTTAATTGGACTGCTTCAAAGCCCTATTAAGTATTGCGCTATTGTGTTCTAGAATTTTCGGTTCTGCAATGCTTTTACAATATTGTTGTTTGTTCTTCGCTTCCTCTAGTATTAATGAGCTTCAGTACACTTTTTGTGTTCGGTTGTACTATTGTTACTGGTGTCCAGATGAAAATTTTAACTGTTTATTTTAAAGTAAAAAAGAAAATACTACTGCCCTGTCCAAAACGAACTAAAAAGTTAAATACAAGTGTCATTACAGTCGGGGTCCCCTTTGATTAAAAATTGTTTCACAAAATGGTCTACCGACTGCAATGACATTTGTTTTTTTATTATTTATTTATTAAAATGTTTAGTTCGTTTTGGCACAGCAGTCGTGTTTTTTTTAAATTTGTTTATTTTTATTTCACACATTTTAGTCATCAAGACCTTTAATTTGATGCCCATATTGTAATAATTGAAAAATATATATTTGAAAGTGGCGTCGAACAGTTTGCTTTGATTTAAAAAAATATAGCCAGTGTCACTCAAGATTATGTAAGAATTCTAAAGATACCCATACATCCAAATCCGTTAAGGCATATAAAAGGGTGGAATAAAGAAACTTACACACCCATATGAACCCTAAACATATTAGTCATTACACTCTCTGTTTTTTACACAGTCGATAATAATGCTAAATTACGCCAACCCCCTTGAACTGTCTTGAATGAAAGTTAGACGTGGTTACCCTTTATAAGGCAAATTGCCTTTTTTTCTTGATTAATCTGATTATTGAGGGATGTGCCGAGTTGGAAAAATGAAAGGAAATTTGATCTACAAAAACATTACACAGCTAGCGTTAAAAAAAAACATAAAAGAAGAAAGTAAACATCTTCTAAATAGGAGTTTAGTCCATATCGACGGATTTCGCAACTCAACCTATAAAGGGAACTGAAGCTGTATCGATCTTCTAGTTATCAAATAAGAGAGACAGTATCAGTTTTAAGCAAGATCTAACATTTTAAAATAAAAAGTAAAATAGAAAGAGAAGAAAGCAAAGTGAAATATAAATTATTTATAAAAAAATTCTTGCAATGTAATCCGGTCTGTTTTTCGATTATACTTACTTTGTCTTCAGTATTTTATGTTGTAAGAAGACTTCACATGATAATAAGTAAAAGCTCCCATTTCAGGAGCGCTCTTTACAAGAATATTTATGGCGATATCTGTTGACAGGCGTATTAGCAAATAATTAGGCAGAGGACAAAATTTTTGCCAAGGATTTTACTAAGAGGCTTTTTCAGACCTAAAGACGGAGGGAAACATTAATGTTATTGTACGAAGAGTTCCTCCATTTTGTTTGGCAATTTAAATAAATACATACTCATTAAAATAAACAAACACAACGACGCCTTTAGAAACCTAAGGTATAAAAATTAAACTTAATTTAAGCAGAATCTAAAGAATAAATAATTTTATACCATTCCCCCCTCTAAAAAGCTTACTTTGTTCACTGAACAGTGAATAAAATTCACTTTTAGGGCCACTTGAGCTAAGCTGGGTTAAAATTTAACCCAGAGTTAGTTCATACAAAAGTAACACTAACTCTGGGTTAATTGTGCTAACCCAGCTTGGCGCTTGGGCCTTAATCGCTATTTTGGAATTTGAATTTAGAACACAATTCGACCTCCATCTCAATGCTATACAACCTCCTTGTGCAAAAAATACTCGATACAAACTCCTTGTGCAAAGAGTGCTCGACGTACGTAAACTCCTTGTGGAAAAAATATTTTCGTTTAGTTCAATCGTTAGAATCCTTTACTTGCTCGTGATTCATCTACGGCCCTCGCGTTTAATCCGTCTTTTATTTACTAATTGCAGAATATACTATAATTCTTCCGGAAAAAATAGCTTTCCGGTATTTGAATACTCACCAAATTTCCTAAAACTACCTTACCAATAAACCATAAGCTTAATTCTATATCACTCTAAATTATATCCCAAGTTGAAATCTCGTAAGGACTTATTATCAAAATCGGCACATAAATGTGGAAGAAATGCGCGAACAGAACATCGATAAGAAAAATATTCAATTGAATTGAGAACTCCTCCTTTTTTAAAGTCGGTTAATAAGTAGTGCTTTCCTTTAGGAAATCTCGCTCAAACCTATTTAAAAATAATCTAATAGATGTCGCCACGAATTTGACACTGCTTTTAAAAAGCATTACTATGTGTTGTTTGGTAGGTAAGGTATTATTTTATTATATATATTTTCGAAGTTAGATGGCGCTTCTATTTTTAAACATTTTTCAAATGGGTAATTTTTTTTTCAATCGAAAAACTAGCTCGAAAAAAAAAGTACATAATTATCGAACCTGCTCACAAAACTTCACGGTTAACAAATCGGTTAAGAACCTCCTCCTTTTTTTAAAGTCGGATAAAAACTAGTGCTGTCCTTTAGCAATTACAGGCATGTATTTGCTTAAATTTAGGCAATTTACGGATGCGGCTGCTATAAAAAGTTGATGTTCAACGTTTCATAGGAACAATGAAATGAGAAACATTTGAATTTATTTGACTACCAAATTGCAGCGAACATCTCAAACGGCTTTATTATGCAATTACTCTCATTGTATCCTTTTTAAAGCCCAAAAACCATTTTAAAACTTATCTCTCTCAGTCGTGGAAGATGTATAACGGTGCTCCACAAAGGAAAAGATACCTTATAATACAGACTTTAAAGTTATAATTCAATAAAAGTGAAGTCAGGTTCCGATCCGATTATATTTGATGAGACACGGATTTTCCAAGCAGTTTGTTCGGTTTAGTGGCCTCTATGTCCCATAAATATACCCAGTTGTGGTAGGATTTGGTACAAATATGTTTAAGGGACAGTTTTCACTGAAATCTGATGGGACGGCTTATATGGGTTTGGCCTGTACATATTACATAAGTAAAATTATGTGATCTTACAAATATAAATAAAAACACAATACCTCTAATATTTACATACATGTCATATTCTGTTTTAATGTATAAAATAGATAAGGAACCCTAAAAATTGTGCTCTAAAAACTTGAAAAAATTTTGGAATTGATTATCGAAACAAGTTAAAATAATTATTTTGGATATAATGTATGAAGACTTTATATTTTGACACTTATTTAACGTGGTAACGCAAAAAAATACTTTTCATACAACACGAATCATCAACGCCCGAGCGGCCGAATGCGGCCGGACAACAATAGAATATCTATTGTGTCTCATTTTCCGGGCCTTGATGGGTTAACGTAAAGTAACAGACGTATTTAAAATGAAAATTACCATTACCTATTTTAAATCTTATATTTTAAGACTTAGCACTAAAACAAATTAAAAAAATTCTAACTTCTTCCAAGTTTGCTTAAATAAGTAAATGTGTTTCCTATTCTATAATTAGCATTAAGTTACAAACTAAGTTGGAAGTTTAAGAAACTATGTACGAGAATCTTCCTCTGCGTAACTTAAACTTAAATCTTAAGCGATAAACCTCAGAAATTTGTAAACTCATAACATTATTGGGGAAATAATAATATTAAATTATAGTTAGATTTAATTAAACATTCATTTTAATTTGATAACGAAAAGCAATATCCTTTATTAGTTCGAATAGCTTTATTATTATTATTATTATCATTTATTTCAGACTAAAAATTCCATATTTTGTTAGTAACAATGGTGTCTTAGCCTATGTTAGTAATTTAAAATACAAACAAAAACAAAACGCTATTACAAAAAAAAAAAAAAAAATGATATTTACTACCGTACTCAGAGACGTCAATTAAGTTTAATTCTTCATTATGTATCGTGTCGTCTTATACTATCACTATGGAAAAGAAAGAGATAGCACCAATTTTAATAATGCATTAAACTAAATTGACGTCTCTGAGTACGGAGCTTAATTATGTTTAGAAAATTCATAGTAAAGGTATTATTCGTAAATATTTTACTGTTTCCATAAGTATAAGTAGAAATACAAGGTGTTACAAAAATACCCCTAATGCCGAATATGGTATATAGGGACCATCAAACTGAACAACTTTTACTATGGGGTCAACTCTGAAATCGCGAAAAAAAAACAGCTGTTTCATACATTTTGATATTTTCGATTTTAATTTTTGTATGAAACAGCTGATTTTTTTTTCGCGATTTCAGAGTTGGTCCCATAGTAAAAGTTGATGAGTTTGATGGTCCCTATATACCATATTCGGCATTAGGGGTATTTTTGTAACACCTTGTATAAGTATTTTAATAACAAATGCCAATGTATACCAACCAGCGAAAATTTTTCTAAGTCTATGATACCAACATTTAGGTACTATAGGCCCAGTGAGCTGTTAATGTCGCTCAAATTGTATGTTACCTATTTAAAAATAATCTAATAGATGTCGCCACGAATTTGACACTGCTTTTGAAAAGCATTACTATGTGCTGTTATTTTATTATATCTATTCAAGCTAGTTGGCGTTTCTATTTTTGATCATTTTTCCAATGGATATTTTTTTCTTAATTAAAAAATTTGGATCAGCTAAAAATTAAACATAATTATCGAAACTGCTCACAAAACTTCACGAGAATCGGTTAAGAAATGCGACCTATAGAGTAGAACAAACAGACAGAGAGCCGCTGCCGGACGGACTTACGGAAGCATTTTTCCCAAGCTGGAGCAGAAACGCTTCGCTCGTGCTTCGCGCTTGCTTGGTCAACAAAAAGTATATAATTATAGAACCTGCTTACAAATTTTCATGAGAATCGGTTGAAAAATACGACCTGTAGAGGAGAACAAACGGACAGCCGGACAGCGGGACAGACTATACGAAAACATTTTTGCCCAAGCTGAAGCAGAGACGCTTCCCGCTCGCTAAATAATTATTAATTATGACTCTTGAGTTTTTCCCGATGTCATAATGCTCATCATCGTTTTTGTGAGGAATGTGAGGGCTCTTGTTAACAAGAGAGCAACAATGACCCTCTTAAGGCCTGATGGCGTTATTGTTTTACTTCTAACTTGAAAGCTGAAAGAGAAAATTATATTATTAAAGTTACTTAGGAGCGTGTTTACGTAAACAATGTGTTGATAAAATGCTTTATTATAGAAGGTTTCGCCCAATAAAATTCAAAATGTGTGTTTAAAAAAAAGTATTTTATTTAATGCAAGTAGATCGTTAGGTTCATTCAAAGACTACGTATAGATAACGGTGATTACTGAAAGACAAAGGGCAACATCAAGGCTGCCTCGTGAGGCGGACATCCCGAGCGGGGCAGGCTCGCGATGCTGCTACCTACGTGAGGCAGTTCACGATGCTACCGCGTGAAACTTACGTCCCGAATCAAGTTTGTAATTCAGATCTGCCTCGCAACGTATGCGTAGGGCTACCTAGGTAGGTACTTGTCGAGGCAGTTTTATTGAAAGTTTCTGTGTGGACGCAATTTTTTTATGAATAGAATACGTATAACCTCCACCTTTTCAATTTTAAAAGTCGGTTAAAAATAGTGCCAAGCTCTACTTGGCGCATACCAAGTAGAGCCTAGCACCATTTTACGTATTTTGTTCAATTTATTTGGAATTAATTATAAAAGTAACCGTTTAAAGTGACTTTATAACAGTTTGTTAACTATGAAAACATAATATTAAGAGCTGATTTTTCAATTCTAAGTAAGCAGATAGCTGTCAGTTAAATAAGTACTTATTCAAAAACTCATTCAAAAACGATGACAGACATTTTTAATTTAGCAGAATAATACGCTATCAAACAAATAAAGTCTTTTATATAATACTAAATAATATACTAGAAAAAATAAAGACTCGCACCAGATCATGTTCTCGGACGGGAATCGAACCCGCGACCTTTGGATATCCGGTCTAATGCTCTGACCGCTGAGCTACCGAGTTACTGTGTTAAGTGACTCGGTAGCATTGAAAAATCAGCCCTTAGTATAAAATATTTGCCATATTAGCACTGTATTTCATTTTCATTTTATACATTATTCAATAGATTCTTCCTAATATAAGAGTGTAACAATTCTTCCCTTCCCGAAATATTTGGAAACCGTAACACTCGTCAAATAGGGGAAGACCTTAAGATTAAAGGGCTCCATTAGAAATCCTTTTGTTGTGAAGGTCAGAGGCCGCGTTTTATTATAGCAGAGAAATCTGATGTGGGGGCTCTTATTGCTAAAAGAATACAATAATCGTGTTATGCAATGAATTTCATTATTATTGTAAGTAGTTGTTTGAAACATAGTTAGGTTTTGAGATTTTTACGTTTTTTTTCATTTGACTTTGGTAATTTAATCTTAGCAATAGTTGACGCTTTCTGTTTACAAGTATACAAATATTACAAAAGCATAATAACAACCTCAACAGCTTTTCTAACAAATTAAAAACAATACATCAACACTTCAATTTACATAGACGAGCTGTTCAAAACTAAAATTGTGTCACAACCAACCTTCGTGGCGCATCAACTGTTTCACTCGGTCACTCGCAATAGACTAAAGGAGTTGCGGTGCATGCACCGTAACTTAATGAGTAATTTTTCGGTACTGTACAGCCGTCTAGTGATAGTGTATACATATAAGTCGTTGACTAATACAGATAACAAAAACACTAACCTCATTAATACAAAACAACAACTACAAAACAATAACTACAACGGATCAGATAAAAGGTAACTGTTTTAGAGCACACCGATTGTAGAGCTTAAAGTAAACTTTGACAATATTTGATAATAGAAACAGGTAACTACAAACATTGTTTAATGAGTTTTCCAAAAATTATAACATGGCTGAATGAACTAAGGTTTTTTTTTCAATATTTCAGAATACATTGAGGTTACCTTCCTAACGCTTATCTCAAAATCATAGGATAATAAATTAATATTTAACTTAGAGTTGACCAATATACAACATGTTATTGAATGAACCGACTAATACTATTAAAACTCATTATTCACGTGTAATTCAAATATGGAACAAACTTTTTCAAGAATCTCGACAGCCAAGGAGGTCTGTGATCATCATCAATCATTTAAAATTAGAACTGGCTTTGCATAACCCAGTCCGATTCATGGTTATAAACTTACGTGTACCATACGATTCGGACAGGTGGCATAAAATGACGTTGTATTATCTATGTTCACACCGTGAAAAGTAAAAATAAAACCAAATCTTAGCGCGTGAAGAATTATTTTTGATATTGTTTGCTATTTTGTCAATTTATCTTCTATATTTACTTATTATAAAAATGAGTTCAAGTGACGAAAGTGATATTATGACACTACCTAAAATTCAAGAAACGACAAGAACTGTAACAGAGACCATGTTGTCTCCAAAAGAACATTATGCAATCCTAACTGCAATACTCAAAAGACATTCACAAAGGTATAAATGTAAGAAGTCTGCATCAAACGTGCAAATAATCTTGTCAGAAGCACCAGACAGTGTCGCACATGGATCATAAAAAGTTTTCGTATTGACAAGTACCAATTCACCACTTTGTTTTAGTTAAAAAAGCTGACATCACAACTTTACACGTTCTTTATTTTTGTTGCAGATTTGATTTTTGGCAGTTTCGGTGCATGACGATGTAACAACAGTATTTATGTTAAAGACGTAGAAACTCAAGACGGTGTGATTTGGTACATTCAATTTAATTACTGTAATTTTAAATAAAATAAAATGTTAAAAAAATTACTACATGGTTTGAATTTCCGCGCATTATTTGAGTAAGTACTATGCAAGCCTTGGCCGCAACTAAGCATTGATGGACTCACGTATATGTGCCTCGGCTTCGCCTCGGCCACATTTTCACGATCGTCCTTCAATGCCTGTATTGCATGCCGCTGCAGTAATGTACTATTACACTGATCAATCATACACTTTCATTTTTAGACTCCACCTTATACAATACGTCTTTAATTAATGCAATTCGTGAATAGTAGGTAATTAGAAATAAATAATTTAAACCTTACATTTCGAAGAAGCTTCTTTTTCACAGCAAAATAATTAATCACCTAATTTGATATGGGCAATTCCCAAATTATGCTTTACAATTCCATACAATTCACACACTATTGATGTATAATTGTATGTCATCGATTTCGCAATCGAGGAATTACGAGTAACCAGTAATGGCTAAATAACTCGAATTATCCAATTAGTAAATAATATGATAATAGTATGATGGCACGAGGTATCAGTTAAATTTGTACATTAACTACATTACACTACATTTAAGCTTGAATAGAGTAAAAGAATAACAGGTTTCTAAATTATTATAAGTACAAAGTAAGTTAATGTGAACAATATCGTTATACTTTGATTAATAACCGAAGACTAAATAATTATCAACTCTTTAAGTAGTTGAACTCACCAT
Source organism: Catoptria pinella (assembly GCA_963556745.1). Classification (NCBI taxonomy): domain Eukaryota; kingdom Metazoa; phylum Arthropoda; class Insecta; order Lepidoptera; family Crambidae; genus Catoptria; species Catoptria pinella. The sequence goes on along the minus strand of OY750772.1, from coordinate 11,644,074 downwards.
AATAAACATTAGATCAAAGAAAATACTTTATTTCTGAAACTACTGTTTAAGATTAACGTCAATGAAATGGAATAAAGTCGGCGAAAACTTACTCAGTACAATGAAATTATATTGTGTAATGGAATTTGAAACTTATGTCCATCTCAGAGGGCCAATATTGCAGTAACCGCTTCATTGTTAATGGGGCGTGAATTGGAGCGAGCTTGGATATTTTAAGTGCCATGTGCCGGGGGTTTGGCTTTTTAACCAACTTCGAAAAGAGACTAGTATGTAGGTACTCTAATAATTTATTTTTGGAACAAATCTTTTACAATGATCAAAAATACTGACAACGAGATAGGTTGGAGGGATAAGGTGGTTGGGCAAACCAATCTTGTGAGCCATAAGCGGATTAGTGTTACTTCATTATAATTTTAAAGACATCCAAATTATTGTTGACCGCCTTTTTGGTCTAGTAGTTCGCTAACACGTGTTGGACGCAGGGGTCTCGGGTTCAATATCTAGGAAGGGGGTTCAATTTATACTCTGTTTGGTTGGTGGTCAACCTGGCTAGCTTACACCACCTTACCTAAGTTCAGACTAAGGTAAGATTGTAGAAGCTAGTCAGGCCATAAGAACAATTTAATAATTATGGTTGTGTTCCGGCAGTTAAGAGGTAAGATAGCCAGTTCCTCAATGGCGAGGATTCCGGTTCAAAACTATAATAAAAAAAACTTATTGGAAGGAACTTAATATTATTAAATCCCGTTGAAACTTTTTCCAACAAGATAAATATTAAGTGCCACTACTATCTTTAGAAATCAAGTTTGCTTATTTTCAAACAACGTTGCTAATGAGGTCCCGTGCGAAGTTTTAATAACATTAATGAGTTCAAAAGTATAAAATAAGTTAGTACAGGGTGCGACAAGCATTCATGACCCGAATACCGAAGTTGTCACATCGCTGTGTAGTTAGAAAATAACCGTTAGTGAAACTTTCTTAATGTCATTGGATTCGAGTCGTTTTGACTCTATGGACCAGAATCAACCACAAATGTCGTGCTATTCAGAAACATACCAACATTTACAGGTAAATACTGTGATTTGTACGCACCTATGTATTAATAATAGGTATGGCACACTAACTAAAAAGATTTTGTTGCTATTTACGATTTGCAACTATTAGGATCAACAGTTTGATTAGTAACATTAGACTATTTACAGTATTTTTAAAACACATCAAAATAAACAACTTTATAAAGATACTATTTAAATAACTTTATTGAAATTGTAAACATTAGCCGTCTTATTTTATATGAGATTTTTAAACACTACTTAACTAGACACCTGTTTAAATGTGCTGCTGTCACTTTTTTGAAAATATTGTTTGAAAGAGACAGAATCACATTTAAACAGGTGCTTAAGTTAAGCCGTGTTTAAAAATCTTTGTAATAACACGGTAGATGTCCTACGAAATATAATAACAGTTAATTATATTTATTTAATTAATTTTATTACAGAAACAACATTATGCACCGGACACTTCGACATCAGAACCCCCTGAGTACGAAGTGGTGAGCAGTACGAGCAATCTTGATATGGGCTTGGGGCTCGATAAAAGTTGCAGATTTGTAGAAAGTGATCCTAATATGTACCCAATCATACCCAATAGTGAAACTTATATAACGCATAACGGAGTCGGTGTTATTGAAGATTTGAACAAGCCAAAAGACTTTATTAGACCAACTGTTACACGTGAATTTGTGTCAACTACCGGAGAAAAGTTCGTACTAAGTCATTTAGTACAGCATCCTACAACAAATAGTAGAAATACAGCCAACGAAGGAGTTAAAAAGCGAAAACGAACTCGCACCGCATTTACAGACAACCAAATTAAAAAGCTGGAAGACGAATACGCGTTAAACAGATATTTGGACCAACCACGAAGACAACAAATAGCAAAATCATTAAGCTTATTTGAAAGAACCGTTAAAATATGGTTTCAAAACCGCAGAATGAAAGAAAAGAAGATGATACGTGAAGCAAATGAACAATCTGGAGATGAGGATTCTCAAAGCGATAATTTTCGACGTGAATATTATGCTGTTCCTACTGGCGCTTTTCCAAATTCTCAGCCTAGCACATCGTACGAAGTACCACAGATGTCGAATGGTACTACTCCTAATAACAGCTACGGTTACGGAATGTGTCCTCCTACTTATAGTGAAGCTATCTCTTTCTACCCATCTAATTCCCAACATTATTCAGTGATTATACCAGATAGCACCAATATCATGAATATGGGTTATAATGGTCAGTATAACAGTTTTGGCAAAGCAGTGCCCAGTGTACAGAGATATTCAACACAGAATGAAACTTTAAGGGCTGCAATGTCTACTTTGAATGTAGAAGATACTAATAGAGCTTCTACTATGGTAATTAAGAAACATAACCCACAAACTTTTGCTACAGACGAAGAAATGACAAATGAAGTTACGTGCAGTGAAAAACTTGATACTGAAGTTGTATCTGATAATGAAATATCTAAAAACGAGTTTATTAATTTAGATTATTTTCTTCAATGACTCAATAATATTGTAACTAATTTGTTTACATCATTTATATAGGTACTTTTAGAATTCTGTTAATTGATAGTGAGTATGTTTTGACTAGAAATTACAAAATCTCGTATACACGTTTTACAAGTTTAATTGTATAAATCGTACGTTATTATATTAATCTTGTACAGTTGTACAATATAATAGTTATTGCCATTAACCAAATTTTACCTTGCATTTGTTTAATAGTAAATCTTGAAAATAGTGATAGTTTTAGTTAATTGTATATGTAAAAAATATTAAAATAAACGTGTATGATTACAAAATTATTGTTCTTAATCTTAATCAACAAAATTTTGCATTACGCTTCTGTTTTATTAGTTTTTACAGTTCTATAAGCCTTTTTCAGTCCTGTAAAAAGTGGGGGGACACTAGGCAATTTTTCATTTTATTACTAAGGGATCCACAAAATACACAGTTCATTTAAAGCGGTTTAATTTTTTACGGTGCTCTGATACTCAAGTATAAGTTTTGACAATTTATTCTGAAACGTGGAATTGTACACATTTGACACTTTTATTTACTGAAAGGAAGATATAAACAGCATCAGCTTAAAATCAAGTCAGGCCTAAAGAAGAGGTTGTTGTTTTATTTGATAAACTTTTGTCTAGAAAATAGCTAAGCAGAGGGCCTATTACATAAAAAGAATAGCGATGATCGTACAGTATTCGTCACTCAGTGACATTATTATTAAAGGCAGAAATATACCTACTTACGTGGCGTGGAATGCAGAGACACATTGAGAGTGGGTCGTGTCATCACGACACAACACGACTCATACTCTAACCATACTAAATGTATGAAACTGATATGTTTCTAGCGCGTCACAATTACGTCACGCCACGTCACGAAAGCAGTATGTTGAAGAAAGACAAACATCGTCCAATTATAGCGATTTTTTTGGAAAAGGTCCTTAGACAGAGTTTATTTTGAATATTAAATAACACCTCTAATTATATCAGAACATCAACAGACACATCCAAAATTACATAAAGTTATGAAATTAGTTTCAAAAACTAATTATAACATCAGAAAACGTACGAGGGGCATTCCAAAAGTTTTTAGATGCTTTTTACTCAATAATTTAATACTGGCAAGTTATACACCATCGTAAACACTGGTTATTTAATGATAAAAAACATTGAACATATCTAGTTGAATTAAAATATTTTGTAAAAATCTGAGCTTCTTCTTGAACTAGTCATTTGAAATAGTTCGTGTGATTAAAGTCGCATGCGACGTTAAGTCACAATTTACAACAAAATAACACAGAGGTTGTCTAATAACAATAGTTCTGGGCCCCAGATTCATACAAACATAAGAATTTTCATGAAAAAATAATTGAATTCAAGTATATTCAAGAGCATTTAAAACTTTTGACATAGCCCTCGTATTGAAAAATAACTAACAATTATGAGTAGTATGAGTAAACTTTATATGTGAGTTAATAATGTGAGTACATACCTGATGGATTTCGGATTTTCGTCTATTAACCCCTAGCAAAGCTGATGACTCTGATGCGAAGTTTGCGTGACGTTGTTGCACAGAAATAAGAATTAAAACCATACAATATTATTGTTAAAACCGTTAAATGGTTTCAACTTAAATGGGTTTTGAAAAGTTCTAGAAATAACGACGAACCGTTTTCAAACCCTCGACTTTTCGCAGTAGCAATTGTCCGAATTTGAACTGTTGTGATGCTTTATTATAAAATGTTTACCTACCTATTTGTAAACCCAAAATTAAAGATCTTATTTTCTTTACAACTAAATCTGTGGATAAACACCATGTGGTATTTTTGACAAACAGTCAATCTTTACTGTTAATGAACCTCATAACAATGAAAAGGTCATTAGTTTGGTACTTGCCTTTATTTTCAATACCTTTTACTAATGTGTTTAAGTGACTCATTATATTGAATTAATATAAAAAAAGTTTGGAAAAGGATGAAGACACATTCACTGTCGAACAGTTCAAGTAACAAGATATTGATTTTAATAAAAAAACCCGTCGACTTGATAACCTCCTCCTTCTTTTGAAGTCGGTTAAAAAATAGAGTCAAATCGAAATTGTGAGTGGCAGTATCATACACGTTACGTCAACTCAGAATTTTCCTAGAAGTCAACTAACAATGACGTGTGGTAAGTATTTACCAATTACAATTGTTAAGATGAAAGAAAGAAAAAAGTTCTTTTGTTTTATTTACGTTATAGAAACAATTGAAATACTGTGTCTATAATAAAACAATTGTGGGATGATAAATTATAAAATCGGATGATATTAAATGATTTGCAATTTAAAGCATTACGTTTTATATTACAGAGTCGAGAATTGCATGCATCTATTCAAAACAATAAATAAATAAAAAGACAATCAAATAAGGAACCTCCATGTTTTTTTCTCTACCAGTGTTTTCAAAATGTACAAATATAAATCACTCAGCGGTGAAATATTTTATTTAAATGAATGCAAAAGGCTACCTACGAAAAGAGGTCAAAATAAAGAAAATAATATACAAAAAAAGCGCAAACGATTTTTGACCGTAATAACGAGTGAACATAATCGAATATTGGAAGAAGCTTACCGATTTGAAAAGATTTGGGATGTAGAGACGATTCAAGAAATTGCAAGAATGTTAAACCTTACTGAGAAGAGTGTTCAGAAATGGCTTTTGAAAAGAAGAAAAATGTCTTGAAATAACATTAATTTTCTTTGTTGATGAGAATTGAAACAGTAATTTTTTTATAGACTATTTTAACTTAGTGTTTTAGATTTTCATTTAATTTTGTAAATGCTGGCTCTGTCATTACTCTTCCTGAAAGTAATTTATTCATTAAAATTGTAATAAGTATTTTTTTTTAATATTCTAGCAAAAATCAAACTAAATACCTACCAATTCATTACAAAAGTACTTTCAATAAAACCGCGCTGGTATCCGTTAAAAGTATTTTATTTCATGTTTAGTTTGCGCGTAAGCTGGAGAGGTTCGACCATCAGCCATTTTTTATATCCCCACTGCTGGGGCACAGGCCTCCCTTATGGGTGGATAAGTAGGATGGGCCATAATCCACCACGCGAGTCCAATGTGGATTGGTGGATGCAAACGACTGCAAATGCAGCCGGGACCAACGGTTCAACGTGCCTTCAGAAGCACGGAGGAGCTCAAGATAATAATTTTTTGGCCACCCATCCCACGACCGACCCTTGCAAAAATTGCTTAACCTCTGCAATAGCTGGGCCAGGCACCATACCACTGCGCTGCCGAGCGCGTCGAGCATGTCTAGTGAGCGCGTAACTTCAGAGGTTAATATAAAATTATTCATAACATTTCATTTACCTATCACTTTTCCATTTTCATTGTTTTATAAATAGTTTACTCATCTCATTCAGTTACGAGTATTTATAATGAATTATATATTTTATTTGTACCCACTCACTAATTGAATATTTAATATTGTAAGTAAAACAACTACAGATTTTCATAATAAACTTTATTATTTATTATGAGTTATAATGATGTAAAAAACGTATTGAAAGTTACCAGAACGTGGAGTTTGAAGTATTTCATACTAAAAAACAGAGAGTCTACTACGAATAAAATTTTCGATAACCGCACGATATTCGTAAGTTTAATTTATTTAATTTAAACTTTACTCAATTTTGTAATTTTTTTTTTATATTGGCTCAGGTTTGGTTATTTGTAGTTCCACCGTTGCCTCTGATTTCCATAACACAGGTGCTTTAGCTACTTACTTAAGAATCAGACTAATGTTTGTGATGTTGTCTAATATTTATACTTTTTGTTTAATATAAATAGGGTGGATAGGAGGATATGTGTCATACGAAGCGGGCCCGATGCGGTTTTTTTAACCTTATTCAAAACTTTTCAGCGAAGCGAACGTCGTTCGATTATAGCTGTTCGTTTTTCGTAGTAGGCCCTAGTAACTATGCGAACAGGTTGAAACATGTGGTATAATTGGCACTTAATTTGCAAAAGCGCCCTCTACCGAACACGGCTGCAAACTGGCAGAGTTACGTCACTTACTTGTTCAAATTACTATGCCAAAAGTTAAGGAATTTTAAGTGAATTTCGTCGAATGAAAATTATAAATGTCTGTAATAAAACACGGTATTTATACAATACTAAATAATATTATTATACTAGAAAAAATACGACTCGCTCGTTTAAATGGAGCTTATTTGGAAAATAAAACGAATTTTTCAGTTATTTTGAATATGTGTTCAGAAAATTTAATCGTAATGTAATGTAGAAATGAAATTGCTACAAGTATCAAGAAGAAGTTGATACGAAAATTAATTTACAGACAAAACTATTTTAACAAAGCTTGCAACGCTCTCTGTAAAAAAAATAGTCAAGAGCGAGTCGGATTTGCGCACCGAGGGTTTCCTTACCATCATTCTGAAAAAGTTTAGTTAAGAGACTCCGTTTTATTTTTCCTGTAATCTTTACATAAACTTGAATGTTAATTTAACAGAAACTTTGTAACCTATATAGTATAGAAAGGGAAGGTAGTGGACCGCCACTGCAAATCCTCAGTCGATGTGAAACTTTGCTGGGGTATAAAGTAGTATAAGGCAAAACCTATATACTTACATACTTATTTAAAAAAAACTTCATTAAAAAATTGCTTCATTGCCTACACTCATAAACAACTAAATAGTAACACTGTGTAACATAATCATAAAGTAATTACTTTGCTTTTAAAAACACAAGGAAATCAATTTAATCAAAAAAGATAGGTACTCCTATAATGAAACCAAATTAAACAAAAAGAGAAAATAGTTTTCATATAGCACCTAAAAAGGAACGCGTTGAGTTGAAATCTCCTTTGTTAAAAATCATCTTTCAGAAAAGAACTCAGAAAAGGGATATCGCTTACTGCTCACATGTAGCCCTGTAATCTATAGGGCGTGTAAACAACATTGGTATCTGCAGATAAGGGCCTTCCCACAAACAGATATATCTCGAGCTTTCGTTTAACGAGATTAAGGACGTTCGGGCCTTTGTAATTGAAAAAAAGGATAATTGGCTATTTATACTTTTTAGCGTTAATTGCTTTTTCAGTTTATATGCAAATGATGTGTTGCACTAGTAGTTTGGTTTGGAACACACTGTTCATTATGATTTTACTCAACTCTACAAATGGTTTTCATGTTTTCTGAGCAGACAAAAAATAACTTATTTAACACATTAACGAAATAATTTGTATACAAGGTGTTACAAAAATACCCCTAATGCTGAATATGGTATATAGGGACCATCAAACTTAACAACTTTTATAATGGGACCAACTCTGAAATCGTGAAAACAAAAATCAGCTGTTTCATACAAAAATTAAAATCGAAAATATCAAAATGTATGAAACAGCTGATTTTTTTTTCGCGATTTCAGAGTTGGTCCCATAGTAAAAGTTGTCCAGTTTGATGGTCCCTATATACCATATTCGGCATTAGGGGTATTTTTGTAACATGTTGTATAATGGCACAAAATGTGCGCTCGAGCAACGCACACATAGATACCTCTCACCGACACCACACCGTATGCTCGAATCAGTACCTCTACCATGAGGGGCTATTCTAATCTATGTTACTTTACTACAGTCGCTAACGAGAATAGTAAACTCATGGGTCGTGAGCACTCTTACTTCAGATTTTAGTTCTTCGAGTGACCGCTAGAGGCACTGCTTCAAATTCCCATGCAAATTGGTTACGCGGTCGCTATCGAGAATGATCTTTGTAAACTCATGGTAGAGCTACAGTTCGAGGGCGTGACGCAGTGTCGTCGGTCGGTGAGAGCTGTCTATGTATGTCTATGTGCTGTCTATGTCTATGTGCTCTCTGTCTATATGTCTATGTGCGTTGCGCGTGTGACATATTTAACGTTGTTTATTCAAATAAGCAAATTAAATAATTATTTTTATAGTACACTTCAATAAATAAATATATTATTAATATTCATGCACAAACTGATTTCTAGGATGAATGTTAGTTCACGTGGTGATTTGTGTAGTTATTTCCGGTTGTGATCCTGAGCAGTAAGTAATTTCTAAAATTGCAAAAATTATAAACTAATGATGTTTTTAATAACTTATTTATTAATAGTGCCGTTTAGTAACCGAAAATCGAACTTCGGTGTTGGTTTACGCACGATCTAACTCCTGAGGATGCTCCGGGTTGGGGCGAAACACGTGTAGAGTAGTCTAATTGGTGAAGGTGCAAGGTGTGTCGCTGTCTTGCTAAATGCAGGTATTGTGTACTGATATTTTGTGGTGTGCATGTGCATTTTTTGCGGGCGGGCGGGCGGTGCATCCTGCATATATTTTTTGCGGGAGTAAGCTACATATATTTCTCTTTTCACAATAATTTATTTATTACCATAATAGGTATAATTATTAATAATCTTTCGAATTCATAATCCAGTTTCTGTAGCATGACATTGTTGAATAAAAAACTATTCTTTCTATGCGTGACTCTAGTCGTTTATATAGCAAAGCATTTTGTTAGAACCTACCCAACTGTACAATGATTTTCACTAAGCGTTTTGACTAAAACTGTTCCTAAACCTAAAAGCGGAACAAGTGCTATTATGAGACTTCAGTACTTTATGTAAGAGGTATCGTAATCTTCTAGTCAGCCATTTGGAAAATAGTTAGGGATCCTTCATAAAAATGTTTTGATAAGTAATGAAAGCTTTTTTAATGATTTATGTTGACTTTTTCTTTTTAGTGCCTTTTTGAATAAACAAAATTATTCAAGCAGTTATTTCGATAGCTGAGCAGCCACAACCTGTTAATGATGACCAGTTAAATAAAGGATCCCATATAAAACCCACACATGAAGAAGCTGTTCGTTCATACATGAGTGTTGTTGCTGTGACTTTAACTCATACAGCCTTTCTGTTTCACTGTAGCCAATAAGGCGTTATGCACGCGTTACGAGTTAGCATATTGTCTCAAATTAATTATAATTGATTACAGTGATTACACTGTTGACATTAAGATTGAATGTTTTATGATTGTGGAATAAAAGAAAACTATAAAAATTAATAATGGAAATTTTATTTATAAAATCATAGTCAAGGAATAAACCATAACCTACGATAAATTAAAAGGTTAAAAATATAAGTAACCAATATTGATTCAAATTTCAGATTCCAATACAAGAGCAATTCCAATACTAAATAGGAAAAGAAAATTAGGTACAGAACCACTAGCTTCATTGTCAGTAGCACTCTTATCTTGGGTCACAAGATTAACACAGGTTATGTTTTGTAATTTTTGATATTTAGTTACTTTTCTTCTTAACCCACCGCTCCGTTTTAAGTTCTTCTATTTTTTAAGTCCATAATGTCGTACAATATTCTTCTATGTGATTCAACCTTTTTTTAACAATATGGTGTCCAAAGGTTTTAAAAAAGCAAAACAAAGATTGGTTTAGGATTTCTAGTCTAATATATAAGCAATAAGCTCTCATCCAATGCTCATACTCCTGCAAGAGCCAAGAATCTTTCTTATACAGAATTTCTAACATAGCTAGCATAATAAACGGCGTTCCCAAGACTACTAGTAGTACTTGTATCCTAATAACGCATTTTCATGACTAGAGAGTTAGACTTGGTTATGACTTTATTAATATTAAAGTATTTAGCGTAGAGTTAAAGTCCTATATCGTGCTACCATAGAACAAGTACTTCAATACATCATATATTTTAATCTCTAATGCGCTTTCTAGATTATTTTACCAGATTATTGGTGTTGGCATTAAATTAGCTTTTAGCAGTGCATTTACAAGCCGGCATACATTTTATATAACATTCCTGTGACTTGTATAAGACTTATAGCATTATAAGATCCTACTCCCAAGAGCAATTTGTTTGTTGGGGTGGACCCTGTGAACTTCGTATCACCTACAATTTAATGATTATCAATTTTACCTTGAGAACCAGCGCCATATTTTAATTAGTTAGTTAATAACAGAGCAGCTGAATACTATAACGAAAGCAACACTACGGTCCTTTTATCATTACCAAGATCTTTATTCAGACTAAAACCTCTTTATCAAAAGTTAGCTGTCAAAAGTAACCCGAAATGGCGATTCCCATAAAAAATAGCCATAGTGCATTTCATTGAATATTCGCTATTCAATGAAACGCATTCTACCTACTCTCAGAATTGACCAAAGCGAATGTAATAAGTACTACGTTGAGATGACAAATGATATTTATTTTTCTTAATTAATCAATCAAATGCATGTAAAAGTTTCAATTCCGACGTCGAAGTCAATCACCCCAAAAGTAGCTTTCTATCACTTTTTAACCCTGTTAGGGGATAAATATTAAAAAAATACGAAACACGTGTTCAATTAATTTTGTGAAAGAATGTTTATGCCAAATTTCAAGTCAATCGGGCCAAGGAATCGTGTTCTCCCATACAAACTTTGTTACTGTGTTTGGGGTTGAATTTCGTAAAATCCCGTCTTAGTGAGCACCTACGCCCTAAAAGGAGCCGCCATGCAAAATTCGAGACTCTTAGCACTTGTAGTTTCTGAGATTTCGTGATCAGTGAGTGAGTGAGTGAGTGAGTGAGTGATTTTCCCTTTTATATATATAGATATCAGCTATGCTAATGCCAATGTCTACAGTTTTAATGTTTTTCCATTAACCCTTCAACGCCCGGAAAATGTGACACAATAGATACTTATTCCATTGTTATCCGGCCGCCTGCGTCCGCTCGGGCGTTGATGAATTAAGATTCCATTTCGTTTAAAACTTGAAAAACTGTTTATTAACGTTATCCGAGATTAGGACTTTTTTAAAATAACAAGCAGCCCACTGCAATATTAAAATTAGAAACATGACCATCGAATGAATAGTTTTAAATAAATCATTACTTCCTCTCCTTTCATATTGGTACAGTTTATAAATCCAGTTTATAATGTACAGTACAGTTTATAAATAAAATCTTTGGCCAGAATTATTCATAAAACTGGATTTCAAAGAAAATATTTAGATATATAAAATATGTTTGGGAAATTGCACAGCAGGAAAAGGCGTACAGCTTTTTAATGAAATGACCAAATTTCTATACGTTTTAACCCAACGCTTATTATAAACAAGGCCGTCTTTAACCTATTTGAGGCCCTGGGCACATTTAGAGGCCCCTATGATCTTGACTTAAATTTATCTAAACATGCCGAAATCAAATCAGAAAGCCTGCTATTCGGACAAGAGTAGGATAGCATGCAAAAGCTAATAAGCAAGTAATATTTGTAGTCAGTAATTATTGTTTAAGTTTTCGAAATACCTAAATATGTTTTATATGTTTTTTAGTAATAAGCATCCGTTATTGTTTAGCGATCTGGCAGGAACTAGGGGCCCCCTATCGATCGCGGGGCCCTGGGCACGTGCCCAGAGTGCCCAGTGGGAAAGATGGGCCTGATTATAAAATCTTAAATATGAGCAATAGACGATTAAATTACATGTCGCATACTTATCTAAATCACCGACTTTGATTTATTGTATGGAATTGACAAACTTACGGCATGTATTTTATAGTAAGCGTAGCGTTCAATCGCATAGAATGTTGCTCATTTGAGTAGAGACGATGTAACAGTAAAAAAATGGACTTTAATAACGATAAATGGTAGTCTTCACTGTATTCAGAATATGAAACTTCAAGTATTTTTGTTCATAGAAAATAGGCTTTTTATTCAAAATAAATAATTATTCATAGACTTTTTTAAAATACTGAAACCTTTGTAGAATGTCAAGCGATTATCACAGCAGTTTCTAGCTCTTTGTTTCGCCCCAAGGGTGATACAGGATTGCAAATGGATAGGGTATCTTGAAAAACAACCCTCTCGGGTAGAAGCCAATATTGAAGACTTATAAATATTAAATAGAACAATATTCCAATGTTGTTTGAGGGTCTCCTAAGGTTGGCTAATGGAATTGTAAGATTATTAAATGAATAAAATATTATTTAATATTTTTTCTTAGCAATTTATTTATAACCAAATACTCGCAGCTCATTGGCCAATGCGCGCGGTAGATCTTGGCTATATAGAGTAATAATTATCAATGGAAAATTTCATGTTGTTTTTCGGAGGTAGATGGCGTTGTATAAATTTCCTACACAAAATGACTCTATCGAATGTTTTCCGTGTTTATTTTTGTCTATAGCTGTTCGTGCTACGGGTTCTGAAAGCATAAATAAATATACAAGCTAGATAAGTATATCCCTTGACTCAAATAGCATAATTATCAGTTATTTTTTACAAAACTATCTTTGCGTCGTTGATATTTTTTCCTAAACTTATATTCTAAATAAGGATGAGTAATCAGCTCACCAAAATAGCGTGATTGAACCACATAAAACATCATACATTCGAAATTCACGCAAACGGAAAACGGAAGCAAAAACACTGCCACTTTTGCTCTTCAGATCCGTCCATTTAGGGCGAGTCTTCAAACGCAGCGACTATAACTGAGCGATACGACGACACGTGGTTAATCATTATAAAGTAGGATGTATTTTTTACTCATTCCTTTCCAACCTTTATAGGTATATTCAGGCAATGGAATTAAACAACTTCCAAAAATCATGAATCAAATTGCATTTTTTAGACTTGCCAAACCGTGGTCTCTCTAATACCCATGTTTCTTAAAGATATTTTGTTGTGTAACTACTAAATAAATACTTTTTAATACCTTGCTTAGCTTAAGTGTCTTGATCCGTGATGTCATATTTTGGATATAAAATCCCTTTAGATGCATAACTTAAAACTAACTACAGATTTTTAACCCGCTGACGACGCGGAGCGGCGACCGGCGATGCGACTCGCGAATTCGTATTACATTGCATGTGACGCCACAAATTGTGAAACCGAGCGGAGAGCATGTCGCAACATAGTACAAGTGACAATTTGCGCGTTGCGTCGCAGACGCTAGTTTGTAGTCAAGCGGTTACGTGGATATGTCTTCTACGTGTATGAGATACACGTAGCGTCAAGCCAAGGTAACATTTTTTTTGCCACAGACGATATCGTTGTTATCGTGACCACAGCTTCAGAGGTATCACTAATTTGATCAGCGCACTTTGCGGGAACCCTCTCAGGTTCACGCCACATAAATCCATTTTATATTTCTGTAGCTGACGATATATAATAATATTATGAATACTTTTGTACGTGGCTACCCTTTTAGGGTTAAAAGAAAAGTGTGTCACATTTCCTGTAGAATTTTAAATTATGTCGATGATAGAATACCTATTTTGTTTAATTATGAAAATATAACTTTTGAAATTTTGAGATTTAAGCATTCACAATGCTTTTTTTATATAATACTAAATAATATACTCGAAAAAATAGGTCCAATCCGGTCCAATGCTCTGACCCAGCGGTCTCGGTAGCTCAGCGGTCAGAGCATTGGACCGGATATCCAAAGGTCGCGGGTTCGATTCTCGTCCGAGAACATGATCTGGTGCGAGTCCTATTTTTTCTAGTATTATATTTAGTATTATATGAAAATATAGTTATAAAATATATTTGGAGAGTATATCATAATGAAATTACAATACGTTAAGCTCATTCAAAACCTCGTTTACCATTTTATTCAGCTAATGTAAAACACGTTAAATTAATTACATAACTAGACGTCACAGACAGTCATGAGATGGGGCTGGCTTGCAGCGTAAGAGTTGATATACTAGAAGAATTCGACGTTCGCACTAGTGACTCGGTAGCTCAGCGGTCAGAGCATTGGACCGGATATCCAAAGGTCGCGGGTTCGTGAGAGTCGTATTTTTTCTAGTATATTATTTAGTATTATATAAAAATAGCACTGTGAATGCTAAAATCTCAAAATTTAAAAGTGTAACATACTTCTGATCTTCCAAGGTGCACCTTGTGAAAGGTTGCCTGCAATCGGAGCTCGGACTAAGATGTAGACCTGTCATTTTGTTGTTTGCTATGTATTTGCTATCATTGCGAATTTATGTAAATATCCGTTTTTCTTCTAACACATTTTGGTTTTCTATTTTGCAATTTGAACTTTAATTCAGAAAACGAATTGCAGGCAACCTTTCACACTTTCCCGACTATTTTTCAATAATGTCAAAAAAAGTTGTTGATAATGACAATAATCAATTTGGAAGTTGTTCCATAATAATAATAATTGTTATTATCAATAATTTTTTTGACCTTATTGAAAAATTGTCGGGAAAATAACCCATATGTACGTTCTACAGCAGCGCCACCAAGTGGGATAAATTTTCTGACATCCCGCCATTATTGCGTTCACATAGTAGGGTTTCAGCTTACTAAGAACAACCGTTTTAGTTAGTGTGACAAAAGACTAAAGTGTTAGTTACAGAAATTAACACTTTAGTATTTTGTCGAACTAATGTAATTCTGTAGCTGCTACAAAGCTGTAGTTGAAAAATTTGTACAGAATTATTTAAAGGTTACCCGTTCACATCCCACTAGATTATCCCCTCCATGTCCCCAGTCCCTCGTCCTTCCAAATTTAAATATTTATTCCGAGTTGAACCCTCATTTCTCTGTGAGGACACGCTATCTTGTTTTCTAATCACGTAGGTACCTTTGTCTGAAACTTTTATCTTTTTACATGATGGCTAGAAAAAGTTCACATACACACAATACTCTATCGACCCATAAACCTGTTTAAGGCTTGCGTGGTGGGTAATGGCGCCCCCCCTTATCCAACCCATAAGGATCGCTTCTGCTCCAGCAGTAGGAACATTAAAAATATTCTTGTGAACGACGATGACACAAAATAAAGAAGTATAAGTTAAAACGTTTAGCTACTTAGCCATGGTTAACAATACGTTAAGCCACTCGTAGTTCTTACCGAAGAATACCGAATCAATGTCGTGAGCGGCACAACACAACACTACCTGAGAAAAAAAATCGATACGCTAAGTCGCCTCACTATGTTTGATATAATTCGGGACCTTGTAAACGGTGCGGTAGTGTTAAAACTCCTCTGTTAAATTTATATTAATTAAATGTGTATTCATATTGAAAGGAACTGTTTTTTTCTATTTTACAGTTTCAGAAGTGGGATGGTACATTATTCGCTTATTATTATAATATTATATACCACCACCGCCTTTATGCCCTACGTAATAAAAGCTGTTCTCGCAGTTTAACTGTATAAAATGACGTGCTGTCGTGTGAACCTAGTTTCATCCAAATCAGTGATTAATTAAGAAACTTTAAACTATTTTTTTAACATTTTGTAATTTTTGTAATATTTAAACTGAACTTTTTATAACACTATGAATCTTTTGTAAACTTTGTGGCAAAACTATTAAAGCCACATCTGTTAAACTGTTAGTATTTTATGAATATTCAGATTGATATAAAAACAAAAGACATTTTCCCAAAAAACATTTTACGGTAAAATACCTTTTACTAAACGACGCAAAAAAGGTACCTTTTTATCAGCAAATGTATATCTAAAAAAAGAAAACAAAGCAATCGCGATGAAATCTAGGGCAGGTTGTTCAGTGCGCAGATTGGCTATATAGTCAATTTTGTCCTATCTACCCTTTTATCTGAAAGCATTCTATATACACGCAAACAGCAGCACATAACTTTGCAAATTAAGCGCTAGTGGAGTTAATTGAATGTATGTTTTCGCTTGCACCGTTATTTTTTGTATTTTCAATTAAGGTTGACACTGTATCAATTTATTATGGACTAATATTTTTTTATAAAATTTGTGAGTATCAAAGCAATTTTTTTTAAGAATTTGATTAAATATAGGCGGAAGAAAAGAAAAAAATATTGTCAGACATTTTAAATTTCATTTATATTAAACCATACTAGGACAGTATAAAGTGGTATAAGCATAGTATAACAATTTTTATCTCATATAGTAAGGAAATATCTTTGTCTCGGCACATAATGCAGACAAATGACAACTAGTAGGTTCGGTACCTTACTATGAGTAGGAAAATGTTAGGTACGGCTTGCCTACGCGGTAGCGGTGGGGAACGTCACCCTGCCCCGCACCTCACCTCATAAGACCTAGCGGAAACTTCTAAGACTTCCGCGCGTACAGTTCATTAGAAATAAAACACTTTTTACGGATTACAGCGCGTAAATCCAAACTAAATAATTCTAAAATAACACCTGAATAAATAATAATTACACGCTGTAATCCGAAAAAAGTATTTTATTTCTAAAATACGGAATCTAATTCGGAAATCTGAAACGGAATAATGATAATGTATGAATATTTAGAACAGCAAATTAGCGCATGTATGTGGTGTTGTGTGGTAGGTCCATAGATTTGTATGAATTTGCTGCGTTCGGAATTATTTCGTTTAGGAATTCCGAATCAAAATTCCGTCCGCATGTGGCGGGCCTAAGTAAATCGATTTAGTATTTAATCAAAAACCAAATCCTTTAAAGATTTAAATAAGATTTTTAAAACCGCTTCTTATACAAAGTGTTACAAAAATACCCCTGATGCCGAATATGGTAGATAGGAACTATCAAACTGAACAACTTTTACTGTGGGACCAACTCTCAAATCGCGAAAAAAATATCAGTAATTTCATACATTTTGATATTTTCGATTTTAAGTTTTGTATGAAACAGCTGATTTCTTTTTCGCGATTTCAGAGTTGGTCACATAGTAAAAGTTGTTAAGTTTGATAGTCTCTATCTACCATATTCGGCATTAGGGGTATTTTTGTAACACCTTGTATATACGTTTATTTAAATAATAACGTTCACGTTATAAATACTGATCAAAGGCTTTTCATCCAAAGGCACTCTTTAAGAATTACAGCATTTTCTTTTAAGGTCGCTGCGAATTTTCTTTTTCGTGCTACTTCCAATTTTCCTCCTGGTTTATCACAAACGCGTTATTTATTATTTGTAACGCAAGCAACCTCCACAGGCACTGTTTATTAAATTATTTTGGTAAATTCTGGTATAAGCTACAAATATTGCTCTATGTACCTAGAGCTTTTTTCAAGTCACTCATACACGCATTAAGACATGCTTTTACTAAAAAGATTCTATGACAGATGTAGTTAACACTATCGCCCTTACTAATAAAGATTGTATAGCAGATGAATAGTTACACAGTGTTTTGAACCTTTCATTTTAATGTCAAACTTAAATAGTTTGACAGAGAGTAACCATTGTGTAACTATACATGGCTCTTGTAATTATTAACTAGGGGCAAACTGCGACTTCGTCCGTATGGAATTCTTCTGATTCTTTCCTTCTGCTGGGAATGTATAAAAATCCCTTTCACTTCTCATGCTCATAAAGTTCGTCTTTATGTTGGGTATAGGCTGCAATAAAATCGCTTTTTATGCTCTAGTGCATAAAGTAAAATCTTCGTCTAAGTCTCAGACTTTAAGACAAAGGTCGTCAGGTAAACAGCCACACACGCAATTAAACTTCGTTAAAGGAACTTGTTTTTGTAATATTGCTATTTAATTTTCTTACAATCGAAGTAAAAAGCAGAGTGTATACACGTACGTACATAAAACCCATTTTACCCTCGAATTTACTATCCACCCCGAGCCGCAGGGTAAAATGGTGTGTTTTATGCACTTGTTATACAATCTACTATTTTTAATTTTCTCTGATATTATAAGATGAATCATTGTGCAAAATGTGAAATTCCTAGTCCCAATAGTTTAAGCTGTGCGCTAAAATGTCAGTCTCAATAAATTACCCAGTCAGTTTCTCCCTTTTTAATAAAGGATCAAGTTTGTAGAAGGAACGAGACTGTATAAATCTTATAATAGAGGTTTCCAACCTTATGCGCCTCGCCCAACATAAGCAAAAATACTTACGCTCTAAATTTCAGTAAGTTATCAACAATCAAATGCTCTAATTTCTTACCTAATCGACAACACCTATAGAAAAAACATATATCAATTTTGTTAAGAGTTTATGTCTTAGTTGTAGATGGTACTTACATTGATTTGCCTTTTCATCTTATCAACCCTATGTATACGCTAAACAAGTACGTAGATAGTTCATTACCCAGTTTATTATGCTTCAGTGCAAATAGCAAAGTAAGACAGCAAAATGAGGGGTCTCTTTGTATCAAACAAACCACGTGGAAAATTAGAACAACGGCAAGAAAAAAATTAATAAGTATCTATGAAATGACTGCGGCGCTCATCTGAAGATATTGCGTATTAAGTTAATAAGAGAATTGTTTGGCTAATTTATTTTCTGTGGTCGAACATTGTGACTTGTTTTTGTGTACAATATTAATTTACGAAAGACTAAACAGAAGTGGCATAGCTTACTCTCCGTTTGTAATGCCTGGAAAAGATCGCAACGCAATCAAATTATGCAACCAATCTTTTAATGTTGTTTTTTTGGAGTTTTGTGTAGACCGCAAATCTGCTATAGCGCGGCGTTCAATCTTCACGACTCCTCAAAATAAATGTCAATTAATTTGACAAATACAAAGAGACACCTGGAACAGTTTTTTAACGGATTACAGGTGGAGTGACGAGTGATTGCGCGATATTTTTCTGCGCGGTCCGTGGCTCTACCGCCTAACTCGATTGCTTTGACTGTTGCTATGGTTTATGACGTCATCTTGCCATTTGGTACCGCCTATCAAAGCTTGAGCAAGAATTAACCTTACTTTTTTTGAAAGCTTGAGTCAAAGCAATGAACGAACCGGTCAGAGTCACAAAACCGGCACCTCGAAATAACGCCACACTTTCACATCTAGGAGATTATTTTGTACAAAGTATTCTCTTTGCTTCTTACTATTTAAAGTTGAATTTGGAATGAATAGGTACTTAACCCAGATAAAAATATTCATGTGGGGATTCGAATTTCAAAATTTCGAATTGCTTTTTGTTTTGTCAGTCGGTGCTGTTCGTGAACCGTTTTCTACGATATTCTTAATCGAAGCCACAGATCAACTGGTGGAGCCTCGTCGGTGGATCGTAGTGGAATAAGAAACCAATCCAACACATCCAGTTCAAATAAAATAAGTCTGATACTTCAAAAGAAATCATTTTAAGAGGATTGTTTGTCTAAAGGTTGTCGATATTTGTTTAGTAAATAAATAAAGGATCTATACACGATCTAACGACTATCTCCGGTGTTTGCGATCGACCTAAAATACCGTGTGTTGTGGAAATAGGCTGTTTATTTACGAACCTTTGCCGTTACCTAATTGTGATTGTTACACTTTCACGCCTTTTCTCCACTATTACGAAAAAAAGATTGATATTCACGAGTGATTTTTGCTTAGCCTAGACTGACTGAATAGATGTTTTGATTAATACTAGTTTATCTTTTTTCGTCCAAGTGGAAGGTTTGTGACCAAAAGTAATGTGTCAACAATTTCTTCAGAATTCAGACCAATGTAAGTGGTGATATAAAAAAAACATTTTTTTCCCCCAGAAAAACTTTATCAAAATTCATCTACATAAATCACAAAAAAGTATTAATAATCGTCAGATTCACGTTCTGGCGTCTAATTGCCGGACTACACGTTAACGGCCGTGATTCCGCGGCCGGAACCGGGTTTACGGCGCCGTAAAAGTTGCAAAAATCTTTCGTTTTATTGCCCGGATTAAACATTATTGACTCATAAAGTAGTATATTGACCACAGGTTAAGTTCATTCATAATAGTTTTGGATTAATTTCTAGAGAAATAAAGATAGTAAAATTACCCATAACTGCATAGGTATTCATATCTGCGTAAACTATGGTTTTACGAATTTAAAATTAAGGTTCTCTTGATAATTCCAACTTAAAAAACAAAAAAGGATGAAATTAACTGAGCACTAATTTTTATGTTGATATTTAGGTTTTTATTTTCAGCAAGTACTATTTCTTATTTCAGATTTTATTAATAATAATGAAATGGTGTATGATCGACCCCTATAGTACCTATGTAAACACTTAATACCTTAGATTTTTCGCATTTACAATGCTATTTTTATATTAAGATAAATAATATTAGAAAAAATACTAGAAAAAATCGACTCACCCGTAGCACCTCAGACGGGACTCGAACCCGCACCCTTGGGATTCCGGCCCAATGCACTGACCAATTATGCTACCGAACTTAATAACTTAATACCTTGTCAAATCAACTTAATGCTTGTTTCAGTAAGATGCAACCGTATTATCATAGTTCTTTAATTACTAACCAATAAAAAAAATTACCTACCAATCTACCAATGAAGAAATAAACAATTTCCCTCTGGTAATAATTAGGAACATTTTATTTCACGTTCATTACAGCACAACTCGTAAAATGACTAAAAATATACAAATCAATAGAACAACATTGAAGATTGCGTGTAAACCAACATAAACCTTGAGGTACTATAAATAAAGATAAAATGTTATTACTATAACAATAGAAATTTTAAACATTTTTAGTAAATAATAAAGTTTACATTATTATTATTGCTTTCATAAAGCAATATGAATTATGTTTATTGGAATCTTTAGAAAAGTCGGAGGAAAAGTTTTCTTTTAATATTTATTCGGCATCAGCTATCTTTAATGTCCCCACTGCTGGGGCACAGGCCTTCCTTATGGGTGGATAAGAAGGATGGGCCATAACCCACAATGCCCAATGCGGCTTGGTGGGTGTTAACTTCTGCAATTGCAGCCGGGACCAACGGCTTAACGTGCCTTCCGAAGCACGGAGGTGCTCGAGATAATAAATATTTGGTCTCCCATCCCATGACCGACCTTTGCGAGCTCCGCCAACTGCCCGCGTTTTAAACATAATGTTGATGAAGATCAATGATCGGATTGACTATGGCTAACAATAACGAAGATCAGATCTTATAATTTTCCCTCTGTAAATTGATAAGGCTTTGGACAAACTGTGTCCTGCCTACCCTCTTTTAAGCTTTTCACTTCTATGTCGTGTCACGATAAGTATCTAAATAGCTGTCCTGATACGACTATTATACCCATGTGTCTAAAATATTTAACCCAAATATAAGATAAGTAAGCGACGACCTCCGTGGTCGAGTGGCTTTGTACACCGGTTTTCAAAGTGTCGCCATCTCTGAGGTCCCGGGTTCGATCCCCGGTTGGGTCAATTTAGAAAACGAACTTTTCTATATTGGCTCAGGTCTGGGTGTTTGTGATACCACCGTTGTCTCTGATTTCCATTGCACAAGTGCTTTAGCTACTTACTTTGGAATCGGAGCAATGTATGTGATGTTGTCAAAAAAAATAATAAGATTGATAAAAAAAATAAGAGTTTGTTCTCATCTTCATCATAATAAAATCGGTTATTCTCCCTGGGAGCAGTTTTCATGATCTCTACGCTTGGCAGACAGATTAGAGGTCGTAGTGACCGCTGCCGTTGTGATTGGACACGGCTGTTGTCCCTTTTTTGGCCCCATTTTGGCCTTTTTATGTATGTATAGTGGTGGCCACATAATTAAGAACACTAGTCGAATTTCATACAAACAAGGTAACTTTGAAGCCATGTTTCTCCGTCAGGATTGATCGAACTGTTATCTGATGATGGCTATCCAGGGAGTGAATGGTGGAGATCCAGATCGCTATACACACCTAACTGATCTGATCAGCATTTTAAAAGATGTAAGGATCAGGGTTCTCAGTTTCCAGGATTTCCATACATTCTAATGCTATTTCCGCGGTTTTTTTAAATATATCCTCACATTTCTTAGAATGTTGATTAGATTAGTTGGGTGTGTGGCGATCTGGATATCCTCCATTCACTCCCTGTATGGCCATCATCAGAGCATAGTTCGGCCAATCCCTGGCGGATAACCAGGGTTTCAAATTTACGTCTTTTGTATGAAAATCGATTGGCGTCCTTAATTATATGACCATTACTATATAAGTTACTGTAAAAGCCCGTATATTGGAAAATCTTAGATTTTACCAAAAACTTAGCTCACATGAGTTGTTAAAGGTTGCAAGGATTTTATATAAATAAAATTTCAGGATTTTACCATTAAAGATTTAAGTTATGTGATATAATCCTATCCTATCATATAAATACCTAATCCGCGTTAAAATAATTGACGACTTAAAAATGCTTATTATGTGAGCTTATTTGAATAAGATTTTTCATCTGCTAAAGCTGATAAGTTTCTTGCGCCTGTTCTTCTTGTCAGTTAAAAAAGTCTGGCACAGGTGGTAGAAAAATATAGACGATTCAAAAGCGCTTAATTACTAAGTTTATTTGAATAAAGCAATTTTTTACTTTTACTTTTACTTTACATTCATTCATTCACCCATTCAATTCTATAATTACTTACAATCTGAGGCAAATTGATATTTTCACATTATTTTCCGTACAATTACTTCGTAGATTTATAAATCGATAACGTATTCTTAACAAGGCTAAATAACATTTGATTAAAGGAAGATAGCGTGTAGTGTAGATACATGTAAATGTCTTCTCAGGTTGATGACTCAACCTCATTCGTTTTTTTTAATCCAAGGTAGCAAGCACACTACTGGAATGCCCGAGTAACATTTCAAAGTGTTTTTTTCAAAGTGAGGCCTCAGTTCTAAAGTTTATCGGACAAACCACCGATAAGTACCTCAGAAACCGAGAATTACTAGGTGATATATTGAAATCTTTTTGATATACAACATGTTACAAAAATACCCCTAATGCCGAATATGGTATATAATAGGGAGCATCAAACTGAACAACTTTTACTATGGGACCAACTCTGAAATCGCGAAAAAAAATGAGCTGTTTCTTACATTTTGATATTTTCGATTTTCATTTTTGTATGAAACAGCTGATTTTCCCATCGTAAAAGTTGATCAGTTTGATGGTCCCTATATACCATATTCGGCATTAGGGGTATTTTTGTAACACCTTGTATTGCAAAATTCATGATAAACATAAACATAATACTACTGTGTAATTTCTCTAAGGTACAAATATTTATCGAGATATAAGAGCAAAGTTAAGCTCCCACAAATAGCTTGTATTATACGATCGTCAGATGCTATCGCGTCAAATTGACCGAGGAACTTTGGTTTGGATAGTACTAACCAGGAAATTTAATCAACAAAGATACACACTGATATAGATAACCTTTATCGAGCTAAACATAAGGTCCAGTATCAGGATGAATTTTTGTGGAAACAATATTCCCAATTAGAACTCTAATTTTGATGTGTAATCAAATAAGTTATTTATATAACAGTTAGCAAATGTCGAATTGTTATTTTAGACAGACCATTAACTTTATCATTTCAAACAATTGTTTTATATAATACCAAATAATATACTAGAAAAAATACGACTCGCAGATCATGTTCTCGGACGGGAATCGAACCTGCGACCTTTGGAAATCCGGCCCAATGGTCTGACCGCTGAGCTACCGAGTCAATGACTCGACTAGTATATTATTTGGTATTATATAAAAATAGCATTGTGAATGCTAAAATCTCAAAAAATTAAAATTGTTTTATCCTTACTAATATTATAAATTCGAAAGTCTGTTTGTTTGTTACGCCTTCACCTCTCAACTATTGAACTGATCATTATGAAATTTTGCATACACGTTGTCAAGGGTACAGACAAGGACATAAGGTAACTTTCATCTCAAAAAATATAATTGTTCTCGAAGGATAGCAAAAAAACTTTCCACGCAGACGAAGTCGCGGGCGGTCGCTTGTCTTCTATATTTCCACACCTAAGATAAGCAGGCGTTGTTATGTTGTGCTGCTTAGGAGTGCAATAGCGAAATAATATATTAATATTTGACGACCTCCTTGGTCGAGTGGCTTTGTACACTGGTTTTCAAGGTGTCGCCATCTCTGAGGTCCCGGGTTCGATCCCCGGTTGGGTCAATTTAGAAAACGAACTTTTCTATATTGGCTCAGGTCTGGGTATTTGTGGTACCACCGTTGTCTCCGATTTCCATAACACAAGTGCTTTAGCTACTTACTTTGGAATCGGGGCAATGTATGTGATGTTGTCAAATATTTATTTATTTTTATTTATATTTAGCGTAGGAAAAGGCTTTTTCTTTAGTAAGGTTACCCTTTTGTCTCATCGATAAATGCAGACAATTGACTACCCCACCTCATTCTTGCCTTGACAGGGCGGCCGAGTCACCCTACAATAGTATTCATTACGCTATGAAATGGGCGTATTATATTCTTAAATACGAGGTCATAAAGTTATTATTAATATTTGAATTTATTTTTCTCCACAAAATATATAACATTCATTGGAATAAAATAAGCGAAAACATCACTGACCTCCATGTTAACTACAAAAATTTTTTTCAGGGCAGTGGAAAAAACTAATATTACCATAAAAGATTAACTGATGCTAATTGACTGAGCGGACGCGAAGCGCGAGCGAAGCGTCTCTGCTTCAGCTTGGGCAAAAATTCCTTCGTATGTCCATCCGGCTGTCCGTCTGTTCTCCTCTACAGGTCGCATTTCTGAAGACATTCTCGTAAAATTTTGTGAGCAGGTTCGATAATTATATTTTTTTGTCAAGCCATTTTTTCGAAAGGGGTATGAGTAATTTCCTAAGAAGACGTGGGTCAATTTTTTTTCGCTGTCGCTTCCAAAAAACCGTTTCATCGCAAAGATCTTATCCCAATAAGCAAAAAAATATTCAATAGCGTAAGTCTAGCATGGGCAGTTTATGAGATATTTAAGTTTAAAAAAAAAATTTGGGTAATTTTTTTATGCGATGTCGCTTCCAAAAAACCATTTCATCGCATAGATCTCATCCAAATAAGCCAAAAACTATTCAACAGCGTAAGTCTAGCATGGGCAGTTTTTGAGATATTTAAGTTTAAAAAAAAATATGTGGGTTATTTACTTTTTTTGGCGTTGTCGCTTCCGAAAAAACTATTTCATCGCAAAAATCTCATCCAAATAAACAATAAACTACTAGGCAGCGTAAGTCTATCATGGGCAGTTTTTGAGATATTTAAGTTTGAAAAATAATATGTGGGTTTTTTTTTTTTTTTTGGCATTGTCGCTTCCAAAAATCCATTTCATCGCAAATATCCCATCCAAATAAGCAAAAAACTATCAAGCAGCGTAAGTCTATCATGGGCAGTTTTTGAGATATTTGAGTTAAAAAAATAATATGTGGGTTATTTACTTTTTTTGGCGTTGTCGCTTCCAAAAAACTATTTCATCGCAAAAATCTATTAGGCAGCGTAAGTCTATCATGGGCAGATTTTGAAATATTTAAAACCATTTCATCGCAAATATCTCATCCAAATAAGCAAAAAACTATCAGGCAGCGTAAGTCTGTCATGGGCAGTTTTGGAGATATTTGAGTTAAAAAAAATTATGTGGGTTTTTTACTTTTTTTGGCGTTGTCGCTTCCATAAAACTATTTCATCGCAAAGATCTCATCTAAATAAGCAAAAAACTATTAGGCAGCGTAAGTCTATCATGGGCAGTTTTTGAGATATTTAAGTTAAAGAAATAATATGTGGGTTATTTACTTTTTTTGGCGTTGTCGCTTCCAAAAAACTATTTCATCGCAAAGATCTCATCTAAATAAGCAAAAAACTATTTGGCAGCGTAAGTCTATCATGGGCAGTTTTTGAGATATTAAAGTTTAAAAAATAATATGTGGGTTATTTTTTTTTTGGCGTTGTCGCTTCCAAAAAACTATTTCGTTGCAAAAATCTCATACAAATAAGCAAAAATCTATTAGGCAGCGTAAGTCTAGCATGGGCAGATTTTGAGATATTTAAAACCATTTTATCGCAAATATCTCATCCAAATAAGCAAAAACTATTCAACAGCGTAAGTCTAGCATGGGCAGTTTTTGAGATTTTTAAGTTTAAAAAAAAATCCAATAATCAAATATCTCATAAACTGCCCTTGATAGACTTACGCTGCCAAATAGTTTTTGCTTATTTAGATGAGATCTTTGCGATGAAATAGTTTTTTTGAAGCGACAACGCCAAAAAAGATAATGACCTACATTATTTTTTAAACTTAAATATCTCAAAAACTGTCCAAGCTAGACTTACGCTGTTGAATAGTTTTTTGCTTATTTAGATGAGATCTTTGCGATGAAATGGTTTTTTGGAAGCGACATCGCATTAAAAAAGACCCAAATATTTTTTTCAACTTAAATATCTCAAAAACTGCCCTTGCTAGACTAACGCTTTAGAATAGGTTTTTGCTAATTTGGATGAGATCTTTGCGATGAAACAGTTTTTTGGAAGCGACAACGCCAAAAAAAGAAACTAGCCTACATATATTTTTTTAAACTTAAATATCTCAAAAACTGCCCATGATAGACTTACGCTGCAAAATAATTTTTTGCTTATTTGGATGAGATTTTTGCGATGAAATGGTTTTTTGGAAGCGACAACGCCAAAAAAAGTAAATTACCCACATATTATTTTTTAAACTTAAATATCTCAAAAACTGCCCATGATAGAGTTACCTTGCCACATAGTTTTTTGCTTATTTGGATGAGATTTTTGCGATAAAATGGTTTTTTGGAAGCGACAACGCCAAAAAAAGTAAATAACCCACATATTATTTTTTAAACTTAAATAACTCAAAAACTGCCCATGATAGAGTTACCTTGCCACATAGTTTTTTGCTTATTTGGACGAGATCTTTGCGATGAAATTGTTTTTTGGAAGCGACAACGCCAAAAAAAGAATATAACTTACATATTATTTTTTAAACTTAAATATCTCAAAAAATGCCCATGATAGACTTACGCTGCAGAATAATTTTTTGCTTATTTGGATGAGATATTTGCGATGAAATGGTTTTTTGGAAGCGACAACGACAAACAAAGAAAATAACCTACATTTTTTTTTTAAACTTAAATATCTCAAAAACTGCCCATGATAAACTTACGCTGCAGAATAATTTTTTGCTTATTTGGATGAGATTTTTGCGATGAAATGGCTTTTTGGCAGCGACAACGCCAAAAAAATTAAATAACCCACATATTATTTTTTAAACTTAAATATCTCAAAAACTGCCCATGATAGAGTTACCTTGCCATATAGTCTTTGGCTTATTTGGATGAGATCTTTACGATTAAATTGTTTTATGGAAGCGACAACGCCAAAAAAAGAAAATAACTTACATATTATTTTTTAAACTTAAATATCTCAAAAACTGCCCATGATAGACTTACGCTGCCAAATAGTTTTTGGCTTATTTGAACGAGATCTTTGCGATGAAATAATTTTTTGGAAGCGACAACGCCAAAAAAAGAAAATAACTCACATATTATTTTTTAAACTTAAATATCTCAAAAACTGCCCATGATAGACTTACGCTGCAGAATAATTTTTTGCTTATTTAGATGAGATCTTTGCGATGAAATAGTTTTTTGCAAGCGACAGCGCAAAAAAAAATATGACCCGAATTTAATTTTTTAAACTTAAATATCTAAAAAACTGCCCATGATAGACTTACGCTGTAGAATATTTTTTTAGTTATTTCGATAAGGTCTTTGAGATAAAAGAGCTTTTTGGAAGCGACATCGCAAAAAAAAATGACCCACTTTTTACTCATACCCCTTTACTAATCTAAAAAAAAATTCACCCACTTAAAAAATTTTTCAAAATTAGAAGCGCCGTCTAGCTTCAATTATATCAAATAATATACCAAACAGCACATAGTACTGCTTTGAAAACCTCGTGGCGACATCTATTAGAATAATTTTTAAACAACATACAATTTGTGCTACTTTTTAACGCACTAACGCGAGGTCTACAGCTCACAGGCAGAGCCACTAGTTTTATGATGCCACAGTCCAAAAATATACCACGTACTTCTAAAGCACTTTCCAACACAAATAAATAACTGAAATAGCCACAAGAAGCAGTTAATAAATTGAGTGAAAACCGAGGGGAAACAAATAAACATGTCGATAAGTTTCCGCGAAGACCTTGCTCAGATGTAGATTTTTACGATTTATAAAAAGTTGTTGTAGCTACGAACAGAAAAGCATTTATGTGAGGAGTTTAAAAGATTAGTGGATTATTAAATTTAGATTTTTCGCATTCACAATGCTATTTTTATATTAAGATAAATAATATTAGAAAAAATACTAGAAAAAATCGACTCACCCGTAGCACCTCAGACGGGACTCGAACCCGCACCCTTGGTATTAACTTGAAAGCAACAGGGACTGAAAGGGGGTTTTAAAAATTCGAAGTAGGCTACTAAGGCATATGGGGTATCATATGAGAAAAATCTATAATTGTTTATGCGATTACAGGAAAAGATTACAGGAAAAATAAAACGATGTCTCTAGATAGAAAACTTTTTCAGAATGATGGTACGGAACCCTCGGTGCGCGAGTCCGACACGCTCTTGACCGCTGTTTTTTCCTTATCAAAGTTGTTTTGACACTTATAAAGAGATGTAACTCAACAATGGGAACATAAAAGGTATGCAGTAAGCTTACGAAATTGTGGTTATTAATGCAAAAGTTAATAAGTAGTGATAAGAATTTCACATCATTATAATTTAAGTCATTTGACACCGATGTATGATAAAATGTACCTTTTAATTATTGCAGTCACAGTTACTAGATTTGAGTCCCTGTTGGATATCTCAGGAAGTCACTGGATGATCATTATGTGATAATGATACTACTTATATTCTGTCAAACAGATCTAAGTTAAGCTTTTTGTGGTGTAACAACATATTTGACGACCTCCGTGGTCGAGTGGCTTTATACACTGGTTTTCAAGGTGTCGCCATCTCTGAGGTCCCGGGTTCGATCCCCGGTTGGGTCAATTTAGAAAACGAACTTTTCTATATTGGCTCAGGTCTGGGTGTTTGTGATACCACCGTTGTCTCTGATTTCCATAACACAAGTGCTTTAGCTGCTTCCTTTGGAATCGGAGCAATGTATGTGATGTTGTCAAATATTTATTTATTTATATTTATGTAAAAACTCTTAACGCTATTTGAAATAAGAGCCCGAAACATTCGATTGTACAAATATATCAGTGCGACATCTTGATGGATGGAGGAACATTCCGGCAACAACTTATTCTTCGACGGAAAGAATCACTCACTCACCAACACAAACTATACGCTCATATAAAGGGTGTGGCGGAAATAACAAACAAAAACGTTAATAAACTTAAGTATCTCATTTTGCCCAAATTGGCGTTTAAGTAATTTTGCCTTTCCACTGACGATATCAAGAGCTTGCAGGTCGAACAACGATAAACATTTGTCAAAGATCGTTTGTGCGATTAACGTCCTTGCTAAAGAACATTTTGTGCGATTGAATATTTGTGTGATCCACATTCGTACGAAAGAAGCCTTTTGCGACGAATTTTTATGAATGTAAATCCTGCCCTTAGTCTTTCAATTAAAAGATTTCGTTGTTATTGTAATCTTAACAATAAGTTTGTGAGTAGTTCTACAATGCGGCAACGCTGTCACATAGACGCTAGCGCTCGGACGACGAGCTCGCCGATGGTCGGAACTATTTTTCCATACAAAAATGACGTTTCCGCAGCGTCGAGATGCGCTCAACGCTGCGGATGTTTTTGAGAGAATTGAGGGGCTGTAGACCTCGCGTTTGTAATATTTCTGCACACTTTTGAAAATGGCTGACTTTTTTTAATTTCAAAAAACTGAATTAACAACAAAACTTATAAAATTATCGAACCTGCTCACAAAATTTCATGAAAATCGGTTGAGAAATGCGACTTGTAGAGGAGAACAGACAGACTGTGGGACAGACATACGAAAGCATTTTTGCTCAAGCTGAAACGATGACGCTTTGCGATCACTCGGTCAATCAATCTGTAGAACGCGTTTTTTAACTAGTGATCAGCAAAAAGTCGGTTCAATTTCAATAAATAAATAAATATTTGACAACATCACCTACATTGCTCTGATTACAAAGTAAGTAGCTAAAGCACTTGTGTTATGGAAATCAGAGACAACGGTGGTTTCATAAATAGACCTGAGCCAATATAGAAAAAAACGTTTTCTAAATTGACCCAACCGGAGATCGAACCCAGGACCTCAGAGATGGCGACACCTTGAAAACCGGTGTACAAAGCCACTCGACCACGGAGGTCGTCTGAGTCTATTCGTAACACCATGTAGAAACCAACAATTGTCTTCCATTCAGCTGAAGACATTCATTATATTATGTCGGGTATTGTTTGCGAACGTTTCTAGTACACCCAGTTTGTGAGAATTTATGTGTTACCTACATCATAGTTTTTAGTTGTAGGTAAATCTGTATTTCAAGAAACTCAAATTAGTACCCGTCATAATGGGTTTGAATAATATAGTTTACGATGAGTATATTTTTCTGAAAATATTGACTCGAGGGGTAAAATTATGGCGAAGGTAAGCCGCTCTATAAAAAAACCGGAAAAATGCGAGTCGGACTCGCCCACCGAGGGTTCCGTACAAATTTGTTCTTTTCGCGTTCTTTGCGGCATAAACGGCCGTATATCATAGATGTTTGTTTTTTTCCCAAATTCAAGGTACTGTAGACCTGAGTATATGGTTTTAATTTCAACTGGATTCCTATTCGCGTTCCCGAGATAAAGGGTCTTGACAGACGGACAACAAAGTAATCACATAAGGGTTCCGTTATTTCTTTTTGCGGTACAGAACCCAAAAATAATGAAAAATGTGTCTTAAAAATAACATGAATATTTGCGTATAATACAACATGTTACAAAAATACCCCTAATGCCGAATATGGTATATAGGAACCATCAAACTGATTAACTTTTACTATGGGACCAACTCTGAAATCGCAAAAAAAAATCAGCTGTTTCATACATTTTGATATTTTCGATTTTAATTTTTGTTCTTTTATTCGGCATTAGGGGTATTTTTGTAACATGTTGCATAAATAATTGATTTTTAGAAGCTGTCTTTGTCAAAGAGATATTGAGTGTCCCATATAAATATTATTTACTATCGCGTGCCACTTTGTCATTTCGGTAGCTGTGATCTGACCTGTTGATAAAGATATTTGTTTCACATCATAAAACTACTTTTATGCCACATATCGCGATATTAACCTTCAAACTGGGCGATAAAACATAGTATAGGAACATGAAAAATAAAAAAAGCATTTTGTACAAGAATGGACAAAGTAATTTCATAAAATATTTTTTATAAAACAAATTGAAATATAAAGGTATGTTGTAAATATCCAAAGTGTTTAAACGAATATGAATCGATGCCACTTAGCGTCAGAGTCCACGAGCGACTTTTTGTAGCTGCGATTATCGCGGCGTTAATCGCAGTGATAATCGCGGCGTTAACCCTGTCAATTGTCAGTGTCATTTCGCGGGCGATTAGTCGCTGAGCTACTTTTTGTCTCTCGTGAGCGTTTACGAATACTCTGTATGTTCTATTCTCGGCGACAAAAAATCGCTCAGCGATTAATCGCTCTTGGGCGGGAAACCTTACTGTCAGAGAAAAAAAACTGGTAGGTAAAGTGTAACAAAACAGTTTTTGTAGCAGCCTATTTCCATCTTTTCGTCAATATTAATTATTTAACTATTATTTTTTAATCTAACTTTTGGATTTTGTTCAAGTTAAGATTGAGTAATATCTTTTAGTACCTCATCAACCTTTTTTATTCATATTTAACGAAATATTTTATAACCTAAGCGACGGCAGCAAAGAACAAAGTGACATCTGCGTTTTTTACGAAAAGTACCTTTTTACATAATTCGACTCGAATTTCCTAAATGATCATAGGCATTCAAAAAAAGTTAATTATCTTTTATAATGTTGATTTTTGTTCGCGAATATAAAGACGTCTTCACATATTTTTCACTAAACGACGAAGTATATAAGCGATCGCATATTATGAACGAAGATATCAGTCAGTGGTATCACAGTGGGATGGGTTCGTTTAGCATTTTTTATTGATTACGTAGATAAAGACAAAAATATATATATATATTTTTGTAAATATCGCAGTAAATTGGGCTTAACAAATTCCTAAATAATACCCTATTAATTAAGTATTCAAATTTTTTAATAGATAGCTTTGTTATTGTACAAGTTATTAAAGTTTCGCGTTTGAAACGCTGTTTTGAAAAGTAACGATTTTGTAGATAACCGCTTATTCTGTGCTGCCGTCGAAATGTTATACGTAAACATGACTAGATCATTAATTTTCAACCCATCATAACTTGGGACATATGAATACTATTGTCATCAATCATGTATACTATCAACAGCACATGTTTCGTGACAGTGTGTTTTTAAAGATGGACCTTATATCGAGTGATTTGAATTCAATTTTGAAGAAGGACTTTTCGAAGTGCCTTATAAACGTAGTAGTATATTTGTAGTAATAAATTGGTAAGAAGGGTATGGAATGGAAACATGATTTTAAATATGGATTACTAAATAATATACTATTTGAAATTTTGAGATTTAAGCATTCACAATGCTATTTTTATATAATACTAAATAATATACTAGAAAAAATTCGACTCGCACCAGATATGTAGGATATATATTCCCGTCCGAGAATATGATCTGGTGCGAGTCGAATTTTTGATAGTATTTTTTTATTTATTTAGCATTGTGAATGCTAAAATCTCAAATTTAAAAATAATGTATGGATGTCAACGAAAGTACATTTTCACTATTTTTGTTGGAGGATGCGAGGACTGGCTGGCGCTAGCCAGCAAGTGTCATGCATGTAATCTGCCACATGTTAGCTGATGTCACTACTTGCTAAATATGAGGCCAATAAAAGATGTCTGACTACTACTAATACTAAATAATATACTAGAAAAAATTCGACTCGCACCAGATATGTAGGATATATATTCCCGTCCGAGAATATGATCTGGTGCGAGTCGAATTTTTGATAGTATTTTTTTATTTATTTAGCATTGTGAATGCTAAAATCTCAAATTTAAAAATAATGTATGGATGTCAACGAAAGTACATTTTCACTATTTTTGTTGGAGGATGCGAGGACTGGCTGGCACTAGCCAGCAAGTGTCATGCATGTAATCTGCCACATGTTAGCTGATGTCACTACTTGCTAAATATGAGGCTAATAAAAGATGTCTGACTGAACTGGTATTTAAACAACGTGTTACAAAATAAACTCCTAAACCGAATATGGTAGATATGGACCATCAATGAACAACATTTATTATGGGACATGTTCGATGATTAAACGAACTTACCTGTAAGTGAAGTTCTGTCATAATTATACGAAGCGCCTCGTTCGAAGTTTGATGTTTTCGTCATATTGACTTTTGTATAAAACAGCTGTTTTTTTTTCGTGATTTCAGAGTTGGTACCATAGTAAAAGTTGTTCAGTTCGGTGGTCCATATCTACGGGCCATAACCCACCACGCGAGTCCAATGCGGATTGGTGAGAGTTAACGACTGCAAATGCATCCGGGATTAACGTGCCTTTACGGAGGATGTCAAAATAATAAATTCTTGGTCACCCATCCCATGACTACCCTTGCGAAAGTTGCTTAACCTCCGCAATCGCTGGGCTAGGCGCTAAACCACTGAGCCACCAAAATCCTCACAGGTCATACAGGTTTATTGCACCGTCTTATTTATGGAAAAACGTTACAAACAGAAGCTATTTCGGTTTGTAAACATCATTTGTGATTCCCGTAGTTAATGTAACTTGAATTGGGCTGGTATGAATAGGTACATTGTTAATATTGAACTGTATATTTATTAAGTAGTTCTTTGTAAATTGAAATCCAATTATTTAAAGGTCTTAATTTTTTAATATGAGCTCTATATTATGTGACGATTGTATAACAGCCAAAATTCATTTTTTAATTCCTTGATAAATCTTTATAAGTATAATCAGCGCGCGATTAGAAAGGGATGGGACTTTGTCAAAATAAATAAAAAATTACAGTTAAGCAGTCAAGTAGTGTTAGCCACAGTTAGTTTCAGTTCCAATAAGTAGCATCCTATTCTTATCGCGCGGTTTATACTATGTATATATGATATTGTTTTTTTTTTTCAAATTAAAGACGAAATGCGTTTCTCTGAATAAACAAAGTTTTTACTTACTATTTTACATTAAACCTATTACAATTACCCAGTACAATTTTGTTTTAGCAAAAGTTTATTACTTAGGATAATTAAAAGCGTTATAACCTCACTTTTATATCATACTTGGTTTAGCCAAAGACTTCTAAATATATACTTACTACACTAGACAGGCTGTACAGTACCGAAAACTTGCTCATTAAGTTACGGTGCATGCACCGAAACTCCTTAAGTCTGTTGCGAGTGACCGAGAGAAACAGTTGATGCGCCGCGAAGGTTGGTTGTGACTTAATTTTTATATAGTTTTGACCAGCTTCGTCTATGTAAATTATTATTGAAGTCATTGGGTTTAGAATTCACATTTGAATTATTGTCCTAGGCTCCCTAGGCATCTTTCAACAATAAAAAAAAAGTATTTTTTTTCTGTAAACAAAACTGAAACGGTAACGATGTAGCTTTGGTTTTATCGTTGAAAATAATCGCGATTGGGACGCAGATTTGTTTATCTCTCGCACGAAAACGATTTGACGATGCGTGCAATGAATTCGAAGCTAGAAATAGACTAGGTACGTACAGTTTGGGGTTAAAGTTGACATGATTGGTTAGTTTACAGTTTGCTGTCAAAAGTTTGTTTAATCGTTGGTTAAGCTGGCAGCTTTTGCTAGAAGATGGACGTTGCTGTCTGAAAATGTTTTGACTATTCTCGACAGTATATCACAACTGTTTCAAATTATAATTGAAACATGAAAATCAAATTAATTATTCTAAAGGTCCTGAAAGAATAAAAAAAACATAATTTTGTACAATAATACGAATTTTCAGTGAGGGGAAACTCGTCCCAATGTGACTTATTCCTCTTTTTTTGTGTGTATACCTAGTGCAACAGTATATTCACTAAAAATAATTAAATATTATTTAAATTTTAAATTTTCAATATTTTAATTTTATTTCCACCTTTGCGCGCCATGTAAGCCTAGGTTACAGTGCGAGCGAATTTATTTTTACCTGCTGTTTCTATTGATGAAGGAGGCAAATACGCATACACACTTGCACACACAAAAACATGCACACACACACACACACTCACATACACACACACACACACACACACACACACACACACACACACACACATATTCTGAAACAATATTAAAAATATTTCGTTGTTCTCCTAATTTTTCACAAATTCTTTATATTTAAGTAATATTTGTATACAATTATTTTTTTTTTTTTGTTTTCAAGTAACCATTTATATATCTTGCTTACAAAGTGTTGTTTCCGTAATTGGCTTATGTACTGTATAAATTATACCTGCGTAAATGCTCTGTAAACGCTGTGGTAACAATGTTCACTAAATGAAATAAAATAAAATAAATATCGAAATGGCGGGACTATTTTCCTTGGGACGAATTGTCTTGCCATTTTATTACAGTGAAAAGCTTTTATTTCAATTAGTGCAACTTAATATTTCCATGATCAATATAATAATTAAGCTTTATTGATTAAACTTGGAATTATTATTCTTATCCAATTGACAAATTCAATTGACAGAGTAATTGATTGACTAACCCCCGGTTTATCGGTTTAACTTTATCAGAGGTGTCCATATTATCTGGTGTCTAGTTAATTTAATTACATTAAAACCGTCAAATAGGAGAACTATTTATAGGTAAATCGACAGTTAAGTCCACAAGTTGACTATCACAGCTTTCGAACAATATCAATTTCAAATGATTTAATTTATATTTTTTTAGAAATTAGCTCGTTTGTATGGAACACCATTTAGTGGCCCCTATTCTCTTTTGAGCAGTATAAACTATAATTAAAATCTTCAAGAAAATATTTACAGAAATACAAATTCGCTCGATGTCACAACCATTAGGTTCTTCAACTGTCAGATGTAATTTTGTAGCTAACTTTTGTCCTGGCTGTATGAACAAAAACCGTGTCCGAAAGACAAAAAACAGATTACCCGTTCGTGTTTTATCAACGCGTACTAATACTAGCAATCAAACTGAGTGCTTTTGCCACAACTAAAGGTAAAAATAGCTTTTTTGTTACAATATATTATAATGCTGGAGTAACATGGTGTAACATGGAGTAACATGGAGTAAATTAAAAATAGTTTTGCCATGGCAGTAAATTAAACTAATTTACAAAGTATAAGTAAAAGAAAATCAGTATGATTTGAGGGGAAAAAATCCTCAAAGCTCTAATACTTTAAATTGAAAAAGAAAACTTAATAAAAATCACCATATATAAAAAACCCAGATACTTAAAAATAAAAAAATACAATAATTTGCAGTCAAATCTCGTTAAAAGTTAAATAATCATGGAAGAATTTCCCAGAAAGCTTAGTGATTAATTAACAATTTCTTAAGAATATGAACCGTATTTTTCCCCTCAAATCATACTGATTTTCTTTTAACTATTATACTTTGTAAATATTTTTATGATAGTTTTCGAAAAGGTAAATAGATGCTATTATTTTAACATACAAGTTTTCATACGATTTAATAGTTCCAAAAGCATTCAGCGTAATTCGGTCCAAATATTCATAACTAATTAAAACATTCCAATTATTTAGTCTTCGCACGAAAACTTTGTAACGTTACAACACGACAATCGTAAACAACCCTTACTTATTACTTAAAAACGAAATAGTTTTCGGGGTTGGCACGCAATCGAGTAATTTAATTCTACCAACCTCGACCCGTAGGCTTCTTACATGAGCTCCGATCCGTCGCACTGCGAAACCGGCATAAAATATTCAAAACCTCACCGTATAAAAAACTTGACACCAAAAAGAACCACTTCAATACAAAAAAGAAACTGTTGTGTAATCTGTAACCAACTCGTCACTTTTGAAACCCGAATTGCATTTTCAAATTTGGAACGCGGCGCGGTTGAGCCGTGGTGCGGTGGTCGCGCTCTCTGTATGACTGAAGCTTTCAAACTTCTACGCATGCGTTGACAAGTGTACCCGATACCTAGGCACATTTCATTTTGTAATGAACCGGAAAACCTGCGTATTTCAATGTGAACCTTAATTTTTATATGTGCAAGTATAGTATGTTTCGAATCTTTATCAAGGGTGTTTTGATTTCGAAATCGCCTGGCTCGCTCTTGTGTGCATTTAGATTAGCCGATTGGCCATTAACTGTTTTGTCTGGAAATGTGTCGAGTGTCGGTAAACATCTTGAAGCCTTTGATTACTAATAAAAGCTTGAGGCATTATCAAATAAATTATTAATATATGTCTACTTGATAAATAAATAAATAATAAATTAATAAATATGTGACAACATCACATACATTGCTCCGACTCCAAAGTAAGTAAGTAGCTAAAGCACTTGTGTTATGGAAATCAGATACAACAGTGGTATTACAAACACCCAGACCTGAGACAATATATAAAAGTACGTTTTCTAAATTGACCCAACCGGGGATCGAACCCGGGACCTCAGAGATGGTGACACTTTGAAAACCGGTGTACAAAGCCACTCGACCACGGAGGTCGAGATGTAAAACCAAGCTAAAACTGAACAAACTACTTTAGGTATTTTGCAAATATATAGTCACAAGTGATAATATTTTAATGCTGCCAGTTCGAATTTCGAATACTTGCACCATTTTTTGTTAAATTGCTATTAAATTGTCAATAGACAGAGTGATCCGCTGCAACTTCACTCAAGAATGTACGGCAAAGAGAACATTTTACAGATTAAATACGTCTTTTTATACCGCAAGTGCTCTGAAGTTGCCGCAAATCACTGTCTATTGTAAATACAATCGCATTGTAAGTATTCAAAATCACTGTAAAAATCTTTAGCAGGAAATGACTGGGTACCTCTTTTTACCGACTTTAAAAGGAGGGAGGTACTCAATTCAACCCCTATTTTTTTACATAATGCTGTCTATTTCTCAGCATTTTGAAAATTAAATGATTTATATTTTATATAGATTATAGATTTCTAAATTGGTCAATCTTCAACCATCTTACCTTTTCAATCATTTAATACCAAACACTTCTATGTGAATATACTACACTAGACAGGCTGTTATACAGTACCGAAAAAATGCTCATTAAGTTACGGTGCATGCACCGCAACTCCTTTAAGTCTGTTGCGAGCGGCCGAGAGAAACAGTTGATTTAATACTCTTGAAAAGGTTAGTTAGTATTTGCTTGGTACCAATTTCACTTTTAAAGACTTTTTTTTGCATTTTTTTGTGATATGTAATTACCTGATAGATCTTGTCTCTAAAAAAAATTACCAGGCTTATCGGTTGTTCTAAATTAACAATATTTTAATTGTATGTAAGAAAAAGTCTTTTTTGTGATTTTATATTTACAATTTATATCCATTAGGCTTGGCCCATCCTGTATATCCTCATACAAGTAGTTTTGCACAAAAAAATAAATTAATTTATCCATAATAATAAAATTTAAGGGCACATTTGAAACTAAAACAAAACAATTTCTAACAAATCTTACGTAATTGAAACAAAAAAATACTCGCTCACGAATTGATATTTTTAAAACCGAAATCACTCAAATCAACATAAGAAGCCCAGAAATGGGCATCTGAAATTTCGGCAAATTTAAAAAACATTTCGGCAACTCAAAAACAAAACACAGTAAGGCACAAATGAAAAAAAAATACTTTTCTGATTCACCTAGGAAACTCTTCGCTTTACAAACTGATCTGATCTTCGTAGCGCCACGTCGCCTAGAACCTAAATTATTTTAAGAAGTTTAAACCTAGTAAGAGACAAATTAGCATAAAACAAACAAACAACAACAAAATCAAAACACAGTACCTATGAGACAATGGGTGTTACGTGGTATTACTAGGTATTGACGACTTCCGTGGTCGAGTGGCTTTGTACACCGGTTTTCAAGGTGTCGCCATCTCTAAGGTCCCGGGTTCGATCCCGGTTGGGTCGATTTAGAAAACTAACTTTTCTATATTGGCTCAGGTCTGGGTGTTTGTGATACCACCGTTCTCTCTGATTTCCATAACACAAGTGCTTTAGCTACTTACTTTGGAATCGGAGCAATGTATGTGATGTTGTCAAATATTTATTTATTATTATTTATTTATTGATTTTGTTTTAGTGAAAAAACACATTTCTACATGACTGTCCTGTATTTTCCAAATGTTGCTTACTGTGTTTTGGTTTTGAGCAGCCGATTTACACAGTAATTTACAAAATAGATTTTCCCTTTTTTTCGAGTACTACTCCACGCGAGAGCTCTCGATCGATCCGTTATCGAGTACTCTTCGCAGCCTATCGGCCAATATGTTATTTTAGGAGATTGAAAAAAGTATTCTTGTAAAATAAAAATTGTTTGGATTGATACTTACGTGGTTAGTCAATGAAAAATCAACAAGGAAGTTGCAAAATAAATAATTAAAAAAAAAATTCAAACACTAATGACTGCCCTGCCAAAAATGAAAATTAAATAACAAGTGTCGTTGCAGTCGGGGACCCAACTGTGGAACCTTTTTTTACCGACTTCAAAAGGAGGGAGGTACTCAATTGGACCAGTATTTTTACTGACTTCAAAAGGAGGGAGGTACACAATTAGACCTTTTTTTTTTGTGTGTACACCGATTACTCTGGCGTTGGTGTGCCAATTTTAATATTTGTTTTTTGTTCGATTGGGTATACTTTCAATTTGGTCCCATATAAGTTTTTTAATCAAAGGTCCCCCGACTGCAATGGCACTTGTTATTTATCTTTTTAGTTCGTTTTTGGTAGGGCAGCCATGTCTTTTTATTTATTTATTTTTATTTCATACATTTTAGTAACAAATTATGTAATTTTGGAATGTGCTTATCAAGGCCTTTCATTTGACACTCATATTGTAATAATTGAAGTTTTTTTTTTTGTTTCCACTTTACAAAATGGCGTCATGCAGCCATATTGATTTTTTTTCCAAAAATCTGTAACCAGTGTCACTCGAGGTGAGTGATGTAAAGATTCTAACGATACCTCATACATACAAATCTGTTTAGGCATTTAGAACTTATGGTGTAATAAAACAATTCACATACAAACATACATGAACTCTGAATACAATACACTCTTCTTTATTGGGCAGTCGTGTAAAAATAATGTAAATGTTACATTATCAGACAAAAAAGATTTCATTGTTTAATGTTAAAAGGCTGAAGATTATTATCAAGTAATTTATTTTAGAGGTTCTTTTTAAAGTGAGATCTTTTTGATGTACGACTGAAAAAAGTCGCTGAAAAGTTTTTTCAGAACGTTTTGTTGTAAAGAGCATATAATTATTTTTATTATTTTGTTGTTGTTTTTACCGGACAAGTTTTTGTTAATTATTATTATGTAGGTACTTTTATTTACAGAAATATCAATAAAAAGACATTGAAATTGAAAAAGATATATATTTTCGTTGATTCACGCATCTTATTTATTTTAAGCTTCATTAAAACCTGGCATCCAAAACCTGTTTAATAATGTAGGTTTTATTGATTATTGTTAAAAATCTTTAAGCTGTAGCAAAAACTAACTTAACAAAAATGTTATTACAGACTAAATGTAAGTGTTGCAGTTAACTGGCTTAAACAGCCACTCAATTAACAGCCTAGCCTCTATATTGTTTTCAATTTCGATATTAGAATGAACTACGTTGTAGGAGTGATAGTATGGAAAGTATGTGGAAGGTAGGTAGCCACTGATAGGAAGGCCAAAGGGGAAGGTCTTCCTCCGGGCTGGGTGGTATTAACCCGGGGACCGCGGTCCAACTGAAGATGATGGTTGTATATATGCTAAGTCGCTGAGTGAATTTCGTTAGCGAGATGTAGGATTTCCATACTGAGAGGTGCTACTCTATACTTAATGTTCATGTTTCTTGATACTAGCGCCATCTAGTAACACGGTGAGGAATCTTGTTGTCATGCCGTGTGTCGTGGTATGTGCGGCGTATGTATGGTAGGTGCCGCTACAACGTTAAAAAAAACAGGTACATGGAGTAAATCCGTAGTTTATTCTAATAAGCCTAGCCTCTTTACTTAACGGTGCAGTCCCACCAGCAGCGGTCTAAATGACATTCAGCTAATCAAATAGCTAAACAAATATTGATCGCGTCATGTAAAAAGAACGCGAACAACAAGCGAATGTATGAGTGTCAGCGGTCTTTTAACGTATGTTTTAATTTTTTAATATTTTTTTTTAATTTTTTAATTTGACATTGTTGTCATATTCTATTTTCTTTGGACATTTTTTTCAATTTTTTGTATGTTGCATTGCTTGATTATTATAATATTGTTAGTGTATTTGTAATTATGGTAAACTTTAATTCATTCATTTATATTATTGTTAGATTAAGCTTACTGGCGTTTTGGAATATTCTGTAAGCCAGTAAGTATTTTGAATAAATAAATAAATAAAATAAATATGTGACGCCGTAGCTTGGCGTTTGCATGATCCTAAAATCGCCAAGTGCACAACTTCTGTTAGGGTTATGGGCTCTCTTATTTAGTAACTTCAGTGGAAATATAAACGCGTAAGCAATGAGGAATAAATTCACACAGTAAAAATCGTATCTAGGATAAACAAACTCAATGACAACCTCTGTCCTCTGTCAAAGAAACAAAAACATTGGTTTTGCAACATCCTTAATAACTTCCATGTTTGCACGTAGTCATATCTTAGATTCTTTTGACAGCGAACCGATATTCCCCAAAGTAAAATACATAAGACTTCGTTTCCCAGCGTGCTATAAACATGCCTTAATAATGCCTCAGAGAGCTCGCAAGTTGACTCCCGCGCTCTGACAATATAGGGAAAACTATATTTGATTTGTGTTTGCTAGAAGTTGCGAAATTTTGAGGGAAATATTTAACATTTTAGAGTCAGACCGTATCTAAAACCTGTGCATACGATTTTAGAGGTTTAAAAGCTTGTTTCACGGGTTATGGATAGCATTTATCTTTTGATTTAATAAAAAATAATAAACAGAATTTGTGTGAATATTAAATCATGAAACCTATCCCAAAGTGTCTGTGGATGGGCACGTAGATGTGATCTGAAGATAAGGTAATAAGTGAAACTCACTAGTATATACCAAATAATATACTTGAAAAAATAAGACTCGCACCAGATTATGTTCTCGGACGGGAATCGATTCCCGTAGTATATTATTTGGTATTATATAAAATAGCATTGTGAATGCTTAAAT
The DNA here is from genome assembly GCA_963556745.1 of Catoptria pinella. Taxonomy (NCBI): domain Eukaryota; kingdom Metazoa; phylum Arthropoda; class Insecta; order Lepidoptera; family Crambidae; genus Catoptria; species Catoptria pinella. Next base: position 11,601,213 of record OY750772.1, on the reverse strand, counting down.
CTCAAAGTTTAAAAAGTTATATAGCTTTCTCATCTTAATCAATTGTTTAAAAATATCTGGAAAGGTATTCAGTTGATGTCGAGGTAATTCCTTGTACAATGGTGAGATGGCGCTGGCTTGCAGCGTAAGAGTTGATATGCTAGGAGAAATTCGACGTTCCCACTAGTGACTCGGTAGCTCAGCGGTCAGAGCATTGGACCGGATATCCAAAGGTCGCGGGTTCGATTCCCGTCCGACAACATGATCTAGTGCGAGTCCTATTTTTTCTAGTATATTATTTGGTATTATATAAAATAGCATTGTTAAAGCTTAAATCTCAAAATTAAAAAAAAAAAAACTCACCGGTATGCTTGTTGAGACTGAAAGCAGGGTTTATTGGAGAGCAATAGCAAATGGCACTTACAACTTTGTATTTGACTTAAACACTTATTAAAGTATAAAAGTACGGGATCACAACCTATGCAATGGTAGCCGGAAGACAAGAGCGAGCGAGAGGCGCCCCTCCAAATGAAGTAGTGATGTGCAGTGAGAATAGTGTTGGGTAACATGCCAACAGTGTCCTAAAATTAAAACAAAGATTAGTAAAAATACTGTTAGCTGGTGTATTAACAGCTTCCCTTTCGACAACTTTTATACAGCCTTATAAATGGAGGACTGGTACTTTGTTCGTTTTTCTAGGAAAACATACTTAATTAATAATAAGTACTTTGTTTTCCTTCAATTTGAAAACTCCATAAATATTTGACAACATCACATACATTGCTCCGATTCCAAAGTAAGTAGCTAAAGCACTTGTGTTATGAAAATCAGAGACAACGGTGGTATCACAAAGACCCAGACCTGAGTCAATATAGAAAAGTTCGTTTTCTAAATTGACCCAACCGGGGATCGAACCCGGGATTAAAAACCGGTGTACAAAGCCACTCGACCACGGAGGTCGTCATATTTATGTACTGTATAAAAATACAGCACAATCATTAATTTATCTAAACAATGTTTTATTTTTATATTGTTAAATGTTTTTCCACATTATAAGTTAGGTATTTACTTTAGTACAATAAACCATGAGCGTAAAATTATGATTAATCACAGCTTCGAAATGAGGTCACATAAATATTTATAATGTTAATGAAGACAAAAGACAGTCGTACAAAAAGCTATCAGCATTATTCTAATTCGTTACCACAACGGAACAATCTTATCAAGAAATCGGTAAAAGTAAATATCGAAACGAACAAATTACTAAAATTTCAGTATTTAAAATGAAGATATCTTTCTTAAGAGACACCCGAGGGACTATTACAAAAAAAGAATCGCGACAATCGGACGATGTTCATCAATCGATTAACTTTATTCTAGACAAGGTGAATTTACATTACAAAATTAGTGGTGTGAAAGTAGTTTTTCGATATTAATCTCATCAACAGTTTCACGTATAAACGTCTACTTTTACAATAATAACAATAAAATATTTTACTTAACAAAGAACCAAAGTTAGTTACAATCCTTACTAATATTATAAATGCGAAAGTCCATTTGTTTGTTTGTCACGTCTTCACGTGTTAGCTACAGAACTGATCATCATGAATCATGAAATTTTGCATACACGTTGTCAGGGGTACAGAGAAGGACATAGGGTACCTTTCATCGCGAAAAAAAGAACTGTTCCCGAGAGATAGCAAAAAAACTTTCCACGCAGACGAAGTCGCGGGCGGTCGCTAGTTTAAATATAGAAGCTAGTGTTACAGTGTCTGTACAATGCATGCATGCATTTCACGACACTGATTTACTTTTGTGCCTCACCCATTTTTTGTTTGATTCAATTAAGCAAGCACGACGTGAAATAAGTGTTGTGAAAGTGTAAATATTTTTGATACTAAGTGTATTACGAAAATAGTTATACGACACTACAAACTAGTTGCATTAGTTTTGTAATGTGAATCCGGCTTTATGCATGAGTTAATAATGTCACGGAGTGGAATCAGTCTATATAAATCAGTCATCCCACTGATGAATGAAAGTACTTTAAGTGGAAGAGACGATCTGCGTGGAGGTGACAATTATTCAAAAACATTTTTGAGTTGTAATGGGGCTATTATTATGATAAATTTCACCAATGATAATGTTAAATGAGAAAGGTATTTTTAGTTGAGCTGTGTTAATGCTCCCTTTTATCTCAACTTTTACATTACATTTTTTTTTGCTTTATTTTTACGTTTTCTTGTCTTGGTAATAAGTTATCAACTTTGTGGTGAATTGTTAAGATTTGATGAATCAAACAGCCAGTGTTGCTATAGCGCTAAGAAGCTAAGAACTATGTTTATTGATATGTACATCTTATATACTAAATTATTACATATTATTGTATGTGCGTCAGCTGGATGTACCTAACACAGTGTGTGTGAGTTTGCTCTAGATACAAAGTCCGAGCTGACGCTACACTTGTATTACAATTTTGTAAAATCTTGCACTGTGTCTTTACTCATATTTTTTACGCAAGAAGCCATTTTCATGTATGTTACTACAGGGTGATTTTTGAATACTCGACAAATTTTGTTTTTTGTTCCATTTTTGTCGAATAGATAATGACGTTTTCTGTGGAACAGCTGATTATTCTTTTGCTCTGATTAAGTTGGTCCCATAGACAAAGTTGTTCAGTTCGACGGTCTAAGCTACTCCACAAAAGTGGTCTGTTTTCGATTTCACCCTGTAGAGGCCGTCCGCGACTACATCTGCGTAGACTGTATTTTCATCCCTCGGGAATAGTTTCTTTTTCTGGATAAAAGGTATTCTATGTCCTTTTCAATATCCTTGACAGCGTGTATGCAAAGTTTCATCGTGATTGGTAGCAAACAGACAAACTTACTGAAAATACACTATTATATAGTAAAGTTAGGATTTAGTTTAAGCCAAGTGACGCTGTCTATCATCAGTCTATTATTTAGACAAGAAATTCAATTACATGGAGCAAGACAAGGCAAAACCAATTGCCCTCTTCGTCCGAACAAGGGTCGTTTCGGTTGTATTGAACGCACCAATTGACTAAATTAAACCTTATTGTTAAGGCGTTGAGATATCTTTGAATTCAAAATTATTTATTAGACACTAGCTCAAATCGCTCACGAAGTCATCCGCTAAGTTTCCTTTAATAATAGCCGCTTAAGTTCGTCTAAAAAAATCCTACGTGCAGTGTGGATTTTTGGAGAATTTTAGTGAATCAGCCGTAAAAAAAGTAATAAGACTACAAGTAGACTGACAGATAGATTTCTTTCGAATTTATAATATTAGTATGAGTGACGTTCGGGAATATCATAGAAATAAAATTTCTTAGGCGTAGTGGGTTATAGCCCATTTTTAGGGTTCCGTAGTCAACAAGGAACCCTTATCGTTTCGCCATGTCAATAGTCAATATTTCTTTATTCAAATAATTCAGCACTTTTACATATCCGTCCGTCCGTCCGTCTGTCCGCAGCCTAGCCCATGAACTCTTAGTACTAGAAAACTGTTATTTGGCATGGATATACATATTAATCACCCCGACAAAGTGGTAAAGTAAAATTTTGAAAAATATTTTTTTAGGTTACTTCCCCTACACGTGAAGTGGGGATGTAATTTTTTTCTTGTCTACCCCATAGTGAGGGTTATCTTTGGATAGCAATTTTAAAAATATTGTGAGTTTGTGGTAATTGTTTTTTGATTAAGGTATCCGTTTGTGATATCTTAATCAAAAAAGCCACGAGCAAAAGCTAACAACATATATATATTTAAGTGCTAATTAAGCCCTTTCATTTGATACCCAACAGGGCATCATTAGGAATATTGCTTTTTAGTTTACGATTAAGTCCTCTAGAGGGCGCCATATTCAATTTAATGCTACGTCACAACTATTAATAAAGAAAATAACTCTTCAGTTTAAGGAATTGAAGTGAAATGGTTTATTTCAAACACAAAAGAATTTAATATCTTAAAAGTGCTGCTTTTAAAAACAATATTTGAAAATGAATTCTTTAGTGCTATTTTTATTTTTCTCTCCACAACCGTGATTTTGTTGTGTCATATTCCTTTTTAAATTTATTGTTTGGAAAATGTCTCCACCTTTTAATTTCAAAGATTAATGACTTTAAGTTTCAGCAGAAACTTTTTTATTTATGGGATTCATTCTTGTTTTTTGTTACAGTTAAAATAAACTGTTTTGCACAATTTCCCAAACAACATTGTCACAGCAATCTTTACGTTTAAATTCTCTACAATTTAAGCTTTTAGTATTCAGGAGATGGGTAATGCATATTAAACCAATGCAAGATTGGGTCTTGTTTACATGAATGGAGAAAACATTAAGTTAATTATGTAATCACAGTTCTTACTGATTGTGACGAGAGAAAATTTATATAAACCTTAGTAGACCCTGCTTTTAGAGGTTTTGCTTAATAGTGCAATGCAAAACTTAATTGCCAGTGCCCAAAATAAAAGTAAACATAAGGGGCTACGAACAATTCGAAGTTATCCGTCCACGCACACATAGTGGTTAGTGGTTCGCCCATCCGTGTAAGATGCCGAGTTCGATTCCCAGGAGGAGGGTACATTTGTACTCGGTTTGGTTGGTGGTAGAGCTTACTTCAAGTCCGAGCTCCACCATCTTACCTAAGACAATTTCAAAATTGTTGTGTTCCGGCAGTTAGAGGTAGGATAGCCAGTTCCTCAGTGGTGAGGATCCGGGTGTAGTGCGCCTCCACCTTCGGCCTTATCGTCACTAACATAAGGTCAGTTGAAAGCCAAACACTAACCCGCTGTGAATAAAAAAAGACAGTCTAATACTGGCAAGAGCGGTGCTTCTATCTTAAACACACAACATTTTTGTGCTAAGTGTTTCGTTTTTGTTTAAAATTCAGTGCCAAAGATAATAAATAAATAAATATAAATATTAGACCATATAACAAAATTGCTTTGATTCTAAAGTAAGTAGCTAAATCACATGTGTTATGGAAATCAGAGACAATGGTGGAACTACAAACACACAGACTTGAGACAATATATAAAAGTTCGTTTTCTAAATTGACCCAGCCGGATATCAAACCCGGGACATGAGAGATCACAAAACAAGATACCTTGAAAACCGGTATACAAACCACTGGACAAACGGAGGTCGTCAAAAGATCGCGATACTAAAAACAATTTTGAAATTTGAGATTTATTATTAGTGTGGGAGTTCATATTACACCTTCATATATGCAATATGTTTTTATGTAGCAATCCGTATTAGTAATCTATTTTAATCTTTGTATGTGATTCAGTCAATAAAGAAACGTTCTATTAATCGGTTGTCGGACCATTATTTACCGCTCCTATAGTGTGCGTCTAGTGACCCGATAGAACACACAACAACACTGGTGACCCCGACGTGATTCAATATGAATACGCAACAGCAAACCGTGGCTTCTGCAGACAATAAATCGGGTCCAGCTCAACCTTCAGAGCTGGCTGGCGTCACCGTTTCATCACGCGTCCCGGATTTCTGGTGTGACCAGCCACGTCTTTGGTTCATACAATGCGAAGCCGTTCTGGGACCACAAAAATTGAGTGACGACAGCAAGTACAATTTGGTAGTGTCGAAATTGGGCAAAGAAGTGATACAGCAGGTTAGCGATATATTGTTAAAGCCGCCGGAAACAAAAAAGTACAACGCACTTAAGGAGCGCTTATTAAAGGTCTACGAAGAGTCCGAAATTAGACAGTTTCAAAAGTTACTAGGAGAGATGGAACTTGGCGATCAAAAGCCTTCACAGCTTTTACGCCGCATGCGAGATTTGGCTCGAGAAAAGATCCCGGACGAAACACTACGTTTGTTATGGCAAGGTCATCTTCCACCCTCTGTTCGAGCTGTATTGGCAGTTAGCGAAGCACTAGATTTAGAAAACCTTGCAGCCATTGCTGATAAGATCATAGAGACGTCGCGACCCCTACAAGTAGCAGAGGTTCACCCCTCGACTAGCTCCAGCAATGACACCACATTTATTTTGGCTGAAATAGCGAAACTTAGCCTAAAAATAAGAGATATGGAACGTGGCCGTCAACCGTATCGGAATAATTATAATCGTTATCGGGCGCGATCCCGCTCAGCCTCTCGTGGACGTAACCTGAGCCGGCGCACACCCGAAAGCCCCGACTGGCTCTGTTATTATCATCATAAGTTTCGACAAAGGGCTAATAAATGTGTTGATCCTTGTGCGTGGAAGAAAAACGAACGGAAGGAAAACTAGATACGGTGCAATCGGAGGCGGAGATTTGCACCATCACGCCTTATCACCGCCTATGTGTTACTGACATTAATAGTGGGTTAAAATTTTTAGTGGACACAGGTGCCAATATATCGGTTATACCAGTGAAAAATAAGCAATTATATACTAAGTGTAGTGACTACAAACTTTATGCGGCAAATGGGACCGAAATTAGTACCTACGGTGAGAAAACGCTCGACTTGAACTTTAGCCTTCGTCGCCCCTACCGTTGGTCTTTTGTATTGGCAGACGTAAAACAACCGATTCTCGGCGCGGATTTTTTAAGTTATCATAAGTTACTAGTGGATGTGCATCGAAAGAAAATAATAGACTCAGTTACTAATTTGTGCTCGGTTGCATCGATAACGAATAGTGAACATTTATCTGTGAGAACTCTAGATTATAATAGTAAATATAGTGATATTTTATTAGAATTTCCATGTATAACGAAGCCTATGTGTTTCAAGGACACACCTAGTCATTCTGTAGTACATTATATCGAAACTACGGGTGCTCCTGTCTTTGCGCGACCGAGACCCCTACCACCGGACAAATACAAGAAGGTCAAAACTGAATTTCAACGTATGCAGGAAATGGGTATTTGCAGACCCTCCAAGAGCAATTGGGCAAGTCCTCTTCATGTGGTGAGTAAAAAGAATGGTGACATTCGCCCGTGCGGAGATTACCGTCAGCTTAATGCAATTACAAAACCTGATCGGTATCCCCTACCACGGATTCAAGACTGCACTTATTTATTATCAGGTAAATCGATATTTTCTAGAATTGACCTACAAAGAGCCTATTTTAATGTACCTATAGCTGAACAGGACATCGAGAAAACGGCAATCACAACACCTTTTGGCCTTTATGAATTTGTAAGAATGAGTTTTGGATTGCGAAACGCTGCACAAACCTTTCAGCGTTTTCTTAATGACGTCGTATTGCGCGATTTAGATTTTATATACATATATGTTGATGACGTCATGATAGCGTCGTCATCTGAAGAATTGCATCGGCAGCACCTTAGACAGGTTTTTCAACGTTTGGATGAATACGGAATTACAATAAATTTAGCGAAATCTGATTTCGGAAAAACTGAACTAAACTTTTTAGGATATCATGTAACAAAAGAAGGATTGAAACCATTGCCAGAACAGATTAAAGCTATTTCTGAATTTCCAAAACCAAAAACTGTAAATGAACTGCGCAGATTTCTTGGAATGATCAATTTCTACAAAAACCATCTTCCACACGTGTCCGAAATTCATCAAAAATTAAATGCATTTTTACATAACTCAAAAAAGAATGATAAAAGTTTAATTCCATGGACTAATGAAAGTAATGAAGCTTTTGAACAAAGTAAACTAAGCCTACAAAATGCGGTTACTTTGTCCTTTCCATCTGCTGACGCTACTTTATGCCTTATGACAGATTGTTCGAATACTTGCGCGGGAGCTGTATTACAGCAAAAAGAAAATAATACCTGGAAACCTCTAGGATTCTTTTCAAAGAAGTTAAGTGATGCTCAAAAACGTTATAGTACCTACGACCGCGAGCTGTTGGCAATTTACATGGCAATAAAACATTTTAGGTATTTATTAGAAGGAAGACCGCTCACCATTTATACAGACCACAAACCTTTAGTTCATGCATTAATGAAGAATACGGTCGGAAAAAATGATACACCTAGGCGCATACGACATTTAGATTTCATCATGCAATTTTGCACATCGATATCGCACATAAGCGGAAAAGATAACGTCGTAGCGGACACACTATCTAGAGTTGAGTCCATCGATATACCATCGCCCATCGACTATGAAAAATTAGCGAAAGCCCAAGAAAAAGACAATGAACTTAATGAACTGATGCAATCTAAATCATTAACCTTTAAACAAATCTTAGTACCTAATTGCATCATACCAGTTTACTGCGAAGTCTCGAAAGCAACAGCTCGACCATATTTGCCAATGGAATTTCGCGTGTTAGCTTACAAAGCCATACACGAAGTTAGCCATCCGAGCATACGAGCAACACGTAAAATGATCGCTGATAGATTTATATGGAAAGGTATGAACAACGATGTAACACAGTGGGCAAAATCATGCATGAGTTGTCAAACATCCAAAGTTCACCGACACACAGTATCACCATTTCAGAATTTCATACATAGCAATCGGTTTGAGCATCTTCATATGGACATAGTGGGTCCTTTGACATACTGTAACGGTTACCGGTACATAGTAACTATGGTAGACCGAGCCACAGGCTGGCCGGAAGCATATCCGGTAAAAGACATAACATCTGAAACAGTAGCCGACATTATTTTTAGTGGTTGGATTACAAGATTCGGCTGTCCCTTACGCCTTACAACGGACCAAGGACGGCAATTTGAATCCAATTTATTTCATCACTTAGCAAGAAAATTAGGAATTTCAAAAATTAGAACAACAGCATACCACCCTCAAGCTAACGGACTCGTAGAACGATGGCACCGTTCTCTCAAAACAGCCTTGATGTGCAGAGGAAAAACAGATCAATGGGTAAATGAATTATCAACCGTATTATTAGGATTACGGACGAGTTTAAGGAGTGATACACAGATAAGTGCAGCCGAAATGGTTTATGGTGAAGTTATAAGACTACCGGGTGATTTCTTCCAGCCGACAACGCATGAAATCTCCGATAACGATAACTTTTTACAGAACTTAAGAAGAAAAATATCAAACTTGTCAGCTGTGCCTAAACGATGTTTACATCAAAATAAAATATTCGTACATCCCGAACTAAAAGATTGCAACTATGTCTTCGTAAGATGCGATTCAGTTACAAAACCCTTAACGCCACCTTACTCAGGGCCGTTTAAGGTAATTGATCGTACAGATAAATATTTTAAAATTCAGCAAGGCGAGTCAGTGAAGATCATTAGTATAGATCGACTTAAACCGGCATACATGCTTGATAGCGGCGAATGCACGACGAATAAGGCATCGTCGCCAGTGACGCCTGCTGAGCCCTATAAGGAAGATACTAATGTAAACAATGCTCCGAAAGTTACTAGATCGGGACGAATAATTAAACCTTTGGTTCGCTTCACAGTGTCATAACGTGTCATAATAATAATCGGTACTTTAGTTTACAAGATAAAAAATGGGAAAATCGCAAAGCAAAATCACAGAAGAGAAGGTGATTATTGCACAAAATGGTGCTGGAAATAGTGCCGCCGCAGTTCCCACAGCTGATATAACTTCGGAAAGAGAGAGACTTGAGATTTATTTATTGTTCATTGCCGGAGTCATTATATTATTTTTAGCATATATGTTCTGGAAACATACCAAAAAAAACTATGCAAGATACATGAGGAGACAACTTATAGAATTGCCTATGGTCGGAGGTCCTCTGCCACAAACACGAATGGAGCCTGTTTCCAATAATTGTGGTACTCATACGCAAGTGATTATGTGAAAAATTTAGCATATCAATTCTATGGCTGTGCTATGGTTATTTTCTGAATAGTGAAACAGTGAGTGAATAAAAAAAAAAGACTAATTATGTTACCTATTTAGTGCCAATAAGCAATGTATCCCCTACCATTTACTGATAAGAACTGTATCCTTTAGTGCAATAAGAAATGTTATTTTTGGTAAGTTCTATATTCTAAATATTTTTTATTATCTACAGTTTTAAATAATAATAACTATACAATTGTTTAACATATACATTTTTTTACTCGTTTATTGTAAAGATTTTTAATTTTAGTTTTAAGATCTTGCAAATTAATAGATAACAAAATTATGCAATATTAATCTGCTTACATTTTTATTGTCTTAAAATTTACAACACTTTTGTTATTTATAATCTGTAACTAGGTACCTATATTTTTTTCTAAAACATAATAACTGTTTTAAAATACCTACTTGAATGTAATCAAATCATAATAATCACGTTAAGAAGCAATAATAATTTTATATCATTCTATTTATATGTCATTTTGTAAAAAAGGTACCTAAATTGTTTTTTTGTGATTTTGATTTTTGTAAAGGGGGAAGTACTGTGGGAGTTCATATTACACCTTCATATATGCAATATGTTTTTATGTAGCAATCCGTATTAGTAATCTATTTTAATCTTTGTATGTGATTCAGTCAATAAAGAAACGTTCTATTAATCGGTTGTCGGACCATTATTTACCGCTTTATTGTTTATAGAAAACAATGTTTTAAAATGCCCGGTAATATTTGACAAAATGCTTTTATTACAGCAGTATGCTCGAACCTGAATATTCACTAGCGAGCTGTAACTGTCCGTTGCACATCACTGTGACCAAAAAACATAGTGCGTACGAGGTTCGCGAGCGGAACGCTGTTCGCTCGCAACGCGCCGACAGTCGGTCAGTTCTCAATACCTACATCGTGAACTTCGTTACTGTATCAGCTGGTTACGGTTACAGCTCGCTAACGGCTAATGAGTACCCGGCTTTACATGCTTGAGCTTGAACAAATGCTCGAGTTAATGAGGGCCTCGAAAAAGCCAATTATACAGCGGGCTGCGCGCGTCATAACATTCCCACTTTAAATATTTGTGTTTTTGCCTTCGCCTAATATAGGATTAGTTTGAATGCATAAATGTATAAAGTGCCTACTTTCTAAATCTTACAGAAAGATTTTCGTACGTACCTACGTAACATAATAATGAAAAACTTTGAGTAAAAATTATGTCTGTTTAAGAGCTCAAACACACAGGATGCGTTCCGGTCATGCGATCTGATCCGCAGACCGCTGCGATCTATGCAATGTATGGAGTTCTCTTATATCCCACATATCGCACAGGTCGTAGCGATCTGAGATTGAATTGCATGACCGGAACGCATACTGTGTGTTTGAGCACTATACCAATCTCCCTACACGAGTATTAACTTTCCTTTTCTTTTGAACGCGACATGTTGTAAGCTTGAACAGTAACAGTTTTTGCGATTGTCATAATAGTTTGTGCAAAGTCGTTTAAAAGTAAAAGTAAAAGTAAAAGTAAAAAATTGCTTTATTCAAATAAACTTAGTAATTAAGCGCTTTTGAATCGTCTATATTTTTCTACCACCTGTTCCAGATGTTTCAATATTGAATACAAATATTTCACATCTCTTCAATATCCTTGTTAATTTTGAACTATTAGTATTATGTTCATGTAGTCGAGGAGACCCATCTTATTCGTTAACCCTTCTTGCCCGTGGTTCACCTATCAAGTTCAGGTTAACTTAATAGGCGAACTACGGGCACCCAGGTGGGTGGGTACTCCCAAGTGATCCAACAGCGCGTGGAGGCTAAGTCCTTACACGGTAGGTAGGTGTTGGTATCATCAGATATTCAATAAAATATTACCCCTTGTACACCCAGGTGGACTTAGGTGGACGACGGAAAGTTCACGCGAGGTGAGCCATTAAGTCCTTCCACGGTAGAGGTGTAGGTATATTATCAGATATTCAAAACAATATTATCCCTTGTACACCCAGGTGGACTTAGGTGGACGACGGAAAGTTCACAAGAGGTGATCCACTAAGTCCTTCTGCGGTAGAGGTACCTGTGTCACTATAATTATTAGAAGTTATGTTTAAGTAAGAAATTACAAACAGCAAAAAGGATCGATTGAAAACTTCTAAACTGTTTTACCTTGAAGTTACGAAAATAATTAGACTCGATCGATTTCTTTACGAGACTAGTAGACAGTAGGTAGGTATTTTTGGTTGTGTATTAAAGTTCTGTAAAGTCTGATAATCAAAATCTCTCTAATAGAAACTATAACTAGTAACAGTAGGTATCGTCATAGTGCAGCTGATGATGATGATGATGAAAATAGTATTTTACTATTTGTCCTTGATTTAATAGTATAACCACAGTTTTACAATCCATACAGTTGGGCAACGCCTTTGATGTCGGATGACACCGCCGCCCGTGTAGGTGTGCACACAAATGTGCAAGGGTGGTCAAAAAAGAAAAAAATAATATGTTATATTTTATTTACAAATAATCAATGTACCTATTACACGTGTAGCACTGCCAAATGATTATGAGACACTTTATTTTTAGATGATCTCAGTTTTCTTTTCTACTTATCATTTAATTTAAATAACATGATAGCATGGACGTGATTTAAATTCTACTTTACACAATACGTTAAATAATTAATCTAAAACACTTTTCCCCACAAATGAACTTAATGGTTTTCTAGTTCATTGCAGTACCTAGTCAATAAAATCAGCTGGAGGTAACTGTAGCCCGCCAAAAGAATCACGCGAAGTAAGTACTGTATTATGTACGTTGGCGTTTTCATGGTCGCGTCGGCTTTCAGCGTTCGAGTGCACAAACTAAGTGCGTTTGGGGGCCACCATCCGCGCCGCCCAACCTACCCCGCAAGATCCTCTCCGTTGCTCTATAATAAGTATACAGGATGTTGACCTTGAGACCGCCTTTATGCCCAACGTAATAAAAGCTGTTTTCGCAGTTTAACTGTCTAACCTGACGTGCTGTCGTGTGTACATTCATTTGCCAACTGTTTGGATTATAAAGCTGTAGTATAACATTCTAATCCTGCTCTTATTTATAGGTCACGTGATCAGTGTGTTCCGCCCACTATAATCGAAATGCCATCGAAAATTAGAACTTAATTAATTTCCATTCGATTGTTACGCACCAATCGAATTACGTTCATCAAGTCCTTTGAGGACCACAACCTTTGTGTATAAATATCCTTGACATAGTATAGAGTAATCAGTAGAGCAATTACTCCCAATTTGTAAATTATAATTCTTTCGCTTTGAACGTCAGACATAGTGAAAGAATGTTTGTGTTTTATGTAAAACATCATCTATTATTTTAATCTACTTACATCATCATCATCATTCATATCAGCCGCACGTTATGGCATAGTATTGGGGGAGCCCAAGGATCAGTTCTGCCCTGCCCGCATTTAGCGTCTTCCCGCAATTCTTCACTAGGTCGTCGGTCCACCTAAGACTTATTAATAAAAAATGCATAGTGAAAACAATTAAAAGAATATAAGTCTTCAGGTTGAGGATGAAATTTTTAGTTTCTATTACCAATACTTCTTTCTTTACCTAGTGCGTGAAAATACTTTCAATACGGAATACATTCCAGTAGCAAAGTACACAGTGTAAGAATGGCTTAGATTGCCATAACTGCTGTTTACCCAAGCTCAACTGCTATGACCACCTACTGCTGCACTGCCCACGTAATGTCAGTGATAGCAACTCATGACAGTGAAATAAAATGAAATGAAATGAAATATTCTTTATTCAAATAAACTTAGATATTAAGTGCTTTTGAATGGTCTATATTTTCCTACCACCCATTCGAGACTTTTTTAGCTGACAAGAAGAATGGGCGCAAGAAACTTATCAGCTTTGTCAGCTCAAGGAGTTACCATACTTACCCAAAGTACACTATGCCGCAGTTGGTTCCTGTTGTCAATATTTGGTGACGGGTTTTGATTAGAGACTAAAGGCTTTGGGCCTTGGCTAGAAATTTAATTATGGAAAGTCTCTTGCCGCACGACGATGCCTGACAACTTTGCCCTGAAATAGTTCAACCCGAATTATCGAGTTGATTCCCAAAATTTAATCAACATTGTCCTTGTTTATGGTTTGATTAAATACAAAAGTTGATTGTGATCACGTTCTTGCTTTCAAATGCTGTTTTTTAATACTTATTTTTTTTCTACAAATATCAAATTAAAAATTACCTATCATAGAACATGTTACAAAAATACACCTAATGCCGAATATGGTATATAAGGACCATCAAACTGAACAACTGTTACTATGGTAACAGTTGTTCATTTTGATGGTACATTTTGATATTTTCGATTTTAATTTTTGTATGAAACAGCTGATTTTTTTTTCGCGATTTCAGAGTTGGTCCAATAGTAAAAGTTGTTCAGTTTGATGGTTCCTTATACCATATTTGGCATTAGGTGTATTTTTTAACATGTTGTATGATAGGTAATTTTTTAATTTTTTCGGCATTAGGGGTATTTTTGTAATACTTTGTATATTTTTTATTCTTGGAGCAATAAAACAATATTTTGTGTCGGTTGTTTATTCAAACAATAAAACGGGATACATTAAAAATAACACTAAAATTACAAATTCTTTCCACGAACAACCTTCAATTGCAAACGTATCATTATTTCCTTCTTTTTCAGGACCACTTTAATTAACGATGACTTCAACTTTAACGATATAAAAATATACAATATCTAGAATAAGTACTAAATTATTTATGTTAGATTTACAATTTGAATTAGGTTTAACAATAAAATTTACTCAAACGTCCGAAAACGATTATGGAAAAATAAAACACTTTAAGTTTTATATAATACCAAATAATATACTAGAAAAAATACGACTCGCACCAGATCATGTTCTCGGACGGGAATCGAACCCCTAATTAACAATGGTGAGATGGCGCTGGCTTGCAGCGTAAGAGTTTATATACTAGGAGAAATTTGACGTTCCCACTAGTGACTCGGTAGCTCAGCGGTCAGAGCATTGGACCGGATATCCAAAGGTCGCGGGTTCGATTCCCGTCCGAGAACATGATCTGGTGCGAGTCGTATTTTTTCTAGTATATTATTTGGTATTATATAAAATAGCATTGTGAAAGCTTAAATCTCAAAATTTAAAAACTTTAAGTTTTAAGTAAAAACCTATTACATTTAATAATCATCCATCATGGATGCAAAGACCAACTATATTTAGCAAAATCTTCCACACAACAGATGGTAAGACATGCAAGATCCACATTAGAAACTGTAAATAAATGCAAATGCCAGTAGACACACCTAGCACTTACCAACAAACTACTATTCATACAATGCGATTAATTTGACAATGGACTAGTCCGCGGCACTTCACTCGAGAATGAACATGAAGAATGGCACGTTAGTTATTATTCGTTCAATAAACTATTATAACATCACCAAATAATAACCTATAAAGCAAGCAGCTTTTGTCATAATTTACGACAGCAAATTCTGAGCTTTTTACTTTTTTATTTTCAGTCGATATTTCTTTTTGAGATTTTAGCACAGCGAATTCCAACATCTCAATTTAAAAAACAATATAAGTATGAGTAACTGTATTATATTTATCGATTGTCGGACATGTCGAAATGTCGAGGGTATTTCCTCACATTGATAAAATAACGCTGGCTTACAGTGAAAGAGTAGAATTTACTCGAGAATGTACAAGCGCTCCGAAGTTGGTCACATCTATCTATTGGACATTGTCAAATTAATCGGATTGTACACGTGTTTCGCCCTTACACGGAGCATCATCTATCTTGGCATTTCGTGGAAATTATTGCTATAATAATTATTGTAGTTTTTACATCCATATTCCATCCATGTAGGTGATGAAATTCCGCCAGGTAATGACTGATTCTACCTAGTGGTCAGTATTTTCATAATTTTTTGTCAATTTGGGAAGATTTCGTTTGTCTAGTAAAAATCATTGCATTGCGCAATGTTAAATTTAATGTTATTAATAATAGTGACTTCTTTATAACAATTTTACTAATAGTTTTTTATGATTAAAAAACTTAATTGCTTTATTCACCTATTTTAGTTACATAAAGTGGTATTTACACGGGTCGACTTGGCAGGCAATTTTAGTAAATTAGCGTTTTTTATTGAAATTACCTCATTGTAATTACGTTTGCGATTAGATTTTACAAGCGATTGTCGATAAAAAGCGCGTATTGGTTAAAATCGCCTGCCAAGTTGCCTGTCAAGTCAATTCGTGTAAATACCACATTACAAACGATTTTGTCTCATTTGTTAAATTCTCATTTCATGATACGAACGAAATAGACAAAAATAGGATTATTAAGCGTTTGATTTTTCATGAATAACGCAGTAAGAATACAAAATTCACAAAATATAAAAAGGTTATTCTACCATATCGTCAAGTTTTGGCAGAAGTAAAATTTCTTTAATATCACATATAATTGAAATGTTGGCCATTATGGTAATATATTAAAATAATACAGTATATATATACATTATACAGAGTTATTTGTAAAACACTAACAACCTTGCAAGAATAGATTAAGTACTAACATCACAAATAAAAACATTTTGTTCCACGATTTTCTCGAAAACAATAAAAAATCGACTTTTCCTACAAATGTCCGAACACGATCGAGTTTGGTATGTAAAGTCGATATTTTTTGTCTGTTTTCGGAAAACTCGTAGAAACAATTTTGCTGTTTATGATGTTAGTAAACTACTCCTACGAGGCAGTTTGTGTTTTACAAATAACCCTGTACCTATGAAAATCATAAGTATATTAACTTATAAAATCTGAAACGAAAAAAATATGCAAAATTCAGGAGGTACTATTTACGTTGAATATAGCTGCTGCATTTTAAAATCGTCGACATAAACAGCAGGCAATATTTTAGGTAGTACCTAACTATTAGGTAGGTAGGTAGTATACTTTTATTAAGTCATATCATCAGAATTAAGCACTTTATTTGCTCCATGCCGAGTTCTTTTCAATACACGAGTAGATCAATAGTTTAAATAAGAAATTGAATAGCAGAATATGTACCTGCATCCGTTAACTTACGATATAACGTCCCTAGCCATACTTTTAGTATATTTTTCAACAGCCATTTCGATACTATTCTAATTTAATAATAAATTTATCTACAATAGTTTGGAAAGTTTTGGCACGTTAGTTATTATTCGTTCAATAAATTATTATAACATCACCAAATAATAACCTATAAAGCAAGCAGTTTTTGTAATAATTTACAACAACAAGTACTGAGCATTTTACTTTTTTATTTTCAGTCGATATTTCTTTTTGATATTTTAGCACAGCGAATTCCAACATCTCAAATTAAAAAATATATGAGTAGCTGTATTATTTTTATCAATTGTCGGACATGTCAGCATGTCGAGGGTTTTTTTCCTCACATTGATGAAATAACGCTGGCTTGCAGTGAAAGAGTAGAATTTACTAGAAAAAATTCGACGACTCTACTAGTGGTAGGTCAATTGGATTGGATAGAGCATTAGGTTCGATATTTAAGGTTAATGAAAACCAGATTTTAGATAATATCTAAAGTACGTTTTCAAAAATTACAAGAAATACCAGTAACCAGAAGCGGCTTGCCAGAAGGGGTATATCATCACATCAATGAAGTTAACAAAATATATTTAAATAAATAAACAATAAAGAAATAGGTGATAAAAAAAACAATTTACTTAATTTATAGATGTGTCACAGCAAGATTTAAATACTTATTTTTTAAGACAAGTTATTAAAATTGTTTTTTTTACATATTTATTTGAATTAATATTAGAAGATGAAAAGAGTTCAATAAATAAGATCGAGGAACTGATTGACCATTTTGGATTTAAAATGCCATATGTAAAAGCATT
The DNA here is from genome assembly GCA_963556745.1 of Catoptria pinella. Lineage (NCBI taxonomy): Eukaryota > Metazoa > Arthropoda > Insecta > Lepidoptera > Crambidae > Catoptria > Catoptria pinella. The sequence continues at coordinate 11,583,475 of OY750772.1, read as the reverse complement.
AATTATTATATTATTACTATTATTTCACGTATTATTGTTAAGTATGACAAATGAAAGGTAGAACAAGGATTAAATTATTGTTCTATTAGTTCCGAATTTCAATTACAAGTTTCATTTTTAAAAACTCAGAACTCGAACCTATTAATTATGTTTTGGAATCAGAATCAGAAATTTGAAGTCATTTGTTAACATCATCGTGATATTCGTCATTGCCAAATGTAATTTACAAAATATACAAAAATGTTAATACATAAACTACTTTCTACTCTACTATTGGTCAAAACGTAGAATGACTAGACACGTCGCATTTTATTCGCAGAATATCATATAATATTTGTTTTATCACTTGTGTGTCTGTTACAGTTTTATTATCCTCAAAAGTTGATTTAATACATAAAGTACATACATAGTCACAAATAGTTAAATTTGAATTTACAATTATCTTACAATCAATACCAAAAATAAATTCTAATGGGAGACATTCGTTATACTAATTTGGGGTTTCACAACTAGATGTTTTCAACATGTAATGTTCAATTATGGTTTTAGTGAATTAGTAAGAATTATTATTAGGACTGTTATCATTTGAGCTACATACTATACTAGTTTCAACAGTTTTCGAATCAATTACATTAGAATTAATTTCATCGTTAAATGAATCATTTTCTGCTGTGCTGTATGCATCGTTAACTACTCTGCGATTGTCGCTTTCATCTATACTATTTACATTAGCTTGATCTGAAATCCTATCTAAATTGTCACAACTCTTACCGGATATTTCTACATTACTATCACGTGCTGAGCTATCAGAGATTGATTCTCGTTTCTCAATAATCACTTCTACGCTAGGCTTATAACTATCACTTTCTTTCTTTTCGAGTAAATCTGGTGGTCTTACTGTCGATAAGGTGTTGGATAGAAATGATGACTGGAGGTTGTATCCGGGTAGTAGTTTTGGTTGTAATGGTAGCATCAAGTCTAGGGATCCGGTGGTAGCAGGTCTTGGTTGCAGGGGTGGGGCAGTCATCAATGGCGGTTGCAATGATGCTAGGGATATGGCTCCAGACTGCGTGTTGATTATTGGACTCTCAACTGCAAAGACAGTAACAAAAGCAATTATCGATTAATGCTTTGTATACCTAATATCATCTTTGATTCAAGTTTTAACTAGAGAGCTTTGAAGCCTCGCTTATTAAAATGTCTCCATTATTAAAAGATTTATTAATTAAAATCAAGTTGGAAAGGGAAATGAATTCCTTTAATCGTAGAGTTTACAAAATTGAGGGTATTTTGTACCTATAAGTATTGTATACTCCTGATAAAATATTTTAGAGAGTCCCTCTTGAAATCAATGTGCACTCTGACGGACTTGATGTGAAAATTTTATTCAAAACCAAGGATTGCAAAATGATTGGACCAAATAGCATGCACGTGCAAGATAATTTATAAATTATAAAAGTCGTTTTGGCGGAGAGCCTTCCGATGATTTTACAATGATGATGTGGGCTTTACCGATTGGTGCTCTCGCTTGCAGTGGTTGTGCTGCGGTCGCTGGTGGTCGCAGCAGGTTTGGAGGTCCCTGAAGAGCAATGCTGATCATGTTCATGCCGTTCACCCCTGAAATCAACGTCGATAAAGAGTTAAGTTTCTTTCATGTGTTTTTATTGTTTTTACAAAAACAAAACTCTTTTATCATATATTTTTGCATCTAAAATTTTGTTTTTTTGAGAAACACAAAACTTTAACATAGGACGTCACCTACCAGTTGTTATGCTTTTTCCGCAGTCACAAATGAATAAAATAAAATAATGAAGATGTTGTGAATATTGAAAATGATGATTAGGCTATGAAAAAAATATTATACTTTAAACATGTAAAAAGCGCCATCTATAAGTCTAGCGCATTAATAATAAAGAAGGCGACTTACCAAATTTATTGCTTCCAGGCGACAAGTCTTTCAGGACTACAGGATGTTTCACAGCATTAACGCGGCGGTTGGAGGCGCTAGCGTCGCGCTTTCTCCGGGGTTGCTCCACGGGGAGAACGCGTCGTCTCTTCTTGGGCAGTTTTGATCGCGCCTGTTAATAGATGGCGTTGGTATTAGTTATGGCTATTATGGCAAATTAACAAAATGCCCTATTTTCCCAGTATTTTTACCCGATAACATCGCAATTACACTATAATTATTAAATCAGTAAATTGTGTTCTAATTATGAATATGTTGGCCATATTCATTTAATAACAATTGAAGTCTGTAAAACATCTTCATTATTTAGTTCTACGCGATAATAATAATTTGTATTTCCCGATTTCCCGGGCGGACGCATGAGGCCGCGAGACAACGGCAATTAGTGATTTTATAGTTGGACGCAGGCGTCCGGCCTGGCGCTGAAGGGTTAATTAAAGTAAGTATTTGTAGCATTATAAAAAGATATTTCATATTATTAGCCAAGTCTTATTTTTTGTGGTTATTTGTTCTGTGATTGACATTATAATTACTAACAATTGTAGGTAATACACACAAACTCAAGTTATACTGTAAAAATACAAAAACTTCTATAACCATTAAAGTTACAAATAATTATGTTATTAATAGTGTAGTTTTCTTGGAATCAAATTCCAATAGCGATGTTCAGATCAAGAAGAAATTCAACTTTGTCTATGGTAATACGTATAAAATGATAAATGACGAATAAGTTGTCACATTTACATTGTTATAGCAGTGTTTATAAATTAGGCCAGTATTCGAGTGCGCTATTTCGCTCGCAAATCAAGAGCTTAAATTAAAACATGGCGGAAGACTAATGACTCCGGGTCCGCTAACAACTTACTTTCGACTATTTAGCAAATTAAGGTTAAATCTTTGCGCTTAAGTTTAAGCAGCTGGAATTATGTTAATGGGATCTAAACTACTGGCTGTTCTACTGAAAAAACACCTATTTTAAGTAAAGAATCAACATCTGAGGTTATGTTAATATGTTTCATCATCATTGGCTATTTTAATCTCCTCATTCTGGGGCACAGATCTTCGTTATGGTTGGACTGGAAATGCTACTGTGGATCAACGGGTTAATGTGCCTTCCAGATGACGAAGGATCTCGGGGCAAAAAATTGTTGTCCACCCACCGTAGTGAGAGTAAGTAAACCATCGCAATCGTAGGCCGTATGCTAACCTCTGCGCTGTAAGGAGACTCTCAATTTAAGGCTCTTTTTAGGGTTCCGTACGCAAAGAGGCCAAACGGAGCCCTATTGCTGTCACTAATTTTATTTATTTACTTAAACTTTATTTAAATAAATAAATAAATATAACCCACTTGATACAGCGCCATCTATTGACAAAAAATTTGCAATACTTGTAATATAGATAGGTTGGTGGGTAACCGCTTCTCGAACCTTGGCGCTCCGCGAACCTGCACAATTTTTTTTTATCCTGTGCTGCAACATTGCACCGTGCCATAGTGTGTACGTGTACGAATACGTATGTGAATCTGAGTTTACACATGTACACACTATGGCTAAAGTGAATTATTTTTTTTGCTACGGTGCATTGTTCCAGGTTCGCGGAGTGCTAAAGCACTTGTGTTATGGAAATCACATACAACGGTGGAACTCCAAAGGTCTGGGTAGACCTGAGCCAATATAGAATAGTTCGTTTTCTAAATTGACCCAGCCGGGGATCGAACCCGGGACCTCTGAGATGGCGACACCTTGAAAACCGGATTACAAACCACTCGACTACGGAGGTCGTCAAATTATTTTACTTACATTTATTCTCTGTTTTACACAACTAACGGCTATAATATATAATACCTATCTATTCAATGGGTTTTAATTGTATGTAAATTTATTTTTCGATCAAACACGTAGCACAGATAAGTTACCTCTTAGCCCTATTTGGTACGGAACCCTAAATATGAGAAATCCGACCGCACTTGGCCGGTTTTTTACTATTCTCATCTCTCTCAATCCAATTACTTACTTATCTTACATACAATCTAGACTAAAGCCTTCGCTCATCGTTTTTATTTTCCTCTTTTAGAAAAAAAAGAGTACATAAGTGAGTCGTTTGTAATACTAAAAACATCGTGAAGGTGTTTTGGTAATTTGATTAAATTTTGTTTGTCCCAGCGTATAAAAAATAAACGTAGGTATACCGGATAGAAAATATAAAGGTAACCTCTTAAGAGTCCGGCGAACAGTGAGCTTCCCATACAAACGTAATACCAAAATTATTTGCAATTTACACATAATTAACTCTTCTTGTGATGTTATTCGGATTAATGCAGTATTTGTCTAGGTTTCGATTAAATAAAAGATGCAAAATACTAAACCAAATAAAAATTAATGGCATTTACACTTTTGTATGAAAAAAAAATTGAGTTGGGTCTAGAGATTATCTTGAGTCTCTTGATTACGTGCGTGTAAGTCCAGAAATAAGCTCCTAAATCCAGAAATCAGTAAAATTTTGGGACACAAACAAACCTCAATATCTTGACTAATTATTAAATATTGAAGCTTATAACAACACATACTTGATTAGAAAAGGAAAGAGATACGCCTATTACTTTTTTAAATATACTTAAAAATTAACCGTGTATATTTTGTGACCGCATAGCTATCGCCATGGTGCATGTAACGTGGAGCTCGAAGGTATCCAATAGAGCAGTTGCAGGACCACATAGTGCGCGTAGACTTAGTTTTGTTCCCACTTGTTTTACTGGTCTGTTCTAACGTAGAACTAATGAGACTTTTATTCTCATTAGTCCTACCACAAAGTACTAAATCGTAGCACTAATAAGAAAAAATACCTAAAAAATTAATAGTGGAACAAGTGGGAACAGAACTGAACATAGAGGATACACCACCGGTGCCACACTGCAAGTTAGGAACGCACGTACTCGTATGCAGCTAGAGGACTTTTTCTATACAGATAATAAATGCATTTACTCATCCCCCCCTTCCCCCCGCCCCCTCCACGACCACCTCCCGTTGGCCCACCCAGCCAGAGGGTCGATGGGACCCCAGGAGGGGAATACCTACTAAGAACCAGGTACTTGTCCTCATGCGCCGCCGGTTAGACCTGAGGGACCCCTATGGGAATCGACTCATTAATGTAGACTAAAACCTAACCATTAAGTTGGTTTCTACATAAAGATCGTTCAAGCTTTCCGAAATACGGAGAAACTCAAAGTGATATATTCTTGGTCAATCATCCGGAGATCATCTTCTGCGAAGTGTGAACCAACGTGTCTTGGAGTCGTGCAGCTTCTCACTATGTTTATAGGAAGTCGTATTAGTTCTCAAGTCATTCAATTTAAAAGCAATCTGAGTCGACCTTCGCAAAAGCCTTATGTAGCATGATTTAAATCTGAATTAATATTGAGAACTGATTGAACTCGTTTCTGTGACACATTTCAAATAAAAAACGTCAACGTCTGATGTCGTTCAAAAGAAACAAATATTGGGTGATGTTATTCAGAGTTCGTAAAACATTCATCTAATATAAAGATATTACTTTTTTATTTCATATCACATATTCTTATTACATAACTATAAAAAGCAAGGATTTTATATGACACTCAGCATTTTACAAAATAGCTTTCTATTCAAAAGTTAATTTCATATTTTAATTTGTTCAGCAACTTGACCAAAAGGCCATTGCATTAGAGAAAACTTAATCATAGATTTCAGTTACGTTTATCTATCTAGGTATGTAGTTCGCCATTCATAAATAAACTTTATATTATAATGTTTTTTTTTTACAATACTAAGAAACATACATAAAAAAAACCGTCGACTTGATAGCCTCCTCCTTTTTTTGAAGTCGGTTAAGAAAATGGATTGCATCATCACAAAAACACCATCAAGATTCAATCCATTGCACTTATCGCCCACCAAGAATTGTGTAAAATATAATTAAACTTCGTCTTCATCTTACAGCTATAGTGAAACTAATAACTATAAAGCTGATTAACCCGTCATAGCGAAATTCAGCTTAAGCCCACAAATACTGACGTAGTCTTAGTGGCTGGTGTGAAACTTCATTAGTTTCCAAGATCGAGGGAATTTGTGAGCAGCTGAATAAGGCGTTATTCGACTAAAGCGAGATAGAAATGAGAAAACGGCGCGCGCGGGAATGAGACCGATTTGGCAGATTAGGCGAGAAACATTCTTGGATACCACTTTCTTAGGCCCTGTGTCTCAAAAAAATCAAATCGAATCGCAACATACACGATAGAGAAGAAAACATAACTATTTTTATGGTTTCAAAGGAATTATCGGTAAAGTGAGTCATGATGACTCATATAATTATAGCAGTCGCGAAGGGTCCATACAAGCCGATTCGACTTACTTTTTAAAAATCCCATCCCACCAATCCACTATGTAGACCAAAACACTATTGTAGAACGGCTTACTTTCGCCATAATTTGAACCCTCGCCACTGGTAATAAAGAATAGGATTGAGGCAAGAATCCAAAAATAGATTTAGGCTTATTAGATAAAAAAAAATCTTTTTACGACGATAAAATATAAGATCTCTTGTAATAATTATGTTGAAAAAATAATATGACAATCAATGAAATGCGAACTCAATGCCTAGTATTTGCCCAGATTTCATGTGGTTTTTATTAAAGAAATAGATTTGCTGTTTCAAAAGCGATTTGTACATAGTGTGGTCCATAAATTTCGCAATCTACTCTGCTGATAATATAAAAATTAAGCTCACATTCATATAACTTATTTAAAAAGAAGAAAATTTAAATATTTCATCTTTTCTAAACGGTAAACAAAAACACAATCCATTTATTTTACTATCAATAAACTATCAAAATAAAAAACAAAGCCAACAATCTAGGCTGTATGGCAAATTCCTTGTGACAGTTGTGATGGATGAACGTTTTGAATTTGGAACGCTCAAACGCTGTGAGTTTGCGGAAAAACATGGCGGACAGAGAACGCGCGCGAGACCTTCCTCATTAATTATTAAAATGTGAAAATTGCGTATGTTAATGTCGATTTGGTGATCTAAATTCGGGATCGCAGGATTTATGTAAGTATATAAATATTATGTACTCAAATATTAGTTGTAATTTGTACATCATCAAAATGTCAAAGGCAGTCCACTGATGTTTTTAAATACTTGTATTTTTTAATACTTTATATTAGGCATGTCACGTTTATGATTATTGAAAAAAGTCGTTCACTTGTTTATAATTAAGGGGGATATTCCTCTAAAGCATTTGCAACAAAACTGATCTACTTAATCATAAAGTGCTATTTTCGTTTTTCAAAACATATTTACCTAAATCTTCACATAATTTTATTCATTACAACAAAAAAAAATATTAGTCAACATCCAAGATTAGATACTTTGTTATTGCCTTTAGGAGTGGTTATGAAAGCTCGTGCCGATCAACAATTAACTGTGGATCGAAGCATCTTACCGATTTTCCCTCCACCGTATTTTGCATGCACAAACATGTTTTCGCCAGATAAGCTCAGTGTATTATGATGAGGATATTAGAGCTAGCCTAAAGCTCGGTTTCCACCAAAGCGGAGAGGAGAGGAGATGTCTCATTCAATAAAACAATGTTAGCAACCGAATTCAGAAATAGCAATATTTTACAATATTTCTAATTATACTCTGTAATTTGATTCACAATTCTTTTGCGCTGGACCTGGGTTTTTTTCTAAGGGATTTGGCGGATCCCCTTTGTAATACTAAATGAATTTTCTAAATATTTCTTTTGTTTGCTAAAAATCATGAATCATTTGGAGCACTTCAATGAAGCAGAACAATTTGAAAGTGGGCTGTGTTTTAATAAGAAATAATAGTAAATATTTAATTTTTGTAGGTGAGCTGACAAGAGCTGATTAAAGTAAGATGGTGTTGGCGTGGTGTTGACTTCCAGTGTCAGTAAGTATGCTTTCCATTTCCTATTCTACTGGTTTTGTTCGCCTTACACAAACACTTTTCTGTATATCTGTACTAGATGAATGTGCATCTATTTGATTGAATCAGGCGTCACTTGGCGGAAGTCCTAAACTTTTCTTTTCACAATTAATGTGCATCTGTAACCATTGGCATGATGAAATAGGCTTGATCAAACCATTTTGACCATGGGGATACATTTCGGAAGGACATTCCACTTGCCGGAAAGATGTGACGATGTTGACCCGCTCGATTGTTCGCGTGAACTGACGCCGCTTCATGCCGCTTGAACGTGTGTGGTCTCTGTCATGCCACTTTTCATGTATATGTAATTATTTTCCTAAGCAAAAAGTCAACAGTTTCCTAACCACAATGATACCCTATATCTGAACTCAAAAACTCGTAAAACGTAAATTGAAACTAGACTTCGGTCATCCACTAATTGGATATCCGTTGTAGCCACATTTTTAATTAACTGACATTTCTGTCTAAGATAACTTTCGAGTAAAAAAACTACACAAAAGTTAATTTCACGAATAAAAAAAGAAGTAAGGTTTCCTTTGTTACGATGAGCTTTAAAGTTTTTAAAATAACTTTTAGAAACAAAATCTCGTATTGCGACATTTTTTTAGTTAAGGTGCAAAAAGGGATGAGAACTCTCGATTTCAATTTAGGAACTACATTTTTCTCGTTGCTTTATCTGAGTGGAATTTTGTTTCTGGAGTTAAGAGAATAATCTACACCAAACTTCATCAAGATGATTCGACGGTTTACCGATTTCGACCATGGCGACCGCTTCTGGTTCCTCACCAGGTTTTGCGCTGGTACGTCCGTGGTGATGTAGTCAATTTTTGCGATGTGCATGGTAATGCTTCCAACGATCTATTCCTTTCTAATACCAAAAACTAATACCAAATGGTATTTGTTTATTACCGTTATAAAAATTATATTCCCAACGAATACCAAATTTTAAATTTTTTAATATAATTTTTAATAAATTTGGTATTCGTTGGGAATAGAAATTCTATAACGGTAATAAACAATACCATTGGTATTAGTTTTTGGTATTCGAAAGGAATAGATCCTACCAAATATTATCACTTTTAGAATCAAGTTCAGATTTCCCTTAATACTCTTTTACAAGGCATCGCCATTCTGGATGAAATGATGCCAAATTAATCTTCTCATTGCGAAAGCATAATATTGCACCTTTTCACAATGTTGCTATTGGACATCTTTAAACCGAAACAGTTCAAGCAGATGACCGTTTTTTGTTAAATAAATTGAAATCAAACGCTTATAGCACCAACGACTAACATCAAATATTTAGATTCATATTTCAAATACAACATGCAAACATTTATCAGAAAAATGTCTCCCATAAACTCGGTCACGTTCCAAAATACCCGGTTTTCGGTCGCAACGCTGCGGAGGGTTTATTCGGAAAAATATCTGTCTTTATTTACTCGGATGGGATTTAAGCCGGGTATTATTGACAAGAAACCGACCAAATGGTGTTCCAATAAACAAGAAAATAAAGAAACACTACTTGTCCGAAATTTACTTGTCCTTATTTCATTTGACCGAAAACGGTTCACCGACGTCGTTTTTGCTATATGCATTGTTGGCGCAGTGGTTAAGCGTCTGGCCCGGCAATTGCGGAGGTTAAGCAACTCTAGCAAGGATCGGTCATGGGATGGGTGACCAAAAATGTATTATCTAGAGCTCCTCCGTGTTTCAGAAGGCACGTTAAGCCGTTAGTCCCGGCTGCATTTGCAATCGTTAACACCCACCAATCCGCATTGGGCCCGCGTGGTGGGTAATTGCCCATTCCTCTTATGCACCCTTAAGAAAGGACTGAGCCCCAGCAGTGGGGAGATTAAAAATGACTCATGGTTTGCCATATTTTAGACCATCGAAATCATTTTACACAACTACGTTTCACCAATTTTCAAAATCACTTTTTACTAGAAATTAATAATAATATGATAATCTAAAAAAATAGTTTTTAAATTACAAAAGAATAAATTTAAGGAAAAGTTAAGTTCGTACAACCGAAGTACCTAACAGCTGTTGACATTTTTATCGCTTCGTAATGTAATCTGGGAGTTACTTTGCAGTAACCACGCGTCGACGTGAAATATTACCAAGGGAAGGAAAACTTACGAGTATGATCGATGATAAAGTGAGATCATTATTTACCCCAACTTTTGAATTAGTCAAATGTGTTACTTTTTTGATGAAACGAAGATCAATAAGCAAATTTTATGTCTTGAAATCGTCTAATCTTTGAAACGTACCTTATAGTAAAATTAACGTTTTCATAATTACGTGTAGGTAGAATTAAGTTCCTAATTTGTCTTAATAAGGCTTCTTATTAATTAAATATTGTTAACCTTATACCTTCCACCTAAGAGAACTATTTTCATCCATTTCATTGATTCTATTCATAATTTCATCAACATGAAAATGAAAAACCATCTTTTTAAGTTTCATGGTTTAAAAAAAAAAAACCAAAACTTTCCGGATTTTTTTATTGCACACGATACTTAGCTTGCTATTCCATGGAAAATCATAAAAGAATCAAATAATGTGCTGTAATATGAAATTCAAATAAGTTCTAAAACAATTCTGTTTTAGTTTTAGTTTATTTGTAATGTAAAAATAAAAAACTCATCCCGTTTTCCTCGAAGCACTTTCGTTGTTTTCCTTAGTAAGGGCTTAAGTCTATTAGAAGCTCGTAAATTACCGACGATGGCAATCTGCGCCACCTTTGATTAAATTCACCTCCTGAGAGTGATTTGTCGGCATATGGGGGTAACGTAACGGAATATATGAGGTAACGCAGCGGAATTATGTTCGATCAATTGTGGCGGAAAATGCAGAGGAGAATGGCGATTCGTGTTTGCAACTTGGTCCAAAATTAAACAATTATTATAAAACGTGATTTTTTTTTAAATATTTTTTTATGTATTGTAGAATTTTGAAAAATTTAGAAATAGTACAGACCCTTAACACAAAAGCTAAGTGTATTAATTTTAAGGGATCGATGTTCAATTTTTTTATGTCAAATTTTACGAAGATTTGTAATGCATTAAACTAAAAATAAGTTGTTAATGTTTAAAAAGTTATTTAATAACAAAATACAGACTCGATTTATGAGCAAACATTATACTTGAAAAAATATTTGAAATTTTGAACATACTATACGAAGTTATTTGTAAAACATCAACAACCTTGCAGGATTAGATTACTAAAATAACAAAGTTTGCTCAGTAAAAAAAAATCTTTTTTTTAAACCTCAAAAAAACTAACAAAATAGCTTTAAAAATAAACAGCTCCAAAAAGAAAGATATAATATTCGGAATGTTTTAATGTTAGTAATCCACTCCTGCGATGTTGTTGGTGTTTTACACATAACCCTGTAGAGAAGGTAGGTTTATTATTAATAAGCTTTATTATTCTAACATAAGCCAAATAAACAATGTAACAAATATACTACAAGACTTATAATGCTTGTTCACATTATATGTCCCTTGAGGCATAACACATATTAAACTTACTAGATACATTTAGCAATATTATACCTAATTTTAGCCTTTTTATTTAGAGGAGCTTCTTTTTATTTCGTGGAGCTCGGTGGCACAGTGGTTTAGCACGTGGCCCATCGATTGCGAAGGTTAAGCAACTTTCACAAGGGTCGGTCACGGGATGGGTGTCTAAAAATTTATTATCTTGAGCTCCTCCGTGCTTTGGTAGGTATGTTAAAACGTTGGCTGTTTTTGCATTCGTTAGCACCCACCAATCCGCATTGAGCCCGCGTAGTGGGTCATGACCTATCCTATTTATTCACCCATAAGGAAGGCCTGTGCCTCAGCAGGGACATAAAAATGGCTGATGGTTACTACTATGTAATGTTAGTGACCTAGTCTTATTTCTTTAATCTGATGTCTATTCACCCAGAGTTGATAAAAAATATATCAGGGTTTCTAAACCCATTTCAAATTGCAGCCCGCTAATTATTTTCATATAACGGACGCCCGTGTCCGGCCGCCAGAGGCCTTGTGCTTGATAACAGCTGTGTGAACTGTCACGTCTAAAAATAAGTTGATAGTTGAGGACCTTGCCACTCTAAAAGCTATTACCTCCGTGGCTTTGTACACCGATATTCAAGGTGTCGTCATCTCTGAGGTCCCGGGATCGATTCCCGGTTGGGTCAATTTAGAAAACGATTTTTTCTATATTGGCTTAGGTCTGGGTGTTTGTGATACCACCGTTGTCTCTGATTTCTATAACACAATTGCATTAGCTAATTACTTTGGAATCGGAGCAATGTATGTGATGTTGTCAAATTTAAAAAAAAAACTTATTTGAACAGAAATACAACTACAACAATTGACAAGGTTCTAAACTGTCTACATATTTTTAGATGAGACTGTACCACAAAAATCATTGTGCGCGGCGATAAAGCGACCGTCCTAAAGATTGCGATAAATAAGTGACAGTAGCTATTCCGAGATGATTAATAATATTTATCAACACTATCGGCGAACAAACTATACACACAGAGTAAACAAAAATCTTTGTGCTATAGACATATAACATTGTCGCCATGAAACCGAGTCCGATGGTTGTGAAATCAAATTAGTAGTCAAGAGTCCGACCCTTATTTATAACGGGCAATTCAAGAGAGATTATCCAAAATTATCCTGCTGAATTTCGGGACCTTTTTTGTAATAAGTCGTCTTTGCATGGGCTTCGAGCATTAGTCAGAAACGCCTCGGAGGATATTATGATTAGAGTGCCTAAGGAGGCTCGGGGCATAAAAAGCCCGTTGAGATTAAAGATCTCATGAGGAAAGGACGACTTAGAAAAACATATAAGTTGGAGGAAAATAGGAAAAAATTGACTATGATTTGTTAAAACGTTTCAGACAACTTATAAATTAAGTTGAAGAATAACGGCGCTTTTATTAAGTAACTAGTGGCCCGCCCCGGCTTCGCACGGGTACAATGTAGTTACTAATGTGGTGAGTGTGAAGTTATTAGACTATACTACAGGATAACTATATATAGTGGTGGCCACAAAATTAAGGACGCTAGTCAATTTTCTTACAAACGAAGTAACTTTTAAGCATTGCTTCTCCGCCAGGGATTGACCGAGCGGTGATCTGGTGATGGCCATCCAAGGAGTGAATAGAGGAGATCCAGATTTCTATACACACCAAAGTGATCTGACCAGCATTTTAAGAGATGTAAGGATATGTTTAAAAAAACCGCGAGTATAGTATAGAAATAGAAATGTATGAAAACTTGCAACTGAAAATTCTTATGCTTACATCTCTTAGAATGCTGACCAGATCAGTTGGGTGTGTATTGCTATCATAATCTTCTCCATTCACTTCCTGGATGGCCATCATCAGATCACAGCTAGTTCAATCCCTAGCGGAAAACCAAGACTTCAAAATTACCTCGTTTGTATGCAAATCGTCTGGTGTCCTTAATTATGTGGCCACCACTATATGTATATACGACGTACACAACATACGCAAGGTGTGTTATAAGTTTGACTTGTGTGTGTATGTCTGTCAGAGACAACCTAGCTCCCAAACTTATGGACCGATTTTGATGCGGTTTTTATGCATAGTTTAAAAGATTTATAAGTGTACAGACACGACGGGACTCCTAAACCATTGATCCGATTATGATGAAACTTTGGTGAGTTGTTCTGCTTACGACCGGGAAAGTCCCTGGCTAAAAAAACGGAGCATTGCAATACGCATGCCGGGTGCAGCTAGTTCTAAATAAAAATATGTTGTGATTATCAATCTCGATCATCCAACACTTCTCTATAATATACAACATGTTACAAAAATACCCTTAATGCCGAATATGGTGGGGATAATGGGACCAACTCTGAAATCGCGAAATAAAAATCAGCTGTTTCATACAAAAAATCAAATCAAAAATATTAAAATGTATGAAACAGCTGATGTTTTTCGCGATTTGAGAGTTGGTCCCAATAGTAAAAGTTGTTCAGTTTGATGGTCCCTATATACCATATTCAGCATTATGGGCATTTTTGTAACATGTTGTATACCTACCTTATTTCTTGTCATGTTATCCGGTTGCAAAATAAAAAGGCTATTCGGCGAGCTGACTTTCGAGCAGGCTACATTAGAGCTGGCCATGGGAGAAACAATCACTGCGCAGATCTACACCTGCCGCTCTTAAACTTTGTCCATGTGCTTTATTAATTGTCATAGCATAGGCGACTTGACCGAATATTGTATTCTTTTAAAATTAAACTAATAATTAGAGGGAATAATTTTGCACGTTATTACAACGCAATAAGGAAAAAAATGACAGCACTGTCAACATAACGCCATAGGTACTATTCAATGCCTATGGCGATAATGCATTCTACCTACTCTCAGGGGAAATGACCAAAGAGAATGTAATACTACGTTCTTCTTCTTCTTTTTTTGTTATGGCAATCTACTTTCCTCTTGGAAGTAATTTTTGCCAGTGTCAAGTGTTAAATAGTTCAGTGGTAGATATTGTTTAATTTTTCATTAGAATGCGGGTGCATCGCATTCCAATGCTTCTTGGAGCATTTGGCACCAAGTATATCAAGACAGTTTACTCGGTTAGTTCTGCCGAGGAAGCCACCACTTCAATAAAAGTCTCAGCTTCACACAACCAAGATCGCGCCTATTTCAATTATCCCACATATTGTTCAGTTGCGTAGACACTTGTACCATATAACTGCACCAATTTTAAGACACAATATCCACTATGAATCAATTTGAAAATAATTAAAATAGACACCAAACCGAACTCGACAAAATGGCGCCAAAAACTCCTAATACTACGTTGATATGACAAATGATATTTATTTTTCTTATTTAATCAATCAAATGCACAAAAAAGTTTCAATTCCGACGTCGAAGTCAATCACAGCAAAAGTAGCTTTTTATCACTTTTTAACCCTGTTTTATTGTTAAAAAGTAAGTTAAGTTTGTATTTAAAAAATACGAAACACGTGTTCAATTAATTTTGTGAAAGAATGTCTATGCCAAATTCCAAGTCAATCGGGCCAAGCAATCGCGTTCTCCCATACAAACTTTACCACCCTGTTTCACCCCTTTAGGGGTTGAATTTCGCAAAATCCCGTCTTAGTGAGCACCTACGCCTCAAAAGGAGCCTCCATGCAAAATTTGAGACTCCTAGCACTTGCAGTTTCTGAGATTTCGTGATCAGTGAGTGAGTGATTTTCCCTTTTATATATATAGATGAAAGAATTTTTCAGCTGTTATACTTTGTTTACTTATATTAAGTACCTACTTGGAACTTGAACTTGGAATCAAATGAATTTCTACAGTTTAAATCATTCCAGAAACTTTGTTGATTGATTGATTCTTTGACTTCATCGTCAGATGCATGACTCTCACTGTTTACCATTTGAAACGCTCATGAGTTGACAGGCTGATCACACTAGATCACGTTTGTTAAGCAACGCTCGGTGCGGCCAGGTGTTGGATGGGTGACCGTTAAGTGGCATTACAACTGAGCGCTTCCGTGCTTCGGAGGGCACGTTAAAACGTCGGTCTTGGCTGTTGTCATCTGATGACAGTCGTTAAGCCAAGTCAGAAGCCTTATAGGTGGCTTGATAAACTCTACCACCAGAGGTGGCCACTAATCTTCATACGATAAGAAGAAGACTGTTTACCATAGTCCTCCTCAAGTTTTCTTCCTCATTTTACAATGTAATGTTAAGTTTCAATAAGTTAACAGCCTTTCTCGCAAACTTATGATAACAACACCACAATCTGAAGATCATCGGTTTTGAAAACAAGCACCACACCGTAAAATCACATTTTTTTTTACTTTGCGTGATCTGTAAATAGCTAAACCAAAATCGGTTCATCCGTTTGGGAGCTACGATACCACAGACAGATACACACATACACAAACTAGTTAAACTTATAACACCCCTCTTTTTGCGTCGGGGATTTATAAACAAAAAAGTGGATATAGGTACGACAGTCATCTTTAATACAAATAATTACAGAAAAAAATGATTGTACCTACTCCCATGGATGGCACGCCCAAAAAGTATCTGCTACGTGACATGGTCATTTTATCACCAATGTGTATGAAATCCCCTAAGGACGTCACGCCAATGCTAATGAGTTACGCTCTTATGTCAAGGTAGCAAGGTCCAAAATATCCTGACAGTTTTTATGGTACATAAAATATAGCTATTTTACAGTCACTTTAGTGGACTTCCCCAGTAAATTCACTGTGAGCCGTGTATGTGACTGAAATTTTAAGTAATATTTTCGCTAATATATCAAAAAACTACGAGGGTTGGAGTAGTTTTTATTTTTTATCGCAAAACTAGTATGGAATTAGAAAGCTGTCGAATAAAAATTTTCAAATATTTGAATAATCAGTAGTATTTATGCCCATTAAACCTTATTTACGTTTCAAACAATTTAGAGAATAAGGTTAAGCTCCAATAAATTTATGAGAGAAAATACTGGCAATCCTGAAATGAACTTTATCAAC
Organism: Catoptria pinella; assembly: GCA_963556745.1. Lineage (NCBI taxonomy): Eukaryota > Metazoa > Arthropoda > Insecta > Lepidoptera > Crambidae > Catoptria > Catoptria pinella. The sequence goes on along the minus strand of OY750772.1, from coordinate 11,566,969 downwards.
AAAAAGACTGATAAAACTAATTACTGCGACTCAGCATTTCTATAATATAAAAAGAATCGTGATAATCGGACGCCATACGTCGTTCCGTCACGGCATTTCAGAGAGGTCAAACACAAAGAGTGCGTTCCGATCATGCGATCCGATCTCAGATCGCTGCGATTTATGCGGTATATGGGATCGGAACGCAATCAGTGTTGAAGGGATACGAAAACTCCCTACATCGCATAGAACGCAGCGGATCAGATCGCATGACCGGAACGCATCTTGTGTGTTTGAGCTCTTATTCATGAGTTAGTGTGTGTTTAAGTGTCACGCTTATCGCAATAGGGTATTTTACACCATGTAAAAAAAAATATAAAAATGCATGTTTATGATAGATTTCATAGAAAGTAAACGAGAAACGTCGATATTTATGCATAAAATTGCAATATACATTTTATAATTCAATTAATAAAATTGGCTTTTTTAATCTATTCTTCAAATGTTCAAAACGCCGTTCGCCATATTGGATTCCGACGTGACGTCACTCCGATAGTAAACAAACAGGATTTCGTCTTCGTTTACTAACGGAGTGACGTCACGGGTCTAAACAGCATGACGGCTTGTGTTTCCGCACGAAAATTCAAAATCGTAATTAAAAATCTTTTTTAAGGCATTTTTTGGTTTTATAAAATTGAAATAAAAATTCTGCTGGTTTATTACGACCTCAGGATTAACATAAACATGTTTTCAAAAAAAGGTGTAATTCCCTATTGTTTTTATGTAATAGACATGCAGAATATCTAAGCGTTTTCTTTTTATTGCTGAAGAAGTTCTAAAAATAATAGATAAGTATTTTATTTAAAAGAAATCGGTTAACAATTCCGTCGAAAACTGTTGCTCTGTCATATCAAGCAGATTTTCATCTTACAACATCTTTAGCTATAATTCTCCTCTGGCATAAATGTTCGTATATTGCCCAGAAACGATATACGAACATGATAGTGTAAGATAAAATTCAATACTTTCATTCGTAACACTCTCTTTGTCTGTTCGCGTTAAAACATACGAATACTTTTTCATCCCAGCTTTATAATTCTTTATTATTTGTAAAAGATGAAACATTTACCTATGTTACACTTACAATTTTTTTAATTTAATTATTTGGAAAAAAATATTTGAGAAATTAGAATAAACTGAATCTAAGTACTGGCTTTTGCCCACGACTTCATCCGCATTGAAATTCGTTTACTAGGTGCGTATTTTGAGAACAATAGTTTAAAATATGCGTTTCCAAATAACAAACAGAAACACATTTTGTGAGAGAAATTGGAAGGCCCCGCACCACGTCCCTCGCCAATGAGTCCTAAAATTACTTCTGCGCATTAAATGTCACCGCTCTAGATCAGAAAGCTCCAAGCAAGTTTCTCAATGTTATATTATTTCATACATTTTGGTGACAAATTATAATAGTGTTGGAATTGGAATATGCACATAGGCCTTACATTTGATACCCATATTGTAATAATTGAAGTTTTTTTTCATATTACAAAATGGCTTTATGCTGCAGCCATATTGTATTTTTTTAACTATAGCCAGTGTATTTGGGGTGATGTATGGATTCTAACGATACCTCACACATTTAAATCTGTTTAGGCATGTAGGAGTTATGGTGGAATAAAGAAACTCACATAAATACATACAAACATACATGAACCCTGAATACAATACACTCTTCTTTTTTTGGGCAGTCGTGTAAAAAGCCGTGTAAAACTTAATAGAAATTGATTCGGATAAAAAAATTGCTTGCGTTATTTCCGTCCATGTATTTCCTTGAGGTCGTATTACATTCTCAATTTTATATGAAACTGTTCTTCGTCAATATGTTATGATAATAACGATGTTCTTTCTTTTATGATAAATATTATGCACTGATTTATGAGGAGAATATAAGTTTCTTTGTAGAATGAATTCTTAATGTAAGTACCTATGGAGAGCGGAGTTAGTTGTTCGACTTTTAAAAGTGCTTGGTTTTTTCGTGTCTTATTTTTAGGGTTCCGTACCAAAATGGTAAAAAAGAACCCTTATGGTGCGACTCAGTCTGTCTGTCTGACACAGCTGGATATCTCAAGAACTACTAATGCTATCAATGAACTAATGCTATCAACTTGTTTTAGAAGGTGTCTGCCCAATTAATTTGCAAATAAGAAAGAAGCAACAGGGACTGTAACGGGGTCTTAAAAATTCGAAGTGGGGTCTACTAGGGAATGTGGGTTATCATATGAAAGAGCGTAGTTTGCACAATCTCAACTCGCTCTTGATCGGTTTTTTTTACTTCACCACCAGTGTACAAGAGAAAAGATTTATTTATGAGTGCAACTAACAGGGCTTACTTTAAAAACCAAAAAACGACAATCGGATAGCGTTCTATCCATTTCTTGTTAATTAAGATTAAAAATTGAGTGGAATATCGTCGTAGTGTCCCAATATTTTGTTGTAGTAGGCCCCTTAGTGAAAGGTGTAAAGGATTCTATGGTTCTTGAAAAAAAATTTTTAAGCTTTAACCAATTTCTATTAAAATATCGGCTGACCACTATCTGCTTACATTGCGTACTCTCATACTTTGGCCACATAATGCGAAGAGGAGATGAAAGTCTCGAAAAGCTGGTCGTAGTTCGAATAGAAGGCAAGAGAGCCCGAAGTCGTTCGACAACCAGATGGTCTGACCAAGAAAGAGTAGCAACCTCCTCAAGCAAATTCCATCAAGCAGTGAGAGCAACTATGGACCGAGACCGATGGAGGCAAATCGTAAAAGCAGCCGGTGATCACGATCCTCAGTTATGAGGGAACGATTAAGAGAGAGGAATTAAAATATACACATCACCATCTACGATTACTTAGTCCTGAAACTAATAAATTTACCAGCACATATAAGGCAGACGCCCTCGACATTGGCGATCCACTTGCGCAATCCAATCAATCAGCCCGTCAGACCCAGTAAAGTGTCCACTGTCCCTTAATTTAACATTCTGGCACACGTAAGGAAAAATAACTTATACAGGATGTTTGAAAATACCTTTATAAAGCCCAATTTGGTAGATGTACCGTGCATACAACCCCGGGAAAATATTAGAAACCCTAAAAATCATCACTTTAAAAAAACTTCTTTCGATAAACTGAATAGTGGCAACCCTAGACCGATATTGTGTTTTGCTTTTGCCTATTAATGAAATTACTATCGAAAACAATAGTCTATTTGCGTCTAGGGATGTCACTTGACAGCTTTTCATACAAAATACAAAATTTCTCAGCCATGTGCTGGTTTTCAGGGTTTATACAAATTTTTACTTTCATTTTCGGCTAATTCCAAACATATTGTATACGATTTTCTTGAATACGATGGCGCAGTGGGTTGGCGCAATCGCTCTGCAATTATCAACTTTCTCGAGTGTAGGTCATGGCATGGGTGACCAAAAATCTATTATCTTGGGCTCTTCCGTGCTTATTAACAGTAGCATCTGCAGTTGTTAACGCCCACCAATCCGAATTGGTCCCGCGGGTTGGTTTATGGTTTATAGGAAGGTCCTCAGCAGTGGGGACTTTAATAGCTCAATAATAACCAGTACGTTTTTCTTTGATTTTTAAATCTATTATGATAATAATATATGTATACGTATTAACTTAGACATTATAATAAAATCAGATTCAGATTTATTTAGTATCTTATTTGTCTCAGAAACCTATATTAAGCTTAATTCTGTAATATTAAGATTACGATCTTCTGAAAAGGTAGCCGTTTAAAAAAGCAGTGTATATTTCGATAAATATTTCAACATTCGAATCCAAATAACAGTAAAGTCTCCCAGGTAGAGCAGTCAGAGGCCAAAGTTAGTCTATGATATAACTTTACAAATTACCTGGTTCATACAAAACGATTAAGTAAATGAGTACTGAATATTCATAAACCTAACGGGGATGGCTTTGATAGTAAAGGCAAAATGGTTATAAGGCAATTATGCAGGAGATTAAGCCAAGTTAGGCAGTTACCGTGGTTTTGGTCGAGATACTACGTGTCTATGGCATTCGTTTTTGATTGCTTGTATTGACATCGGATCGGTTATAAGTTGTGTTCATTTTGGCTTGATTGGTAATATCTGTTTGTATTTGTTGCAATTAACCCATCAAGGCCCAGAAAATGACACATAATTGATATTACATTATTGTCTAGCCGCATTCGGCCGCTCGGGTATTGATGAATTAATAGTAGTTTATGATACAAGGTAGGTAAGAAGGTTTTAAACAAACAAAAAAACATTATAGGTACCTTCTGAAAAACTGTAAACAAAAACGCACGGTGGTGGCGTGCGGTAAAATTAACTTTTCGCACGCGGTACTGTCATCGAAAACACACATTTTCGAGCAACTATTTTGAAAAACATGTTTTTATTTTTGTACCCGGCTCGAAGGTAGTCATTTGATTGTTTTGACAAAATTATAACTCTTGAAAACAGCATGTGATATAAATAAAAAGCGTACAAAACACATTTATATTAAACTAGCAGTCGCCCACGACTTCGTCTGCGTGGAAAGTTTTTTTTGCTATCTCTCGGGAACACTACTTTTTTGGGTGAAAGGTACCATGTTTCCTTCTCTGTACCCCTGACAAGGTGTATGCAAAATTTCATGATGGTCGGTTGAGTAATTAAGGCGTAATAAACAAACAAACTTGGGATTTAAAATACTACTAGGATTTACCTGTTTTTTAAGATAATCCGTATTTGATTCCGTATTTTAAAGTGCAAACATTAAAATAACACTTAGAGTAAATACCTCCATTGTGTGTGTATCACATTTTCTAGCAAGACTTAACAAACCTCCTCTATGTTTATAGTGAAGAAAAATAATATTATGTTTCTGCCCACTATCCACTATCTCCCTCGAGAGTACTCTCAGTAAAATATGGACGAACTTTCTGTATACATTGAATATTAAATACTTTCTCTGGAAGTTTAATAGAAAAGCGTGGAACTAACATTGAAAACGTTCTAAGAATCTTGACGCTTTATGGCTGGGCCACGAGAAGCGGCGATGGGCGACGCGACGCACGAATTCTCTCTTCTTTGCGCGCTCACAAGGGGTAGTTCAAATTTCGCGACAAATATTTATGCATTAAAAATATCTATAATTACCGATCGCCCGCGACTTCGTCTGCGTGGACAGTTATTTTTTATACCTCAGAAATAGTATTACTTTTTTGAACGAAAGGTACTTGCCCTATTTCTGTGCCCCTGACAACGAGTAGCAAAAAATCATGATGAGTTTAGTAGTTAAAACGTGAAAGCGTTACAAACAACAATTTATATTATAATATTAGTTAGAATTTATAATGATAACTTTTTTGAAGTGACAAAAGATTGATAATTTGACTTTATAACCTATTAAAATTAGAAACAAAATTTTTATGATCCCAAAAATTGTAATACTCGTAATAATTAAATTGTGCCAAAGGTTAAATTCACATACAAACATTTTCATTGGTGTGAGGCAGGAAATGTCGAAAACATACGAGGTCTTATGAAACGTTGTGATTCCGTGAAAGCTATTACAGAAAGTGTAAAGTGCTGTGCGATTGAGTGGTACAGGCGATAAGCTTAAGCGGGGAAGTGAGTAGGTAATTTCAATACAATATTTCAGATTTTCCTAATATTTCATAATAATAAAATTACTATTTAATTAGTCATAAATGATTAAAAATATGCATTTACATTTACCGAATTAGTGAAAATAAAACCAACACAAGACTGTCACTGGTATAGCTCGATTCAAACTTTATTTTCTATTCGATTTTCTTTATTTTCTTTTCAACTAACATCCAAATTTCAATAGAGATGATGGTTGGAGAGTACCACCAGCTTGGGACCCCATAATTCATCAACTAAAATTCCATCCCAAATCACATACTGCAGGATCTAAAGATATAGTTAGTTCGTTTTGTAGATAGGGATCAAAAGGGAGGTCGACACAACCTTTTTGAGTTTTCTTCCGCCAGTTATTTCTCTCAGAGGCCTCCCAATTTGTGAACTGGTAGTAGATTCAGTAGCTAGATCTTGTTTCCTTATTAACTTTATTCAATTTAATTCTATAATAATTATTAAAATCAGAACGTAGCTATAAAATAATTTAATAAACTTGAATACATTTTTATCAAATCTCGACCGGGTAATTTCATAAAAATATGAGCAGCCTTTTTGCTTTAGTCCTCCCGTGACCACGGCCCCTGGAAAGGTGTCGAAACGTCGGGAATTCTAAAAAAAACCAATAAATACAAACTAAATAATCACCTGAATTAATAATATACACGCTGTAATCCGTAAAAAGTGTTTTATTTCTAATGAACTGTACGCGCGAAAGTCTTAGAAGTGTATATTCGATTTTCTATTCGAACACAAATTCGATATTAAGTGTGTGTGAGACGTCTACGGGCATAGTGACTAACTTCTAACAAAAAATATCAATTAAAAGAAGAAAATAAATAAGTAAGTAAGTATATATTTTTCTATGTATTGAGCAAAAACAACTTGTTGTATTTTATTTGTACTTTTTTATCTACGTAAGTGTGTTTGTAAGTGTATATATCATAACATTTGTGTTAGTAATTTGCAGTCCATTGTGTCATTAAGGAAACTATAGGTCTTATGTAAGATATTATTTAAGATTTTTGTTTATGAAATATGTACGACCGTTTGTTTCTTAATAAATAAATGATTGGGTCGCTTCTATCTCTATTGAGCCGCCGCTACCACAGAATTAATATAGTACTGACATACTTCTACTACAATTTTCGCTCAGAACACACCGTGCTCTGGGCATTAAATTTGGCTAGTTATTCACGTAGTCACTAATTGCATACGGTTGTACTACCACATTGTAAAACGACCTAATGTTAAGGCGTATTAACTGGAAGAAGGGTCATCTGATCTCTGAGTACTTGGAAAATTGGTTTAAAGTTGACAGCGTAAAAAAATATCTTAAAAACTCAACGATTTAACATTGCAGCAATAGAAAAGAGGGAGTATAAATCACTTATTTCCCGTGTTCTGTATCATTTAATATTATTAAATAATCGCTGTACGCTTATGAATTAGATATTGTACATTTCGCGGTTATATTAATGCCATCGGCTGTACCGTAAAAGGCCTGTGGAAATTATAACATTGTTACGGAATTCAGTAGGAAATGGAAATCTTAAATAACAATAATTATTGATGTTATAATGCTTTCCTAATGATAAATCGCAATGTATATTAAATAGAATTAATCAGATATTGCTGAATTCAAAAATAATAGGACGCGTTTACTTATAAATACCTAATTAAGGATTAAACACATAATTATGCGTCAGTTAAATATCATTGTTTCGTGCACCTCAAGCTCCAAAATTGAGAAATAAGGCTTATTGTACCCATTAAAATCGGTGCTAATGTGGCTTGATAAAACAGTAATGTCTACCGTTTCGTACAGACTGCTTTCCGTTATTAATTATCTGAGTATAACTACGACCATTTGGAACATTGCCAGAAGAAAGGTGGGGCGTATAGACTAGCGGGTAGAGGAGCGAGCGGCTTCGAGCGATTTTCAACATTCCTAAGAACCGTCGCCGATGGTCACGCGTTCAGTATCCGTAGCACGAACAGCTATCGAGAAAAAAAAATGCGCGTAAAAGTATTCGATAGTGTAATTTTTGTTTGGGAAATTTGTGCAGCGCCATCTATCGCCGAAAAGCGAAATTGAATTTCTTTATCGAGTACTTTTACGCGCGTTTTTTTCTCGACTGGTATTCGTGCTAGGGGTATAGAGTATACCTTATAATTAGAGTTTTTATACTTGAAAGTTTTTATCATCATATCCAATTCACTTCCGCCGGATACGTTGCGCGACTAAGCGACGAAAAATGGATACGAAAAAGAAGAGACCGAGAAACTTGGAAGGGAATGGAGGAGGCCTTCATTCGAGAAGGGATTCATAGTTAAATAAAAATTAATAATAAGTTTTTTCTCGAAACGTAACTGTATACATAACTGTGAAATAATAAAAGGTTATTATTATTATTATCCAATTCACACACAAATAAAATGTTAATAAAACGGTAACAAAATTACAGACTATTGTTTCAATGTATTTCAACTTTGTAAGTCCTATGTGATAAAACTGATCTTCAATTCCATCTGATTAACCTGTGACTTATACTACAGAATATGGCTTATGATACATAATAGTACTAACGTCTTATACCATACTCGCTTGTCGCTGTGTTTTGGGACGCACCAAATACGATACGTCACATTGAATAATGGTAGGTCTTGGAGTTGATTCTACAATTTCAGTTGGTATAACGATTGAAGTACTTATGTAGTTAAATACACATACATCTCTTAGAATTTTGATCAGATCCTCCATTCACTACCTGGATAGCCATCATCAGATCACAGCTCGGTCTATCCCTGGCGGGGAACCAAGGCTTCAAATTTGCCTCGATTTTATGGAAAAAACACTGACAAAAAAAACTTGATCCCTAGAAAAATTTGATGTGTGTAGGTATTTTTAAGAAAGCAGTAGAAAATAAGTATCTATTTAGGTACTGGTAATTTATTTTATTCTTTACATAAACCTCTAAAATGTTATATGGGGTGTAGAAAATAGTACCTATTAAATATATTTTAAGTCTCAGGGGGTAATTTTGGACCAAACCTAGAATACTAAAAAGAACAAAATCTCAATAACAAAAAAATGTTGAAGAGCGTAAAATTTATTTCAATTAATTATCTAATAATTAATTTATTCTTTCATTGTGTGGAAGTTGTAGATAATATTGTATAAATACATCTTTAAATTCAGCAGTTAGTGAAATAAAATGCTGTGGTAATGTGTTTTTGCATAATCTACTCTATTATACATGGCAAAAGACTGCTGGCTATTCGGCATGAATATTCAAAAAGAATTGCCTTACAAAGACGCAAAGGGAATTATAAAATGAGGCTGTATCTCATTGTTTTGCTAGCCTTAGCTCTTTTCCGGGTCAACGGCACAGCTACAAGCTTGTTAAAGTTCAAAACTTTACATTTTTATACCACCGTTATTTTTTAAATTGAAAAATAACTTTTTCACGCATGACAGTGTTACCAATCCTTACCAAAACTTTTCCCCAAGTTTTTTTCTGTATTCCCTTAAAAACCCCTAAATATAGAATTTTATATGTACCTAGTTATTTGTATGTACCTACTTAATGAAGGCGTGCGTGAGGTGAGTGAGTGCCGTGAATGAACTAAAGAACATTGATTGGTCAACGCACCGCGCATCATATCGAGCGTTCCATTCTACGCGCAAAACTAAAAACAAACGCTTTGTTTTCGATTTTGCAAGTTTAATTTGAAGCCCATAAAAAATCCCGAAAAATTCCAACCCCTAATAAGTCTCTTTTAACAGTTCTAGCCCCTAAATTTGGGGGCGAAACCCCTTAGTTGGCAACCGTAACGCATGAGCCTTTATACAAACATTAACCATTTGTTGATAAATTAGAAAACAAGATCTCTGAATCACATCGAGCTTAAAGTTTTTTGCAGGCTTGCCATAAGGCAACATTTGTTGGGCGTCAAAGGCTTATAAAAGCCGACGCCCAACACATGTTGCCAAACATGACGTGCGATGATTCCAGCTGGCGCAACATAATGCCTTATAGCTAGTTAAAAAGTTACGCATAGTCACTCAATAGTTGAGCGCCATTTTGTGCATTGCCTAGTGGCCACAAGGTTTTATATAGGTGTCGCTAAATGGCGATATTTAATAAAAAACGAAGTCAACGTCCTTCACAGACTCAATCCGACTTAACTGCTGAATCATAGCCCTTATACCCAATACTGATAGGACACTATATTGCTATTAAGTGCGATGACTCGACAGGCAGCGAACCCAAGTCATTATGTGAAGAGTCAACAGCAAATGTTACATTAATCATTATCAAAATGACGAGGATTCTATCCACTTTCAATAAACCTCTAAATTACCAAATCGATTTCAATAAATAAGCGATTGATCAACATTTAATCTATATATATAAAAGGGAAAATCACTCACTCACTCACTCACTCACTGATCACGAAATCTCAGAAACTGCAAGTGCTAGGAGTCTCAAATTTTGCATGGGGGCTCCTTTTAAGGCGTAGGTGCTCACTAAGACGGGATTTTGCCAAATTCAACCCCTAAAGGGGTGAAACAGGGTGGTAAAGTTTGTATGGGAGAACGCGATTCCTTGGCCCGATTGACTTAGAATTTGGCATAGCCATTCTTTCACGAAATTAATTAAACACGTGTTTCGTATTTTTTAAATTGAACACGTGTTTCGTATTTTTTAAATATTTATTACCTAACAGGGTTAAAAAGTGATAAAAAGCTACTTTTGCTGTGATTGACTTTGATGTCGGAATTGAAACTTTTTTGTGCATTTGATTGATTAAATAAGAAAAATAAATATCATTTGTCATATCAACGTAGTATTACATTCTCTTTGGTCATTTCCCCTGACAGTAGGTAGAATGCATTATCGCCATAGGCATTGAATAGTACCTATGGCGTTATGTTGACAGTGCTGTCATTTTTTCCTTATTGCGTTGTAATAAGGTGCAAAATTATTCCATCTAATTATCAGTTTAATTTTAAAAGAATACAATATTCGGTCAAGTCGCCTATGCTATGACAATTAATAAAGCACAGGGACAAAGTTTAAGAGCGGCTGGTGTAGATCTGCGCAGTGATTGTTTCTCCCATGGCCAGCTCTAATGTAGTCTGTTCGAAAGTCAGCTCGCCGAATAGCCTTTTTATTTTGCAACCGGATAATATGACAAGAAATGTGGTAGGTATACAACATGTTAAAAAAATACCCTACATTACATACAACATAAATTTACAACATTAATACATTTTGAATTGAATTTTTGTATGAAACAGCTGATTTTTATTTCGCGATTTCAGAGTTGGTCCCAAAGTAAAAGTTGTTCAGTTTGATGGTCCCTATATACCGTATTCGGCATAAGGGGTATTTTTGTAACATGTATATTATAGAGAAGTGTTAGATGATCGAGATTGATAATCCTGATAATGCATAACATATTTTTATTTAGAACTAGCTGCACCCGGCATGCGTATTGCAATGCTCCGTTTTTTCAGCCAGGGACTTTCCCGGTCGAAGCAGAACAACTCACCAAAGTTTCATCATGATCGGATCAATGGTTTAGGAGTCCCGTCGTCTGTACACTTAGATCTTTTAAACTATGCATAAAAACCGCATCAAAATCGGTCCATAACTTTGGGAGCTAGGTTGTCTCAGACAGACAGACACATACAAGTCAAACTTATAACACCCCTTGCATATGTTGTATACGTCGTATATACATATAATGGTGGCCACATAATTAAGGACACAAGTCGATTTTCATACAAACGAGGTAATTTTGAAGTCTTGGTTTTCCGCTAGGGATTGAACTAGCTGTGATCTGATGATGGCCATCCAGGGAGTGAATGGAGAAGATTAAGATAGCAATACACACCCAATTGATCTGGTCAGCATTCTAAGAGATGTAAGCATAAGAATTTTCAGTTGCAAGTTTTCATACATTTCCATACTATATTCGCGGTTTTTTTAAACATATCATTACATCTCTTAAAATGCTGGTCATATCACTTTGGTGTGCATAGAAATCTGGATCTCCTCTATTCACTCCTTGGATGGCCATCACCAGATCACCGCTCGGTCAATCCCTGGTGGAGAAGCAATGCTTAAAAGTTACTTCGTTTGTAAGAAAATCGACTAGCGTCCTTAATTTTGTGGCCACCACTATATATAGTTATCCTGTAGTATAGTCTAATAACTTCACACTCACCACATTAGTAACTACATTGTACCCGTGCGAAGCCGGGGCGGGCCACTAGTTTAATAAATAAATACTAAATGCTTGGACAATTTCAAACAGCGCCATCTAGCCAAAAACAAACTAAAACTAAGCAAAAGCAGGCTTGTATTATGGGTTACTGATATTTATATATAGTAACACCCAGGCCCGTCACAGAAATTAAAGTTCATCATTTCAATTTCTGCTTGGCCGGGAATAGAACCCAGTACCTCTTGAGTAGACCGGCTTGTTAACCACTGCACCCCTCAGGGGGCTGATTACATCATAGTCTGAGGGCTGATTACATAACTCTGTTGCTAACAATTCTCGATTGAAATCGATTGAAACCACAGTTACATTGCTGCTTTAAGTAAAATAGTTGTCACATTGGTTCTTACTAAAGCAGCAATGTAACTGCGATTTCTTTCAGTGTTGATTGCAACAAAGTTACATAATCAGGGGGCAGGTCGTCAAAGAGATTAGATTTTGTAACTAATAGACGGCAATTATTGCAATAATAAAACTAACAACTAGTGACACCAGCATTACTTGTGACAACCCTTAAACCATAGCAAAGGTAACCGAAGAACTTTTAATAGGAAAATACTTTTTTAAATATCCTCCGTGCATTTCATTTTAAAAGGAGCCTTCAAGACTTCCCAAAGGGACGCCTCGTTTTAGCTCCCAGTATAAATATCAAAGCCGGTTCTGATTACCTTGCCGTCCAATTTGAGGCAAACTCGAGTGCTTTTAAGGGCTTATTCACAATATTTCTAGGGTATGTAAGTACTATGTCTTGTTGTGCGTATAAAACTAAGAATGAGGGCTTAGGTGACATCTCACGCACAAAAATCTCAGCCAGCAGCGGTAAGTTGTACCTTCTTAAAATTTATATCGGATTTTTAGCTACATGGCATGGCATGTCAGTAATGGCCGAGATGACACTTGGAGATATAAAGGTGATTGAATCATCAATTTAAAAAAAACGTGTCAGTGTAATAAGTGCCTAGTATGACGACCTCCGTGGTCGAGTGGCTTTGTGCACCGGTTTTCAAGGTGTCGCCATCTCTGAGGTCCCGGGTTCGATCCCCGGTTGGGTCAATTTAGAAAACGAACTTTTCTATATTGGCTCAGGTCTGGGTGTTTGTGATAACAACGTTGTCTCTGATTTCCATAACACAAGTGCTAGCTACTTACTTTGGAATCGGAGCAATGTATGTGATGTTGTCAAATATTTATTTATTTATAGTATTATACCAATAAAAGATGTTTCAGTTTTCTGAAAAAAATAAATAAAAGACAAGTAAATATTTAAAAAAAAGCTGTGGATTAAAACGGAAAAACTTTTTTTTTAATCTATTCATTTATTTTAACTTTGTAGCACTTAAATTAGCATTGAAACGTTTTTACTCGTTAAAGATATAACTGGAAAAGCATAAATAATGGAAAGATTAGTCATAGAGATAATAAAGTGGTAAGCTCAGTTACTCAGCATTAAATTTTCTTTTTCTGGACTCTGAAATGACGTTTGATTGACGTGAAAAGACACGATTCAAAGGTCGTTTTATTATTTACAGACAGAGTATTTGGGTTTATGTATAGGTACTTCATAAATAAACAATATAGACAGCCAAGTCTGTATTACTAAGTGGCATATAAAAAGACTCTTCTGAGAATAATCAAAGCTTCGTTACGACAGTCCATATAATGTGAAACAAGCTTAATATCACAAAGTCCCTCCGCTAATTTCTGTTTCTAACTTTTGTGTTTGAGAATGGAAGTAGAAATTACCGGTTCATTTTAACTTGTTTGTGTGAATTTCATCCTCTGTTAAACTCGTTAAAGGTAATCCTTGCATGTATTCATAAGTTTGGCAGTTAAATTTATGTCATGATGTTTATGATCGTTTGTCGTTTTTCAAACACGTTTATAACTGTCCAAAGTTCACTTCACTTCAGTCTCACTATGTATGTCTAAAGTTATACCTAGCGTATACATTTTAGATAATAAAATAATTCATTATAAAAAAGCACTTTTCTTTTATAATTCAAAAAAAATAACGGAAAAGCTTCTGTCACTTCACCGTGTCGTATCTTTTATCATTTCGACAGCTGTAAATTATAAAACCTTACTAAAACAGGCATAATTTCCCATGTTTTATCTACTAATATTAAATGAAAATAATTTCACACTAAGTTTGTAACATATAAGGTCCATTTTCGCATAAAATGTCAAGCAAAATGTGCTACAAGGTCCATAGATTAGTCGCCTGAGCCTGATTCACTGGACTGGACCAAATTTTTATGCTCTTGGTCTAAATTGAGTTTTACCGGCTTATGAGCTTTGTAATGCGACCTTTTCTGTGCAGTAAAATTAGGGATTAAAAGGCATAAAATGTTATTTTATATAACGAGGAAAATGGTGAAGTTTTTTATAAAAGATGATATCGTTTATCATACTTTTATGTTTTTTTTAACATAACGTTTTTATACATTCTTCTAGTGGGTATATTTCCATGGCAAGAAAAGGCCATGAGTTTCTGTAAATAAGGACTCAACCTCAGTAATCCGAGTATTTGACAAGCCTTTTGTCTATCGTCTATGGTACCTCGGGCGCCTCGTTGAATGAGAACAATTGATGTTGTCTCGTGGACGGTCAAGGAGACTAATAATTGCAAATGGCGGTTAAATTGTTCCTTAATTTCTATAAAATCTGAATTTCACTTCATGAAAATGTTTACCACATATCTTCTCATATGTGGTAAACATTTTAATGAAGTGAAATTCAGATTTTTTACAATGTTATTTAACTCAACTTTCAAAATAAATGCCAATTTTTCATACAAAACTGTAAAAAGCATGATTTTTTTATTTGGGTTTGTTTTTTTGGATTTTTTATTTAATAGAACCCTAGACAAATACTGTCTTAATCCGAATAACATCATAAGAAGAGTTAAATATGCTCAAATTGCAAATCATTTTGGTATTACGTTTGTAAGGGAAGTTCACTGTTCGCCGAACTCTTAAAATCTCAATGGTATTAGGTACCCATTTAAAACCAGATTTTCTCTCTTATATTTAATTAAGATTCCATTGATTACAAGATTACAGGATCTAAAAGGCCTAAACTAAGTACCATTCAAATAACGAACAAAGGGAACGATTGTCTTAGTACTAAAACGGAGTGAAATTTTCTGGATTCGAGTTTTATATTAATTATTACAACAGGCACTTCTCTTACCTATCTTTTTGATGGTTTGTGAGAAATTTAATTTTGTTGAAATTGTAGCTTACTTCGTCACTTCAAAGGGTCTTTAGAATTTATATTCTCTGAAAGTGAGAATTTCCCGTCGTATAATGTTCTTACACATTTTTAATATTGTTTCAGTTTAAAGTTGTAATTTCTATTATTTCTTAATCGGTACTTTAATACCTTTTTTGTTGAACAGTATTCAATCTTATCAAATAAAAAATAACAGTGCCCCTACCACAGGACGGAAAAACTTTTTCTTTGTTTTGTGGGCCCTACCATGAGTTGATGTAAACTGTTTTCACTACCGTAAACTATCGTTTATCGTTTTGCTTTCTTTCACTCGCATTGATTGTGAGCAGTATATCCGATAGGTTACGGTAGTGAAAATAGCTTGCATCAACTCATTGTACAGCTACTGGTATATTTTTAATGTACGCTTTTTTGGTTAAAACAGTTTCAAACACAGTCGGACAGTGGACTTAAGTACTAAATAAAACTTAAGTGTCAAAGATTCCACAATTATTTATGTGGTGACTTGAAAATTTTCTCACAAAAATCCCTAAAATATTTTTCGAATACCGTATTCACATTAACTGAATTCTAAACTATAATGTTTGTTTGATCTACTTAGTATACGAAATATTATAAAAACGATATAACCTATTACTAAGCTGTATAGCGCATGCCCTATCTTCTCCCAAAGCGCATTTATCAGTATTGTACATGCGATACAGCCGAGCTCGTAAAAATACTACAGCTCAAAATTACAGGGAGATGTAAACTGAATCATGTGTCACAAAGCGCTTTGTGCACTAGTTCTCTCAACACAGGGAATTCGATAGCGCTGAAACACGCTTGCCAGTGGTGTGAAAGGAAAAATAAAAAGGTTATATTTAGAGTGGCATGGATGTTTTTGTTATTGCTGTGAAAAAAAAACTAATCTGAACGGACTTTTCAAAATAAAACTGAGCTTAATTGGCTCTGTTTTTAGATTTATATCCTTAATACGTTACCTAATCGTTACTTAAATCCAATAAAAAAGTAACTACGAGTAATTCCCCAAAGGTAGGGTAATTGATTCGTACTTATAGGCACGGTTAGGTAACGTATGAAGGATAGAATCTGAAAATTGAGCCATTTTGGCTAACTTTTGACAGAGCGCTTTGTAGGGACCTATCGTTCTAGGTTGTCATTATTCTAAGAGACGTTCAAAAATGTCCCTGCAAGCAATATCAAAGTGAAGACGCATATAAGAACGAGAATGATGAAAATCTCTTTAAATATTTAATTGCGCTAACATCTTCTTCTTAAATATAAAAAATGAATTGCTGTTTTGTTCGAGTAGTAAATACATAGAAGTCTTTGTTTTGTTCGCTATGGTTAAAAAAATAGGAAAAACCGAAAAGAACGGTTAAGTAATCGAAAATTCAACTTTGGTAAATTTGTATGGGAATCGCCATTTCAGATTACTTTTGACAGATAACTTTTGATAAAGATGTTGTCAAATAGAGGTTTTATTCTGAAACAGTACTAGGTGAAATAAAGCATACGTAGTGTTGCTTTCGTTTTAGTATTCAGCTGCTTTGTTATCAAATAATTAAATAGATGGCGCTGATTTTCAATATTTTAAAATTCTCAAGGTAAAATTGAAATTCATATAAATTGTAGGTGATACGAAGTTCACAGGGTCCACTAGTATTTTTATATAAAGTAAAATAAAATTCAGTTGCAAAATAATATCTAAGTCTGTGTCAGAATATTCCTATTTCACTAGCCGTGAATATACCTACATGGGCCCTATTTAATAAACGTGACAATTTGTCGCCTATAATGACAATTGTAAATCCATTGTGTCAACCAATTTGAAAATAAAACAAACTACTCATAGACGTGATAAGACGTTATCAAATATGGCCTTGGTTATTTGTGATAATATTATATAATATTGATTGATTCATCAACGCCCGACGGACGCATGCGGCCTGATAACAAAGGAATATCTATTGTGTCTTATTTTCCGGGCGTTGAAGGGTTAAGCAATTTGAACTTTATCCATTCGATAAAGATGACGAGCGTCCGGTCACGTGATAAACTATTCACAAACAATTCGCTCTCGAAAACGGAAGGGATCAAACTTTCAAAGGGCAACAGGTGCCTTGTTTTATTCAACTATTCCATTTGGTGGACTGCAGGTTTTATTGTATTACTGTTAAGAAGTTTTTATTCTTCACTAGCAAAAACACAACAAAGATCGTTTCGAAAATATTTTCACTCAGGGTTATGCTATCGTAAAACTAAAAAAAAAGAAAACCTGCTAATTTGTTTGGTTTTAATCAAATTTTTTACTGATTATTATAGGCACAGAAATAAATGATGTAACATTATTACAATAATTTAAAAAAAAGATTCTTAGAGGGAAGTCAAGCTCTCAAATTACAGTAAAACAAATATTTACGACTTCGAAACAAAGCAGAATGTTACTCACGTACTAAGGAGTACTTCGAATCTAATAAAAAGACAAAGAAGAAGTCTAAGTACAGTACACGCCTGTCTTTGTCAATAGCAGGAATCTCTTAGAACCGAATTTAATTTTAGGAGATTGTGAACAATATACAAGGTGTTACAAAAATACCCCTACTGCCGAATAAGATGTATAGGGACCATCAAACTGAACAACTTTTACTATGGGACCAACTCTGAAATCGCGAAATAAAAATCAGCTGTTTCATACAAAAATTAAATTCGAAAATATCAAATTGTATGAAACAGCTGTTTTTTTTCTGAGTTGGTCCCATAGTAAAAGTTGTTCAGTTTGATGGTCCCTATATACCATATTCGGAATTAGGGGTATTTTTGTAACACCTTGTATAATAATAATTATTATTATAATACGAAAACTAAATGTAGTAATTAGTGCTTACTTTCAATTACTACCCAGTGTATTAAAATACAAACCACTGGAAAATGTAACTAACTGAAAATGATGTCCCTTTTCTTTGAAATTGAATATACTCTTGCATAATCGGATCAAGACTAAATCTGAAAATAGCGACTTTGATCCAACTTAAAGCGAGGTGTTTTCCTTTTGTTTATTTTAATATCAAGATAAAGCTACTAGATATAACAGTTATGTTTGCAACCGAAAATAGATATTGATTGCTTGTTACAAGAGTTTATAATTTTAATTGCATAAAAATTACCAGTTCTTACGACTACAGATGTCTCAACCTGCCATATGACTAAATAATTGCGAGCTAAGAGCATTTCAATTAAAAACCAATTGTCGTTTCCTGGGTTACGGTCTCTGCCAAACCAATATAAAAGTTAAGCTTCCAGGAAATTAATCCTACAAAATGCTAGCCTCTGATTGAAACGGAATTCCAGAACTTCCTGTCTAGAATGCTTTTAGTTCGGAGGCCAATTGGCGCGGCTCCTGGGGATATTGGGAATATAGGCTTCCTAGATGCTGTCTGATAAACTGGAGTCGAACACTGTTATTTCAATGAAAACCACTTCTGTGGTTTAGTGATTACACGTGTAAGACGCAGGGGTCCCGGGTTCAATTCCCAGGAGGGAGGTACATTTGTACTCGGTTTGGTTGGTGGTACGGCTTGTTTCAAGTCCGCCTGGCTAGCCACCACCATCTTACCTAAGTCTGACGCCCTAGCAAGAATTTAAAAGTTGTTGTGTTTCAGCAGTTAGAGGTAAAATTGCCAGTTCCTCAGTGGTGAGATAGCCAGTTCCTCAGTGGTGAGATAGTCAGTTCCTCAGTGGTGAGATAGCCTGTTCCTCAGTGGTGAGATAGCCAGTTCCTCTGTGGTGAGATAGCCAGTTCCTCAGTGGTGAGTTAGCCAGTTCCTCAGTGGTGAGGATTCGTCTACAGCTCATAGAGCCACTAGTATAGTTGTTTTCTGACAAAGGTAAGAGAGGGGGTTTCCGGGTGGATGTGCTTCCTACCTCTTGGTTAAGTACTTGCCGATTCTGGTTAATAAAAGGAATTATTATCGACACACTGGAGTAAAGAATGAGGAGTAATAGTAAAAATGATACAAGATTGGTAAGGACACAAGGTACAAGGTTTTTAAAAACTCGTGACGATTTTAAACCCTCGCCTGCGGTTCGGGCTTATAAAACGTCAACTCGTTTTAAAAACCTTAACAAACGTGTGCCAACTACGTTTTTCAATATATTTCAAGAAAACATTATAGGTACCTTCTGAAATAAAAATGAAAAACCGTAAACAAAAACGCACGGTGGTGGCGTGCGGTAAAATCAACTTTCCCTACGCTGTACTAAACCGTAAACAAAAACGCACGGCGTGCGGTAAAATCAACTTACCGCACGCTGTACTGTCATCGAAAACACAAATTTTCGAGCCACTGTATTGAAAATGACTTTTACTTCGCTACAATAATAATCATAATCAGTGTTATGATTGTGTCATTATTAGTGTTAAGCATGGCTGTGTACCAGTAGAAAGGGGTGAAGTTATGGCGAAGGTCAGCCGTTCTACGAAAATGTTATGATCTTAATAGTGGGTAGGTGGTTCTATGTACAAAGGCAACGGTAGTTCACTAAGATCTAGTACAAAGACTAATTGTTAGTGAATGACATAGGCTATAGCAGAGAAGAAGAAGAGTATTAATTGATGGATACCCATCCATTGTCTAAACTTCCTCTAACGATGACAAACCGTGGTAGCGTTCAATATCATGCCATTTTGCGTTGTTATAAATATACGGTCAGAATATAGCTTTTTAGCTGTCTCATAGTTTATCTTTATTCCCATTGTGCTGAAAGCAATTTATCACAGCTGAGCAGCTAACTCCTAATAGTTGGGTAAATAATTCCACGCATTAGTGGTCTTTGCATCGATCAATATCAATCGTTTGCTAACTTCTCTGGTAATTAATCTTTTTGTCTAAGGGACGAGGCGTATTTTGGTATTGCTGTTTGATGCAAAATGTAATATATAAAATACAGTAATGCATTTATCGGATGCAAGGTTATATGCAGATGCAGGTAAGTGCCAAAAGGAAACGCATGAGTTGTTGTCACGGAATCTAATCAAACACTAATTAATAAAAATACATAATGTAATAAAGTGCAGCGTAAACCCGGTAGTTAGCGACTGAATGCAGGTCACGGCTACGCTGCGTCTGTTACAATTAACTTTTATACATTTTATGCAGAATTTCATCTTATAATAAAATAAATCGCATGTACGTGCATCGTACAATTGCAAAAATATAATTGTTTGTAAAATTAAATAAAAATGAGAGCGTTAAGTTGAAGAAAATAAGTTTTCAGTCCCCTCTGGCCACGTGGTCCGACTTTCTTTGTTCTACCGACCGGACGACATGAACTTTCATGCTTCGCTGAATATGCTGACGGTATTTGCGTATTTCTGCTGCCTCTTGTAAGGACAATAATTATTTTACTGTTACACCTCGAAGAATTAAAGCTTGAACTGATATTTCTAGACTGTCTGTCATAATTCTGTACCTTCAGTGAAAACTGATCTAACTCGAGTTATATCGATTTTGAATTTATTTCACTATTCAAGTCATCGAAAAATTAGCTTTTTTTGTGTCTAATCGGTGTATTTTTACGACTTATATCAACAGAGATAAATTTTGTGCATAGTAATATAAGTGCTTGCTTTTCTATGATTTTTATGAAATAAAATGTGTATATTAATATATCTCTAGTTAAAACAATGTGTACCGAAACTTATTTCTCTTTAAATTAGTGTCTAGAAATATAAGTAGTTTTAAAACTTTACACACAATTCAATAACAACTGACTTAAATTGTGCGTAGTGATTTATCTAGAATTATATCAATACACACATATAATTTCACAGTATGCTAGTTTGTGAACATTGATTTAACTCGACTTATAGCATTAAAAATGAAGTAATAATCAAGTTTTATTTTGTGTTTATCGATATAATTCAAGTTGAATCAATAATCACATATAGGTTGGGGATAGGTATAAAATGATATAATTGACTTATATCAAAAAATATTATGAATAAACGAAGTAAAACGTTTGATTACTTATTGTGTAAAATGATAAAACTGCCCAATTTACACTAACTTTTTACACCATTGCACGTTATTTTTTACAAAAAATTAAATTCATAGTATTTTTTGATTCAGGCGAATTTTTTGTTTATTTTTATTCATTATTACCTGTCTTACTAACACGTGGAAAAAGAGTTGTGTTTTTAACTGCTTTTTGACCCCCGACGCAAAAAGAGAGTGTTATAAATTTAACGTGTCTGTGTATCTGTCTGTGGTATCATAGCTCCCAAACGGATGAACTGATTTTGGTTTAGTTTTTTGTTTGAAGATAATTTTATCCTGATTGTTCTTAGTCATGTTTCATGAAAATTTGTTCAGCTGCTTGAAGATCATCAGCTCTTTTCTAGTTGCTGACGGGATCTGACTAACTTCTTTATGTCCGATCGATTCGGAATTTGGTACAGTATTACTTCAATGACATTGAAAGAAGATGGTAAGGCAACCATGACCTGATCAGCCGTTAGAAGATCATCAGCTCTTTTCTAGTTGATGAGGGGATCTAGCTAAGTTCCATATGTCCAGTCAATTCGAAATTTGGTACCGTGTTACTGCAATGATATTAAAAGAACATGGTAAGGTAACCATGACCTGAAGCTTAAGCATCAACTGGAATCTGCAGAATACTCAACTCCTCACCAACATACAGCAGAGGTAGTAGGTAGGAGTGTTTGGGATCAAAGATTGCGAATAAAGTATAATAGGTGGTGATGATGAGGCATCATCTAGAATCTGAAGGATACCCAACTCTTCAACAACATACAGCAGAAATATCGTGTTTGGGATCACTAGAATGGTCTTTAATGAGTAAATTGCGAATAAAGTATAATAGGTGACACCCAACTCTTCAACAACATACAGCAGAGGTATCGTGTTTGGGCTCATTGGAATGGTCTCGATGATTAGGTTATACTCCTAGATTGGTAATCAACTCATCAGCTTTTTGAAATTGAATTCAAAATTTGGTACCGTGTTACTTCAATGATAATGGCCGCCAAAAATTTAGTTTAAAAAGCTTCAAATAAAACTGAAATTAAAAATTTAATAAACCCCCGATACAAAAAAGCTAACTCTTAATAAAATACCCCCATACAAAAAAGCTAACTCTTAAAAAGTTGAAAATAATGTCATCATATCATTAAGTCTTAAATAGATCTATAGGCCCGCGAAGTTAATGTGACGAGCTTACATGTAAATCCATTAACTTAGCGGTCCCCCGACGTCTACGATTTTTCCATAGATTTATTTATAATTTGATAATAATGATGATATTATATTTAACTTTTTAAGAGGTTAGCTTTTTTGTATGGGGGGTTTTTATTAAGAGTTAGCTTTTCTGTGTCGGGAGTTTTTAAGAAAAATTAATTTACTATAATTAAATGTACTATTTTGGGAGTAAATTTATTTATTTTTATTTGCTACTGAATGGAAATGGGACTTATGATCGGTTTATTGCTAGTTGTCATTTACAAGTTGGCTAAGTTTGAGTCTGAATGACTGTAGTATTGATTATGTTGTCTTTACATGAAGCACTCCGTAGTCAAGTCAATATTAAGCCAATGGGATCAATTCCCGATCAGCTCAATGGAATGAACTTTTATATTCATTTTCTTTTCTCTGAGTAGGTGTTTAAATACCAGCCTGTTTTCTATATTATGTTACGTTGAATTTCGATACAACAACAGTTTTAACAAGTCTAAAGATCTGTTATGATTTCTTTAAGTAAGCCTTTAAGTTTAATATTGTTATGTTAATTTTTCTAAATTTAAAACACATTGTTCTGCTTATTCAAGTTGATTTAAGCGCTAATGAAGCAAGATTTAGTATTTTATATGATTACCAAAGTGTTAGTAATAAATTACCGAAATATTTTTGGGTTTTAATAACAGCAAACATTACTTCATGATATTATTTAGTATTTTATCATAAGTTATATCACTATTCACATAGTATACGTACTAGTTATATCGTTTGTGATAAAAGTTATAACAATATCCACATCATTTTTTTTCAAAAAAATTGTGTAAATTGATATAATTCGATTTTTTTAAACGATTCTACAAAACTAAACTCTAATCACTAACATTTAGAGTGTGTTCAACAATGTTTGTTCTACAACTTTAAAAAAAACATACAATTGAAAAGGCAGACACAAAAAATAAAGTCAGTTAACATTTTACACGAAAGCAGATTTTCATGGTGAAAAATTATATAAGTCTTATTACATCAATATACACAAAACAAATAAATGTGATTAGTGATGTAACTAAACAATTTCATGAATACTGAAAAATCTGTAAGACATTTCTCTTTAAATAATACAAGAAAACAAAGTTAGCTTAACCATCTACAGTCTACAAGCACTTATTTTATTTTATCATTCTCAGTTGAAGAGTGAGATTTTTTTTAACTTTAAAGTCAATTTCCCGAAAATCATGTTTTTAGAGTTATACCTCTTTTCACGGAAGGTACAGAATTCTGTTTTGTTAGGAAAGTTTTTTCTTTCTTTCGAATGACAAAGATTAGAGTAATAAATTCAAAAAATTCAAAACTCATTTATTCAGTCTAGGCTGTTACAAGCACTTGTGAATGTCAAAGAAGCTACGCCATCGGTTCGCAAACCCTAAGCGAGAGACCTTGTAACAAGAAGAACCAGCAAGAAACTCATCAAGGGCTGCTTTTTTCTCCCTGTATATTTCAAAATTTGAAAAATAAGGTCAGCATTTAAAGTGACGTCATTTTCCATTACAATACATACATGTATGGACATTACTATATACATTTATAAAATGTTCAAGATCGGGAGACTGTCTCCTGGCCTACGCTGTAAGGAGATCTAGAAATCCCTAATTGAAGAAGACAGGGTTTCCGCAGGATATTGCGTTGAGCATCTGGAATTATACTTTGGATTCGTCCTCGATATTAGTATAATGGATTTACTTGTAGTACCGCTTGCATGTATCACCACTTAGCACGTTATTTTAAAGTAATAACCTAAAAAGAGAAAGGTTTTGACTTAAAATAATTAACTGTCATTTTGACATTTCCGGTTCGAGTTCTCCTTGCCATTACTAGGCGCCAACCACTTCATTCGCTTTTCGTGCTTCGCCACGAACGCACGTATACAATCTCAGAGTGAGAATTCTTTAGAAATTATAATGCTTAGTGATAAAAGCAAAAAGTTTTCAAGACGGAAGAGGACAAGAAGAAGAAGTCAAGACGGAGAACATTTTAATTTATGTGATACGTGCTGCTAAATCTGGGCTGTCACTATCACTAATTTAAAATCAAATTATTTGGTTACGATGCGAGCAACTAACTAACTAGGGTTGTCTCTGTCGTGTTATTTTATCAGTGATGCGTTACTGCTATATTACAGGGCAGATACTGTCACGATGATAAAACTATGGAATATTATTTGGTTACGATGCGAGCAACTAACTAACTAGGGTTGTCTCTGTCGTGTTATTTTATCAGTGATGCGTTACTGCTATATTACAGGGCAGATACTGTCACGATGATAAAACTATGGAATATTATTTGCCGAGATTTAAAAAATGCGTAACTGCCACTCTGGGCCTTTACCATTTAATTATTTGTATGATGCGAACTTACCATACTGGGTACTTTCTGTCATAAGACATGTCTAAGACATGAACAAAATATTATTGTTCTCGAGCTAGCCATGGACTATTTCACCGCATATATAGGCAACTGCAGAAACTCAAAAGTGCTACTGACGACGCGACATTGTAAAGAGCAGGCTGCTCAAAGGTTTCCACGTTGGAACCGCTGCCAAGCACCATTCAGATGACTTCGTCGTCCGCCGAACCCACTTTCCAGGCAGGCGGCCGCTGTGCGGGAGCTGCAGCAGCAGCCCTGACAACAGCGTTGCTCATCAGGTATGAGTTTTGATATCATAGATATCTTTGGTGTTGAGTTGATCCCAACGGAATAAGAGTTCCATCGGTACTGAGATAAATTTCTAGCTTGCAAAATTGACATAATATATTATGTATTATTTTATTATACACATGGTTACATCTGTAATAAAAAACTGCCATTAATTGCGTGCATGAGCAGAGCTATAAATGCTAGAATTTATCATCAACTTCATGGAAGCAGATAATGAGCTATACAGCGACTAGCTGATACCTGATACCTCACACCTCTTATGTGAAATGGCTTCTATTACTATAGGTAAGCCTCAAACATGGGCCTGCTGATAGAAATGGAATATTGGAATCCTAACATTTTATTATCCATTAATGTAGTTAATGTTTGTTGGTACACACACAGTAAAAGATTTAAACAGTTGCCTAAACAAGGAAATCCTGTGTTTCAGGCGCAAAGCAAATTTTGTTCTTTATCTTTAGAAGACTCAAAAGTTCAGCTAATAGTAGTGCTAACATGTTGAAGAACTTGTTCATCACTAACTGATTAGTATGTTTATTTCTAAGCTATGCCCTTGTACAATATAGAAAATAATCTGTCTATTACTTTTCAAATGTAATTTGTATGAGTGTGTGCAAAATAATGATTCTGATTTTCAGAAATGTTTGCCTCAAATATCAATGAAGCTTAAGGCAGCTTCAATTCAGTTTTCCAATACAAAACTTATAACACCTTGTTACGACAGTAATTTAAGACAGTATTTCGCACTTTTTATATTATGTGGGGCATTGCATAACGTTCGGTTATACTATACACAGTCAACTCTATTGTAGTTAATCGGCCGCAGGACTCGAATAAAACATTTTTTTGTAAACTGATTTATTGATTTGCTAATACATTTTGTTTAAAATTATTTTAACTTGAGAACAACAAACAAAAACGTAGTCAGGTATGCCACATGCTTTATCTCTGGCGGCAAACAAACAGCGGGACGCGGCGAGCAACATCAGCGATTTATTTCATCGGCCGCAGCAGACCCGCAGGCGGGCGTTACGGCCCATCCAAACAGTTGCCGATGATGCATTCGTCAATATTCACCTTCATCGTACGTTGGGTAAGAACACTCATAAGGATAGGTATTCGTGATGGTGAGAAATTTGTCTGTATTCAGCGAATACAAACGCATAGGCGTCCACACAGTCGTTTGCACCGGTAATCGTCAATATTCTTCAGCATATGTGTGTAGAAGTACCATTTAGCCACGCTACGCAGGGCGCTTAGATTATTTTTATTTTTCTTTAGCGGATTATATGCCTTTATAGGTTTAATGAAGGTTGTCATACCAGGTTTAGACAAAAACTGTTTAGAAGTTAACTTAGCTAAACTTAGAAAAATTGTTGTATATCCATTATACAAAAAAAAAATGCTTATTTTCTAAAAAAAAAAACAAACACATTCTAGAGATCCCATTATCTACGAGGTTTTATTATTGATAATAGAAAGTGATAGAAATACACAAATTCAAAGTCTTAAGTTTTGGGCATTGTAGTGCCCTGTATTTTTACAAAACTAACGATATGCAGCTATATATATATATAGCTATGACGTTTTAGACAGCATGATTTCACTGTTTTTGGACATAATATTTACTATAACAATGGGTCTCAGAACATTTCTTAAAGAATTGATGTTCATAATTTTATAGGTATAACATACAATATATTTTTTTTATACAGCTCCTATTTTCACAACTTTCTATTCTATTACAAAAGTAATAGCAATTAAGTTTTTCTACATAACAATTAATGTTCACAAAGCTGCAAAATCACATAGATTATGACTGTATGAATTGATTAAACAAATAGATACCGGAATGACATTATATTATTTTATTACTTGAATGTCATCGATACTTACACCGACCGAATTAGAGACGACATAATTGTAGACAGATTTTCTCCGGTGCCTTTAAACAACGGGGTGAACTAGGGGACACTATGGTCAGGAATTACAAATTGCAAAATAATTGCATATCAGTTATCTAGAACAAGCATTTTATTATGTGTTCATTAGATTTTTTTTTTCCTTATTATATTCAGTACTGGGTGTTAAGTATTCTAGACGTAATTCTTTTGGTGCTAAATAGAAATTATTCCATTCACTTGTACAAAAAATTATCACCAGCTTTTGTTTTCTTTTCCAGATTGAAATTCAGTAAATTCGAATACAAGTCGAATTAGGTAGTATAAATAAATTACAGTATAAACATATTTATATATATTTTATGCCTATAAATTTGGATCCAAAAGACACTTCTTTTTGGATTTGAGATCTTAGCATTCACAATGCTATTTATGTTTTGTATTGTACAGAGACGATTCTGTCATTATTAATCGTACAAGCTATTATTTTTATTCTTTTCCACCAGTTTCTTAGAATAGATGTGTAACGATTGTGCTATCATGATCGTTACTACCTTGAACCTTGGTACCCCTTATTCACATATAAGGTTGTGGCTATTATAAAGTATTAACATCTTATAACTTTAAATTCCAGGGACAGAAATTCATCGCACAGATAAACAGGTTTTTACAACTTTATTAAGGTGGTATTATTTTACAGGTATATTATTTATAATATTATTGAAGCTTCCCTGTGTGCTAATACTATCAGAAAGTATACAGTTTGGTAACTGAAACGGTTTAACTATTCAACAAATAATAAAATAGACAGAATAGGCACAAATTTTCTCATAAAAGTGTATAACACAATTATCAGTATTAGACAATATGGGTTCATTATTGAATGCACAAAATTGAGCTTATCTCAAGGTTTGATAAAGAATTTAACTACGCCATTGCGTTGATTTATTACTCATTTATAATGGATTTCTTAGATTACTTAATACAATTTATTAAATATTTTACAATTTTGTTCCTTTTGTAAGAGAGTCTAACATTGATTACCTTGCCTGTTGCTCATAGAATGCATACAATATACAAAATCAATGCCACAATAAAATTAATTAATGATTATTCAGTTCAAATATAAAACATCTCTTCTTAATTTTTACAATACCATTTTACAATACCATCCTTACTTAACTTCTTTTTCAAGAATGCTTATTTATATTATAACAAACATTTCATAATGACTTCTTTTCCAATGTAATATAAGTAATAGACTGCTGAAATGTAATATTTAATGATAGTGGAATAGGCTCGTGTTCAATTAGTTTTAGCACTCAACATACGCCGATACCTATATAGCCATAACAAAAAATGTTATTAAAGACGTTCCACGTATCACGGCGGGATGTTCGATAGCTTCACTATCTTTACAAGATATTAAAACAAACATTTTAAAATCAAAAATATTTAAAGAAACATTTTTATAATTATTATTGATAATTAAACTGAGATTTCCAAACCAATCTTGCTCATTATTATCTTTTTGTACCGACCGTCTGTGGGTACATGTAAGTAGGTAGGTACCTACATATAATCATGTAAAACATTCAGAATTATTTTAAATGGTATTCTTTTTTAAATTTAAAAAACTAATACACAAGAGATGATATTTCCATTTTCTTATTATAATGCTTTCAACATCTACAAGTAAATCCATTATACTAATATCGAGGACGAATCCAAAGTATAATTAATGATTAAACGAACTTACCTGTAAGTGAAGTTCTATCATAATTATACGAAGGATTCGTCCGAAGATATTAGTATAGAGTCCCTCCCTCCCTGCTGATTATTGTAAATCACAATAAGTATTCGCCCATTAAGAAAAATGAGGAAATATCATACAATTTGGACTTTAAACGAAATGAAGTGGTTGGCGCCTAGTAATGGCAAGGAGAACTCGAACCGGAAATGTCAAAATGACAGTTAATTATTTTAAGTCAAAACCTTTCTCTTTTTAGGTTATTACTTTAAAATAACGTGCTAAGTGGTGATACATGCAAGCGGTACTACAAGTAAATCCATTATACTAATATCTTCGGACGAATCCTTCGTATAATTATGATAGAACTTCACTTACAGGTAAGTTCGTTTAATCATTAATTATAATGTGGGTGGTCTCGTTCGTCGAGCAATAATGCCTTCGGAAATAAGAACACTTAAGGCAATAGTGAACAAAAGTCTTATCTTTTTTTTTAAGTTTATAGTAAATTTTGTTTTTTTTTTTATTCAAAAATTTTATCAACGCACTTGCTTTGTCGTAATGCAATAATGGTGCAAATCTCGTTATGGGAATGGGAACTTTCTTAAAATTACAATAATAAATGCGGCACAATAAATAAATAAACAATAAATATTTGACAACGTCACATACATTGCTCCGATTGCAAAATAAGTAGCTAAAGCACTTGTGTTATGAAAATCAGAGACAACGGTGGTATCACAAACACACTGAGCCAATATAAAAAAAAGTTTTTAAATTGACCCAACCGGGGATCGAACCCGGGACCTCAGAGATGGCGATACCTTGAAAACCGGTGTACAAAGCCACTCGACCACAAAGGTCGTCGGACAATCTGTCTGTTTTTTAAAGTTATCCTGTCATTTCTCATGTATGAGGCAATCAGAACATCATAATTTTCTTGATTGCTTTGACACTAAAATAAGTAAAACTTACTAACTAAGCATCTAAATGTTTCCCAATATTTATTAATAAATCACGTTTCAGAGTATTGAAGATGTCTATATAATTCAATTTCCACTGTGCTACTCATGCTTAAATACATTTAAAGCATCAATTTGTCCCTAATGGATGTATGAATTTTGAATGGTTTGAAACCAGTCGGTACTAGGAATAGAGATTCAAATCTAATGATTTTAATATTGCTGTATAGCTATTTATAGTTAAGATAAAATGAAATTCAGAATAAAATGCCATGTTGTCGCGGGTCGGAATAGAATAATGCCTATAGGTAATTATTAGTTTCTTGGAGCTCCGCTGCTAATGGTCAAAACACTAATCTAACCTAACCTACCTTTTTTTATACCGATAATAAATGCATTTACGCATCCCCAACCTAACCTACCTAGTGTATTAAAAGTTTTTGCATAAGCATTATATTATGCAGCATGCAAGCAGGCATGCAACATGCATGCAAGCATTATGGATTTACGCATCCCCAAATTAATATTAATAATAAAATTATACAAATAACAAATTACATTCTTAATGTGATCACCTACAGAGTTTTTGAATTTAATTTATCTGTGATTTTTTATTACATACAAAAGTATACAATGAAACTATCCCAACTTAAAATCAATAAATATGTAAAAATTAATTGGGAATTTTAATGGTTATTAAGATACGGTAATAGTATCAATAAAATATTGTTTTTTTGTTGTAAGTTGTTTTCTGATGAATCAAATGAAGTTTTTTACTTTATTTAACATAGGTACCAATAAAATTATGAATCATTAACACGAAATTAAGATAAAAGATCTTAATCAAGACAAAGTAGGTTCATATTAGATTTTGATCAAAACATCTCATTTCTCTTTTAAAAGAAAGGCCCGCCATTCATTAAAATTATTTTAGCTTCATTTAATTTAAAAAATAAATTCAATTATAATAACAACCACAGTATGTTAGAATTATTTAATTGTTATTTGTTTCAGATTTCCAGTTCGTTATAATTAAGGTGAGTGTGTTATTTCAATTACTTGATGGTATAGAAATTTATTTTATTTCGCACTTCAATAACTCTAAACAAGGTTTTAACCAGCTCCGTCTATTGCTATTTAACGTAAATCTGTAAATCGTATTAATTTTTATTTGGTTTAGTATTTTGGATTTTTTATTTAATAGAAACATAGACAAATACTGTCTTAATCCGAATAACATCACAAGAAGAGTTAATTATGCTCAAATTGCAAATCATTTTGGTATTACGTTTGTATGGGAAGCTCACCATTCGCCGGAGTCTTAACATGTTGATTTTCTACTTCCCCAAGTTAAATCAAAGTAAATTTGGTTAAGTCCACAATCGGAAAAAGGAAAAGCTTAGCGATTTGATTCTTAAATTGACGATTTCCTTTTCGCTTCGCCGCTTGAATACTTTGCTAAAAGAATAAAAAATAAGACGAATGCAAAATTGTTTGTGGTATTGGTACTTGTCAATAATTGATTCAATACATTTATTCCATAACAATAGAACTTACAATTATATCGGAAATAAAATTTAATACCTACATAATTTATCGAAAGGTAAGTAAAATTTAATTTATAAAGCAGAGTTCTAACTTAATGAACCTACACAATAGGTGGTGTGTCAAAGTACTGAAATGTTTAGGGTACTTTGATACCGATTATACTAAAATAATATAATATGATGTAAATTTAATTAAAAAGTATACGATTTGTATTATTGACAACAATATTTATATTGTTATACATAACCATAGCTACAAAGCGATTTATCAAGTAGTAGATTTTTTTTGGTACCTAAGTAATAGTTATACAACGTGTTACAAAAGTACCCCTAATGCCGAATATGGTAAATAGGGACCATCAAACTGAACAACTTTTACTTTGGGATCAACTTTGAAATCGCGAAATAAAAATCAGCTGTTTCATACATTTTGTTATTTTCGTAATTAATTTTTATATGAAACAGCTGATTTTTTTTTCGCGATTTCAAAGTAGGTCCCAAAGTAAAAGTTGTTCAGTTTGATGGTCCCTATTTACCATATTCGGCACTAGGGGTACTTTTGTAACACGTTGTATTATTCGTCAAATAACACGTTTTTCATAACCTCATTATTAATATACAATGTTTTGTAAGTATTACTCCGATAACGAATTGACATGTAATAAACATTTTATATGCAGATTTTTCATGAATAAAGGGTTGAATCATTTTTGAAAGAAATGTGTAAGTTAAAACAACAAGAAAATAAGTTAGGTATTTCCAGAAATGTTTGAAAATATTCGTGAACACCAAGAGCCATCCATTATTCAGCAGAGATGTCTATTTTGTCATAAACGTTCAGATTATCCGATTTATGGCCATGTTTTCTGGTTTATCTTAATATTTAACCTCAATGATTTATAGAACAACTCGATCCTCACTTCACTGGTTTTGATATTTTACTGTTCATCTTTAAGCAATGCTTTACACCAGTACCAACGGACTGGATTTTATGCCACTATTGGTTGATTTATGTATGTCCTGCCACTTATTATTCTTTTTAGGGTTTCGTACCAAAATGGTAAAAAGGAACCCTTATGGTGCGACTCAGTCTGTCTGTCTGTCACAGCTGGATATCTCGAGAGCTACTAATGCTATAAAGTTTTAGATGACGTTTGCAATTAAGAGAGAAATAAAAATATCTATATTTTTTGCAACAGGGACTGAAAGGGAGTTTTAAAACTTCGAAGAGAGGCTTCTAGGGCATATGGGGTATCATATGAAAGAGCGCTGCTTGAACATTCTCAAAAATTTTTTTTAGGCCGCATAGTTTTCGACTATGATGAAAAATGAAAAAAACAATACCGTCCCCCCCTCTCTTATCTCCGAAGTTTGCATAAAAAAATCTAAAATATTTTATGTGATAGAAGTTTATGTAAAGATTGCAGGAAAATTACTATTTCGAGGAGTTACATCGTTTTGATTTAATACTTTTACATATCAACTAGCAGTGGTTTGTTAAGCCGTGTAGCGTTTGAATAGCACAAACACTTAAACGAGGGATGTCCCAAAAGGAAATTAATGGTTCTAATACTAGACAAGAACGGGCAGCAGAGTTTCTTTGATCAAAAAACTTTGCCTCCAATCCACCTAAAGATATTATGGCAAAATCCTTTTGTGCATAACGCACCGTTTTTAAAGTAATTTATTGTCTTTAATAAAAATCTGTGACGTTTGACGTCGGCGTTTTCTTTGTGTTTGTTTTTTTGGTGGTCTTAATTTCTGTTTTAAAAGTTTTATTTTGTTGCCTCATTATAATACATTTATTTCCATTACGTAGCCGCCTTTTAATCAACCAGCATGCAGTCCATCATTCACACCTTCCTTGGAGGGGTCTCTGTTCAGTAGTTATAGGTTATGGTGATTATTACTTTTTGTTCAGAAAATAATTATACATGCTTTCAAAAAGTTGTTTCAATTCCAGCGCACTATTGGTACATCCAAATACAAATTAGGCCTCCAGCTGACCTAAATACTTTTATAGCGCGGCTACTCCGACAAAGGTCGCCGCCCCAAATAGCCACCGATTTTGTACGACACTACTGAATAACGTGCGACTGTTTTGTTAAACTTAATGTATTTTTCAAATATATTCAAGATGGATGTAACTCTCTAAGCTATTGAAGAGATACACTGGCCTTCAAAACTTAGTAGCACACTTTTAAAATTGCAGTTCCTCTTAAACAATAGAAGTAAATAATAAAAAAAAGGTTTCTTTCAAAAAGGTTATCGATGTGAAGTTATTATTAAAAAAAACCTTTATACCTATTTCGAAAATATATTATTATCTTGTGTATTTTAAAAATTATTACAATTTTAAATGTGTGGTACTAAGTTTTGAAGGCCAGTGTATATTGATAGATTATGACAAGATATTACTTGTATTTTGATGCGTGATTTCAATATCCAATGATATAATATGCAGATTGGTCATTACGTGAGAAAATAAAGAACTTGTCTTCGACATAAAACAAAACCTTATGAAAATAGTTCACTTTGCAACAAAAGTAAGATAACCTGCAACTGCAGTTAGAAAACTTGACACCTGCTGCGGTACAAAATATCTGGAAACTTAAACAAACTTAGAAGACGGCGATCCAGTTAGGTTCGTTTCGGTGCTACGAGATATTGCTACGGAACTACGAAGAAGCCACATTGTGTTGCTACTTGCTACGTGACTACGAAGTTCTATTCAGCTTCAAAGGCGAATATCAAAGTCTAAGAAACTTAAAGTGAAGTATTTTGAATTTCTAATTCTTTATTTATCAATGACTTCACAGTCAATATTTCAAATTATTTCTAATTATTAGTTTACAGTTTCAAACTGATGTTTCACAGCTGTGCAATCAAATAGCTACGTTAATACGGAGAGTGGTACACAGTGCTACGACGCTACGGGGCTAACTTAGAATTAGTTTTTAGATTTATGCACAGTGGTTTAACTTTGTACATAATTTAGCTTATTCGGTGTTTTAAGGTAAGGCTGTGTGGGGTCCAGAAGAGTATAGTACTAACACTTCACACTAGGGATGCCGTATATGGTTTCTAAGGTCTAATGGTGTAACTGACACCTCTGTACACCAAAAAGATATATGAAATCCTACTAATATTATAAATGTAAAAGTTGAGATGTTGGTTACTCAATCACGCAAAAACATCTGAACGGTGGTACATAGGTCCTACTATGATATTATAATATTCATATTATAAATATGACAGTTTGGATGTTTGTTACTCACTCACGCGAAAACGGCTGAACGGATTTGGATGGGCACACATAATAGTTTATAACCTGGATTAAATATAGGATACTTTTTATTTTGGTCAAAGGTTCTCAAGGGTCCACGCAGACAAAGTCGCGGACGGCCGGACCGGACTTCCAAAGGTCGCGGGTTCGATTCCCGCCTGAGACAATTCTGGTAACGAGTCTAATTTTGTTTAGTATATTATTTAGTAGACGATTAATTAGCAAAAAGGTGTTATGTGTTATTATCAATAACTTAAAATATTAAGGTCCTTTAACATTAGAATTTATGATTTTAACGGCAGTGTAAATCTTTTAACAAGCCAACACCCAAGATTTGTATTTAGATA
This sequence comes from Catoptria pinella, assembly GCA_963556745.1. Lineage (NCBI taxonomy): Eukaryota > Metazoa > Arthropoda > Insecta > Lepidoptera > Crambidae > Catoptria > Catoptria pinella. Next base: position 11,532,002 of record OY750772.1, on the reverse strand, counting down.
AAACAAAATATATTGCTCAGTCTACACAGATTAATATAATGTTATACCAGAGACTTGTTCTAAAAGCATTTAATTTTGGACCAAATAAAATAAGGTACAACAAACAATGTTGATTTTACTGCTTAGATAGAGAACGGGTAAAATATCGACTCATCTTATTATAAAGTTTTAGAACAAATCTGATAAATATGAAATCTGTCGAAACTGTTAGCATGATTATGGATATTGACTTAAGGCCCCTATATACCTCAAGTGGCGCCCTCATTTTAATTAAATTTATTGCTCGCTAAGTACATAATGTATCGAAAATTCACATGTACAGATTAAAGCTAAGGTTCTATAATAACCTCAGTAAAATTTTGTTCGTTGTAGTAGTAGTTCGCAAAAGTGCTAAAAGTGGCCACTTTTCAATCTGTACATGTGAATTTTTGATACATAATGTACTTAGCGAGCAATAAATTTAATTACAATGATGGCCCCACTTGAGGTACATAGGAACCTTAATATTTTTTTATGTTGATAGATTATTGAATAATAGTGATCAACTATAAAATTGAGTTTTTTATTAACTAATATTTTACGTTTAGCTTTATATTAAATACGTACCTATATGCACACATACACACAACACACACACACACAATAATTTATCCTTTATTAGAAATATAATAATGATATGATTACGTTATTATACTATTTAATGTAGTGCTAAAATTACATAAAATAATGTTATGGAAGTGCGGATTCTCCTGTTACAGGCATCGTATGCTTAAAAGACACCGGCCACTAACTACTGGAACGCAAAACTTTTTATCGTAATAAAATTTATTATCATTATTATATTTATGAGTATTCACATTCAAACAACACATTTACTTAATTATTTATTAATAAATGTAACAAATGTAACATAAACTTTGAAGGATGTCCGTGTTCATTACAAATAATTTCACAGAAAAGTATCGTCTTATACTACTCATGTTGGTAAAACAGACGATTCGAGTAAAAGCAATAAATAGCTTTTGATGATGGATATAATTTCCATCAACTTCTATCATGAATACAGTTCAATGGTAAATGATAATGTATAAAGTACGCCGTACCTTAACCCTCATCTTCACCTGCTCACATTTTCACAGTTCATAAAACTTCTTTACATCACATTATTTTTAGAAGACAACTTTTTATCGCTCTAAACTTTTTCACAGAAAAAACAACTTGGCGAAAACAAAAGGTGTTTACCTGAAATATGGAATGCAAACAGTCTCACTTGAAAAACCTCCAGAAAGTTAAATGAAGTTGATTTTCGCGTCGAATTTTTCCTGATTAAGTAACAAAGTCGAAAATGTGTTAGTATCGATTTTATTGTTGGTTGATGTTTGTGAATTCACCCGAGTAAATATCGAGTGAATCAGTTCTTCGCATTTTCTTCTTTTATCTATGAACCGAAGATACTTGCCTTAAAATGTACAAATATTATAATAGTCATATCGGGTCAATGACCTAAGGAGAGATGTAAGTTTATTGTGGCTGAGGAGAACTGGAAAGGCTTTGCAACATGCATATATCTAAAGACTGATGCATTAAGGGCTGATATTGTAGAATACTAGGTATAAATTTATATTTACACAATTTTTTTTTCTTCTAGTGATGAATTTATAAGAAGAATTGAAGACTGACATAGTTTTAACACAGTGTTTTTTTTGAGTGATGACGGATTTCATTAGTAGCCTGAAATTTTATTTGTTGGTAAAAAAGAGTTCTCCTGAAACCTACTAAGGAGTATTCATAAAAGCAAAAAATTTAAAAACACTTTTGAATTTTAAAGACTTCTTTGAATTTTAAATGTGAAATTATTATTTTTTGTTACAAAAGCAAAACCAGCTACAATTTTATGGTGACGCTTGTAAAACTGTTATTACGGGTTCCTTCGATCCTAGTTATTTCATCGCATTTTTGAACAGAAATAATATTACACTCTTTCGCTGTTCCGCTTCAAAAATTTCATAGAAAGATTTTTGCTCTCAAGAGTTCCTTTGTTCGTTGCAGCTGTTGCTTGGTGCTGAATCGCGATCCCTCCGCAAAATGTATGCATCATTTCATTTTGCTGCAAGGTCTAAGGTCGCAGTAGTACAATACATTTTATTTCACTTGTCAGAGGAAAGAGTTGGCAATTTAAAATTGTAAGGGGCTACAGAAATTTGTTTTAGAGTGTCGGTTTATTTCGTTTCATAAACTGAATGCTTCCTGCAAATGTTGTGGTAACAGCATATACATTATTATTTTAACGTAATTTTTTTATATTATTACTTGCGGATGCGAATCAGGGAGGTAGTTAGTTGAAACAATAAACAATTTAACTTACGCATTGTTTGGTTTCGTTAATTTTATCAATTTTGAAATAATAATCTATGTATTAGTTTTTTAAAAGAGTCCGATTTCAAATTCATATTATTAGTATGACGAGACTAGTATCAAAAAAAGTAATTCAAAAAAGTATATCTAAAGATATTGTAAACTTACCAATGGTCCACCATGGTAAATGGGGTTGTAGTTTTGGTAATTTGGCAATTGGCCTTTAGACAAAGTAGATAGGTAGTCATTTTAAATGTTTAGGTGGTTATTGGGCCAAATCTTAGCTATATAAAAAATAAATAAAAACTTACCTGCGTATGTGAATAGAACATGGAGAAGTTTGACACGATGACCGGCACTGGCAGGGCGATCGTCAGTACGCCCGCTAGCGCACAGAGGGCGCCAACAAACATGCCCAGGTAGGTCTTGGGCGCCATGTCGCCGTACCCCACTGTGGTCATTGTGACTATGGCCCACCACAGGCCTAGTGGGATTGACTTGAACTGGTTGTCTGGGTTATCCTGTAAGAAACACAAGATAATTAATAATTATTTTAGCAAAACGTGAGCTAGGCACCCCTGTACAATAATTGAATTCCAACGTTTGGTGTTATGAGTCTGGCGAACAGTGAGCTTGCCATACAAACGTAATACCAAAATGATTTGCAATTTGAGCATAATCAACTCTTCTTGTGGTGTTATTCGGATTAAAACAGTATTTGTTTAGGTTTCTATGAAATAAAAATTCCGAAATACTAACCCAATTCAAAATAAATTCCAATTACATTTTTTCATTTTTACAAAACTGTAAGTCGCATTAATTTTTATTTGGTTTAGTATTTTGGATTTTTTATTTAAAAGAAACCTAGACTAATACTGTCTTAATCCGAATAACATCACAAGAAGAGTTAATTATGCTCTAATTGCAAATCATTTTGGTATTACGTTTGTATGGGAAGCTCACTGTTCGCTTGAGTTTTAATCTTCCACATCACAGCTACTATTAAAACATAGTTACTCCATAAAACTTATTCTAAAATTTTGTTGTCAACTAAATCTTTTTTGATAAAGAGACTAATCGCAACAAAAGATTCACTAAATTTTTCTCCATTTCATTTCGATTCTTAAATGAGATAAATCTCGCTTTAAGTTTTAGGTACTTAACAGTAAACTAAAATACTAAATAGATCTACAGAGATAGTATTAAAAACGCTATGTTTCTCAATACCAAGCAAAGAAGTTCGTCTGGAATTATTTAATTTACTTACTTATTTTATCACTAGCAAAGGCATTGCCTATTCATTTGATACAATTTCTATCCTGACATTTCTCAGACTTTAGGTCCGTTGGTAGTTTATGGAAGGATTCCTAAGTCACAGATGTGCTATAAATAACCCACTGCTCAGTAGAGCGTGATAGTTTTGCAAAAGGTCTTTGGTTCAATTCCCTTAAAAGTATATTTTAGGGTTCCGTACCAAAATGGTAAAAAGGAAACCTTATGGTGTAACTCAGTCTGTCTGTCTGTCACAGCTGGATATATTGGAATAGTTTTAGACGACGTTTGCCCAACTATTTTTCAAATAAGAGAGAAATAAAAATATTTATATTTTTTGGCAACAGGGACTGAAAGGGGGTCTTAAAAAGTGAGAGTACTAGGGCATATGGGGTATCATATGAAAAAGCGCTGCTTGCACACATTCTCAAACATTTTTTTAGGCCCTTATCTCCGAAGTTTGCATAGAAAAAAATCTGGAATTACTTTATGTGATAGAAGTTTATGTAAAGATTACAGGAAAAATAGAACGATGTCTCTAAATAATAAGCTTTTTCAGAATGATGGTACGGATCCCTCGATGCGGTAGTCCGACTCGCTCTTGACCGTTTTTTTTTAATCTTGTTTCCGTATAAGCTTGGAATATTTTTTGTGTGGAATGACAATTTGACCTAGCCGGAAACTCAGATTTTTACGAGAGAAAACTATGTCTTTTAATGACTTCATATAACATAATAATGTTCAAAGTATTCAGATGATATATTTAAAAAAGTTTCATTATTCCAGGAACATTATTCCCTTTTATTTCAGGAACTCACATTATGCACTCGAGAAATTTGATTAAGTTGATACGTAGATTCGAATGTAGACTGCACCAATTTATTTAAATTTAATCTCATAGAAAGAGATTATTCAGGCAGTTATTGCAGATATTCAAATGGCGCTCGAGTTTTAGAGAATTCATTCAATTTGATTTAAATTGCATTTCAATTTTGTTATAAACTGCTTGCAAAGTGAATTAACTGCAATCAGGATTGATTAATCACTTTGCAGGTTTTACATAATATTCTACTAAGTTTTTTCGAAATCATTGAGGTATTGAATACAATTCGTTATTCATTATACTAAATACTAAATAATATACTAGAAAAAATACGACTCGCACCAGATCATGTTCTCGGACGGGAATCGAACCCGCGACCTTTGGATATCCGGTCCAATACTCTGACCGCTGAGCTACCGAGTCACTAGTGGGAAAGTCGAATTCCTTTTTTTCGTTATTCATTATTTTACAAAACTTTGTACCACAACAAAATAAAACCTGTCTTACTAGAGTAGCATTTAGTTAATATCTAAATTGTCGGAAGATTGTCGGTTAAGACAATGTTTAAGCTATAGGTATTGGATCAACCAGCTCCGTTTTTAATAGCTCTATCTCTTTCCGCCTCTCAGTGCTCAAATGTGAAGAAAAAAGATAAATGCGGTGCCGGGCAGGCAGAATGCAGCTTGACCTAGGACAAGATGAAAAAGTCAGCTCTTGACGAGTTCGAAGCCAGGGGGTCTAGCCAAAGTAATTATATTTGCAAATCTTCGTTATCGCTTTGCTTTTGAAACATGTATGGGATAGAGGTTTCGTTATCAATCGAAATTTAAAACGTCAAATCCATACATTTTTTGAAGCGAAGCGAAGCTAGCTCTTCTGTAGCTTTCCGAACCGATTGCGTAGATTTTTTGCTTTTATAAGTTCAGGTTTTCAAAATTTCAAAACCTAAAAAAGCTTAGACTCTAGGCTATACTTGCACTTATAAAATTAATCTAGGCCCTAGACTGTGCTAATTGATTTTAAATTGATATGAATTTTATAAATTGGGAAAGCTTTACTCATATAGTTGCCTGAAAATGTGCCTGCGATCCAAAAAGCATAAATGAATTCTTTTTTCAAAAAGGAACAATTGAAATAATAAATCAAATTTGAATCTGAATGCCGATTGGCCGAGCTTCGCTGGCAAGCGTTGCCATGTTGCCAGTGACATAAAATATTGGCGCCAATTTAAATCTTTGTTTGGTGGCAATTTTTAACGATCGCATGTGTAGGTAACCTGTGCAACAATTTGAAGTCCAATTAGTTAACGTGTCTCGTAAAATTTCGTTGAAAATAAAGGGAATGTTGAGTTGACCTATGTAAACATAATAAAATAAATCTATGGTATCTGTCATGTGTGTGACATTGACAAGTGATTGTCATTGGAATATAACTATGTATTACATCCATTTTCCGCTCTCTTGCTCTCGTGTGCCCGTAATGGCTGATCGATATTGTTCTAGCTTATTGTATTATATCCCTGTGGATCTTATCAAAATCTTTTATTTAAGAGCCCTGACCTTTCAGTGAACGGCTTTTTAATTTAGTTTTTGTGTGTTTAAGAGATAAACAAAATATAAATTTAGTTCAAGCTAATTTAGTTAACAAAGGTGGTTAATAACATTTTGCGATAAAAAAAAATTCACATACTTTATTATAGTATTAGTTTAGCAATATTCTTTTTCATTGCTTTTGTAAGAAAAAAGCTTGTAAAAATAATAATAAGCATTTTTAATTTATCACCTTGAAAGTAAGTATGAAACAATACTTCCCTTACATAACGATGTCATTAACAACTTGACATAGTACTTCTAAGGAAATATATTTTCGAGTCACAAGTTGTGTACATTATGAGTGTGACGAAGTGATTTCCTCGGTAACTTTCTTTAAAGCTTATTCAAGTAACGTGTAAGTTGAAAATTATTGTAGAGTTACATATAATATACCTATTCAAAATGATTTTCTCTTGAATAAATAATATTCATAAGTTGTATTCCAAGGATTTTTAAAAACTAGCCCCCTTAGGCTTCCCGCCCACGAGCGACTTTTTGTAGCTGTGATAATCGCGGCGATAATTTTTTTATTTTAACGAGTTAGTGCTTGGCTTTCACCTAACCTGATGTTAAGTGACGATAAGGCCAAAGGTGCACTACACCAGGAATCGTCACCACTGAGGAACTGGCTATCTTACCTATAACTGCCGTTACACAACAATTTTTAAATTGTAGTTTTGGCGTCAGACTTATGTAAGATGGTGGTGGATAGCCATGGCGGACTTGAAATAAGTCTTATCACCAACCAAACCGAGTACAAATGTACCGCCCTCCTGGGAGTCGAACCCGGGACCCCTGCATCTTACACGGGTGGGCGAACCACTAGACCACAGAGGCGGTCAATATACGTGGCGATAATCGCGGCGGTTTTTTGTCGCTGGCTAAATAAACCCTTAATAAAAACAAGCAAAGTTAAAGGCTTATAAAGTGTTTGTTTCTTTTACTCTTTAGAGAAATGATAAAGATAAAACATTTAACGGTGGGCAGGCGGTTAAGAATGACTTAATCATATTTTTTTCATAAACCATTTATATGTATAGTGGTTGCCACATAATTAAGGACACAAGTCGATTTTCATACAAACGAGGTAATTTTGAAGTCTTGGTTTTCCGCTAGGGATTGACCTAGGTGTGATCTGATGATGGCCATCCAGGGAGTGAATGGAGAAGATCCAGATCGCAATAGAAACCCAACTGATTTAGTTGCAAGATTTTCATACATTTTAATGCTATATTCGCGGTTTTTTTAAACATATCCTTACATTTCTTAGAATGCTGATCAGATCACTTGGGTGTGTACTGCAATCTGGATCTCCTCCATTCACTCCCTGGATGGCCATCACCAGATCACCGCTTAGTCAATCCCTGGCGGAGAAGCAATGCTTCAAAGGTACTTCGTTTGTATGAAAATCGACTAGGTATGTGTTCCTAACCAAACCTTGGGTTTGCGGTAACAACGTATGCGGTGTACAGCTAGTTCAAAATAAAACTTTTAAAGGTTTACCATATTTATAAAGAAATTAAATTGCACCTCCACGCTGACGTTCCCAAATTGCTTACTGAACGGTTTGTTAATTATTATTCGTTCTCATTCGTTCATGGCTCTTTCACGGTGAATACGAGAGCTTCACAGCAAACACGTCGCTCTCAAACACGGAAAAAAGCTCGCTCTGAGTGTCCACTAATTGGTTTTTAACATCGTCTATTTTGGTGATCCGTAGGGAAATAATTGATCGAGCGAGCGCGAAGAGCGAGCGAAGCGTCTCCGTTTCAGCTTGGGCAAAAATGCTTTCGTATGTTCGTCCGGCTGTCCGTTTGTTCTCCTCTACAAGTCCAATTTCTCAACCGATTCTCGTAAAATTTTGTGAGCAGGTTCTAAAATTAAATGGAATTTTCTGTCGATTCAGTTTTTGGAAATTTTTCAAAATGGTGGACATATGGGGAAAAATAATATTTTAAAATGTTCAAAAATGTTACAAACGCGAGATCTATAGCTCTACAGAGCCACTAGTTAGTTAGTTTTAAAGAACCTCATTAAAATCTCATTGTTAACTTTCATCTTTTCTGAAGTTATGCCACAGAGTATGTTGGCCGCTATAGACACAGAATTAAACGCTTGCTCAATTCTAAAACGAGCTAACATAAATTGAATTATAGTTTTGGCAAATCAAAAAACTCAAATAAAATGTATAAGCATGCAGTTCTTTCTATTATGAATAAAATATCACAAATGAGCAAATCATCGTACTTGACTAGAATCTTGTTGTTGTCACTTTATGACGATGGAGGATGTCAAGAACTGATTGGATCACAATCGGATGAGAGTAATTAAGTAGTAACTAATCTTGCTGACGTAGGCCATGGAAGGTCAAGTACACTATCACTATAAAATTTTATATACTCTTAAGGGTCATAGGGAAACTTGATTACTGAAGAAGGAGTCATCATGCCGCCAATTTTACGATAAAAAAAGAGATTATTATTATCGACTGTCATTAGAAATTAAACACTTTTTACGGATTACAGCGCGTATATTATTAATTCAGGTGTTATTTTAGAATTCTTTAGTTTGGTTTTTTTTTAATTCCCGGCGTTTTGACACCTTTCCGGGAAGCGAGAAGCCTTAACCTAAGAATCGGTTAAGATTGACTCTGACAGAAATCGCACATTGCTGCTTTAGTAAGAACCAATGTGACAACTATCTTACTTAAAGCAGCTATGTAACTGCGGTTTCAATCGATTTCAATTGAGAATTTTTGGCAGCAAAATAAAGTAATCAGCCCCCTGTTGATTGCCTATTTATTTATTTTTATTTATTTATTTATTTATTGTCACAAAATCCGTGCCTTATAATGATTAAAACAGATAAATAATGATTAGAAATGACTATAGTACTAACCTGCGATTTCTCCGCATAATACACCAGACTGGCAAATATCACAATGCCGAGCACCAGAAAAAACACCAGCAGTGTCAGTTCCTTCGCAGACGCCTTGAAGGTGTGCACCAAGATCTTCAACCCTGGGCTGTGCCTCGTCAGCTTGAACAGCCTCAAGATCTTGATGATCGATATGAACTCCAATATGTCTGCCTTATCCACATACTGTTTCACCACTGTAAGTTCCACCACTACGTCCATATAAAAACTTAATGTCGCTATAAAGTCTATTATGTTCACTGGGGATTTCACAAATTCTATTATGTTTGGGGCTACCTGTAACAAAAGAGATTGAATTTATTAAACAGATTTTTTTAATATATATTTTTAAAGCATTTTAAAGAATCTGAGAGTTCAAATTACCTACATTAGTTTGTTTTTTTCTAACATTATATTTCAGTTATCAACGGTATTACTAGTAGCGACACAATCATTTCAGAAAAAATAAGTACTTTTAGTGACATGAGGGTGTGACGTCATCCCGAGCAATATAATAATAATAATAAATGCTTGGACAATTTCACACAGCGCCATCTAGACCCAAACTAAGCAAAGCTTGTAATATGGGTGCTAGACAACTGATATACTTATTATACATAGCAACACCCAGACCCGTCACAGAAATTAAAATTCGTCATTTCAATTTCTATTCTATTTCTTTCGGGAATCGAACCCGGGACGTCTTGCGTGGTAGACTGGCATGTTGACCACTGCACCACTCAGGTGACAAAGTTTCCCTATCTTCTGGTTGTATACGTATTTACTTAAAACACAGAGAAATTTGTATACGTGTAGGTACTCAAGTTACATTGGTGGAGCCACTCTTTTCACTGAATTTTCTTTGAAAGTTATTACCCCTACAAAACTATAGTTTTGTGATACGCTGCCACTCCGTTCCTTGTCATTTAGTATTTTATCTTAAATCGAATAATCTTATTATTACACTAAGATCTGTTGATTGTTATCGCATTTAAATTAAAATGGCGTCCATAGATACAGTTGTTTTTACTTTATTAATAAAATAAACAGCAATTTTACAATACATGTAGGTTTCACAATTAAATCACACATTTGCCAAAACAATTCCCACAAACACACACTTGTATCTAAAGTTGAATAAACAAGTAAAGTATTAATTTCCAATTCAATTAAATAGTTCAGTGTTAAGCCACAAAAATAGAAGCCAATCAAATACCGACGCCATTACTGTAATGAGAGCTTGCCGCAATTAATTAATTTATCGCCTTCTCGGTATGGACTTGGTCGCATAAGTACCATTATAATATCAAAATGAATAAGTTAATAGTCCACAGAGAAATAAGAAAACCACAACTGGCATTGGGAAATAAGACGTTAGCAAGGAAGGATCTGTTCTTATTTTATCAACTCTTACAGTTAAAATATAAATAAATAAATAAATAAATATTTGACAACATCACATACATTGCTCCGATTCCAAAGTAAGTAGCTAAAGCACTTGTGTAATGGAAATCAGAGACAACGGTGGTATCACAAACACCCAGACCTGAGCCAATATAGAAAAGTAAGTTTTCTAAATTGACCCAATCGGGAATCGAACCCGGGACGTCAGAGATGGCGACACCTTGAAAATCGGTGTAGCCACGCGACCACGGAGGAGTTAGACTTCGAATAGACCGCACGAACGAGCAAAAACATGGTGAACACTAATATCGAACAACAACATTGGTTCGTATGTATAGACATAGTAATGAGCAGAGCGAAACAATGTTCACCACACACGTTGCTAGTGGTACGCACATGCGAACATAGTGTTCGTTGATCGTGCTCACTATGTTCTTGTTCGTCCGTGCGTGCACGCCTCTTACACGACCAAATCAACAAACCTTACAAACCCAAAGCTTTCAATCGGTTAAATAATTCAGATTAAGATGTTCAATGTTCATTAACTAGGCTAGGAAATGATTCATAAAGACAGTTACGTTGAATTAACCATCTTTATTAATACATTTCTAGCTGAAAGTGGCATTGAAAGTTTTCATTTAAACGGACTTTCTCATTAAGGCTCCCGCATATCTGTAAGTGAATTATATCTTTGGAAATATGGAATCTGTCATCCACAGACAATTGTAAGAGCTTTTAATGAAGCTGGACAGTAAAAGGTCACTTCCATTCAGAAGCGGTAAGCCATTGTTGAGTGCACTGAGGGTACGATTACATTCTTATGGCAACTATATGTATAAAGCACATCTATAGTTTTTTAAAGATTTATTGTGTTCGAGTAAATTAAGTTCAAAGAATTCCAACCTGTCAAGCAGATTTGCTCATCAAAAGATCGAAATTATCAAAATAGTTATTTGTTCAACGAGTGAGCAAAGTTATTTTTTGCTGCGAGTGCTGGTTTAAAAACACGAGAAATAAAAACATCTCTCGTGTGAAACATACAACTTTCACCTCTACCAGTGAGAAAACTCAGCAAAATCGCTTTTTTTACTCCGAGCGTGAGGAAAAGTGATTTGAAACTCAAGCTCACAGCTAAAAGCTATTTTGCTGCGAGTTTTCGTCCTGGTGAAGTGAAAAAGTAGTTTACAATTTTGATTTATGTTTTTATTGTAGTGACTCGTAGCTTCATAGGACGACAGATATGGAGCAATGCGTGAAGGTTATGTCAACATCGTCCCACGCGAGAGGACCATGTCTTGTAGAGTACTAATAGGCTATTATTATGAATAATCACTGAATCGAGCCGTTTTGCTAGATTGAAGTCGACTCCATTTGCAATTACGCATTAGGCCGTATTCACATGACGGACCGGGCCGAGCCAGTCATGACAACATTACAAAAAGATACAACGCATGGAATAGTATGAACGTGTTCAATGATAGACAAATTATCTGGCGGCTAATGGCCGAATACTCAAACGTCACTCAACTTTGAGAGGCCCTCAAACATTAACTCGTCCTGGCGCATTAAATGTCAAAGATATTACAAAGACAGCATGATGTTTGAGCGCCCCTCAAAGTTGAGTATCATTTGAGTATTCGGCCATAAGGCTGTCCGACGGTGACTGGAAATAGGTTTTGTCATAGCATGTCTGGCTCGGCTCAGTCCGTCGTTTGAATGCGGCTTAAGTAAACGAAAGATCACAAATGCAGTCGCAATACAAGCACAGCTGACGGTTTTAATGAAAACAGTTTAACTGAAACATGTAAAACGAAACTTTAACTGTGAGCGGTGCCAAAATGTTCGTTTCATTGAATTCAGCTCACAGCCTTCGTCAACTGTTGGCCTCACTCCAAAACGAAGTATTTGGAAATGCTTAAGTTGGGATTTGGATGAAGATTTTAACTTTTGAATTAATGTTATTTGAAGAAGGAAGGAAAACGTATCTTTTTAATGGTTTCTTGAACTTGTTTAAACAGTTCTGTTGGTTCTATGGGCATTAACGTAATATCTTTGGACTGAAAATACGTGAAAAATTTCAAGCTATAATGGTTACAGTGCCGAATCAGTCACAAGACTATGACCAATTAATACTGTCTACATTTCAGAAACCTGGCGAGCCGTAGTCGTACATTATCCAGATTTATTTCTTGAACAGTTTAATAATAAAAAAAGAAAAAAACACCCCTTACAAAAATAAGTTACGATTGAAGAGATTGCCAAATCACGTGAAAACTGACAAATGCATAAACCTTTTTTTAAGCTTTGACGTCATATCTGTACCATGGATGAATGCGTGCAGCCGTGCAGTGATTGAGTGTCACAAACATGCATAAACCGGTGATTTCATGCATACATTATAAATTTAACTCTAGTATCGCATAGTGTGCTTACACCCTGCTTTTTGCATTATAGGTATCTATATTTTTGTATCACTAGATCATGGAGTTTATTTCTCTAATAAAATAATAAAGAGTGTAAATGGAAATAAGAAACTATAAGTTCAAATGTAACTGAGGATCAAAAAGGCAAGTTTGGATACTTTTAGTGGGGTGATTACCACCCATGGCCCCCCGAATGACCTTCTGGTGGCGAGTGGGCAAGTGCCGGAGTTTTTTAGTGGGTATTCCCTCCTCCCGAGATCCCATCGAACCACTCGGTTGGGTGGGATCACGGGAGGCAGTCGTGGAGGGAGCTGCAACGTTGAATGTTGCGGTCCCCTCCTGGCGAGCCCCACATACCCCCCTCTCGCTCACCTGCGGGAGGAGAAGCGCGCAAAGGCGTTTTTCTTCGGCATAAAAAAAAAAAGATTGGATACTTTTGACCCCCTGTTCTCAAAAAGTATGAAATTGCCGTTTTGTATAGAGAATTTTAAAGAATTTGAATTTTCCATACTAACATTTTCTTAATTTATTTAACAACCATGAACGCTAAGGTTTTAAAAAATGTATGCACTAATGTTTAAACACTAAGATAGCGTACCTATGCCACTTAGGTAACGCGAAGTTAATAGTATCGGGTAAGTTACAAAGAAATAAGAGGTCATTTCTGCTAACAAAAAAAGGAGTTACTAGTAAATAATTATGGAACTATTTTAAAGTTAAGGAAAGGAAATCAGAAATATTTTTGTTACTGACAGGTTGGCCGTCATGATCATAATTCGAAATAAAAAACAAGTATCTTTGATATCATAGAAGATATGAGAGTCTCTGTGTGTGTGAGAAAAAATCGTCAATTTCATACTTTAACCCCTATTATTATTATTCCGAGGTTATTTCCAGCAATATCTGGCATTACGTTACACTTTTTCGTACACAGAATTGGAATAAATAAATGTTATTTTAATTTTCTAATCTGATGACGTATGTCGGTTGACATTTCATTGACTTAAATCTTTTCTTGCCAAAAATCTTTAGATATCATTAGATACCAAAAATCTTTAGATGTCGTCTCATGAAGTTATTATTATTATCGTATGAGGATTAGTGGCCATCTCTGGTGTTAGAGTTTATCAAGCCGCCTGTAAGACCTCTAAGTTGGCTTAACGACTGTTATCAGATGACAATAGCCGGGACCGACGGTTTAACGTGCCCTCCGAAGCACGGAAGTGCTCAGTTGTGATGCCACTTGAAGGTCACCTATCCGACACCTGGCCGGACCGAGCGTTGCTTAACAAACGTGATCAAGTACGATCAGTCTGTCAAGCTCCGCCATGAGCATGAAATGACTATGTATGAGAGAAAAATGTGGAAAATTAGGGAAAAATGCATAAATTGCGACTGCCGCTTCCGTCGAGTGGCCGAATTAGGATACGCAAGGGTCGGTTAATGGGCCCTTTATGGAACCAGGGTGATAATGGGCTACTCCGTCTGAATGTAAGATAAGGACGTGTTGTCGCAGTAAAATGTGTGTATGTAATATCTTTACTTAGAGTAAATAGTTTGGGTGATCGTGTTCATATTTGCTGTCACCTCATTGATCAGGTTGTGCTTAAGCAAAATAGATAAGTTCGTACATTAAGTTGTTGCAATTCTAAATATTAACTGCACATCACTTACTGCTTTGCATAATTAGGCTAGGCTCCTAAATGTTAATTCGATTCAGGAAGCCTTTAACCTATATCACTTTTCTGGTTGAACTTGAAATCTGAAGTAAATATTTGATTGATACCTCCATTTATAATGAAATAAACCGATTCGCTTTACCGAACATAGAATTTCCTATTTGAATTGGAGTTTCAATGTAAATTGGGCTTTAAATTGTATTAAAAGACTTTACGATCTGTTATCAAATTTATTTATTATACTGCAACGCGCATAATTTTTTATAACATAATTAAATTATATCAAAAAGAAACAAATCGTGAAAATATATGTGTTTAAATACAAATTAGCAGGGCCCTATTTAATAAACGTGACAATTTGTCATCTGTCATGACAATTTTATATCCATTGTGTCAACCGATATGAAAATATAATAAACTACTAATATCTACATCGCGATGTAAACGAAATTGTCATGACATTTGACAAATTGTCACGTTATTAAATAGCTAATTTGTATTTAAACACACATATTTTCATTATTTGTTTCTCCTTGATATTATTTGATTATGTTATAAAAATGCGCGTTATAAATTATGCGCATTGCAGTATATAAATAAATACAATAACAGATCGTAAAGTCCCTTACAATTTAAAGCCCAATTTACATTGAAACTAGAACCAATTCGAATAGTAAATTCTATGTTCAGCAAGATACTCGTGACAGTTTACTATAAACATGAATTACTTCGCCCAAATGTTTCCCTTTGGGCAAACAGGGTGTATTATCATCCATTTCATAGTAAATTAGATAGGTACCTACTAAATTAGTTTAATTTCGTGGCAACAACTGAATAATACACAAGTAATTATTTTAGCTGATTCTATCACTGTTATGTGCAATATTATTATGATTGCTTGTCATTTTTAGGGTTTTGTAGTCAACAAGGAACCCTTATAGTTTCGCCATTTCCGTCCGTCCGTCCGTCTGTCCCCAGCCTACCTCATAGACTCTTAGTACTAGGAAGCTGTAATTTGGCATGGATATACATATTTATCACCCCGACAAAGTAGTGAAGTAAAATTTAGAAAAAAAATTTTTTAGGTTATCTCCCCTACACATGAAGTGGGGATGTAATTTTTTTTCTTGTCTTGCCCGTTGTGTTGGTTGTCGTTGGATAGAAATTTAAAAAATAATGTGTCGAAACAGTTTTATATATGACGAAGTAAAAAGGAAAACTATCACACCTGAGCTGAGTAGGCCTTACAAGTTTACGAGTAACAGTGAACCAACTAATAAAATGTACTTGGTGCAGTACAAATTCCACATTGGGAACTACTTAGGCTAGGGAACCCTACACTGCGCGTGGCCGACACGCACTTAGACGGTTTTATTTATTTTGCTGTTGAATCTAATTAAAAATTTAATTCATAGAGTAAAGAGATTTAAATTGAAATGTATTTAAAATTGTAAACACTATGCTTTAATAATTTTTTTTAATTTTTTCATCAAAAATCGACAACTATGCGGCCTCAAAAAGGTCGCTTTCAGCCCCTGTCGCAAATAAAAATATTTATTCTTTATTTGCGAAGTAGTTGGGCCAACATCATCTAAAACTATTCCAAATTTCAAGTTGATAATATTAGTAGTTCTTACAATATCCAGCTGTGACAGACGGACTGTGACAGAAATGGCGACACCTTGAAAACCGGTATACAGTGGAGTTCATTAATATGTTGTCACTTTTGACAGTTCATCAACCTTTATGGCTTTGTAATAAATGTCAACATGCTGTCAAAAGTGCCAACATATTAATGAACTCGACTGTACAAACCATTTGACCACTTAGGTCGTCAACCGCTATCGAATATCTGTGATCTCCCTCAACTCAAAGCGAAGCCACAGTCTTCAAACTTCAGGAGAACCTATTTCACTAAAACTTTCGAATTTAAATAACTTTCTTACGGAGTTAAGTTTACAATTTCGTATGAAATTAGTTTCGTAGTAGTAAGAGAGCTGCCTTGCAAGCTTGGCTACTTAAACTGTAAAGAAGTGTATGCAGCAGCTTTATGTAAAATGTTTTTGCCACAGAACAGTCTATCGTCTGACGACCTCCGTGGTCGAGTGGCTTTGTACACCGGTTTTCAAGGTATCGCCATCTCTGAGGTCCCGCGTTCGATCCCCGGGTGGGTTAATTTAGAAAACGAACTTTTCTATATTGGCTCAGGTCTGAGTGTTAGTGATACCACCGTTGTCTCTGATTTCCATAACACAAGTGCTTTAGCTACTTACTTTGGAATCGGAGCAATGTGTGTGATGTTGTCAAATATGTATTTATTTATTTCAATGTCGGGCTGGGAATCGAACCCGGGACCTCTTGCGTGGTAGACGGCAAGTTGACCACTACACCACTCAGGTCGTGAAAATTAAGTAAAATGAGTAGATAAACAAAATACTGAACTGACAGTGAAAGTCATTTCATAAACTTGCTTTTGCCCATGACTTCGTCTACGTGAAATTTCGTTTTCCGTAGAAACTCTGTTTTTTTTATGATAGATAGGCGAGCTTTTGTCCACTATGGTAAGCGATGATGCGATCTACAATGAATTGCGCTTGCCTTGAAGACACCTATTCACTCGCGACTTGAAGGCCCCAGATTGTACCTTTTTTGTTAGGGGGAATATATCTATCGGGAAACACAGACTCAGGGCAAGGAGTTCCACTCAGGCAAGGAATTAATATTATCTGTTTGTAAACCAAAATTAATCAAAGTTATTGCAGCAACATCAGCAAGAAAAAGTAACAAACACACAAAAAATCATATTTATAATTTTAGTTGTAGGTATATACATTTAAAAAGTTTCCCTTCTTGTTACATAAAAAAATCCCAAAATATTTTAAAAACTTAAACGGGAACTATGATAGGATCACTCCCAAGGCAACCTTTTATAAGCAAAAGGAGAAAGAATGAAATACATTTGTGTCATAAAAGTCATTGTGAGTTTGCCCAAGGTAAAAAAAAACAATCATAACTTGCCGGGGTAGGCGGAGGCTCGAAAATATCGCATCCATTCCCTTTGTAACCGCGTTATGCTTAGTATTTTGAATAAAAACATATTTTTGCTTCTATTTGTCTTCATAGCGAAGATATTGTATGCATTGATTGAAAACATTTACGAAAAAGGTATATTTCATTGCCCCTTTTCTTAATTTACCAGGGAAGTATATCAAGCAAACCCGGGTATCCTTACTAATATTATAAATGCGAAAGTCAGTTTGTTTGATTGTTTGTTAAGCCTTCACGTGTTAACTACTGAACCGATCATCATGAAATTTTGCATAAACGTTGTCAGGGGTAAAATAAGGACATAGGGTCACTTCATCCCGAAAAAATAATTGTTTCCGAGGGATAGCAAAAAAAATTTCCACGCAGACGAAGTCGCGGGAGGTCGCTAGTATAGATATTAAACTAACCTCAAATATTAACATGTACAGAAGTGATGTCAACCTGTCCTTATAAGGGAAAAGCTGCCTGCACTATAACTCTGTGTAATACAAAATATGATTCATCGCACAGTTGAAACAACTATATCAAGGAACCGAGAAAAAACTAAGGTAATTCTTGCGGGAAACGGAGTACCACGCGGAAAACGACGCGGGCGGAAGCTAGTTCAGTTAGGCCGCGTTCAGACGACACGCGCCCGCTAAGCGCATGCTAGACGCGCGTTAACACCCGCGTCTAACTCGCTTTGAAATTAATAGTATATAATTTGAGTCTTATTACACATCAACAGATCTCAAATTACATTTATCGAAGTCCACCCGCATTCGCCATGCGCCCGCTTCGCGCCCGCATCGTGCCAACCCCGCCCTCACCCCGCACACGCGCTGCACCCACCCCGCATACTCCTTGCGCCCGCGCTATGGCTAGTGTCTGTCTACTGAACAAAGTAGTCCAGTCACTAGTAGTATAAGCGGGAGCGAGGCGTGCGCTGATTTAGCGCGTGGCGAGCGCGGGTGTAAGGCGAGCACAACGCGTATGCGGGTCCTGTGCGTGATCGGCACGTATCATCTGAACACGGCCTTATAAAATGGACAGTAAATTTTTATATATTTTGCGAAAAGAGTAGACTTCGAAATGAAAAGATGTTAAATGTTTCATCGGGTGATGATGAGGGTGACAGATACTTCTAACAAATTAAAGTACCACCTGCAGGGATATCACGTGTATTGCCATCTCTCCCATTCTTTAGATCGCCGTCACCCTACTCACCGACAGAAACAACATTTAATTACTGAAAGGTAGCTTTATTTCCCTACGGTATTGAGAAAGGTTAGCTCCAACGTTAGCGAATTCCACTATTCCACAGTTAGCTAGAGCAGTATCTTAACTAAACAAGTATTGAGTGTTTGCATACAGACTTGGACGTTTGTATACTGCGTTCCTGCTTATATGACTATGCATGCCTAGATTAAGGGGCCATTTAACGTCAAGTACACAAAATATGATCAGTCATGATGTGACAGTCTGTAATCTATTGTGACAAAAGGGAGGTAAGTTTTTGAAGTTTCATTTAAAATAAGGAACTTCCCATGTTCCATTTTCAAAATTACGGCTCACAAAATGAAGTGCGAAATAAAAAACATAACGGCACTTTCGTGAAATGAGATCTTTGAGCTCGTGCGCGTAACACGTGCTCCGTAATTTGGGCGGCTATCCGATGCTACGAAGTGTACAAGTGCTACGATCTTGTTACGGCGTAGTCAAGGTATCTTGTGTATAGGTTTTTTGCTTAAGCTTGTAGAAAGAGTGATGTTATGTGAAAATATAAGAATATACATGTAAAAAAATAATGATGTGAATTTCTGCATTGACGTTTTAACTGTTTGCTGAAAGTTTTATTAACTCCTGGGGGATAAGAAAGTATCACAATATCAACTGTGATAATATATAATATAATTTAATGCGTGGTTGATTTTCATACGAAGTCCATAATAGGTTCTACTCCTTTGTATGACCGACTTACATACTTTAATCAACGCAACTAACCCTTCGAAAAAATCACGACCAATTTAACAAGGGTTCGATCAGCGTCGACCATCCGCAATTTGTCGAGCCCATCCTGAACATTCATTTCATTTTTTTCAACCCACGTATCTTTTGAATAGAAAAATTAAAGAAGAAATATTTACTTCTATTGACGATTCTCATTTGACTCTAATTTAAGTGAAAAAATCTCTTAAAATTTATTAATATAACACTTTTTTTGTGCAAAAATAAGGGTTAACATACCTTCATACCACTTTAAGAACACTACGGTAATCGATTAAAAATGTCAATGTCGAATTAAACTACTTTCAGATAAACTAATTTGGTAAACTTTTTTCTTACATTTCCAATCAAAAATCTAACTCTCAGAAAAGCTGCACCGAACAGGTCAAGGTTGAAAAAGTAAAAAGTACAAAAAACCTTTTTGAATAAAAGGAAAGTCAACTTGTCTGTGAAAACCGAGGGGGTTAGATAAAGCGTCCGCAATTTTTCAGGCCCATCCTCTTCTGTGATTATGCTTATTTTGTCCTGTATTCCATACGTTGTGTTTACTACAGGAATGTTGGGATGCTAGATGGTGCTTCATTTGTATTAAACGAACGAAAATTAAGTTCTTAGGCATTAGGCTTTAGGCACTGTTGATCTGCGTGTTTTTTTTTGATTCTTGTATTATGTAAGCATTTAAAAACAGACGTTCTATTGACACATAATTTATTTTTGAGAAATTAAATGAATTTGTTTGTGACCTAAAACTTTACATTCAATAGGCATGTTTTGTCGTAAGGCAAAAAAAATCTTTTCACATAATAAACAAAACGTCATTTCCAGTATTCTTTTGACTCTAAAGAACCTTTTGGGTTCCACAACAGCCGATATATAACGGAATACGCAAAGAGAAATCGGCTGTGCAAAAAAGACTGAATTTTGCCTCCACGACACCGCGACCATAAATATAAACATACGTTTTTATTGCCATAGCGCTTCTGTTAGGCGTATAAAATAAAATTGGGACGTCTAATGGTTCAATTCTGTTACTGAAAGCAACATATGTTTAGACCTTTAGGATCTTATCGCATTCATAACGTAAATCTTCTATAAAGTACTCAGAAACCGTAAATTATTGTGGCAAGATTGTCGCAATAACAATTTGTTTTATCTGTACTTAAGTGTAATAAAAAGTGTAAGTGATTCTCCTTTTTCAATTATTTTATGCAACATATTTGTCATATAAAATAGTTTAACTGAAGAGGAGTTCGATGGCGCAGTGGTTTAGCGACTGGCCCAGCGATTATGGAGGTTAAGCAACTTTCGCTAGGGTCGGTCATGGGATGGGTGACCTAAAATGTATTATCTCAAGCTCCTCCGTGGTTGGGATGGCACGTTAAGCCGTTGGTCTCGGCTGCATTTGCAGTCAATAACACCCACCAATCCGCATTGGGCTAGCGTGGTGGGTTATGGCCCATCCTTATTCACCCATAAGAAAGGTCTGAGCTCCAGCAGTGGGACATTAAAAAAATGGCAGTCAGAATCAAAAAACTTTAGGCAAAGTTGTCACAATGTATATTAGGATTACAGGATTTTTGTTTATTCTGTGTTAGAATCTTTCAAATTAAATAAAAGGATAAAAAGATAGGCACACTAAATTCTGTCAGATTCAAGCAATAAAAGAGACAAAGAGCTACTTATATAAATTCAATATTGGCAAAGAAAAAACTCTATAGCCCATGAATGGTAGGTCTTATTTTCATTTTCGTATTCTCCCGTAAATACCCTCTTATCAGATAATATGTGACAATGTTGTGCACACGGCGAAACAACCCATTTGGAACCTTTGAAATTTAATACCTTTGCGTGACTATTGTTGTAACAGATGTTTCCAAGTTAAAGAACCTTTTATTGAATTAGTAAAAGGATTTGTCGGTACAAATAATGTTATGTAGGTTTTGTAATATACAATGTGACTGTAGTTTATACAAAATTCTGTTGCGCGTTAGAAGGTGTTAGCAATTCAAGGAACTTCCATATTTTAAATAGGACCAAACAATATCTGCTTTATTTTACTTCAATAATCTACATTTTTTGCTCTTAATTTTGCTGCTTATATACGATAAATAAGAGTCTTAAATAAAAGAAAACAAATACTCAGCCCAGCCAAATAATTCGATTACCTCAGTTACCGCGAAGGTATTTTAGACAATCAGTAAAATCTGGGTCGCTATACGGCACAGATTAAAAATGTTTAGTAGGTCAACTGCAAGCTGAAAAGCTGGGTTGAAGGTCGTTAAGAATGAAAAATTATAACTGCGGAAATATAAGACAAGCTTGTAAAAGTGTTTACTCTCGTAGGTAATAACTTTTCTCGTAACTTAGTTCGCTAAAATTGTAAAAAAGACCTTAACTTGACGGGTAAGCGCTTAAACGAGTTAAAGTGGGCAGTAATTAATTTAATTATAACTTTACAATATAGAGTTTTACCCATCAGTTTTTGTATGTACTCGAATGTATGTAACGTAATATTTTAACTAATAAAAGATATCTCTTCAGACAGAAGTCATTAGATAGTGAAAAGCATTTCACGAAAAATTTCATGCTTTTTCCAGTTATTATAAACGTACTGTTTATTCCTATGCTGTAACACCCACTCAAAACTTAGGAGGCTCTCTAGCCAATTAAATGCCGCCGCCGTGAGCCACTCCAGGGAAAAATCGAGATCAGGTAGCCATGTGAGCACGCCCTAATGATACAGCGGAGGTGGGTTGCAATTACCTCTTATATAGTTTGCCCAATTTACGGGAACATTAGGGTTGGCGAGTATGTGTAAACAAAAGAGTGGTTATTTAGGCTGGTTAGAGCCGTGAGATTGAGGATTAATTGAGTAGGTGCCTGAAGTTTATAAATAGTACTAACTACTAGTACGAGTATTAATAGTACCTACTCACTTATAATACTGTCATTATAAGTAAATTAAAGTTAAGAAAATCAATGAGTTATAAGGAAAATAAATTTTACATTCGAATATTTTTTATGGTTTATTTATCTGAGAACCGTAAACGAATACGCTATAAAACTGTAATGTTCGAGTACCAACGCTTAGATGCTGCCTACGAGGGCGGTTTGATAAGTCCATGACTTTGAAAAAAAGAAGCACTTTTTTCTCATAATTTATTTTTGTTTCATAAAAAGAAACTCCTTACGAAACTTTACGCTATAATTATTTAAAATTTGGAAAAAGATTATTACTTTTGGAAACTAAGAGCTCATTCGACTTTTAACTTTTCTTATTGACCCTGTCGACCCTCTTGGCTGTACTCATGACATCGAAACTCATCGAATTACGGTACGAATTATTGCCTTACCTTTCCTATTCTCTAGATTTAGCCCGCTGAGATTTTATCTCCTACCAAACATGAATAACTGTCGTGGCAATCAAAGATCTTGCCAAAAGGTGGTGCTTGAAATGGGCCCTCATTTCAGTTAAAACATTTTTCAGTCTATAAAAGAAAAAAATAATGGGTTAAGGAAGTAGGAACTTCGTTGGACTGAATACGCAGAGTTACAAAAAGATTAGAGATATTAAACAAAATATGCCGAAAAAGTGTCTCTTCTTTCCAAAGACATGGACTTATCAAACCACCCTCGTAATTCCATTATATATACTCCTTCTATACTACTGTGTATCCTCGTATTTCGTACTATGCGAGGATTTCTTGTCAACTTAAGGCTGACAAGTAAACTTGGTAGGAACATGAATTTCCGAATGATTATTGACAAAGAAGCTAACGAGAAAATAAGAAGATAATAGTATTGCTTTTCTTATTCAATTTGTAAACGACGAAGATGAAATTAGTTTTTATATTGGGTACTGTAAATGATAGACGTAATTTCGTCAGCTATTTTATTTATGGTAACACAATAAAGTATAAAAACATATAAAAGTCTAAAAAGGAGGTTGGTTCGATCGCCAACAGGTACTTAATGCTAGCTTTAAAATATAAGAAAAAGAACTTTTAAACACACGAAATGTTTTCATCTTCACATCACCATCATATTATCAGCCGCACGACACTCAATGCTCTAGATTAAAATAACAATCTTTCTTTTTATTACATTAAAAAATTACAAACTATTCATTACTGGTATTGAGAAAACTTCGCAAGAAATATATACCTTTCGAAAAACAGCTTATTTTGATTTTGAATTAATTACTTTCAGAAAATAGTGCGACTTGGGAAACTTTTCCAACGCCTCTGATTCTGTGTAACTTTCTACTCTCTTAATATTTAGTTAGTTAAGGCAGAGTTTAATTTGTTATAATTATTCGTTCGTCCCAATAATCGAAATATGAACAAAGTGCATACAAAATTTAGGTATGTATTTGTAAATATATTACGATTGTCTCATAACTGGCGATAATTCTGATCAGTAAATTTTATTTAGTATCTCGTATTTTACTTAATTAGGCACTTCTGTCTTCACTTCTTTCTTAGAGGAGCTCGGTGGCGCAGTGGTATAGCGCCTGACCCAGCGCTTACGATGACAGCAACTTTCGCAAGGGTCGGTCATCGGATCGGATAGATGACCAAAAATTTATTATCTCGAGCTCCTCCGTGCTTCAGAAGGCACGTTAAGCCGTTGGTCCCGGCTGCATTTGCAGTCGTTAGCACCCATCAGTCTGCATTGGGCCCGCGTGGTGGGTCATGGCCCATTCTCCTTATCCACCCATAAGGAAGGCCTGTGCCCCAGCAGTGGGGACATTAAAAATGGCTGATGGGTATTGCTTACCGTCCCAGTTATCGAAATATTATATTACGATTATTTAATAACTGGGGGAACTTTTGTTTATTAAGTATTATTAAGTATCTCTTATTTTACTTAATTAGGCATTTCCGAACGGCTACCTTAATTTTTTATCTTGTTCTTTTGTAATTCAATAAGTACGTATTTAAACCCAACCAACACGTATAACGAAGCTCTCAGAAGGTCCGTAGTATCTCCAGGGACATTACTCTAACTCGTAGTCCATTATTTAAATCCCAGAGCTGTCAATTTACCTCTCATTTCCCAGAAAATAAGTTAAAAAAGTCTTACTTTACGACGAAGACGACAACGGTTGCTTATGCTTGAAATGTTGCCTGTTTGTTTTGATAATGATCTTAGCGGTGAAAAATAAAATAAACATATTTAGACCAACAGCTAAATTTAGAGTATGTAGCTAACATAAGAATAAAAAAAACATAACAATTGAAAGCCAATTACAGGTCCTCATTTTCTATTCAATTCTATTCACCAATAGAATTGCTACTTCTGTTATGGGCTCTTTCTTGTTCTTTTTATGGAAAAAATGAAACTACAATTTAAAACTGAAAACAACATTAACCACAACTTTCTCGCAAAAACCATTTAACCCTATTAAATTCAAATTTAAATCTTAGCTTTTATTTTAAACTCAGATGAGTTTTGTTCCATTATTTTATTAAATCGGAAATTATTTTTAAATTAAACAAAACAATGCACTCATTGAAAGCTATTTTCGTAATAAATGCAACCCCTAATTTTTGTTTGTTGCTCGTTGAATTAAACGCTTTGAAAAATTACCAAAGTACCTATTAATCTAAATGTTGTTCTACTATAAATATTTCGCAACTAAACTCTTAAGGAATACATCCTTAATATTAGAAGTTTACACGATAAATTTGGGGTGAAACGAGCTTTTGTAAACTCTCCTCTTGAAACATTATACCTAGTGCTTAAGTGTGTCTTTGAGTACAGCGATAAAATTCAGCAGAAATAAATACTAACCCCCTTACTAATAAAGACTGTACAGCAGATGTATACATATGTATGTGTATAGTTACACAGTGTTTTGTCCCTTTCTTTTTAATGTCAAACTTAAATAGTTGGACAGAGAGTAACAATTAATATACATTTGCTATGCAATTTTTATTAGTAAGAGAGTTAAAGTAAAGTCCAATGTAAAGTTAATCAAGTTGATTAACTATCGCGTCTTTGTATTTTACAGGCTGTTTGGTAATAGCCCTAAAGGGCCGAATAGGGTAGATAGGTACCATGCACACAACCCCGGCCAATTATTATAAACCCTGAAATCCGCCACATGGCTGAGAAATTTTGTTTCTTTATTTGTATGAAAAAATGCAAAATGACAACCCTAGACGCAAATAGATTATTGTATACGATAATCAAGCCCATCAATGGGCAGAAGCAAGACACAATTTCGGTCTAGGGTTGCCACTATGCAGTTTATCATAAAAAGTTTTTGTCGTGTGCATGGTATCCTATCTACCACATTCGGCTTGATAAGGCTATTTTACCAAATACCCTGTATAACTTGCGTGCTAAACACATACTAATCTCGGTAAAAAAATATCACTCTTGCCTGAAAAAAAAAATTCTTTGGATTTCTCTGTTTTTATTTTATTAATTCTAACTTAATCAAATACCCATACAGATTTTTTTTATTTTTTGATTTTAAATAAAAAAAATCCTCATAACTCTTATTAAGAAGCACTGTTGTCTCATTACATACGAATAAAAGGTTTGAGTTAGGTTGAAAACCGCTCCGCTTACCGCTACTATTGCAGACACCGCTTTTTCGGCTACCAGTCTTAACAATTCGTGCTTTCAGAGTAATTAATTTTTAATTGCTGAGAGTAACTCGACAGCTTCCTTTCCCATTGTTTCGACTTTGGGGACTTTGAACAAGGAAAAAGGTAACGATCGAAATTCTATAATTATACTTCTGTGAGGTATTTAAGAACGTAACCTTAGCAACGCTGGAAGTAAAAAAAAACCGGCCAAGTGCCACCATTATCTATAAAAACGAAAAAAAAATAGTGTCTGTTGAATGAAAAAAATCAGCCGTTTCATACAAAAAATAATTACGAAAATATCAAAATGTATGAAACAGCTAATTTTATTTTCATGATTTGAGTTGGTCCCATAGTAAAAGTTATTCAGTTTGATGGTCCCTATATACCATATTCAGCATTAAGGGTATTTTTGTAACATGTTGTATAACAAAATATTTTGTGAATATTTAAAGAGTCTACTTGTTGCCGTTATCAATATCGAGCAAAAACGAGCAAAAAATCACGTTTGTTGTATTTGTTGTTATAGCGGCTACAGAAATACATCATCTGTGAAAATTTCAACTGTCATGCTATCACTGTTCATGAGATACAGCCTGATGACAGAGGGTCTGGATCATAATATCGACACTGCATCGACAGTCGCTGTATCGAAAACGCTCCATCAACAGGAGAAGGACAGACAGACAGACGGACAGCGGAATCTTAGTAATAGGGTTTCCGTTTCACCCTTTGGGTACGGAACCCCGAAAGAGGAGGTCTTCAAGCTTGATTTTTTGCAAAAACAGATATTGTGTCCCTGTTGAGATTAATATTATGTTTTACGTGATGATACTTAAATAGATTTATTCAACCGGCTTGGTATGTTAATAATTGAGACGACAACCTCCGTGGTCGAGTGGTTTGTACGCCGATTTTCAAGGTCCCAGGTTCGATCCCCGGCTCAGTCTAACATTTATAATATCTATTTATTAATATTGGATGTATTTATTAATATTGGAATTGAGATGTTATACGCGTGCTTGACAGTTTCTCAATTGTTTATGTAATGTTAATGCTCATTTCAGCTGGACATCTGTAACTGTTCGCTGAAGCGCGCAGGCTAGGAATTCCATTTGGGCATGACTTGCGAGCCTGTTATAGCCCTAAGTGAGGACATACGAAGCAGAATTGCGGAATTTAGGCACCTAATATTTTTATTTTGCAAAATTATTTATTTATTTAGATATTTGACGACCTCTGTGGTCGAGTGGCTTAGTACACCGGTCTTCAAGGTGTCCCCATCTCTGAGGTCTCGGGTTCGATCCCCGGTTGGGTCAATTTAGAAAAACGAACTTTTCTGTATTGGCTCAGGTGTGGGTGTTTGTGATACCACCGTTGTCTCTGATTTCCATAGCTACCTACTTTGGAATCGGAGCAATGTATGTGATGCTGTCAAATATTTATTTATTTATATCTTTACGTGCAATTTTAAGAATGCAAATAAATACCGACACTGCTTTGTAGTAACACTGACACTTGTTTGTAGCAACATGAAAAATCTCTTTTGCTCTCTTTTGGTTAGTCAGTGCGACTGCTATTTTCAATACTAATGAACGCTCTTAGTCTCTTGTAGAGTTTTTTTTCAAGTTCATAAAAAAAGTTTAGAGGTTCAAGATTCTATATCAATATTCTAGGGTATCAATCTTTAACTCAAGAGATCCTTATCCAATATTAGAACTATAAAAAGTATCAATTACAGTCTTTTGTAAAGTGAAAACTACCTACTATCGAAATTTAAGCAGAAAATTTAACTCCTCCCGTAAGGTAAAAATTGAATAACTTGCAAAAATATAGTTCGTAACAATTCACCGTGTGTTTCAAAACCTCATTGTGTCTCAATGCACTTGTCGGTTCTTTTGCAGAAAGCCACTTGTATTCTTATGAAGCTTTTTTTTGTTGGGAGAGTTGTTCCTTAAGTCCGTAATTTGAAAGGAGTTAGTCACAAAGTTTTGCCTAACTATGACCCGCCTTACCACATTTTCATAGCTCTATGTTTTTCCTACATTAAAACCATAGAACATTAAGGTCTATTTAAAACAATCCATGAGAGAGAAATGGTGGCATCCGCGCTAGTCAGCATCGGTCTTTGCTACACTGAATCTATCTGAGTCTCGCTCTAACAAAGTGACGGGAACAGACAGAGCTAAGGATTTTTTTTTACTTTCTAATAGGGTTAAGATGTACTACATTTGTTGGCGGAATGTGTCAAGAATCGCAGTGAGAGAAATAGACTAGCTGCAGATCTAAAAATTAATAATGCAGATGTGGGCAAATTTCAGAGGTTTCTATCAAAACCCTCATCTAAGGAAGCTTTGTTGATTTATAGATTTGTGGCTGCAAGCTTAATGTCCAATTGTTAATTTAATTATGACAACAGTCACGATGGGACTGACGTGTAAATAAATTTACAAAAGTCCCTAAAATAAATAAAGAAAAAAAAATAGGGTTAAAACTTAACTTTTGTGAAGTTACAACTTTTTTTAATACGGATGATTTGGATTTATTAAGCAGTAACTTATACATAAAAACACAAATAACCGTAATTACAATATACCTACCCAGGAAACCATTTTCATATTGCCTATGAACGTGTGGAAAATATTTCGCATTCACTCGAAACAAGGCTGCTTTGGAATGTTTCATTTGTTGAGTATTGTTCCAATAAAATGCAATTTAAAATGCTGTTTGCCTTTAATGAATATCTAAAAGTAGTATGGAAAACAGAACACAGCAGAAGAAATTCAGTAAAAATAAACTGTACAATTTATGAAGAGTTCTAAGATTTTCGCGCGTACAGTTCATTAGAAATAAAACACTTTTTACGGATTACAGCGCGTATATTATTAATTCAGGTGTTGTTTTAGAATTATTTAGTTTGTATTTATTGGTTTTTTAGAATTCCCGACGTTTCGACACCTTTCCAGGGGCCGTGGTCACGGGAGAACTAAAGCAAAAAGGCTGCTCATATTTTTATAAAATTACCCGCTCGAAAATTTTATAAAAATGTATTCAAGTTTATTAAATTATTTTATAGCTGCGTTCTGATTTTAATAATTATTACTTATTATTGAGAGAAACTTATATTAATATAATATAAAAATAGCATTGTGAATGCGAAAAATCTAAATTTAATGAACACATATGGCTGACCGTTCAACGTTCATGCCACAGATGTCACAGAGAGGTCGTCACGTCACCACGTCCTTATAATGCAGGTCCACTATGCGCGCAGTGTGCGCGCCAGCACCGACCGTGCATAACAGTATTTCAGTTGCTTGGGTTATATCAAGAATATACTAAGCACCACATATTGCACACAGGCTCTAAGTAAAAGAAGGACAGATGTGATTAACCGCCGTCGGCATGCCACAATGAGGCCTCCACTACAGCCATGTAGTGCGTAGCAATCAGTACCCACTCAGTTTGTAAGAAACTTCGACTGTTAGTTATTCACGAAGTAACTAATAATAACCTTTATTTCTCACTTCTTTAGTTACATAGTGATTAGTATGGAATGCAGGAATTTGTTGTACAGTGTGGAAAACTTATCTAATCTTAGTCTATTGAGAAAATGACTATGCTGGGCTGACACCTAAAATAGGACGGATCCTGTGTCTCGGGTAGTCAAACTTCCACCCCACAACTCACTCTCTACTCACCACAGATCGCACCAATAATTCAATCGTTAACCCCACTGTGCACACCAGCTTTATGTAAAAGAGAACCAGAGCCCGTAGCCAATGTCACATTTACAAATTTTCGTTATCGCTTCGCTTCGAATCATGTATGGATTTGACGTTTTAAAATTCGATTGTTAACGAAACCTTATGTCAATCCCATACATGTTTCGAAAGCGAAGCGATAACGAATATTTGCAAATGTTACTTTGGCTAGGGGCCCTGTTGTGACACTGTTTCTAAAACTAGCTTAATTATGAGTTATTTAAGAAGATACTTACCAAGAATCGCACCAATAGTTCAATCGTGAACCACACATTGCACACTAGTTCAATGTAGAAGAAGGCCGCGTGTGGTTGACCGTCATCGTCGTGCCACAGAGACGTATGGACCACGGGCTTGTAGTCCCAAGTGGCATTTAGTGGTGGCGGTAGCGTCGGCCGTGCTACTCGCAGGTCGGGGTGCGTCTTCAGGCAGAACGAGAGCACTGACACGCAGATGAAGAAGACGGATATAACTGATATCACCTGTGAAAGAAACAAAAGAAGATTATTGTAACAGCGATGGTCAATCTTTTAACACTCTCTGCTATACACGGTGTTAGTAGCACCCTAGCGAAAACTTTCAGGGCATAGTCGACTCATGATTTTGAGTTTGTCTGAAGTGGAATTTTCCATCGCAAAATTCATGAAAAGTTGAGTTTTCTTTAAATCACACAGAGCCTTTCTAATTTGCACAGAACCTAAATTTACAGAAAAGTAATTAAAATATCAAAATTTTATAAACCCGCAATGTATGTACATCAAAAGCTATTTGCTCATGGTCGAAGGTCGTGGCTTTGTTGTAAGCGCGCGCGGGCTCCCGCGATGTTATCAAGTTGTAACGCGTACCTATGCATTGCTGCTCAACGAAAAATCAAAATCTCAACTATGCATTTGCGACAAGTGGTACCTTAAAGAAAGTTGCTTAACTCTAAGGGTAGAATTATCTTTTAAAGTGTTTGCTATGGTTTTACTAACATCCTGTATTTGGAAAGTAAAATCTGCAAAGGGCTTCTGACATGAATTTTAGACAAAACGAAGTTAATGTGCAGACAACAGCAGCAGCAGTGCAGAATTGCTTTTTGAGTTATTGAAATTATAATAATTAAACAAAAGTTGCTTGTCAATGACAATGACGACAGTGAAACCCAGACCTAGCCTAGATTGTTTGAGTCATCTGGAATACAACATCAAAATACTTCAAAGATGGGCAAAGGAGACCGACAGAGGTAGCAAAGTAAGTGTTTATTTTGAAGACGTCTCAAACAAGAATTTAGTAAAAGAAGTACCTACATAAAAAGGTCACAAGAGAAGGACATCAATAATCGAAAGTACAAAAAGATCTTTACTCGGCTTTTACAAAAGTTGTATGTCAACATACACTATTTGCGATAAGACTTTTCGGAAGTGAGGCTCGACCCGCGGGTCACAACTCCGGCTCCCCTACCGGATAGTAGACTGCCCGCCCAGTTTACTTCATTTCCTGATATGAAGGGTCTCGTGACAAATATTATATTATCGTGATGGTTTTGGTTCAAGGGTGTGAATATACTTTTTGAGGTCGGAGTTTCTATCTTTTGGAAATACAGCGTAAAGCAATATAACCAACAAAATATAGGAAATGGGATTATATTTTAAAGAATGATTGGTAGTTTAGAGGTGGAAAATGGTTAGCAAAACCATATAAGTTGATATGTCTAGTATGCCGCATAAGTAGATGAACACTTTTTGGCCACACTGTCTACTTGTATCTATGTGTGAGTTTAATACTTGTGTACGAACTAATTGGCGCGATATAGTAAGTGAAATGAAATGGAATTAAATAATTCTAAAATGAAATAATTAAGTAAGCTCTAAAATTATTAAATTGCAGCTTTATATTCTAAATTCAAAATTATTTATTCAGTCTAACATAAGCACTTGTGACGTCAAAGAAGCTACGCCATCGGTTCGTTTTCACTTTAATTTATCACTTTTCACTTTAATTTTAATCAAAAGCTTTAATTATAGTCACTAGTATTTCCTCGTCTAGGATGTCATTACTTCAACTCAAATCGAAAGTAATATACCACCGAAACTATTCAAAATTGAACGCTATGTAATAAGCAGTAGTGTTTATTCTCGCCTGTATAATTCAATCTCATTTTGAAACGACTTCAAGACTCGAAAATTGCTTCTGTGTCAGTAAAGTGTCAACTATTGTTAGTTCAAATGTATGTTTTAACCCGAACACACATGTTTATGAACACTTTATTCAATTTGGTAGTAGATAAGTAAATGTCTGTACTTTTTATTAAATTCAAGTTATAAAAACTCATTTTTGTTTGTAACAAAGCATTTACTTATTCAAAATTCAATTTAAAATTCATTTATTCAGTCTAGGCTGTTACAAGCTCTTGTGAGTGTCAAAGAAACTACGCTATCGGTTCGCAAACCCTAAGTGACCTTGGGAGACCTTGTAACGAGAAGAACCTGCAAGAAACTCGTCAAGAGCTGCTTTTTTTCTCCCTGTATATTTCATACGGAGTCGTCAAAAATTGAAAAATGACCTCGGTATTTAAAGTGAGTTCATTTTCCATCACAAAAATTAACAAAGTTTGCATTAAACTATGTTAGTAGAATCATATTTCATTATAAGCCACCAGTCCATTTACACGCGAATCATCTACGCACCTCCCCAGCAGATATTGCGCAGCAATGACTCACGTATGGACAGTGCAGCCAACAGAATCCAGCCCCCGTTTAACTGTCAAAAGACAATAGATTTTGACAGTTGAATGTCGATAAAACGATATAACACGCAATATATATCGTGTTTCGTCGGTCATGGATGCTGTTGGCGCTGCCTCTCACCCTATACACCAGTGGCCCTACCATGAGTCGATGCAAACTGTTTACGTTACCGTAAACTATCGTTTTCTCTCTTTCACTCGTATGGACTGTGAGCAGTATATCCGATAGTTTACGGTAGCGTAAACAGTTTGCATCAACTCATGGTAGGGCCACAGGTTTTGAAATTACTTTACGCACCACTATAATATATGATCATTTTTCTAAAGTTGGAAGTCCGTGGAAGCTAACAATGCCTTTGGGAAATAAAAGGTTGCTATTGTATAAAGTAAATAATGATTCTTATATTTGCAAGAAAGAATGAAATAATTTTTCATTTCTTTTTACAATTTGAAAGCATGAGAATAAAATGTTACACGGATACGAAGCTAATCACTAATAGGTATTTTTGAAATGACCAAGATTTTTGGACCCCACTCCTCCTCTTCCTTCCCCCCTCCATTTTACTAACTGCCCTGTCTTTGGTGCAAAAATGTTAGGAGATAAAAGTACCTGTTTTTGTAAAAAAAACTATTGGTTTACACAGAAAAAACTGAAGCTGCAAAAAACTTAAAAGTAAGGACGTGTGAAACCACTTTAAGTTCTTGCTACAGCTCTAAGACCAACAAAAGCAATTAAATATTAAAGGTAACATTTTACTGTGCACTCTGGCAACTTTATTTTTTGTTTATCTTCAATAAAACAACCTGATGAAATGCTGTACTGTACGTCGGTTTATTATTAGGTGAATTTCAATAAATTACAATTTGTCTGATAAAGTGCCCAGTGCGAAATACACTTCCTTTGACCTTTTTTTACACATTATTTAAGGCGAATTGCACAGCGCTTAAATTGATTTAAGTTGTTAAAAAAAACAGTCAAGAGCGAGTCGGACTCGCACACCGAAGGTTCCGTACCATCATTCTGAAAAACATCACATACATTGCTCCGATACCAAATTAAATATCCAAATCACTTGTGTTATGGAAATCAGAGACAACGGTGGTATCACAAACATCCAAACCTGAGACAGTATAGAAAAGTTCGTTCGCTGGGGATCGAACCATCGGGACCTCAAAGATGGCGACACTTTGTAAACTGGCTTACTAAGCCACTCAACCACGGAGGTCGTTAGAATGAAATTCACCTTTTCGAGCAAGCTTTTAAAAACCGTTACATTCAAGTTGCATGCTGCTCCGGCCATAACAACGGCTACTTTGTATTTTATGAACCTCCAGATTTCAGAGTTTCAGACCGACTGTTGGCAGTGAGAATTATTTATGGGTTTGCTCTATTTAGCAGTTTGGTTTGTCCAACATTAACATTTCAAAGGTTGTAATAGAACATTAGGCGTCTTTATAAGGGGAAATATTAGGATTAATATACTTAACATTAAATAAACGTGTAAATTTAAGGAACTTAGAAAGCAAAGTTTCTAAACTGCTGGAAATGAGTTAATAGTAGTTTATGAGAAAACATTATAGGTACCTTCTGAAATAAAAAAAAACCGTAATCAAAAACGCACAGTGGTGGCGTGCGGTATAATCAACTTACCGCACGCTGTACTGTCATCGAAAACACACATTTTCGAGCAACTGTTTTGAAAAAAGAATAATCTCAAATCTAGCATTTAAACATGAAATCACAGAATATGCTATAGTATTAAAATCTCTTTCAGACAATTAGAAATAAAACACTTTTTACGGATTACAGCGCGTATATTATTAATTCAGGTGTTGTTTTAGAATTATTTAGTTTGTATTTACTGGTTTTTTAGAATTTCCGACGTTTCGACACTTTCAGACAAGATATCACTATGACTAATAATTGACTTTAACGAACCTGCCTATCCGACAATCCATTTGAATATCATGATTTATTCCCAACGTCTATGCAAATAGGTTGGGTTGGGGGTGACGCAAACATCCCACAATGATTGTCAGAAACTGTATGTAGACTATTTTACACATATGGAAACCCAAAGTATTATGCTGCATTTGTTATTGATTGCAATAGACTTCGGATATCAAATTCTAGACATAAAGCTTGAAGACTTAATAAAAGTCAAATAAAAATTTCATCAAGTCTATTCCGAAACTCAAACACTTACGTTGTTTTAAAAAATTACACAATAGTTAGTCGCAAAAGCGTTTTTTTTTCACTAAAGTGCATTGCACAGCACTTCGTTCTTTTTTCAATAATATTCTTCCGCAACATTTTTTCGCATTTACGTTTATCGCACAATTTGCAAAACGAATATTATATTCATAGTCCTGCCTTAAATTACGTACTCATATACAGAAAATACTGCAGTATAGCTTGACCATAAAAAGTTGACAAAAATTTAGGGCGCCACTTTCTATCAAAATATGTCAAAATCATGAATAACTTGGCAACACTTGACTATATTTAGTACTGAAAAATTTTAGTTCCATTTAATTTAATTTCTATTCTTTCTGGCCAAGTTGTAAGTAATAAGTGTTTTTTCAAAGGTTTCTAAACAACACCACTAAAGTAATTCTTAAAAAATTACATATCCATTAGGCAAATTCTATTAAAAACAAATACCTCTTATAATAGTTTATTTTAATAAGTCTTACCATACGTTGTTTAATAAGTTTTATGAAAAATGCCTTCCTCTGACCCCAACTTGTTAATGGAATGTGCTGTCAAAATTAGTAGTTTAAACGAGAAAGTTCCTCTGCATATTTTAAAATGT
This sequence comes from Catoptria pinella, assembly GCA_963556745.1. Lineage (NCBI taxonomy): Eukaryota > Metazoa > Arthropoda > Insecta > Lepidoptera > Crambidae > Catoptria > Catoptria pinella. Next base: position 11,496,594 of record OY750772.1, on the reverse strand, counting down.
TTTGTTTTAGAATAGTTGGAAAATAACGGTAGTTTCTGAAATATTCTTCGTAAATCCACCGTTATTATTTATTCACTAAATGTTCCTTTACTAAACCACACTATTATTAGTTTTCTAAAAACTGTTGTCAATAATACTAAAATATTATTTCCCCAGAAAGGTTTCGTTCCATAAAAATTTTGACGTCCCACACAAAATCGACCAGTATTAATAAATATATCTGATATGTCTGAAGAGAGAGTATTTTTTCCTGATTTAAAATAAACTATACTCGATACAAAAGACATTGAGCATTTATTATTGAGAGAATTCCGCAGTAAATATTTTTTCATTTCCCCACGAAAGACGCGCTTTTGGCGAAAAAAACTTGCAGCAAAATCAATTTTTGCTCCGAGCGTAAGGAAAAGTGGTTTTTTAATTTCTAAAACCACCTTTTGAGAAAAAGGAAATAGAGTGAAAAGGATCAGACTTGTAAAATTGTTATGTGATAAAAGGATAGGTTTATTTATTTATTTTATTTATTTATGGTGTTTATGATTTATCTTTTTATTTATTATTTATTTATGATTTATAAATGTTGTCGGCAAAAACATTATAATCATATTCTATTGGTTGTCGGATATACCGAGCGACGGAGGAGAGGTATTGATACTCCAGTGGATGTTGTAGAAGTATATTTTCTTATGTAAACTATGCGCTTAAATACTAAAATACAATAATGTCTTATCGCTAGTCTTACGCGCCTAATCTTATTTAGATAAGTAAATTGCTATCTATAAAATGTACGTGTGCTATCTTGTGCATACCGGCACAGTACTCCCCCCTTTTAAAAAAAAAATAAAAAATAATAATAATTTAAGTAATATAACAATAATGGAATAAAATTAAACACAAACAAATGAAACACTATTAAAAAGTTGCTGATACTAAACACTGACCTACGTTATGCTGTTGTCGTTTTGCTGAGCGCGCAAGAACATTGGCTTGCCTTGACTGTAAATATGCTGATGTCTGTTTTGCACAAATGCACAATGCGGTCGTGGTGTAGTTGTGGTTTCCGACGATTAGCCTTGACAGCCAGCGTGATTTTTTTTATTTGCCAGTGCCTTCATCCTCTTATCCAGCGTTGTGACAAATCCATATATGACGATTATAATTATTATAATAATCAGTTGCGCCAAGGTTATGTTGCGCGACCAGCGCAGCTCCTCCAGGATCTCTCTTCTTAATTTTTCTGCTTCGTCCTGGTTGAGGCAACTGTCCGCGTTGTAGATGATTTGGTCTTTCGAACTTTGGTTTCCCATTGTTGTAAATAATTATGTAATGCTTACTGGATACTGGAGTAGAGTTGAGTGACTGCGAGTGGATAAGTTACATTCTATATATATATGATTGTGATATTCTTAATCAGCAATTTTAAAACGGACAACTGGTTTAATCGTTCTTCCTGATCTCGAAATCAACGTGCCTTTTTCTTTGCTGATAGGCACGTTTTCACAGTCATTATTCATAAGAAATGCGGGTTTTAATCTATCGATTGATATCACCGATTCTTTGCCTTTTATCTTAATTAAGAATGCTTTTTTCATTCTCTTAATGACTGGGAATGGCCCTTCATACGGTGGGCATAAGCTTTTTTGTAGCCTATCGCAACGAACGAAGACGTGAGAACATTCATTAAGTTCCGGATGCACGAAAATTGACTGTCTATGACACTGGCGTTTTGGAACTGATGTCATTTTTGCAATACTTTCTTGAATGCTTTTCATGATTTCTTCGTAGGTAGTGTGCGTACTGGATTGTTCAAAAAATTCGCCGGGCAGCTTCATCGGTGTGCCATAAACCATTTCAGCTGAACTATAGCCTGTGTCATCGCGAAAGCAATTTCTTAATCCAAAAAGTACTGAAGGTATTTCTTTGACCCAGTTAACGTTAGCATTTCTTGCCATAAGTGCTGCTTTTAATGTTCGGTGAAATCTTTCGACCATTCCGTTTGCTTGAGGGTGATAAGGAGTGGTTCTGATTTTGTGTACTCCTAGGAACTTAGAAAGTGCTTTGAAGGTAGCTGATTCGAATTGACGACCTTGGTCGGTGGTGATGCGTATGGGGCATCCAAACCTCGTTATCCAGCCTTCGTAAATAGTCTGAGCGATTGTTTCTGCAGTAATATCCCCCACTGGGAAAGCTTCGGGCCACGATGTACAACGATCTATTATTGTAACTAAATATCGCTTTCCTTGTGACATAGGCAGTGGACCAACAATGTCGATGTGAATATGTTCAAACCGCTGTGCAGGCAAAAAACTTCCTAGTGGTGAAATCGTGTGCCTATGCACTTTAGATTTTTGACAGGCTAGGCAAGTTTTACACCAACTATTAATATCTTTGTTCATACTGGCCCATATGTATTTTTCCGTTATCATTTTTCGAGTTGTACGTGTGCCAGGGTGACTCAGCCCATGTGTGACGTCGAAAACTTGCTTCCGAAACTTCAATGGTAAGTAAGGTCGAGCTTTTCCCGTAGATGTATCGCATACGATGGAAGTGCTTGACCCTGGCAATGCGACCTCTTCGAAATGCAATCTTGCGTTTCTTTTCAGCTGTGATAATTCTGCGTCATTATGTTGATATTTTGATATCTCTTCGTAGCTAATGGGTGACGGAGTGTCGATTTGCTCGATTGTACGTGATAATGTATCGGCAACAATATTGTCACGTCCACTAATATGTTGGATATTAGTGCAATATTGTGATATGTAATCTAGTTGACGCACTCTGCGCGGAGTGTCGGTAACAGATGGCTTTTTGGAAAAAGCGTAAGTTAGTGGACGGTGGTCCATAAAAATTGTAAACTCTCTTCCTTCAATTAATCTTTGGAAGTGCCGCACTGCCATGTAGATGCCCAGTAATTCTCTATCAAATGTTGAGTATTTTCTTTGCGCGTCGCTTAATTTTTGCGAGAAAAAACCAAGTGGTTCCCAGACATGCCTTACTCTCTGTTGCAAAACCGCGCCGACGCAAGTCGCGCTGGCGTCAGTCATAATCGCTAGCTCGGTGCTACGCGATGGGTGAGCGGTTAGTACTGCGTTCTTAATGCCTTCCTTGCACTTTTCATAAGCCTTTTCGGCCTCTGCTGTCCAAGAAATGGGCGAATTATCGTTCTTTTTTGAGTGCTTCATATACTCGTTGAGAATGCTTTGATATTCGGCGGCATGCGGTAGATTGTTTCTATAAAAATTAACCATCCCTAAAAATCTTCTTAATTCCTTTACTGTCTTTGGTTTAGGGAATTCGTCGATTGCTTTATATTTTTCCTCAGTCGGGCGTATTCCCTGGCTCGTTATATGATAACCTAGGAAATCCAATTCGCTCTGGAGGAAGCTGCATTTTTCTAAATTAATTGTAATTCCGTTTTTCTGTAGCCTTTGAAACACTGTTTCTAGTTGTTTGAGTGCGGTTTCTTCGTTTGGGGCGCTTAACAATATATCATCGCAGAACACAAATGCGAAATCCAAGTCGCGAAATATGGAGTCCATGAATCGTTGAAACGTTTGACCGGCATTGCGTAGACCAAAAGGCATTTTTGGAAATTCAAATAGCCCAAACGGAGTGATAATCGCAGTTTTTTCGACTTCTTCCACAGGTATGCAAAAATAGGCCTTGCGGATATCAATTTTGCTGAATATCTTCCCGTTTTCCAAAATGTATGTGAAATCGCTTAATCGTGGCAATGGGTATTTATCTGGAACTGTGACCTTATTCAGCATTCTATAATCCCCACATGGCCTCCATTCACCATTTTTCTTTTTAACCATGTGCAGAGGGCTAGCCCATGGGCTGTCGGATGGGCGACAAATTCCAAGCTCCATCATATTCTGGAATTCCTTCTTTGCAATATGGTATTTATCGGGTGGGAGTGGTCTTGCTCGAGCGGAGACTGGGTGCCCTCTGGTGATGATGTGGTGTTTGACATTATGTTTGGGCGTGTTTGCTAAAGATGATGGACGAGTAATATCTTCGTATTTCTCCAAAATTTGCTTAATCTGCGGTTTAATTCCTGCGTCGATCGAACGGATGCTGTGATGTTCTGTTCGGCTTAAACCTGCAGGAGTTGTGAGTTCTGTTACTCGATCCATAAGTTTCTTTCCTGCCAAATCTACTAATATTTTGTAGTGCTCCAAAAAATCGGCTCCGATTATAGGCTGGGACACGTCAGCGACTATAAATGTCCACACAAAGTTTCGGCGCAACCCCAAGTTGAGAGTAAGTGTTTTTTCTCCATACGTATTTATTTTGGAGCCGTTCGCAGCGTAAAGTTTATACTGCTGATTAGGTGTCATTGACTTTCTGTGAGGCTTGCATATAACTGAAATATTTGCTCCCGTGTCGATCAAAAACCTCATACCACTTTTTCGGTCGGTAATGATGAGGCGGTTAGACGGGTGAATAGCACAGAGGTCCGCCGTAGTCTGTGCATTTTTTAGTTTCCCTGGTTCTGCGGGATGCCACCTTTCCTCCAATCGCACGGCTTAACACATTTCCGTGCGTATTCACGGAATTTATGATGATAATAACAAAACTGCCTGTCTCGGCTTTGCGACCTTGACCTCTGCCTTGGCTGGAAATAATGCTGATACGTGCCGCGTCGGATGTTTTGCCGTTCGTGCTTCAAGGCGCACATTTCTAACTGCATTTCTTTTAATTGTTTTAAAATGCAATTTGTCGTTTCGTTTCCATTATCGTTTGCCTTGATTGCTGAAACTTCGTTGATTCTTATATTTTCCATCATCTTGTCTGCGAGTTGACTGATTACATTCAAATCCGACGTTTCTGAGACAGCTAGGACAGTGGTGATTTGGGCCGGAAGTAATTTGAGCCACAAGACTCGAATGGTTTCATTTCCGACTGTTCCGCGCCCTAATTCCTGCATCCGACGCAGAAGGTGTGATGGCTTTTGATCTCCCAGGTCCATTTCGGTCAACAGCTTCTGAAGGCGTTGCTGCTCGGATTCTTCGAAACAGCTAATTAGGCGTTCTTTGATAGTCGCGTATTTTCCTGTCGTTGGGGGTGCCGTGATTATGTCGCTGACCAGGATAATTTCGTCCTTAGTTAACTTTGAGACGACGATGCTGTATTTGTACTCGTCGCCTTGTTTCTGAGGAGTGAGTACTGCTTCCAGTTGCGAGAACCATAGGCGAGGCTGATCCTTCCAAAATTCTGGAATCCTTGATGCGACGGTTGTAGTGGCCACTTCGTGAGATTTGGCGGAGCATGTGTTCGTTTTGCAGGGAGATGGTTGAGACATGTTGATTCCGTTTTTCAGACTCGCATGAACACTCTGTTCAGAAGGTATTGTTCTTTGTCGGGGTCACCAGATATACCGAGCGACGGAGGAGAGGTATTGATACTCCAGTGGATGTTGTAGAAGTATATTTTCTTATGTAAACTATGCGCTTAAATACTAAAATACAATAATGTCTTATCGCTAGTCTTACGCGCCTAATCTTATTTAGATAAGTAAATTGCTATCTATAAAATGTACGTGTGCTATCTTGTGCATACCGGCACATCGGACATGGATTAAAAAGTATAAAAAATACACAGATATACCAAGGAGTTTTAGGAAATAAAGAGTTGGACAAAATGAGGTCGCATGTATGAGACTTTAGATTAAGAAAAATTACAATTAATGTTGTATGATTATAAATAAATAAATAAGATGGAATATTAATTAATAAGAGAAAAACACAAGGTGATGTAAAACAAAATGACGGGAATCTACTTTACTCTTTACTCTATGAATAACTTTTTTCAGCATAGGTTTAGATTCAACTATTTTTGTGATTTATTACAAAAAATGAGTGCGTCCAGCGATGAAGATAGTGGTCTAACTCCAAAAGAGATGAGAGAGCAAGTTTCTAGTGCTGAATTTAGCTTTTTACCAAGAAAGCCACTTGAGAATAACTATTCTTACCTATAATTTATTCTCGTTAGTAGATGTGAAGTTGTTTGTTTAACACGAGACCAAATTTTTGTTCTGCCTCGTGTCTTCAAATCACTCATTGCTAGTTTGTGATTTATAGTCGGCACTCGCAGCAAAAATTGATTTTGTTCTCTTGCATGATAAATAACTATTGTGCCTTAGTGATTGTAATTGAATTAAGTAGCTGGAAAGGCCTTAAGCAATAATCAGTAAATAATAAGTTATTCAAGCACTTGTGAATGTCAAAGAAACTACGCCATCTTTCGCAAACCCTAAGGCGCTGTCTCCACGGGCGAGAGAATCGCGACGAGTAAGCGCTTCTTCTATCGTCGCATCACCGCGATAACATCGCCGTGTGGAGACGCAATTATAGAGAGTATATAGAAATACGTGGCACGACGATAATATCGCCGCGATTCTCTCGCTCGTGGAGATAGCGCCTAAGCAGGAAACCTTGTAACGAGAAGAACCGGCAAGAAACTCGTCAAGGGCTGCTTTTTTCTTCTTGTACATTTTATACAGAGACGTAAATTGAAAAATGACCTTTGCATATTTTAAAGTGAGGTCATTCCCATCACAATAATTAGCAAAAGTTTAATTATAATGGGTAGGTATTGAAATTAATTAAATATATACATATCGTATAGATAATTGAGAGAGATGAATGATACCAATAGTCCAACTATTGCTATTTTCTACGGTTTCCTTTGGGCTAAGATAAACAAACCCATGTTTGTAGAAATAATCATCGCTTAGGACTGAGACAGATAGTTAATTCCAGGTGAAAATATTTACTTTGCAGCAAGAAAGGTAGCTAGACTATAATAAAGGAATAGATCAACTGTTTTGACGATGACATTATTTTAACGCAAACTTTTGACAGCTAAGACTACTTATACATATTATTAATATAATGTTATTTTTATATATAAATTAAATAATATACTATAAAAAATTCGACTCGCCAGTAGATCATTTTCTCAGGTGGGACACGAACCCGCGATCTTTGAAAACCCGGTCCAATGCTCTTCCAACTGAGCTACTGAGTCACTATAATTGAGATCATCGAAATTTTTCTAGTAAAGGTATCCTACTCTTTTAGTTGCAAGCCAGCGTTATTTCATCAAATTGAGGAATTACCCTTGACATCCGATTGAAACATCTTTCCAGGTGTTTTATTTCTTTAGATTACCTACTTTTTATTCTGTTAAAAATTATTGTTTTATTTTAAAATTTATGTGTAAATCCTCACATCTGTATTTGTCAATTTCTTAACGTTTGTTATACAAAGCAATACACTACTTCTGGGCTGTTTAACAGTTTGACAGCCGTTTATGACGCTGTGTCAGTTTATTCTTTTTTCTCACGTACACCGATCAATACCCCAGTGGCTCTATCGGCTAAAAACATCGAAGTTCATGTTAACTGTGTTTTGACAGATGTATGTGACACATTGCTACTTCGTTTTGGCACAAATAAAAACTTACCAAAGAAAAGTAGCAATGTATCACATACATCTGTCAAAACACAGTTAACATGAACTTCAATGTTTTTAGCCGATACCGCCGCAGGTCGTGATTAGATTTCCTAAAATTTTCACTAAAAACACGACGCTCTGTGGTGGTCGGCGTTTGTTGCAATGTGATTGTGTAGCTGCATTCTTTAGCTACACACACATAGACAAATCATTTACGTAGGCGTAAAGAAGGGGCAAGAGGGAGGTTATTTGTTTTGGGTAGTTTCAATTGTAATATTCTAATGATTTCAGCGTCTCCTCAAAAATATTATGTTCGAGAAGAGCTGCATGGAAACCAAATTTCAAGAAAATCCAAGTACCTACTTACGTTTTGGGTTCTTTTGAATAATATTCGTTTTCCAGAATTTCATTGAAAGTTAAATAAAATAGAATCATTTACAAGAGCTAATTATCATGTAATTGTTTAAGATAAAGGCGGTTTTTATAAAATGAATGTGTAGAGCAGCCTTCACAAGCGAACAGAAATTAATTAATGAAGCTATTCGAAGCGGAAATGGCGTAGGTTATCTCCCGCCCGATATCCGGCAGGTTGAATTCATATTATTATGCTTTGAAATGCTATGATAATACTGTGTGTTTTGTTCATAACGTAATTTGAAGGAACAAGAAACCGTTAAGAAAGATTTCTTTTGGCCTTTCTCACAGAGTTGCTTCAACTTTCAATTCAACTTTCGAGTCAACATGCGTCAAACGCATGCAATATTGATAGCCACCAAACCGTGCGCTTTCACGTTCAACTTTCTGCCATACTTTGACTTTTTTGAGAAGACAGGCATGCGCTTATGCATAATGCCTCAGTTTAAAGCGCACGGTCAGGGTGAATTGAATATTTTAAGGCATGCGTCGGATGAAAAAGAAAGGGAACAGAAAAGCTTTTAAACTTTGATTGAAGAGTTTCTTATTTTAAATAGGTACCTCCCAAAATGTAAACGGATATTATAACTTTCCGCCCCCGCGCTCCTCTATCCGTGTGTGCGGAGCTAGGCGCGTACAACGCCAGTTGAATGAATTTGCACGATAGCGAGAAAACTCAACTTCGCACATTACACTGGTGGCGGTAAGCCCAAATTTCATAATGCATCCAAATTCGGTTTTATGACTTAGTGTGACTACGCTATTAGTCTTTAAGCTTTGTCCCACTGAAGAATGAAACTCCTCTACAATGTTTTGATCCAAAGCTTAAACGGTGTTGAGAAAATTGTTTTACCTGAAAAGTGTTCTGTATTTTATCTTACCCATTTCAAACGGAACTCAAGCTTAGTACCGAGTAGTTGGTTACAAATAAGTATAAAGTTGTAAGCTGGGTAGTCTTGGTTGATTAATGACTTAATCTCTCTAAGTTGGGGGAAACCAGAGCTCAGAAGTTTTTACTTTGTTAAGCTGTTAACATAATAAAACTGTGATTACTCACTCAATTTTTTCATTAGCAGAACGTAAATTTCGTTGACCTATTTTTCTAATTACTTATCATTTCAGTGTGCTATCTCATGTATTTAGGTACGCTACTTTGAACTTAACATTTAACTCAACATACAAGAAATTTAAAGTCGATTATTGCAGTTTTAATTAATTTTAGGAATTTTATCCTAGTGGAAGTGATACCGTCATAGTGTGGAAATAGGTCGCATGTAATATGCGTATTCGGATCAAAAGCAAATTGTCTGTCATTATACTCAAATTTGACTGTTATAAAAAACTCCTGTACCTGACAAGGTCGAAGAAATGTTGTTTTACAAAATAAACGGTTCATAAAGAAAAGCCTCTGTTTTTTTCTTTATTGAGGCGCTGCATCATGCCCCCTACAAATAGTTTTATCACTCATATGAGTAATTACAGCGAACTCTTTTAGAAATTCTGACTCATACATAACTTATAGTTAAACCCTCACAACTCTTACGCCACAAAGCTTACTCGCTTTGCTTTTAGAATTTTAGATTAAAACCTTAAAACATACACAATGCAATAGAATAGTAACTCTGGTTTTGTACTTTTAATTAATAACATTAATATTGAGTTTTTGGCGCCATTTTGTCGAATTCGGTTTGGTGTCTATTTTAATTATTTTCAAATTGATTCATAGTGGATATTGTGTCTTAAAATTGGTGCAGTTATATGGTACAAGTGTCTACGCAACTGAACAATATGTGGGATAATTGAAATAGGCGCGATCTTGGTTGTGTGAAGCTGAGACTTTTATTGAAGTGGTGGCTTCCTCGGCAGAACTAATCGAGTAAACTGTCTTGATATACTTGGTGCCAAATGCTCCAAGCAGCATTGGAATGCGATGCACCCGCATTCTAATGAAAAATTAAACAATATCTACTACTGAACTACTTAACACTTGACACTGGCAAAAATTACTTCCTAGAGGAAAGTAGATTGCCATAACAAAAAAAAAGAAGAAGAACATTAATATTTTATCATAAATTGCGAAAGGTCTCATTTCATCATAAATTGCGAAATGTTTTAATTGTACCAAAGAGTGAATAAAAATAAACAAGACTGAATCACGTTTCGACACACCAATTTACAAAGTCCAAGAAACATTCGAAAACCACAGCAATTAAACATTAAAACGTAATGGATCGTAAACAACATCTGTTTAAGACTCGTAATTGGGGAAAAGGGTTTTTTTTCGGACTAATGGCGCATTTCCCGGCGCTAGGCGGGCGGGTGTAAGTCTGAAATATTGCTCGCTGTACTATGCTGCGAATGATTTTCGGTTTTAAATGGATGCTTTGCGAATTGAATAATGCAGGCGCCTTGTGATGGTTGTTTAGTCTGTTGCCAGTCTTTGTTCTTTAGTCTGTAAGTTTCCAAGCAACGGTTGTTATATTTTTTCCTGACTGATTTTTCGTTCTTGTACAAAATTGCATTGCTACATTAAAATCTCTTGAAAAGGCCGTAATTCGTTTTACTTCCGCGACACGCCTCGTTAGGAGGGCATCCAATCTGTATCTCACATTTTTTTCCACGATTGATGTCATTAAAACTAGTTACTATGTTTTAATTACTACTAATTGTGTTTATTAGCATCGTTTGTCACTTTTTATAGTTGATAATTCTGTGTAATAAAAAAATAAAAGCAAGGTAGGAATATATTATTATGTTATAAAAGATAGACACATAACATCCTTATTTTTCAATATCTTTTATTTACTAACCCATAGATCTTTTTTGTCTGAAATATACAAGGTGTTACAAAAATACCCCTAATGCCAAATATGGTATATAGGGACCATCAAACTGAACAACTTTTACTATGGGACCAACTATGAAATCGCGAAAAATCAATCAGCTGTTTCATACAAAAATTAAAATCGAAAATATCAAAATGTATGAAACAGCAGATTGATTTTTTGCGATTTCATAGTTGGTCCCATTTTAGCTGATCCCTATATACCATATTCGGCATTAGGGGTACTTTTGTAACACCTTGTATAGTATAATATAAAGTCGTACAGGGTGTCCCAAAACTTTGCCACATGGAGGGAAAGTAGGTACTTTAAATTTTGAAGATAGGTAATTTAACTGAAATACGACTTATTGTTTTGAAAATTAAAAGGAACTGCATTGAAGGATTTAAAAAAAGATAAACTCTAAAAATGATATTGCAGAAGATACGACACGGTACGTAATAATTAAAACTCTAGAGGCCCGCGGACAGTGAACTTCATAAACAAACGTAATACCAAAATGATTTGCAATTTGGGCAAATTAACTCTTCTTGTGGTAATTCGGAACAAGACAGTATTTGTCGAGGGTTCTATTAAATAATAAATAACTTCGTGTGTCAAACTTTTGGGACACCCTGTAAATAAAAAGTCCATTACATGTAGCTGTCACAATCCTGTTTAAAATCGTTATTTGCATTCCATTTGTTTGAGTGAATCACTTTAAACATTGAATTCATGGAAGCATTAAAAGCTCTATGGAATTTTAAAATAAAACAAATAGAACCATTTGTCTTTCGTTACACGAGCCATTTTATACTTTTGTTGTAAAAAAAATCCAGTAAAGTTTTTAGAGTTCCGTACCAAAATGGTAAAAAGGAACTCTTATGGTGCGACTCAGTCTGTCTGTCTGTCACTTGAACTTTGGAACTTGAAATTTGGAATAGTTTTAGATGAAGTTTGCCCAACTTTTATACAAATAAGAGAGAAATAAATTTACATATATATTTTTTTGCAACACGGACCGAAAAGGGGTCTTAAAAATTCAAAGTGAGGCTACTAGGGCATATGGGGTATCATATGAAAGAACGCTGCTTGCATATTCTCAATCATTTTTCAAATTTTTTTAGGTCGCATAGTTTTCGACTTTTGGTGATAAAAAATAAATATAAGTTTGCATAAAGAAAAATCTGATATTATTTTATGTGATAGAAGTTTATGTAAAGATTACAGGAAAAATAAAACGATTTCTCTAAATAGTAAACTTTTTCAGAATGATGGTACGGAACCCTCGTTGCGCGAGTCCGACTCGCTCTTAACCGTTTTTTCATAATTTTTTTCACTCGGTTGAAGAATAATACATTATTGAAAACAAAGACAAAGAATGAAAAAAACAGAAACAAAACACGCAAAAGGCGGCCTTATTGCTAAGAAGCAAAATCTTCACAAGAAGTTTGATTAGTGAAGTATAATCCTGTATAAGGTTTCATTAACATTTTTTCCAGTTACGAATACGAATAACTCATCGTAGGTATTAATCTTCCAGGCATAACTAATTGGTTTAAATACCCGCCCTCGTTGGTTAACACGGAGCTCATTTTTAACTCCCTACACAGTTTGCAGTGACCGGGACAAAAATGCTAATTTTAGTTAAGCATGTAAGCTGACCCTTTTATGATTTAATTTTAAAATGATTTTAAGCTTTTAAGTTGGATATAATATTCACATCCAACTTAAAAGCTTAAAATAATTTAAAATCATTCGTTAGCAGAAAGCTCTGTCAAATATTAGTTTAAAAAAGAAACGTAGCTTGTGATATTTCATTTAGCTGGGTTCTTTTTTTTATCCCTAACAACACTTTCTTATCCTAATATATTTAAGGTCGATGCAGACAGGACGTCTTTCTCTTCTATTCTTTCTTATCATCCGTCATCTTCACACTCAGACTTCCAGTCCTTCCGCACATCATGTCAAATACCATGACTGTACTTTTAATACAATGAAACAGCGGATGATGACACAAATCTTTTTTTTTTACACTATACATGGACAACGAGGTTGAGTAACATTCAGCCTAGCTAAACTAATCCTTAGAGCAACGCGGTTTTCCGTTCATTTTTTTACTTTTCTATTTACAGTATCAATGAAAAT